>OW052098.1:12400000-14800000 GCA_932526535.1 Caradrina clavipalpis
CGGAAACCCCTCCTACCGTGATTTGGGATCCCGACGGTGGCGCGTTCCAAGGCCCATGAAAACACAGGACCTCGGACTTGTGCAAGGCCACCTCGAGACCCAATTGCCGGATCCTCTCGACGACTATCGCAACCCCGCGTGTCATAAGGTCGGCCGCCGCCTCGTGCGACCACCCCTGCGCCAGGACCAACGTGTCATCAGCGTAGCACACTACGCTGGCGCCCTCGGGGAGGTCAGCACGTAGCACCCAGTCGTAGCCGATGTTCCACAGGAGCGGCCCCAGCACCGATCCCTGCGGAACACCGCACGACATCTCTCGCCGGTTCCATTCACCATTTCGACCAGGGTAGATCACGGCTCTATCACACAGATAGGCCCCGACCACCCGACGGAGGTAGTTCGGCACCCGGTGGTACCGGAGTGCCTCCCTAATGCAGGACCAGGGCAGGGAGTTGAACGCATTGGCGATGTCCAGGGACACCGCCAGCACAACCCTGCCCCGGGACACAGCATCCCCCGCCGAGAGAGCTCTGACGCGCATGATGGCATCCACCGTAGAGCGCCCCCTGCGGAAGCCGAACTGGCAGTCCGCAAGGTCCGGCCCCATCCCAGACAGGTGCCCGACGAGGCGGCCCGCAATCACTCTTTCAAAGAGCTTGCCCACCTCGTCGAGCAGCACGATGGGCCGGTATGCGGACGGTGAGTCCGCAGGGCGCCCAGGCTTCCGAATGAGGACCAGCTTCCCCGTCTTCCAACGAAGTGGGAACTGGCCCCTCTCCAAACATGCGCTTAGGAGCCCCTCCAATCGGGGCCCTAGAGCCTCTGAGGCCAGGACCCAGGCTGTCCCAGGCAAGCCGTCGGGTCCCGGGGCGGTATTTTTGCCTTTCAGCCTACGTACCGCCATATTGTAGGACTGCGTCCGTGATTTTTTCTGAAAGAAAACCATCATTATTTAGTAGATTGTGTTAAGCATAATAATGTAAATTAAGTACTCGTGATTTTTAAAATGGTACTGCCTCTGTAATTGCCTTTAATTATTTACAAACGCATCTCTACTTAGTATAAAATAAAACAAAGCCGATTTCTGCCGTCTGTACGCTTAGATCTTTGAAATTATGCAACGGATTTTAATACCGTTTACATCAATAAATAGAGTGATCCAAGTGCAAAGTTTATACGTATAGAGCATCACGCTATGATCAACAGGACCAAAGACGTGAGTTAACGCGGATTACACCGTGAGATATTTGGCTATTGCGTATATAAATAGTACTAACAAAAGATTAATAACGTAATGTAAGTTTTATGTCATTACTTATAGGAAAATGTCGTAATAGAAATAACGTCAGATACTTAGGTATCGTACAATGATAAAATACTCCTAAGCAAGCAATATTATAATCAGTTGACAATTGTCAACCATAATTCTTCCTCCAAAGCCTAATCTCGGGTTCCATTCAGATAACACGACACAATTAATAACAAGAATTCAAAGCAGCTCCTAATCTATAACATTTATTCGTTAATCTTTACAAGTCACGCAATATAGAAGTATTTGGAGCATTAAAAATCAACCACCAAAACTAACGTTGTCGTTAAAATATCAAAAGAATACAATCACCAACAAAAGTGGGAGTAAAGGTACTAAAATTTTAAAACCGTACAAGTCACATTTGCATAGAGTTTCGTGTTGTCTGGCTGACAAAGAATGTGGCGTGCCATCTATTGTGTCCGCGACAGCTAAGTTATTATTTCAACGGTATTTTTTTTTATTAGAAAAAGGAGGCGTTTACTGGAAAATAAACAGAGCTATTGACATATCGCTCTGGGCTTTGTGTTCGACCTTTACGCGTGAATTTATCGTGGTTTTAGAATCGAGAATTTCCCTATCCATTGCGCTTTTATATCTCGCTTACTAAATCATGTACGAAACAGAGCAGTCGATGTATAAAGCACAGTGTAGTATACGACGGTTTTAATTGATTTTTTTAATGTTCGCAGTACGGTACCGTTCGCGTGCACGTCTAGCGTGATTTGTGCGCCTCGGAATCGCGCGTGACGTCGCTCGGGGAACCTTTCCTCCCCAAAGGGGGAGGTCAACTGAAACCCCGCATACCAGCGGGTACAGTAACATGTCCGACCCCGTTTTACTATGAAACGACAGTTTTATTCCCCCTAAGTCAAGACAAGAGCAAATAATCAGATTTATTCGTGACTCTTTTTAGTGAGCTTGAATGTTGGGACTTGAGTTTTACTGAAATGTTCTTAGAATATTATATTGTTTTGTATTTTTATAAGTGAAGTCTTGTGACTGGCAGTCTGACTAATATACTGTTCCTAATAGTCTGTTCTTTTAAGCAGTAACTATTCCGTAATAATTAAATATTTCTACTTTCTCAGGAGCCCTGACCACCGGTAGCTTGGACCCTGTTCCCTTTGATTATGTTTTTGGTAACTTGTATTTTTTTTTCTTTTATATCATTAGCAATGGAATGTAAAGTAGAATAATATGCCCAACTACTAGTAAGCTTACGAAAACATACGTGTGATTTTCTTTTTTGTTCACTATTCATCGATTATCCAAAAATCTTCATCTTGTTCTGTAACTAGTACTCTTATGGCAGGAGTTTCTCCCCTATTGGCTTAGTATCACTTTTCTCTTGTGTCTTGTGTCTTTTCTCTTGTCTTGTTGTTGTTGTGGTGTTGGTTTTTCACTTTTCTCTAGTAAGAGAAAAGTGAAAAACCAACACCACAAAACATAAAAAGTGGCTTGGCACTTTTCATGCTTTTTTATTTGTATGGAGGTCCTGGTCCGATTAAAAAACTTTCACTGATATAGAATACTACACTATTGCTGAGTGTCATAAGCTTCGTGTAGGTATATAAAGCGAGCAGAAGTTAGTTCAATACATTCAACCTAATTAGCATAACCTTCACAATAGTATTGCAAACCACATTCCAATTATTATAGTCCAAACTGCGTAGGCACCAGACTAAAACATTACAAAAGATACTTAGAAACGGATTATTATACTCTTCCAGCAATGTGACGTCGCGGATTTCTGAAGACAGTTGATTATCGAAACGAGTCCTATAAAGGAGCAACGCTTGGTTTTATACTGATGTAAAATCTTTACTAGAAGTGTCACCATACCTACAATGAACAGAATTTTCCAGTTAATATCAAATCCCTGCAATTTGAATTGCCATTGGTAAGTTTTGGTAGTTCCTTTGAGTTCTTCACTCGCATAGTGTAGACAGTGATTTGACGAAACATGGCTTTCTGACATTACAGCGATAACAAATCTATACAGTTCAAAACATCATTTAGTACGCGAAATAAAGATATACATACTAAATTATAAAAGCGAAAGCTACTATGTCGGTCTGCTAAGTTTTGACGACAAAAGCATTGCTGGAATTTGCTGAAACTAAAAGTAGCCGATGTCCTATCTTGAGATAGAACTTTGGCTACTTTTAGTTCTGCGAATTCGTCTGCGTCTGCGATAACCGTCATTTACGCGGGCGAAGTAGCTGGCTTAAAAGCTTTTATTTGTAAATAAGGTTTCAGGTAATATTTTTTTAAATGGAAAAACTACTCGTGCCTCTTCCATTCCATGCACATCTATGTAACTTTTACAAAGCGTCCACAGAAGCAAGAGTAAAAAAGAATGAATATTACAAATGATTCAATTTTGTGAGACATTATTTTTTGTTGCTCCCTTTGATACTTGCGATTTCTTTGGACGATAATATCACTTATTCGTCTTTTGTGTAACGAGGGCAATGATATTCTGCGGTATTTTAATAAGACGTCTTATAACCTATTATTGGTGTGACCTTTTTCACCTTGCCTCGCGTACCTGTAAAGAATTTTCAAATGGCTTGTTCTTTATCAAACTTGAAAGAATCTTAAATTAAATTCTGGAAAAATCCCGGATCAAGCCTAAATATAGGCTTTTAGTGAATTCTAGGTAGGTACGGGATTTTGACATGTTTTTAAACATAATAGGATTTGTTTTTAGTTGTTTGTTGACTGTTGTCATAAATAAATGATTCTTTGATTTTAAAAAAATGTACGTTCATGTCATTTTCATAACAAAATAAGAGAATGCTTAATTTGTCTTTTGCTTTTAGTTGACCGATTATTTTATCTTGTTTATAATAACCCGGAGTAGACACATACACAAAAAATAAACAATAAACGTCGTTGGTGTAATTAGCTGATGTAAAATATCGTAATGTTTTTTATTCGTAAACTGTTACTGTAAAAGTTAAAGTTATGAGAAAAAATTGAGAATGTAACTGACTACAAACTCCTTTTACGAAGGTAATGAAATTATTTAGTACCCCTAGACAAGCTAGCAGGGAATACCAAGCAGCTAATGAAATTAGTTTTTCTTTCATTAGCAGATGGTAGGTAGGTACCAAGTTTCATAAAACAACCTAATACCTTTAAAATGTTCCTGACGAAAATGGCAAACAGCAAAAGAATTTCTATTTCTTTAAAGCGGACCAGATAAAAATTTAAAGGATATTTTTAAATTCTCCGACGCGAGGCGATGGAAACTGAATACAAGATTTGCTAGCACTTACGAAAATCAAGTGTTTTAGAAGTGTACTGTTCGAAGATGGTTAAAGAATTTGTAAGTTAATGCAACATTGTTTAAATATTTATCTGTTTAGTTGCCGTAACTATCAACCTGATTTAGGGTAGAGCAGAAGTATATTATTACGTACTAAGTATTTACGAGTAGTATCGCTCAAGATGGCGTACTTAGTGCCAATAAAATAGAAATAAGTTTATAACATAGTTAGTAGTTAAATTAGTATTTGGTTAGATTAGTAAGATAGTATGTATAAGATTCAATTGTGCTCTTTTTTATTCCTAAATAAAATAAAATTAAATTTAAGAAATCGGATCACAGGAATCCGAAACCACAACTTAGTAAAACACACAAAAATATCGGTTACCAACAAAACATCTATGATTAGAAATCCTACCAAACTTCCTCGTATATGGAAAGTTATAAAAGTGTCATTACTAAAAGCGATGCCTACAAACTTGGCCTATGCCGCAAACTTTATTACGTAGAAATCGAATTTACCTCATTGGTCTTATGGTGTTCTGGTCGAAGGAATCAGGCAGTTTCTGGCCAGAAGCCAACATTGGAACTACTGCTGGTCTTTTTACATTTAATACTCTTAGGTTTGATGTAGTGGAGTGCCCAAGTTATAGAGGAACTGAGATTAATAATGTTTATATTGCTAAGAGGTTTAGTGTGCCGGACGGGCGTGATCGCTGGATACTATGGGTTACGAATACTTCCAGACGGCGCTGACGTCCTACACCTATAGGTTCCGGAGTGATTTCCTTGAAGTGTTGAAGTTTCTGAGTGTTCGAAGTGCGCCAGGCGCTGTGTAAGGGAAGAGGTTTCTATGTTGAAATTAAAGTCATTCGGCTAATAAGTCTTCATAACGTTTCAGGAAGCGGTCTGCGTAATCCTTCAGGAGTACATTAGTGCGATAGAGGGCGCTTTAAAAGTTCCGTGCCAATGACTACAAATTCGTGGTTTTTGCGCGTGCGCCTAAGTACCACGAAACTTTACCGTAACGAGAACCGCAGACCGCTTGCTAATTAGTCTCTTTATTTATAAATATTTTTACAATGTTTGTGTGTAAATTGTGTGTTTTCTCTATTAAAATACTATAAAACTATGGTGTGTGACCTATCATTAGAATCCTCCCGAAAGCGTCCGTCTCCTGAAACTGTAACCCCGATTGCATCTATAAAACTGAAAAACTATAGCAGGTGTAAAGCAAAATATTCTAAGAAAATGGGACTATTATTTAACTTCACGGGTTACTGTTTCATGAAACACTATAGTAGGACCCTAGTTACAAGTGGCTTTAGGTAGCCTGACTATACTATTACATGACCTAGGGCTTACATTCGACCTATCCTTCTATTTGAGTGTGTCACACCTCTATAAATGAAACCACGAAAAAATAATCATTTATTTAAAACAACAAACTATGTACGCGCGCCTTGCAACGTCTACCAAGTGGGCTACTGAAACACTATGACTATGAAAGTTAGGTCCAGGGCTAGGTCTCAATCCAGGGTACCTGGACGCACTATGAGCAAAACTATATACTATGAACTACCCACTTAATAGATGATACAAAGAGCGCTGTACTTACGGTTTTACACACAAACTTGAATCTAGACACTATTTAAGCACTATAGGTTGCCTATTTAAACGCATTACACTGTGGAGCGTGGGAACGACTCCTACTACGAAGTTACATAGTACTATTTACTCTGAAACGTTACACTGATTTTAACTATAAGTCTATATGAGTCTATATTGTTCTATTTACTATCAAACTATCACTATATGGTGACGTGCCGTCGCGAACATCTCTCCCGCCGTGCAGTGCAGTGACGACTCGATGTCGCCTCGATGTCGGAGCGGCGCTGCATCACCCCGGTGAGCGACGGCCGGTGTAGCGGCCTCGCCGCGGCGGTGCCCGCCGCCTCGACTCCTGGATTTCGTTCACTGAGGCAGTGGAACGAGTTTCTTCGCCGGACGCTTCAAGGTGCCGCCGGCTGTGCGCACCTCAGCGGTCCGGACTGCGCCGTCGGCGCCGGGGAACACGGCGACTATGCGGCCGCGCGGCCACGTGTTGCGTGGCAGCTGACCGTCTGCGATGAGGACGGGGTCGCCGACCTGTATGCCGGGCCCGCGTCCGTGCGGCTCCCGCCGGTTTTGGAGTTCCGGCAGGTACTCGCGCACCCAGCGACGCCAGAACATATCGGCGAGTGCTTGTGAGCGTCGCCAGAGCTTCTTGCTGTCGATATCTTCCTCGGTGAACACGCCGGGTGATGGTAGTCGCGCAGAACCACCGAGTAAGAAGTGATTCGGCGTTATGGACTCGTCGTCTTCGCTGTCAACGGATACGTGGGTCAACGGCCGGCTGTTTACTGTGTACTCTGCCTCACACAACAGTGTGGACAACACTTCTTCTTGCGGGTGTTTTTCTGTGAGTACAGTGTACAGCGCGGACTTGACGCAGCGGACCAGGCGCTCCCAGGCGCCCCCCATGAAGGGCGCGGACGGCGTTATAAAGCGCCACACGACGCCTCGACGACTGGCTTCTTCTCTGAAGGCGTCTCGGAGCTCCTTGTCGGCACCGTGCATGTTGGTGCCGTTGTCGGAGTGTATCTCAGCGGGGCAGCCTCTGCGCGCAGCGAATCGACGCAGCGCTAATATAGCTGAGTCTGCGCTGAGGCTGGCAGCTATCTCCAGGTGGACGGCTCGCGTTGTGAGGCACGTAAACAGCGCCACGTACCTCTTCTGGTGCTGACGACCGACGGTGACGGACAGTGGGCCGAAGTAGTCGAGCCCTGTGTAGGTGAACGGCCTCTGATGATGTGCTAGGCGCGTTCTCGGGTGGTCGCCGGTCGCAGGCACGGGTGGTTGTGCCTTACGGATGCGACACTGTAGGCAGCGTGCTACTACCATCTTCGCAGTGGGTCGCAGCTTGATGACCCAGTAATGTTGTCGCACCTCGTTGATGGTGAGTTCCGTACCACTGTGCTGTAGACTACGATGTGTCCAGTCTATGTATAACTGCGTTATATAATGATCGCCGTGTAGTATCGGCGGCCGTTTGACGTCATTACACACCTCGTAGGTGGCTTCTATGCGGCTCCTTAGCCTTATGACGTCATCAATGACCTCTATTTGCAGCGGACGCAGTCGGCTATCCTTATCAATCTGTTTACTATTTTGCAGGCTAGCTATTTCACTAGCGAAAGACTGTTGTTGCGCTACTCGTATGAGTATGTTCTCCGCTTTTCTCAGAAACTCAGCTTGTATTATTGATTGTGATGGTTTCTTCGATATCCGTGTAGGAGGGGGCTGCGCCGTCTTTGTACGTTTCCTCCAGTCCGGATCTTTTTCTATGTTTTTTGAAGTGCGTTTGTAGAACGTTTTCTCTGTCGACCCGCGACATAATGATATGAAGCGTAGAACGTTCGCCGTCGCTCTGAGTAGTCGTTCCCATCTCGAGAACCTTGACGGGTCGGGTATGGCTTCAGATAGCTGTGGGCCATTGTTTTCTTCGACGGTGGCGAGCGTTCTTTCTTCGCCTGTATGTTCTGTGAGCGGCGGCTTCTCGGACGGCCACGTAGATGGCTCTTCGTATAGAAATTTAGGGCCACAAAACCACTCGTGTTTCGAGTCGAACTGGTGTGGTACGTCACGCGTAGCGACGTCGGCTATGTTGAGCTTTGTGGGCACCCATCGCCAGTCTTCAACTTTACTGTTTTCTTCGATGGCAGCTATACGATGAGCGACGAACGGCTTGTATACTCTCGCCCCTCTTCTGAGCCATGTGAGCACTGTTTTACTATCGGACCAGTACGTAGTCGATGCGGGCTTCATCTTGTGCTCGCGTATCACAGCTGCAGCCACGCGGGTTCCCATCACCGCGGCCTGCAGCTCGAGGCGCGGTATCGATTGCAGCTTGAGCGGTGCCACCTTCGCTTTTGCCATGACTAGGGTGACATGTGTCTCGCCACTCGGTGTTGTGGCTCTCCAGTAAACAGCTGCTGCGTATGCCATCTCGCTCGCGTCGGTGAAGACGTGGACTTGAACTTCTGCGGCGTCACTATAGCCTGGATAACACCGTGGTATGGTGATGTTTCCGAGCCGCTCTAGGTGCTGTATCCAGCTCTTCCATTGTGTGGCCAGGTCTTGCTCTATGTGCTGGTCCCAGTCGATGCTTCGCCTCCATGCCTCTTGCAATATTTGCTTGGCTCTAATGGTAACGGGCGAGGCGAGGCCTAGTGGGTCGTACAGAGACATGACGATCTGCAGCGCCTCTCTCTTGGTAGGCGCGTCTTTTTCTAAAACGCCTCTCGGTAGTCGAGCGAGGGTAAGGTTGAAACCCAGCTCGTCTGTGCTCGGCCTCCATATTAGACCGAGTATCTTCTCTATATTTTCTATATTGCCGATGTTGACAACTTCAGTAGGGCTGTGTGTCGGCTCTAAGTTTTCTAAGACTTCTGTGCTATTTGACACCCACTTCTTGAGGTCGAAACGCGCCTGTTTATGTATATTTTTGACTGTGGTTGCTATGCGCGTCGCCTCTTCTATAGTCTTGTAACTGTCAAGATAGTCATCCATGTAGTGATTTTCTATTATTGCTTCTACTGCTTCTGGATGCTCTGTGGCGTGTCTTTTCGCGTTCCAATTCTTCGCGAATATTGCTGTACACGGTGAGCTCGCTGCGCCGAATATAATGGACGTCATGCGATACTCTTCAGGGGCTCCCTCTCTTCTATCGCCTCGCCATAGGTATCTGAGTGCGTCTCTGTCTTCTGGTCGCACTTTCACCTGCATGAACATCTCCGCTATGTCACCGGAGATGGCTATGTGGTGACGACGGAATCTCATCATGACGCCGGGCAATGACTGTAGCAGGTCTGGTCCCGTAAGTAGGTAGTCGTTGAGTGACATCCCACTTGACTTGGCGGCGGCGTCATGTACTATGCGCAGCTTCTCTGGCTTCATCGGGTTGTAGACGTCGAAGTGAGGCAAGTACCAGGTTCTACCCGGTGTGCTGGACTTGGGTGCTTTCTCTGCGTACCCTTTCTTGACGAGGGAGTCCATCTGTTCACTATATTTGTTTCGAAGCGTGGGTTTGCTATCCAGCTTCTTCTCTATGGAGACGAGCCTCTTCATGGCTGTCCCGTAACTATCAGGCATCTCTATGGTTTCTTGCTTCCATAGCAGAGCTGTTTCTATATGGCCATCTTCTAATTGTCTAATGTGACGTTTCAAAATATCTTCGGCCTTCTTCTCGGGGTCAGAGTCTGGTCGTCGTGGGTTGACGATCAGAGATTCGAGTGCGAAATATTCACGCAGCTGCTCGTCGAGACTATTGTTCGCCGCCGTGAGCCCGTTGACGTAGTGCACCTTCTGGCCTATTGATCTAGTATGCGCGCCGTGCAGAGTCCAGCCTAGTGGTGTGAGTGAGGCCACAGGCTGATGCTTCGGACCTCTGCGGACTTCGGTGGCGAGCAATAGGTGCCAGTTGTCTTGGCCGATTAAAATCTTCGGTGCGCCGGCGTCGTAGATCAGCTGTTGTCTGAGGTCGTCTAAGTGATGACAGTGTGTGACGTCATCGTGAGTGACTGACTGCGGCGCGATGTGAAGCTTCGGTATGGTGCGCGCTCTGAACGGCACCCTGTTCTTCAGCTGGCTTGCGAGCGTGACTGTGATTCTTCGGGAACACGGTGTGTTTATGGTTGTGTTCCCGATCGCTCCGATATTCAGCGGGTCGATATGGCCTTCTGCGCCGACTTGCTTCGCTATGTCCTCGTCTATAAGTGACACGGTTGACCCGTCGTCCAGGAGTGCGTAAGTGGAAGTCTCTCCCGCCGGTCCGATCACCCGTACGGGTACTATCTTCAAGAAGGCTTGACTGGATGATGACCGTGAACTGGCTACTGTTTCTTGTGCCTCTGCCTTCTGTGTAGGGGCATCAGGCTTCTTGACTTCCTCTGCGGCAGGCTTCTTATCGTGGTGTAGAAGCCGATGGTGCGTGGCTATACACCCTTTGACGTCACACTTTCTTCGTTTGCATGTGTGACCATTACGACGAAATCTCAGACAGCGAAAGCAGAGACTATGTTTCTTTGCGAGCTCCCACTTCTTGTCGCTAGACGCTTCTTTAAACTTCCTGCAGTCAGACGTGTAGTGACCCTCCTTCTCACAAACGCGGCATTTGTTGGCCGGTTTCTCTGTGGTTGTGTGAGTTCTTTGTGTGACACGTCTGGACGATGATGCGTTAGCGGCGTCGATGTTCTCAGGCGGAGCGAAGGCACTGCAGAAGCGAGCTTGTTCAGTGATGAACTCGCTGAAGAGTGTGAGGTCTGGCAGCGACTGGTACTTCTCAGTGTATGTTCGGTACCACTGTGCACGCAGAGAGTTGGGTAGCTTCTCGGTGAGCGTGCGTATTAGCTCGGCGTTGATTAGGTAGTGTTCCTTCTTCAACGCACGCAAAGTGACGACTCCGCTTCTGACTCGGCTTGCAAACATGCAGATATCTTTCGGGGCCTCGGTGCAGCGATGTAATCCTTGCAGTCGCTCAGTCTCGGCTTGAGCGATGGAGTCTGGACGGCCGAATTGTAGCTCGAGTTCCCTCATGATGTCGTCAGGTTTTGCGTGGCCGATGAGTTCGGAGCTAACTGTTTCGAGCGCTCGTCCATGCAGGCTTCTTCTGAGTCTCGCTGTATTCTCGACGTCGTTGAAGTATGTTCGAGTTGTTTCGTAAATGGCGCGAAACGATAGCCATTCTGTGTGGGCCCCACTGAAGTTCGGCAGTGTCATGATGACTTTCGATGCCGACGGATGACGAAACGTCCATTGATCTGTTTTTCTGTCGGCCAGCGACGCTATTGCGGACGTGAGCTCCGTTATAAACGGTCGGAGCGTATCTTCCCCTTTGGGATCTTCTATGTTTCTTGCTGCTAAGTTGTTGTTCACTTGATTCACTGTATTCACTTTAGAAGTAGAAGGTACTTGCGGTTCGAGGTCCACTATATTTTCGATGTCCGCCGGGGGGTCGGCTATACGGGTTCTATTTACTATGTTTCTATTTACTATATCCCCCACGGTGGCGTTGTCCTCTTGCAGCGGCTCGGGTTCCGGTGCCTCTTCGAGCCAGGAGCGCACGTATTCTTCATTGGAGTTTCGGTCTTCTAAATAATCATCGTCCGATTCTTGTTCGGCCCTCTGAAGTGCAACTTGAGCAAGTTCTAATTTTATTTTGAGGACGTCTTCACGCGCCTTCAAAATATTCCTGTGTTGTGACCGTGTCGTCTTGTGCGTAGACGGCGGTCGGCTATGTTCGATACGGGCGTCACCCCGGGTAGTCATTGGCATGGGTCGGCTTCTATCTGTAGGTTTCAGTGTTCTGTCTGAATTTCCCTCTTCTATTCTGGTACCCTTCCTGGGTTTGGAAGCTACTGGTTCTGTTCGCTCTGTCCCTTCGGATTGTGTAGGCGCAGGTGAGTCTTCACCCCCCCGCGGGGTTGGGGGGGCCGGCGGTCGTTCGATGCCTTCGGTGGTGGACGGTGAACGCGGAGGTAACTGATGTCGTATGGCTGTAGCACTATGTCCCACTTCCACTGTCCATGCTTCAGGTGTCTTGCCTTGCGATCTTGTAATCGGCATCTTGATGTCAGACTTCAGTTGCGATCTTCAATGAAATATCCGGCTCGACAGGACCATAAAATGTGCCGGACGGGCGTGATCGCTGGATACTATGGGTTACGAATACTTCCAGACGGCGCTGACGTCCTACACCTATAGGTTCCGGAGTGATTTCCTTGAAGTGTTGAAGTTTCTGAGTGTTCGAAGTGCGCCAGGCGCTGTGTAAGGGAAGAGGTTTCTATGTTGAAATTAAAGTCATTCGGCTAATAAGTCTTCATAACGTTTCAGGAAGCGGTCTGCGTAATCCTTCAGGAGTACATTAGTGCGATAGAGGGCGCTTTAAAAGTTCCGTGCCAATGACTACAAATTCGTGGTTTTTGCGCGTGCGCCTAAGTACCACGAAACTTTACCGTAACGAGAACCGCAGACCGCTTGCTAATTAGTCTCTTTATTTATAAATATTTTTACAATGTTTGTGTGTAAATTGTGTGTTTTCTCTATTAAAATACTATAAAACTATGGTGTGTGACCTATCATTAGAATCCTCCCGAAAGCGTCCGTCTCCTGAAACTGTAACCCCGATTGCATCTATAAAACTGAAAAACTATAGCAGGTGTAAAGCAAAATATTCTAAGAAAATGGGACTATTATTTAACTTCACGGGTTACTGTTTCATGAAACACTATAGTAGGACCCTAGTTACAAGTGGCTTTAGGTAGCCTGACTATACTATTACATGACCTAGGGCTTACATTCGACCTATCCTTCTATTTGAGTGTGTCACACCTCTATAAATGAAACCACGAAAAAATAATCATTTATTTAAAACAACAAACTATGTACGCGCGCCTTGCAACGTCTACCAAGTGGGCTACTGAAACACTATGACTATGAAAGTTAGGTCCAGGGCTAGGTCTCAATCCAGGGTACCTGGACGCACTATGAGCAAAACTATATACTATGAACTACCCACTTAATAGATGATACAAAGAGCGCTGTACTTACGGTTTTACACACAAACTTGAATCTAGACACTATTTAAGCACTATAGGTTGCCTATTTAAACGCATTACACTGTGGAGCGTGGGAACGACTCCTACTACGAAGTTACATAGTACTATTTACTCTGAAACGTTACACTGATTTTAACTATAAGTCTATATGAGTCTATATTGTTCTATTTACTATCAAACTATCACTATATGGTGACGTGCCGTCGCGAACATTTAGTTCAAATTGCTTTCGGGAAAATTGGTATCATGATTTTTTAGTTTTCTTCTAAGATTTTTAAAGAACACGTTCTTTACTTTTACGTCAGTATTATAGTACAAAGTCTTAAAATAATTTTTAATTTAATGCTTGTCGTTACATTAATTAATAGTCTTTTGTATTACAATAAATTGGTCTTTGTTCTATGTATTCCACAAAATTATATTTTTTCTACACGGTATTACAGTTTTTCAACAAAAAAAATCTCATGCAAAATCATTTTTTAGTTTTATTCTAAGATGTTAAAAGTGAGCGTTCTTACTTTTACGTCTACCTATAGAACAAAGTCTCTCTCAAAAGATGAATGTTGTATATTCTATAGTTTAAAAAAGGTAATAAATTAGTCTACAAAAACATTTCTGTTGTAAACAAAAAATCTGTCATACAAAGCGTAAATAAAAACACAAAAAAACAATAATGTGACAGCCGTTTGACAACTCCTGCAATTCGCAGCCATTGTGTTTCGCTTCCGTGTAAATAATTTTTAATTTCCTCTTATAATTTTCATTCTCTCCCTGAAGCCCTGTAAATGTCAGTGGATATAGCTTTATTTTCAACTCGCAGCGTTCATGAGCAAGTTTTTATTATGCCCATGTCGTTTGTCACGCCGAGACAGAGGGAAGCGTTAATTTGACAGGGGATCTCATGCCATACTGACCCAGTTGCGTACTGGATTACTTTATTCTACGTGTTGGCTTGTCACAATTTTTCGAATCGTTATAAATTGTGTTGGAACCTTGTCTTCGTGTTAGTCGTTTGTGAGACTTGATGGTTTTCTTTTCAGGTTATCGTTTGTCCCGTTTGTGTTCGACTTATTTATAATTATTATTATATCGTTCAAGTTTATGATAACCGGTATTCCATTAAAAATATGGTGACCATCTGCACATGCAGTGGATGGCAGCGGAAGGATTTGGGCTGCCCAGGACCGCAATGGTTGGCGCTCTTTGGGGTAGGCCTACGTATAATCAGAAGCAGTGGACGGCTATAGGCTTGTAATATGTTGATAATCATGCCGGTTGAATCGTGCCTTCGAACAACTTTTCTGTACTATGAAACGAACTATGAAATATTGAAAACAATCTGCAATAATGCACTGCAACACGATCAAAAGTTGTGAAACAGCTGTTATATATTATATTGAAGTGATGTCCCATATTGAAAGTTGTTCATATTCACTCAGAAAAATGCACATTGAATTAAAATTTTAGCTTTTTTTAACTTGTGTTTTTTTCTTGTTGATGTTTTTTTTTGTCAACTATGGGTTAATTTAAGCACTCTTCCCTCACTACAATCACGACAATATTATCTAAATATTTTAAAATTACTCATGCTTTTACAACAAACTTGAACCCTAATTTACCAGACATTCCAGGATTCCCAAACAGAAACAAAGTTCAAAAATAAATACTATCAAAGGACGGCAACCTGGCTCAGGTAGTTTTAAATGTCGTAAATATTTGAGCAAGCAATTCCCAATTCCGGGGGTGTATAAATCTGACAGATGAAAAGTTCATAACTAGGAAACTAATTGGTCCCAAATGGCCTGATAGTCATAGTGGATGACTCCTATGGGGCGAAATAAACCTACGAATATAGGATTACTGGTATTTTGTTTAAGGTACACAATAGTGTTATGATGTTGCGTTTTCTTCGTTCTTCTGTTTCATTTGTTTTTGTTTGTTTTTTAGACTGCCTTTTGAAGAGTATCGTAACTTTGAGATTTTGGCAAAAATACTTACTTTGCTGACTTTGTTTTGTGTATTCATAGTTCCGTTTACTGGAGATGAATAAATAAATTTGAATATTGAGCTTCTGTTACGATCGTAGGCCTTTCCCGTAGATTTCTAAAATTACTGGTTGGAAGCGGCCTGCATTCAGCGTCTTCCTGCGGTCTTATTCTATAATTATCTATTAGGATCGTTAAAGTAAGAGAAAATACTTTACATATAAGTAGTAGGTATGTCTCCAACTAGAACAGAATTTGGAACACAGACATTGTCTTGGAGTAACTTTACAGTTTCATCTATTCCAAGTTTTCTACTCCCGTTTCTATTAAGAGTTTTGGCTCTGTTACAAGTAAACGACCCATATTTATTTCCCAATCTCAAAAAAGATCCGATTTACACACAAAACGCAGACAATAGTCTTTGACTAACTTTACTGTTTAATCTATTCCAAGTTTTCTACTTCCAATTCTATTAAGCTGGTCTGGGTATTGTACAAGTAAACGACCCAGACTAATGTCTCAAAATAAAAGATTTGAACTATGGCACGTTAAAAGAAAGAATTAAAATGATTTTAAGCTCGAATTAAAAATTGATTCGGCAGCCACTACTCTCACATACGATTCCACTAAATTGAATACAGCTGCCGTCAGGGCCATAAAATAGCATCGTCCAAACATAAGCGACAACGACCACTTTCGGATATGAAAACCAAAATATAATGACACGCCTTCCCTTACCCTAATTGGTGGCGGCAAAGCACCGGCAGTGAGATTACGGAGGTCAAATTAAATCAGTCGTGTTGTATTCAAAGAGCGAGTGCGATTTTATGATCCGTGAATATCGCGCAGGCATTTCTAGATGTTCGGATCACATTTTTATTGTTATGGAAATACGAGTTTCCCGTTAGTTGGAAATTTCAAAAGGGTCGATTAGGACGTCTGGTTTTGAAGGTTCTGCACAATACGGGGTCCCCCCTCCCTATTTGTAAGATGTACCCCTCGATTGAGTTCGGCTGCATTCCTTTCAAGGGTTTCCAGAATTTTTAGCCAGAAGATTTCTTTGTGATGTTGGAGTGACTTTTAAAGTTCACGGTATTGAATTATGGTTCCTACGCTCGATTGAATTTTTACTACGGCGTGAAAATTTTCTTTTAAACTCGTATAATACTTTGTGCGTGGGGCCTTATGAATACGTGTTGATTTATTTAGTGACGAAAGTTAATAAATTGTCCCTTTTAAATATTTGCATATGAAAATATAGATATTTATGGACTCCGTGACGTAGGAAGCATAAATTGTCGAAGACTGAAATTACAATAAATAAATAAATAAATAAATATCTTGGGACAACTCACACACGGCTATCTGATCCCAAGCTAAGCAGAGCTTGTGTTATGGTAACCAGACAACTGATATACATACTTATATAATTTATAAATACATACATATTATAGATAAATCACACCCAGACACAGAACAAACAATCATGCTCATCACACAAAGTTTGTCCTGGGTGGGAATCGAACCCACGACCTCCGGCTTAGCAGTCAGGGCCACTAACCACTAGACCAACAGGCCCGTCTGTCACAATCTTCTTATGTTACAAAAGTGAAAGGTCAGCACTCACTAACAGAACACCAAATCTAGAAAACTACTTCTCTTATAAGCTGATTGGCAGGTTATTTAAAGGTAGAAGATGTCGGCTAAGACCTGACTTGACCTTGACTTTGAATTCAACATGGGCAAAGTAGCGGGCAAAATCTAGTAAAAAACCTTAAATAAGTCAACTAATAAGGTGTTGATTTGGTAACCACAAAGAAAAACGAATACTAAAAATACAGTTTATAGTTTAATTAATTAACACAAATACTCCTCGAGATAGACACTCAATTACTCCAACCAAACTTATAAAAGCTCAACCCTTCAAAATCAAATTCAGCAAGCTTTTTCTGACCATTACACAGATGCTGACTTAAAATAACATTAGGTGCACGTGCTACGGCCATTCAAAAGTCTAGGCTGCAACAAATGAAGCCAACTTTTGGTCGCACAAACTATAGAATCGACTGACGGAATTTTATTGAATTTTCCGTCCAATATAAGAGCAGACTCGTTATTGATGGATGTACCGTGACGTGGCATCAGCGCTAAAACAGCGCTTTTCACCGAAAATGTGAAATAAGTAAAATTCTGGATAGTTCAATTTTAAGATTTTTACGATGTATTCTAAAAATATTGCTCAGGTTGGTGGTTTTGTGAAATAAAGGTTTGTACTGCAAAATAGTTTTGCGTCTTATATTTCATTTCAATTTAATGAAATTATTTAAAAAAAAAACGAAATTCTTACTTTTGTTATTACAAAAACAATAAACATAAAACTTGCTTGAATAAAAATTAAATTACAAACTATGTACAGTTTATTTAATTTGAAGATTTGATTTTGTTTTTCTACATCAAAACACTTTTACATAAACACTCCTCCAACATAATTACAAACCAAACATTTTAGCTGCCCAATTGATGATGAAATACGGAACAATGTTTCATATCAAATTTGGGACAACTTTGTATCTTTTTAGGAAGGCATATCGATCACCATCGCTGAAGATATGAGAATACCGCCTAACTGGTGTTCTATGGATTATTTGATAGATCGCCGATCGGCCAGTAGGTTCTGCATGAAAGCATTTTGTACCAAACCTATCTTTCAGGGCACGGATTGATTGATCGGTTACTAAAGATTTATACACGAAATATGTAGCCTGATTAGTTGGGTCTGAGATTTTCTGCTGAAGGACGAGAAAAGATTTGAATAAGCGAAGTTAGGTACAGATGACTAACTATATAATTTTATATTGATAAATATTTTTTACACTGTAAAGAAGTCGTTATAGTATTTCAACATCGTTAATTCTCAAAAGTAATGAAAATTACTATAAAACGGTACTACTGTATTACTGACTAATAAAAGCCCAAGACCAGAAATCGCGTACTCGCATACATATTTACGTATTTAATTGACTTTTGTAATGAAAAATTCAGGAATTCCGAGATTACCGTGTTTTTTTTTTCAAATGTTTACTTTTAACAATCGAATCCTCACTTTCAAAGACAAAAAAGAACTTTTGTTAAATATATAAAACATCGATTTTTTTTAAATGATATCATAATTTTTGGAAGATCTACCCGTACTTTCTTACCCATAAATGAACTTTAGGCAAATATGCATCCAAATACCAATCCCTACTCATTTGCACAGCGTTTTAGTTCCACATCATTAAATAGCGCAATCGTTCATAAAATAAACAGCCCTACAGTACTCACACACCATTTATTATCAAACAAAGTAGCACAGGACATAACGTACACTAACCACACGTTGATTTGATCCGGAACAAATAAATCATGTCCCTAAATGAACCTTTACTGTTTAAATATTCCAATCCCGAGGGTCTGTAGTGCGATTCTCTAAAATGCAAACTTGAAAACGAGTCTCACTAAAGTGACCGTGCTTACTTCGATAACGAACCCACTTTTTTTTATAGATGGGTAATCATCAAAAATCTTCCCCCGTCCTGAGCGGGACGGGAGGAAGTGTCAGACTTTTACTGACTAAAACCCATTTCTTCATGTGCCCTTTGCGTTCCGGGGGCGCGGTATCTCTTTCGAACAACCCGCAGCCAACGAACCCACTTGACTTTGGTTGTGTTTTCGCTTGCCGTGGTGACGTCACCGGCGTCATCGTATTTAACAGAATACCATTTTGTTATCTCACTGCGAGTTCAGCTTTCGAATTACGAAGTGGGACTTAGAGAATCGCACTGCAGAACTGAAAACAACGTAGTCATGCATTTTTAGTCGGCATTGCACTGGCGAGCGAACAAATATGATGGCGAATTACGGGTGCATTTGATAGGAAAGTGACTGGATTTAATCATGCGGGATTTTGTTGTACACTGTAAATATGTTTTGTTTACAGTGGTTTCTACTTATCCTCATGGGAAAAGGGAGTGAGTTTATGTATCTATTGTAGGCTGTCATATTTAATTACAAGCTTTTATCAAATCAAATCTTACCAGTTACAGATTTACTTCACGTAGTTCAATATTGAGCAACGAGAATGTCCTAAATACCAACAAAAAAAAGTCTTAAGTGTCTAAGATAATGTTAAATTATTATCATATTTCATATCACTTTTATTATTCACTTTCTGGTATACTGTCACTGGTGGTGGTGTATTCACTGTCTGGTTCACTTTATGGTTTCTGGTCACTATGCTTGTTTTGAAAAAGGTATTTTTCTTCTTATACTTACCTATAAACACCACCATTGAGTACCTTCTCTGCCTACATTCTCTTTTTAAAGCTCTTTAAACCAATTTCTGGCTGACATACTAACTAGCTGTACCTAAGTCAATATCCAGACTTTTCTCACAAAATAAGTGATGTATGAAAGAGACTTGTTGAAACGCTTAAGTAACGGTTCAAATCTCGCAGAAAAGCAAGATGGATGTATGCTGTACATTTGATGCCAGAAAATGTGAGACGGCGACTGCAGATTGTTTTTAGGGTTCCTTGACAGAAGCTTAAGTAAAAAAAGAAACCATTTCATAAAAGGTTATAATAGTGGTAAAGGAAGCAAATATGTTGAAGGCTTTCTTTTGATTATGTTCTCCATATCAAGCTAATTATTATTATAACTGTCTAAGCTAAGCTAAGCTTATTATAACCCTGATCGCTGTGCCTTCCGCGCCGTTAGCTTGAACCCTGTTCCCGATACTGGTGGGCTACTGTTTTTTTCTTTACAAATTGGTCATTCTTGTTTATATATTTTACGTTTTTATTTTATACTGAGTTCGTACAGACCTACTATTAAAAAAAAAATAAGAATACAAGAGTAGACAAACAAGAAATTAAATAAATATCTAACCAAAAAAAAACATTTTCCATCAACAAAATCCATGGGAATTAATTTAATCCAATGAACCAAACTAAAACAAATACAAAACAGCATCATGATACTAATCTCCTCAGCGATGAGTCACAAAACCATGAGACTGACAAGTTGATTCATAGGGTATTAAAAACATATCAATCTAAACAGGAACGAGAAAAAATAAAACGTTATACCTATTCTCAGAAAATATTGAGGAATTCTAAATGAATCACTTAACTCAATTTATTCGCTTTTGGCTAAATCTTTCAAATGTTTTTTTTAATGAAGACATTATATAACAATTATTATATTTAGGGACGAACGTATTGTAATCTCAGTCTCAATCTGTCCAAATAACGTCTAATTTACATAAATTTTTAATAAGTTTTTGTCACTAATAACTAAGATTTGAAGATTGCGACTATATTTTAAACGTTTCGAAGCACGGCAAAATAAAAAGTGTACGGACCCACGAAAAAGATGCGACATAATTTCGTCAAATTTAAAACTTCACAAGTTTTCAAGCATGCAAATTACGAGAACATACTTCAGAAATGGTATTTTCGCAATGAAAAACGAACTAAGTTGTGCTTTCTTTTTGTGAGCGTACCTGCTTCTCTTCAATTGCATCAAACAGGATTTAGTATGGAAACTCGCGAGAGTAGGGAAAGGAGCAAAATTGTTGGTTAATTTTTGAGCAAAAGCCTTCTAAAGAGTTCATGAATGAATTCAAAATAGTGTCTTGAAGTAAACATTTTTGTACATTGTAGATGTATGATACGTATTTTAGTGCCAATTTAGTTTTAGTATTTATGTACCAATGATGGAAATCCACTGCGGTATTTGTCCAGCAGGAAACATAAAAACGATGATAGGTTTGAATAATAATACTAGCCTATTATTATCACTGCAGGTCAAAGTCTTCTTGTCATACAGAGAAGGTACAAAGCATTGATCACCACGTTTGATAAGGGCGGTATCAGAATTGAGGCATATTCATCACCTTTGATGGATAATTTATTTAAATGGTAGATCATTTATTAAAACTTCCGTTCCATTTTTAAATATTTTTGGAGAGTTTCACCCCTTAAGAATAGACACTTCTATTCAAAAGTGGCATTTTTTTGTCACTTTGCGAGGTCGTGATTCGACACACTTTTATTGCTATACTGCCAGCCTTTTAGTCGCTAGTCCTATTGACAGCAAAGCCTACGAATTTTAACGTGCCACATGAGCTCCACTTTTATATAATATTGTACATAATATATTATTATTTACCTATAAGTTTTAATTAATAAACATCACTCTTACTCAACATTCCCGAAGTCTCTGAGCCGACCTTGACCAAAATTCAGTCACAATCTTAATTGGCCATCTCCAGATGCCGTCTAGCCAGATCCTGTAAATAAAAGTAATTACCCCCATAACTTTTATAACAGTAGTTCGTCTCATTACATTGCCGAGACTGAGCACCGAATTCTCTGAATCCCGGGATGAAAGTATTTACTTTAATAAAAACAAACTGCTCTATATTATTATGTATCCTATTATCATTCGTATTATGAGAGCTATGAATTGCGGTACATAATACAAACAGCCATTACAAGAGACTAACCAACTCAAGTAACGGCCCATTTATATGTAAATTTTGCAGTACAAAGATAATTTAAGGGATTTTACTTCTTAAGATCTATTTAAGGTCATAGGTGAGGATAAAAAGGGTAGAAGATAAATTATCTAAGTTTGAAATGTCAGCTATTTTGAGTAGGCAATTTATGAAGGAAGGACTATGGGATTTAGGTGGGTTTAGGCTGTTTGTTCAAGGACTATGGTCATAAGTGATAGCTTATACCTATAAGTCATTTTGAATGTGATACTTCGAAAATATATTAATCTAGCTATTGCGCGCGACGTTGATCGCGTAAAGTTTGGTTACCGTGGACACATACTCATGGGATAAAATGTACCCCATGTCATTACTTGGTGTTCAAACTTACCCCGTGCCAAACTTCATCAAAATTGGTTTAATGCTTTAGTCGTGAAAGCGTATCAAACACACCAACGGAGTTACCTTCGTATTTATAATAAAAGTATGGAGTATGTCTTGATACTTACTCCAATAAATTAGTCAAATTATTATTGACTGAGCTAACTCAAAAGCATACAATTATTTAAAGAAATCGCCAAATAATTTTGCAATAAAAACATCTGCAGACCTGCAGCAAATTAAAGACTTATTTTGACTCCTTAACGAGGCAATTTCCTGCTCAATTCTACGATGATTTCCAAAAAAAACCCATAATCAAATTCATCGAGACCGCTGATTAAATAGATCAACCAACAAAAAAAAACTAATAATACTAGACTTGATATTCTGTAACAAAAACCGTACATCTACAACTGATGAACATTGAAGCACAAGAATAGATAGTACAGAAGAACTACTCCAAACAATAGGTGAAAAAAGGGGCACGCACTCACATACACGTAGGTGTGTAAGTCGTTGGCAGCCATTCTCAAATGCCAGTCGTGTTGGGCATGTGTGTGAAGCGTGTCTATGTGTGCGTGAATTTCCACTCACATGGAGCTAACCTTCTGTCCATAACTATTTTGTTGTGAATAAAGTAAATAACAAAACAAGCCCTAACAACAAAAAAGTACAACCAATCAAAACATAATGAGCTCAACTCAGATATAATCAAGGGAAAAAATCCAATGTTTAACAAACAGGCATTTAGAGCTAAACAAGTTTCAACATGTCATCAATCATGGCGGATTGACGGACGGTGTCAAGTATGACAGTAATGAAATTTTACGCCCGCATCATTGCATTTGCTTCGGTAATTACGTGTTAAACTGGACGGGTTATATGTCAGATTTTTTTAATTGATACTCTTGGTGGAATGTCGTTAAGAAAATTGGTAATTTTTGAGATGGGAGGTACCTAATTTAAATATGACGAAGTTATGATACATGCTTTTTGTCTTCTCTAATTGTCTTTTCTAAAAATCTTTAACTATCCTTTAAAAAAAATCCAGGATGTAATTGGCGTATATCATTTTATTCTTAATCCTTAAATGGTCGCTGATTTCACCGGCGATTATGACATCTTGATCTCATGACCCATGAAAATCAACCAAAATAAAACCACATCTGATCAGCATACAAATTACACCAGCCTGTCACAAAGTCACACCATTCTTAAAAGGAATCTCATATACGTTAACCGTAATCCAATCGTCAATCACAATTGTCAAATTATAATTTACACCAGTCAAGCCCTTAAATGCAAGCTCCACTTCTTTGAACCGAAACCAGGGCGAGCTAATAAGACACGTATTAAAAAGCTCTTAAATCGAAACGGCATAACACAGAAGCAACAAAAACTGACATCGAAATGTGGATACGAATAAAGAAGACGCTCTGTGACAGTCGGAGATTCCAAGATATAAAAATACAAAGATAATTCTGCCACCACCAAAGCCACAGATAAAGAGAATGTAGCTCTTGAAGATGTTGAAATAAAGGTCAATGTTGTGGATGATTTGGAAGTTGTAGATGAAGGGTGAACTCGATGTCTTTAGGTGTAAATTATTCAAACGCGGCTCATCCAAAGACGCTCGGCTGATTCTACTTTTTTACCGCCGTAAGCCCGTCTTTAAACATAAACGAAGGAATTATTTAGAGAGCCCGGATCAAGAATTAAACCACAAGGTGTCACTGTTGAATGCTGATTACAACCCAAATCAAGGTTCTGGGAGAATTTTTAAGTGACAGTATCAGAGAGTTCAGTCTTTGTTATGAATGTAAAATGTACACCAAATGAGAACTCGGTGTAGGTATTTTTATAATTTGCCTATGACACACGTCCTGATGAAACGAAATGATTTATTCAAAATTCAAAATATTCAATCCAAATGACTCAAATGTAATTCGTTACGCCAAGTAATTTTAGGAACAGTTTCTTTGTCCTATAATTCAACATTTACTGTTGAATTCTCGCTTTGGAAGATACTATTTCCCAACGGCAAATCCTAACCCGCATGAGCCAAGAAACATAGTTTTAAGCTCAAAATGAGATTGGAATTGTTGCAAACTTCATGAGCATGCCAAATGCTTTAAAGCTTTATCACTGGCTTGTTCTAATTTCGTTATCTACTTTACTATTGTGAGAATGTTTGTTTATTTTACCTATTTTGTTAATCTAAGTGATATTTGAATTTTGAAGTTTAATGTTTCATTATTATGAATTTCTTTATCAAAACTGAAAATGTAACACATGGATCTTACCATGATGCTCTTAAGTACCTATTGCTATAAATAAAAATAGAATCAGGGACAAACGGATCAGATAGAAATCAGATTAGAAAAAAAAACAATGCAGTAATAGTTTGTAATTTAATTATTATTATTTTAGTAAGCTTAATTTTTGAAAAGTAAATGATATTTCATACAGCAATACAATTTTGTGTTGTACTAACAAATATTTCGATTCTCGCCTCTTACACCCTCGCCACAAGAAGCGAGAATTAAAATATTTATTCGTACTTATTGCAGCACGAATAGAGTATTTTATTATTTATAAAAATTCATATTCTTGCCTATCCAATTCTTATTTTGTCATTGTAATAAAGATATACAGCTCTAGAACAATTACATAAAATAGTTCGCAGGAAAGGCCCTTAATCGCACCATTCTCCGCCTAATAACTGAAAACTATTCTCGTAGCTGTCGTAAACTCATATCCAGGTTAAAATGGCGTCTATAATTACACAAACCGTCAATAATAGTATGTAATTAGAGCTAGTGTCCGGAAATAGCAAAATTGATTAGAGGAATTATGTATAATGTGTCGACGACTGTGACTTCCACTTTGTCCTAGTAGTCCAGTTGGTGTAATTATTTGTTGTGGTATCCGGTTAACTACATATACATACCATCACGCCTGTGTTTCCCGAAGGGTTAGGCAGAGGTGTACCAATGTGCACCCACAGTTTGCCGATATGTTTTAGGTCCCATGTAATAGGGGGCCTATTGCTATTTATGGGGGCATAAATCCTAACTCCGAGCTGCTACAGAGAATTTCTTAGAAAAACGCAATAACACTTTTTGCTCGACCTGGGATTTGAACCTAACAGCTCTAGTATAGCAGTCGCGCTTAGCACCACAAGTAGCCTAGTGTTCCTAAGCGCGACCAGTTAACTCCATTTAAAACAATGTAATTGAAAAATAACGTTACAACGCTACCGTTAGTTCAACGTTAGCGTTTAATAAATTATAATCTTCATACTAATATTATAAATGCGAAAGTAACTGTCTGCCTGTCTGTTACGCTTTCACAACAAACGATTTTGATGAATATTGGTACGGGGTGAACTTGAACTCCAAGAAAGGACACAGGCTAGTTTTTATTTCGCGACTTCGTGTACGTCTGCGATAACCGACATCGCGGACGAAGTCGCGGATAAAAGCTAGTTTACTATAAATATGAAGAAATGTAGACTAAGCCATTTCCAATGATTGTTTTTCAAATAATTGAGTGCTATACGAAGAGATAACTAAATTTTAGTAAATAATTTATACTAAAATAGAATTAAATTCTTTTAACAGCTTGTTCATAAAAGTTCTCTAAGATTTATTTCCTGCTAAACAAAATACCTCACTTTAATATCAACAAAATAGTGGATAAACGTTTATAACCGATATACCGTTTCATAGCCACCTCAGGTTGTAACATTATCAACCGGAGCACACCGTATGGGGATCAGAAACCATGTAGGGACTAACATGTATGGTGACCATCCACTGCAAACTTTGCGAGGAGAAAGCTATGCCGAAGTAAAGCGATGTTTTGGCTATTTGTAGTTGAGCTATTGTGATCAATGCCAGGTTTATATAAGTTCGGGGGATGAAATTCATAAGCCTTGGCGGTTTAGGGCCTGTACACACCACGTTTTTTAAACGCGCCATTGACGGGCGTTTGTAGCGATACAGACGCGATACGCACGCGAGTCAGACAAAATCATACTGCAATATGGAGTAACAAACGCGCTATCAACGCGCGTTTCAAAAACGTGGTTTGCACAGGCCCTTAGAAACTCTGACACTAGGGTGTGTGAGGTCGTTTTAGATCTTACTGCCTACACGATAAAATAAAAAAAAACCCCTGAGTATTTTAGACTCTTTTCACAAACACTTTGGCAAAGAAGTTTGATTTATAAATCTATACTAATATTATAAAGAGGTAACATTTGTTTGTAAGTTTGTATGTAGGGGGTAATCTCTGGAAGTAATGAACCAATTTTAAAAATTGTTTCACTGTTAGAAAGCTACATTATTCGTGAGTGCTATAGGCTATATAACATCACGCTACGACCAATTGGAGCGGAGCATCAATGAAAAATGTGGCAAAAACGGGGAAAAAATATTCTTTTTTAGGGCTTTTGTTGTTGTGTTCCTCTTAAAATATTCTAAAAAAAGTCCGCGGTAGTACATGCCTAACTTTAAAGGTTGACTCAGTATAGCCATTTTTATGGGCAGACAATTTGTTTTAAAATAATGCATTATTTGCGAAGGTGTTTTTATAAACATAGTATTAATCCTTATCAACATAAATACTTTATTCATCACAAGTGTTTAATTTTGAACAAAATTGCCCTTTACATCATTTAATTTCAATAAATATCTTAGGAGATATCACAGTTTTAAAATAACTTCGCAGCAAAATAATGACTCTGCGTGACATTCCGTAGCTTTTACCTCAGTTGCCTCAGAATAACAGATTATAGGCTACATAACATCGCGCTTTGAGCCACGGGAACGGAAAAGTAACCAAAATCCTAACGTAACGCGGGTGATACCGCGGGGCACAAGGGGTAATCTCTGGATCTACTGAATCGATTTAAAAAAATATTTTACCCATAGAAAATACGTTATATGTAAGTGTTATGGGGTATTTTACATCTCGCTATGCCACACGGGAGCGGTAATCCGAGACGTATCCTATAGGGTGA
Organism: Caradrina clavipalpis; assembly: GCA_932526535.1. Lineage (NCBI taxonomy): Eukaryota > Metazoa > Arthropoda > Insecta > Lepidoptera > Noctuidae > Caradrina > Caradrina clavipalpis. The sequence goes on from OW052098.1 coordinate 12,427,177, forward strand.
AATAAGCCACGCGAACGAAGTCGCGGGCAACAGCTAGTCGATCAATAAAATTGTATAAAGAATTGAAAATCTGCTGAAGCTAGTAGCTGCTAACCTAACCTAACCTAATCTAAAAGTATTATTTTCTATACAAAACCTGTCAAACCACCATAATTTTGATTCCACCGTAATGTATGGAAAGGCGACAAATGAAAAATCGATTTTTACTCAAACAAGAAAGATTTTTTTTGTTTGTGCTATTTTTAATTGTTTATTTACCGCCGTAATGTGTCATCTGTGGGATATGGGTCATTGTCAGTCCCTTAAAAGTTAATTGTATTATTTTGTTTTGATGGTGTTGGTCTATTTTCAGTGACGTAATAATAATAATGGATTAAAACCCAAGGGATTTAATCCATTACGGGTATTCTAGGATAGCGTAAAGAATCCCAGTATGTTTTATAAGTTTACTATGCATGGATAAATATACCTGATCATTAACAGAACGGAAACTTTTCACAAATCAATAGTTCACGACACGTCAATTAACAACATGTCATACATATTTTTAAATTGATCGCGCTATGCTATACCACATTTCAATAGTTTCATCTATTAGATAGCAGAGAAAAATAACACCTAGGGCAGCAATAAACCCTGCTTCTAAACTGCACAAATCGACACAAAACTCCCACACCTAACAATGAATTAATAACTACCTACCGGCCAGATAGAAACAAATTTATGAGACACCGAACCATTAATCGCGTCGCTTCCAATGTAGGACGAGCCTCTAGGTGCACATCGTGACCGCTTGGCCATTCGCCGCGCACAAATCGCGCTATGTCGCGTGTAGTTTATAGTACTGCCGGCGGCATCTCACCGTGCCCCTGTACACACACGCCTTACTTCGTGGTCACCATTTTCGGTATTAAGGTTATATACAGACTGATATAAAGCGTCACTTTCTTGTTATAGAGCGAAGATTTCTACGCTGATAGCTGTGACGTGTGTGTGGTCGCCGATCGATGTTTGTACCCGGAATGAAGGCGATGAATCGAACGGTTAAAATAATTTGCTAAGTCTCTTTGATTCTAAGGTTATCTTGTACATCTTCGACTTCGGCGGAGGAAAACATCGTGAGAAGACTTGGACATATATAATTAATAAAAGTTCTCTCTTTGAGCAACCGCGCCTTCTCTGTATGAGCAGAGGCCTTTGCGTTATTATAAGATTCTTTGAAATAAATGGGTTAAAAATTCCATATTTTTTTATTGCACCTACAGCAATTGCAGTCCGCAGCAGAGAAACTATAGGTTTGGTATTGATTCGATATCAACATTCAAAAGCGTTCTGATATATATTCAATGGATTTACACCAAATAACTGGATCCCTGAAATATGGCATTCAAAAAATAGTCTAGGTACCACTATCAAAAGACCGCTCACTCGTAAAAATAAACTCTGCCGTAAATAGGTATTTGAAAATTTCCCGCGTTGTGCATATTAAAACATTTCATTCGCCGTTTCAGTAGTTGCTCCGCGGGGCGTGCAGAACCCGACGGGAGATCGGTTGAGTGCGCACTACAAAGGTCGAATGTGATGTGTTTTCCTTTTATTTATGTGAACCTGGTGCACTGGGCCACGTCACTAATACATAACGTTCGTACATTGCAATTTGGGCTCTGGCAACGAGCGATAAAGTTTATTTTGCTGTGGTCAAAGTTATGTTTAACTGTGGGGTTGTGATTAGCTAAGTGTGATGAAAATTGCGTGCTGTGTTTATGAGTTAATGTTAGTTATAAATTGGTGATATCAATTTGTGAATGTAATTTTATTAACCTGGTGTAAATATAGACATGCATTAGGTAAGTGCGAAACAACACTACCTACTTTTTTGGCAAAGTAAAACTTTCAGAATATTCATTCACATCAAACTATCATCAAGCATAATTGCAACAAAAACTTCAAAACAAACACAACGAGTTAACACTTCCATCCAAACCCTCGCAATATTTCTCCCATTCTCTATCTAAAAAATCCAATTTCGCATCCGTCGACAACACGTGACGCAGAAAAAACGCCGAGTCTGACAAAGCCGTCATAAAGTCCCCAAGTAATTCATAAAGTGGGAAAGTGCCATTCCTTCTGAACCCAGACGATTCGTCGCACGACAGACACCTATTAATTTTTACGATCCATTTAATTCTTTAACCTGGCGGAATCAATTTATAACAGTTTTATCGCCGGCAGATTTAACGTGCGTTGTAAAGCTTCTGTCGGTGTCTCGATACAGTATTGCATCGCAAGCACGCTATTGAAAACCAAGTGAGAACTTCTAATTGGATTTTCTACTTCATTTTGTATTGATAAAATGTGTGGCCATTGTACGGATAGCATCTAGTATTTGCCAGTGAAAGATTGCGCAATGTTTCAATTCATTAGAGGGAAATTAATGATGAAAGCTTCCCAATATTTGTTCGATTTGCATCGTAAAATGAACACAAAGTATCTACCGACTGTTTATGTTGAAACTTGAAAGGACATCTGCTGAAGATAATCTTGCTTCCTACTTATCCTACATCCTACTCCTATCATTATTATAAATGCGACAGTTTGTGAGGATGGATGGATGTTTGTAACTATTTCACGCTTAACGATTGCAGTGTCGAATAACACATAGGATACTTTTTAACCCGGAAAATATACTTTTCCCGTGGGATAATATACGTATATCAAATATGACGTAGACGAAGTCATGGATATAAGCTACTCCTTCCATTCAAACAAGAGACCCATAATTCTGGTCTCCCAATAACGTAGCTTGGCAACAAGATAATACTACGCTCACAATTCCCAACCTACATCATTTTAATGAAAGCATTTTCGTACAACAGACACGATAAAAATCCTCAGTGAACAAACAGAGGATCTCTTAAACATTGAATGTGAACACAAGGTCAAATAACAAAGAAAAGTTACCTCATCTATGTCACAACCCCTTTCAACATGAATACGCTGATTAAATTACACACAAAGAAGAACTCGAACGACGACGTTGCGACCTCAAAAGAGCCTTGAAATTTCGCAACGAGATTAAAATACGGGGAAAACTACAAGAAAATTATACGTGGAATTAAATGTTAAAGAGATAAAGACTTGAATGGGAATCGAGAAATAGACGAAAGAAGTTGTTGTGCCCATTGTGATGGATACGGTAAATTCGAGGATTACTATCTACGGTATTTTTTCTGTCTAATGTTGTATTTTCCTATAGTAGTGCTCGCGGCTTTGCTCACGTGGACCTAAGTGAAATGGAAATGAGTATTGAATACAATGCTTTTTTTTTTTTTTTTTTTTTTTCTTTTTTTTTTGTAGACGGGAAATCATCAAATAACTTCCCCCGCCCTGGGCGGGGCGGGAGGGAGTGTCAGACTTTTACTGACTAAAACCCGTCTATGTTCCTTCATGTGCCCTTTGCGTTCCGGGGGCGCGATATCTCTTTCGAACAACCCGCAGATTGAATACAATGTTATCATAATAGTACAAGTGACCTAGTAGATTGCAACACGGCTGCTAAAAATTGTGATAGTAGAATGAGTACGTAAGTGTATGGAACTTGTCTGTAGGCACCTCAATTGACTAGAGTTTTGTAAAAAAAAAACTTGCAGATAAGAACTAGTAAAAAGACGTGAATTTATGTATGTATAGCTTCTGCCCGCGACTTCGTCCGCGTCACAGTTGATGTGTTATCCTACGGGTACCGTACATTTTTCCGGGATAAAAAGTAGCCTATGTGTTATTCCAGACTATAATCTATCTTTGTGCCAAATTTCATCCAGATCCATTCAGCCGTTTAAGCGTGAAAGAGTAACAAACATCCATCCATACATACAAACTTTCGCCTTTATAATAGTAGTAGGAAGTAGGATGTAATAACTAGTATTTTTTAAGACCCATTTACCGAGTTGCTAACATAACTACGTCATCAAAACTTTGGCTCATTTATAACGTCCTCTAGCCGTGTGCCTTTCGTAGTTCCCACAAAAATAGAATACAAGTTTAAAACTCCGAAACAACAAAACTCACAACTTTGTCCGTAACAACGTCCAAACAGTCTAAACTATAATGACATTACAATAATGTCCACCCGAATGGACAAACACACCCCTATCCCCACCCCATAAGGTTTTAATACCCTTGAGACATAACAAAATACTCGAAACTACCGAGTTATCGACGTTTCAGTAAACGCAACGATGGGCAAGCGTGCGTTTCAATCGTAAATCAATGAGACTGCAGTCGCTTTGCATACTCAGCCATTAGCACAAACCACTGCGCGCCCGCCGCTGTTTTTAAAGAGGATTACTGCGGTCAATAAAATATAAGTAAATATATGGTTACTTTGAATTACATTGATGTGTTTGTATGACGATTGCAATTGTATGTTGATTGTAATGTTACAATAGAGTTTTTAGCTTTTAAAATTGTTGTAATTATGTGAAGGTAGGATTATGTGTATTGGGTTTTTGAGTTTGATACCGGGCAAGTACCAAAGTAATTTTTTATATGTATTTTATAGCTACGTTTATCTTAAACATCACTGACGTCTGTAGAGAAAATCATCGTAAGGAAACCTGGACCTAAAATTAATATAAGTCTAAAATCGCAAATCCGCGTTGAGGAAACGTGGTGATCATTACTCGTGCCTGTTCTGTATGAAAATAGGTACTTTGCCATGCATTGTGACAAAATAGGCTGGTGTTATATAGTTTTTAAGTAATGTTTGGTAGGCACACAAAACTGAACCATTTTATATTGGATTCCTAGCGTGAAATGTTTCGTTTTATTTCAATTACTTTAAATCGATCTTCAAATTACATTCTGAGGATTGCTTAGCAAATAAATTTAAATTTCTGTTTACCAATGATTCGAAACAAACAAAATAGTATTGGTTTACAATTCGACATGTACAATTGAAAGTATTTTTGGTTTAATTTGATTTGCTTGAAAAAATACTCAAAAAAATGGTTATTACATATACCGCTCATTAATATGATCAATGATCATACATAAATACATACCTGAACTGGAAAATTATATGTACCTAATTAATTTTTTAAATAAAAAGGTATGCTGTGGTCTGTGGTGATATCTGGCTATTTTAAAAATAAAAAGTAAACTGCCCCGTTGCCGCGTTGGTCTCGTGGTCGCAAGTGCGACTGCTGTGCAAGGGGTCCCGGGTTCGATTCCCAGGTCGAGCAAAAAGTGTTATTGGGTTTTTCTATGAAATTCTCAGTAGCAGCTCGGAGTTTGGAATTGTGCCCGGTTAATGGCAATAGGCTCGCCCCCTATTACATGGGACTTAAATAAATATACCGGCGAACTGTGTTTGATGCTATTTTGTTTGAAGTCAAAGACTGTTGCAATTTTGTTTGAAATTCGAATGTTTAAAAAAATAGAAACACAACACAACACGTTCTAACATTTGGTTTTCATATCAATCGTGTACTCTGTAAATTGGTATCATTCGCGCGTGACTGCTATTTCAATACAAACTGTTTTTAACAAGCGTTCGTGTTTTGTTTGTGTACTTTTTCAGTGTTACCTATGTTTAGATACCATTTGTAAACATTTACTTTTAAATTACATACAAATGACTTAGGGACACAGCACACACGCTACTTTTAGTAGCGCGAATCGGCGAATTTGCAACTGTATCGATACTGCATCGCGTTTTGGCGACTCTCTGCGTTCGATCGCAGCTGCCAAATCGCGCGATTTAGCGATGCTGTATCGCGTTTTGGCGACTAACTGCGTTCGGACGCAGTATCGGAATCCCGAACTGTTCCGATGTTAGATCGGGTCGGCTGTAGTGTTGCTGATCCATTGTCGATTATCGATAGTTTGCCGATTTGCAATGGTATTGTTTATCCCACTAATTTTATAAATGCGCATGTTTTAGGTTAGTTAGGTGGTAGGTTAAGTGTTAGGTGGATGATGGATGGAAACATTCATCCATCCATGCTCAAAATGCATAAGTTTGTGAGGTCAGAAACTTTGCATTTTTTACATTACAATTACAATAAATGGATGGATGGATGTTTTCATCTATCCATTCATCATCCATCTATGCCTCCTCACAAACATTTGTATTTAAAATCGTAGGTACTTATATTATAAATGCAAACGTTTGTGTAAAGGGATATATGGATGATGGATGGAACCATCCATCCACCCATGCTCAAAATGCCAAAGATTGTGAGTTCAGAAGCTTTCGCATTTTTTATATTATGAATACAATAAAATGGATAGATGGATGTTTTCATCCTGGATGGATGAAAACATTCATCCATCCATCCATCCCTCCTCACAAACTTTCGCATTTAAAGTCCTATTAATATTATAAATGCGAAAGTTTGTGCGGTTGGATTAATGGATGGATGTTTGCGTAATGTAAGACGTGAACTGGTTATAGGATGTAACCAATACCGCCTCCGGAGCGATTGACATTTTCGGTTTATCAATATTGCAGGCAGCAGTGCAGCTTCATTAGAATCTATCGTAAGTGTGTAGCTTCGTCAAAATCACAACACAACACTAGTCGCATTATGTTCCACATAAAGGTCTGCCCCCACGACCGATAATCGGGCTGATTCTCGGTCGTTTTTTCTCGCCGGCAAAAAAGTCTGTAAAAAATCGGCCCGATTATCGGGCCGATTTTTGAAAGTTTTTTTGAGTACATACACCCTGACACACCCTCACACACACGCGGAACTGTGGGTAATGTCGTACCTTATAGTTCCGAGACAGCGACACGCCGGCTGACGCTGAAAACCAGCGCTGTGGTTCCGTGCCTCGTGCACGGGCCACGGCTTTATGCTGAACGTCAGCCTTTTCGCGCGGTAGTAGCGCATTATAGATTATTGTTTTTGTTATTTTTATTTTTGTGTTGTGCGTCGCTTTCGCGAGAATAAATGGTTTTTCTCTCTTTCTTTTTTACACACAGACAGCACGGACAGATTTTCAGTTTTTCAGTGGGACAGTTTTTTGTTAGTTTTGATTATCGGTCGTGGGGGCAGACCCTAATTATGTCAAAACGCTGCGATCGGCATCTTACAGTGTGCGGGGGGTAGCGATTAGTCGCTGAATCGCGCTTCCGAAAAGCGACTAAATCGCTGCGATTGGCGATTTCAAGTGTGCGGGGGGTAGCGATTAGTCGCTGAATCGCGCTTCCGAAAAGCGGCTGATCGCCGATTCGCGCTACTAAAAGTAGCGTGTGTGCTTTGTCCCTAATTGGGACCTATTGTTTATAGGCGTAAAATTACATTATAATTGCAGGTTTACATTGCACATAGGATTTTTAAAGTTATGAAAATAATATTCTTTTATGACCAGATGTATAAACGTGGATGAGGCGAAAGTAGTATGTAAGGATCCTAGCGTTCTGTTTTTCGTTCGTTTCTGCCTACTTAAACTTTGTTTGTTACTAAGAGGTAATCTCTGGAAGTACTAGTAGTACGAAAATTGTTTTACTGAGAGTAAGTACTATTGCCTCGTGTCATAGAATAAGTTTTATGGTACATATACTTAGCTTATATGCTTTCAGAAGCTAGTTTTTTTTTTGCGATCAAAACACATTTTATCTTTTAAGGTTAATGTAAGCTATTTACTTATGAGTTTCTAAAACACAATGAGATTATTAAAAAAAAACTAAATTGCTTACAGAATTGACCGGCCGGTCAATTCTGTAAAAAATCTCGATTTCGACGAATTCTTTCTGTAAAAATTTGTTTTCTCACTTTAATTTGACAAATGAACTTTAATTTACAGATTAGACCATCATCATCATCTCCTTAGCCTTTTCCCAACTATTTTGGGGTCGGCTTCCAGTATAACCAGATACAGATGAATACCAGTTAGTTAATTTTACAGAATAGACAGGTCCTAAGAAAACCAAACTATAGTTCGCTTATAAGATAAAACAACATTTTACTTACCAGATAAAAAATACAGCTTCATTTTGAGCCATTTCCAAGATCATAGATAGGTGTGAATTAATACTGACCATTTCTCAGCAGTGTCCTATAGCCTGAATGTTATATCGAATAGAAAATTTAGAATCAGTTAGATCTTACTGCATAAGACGTGAAATATTGGTTTGAAACGATTGAAATCTTATATTTACTTAGATTTCAAGTAAACTTTAATTTTTAGCCTGTTATTGATCGGTAGGTCTTCTAAGCAATTCGATTTACACAGTAGATAAATAATAGTGTAAACACCATTAAAACAAATATCTGCCTCCAACTTTTGGTCTCACTGAGTCACTGCTGACCGAAATCCTCTTATCATCAAGAATGCACGAGCATTGATCACCACGTTTGTTTCAGGCGGATTGGCAATTGTCAGACATATTTTAATTTTAAAATCCGGGTTTCCTTACTATGTTTTACTTCACCGATGTCAGTGATGGCCGAGATGCACTTAGAAAATACATTATGAATTAAAAAAACCAAATTGATACTTGACCAGTATCGAACACACAACCTCATGTACGAGAAGTTACTGGGCCATTACAACCAGAAAATAGGTAAAAACAGAATATTATTGTGTTCCTGTTTCATCATGGCATGTTAAGTCCGCCTTTGTACTTTTTTGAATATAGTTTAAATAAGTAAAAAATGCTCTTGTTTCATCTTAGCAAAACATGTTTGAACTATCCTTATTTTGTTTAACACTATTGTATACCATGACTTTACGCAAATAAATGATTTATGTTTAAAGTAGACCTACACAAAAACTACATCCCTGTAACCAACAACCCAAATCCAAATAAAACCCCCCACTAAAATCAAAACATCATTCATTACGCACTAAAATCAACGTCATCAACAGACACTCTTACTGCCCCGTACTCATACATCAAATAACGCAAACGCGTTCACAACCCGCTTTTTAATCAAAACTGATCGGTTGAATCAGCTAGTTTGCAGTGCATGCATTGAAATCATAAATCAATTCGATAGCCTATTACTTTGTGTGTTCAGCCATTAGCTAGTTTCCATGTCGATGCTTAGTTCCCAAGTTAGGGTTGCACTTCAACCCTAACTTGGGAACTAAGCTGGGAATAGTGTTGCGAAATTGAGCGTTGCAATTAGAAACAGCTTGTTTATTGTTGAGCAGATATTATGATGTTCCTTGGTGGTTAAGACTCACACGTGTATGAGGTTGTGCGTTTGATACTGGGCAAGTACTTATGTGACTTTTTGAAGTCATTGCTGTACTTTCAAAGTAATTTTTTTGGACATCTTTAACGTCTCTAAAGAAAAATATCGCGAGGAAGCCTGGACTTGTAAAATGAATATAAGTTTGTAATCGCCAATCTTCCTTTAGCAGCTGCGGTGATTAATGCTCGTGATTTCTCTGTATGCAGTGGGACAATGATAGACTGGTATTATTATTTAAATTATTATTCTTTATGTAATATCTATCTCTAAAACTAAATAGATACCTAACGAACCAAAAAAATCTCATAGAAAAAAATCTATTCGAGTTTGTATTATACAAGAAAACCCTCGTTACCCCATCACTATTCTTCCTATGACATTTTTATGAGCAATGGGCTATAAGCAGAATCATTATGCCTTCATTATGGGCTGCTTATACTTCATTACGTGACTGCAAATGATATGTAAAGTAGGGAGGCAGCCATTATCTTGTGTTAGGGTAATTTAGACGACTTGTTACTTAGAATATTCTAGTCATGGCTGGGGTGGATTTTTTTTTAACATAAATAATATTGTATTCTTCCTTTATTGTATGCCTATTTATTGGCTTACTAGCATTTGCTTATGACTTTGTTTGTGTAGACTTTAGAAATAAGCCAAAGACGAAAATTATACCAAAAAAACACAAAAAATATCTTTGTGTTAAACTAGCTCAATATCTTTTAATATGCTGAATTTTAGATAATTCCGTACAGCCATCCACCCATACATATTTTCATCCATCCTCAAAAACTTTCGCGTCTAGACCTAGGGATTTTGTTATACCAAGCGAGGTGATTACATAAATTGGTAACACTTTTATAACAGTGGTATATTTTGTTTTATGCTGGGTCATAATTACGCTTTAGTTATAATAACTAAGCGTAATTATGACCCTATACTTAAATTAAGAAACTGGCAACTTTTTATACATACCAAAATTCCCAGCCAAAACTTAAAAAAGCACCGTAATAAAAATAATCTTATTCCATTTTCAAAAGATGTTTTAATTCTTGTCACCCTTTTAACAAGATCTAAACACTACGCAACCGTTCCTTTCCACTTCCTTTGTTCGAAACAAGGTATGAAAAGTCACAAAGGTCCCCTGTACAGTACGTACATTCAACTTATGACTGATGGCGGAAAATCAATTTCCATCGACCCCCGACGTCTCACTTACTACGTACCCCACACCCTCCCTACCACGCACTGATCTAGCTGTTTTTCACCTTCGTTACACACGTCAAAATAAACAAAAAATGATGAATATACTTGGATAGGAAGTCGCCTAATGTGTATTTTAATGATTCGTGGTAAGGGTCGCGTAATTGATGTAGCTTTCTTTGGTTGGATAGTAGATCGATTTTTTTGAGAAAATATTGCCGTTCCGATACATTACGTACGGTTAAATAGGGAAACTTGCCAACGATTGAATATATTATTATAGACCCCAAGCATAAATATTAAAAAAAAAACTACGTAGGTGTTGCACTTTTGTATGAAACAGCTGATTTTTTTTAATCGACGGAAAATTTCATCGCTCTGGCAGTCTAGAATCATTTATTAAATTCAAGGTAAAACTTTTCGTTAGGATGTCATTTAGACCCGTTTTGTTTTTTTGCAAAAACTAAATAAAACTATATAATGTTAAAGGCCTCCGCCTACGTCCGATTTTTTGTAGGACCAATTATCGGACCGATTCCATAGATCCATAGTTTTCGTTGAACCGACTATTATTGACGTGTGCTTTGGTATATTAGAATTCATCATGCTCCATCCTCTCCTACAAAAAAGTCAGTCACCGATTGTCTGAGTTGGGCGGGCGGCGGCGGCGTGAACCAGCTATCCATTAGAGCGAATCCGTACTGAGATTTTTTATCGCAGAAATATGTCATATGAATTTATATGGAAGTATAGACAATCACAAAGAAAATATATTTAAAAAGCGATTTTCAAATTATATTGCACTAGCTTTTGCCCGCGACTTCGTCCGCGTGGATTAATAGTTCCCGTTTCCGGTGGATTTCCGGGATGAAAACTATCCTATGTCCTTTCTCGGGTCCCAGACTATATCTGTACCAAATTTCATTGAAATCGGTTCAGTGGTTTAGGCGTGAAGAAGAGATAGACAGACAGAGTTACTTTCGCATTTATAATATTAGTAAGGATTTCGCAGTGGTCGCTCGCTCTTATAAAGTATTTCAGTAAGTTGACCTGCGTGCTAACGTAGGTCACCTTGGTCATTCAGTTTGCGTGTCATTGCGTCACGGTGATAAAGTTGGTCTCGGTCGTTGTGGGAATATGTTAGTCGCCCGGACAGTCCGATGTCGGAAAGTTTGACACACCCCAACCCCAACAGAGATGGTATAAGCCTACACTGTTAGTACTTCTAATAATAAACTGTATAATGTGTAAATTATTCCATGGCTCATGGTAGGATGACTTTATCATTACTTGCTAGTAGTAGTTAAGGCTTCCTGTCTAACCAGATGCAGCTGAATATCATTATCAGTGTTTTACATGGAGCGAATGCTTTACTGACTTCCACAACCCAATTACTGGGTAACACGATATCCCTTGGTAACACTAGTTGACCCGGTATCAATTTTCAAAGAATTGTGCTTAGGGATCAACGGCTTTACGTGCTTTTCGAAGCACGGGGACGTCACACCAGCGACTTCCAAACTCTAGGTTGCTAGGTACCTACTACGGAAATTGCCATATGGCAAAACGCAGTAACACTTTACCCGACCTAGGAATCGAACCCAGGACCCCACGCTCAACAGTTCATTTTGCGACTACAAGGCGAATTGGGAAAAAAGCGTGACTTTCAATTACCATCTAAACGTCAACGAATTCACTTGAACACAAGAACTTTACTAGGGTAACTCAAGCTGGTTAATAACCCCACAATACTGATTACTTGAAACTTTTAATTGTCAAACGTTTATCGTTGTTTTGTTACGACTATACGATCGTTATCGCTATTTCGTGGGGCAACGTTGTCAACGAAGTAAAGTTTCAAAGATTATGTAAATAAATGCGATGAGGAACGTTACATAACTTCGTTTTTTTCGTCGCTTCAGTATAGTGGGGGTTGGCACGTCATTTTTATGAACTAGAAACAGGCACACATGAGGTGTTGAGTGTCCAAATATATGAGCTTTGAGTTCGCATGTACTGTGATAGTTTTTATTTTGTGTAAATAGAAGCGAAAGTTGGGTGACACGCGATTTACGATGTTTTTTTGGCTCTTATACGTAATGTGATAGAACGTTTTTCGGAGCGTAACAAGAATAGTAGGCGGCTAAGTATTTTTTGGATGCAAATTATTGCAGCTTACAAGACTCAAAATCGTGTGTACTTTTTGAAATCAAGCTTACCTATATTCATTTATTTTAGCACAAAAGACCAAACAGCCAAATATCTTTTTGCCTTTAACTAACTATCAAATTGGGATTTTTCCTGTACCGGTGGTACGTTTACAAACATATAAACTCACATACACAAACACCCAAACCCGGAACAACTATCTGAAGGCCATACTAATATTTGTTGCATGCAGAAATCAAACCCGCGACACGCAACACAGCAGCCAATCGCTTAACCACTGCGCCAACCATATTGGCCATCTTTCTCTCTCTCATTTATTTCCAACTACCAGTCACCAATGCATCACTTCACTCGCAGTCGTAGATAATGTGCAAATGATACGTAGTACCGACCTGACCGAAGCGTAGGGGCGCTTCGCACTTCGCGTGACGCCCCCCGTAGCATCCGGGGTGAGCCGCGCGTGCAACACTGACGTTATAAAACTGTATATATTTTAATACTGATCAAAGTAAATCTATGCGTTTGTTGACTTCATTTGCTGTGATAAAGAGGCTTCATTTGTTTTTGTTTAGTTAGTAAAAGCCTCTCCATATAAGTGTGATTATTATTACAAGGATATACTACTAAAATACTTTCTTTGATATCTTGCGCTACTGGGATATTATCTTAGATGTGGGAAAGCCTTTAAGAGTATATAATTAAGGATCAAAGCAATCATAGGATGTGGCTGGCATAATTACTTCATACATTTTTTTTTCACATAAAATACAAAACCTCCTTTCTTTAAGCCGGTAAAAAAAAATACCCTTTTCCAATCTATTTTCCGTTACCACTCACACAATTTACGAAACCCCAAACAGGATTAAACGTACAACAAAAAAATAAGACGAAGAACTACAAACAACTACAGGCCCATTGAAATGTTTATCCGTTAACAAAGCATCGCACATTCCCTGTCCTCTGCCGGCATTTGTCGCCCTAAGTTTGACACGAAACTTGCTCGTCGAAGGGAAAGGAGAGAAAAAAGTAAATATTTCACGGCCCTACTGCCTGCACCCTTGTTGGTGGAATCACGCGTCGCTTGCGCGTGTTTTCACAAAGATGGATCATTGGTACGCGCGACAAGTTCAAGTGGAGACGGGCGGATGGAACGCTGCGTTTGGAACGCTGCTATTTTTGAAGAAAGAAAACGGAAGGACAATGGAAAAATACTTGATATGATAAACCTGTTTAATTTGTGATAAGGATCTATGGTTTATAAGTTCGATTTCCAAGAAAATCTATACTTTTTATATATCTTTTATGCTTTAAATATTACTTGTATTCTATGATATCATCAGATTGATTACCAAAATCTGATGTTTATAACACCTTGATTAAATAAAACTACATGTTACCCAGTTCGAATTAAGCAAAAAAAAGAAAACCACTTTTTAACCGCAGCGTAAACAAAGCATTAAATGAATGCGTGACCCATAAATAATTGTATAGTGGATTAATATTACAGCGAGAGGGAATTGTATATTTTCATAGCAACACTATAACGTGGTGGTGAACGGAGTTAAATATTGCTTGTATTTAAAACTATGTAATTTTTCATTTTCAAAATTTTGTGTAGTATACAAACAGGTGGGTAAGCTTTTTTGATGGTTCGTGATCGACACTGCTTGTAAAAATTTGTAATAATTATCTACTAGAACTATCGAAATATAAATTCAACAAGCTATTTGATATTCGAGCAGCTAACTTACATTTCCATTCTTTAAAAAATTGTTGTAAGATGTGCTAAGCAGTCAATTATTTTACACTATCACGTGTCGCTTTTAATATGCCATACGCAATGGAAACCTGTTACAATATAATAATATTGACAGTGTAGTAGAAAAATAACGCTTAATCGCCACATATATGTATGTACCTGTAAATACACCAACACCCTGCAAACCAAAACACATAAACAATTTTTATAACATTAGTTCACACAAAACCGCTGAGCGTTCGAACCGCCCGTCTGCACGTCCAAACTCCCTCGAAGATGGATCATCGAGACGGCGCGGCGGGGGGCGAGCGATCGCGATAAACCGACGCGATATGGAAAACTGCGGAATGTGAACACCTAGCTACCTCACGATGCAACGCCACGTATGCTCAGTTTGTATACTGGTTCACACCTGGGTATACAGTGTGTTGTGTTATGTCTGCGAAGGATATTTTATTTAGTCGTTGTTTTGTTGGTCTCGTGGTCGCAAGTGCGACTGCTGTGCAAGGGGTCCCGGGTTCGATTCCCAGGTCGAGCAAAAAGTGTTATTAGGTTTTTCAATGAAATTCTCAGTAGTAGCTCGGAGTTTGGATTTGTGCCCGGTTAATGGCAATAGGCTCGCCCCCTATTACCTACATGGGACCTAAATATACCGGCGAACTGTGGGTGTACATTGGTACACCTCTGCCTAACCCTTCGGGGAATACAGGCGTGATGGTTTTTTTTTAATATATTTTTTGCCTGAAACATTTTAATGGCTTTTTGTGTTTAGTTTGGAAAGCTGTAAGACTGAAATGGGATTGGGCGAGTCAAACTGTAGCTCTGCCATGTGGCGCGGCAGACAGATGAGAAGAGGACAGGCTGCTTCGGATGGCTTTCTTAAGAATCAGTCAAATGAAACATAACATTGAGAGAGGTGGGAGAAATGGGTAAGCCTTTTTTAAAAAGTGCGACAGTATAAGCTACAAAAATGTTGTGTGTAATTAGCGTTTTAGTAGACTTTTGAAGAAAATGACCAGTACGTACACAGATCATAAACAGAAACCCTATTGCAAAACGAAGTTCTAGCAACGAAAAACTAGTAAAACACTAGTTTCTGGAGGATGTTAAGTATACTATAAAATATATAATCTTATGACAGCAATAATGTGGCTTTCTATAAGCAAATTATGTTTGCGGTCGGACCAGAACTTCCAGACAATAACATCTTACAAACAAACTTTACCCTAATAAACTTCTTAGTACAAAAGTACTACCAATAAAAGCGTCTCAAAAAATTCTTCAACAAAACATGAAAACAATCGCAGCAAAATACAGCCACTTTAAAAATTTCAAGCCACCAAGTGACAAACCAAGGTCCACACTACGGGACTAAGTAAAGAGACTTGTTAACATAACTCAACAATCTAGGCCGCCTGTCCGGACGTAAAACAGAGAAATAATAGCCTATTAAGGCTTGTGGTGTATAGGACTGCTGTACCTAGGGAGTGTAAAAATTTTAATGTTAGCACTTAGGTCTTACTTTATAACTTGTTTGTTGCAGTCATAACCTTTATTGCAAGTACAGACGAACACAGTTTTTAGTGTATGATTACCTTTTATTTAATACTAGCTGTTGCCCGCGGCTTCGCTCACTAAATATATATTAAATTTTGGATTAAAGCCCAGGACTATGTCCACATAAAGCAAAAAGATATGTGCATGTCGGTTCAGTATTTGTTAAGTTAAGAGTGTGCATACTGTTTCTGCCTAACCCCTATGTGATATAACTTGATGAAGTGTACCTAAGATTATAACCCAGGTTACTGCCAACATACTACAAAAAGTTTTGTTCAAATCGGTGAAGGAGTTACAAAGTTACGCGCGTACATACAAACAAATAAACAAACAAACAGACAAAAATTCCAAAAACTATTGTTTTGGGTTCAGTATAATGTACTTAACATGTAGCAACTACGGGAGTCCCTTACATCTCCTAAAATTGTTTGTCCGAAAATCATTATCTATAACACGTTTGATATAAACCTCAGTAACCATAATGTTAAAAATCCCGAAATTTTGTGTAACATAATTATCTTTAGTTCTAAAAGTATTCTGTCATAATATCGAGTACTATAATATTTGAAGCTCCTAATTTTACATGACCTAAAGTCATATGTCCTAAGTATTGGGTAAAATAATGTGTATTATTCCGAATGTTCAGTTATAATATTTTTTTTAGTCCTAAAACATTTGCGAAAAATTAGGTTTTAGTGACAGAAACGAATCGCTGCAAAACCGACTCCACGTAGTCTTGTCTGCCCTACCCCTAGAGTGTAATTTAAAATCGCGTAGGCGCGGAGGGGCAAGGCGGCCCGCGAGCTGAGGAGCAGGTGGTTTTGACACTCGCCGCCGCGGCTGAGGCTGGCCAGCCTCGCCGGCCAGCAAGCCGAAGCCGCGGCGGTGAGCGTGAAATCATCTGCGACGATAAGCTCGCATGGGACCGCCGGAGCCCCGCAGCGCCGGAGCCGTGACAGAAACCATGCCTGCTGCATGTTGCACGCTTGCTTGCATGCTGCGTGCTTGCTTGTATGCTGCATGCTTGCTTGCATGCTTGCTTGCATGCTGCATGCTTGCTTGCATGCTGCATGCTTGCTTGCATGCTGCATGCTTGCTTGCATGCTGTATGCTGGCTTGCATGCTGCATGCTGGCTTGCATGCTGCATGCTTGCTTGCATGCTGCATGCTTGCTTGCATGCTGTATGCTGGCTTGCATGCTGCATGCTGGCTTGCTTGCAAAAACGATAAAAATAAAATTCTAAAATCTAAAAAAAATTGTTTTAAGAATATTATTATTTTTAATAATAAAAAGTGTTATGTAATATGAATTTAGGATTTATAACTTTTATCGAAAAAGGCTTTATGTCTTTTGTATATTATTGATTGTAATATTTATGACAAACGGATTTATGACATATTATATTTAGGGATTTCAGTTTTATGGCATGTGATATTATGTGATATTAAGTTCGGATAAGTTATCATTCGGACAAATGATGATTAGGACAAAAAAAGTTATAGCACTTTAAATTATGGATAAAAAAGTTAGGTGACACAATAGAGAACCAGCAACTACTTTTTGAAAAAAATATTGAATGTACAGAATTGGCATCGTTACGATTTTATTATATGTATAGATCATTGAATGACAAACGCAGACGATCCACCTAATGTTTAGTGGTCACCGCTGCCTTTTTTTTTTTTTTTTTTTTTATAGACGGGAAATCATCAAATAACTTCCCCCGCCCTGGGCGGGGCGGGAGGGAGTGTCAGACTTTTACTGACTAAAACCCGTCTATGTTCCTTCATGTGCCCTTTGCGTTCCGGGGGCGCGGTATCTCTTTCGAACAACCCGCAGCCCCGGCAGGCATCGGCCCTCAGTGGCCCCATCCAATTTGCTGACATCTCTTTGAGGCGCGCGTGGAACACGAACGCGCCGTCGACACGGTCTGTCGCTAGTGAGCGTACGGACGGCGAGCTACCCATTGCTCACCGTCCACAGACCCGCGTCTACGGTGGCCGGGAGTCGTCTCGTGGCTCCCGACGCCCGGATCGTCTACCGCGGCGGCCGCTGGGACGGGGGACCCTCCTTTCTCTCTCCCGTCCCGCCGCCTCCTTCTCTAGCATTACAGCTTCGCAGAAGGAGGCGACTGCTTCCCATTCCCCCTCGCTCCGGACCATGGCCTGAACCAGTGCCGGACGCGAGAGGGCGCCGCCGCCAGGGGCCTTGCAAATGCGTTGCCTTCGCAATGACAAAGTCTAATGTCTTAAGTACCTGTTTTTAATTACATCGGCACCCATACTCTCCATGCCGGAACACAGCAACGCTTCTTATTGGGAGAAATAAGAATGATGGTAGTCCTTCAGTGGGCAAGCTGATTCACAAAGAGTTCTAAATAATTTGCAACTAATTTTGAACAACGTTGTGAGTGTAGTGAGTATTCAATTTTTTTCGTCACTCTCCTAGTATGCCGTAAGTTATTTTTATATCCAGGAATTTAACCTACAGTCAAAGCTTTTAGCCTACTCTATTTTCCATTATAAACTTTTAAATCCAGTTCAGTGCTATTTTATAAAAATAGCAAAATACTTTTAAAATATTACTCCAAATATAAACAACTGTTGAATTTAAGTGCCAAGTTTGTGTCAGACGCATGCGTTTTCTTTGCCACCATCTTGTGCAGTAAGGCTTAAGCAAATATTAACATTTACTTTTGGCATTTTCTTTTCCCCTATGTGCGCCCCTCTTTTAGTATGCAGTAAGGAAGTTTCGCTAATATATCCGAAAGTATCCTCAAATCTATAGCTAGCCACTACCCGGAAATGTGTAGATGTTGTTAAGCTTCTTTATTCATTAGTTCATTACATAAAATACTTAAAAAAAAATTGAGTATAAATTAAAAATAAAAACATTTAAAAATATATATAACGTATAGTAGCCCACCGGTAACGGAAACAGGGTACCAGCCACCGACGGTCAGAACTCTAGAGAGAGAAACCTTCTATATAACAATGTGTGCCGTGTCCAGAAATAATGCCAAAAAAAACAAGACCCCTAACTATTTGACTTGTATCTAAAATGTATGACTTTTAGTTTTGTTCATAGTTTATCTGTGTAATTATATTACTGTGTCTGAAAAATCAATAAAGAAAACATTTTCATCCAAAAAAAATAACCAAATACCAACGGATACCACGCGGATAAAAATTTCAATAACGCGTCACGTCCCTACGTTCGAACAAAGTTACAAAATGGCGCTGTACCAAAGAACACACACTTAAAATGGCATTATCTTCTTATTTTTATATTAAACTTGAACTGGAGGAAGTCTTGTAATCGCCTTAAGCTTTCATCATTCAGAGACAGCTGTCGCCTCCACGACGTGCGCCCCGGATTTTTAGCAAACTTTCTTTAAATTTTATTGCGATATTGTTTAGAAGTCTTATAAAATCTTTTTAGGCAAAGTTTTCTTTGATTTTAGCATTAAGAAAGAAAATGGTTTTAGGATAATTGAATGTATTGGTAGAAAGTTTTAGAGATAAGTCTGTAATCTATACTGATTATACTTTTATACTATAAATATGTGTACTAATATTTTAAGAAAGTAAAGTTTGCTTGAATTTTTATTTATTTTATTTGTAAAAGCTAATCTCTGAGAGTGTTAGCCCGATTACAAAAAATATTTTACTGATAGATAGAAAGCTACGCTATTGCCGAGTGCTACAGATATTTTATGGTATATTTGATTTCCATGCGGCTGAAGTCGCCAGCAGAAGTTAGTTTCATATTTAAAAAAATATAAAAACGCAAACAATTGAGTCACTTGTAAATTATCCAGATGGTTGGTATTATATGAATGGTAATTCTTTTACATAAAAAATCTATGTGACTATAGTTCTCAGGATCTCGGGCTTCGAGTATATACTTTGGAACATGATACTTTTAGATTAAAAGTCGTTGATAAACTCAAAAAGGAAATTGATCGCACATGAGATCTAAATGAGTACACAATATTATGTTTCTAAAGATTGTTGTCTGAACTGTGGAATAGAGATACAGAATATAACATACTACCTTTTGCCCCCGATTTCGTGCACCTGGAACTAAAATACACTATAAAACATATCTTATGAGACTCGGAAATAGTGTAGCATTCTATCAGTGCAAGAACTTTTGCTTTCAAACCCCTTATAAAGATTACTTCATCGTCATCTTTCTGCCCTCATCCCATGTTACTTGGGATCGGCGCAACACGTTTTCTTCTTCCATGTCAACCGTCATGCTATCACGGACTCCCTTCTCTTTCATATAATTCTTCACTCAATCCATCCAAATTTTCTTTGGCCTCCCTCTTCCTCTCCTTCTCTCCACATATTATATTCATAACTCTTTTGGTGACATGCGTTTCGTCCCTCCTCTTCACATGCCCTAACAAGACAAAATATTGGAGAGAAATAGATTACTCCTTACCTTTACAAACTAAAAAACAAACCTACTTGACTTCATAATTTTAGTATAGATAACAATAAGTAACACTTAAAAGAAGTGTTACGTAAATAAATCCATTATAACTTTACTATAATACCAAAATAAAATTACAGCTTACCCGAATGATCCCATTCGATTCCCAACTATCGATATTATGGCTTTACCCTTTTACTATCGAATAAAGCTTTCATCTTTCGGACATTCGGTTCGGCCATTTCGCATAATGATATTGGCCACTCTTTTACATACTCGGCGCATTCGCTCTTTATTACTTTTTGAGAAATTCAATTCAGAGTTGAAATTTAATCAAATAGTGAAAGAAATGTTTTAACTGTTGGTGTTTCATAAAAAAAATATATGAATGAATTGTAGTTTTGCTAGATTAAAATTCATTTTCTGCTGCATGGTATTGTTGAATAGTGAGAGTTTTTTGCGGAAATGAATAAAGTATAAAGTTGTTTGGCTTTTATATTGTTATTTTTTGTTGTACGTATTGCTGAAATGGTCTAATGCAGTTACTGATAAAGTAAGTACTGCATCAGGGATAGCCAAGTCGAGCTTACACTAAGAACGTATGTACTAATTCTACGATCGTGTTTTGTTTTTATCTTTGTAGAACTTCTAGTAACTTTTAGAAACGTTCGCATTCTAATCTCAGTCTCAATCTTTCAAAAATCCTTATATATCTACCTACATTTTTTACAAGGAATTGCAAATAGAATTTAAACGTTTTTAATTTCGAAAATTCACCTTGTAATCTCTCACGACCCTTCTATGGTTTCTAACTGGACTGTCATCTTGAGCTCATGATGCAGGATTGGCCAATCAGACAAATTTATTCAAAAGATCATCGTATCTCAAAGATTTTTGATTGGATAACTCAACGCGTATAGACACGACACCATAATGCAAATCTAGCCTTACTAACGAACCCTTATCCCGAAGTTAGGTCCAAAAATAACGGACAAATTGGCACCCACACCAATTTTTTACAAGCATAACCCGACTATCTATATTCCGTTAGTAGCTGATAACTTATCTAGCAACAAATTGCCCTGTATAATTCATAGAGGTTGCTAGGTGACAGGGGTACGCAATTTAGCCCTAAATTATGTGCATACATTCATATATAAATGTTCTTATATCTATTGTTAGAGAAGAGAAAAACCCTCGGTGTTTGTTGTATTCATTATTTTGAAAGCATTATGTTGTCCCTTTGGACGGAAAGGGATATTTTTGTTACACGGAGGTAATGAAATGGTATCGATTGGTGCTTATTATTACTGTGTTTTGGTGAGATTGTATCTCATTTACTGGGTGTGAAGATGTTTTTCCGAAAATGTTGTTTTTTTCAGATGTGATTATGATAATGTCGAACTATACATGGTGCCCCGTTGGTCTCGTGGTCGCAAGTGCGACTGCTGTGCAAGGGGTCCCGGGTTCGATTCCCAGGTCGAGCAAAAAGTGTTATTGGGTTTTTCTATGAAATTCTCAGTAGCAGCTCGGAGTTTGGATTTATATATATATATATATATATATATATATATATATATATATATACATATATATATACATGGTACTTTAGTTAAATAGATCTCATTTTGGGAAAAGAAGGAGTAGTCATGACGACTGTCATGACAAAAACTACTCTAAATGTTACAAATAACATATAAATGTTGACATACGTAGTTTCTGAACCAAGCCGTTGTAAAATAGAATGATATGAAGAGAGAGATAACTTCATGCCTAATATCTGAGGTATTTTAACCACAGATAATTCATTCACCTTCAGTTTAGGAAAATATTGACAAATAATATACTCCTAGATTGAGCCAATGTGCATTCTTACTGGTCCCATGCTAAAAAAAGATGATTTACCGAAAAAACAGTTCATATTATACATTTTGGAAACTACAATACTGGCGATCATGTTAGTGTTATCGTTGTTCTAAATTTGAATTCACGGCCATTTAAATCGAATCATATTGTATGTACTGAGGATTTATCTAAGGACCGCTGAATCAGTATCTATATGTATCGAGGGTTTATCTCAGGACCTCAGAAACCGACCATAAACCACCGAAACTATAAAACTGTTAGCAAAAAAAGCTTGATAGTTGAAAAAGCGAAGCCCTACGTACTCGCAGTGTACGGTGTGCAACAAAAATTTAATTTTGCTACAAAACTTTCTATGGGCTCTCTTAAATTACTGACGTGGTACCGGCGAACTTTTCTTATTAGAGATCGCAGACATTTTCGAACAACTCCCGCCGGACATAGGTAGCTATTTTATGTCTTTAATTTCATGATAAACTTTCTCATTTTAGATATCGGAAATGAATGTTTTTGTTTTATAATTAAAGGCGATGGTGATGAACTGTTTTGTTCATTTCATCCTATTTACCCGACTACGGCGAAGCAAAAAGGAGAGTTATGAGGTTGACCGGTATGTATGTATGTGTTTTGTCTTTCTGTTTACTATGGTTTTACACTGTTTAGAAGATTCATCAAGGGTAAAAGTATAATCTGACTAAAAAGTCATTTAATTTTTAAACCAATAAAACTGCATTTATCCAATGTTGCAATGCTGCAAGCCTTTTGGGCAATTGTTCTATTGACAGCGATATGGACAAATTTTTACATGCCCTGCATTTTTTTCTAGTGTGTGGATTTTAAGTTACCTACATTATTTTGTATGTTATATCTCTGTATATAAATACATTTCAGTTGCTATATTACTTTTTGTCCTAAAAAAAAAGTCGTTAAAATAATATGTTGCTGTGCCCTACACAGGGTCCATAATTATCCAATTATACTATTTATTACCTAAAAATACATATGGAAAAGCAATAAAGATATTAAGTATTGAAGTCTTCAACTACCAAACAGCATTCAAGTCTGAATATTTTCATACACTACCTTCGGTTAGCACTCCTATCGCAGTTCGCAATAAAGTCGTAGGCTCCACGATTTATGAGTGGCTAGCCCTGATAATAGGAAAAAACTTAATATCTGCGACGATAGCTTTGACCTTGTACAACTTTATTTAGTTCTTACAGATCGTTCTTGAAAGTTTCGGAAGGTTCAATTTCCTTTATTCTTGAGGACAGTAAAGTTGAAGAGCGAATGTGAGAGAAGTTATGTAATTTTGAATATGGAAACATGCTTGCTTGATATACTATATTACTTGATGACTAATGTTTCATACTTTTACCTTCTTAGCAGCTTAGATTCTAGAAGAAAATATTATTGTAATAGCGTTTACAATAAAATGTAACGTCCTGGGCGCGACTTTTTCCGCGTTAAGTCGAAGTCAAATGTGATTTTAGCTGAAATCTCCTAGCTAACACCTACCTGCCTGTCTAGGTCAAGTAGTTTTCAGGATTATGTGTTCAGTCCTTGAGTGAGTAAATTAGTGTTTTTTCACTTTTACTAAGTATTCAAGTAAAAGTGATAAAGCATTATCTAAATACCTCCTTTGCACAGACTGCAGAAGAACTGATTTCTGCTTTCTATTTAATAAGCTCTCAGGTGCATTTTATACTTTTGCATGCCGTGTAATTTATGGCTGTTGGTTATTATACTTTTATGTATTTGTAAAATAAAATATTTTACTTTATACAGAGTTAAAAAATTCTCGCTTAACTTTATGTAGAATGCAAGATGAACGAATAAAGGCTTCGATTATTTTTACCGTATTGCATGTATCTAACTCAACATTCCACAAACAAGAAGGAATTCCCCTTCAACTCGCATAACTGAAGGAAATCACGAGAAAAAGTTGGAAAGATACATCTTTAACGGTCGATAGAGTTTTGAAAGATGCCGGAAGAAACTTTAGTCATGGATAATAAATACTTTTCAGGAGGCAACTATGTAGGGAGATGAGCAAAGTTGGACGGCGTGGGCGTATTTTAAATATACGACCGAACTCGGACGACCGGACGGCTAATAATGTGATGTTTGTGAATATGAATAAGGTCTCATGTGTTGTAGATACTCGAAATAGGGGTCATTAAACTTATCATTATTAATAATTAAAATCAAGGCGGACTTCGCAACGAAGCACGATATAACCGACTATTTAAACCTTAGTTATTCAAAAACGGTTAGGAAAATAACAAGGAAAATTCCATTACTAAGTTTAAGTAACCTAAACGGAACTAGGTGACATGAATATCACCCTGATCATCAGTCAAATCATTTATTTCAATTAAAAAGCACTTTTGAACGTAACATGCAAGAAAAGTAAAGAATTGAATCTAGTTGCCTCTTCCAAAAGATTGTTCGTATGGAGAAGATTGGGCAAGAAACTCCATGCATACTCTTTTAAAATCTTATTTTACAATATTTATAAACAGAATCAAAAAGAATTACACATGCCATTCCCAACTATACCACAACATTTCAAAAAAATACCATTCTCTCATAGTTTCCGCATAGATATCACTAAAGCCATAAGCAATGTTCAACCTGAAATTCACTGAAGCATACCCAAAACCTTTATACGAACGAAAACGATTTGATTTATACTTTCAAGACCGCTTTCCGTGTGACGGGACATGAGAAAAGCATTTTAATATTATCTTCGTACGTAGAAAACAACGTGAAATCCAACGTTTCCTACACGAAAATACGTTGCTTCATATCCCCGGAATAATAAATCTAAGGGGGGGACGCATCTGTCAAAAATGTAAAATATGTATTTCTTGTAACGCCTTGCCTTGTCTTTTATACTTAAAAGAAAGATGCATTATAGACTGAGATCCTTGAGCACTTAAATCTACGTCATTTAAGCATGGCTGAAATGTTGATAATACTCATTTTTCAGATAAAGTTAGTTGTACTAAAAAATATGTTGAAAATCTAATCGCAGGCCCATCTCAGCTCATCGCAGGCCCACTAAGGTTGGAGGGGCTACTAAGGGCCGATGTCTGCCGGGGCTGCGGGTTGTTCGAAAGAGATACCGCGCCCCCGGAACGCAAAGGGCACATGAAGGTACAGTAAGCGCTCAGAAATCCATACCCCCGCTAAGGTTCACTTTCCTATGAACACGGGCGCGATCCAGTCAGCGCGTGCGCATGTGTGTTTACGAGTGATGTCTCAACATTCCACAGATAACACACACTAATGAACCATCGTCGCACTACGCGAAATGGCATTATATTTCTGTTTACCGTACGAGTCCTACCCGACGCGCGACGTATTCTTACCATTGCATTGCTAAATTTCGCATAATTATAACATGTCCTGGCAGCTGGTTTGGATAAGAAAGGGTTTACGATCATTGAATTCCGAGTTCAAATCTTATACTATGTGTGGCTGTTTTTTGTTTCTTGAAACCATAATAATGTTAGGCAAAATCTTTTTAGGTTTATGTTGAATTATTACGTATTCATGCTTGTTATTTATTTTTTATAAGAAGCAAATATTAGTTATTGTATTATTTATTTAACTTTTTATGTGATTTTATTTTAACTTTTTGTAATTGGAAGTAGGAAAAAAAGGCGTGCTGTGTGATAACAAAAATTTATTTTTAAAATTAACAAACTTATGAGAATTGTAACGTCACATTCCTACCGAAATAAAAGAAGTTCTCTTGTAACTGTTCATAAGATTTTTTGTTGAATACCCACTTAGTCAATAAAATTCATAATAACATAATAAGAGAAGGATATTTTAATATCACAAATAAATTTGGTGATACTCACGTATTAAGTTTCTGAATTGGTATTCAGCAGAGTTAATTGAAAACTAAACTATAATTCAGACTTTATGAACAGGTTTTTTTTATGTAACGTCACAATAAACTTAGTGAGGTAATAGTTTAATAATTCGTTTTCTTGATGAAAAGAAGATTGAAACTAAACCTCAATTTAAGATCATTAAATAACTATCTACGAATATATAATACTAGC
Source organism: Caradrina clavipalpis (assembly GCA_932526535.1). Classification (NCBI taxonomy): domain Eukaryota; kingdom Metazoa; phylum Arthropoda; class Insecta; order Lepidoptera; family Noctuidae; genus Caradrina; species Caradrina clavipalpis. The sequence continues at coordinate 12,453,463 of OW052098.1, forward strand.
TTCTGCCCGCGACTTCGTCCGCGTCACAGTTGATGTGTTATCCTACGGGTACCGTACATTTTCCCGGGATAAAAAGTAGCCTATGTGTTATTCCAGACTATAATCTATCTTTGTGCCAAATTTCATCCAGATCCATTCAGCCGTTTAAGCGTGAAAGAGTAACAAACATCCATACATCCATACATCCATACATCCATACTTACAAACTTTCGCCTTTATAATAGTAGTAGGAAGTAGGATAATAGTAGTAGGATAATTATGACTAAATATTTAGTTACACCGTCTAATTATTAAAACTAAAACATCCAGGTTATTAAATGTTGCATAACACCGTCTAATACTTCTTCATAAGTAGCACTGTTGCACGCCATCCCCACATATTAAAAACGAAACGTATTTTTTCTGGTTTATGATGCATGCAGCTGTTATTGTAAACAGTATGTTATCCAGTGCGAAACCACCAAACTTAATCCACTTCGCTGTTGAGTAGGTAGGATAGGCTATCTATCCTCTTCCTCGTATTTCTTGCTCCGGAGACTAATAATAGTATTCCTCTAAAACAACAAAAAAAGTAATTTTAGGCATTTATAACAAAATACTAAAGTGACTTAATTTTTTATATAATTTAATAATATTTATTTAATATAACAAATTTTAATATTTAAAACTATTTATTTATAAATTCCATAATAAACACATTTTTTTTGGCGTCATTATATATTTAAAAATCAATAATAAGTATTAATCGAAATGCCACCAAATAATTTTAGGTATCTTAGGTATAAATTTCAAATAAAAGTTTAATTTACAATTCGTTAATATAATACTCACATTCAGTCAGGTTTCATAAGATATTAATTGGGACCACTTTTATGCAGCCCAATAATAGTCGCCCTCGCCTCAGTAATATTATTTGCCTGCGTTTCGAGAATACTTACAATACCACTACGAGTATCTATTAAATCACTCGTTACTAACCAACAACCACAACCAAACGACAACGCTCATTCCAATCAAGTTAAATATGCACAAAACTCATGTCTACCTCACAGAAATCTAAATTCTTTATTAGTTTTCTATGACTACCCTTTTAAATTTACGAAATGTGTGAACAAAGCGAACAAGCTAAAGAATATTATATTTCTGTTCATTTCTTCAAAATGAGTAAAAACAAAAAGACAAAAATAATGTGAGATTCGAACTCGCGGCTCATTGATAAACGCCGTCAACTGGGCGCGCTTAACCGCGAGACCATCTTGTCTCATGTAGAAACGTTGAAATTATGAACTACATTCACAACGATGATACATGTGTCTATTCTTGAAAGTAAAAGGTCGTAAGTCAAACTAAACGTCAACCTAATACGTTTTGAGATTGGGTATGGACTTTTGGTCGCCACTGTACATAGATGGGTTTTAGTCAGTAAAAGTCTGACGCTCCCTAACGCCCCCGCCCAGGGCGGGCGAAGTTATTTGATGATTTACCATCTACAAAAATAGTATAGTACCTAGGTAAAGAAGCCCGTTTTTAATTGGAATATTGAGACTGAAATTAGATTGCGATCATACTTAAAAGTTTCTAGAATTGCCTTCAAGATATCGTTTCTATCTGATACCTGAAAATTGGACCTACATTAAAACTAGCAAGTAGCAACAAAATTGAGAAGAGATAGCGGTACTTCTAACTACCTATTCTTAAAATTTCCGGTATGTTTAAATGATGTAGGTCTGACGACTCTGTTATCTTGCACTATTATTATTGCAGGAGCCTGTTTAAAAATATTTTTTTGAACAATAATGTTCGTAACAAATTTTTTTGTACTGACTATCGAAAAATGGGGTGTCTAGAACCTTGTACTGAAATCATACCTTTCACTTCTTGTTCACCATTTACATTTCAATACCATTTCTCTAGGTACCCCTCCTAGGTATTTATGCATATTCTCCGTCTGACGTCAACGGTACAATAGTTTTATACGATTTCCTCGTGTTCCCGCCCTAAGTTTATAGCTTTGGGCTAAGTTTGTAGCCTATCTCTAGTGCGGATCTGCAAACCAGTTGTAAAACTTAAGTGGGTTTTTATTGGTTCCATTTTGGAATACATTTTCGGGGTCTCTATTGTAACAAGGTCTAAGTATTGCTTACATTTTGAGATATTCTATTGCATAAGTATCTAAGTATCTATTATTCTTTGGCATGGCTTGGTAACTTTACTCGAATGACTACATCATAAAGTCTTCTTTAACTACTCCTACATTTCACTGTTAAACCTCCGTATGCTTGAGCTCTCATTCGAAATCAATAGGAAGATAATCTGCCAATAAACTCAGTTTATTTGTCCACAAATAACCTTAGTCCCAGTATAAATTCCATTCCGTTACTTGATGTTACGAAACGGAATATGCAGAGCTTCTCACATTAAACAGAATTAGGTCATATATCCAGGGTAATAGATTCAAATCCGCAACAAGTACAGTTCTGAACGAATCTGGCAATACCGCTTTGATCAGTGGCATCCGCAAATGCTCCCACTGAAGGATGGCTGGCCGGTCATGCAGAAGTTATCGCTTATTGAAATCGATCCCGCGACCGGTACCGGTATCCGAGATTTTTCACGGCACTATTATGAAGTGACGTCACGGCTGCTTGAATCGTGATACCATGAAAGATTGGGCGGTGTGACGACATGAGCTTTTTAAACCACATTTGGAGGCTCAAAATTGCTTCTAGATTTTCCTAAACAGAAGCGCACATATCACATAAGAAAAATAACATTATCAATGACTGCATTTTAGCATGTATTTTCATATATTACTTGAGACAAGTAGATGGCCACTGTGATAGCTAGCGGCACCATTATCAGAAGTCACTTGTCATGAAGATACTCCATAACTGTAAAAGCAACAAAAACATCATTAAAAAAACATCATTAGATTTACTCCCAAAAGGAAAAACATTGAACCATCTTATAGGTACCTCGTCCAAACTTCCTTCTCGACAACATCTTCATCGGCGCCGCACGCTCGGTTGACTCGCGTCGTTGTCACCTTTTCAGTTTCGCATCAAAGGCTCCCTTTTGATCGGTTTCCATGGCCCTAATTAGCAGTACCTCGTTCAACATTCGTTCGACTGGAAGATATTGTTTATTGGCAGTAGATCCGCCGTGCCGGAACGCGAAGGGGCTCGTTGGCACGGAAAATTGAGGCAAAATCGCGCAATAAACGCCTGCCCCCGATTCTCTATGAATCTTGAATTATTTCGATATGGCGTTCAAAACGCGAAGTTTGCCGATTAATTAGGACTTTCGATTAATTACACGTATGACGTAACCGTAATTAAATTAGTTGTGGTGTTGATTGGTATTTAATTTGAAAATTGTGGGCTTATTTTCAGGGTTGTTTTGGTTGACATTGTGTGGGTTATATCTACTAATTACATCTAACTAAAATTTATACGATAAAGTAAATAATATCATTTAACCTTCTTGTATTCAATAAGGTTAAATTATATTATATAAAATATATTTGTCAAGTTATAATGGTCCTAATTTCATTTCACAATTTTGGACACTTGGCCTGATTGGCGCAGCTGTGGATACCCCACAATCTATGTATAATATTAATTTATAATTATAATTATTTTTTAAACTAACAACAACTTTTTTAAATATTATACAAGTAATTTATGTTACGGCTACAATTGCGCTCTTATTACTAAAAGCAATCTTCTTCCTTTATCGTGGGGGCAGTAAGGTTGAACGACCCCACACACCCTAGTGTCAGAGTTTCTAAACCGTTTCAAGGGCCTCTGACATGGTTACCGATGTCAATGGTGTCCAAGATAAACTTAGAAAGTACAAAACAGCAAAAGCAATATTTCTACCAGACACAGTGCATACATTCCTGAATCTCTAATTCCAAGCTACATTAATCCCTCTAGCCACGCCAGCATCATTGGAATTAGGCCAGGGCCGTCGTCATAACGCTTGACAACTGCAGGCCTGTCATCTCGCTCCAATGACTGCTCTGCTTGTCACCAACAAGCTAAACGCGACCAAGTTTTGTAGATAATAATGAGTTAGCATTTCAATTTTTATTTAAATTATATTTGGAACTGCCTCGTTGGTGTAGTGGTCCTGAGCGCGACTGCTACACTCGAGGTCTTGGGTTCGCAGGTCGAGCAAAAAAGGTGTTGTTGGGTTTTTCTATGAAATTCTCAGTAGCGGCTTGGAATTAGGGTTTGTTAATGGCTATAGGCTCCCCCTTACATGGGATTTCAAAATTCCGACGGACTGTGGATTTACATCGGTACATCTCTGTGTAACTCTTTGGGGAATACAGGCGTGATGGTATGTGTAAGATTAAACTTGTGTTTAGGGTGACAGCATTCTCACATATGATTTTTGACAGTTGTTCAGTGACAGTCCCCTGTTAGGGGATGGTGCGGGGTCAAGCCGGAACGTCTGCCAACCAGTTTTACCAAGGGGTATCGTGTTACCCAGTAAAAGGGTTGTGGAAGTCAGATAAGCAGTCGCTTAATGTATTACTGGTATTCAATTAAAAGCGAAAGTCGACCAGAGCAAAGTTGGGAAAAGCTCCCTTTCGACATCCTAAATAGAAATTAGGCTGCCTCCATTAAAACTCCTAAAACATAAATACATAATCCTCACAATATCTTAATACTGCGAAACCTATTTATTTCATAATATTTTTACATTTCGTCTTCAGAATAAGAAACTAAAACATTTTTATTTTTTGTGTCAAATATTCTCACGGTACTTATAAATAAATTAGCTAGACCAAAGTTACGTCGTTCGGAAGATATTGCTTATTGGAAACTATTACTACCCTATTACTGTGGTAATATGAGCTTTCAACCATGTAATATAGTCGTTATGATTACGTTTATACTGTTGCAGTATTTTTGACATTCCTTCCAGTATTGTGTAATTAACATGATATTCGGGATAGCTACACTTATTAATATTATAAAAATAAGATTGTTTGTTTGAATGCGTTACCAATCGGATAGAAAAAAAAACTTTTTTATTTGATAGGCAGAGGGAATAGTATAGGCTATATAACATCATGCTACGACAGACGGGAGTGGAGCTGTAACCAAAGACGTTACTAAACGAGTGTGAATCCGCGGGGTTCGGCTAGTAATATTATAACGCTGAAGTTTTACTTGGTTGTTTAACGGAGCTAACCTCAGGAACTACTAGTCCGATTTGAAAGAATATTTTTGTGTTATATAGCGCGCATATCGAATGATATATAAGGAATTATATTATAAAGAATGATCGAAGGACAAAGGCTATAATTATAACATAACGCTATTATACAAGGGGGGAAGAGCAGTAATCAAAGACGTAAGTAAACACGGATTTAACCGTGGTATATTGCTAGTTGTTAATACAACGAATGAGTTAGGTTATTTCCCTCTCATTTACTATGTTACAATATTCTTATCTGTAATCAAATTGGGCTACAAACATGAAATGCAATCTTGGACCACGGAAATGATATAATCTTTTGATGGAATAAAGTTAGCTCAAAATGAAGGGGAAATGATAATGGTCATAAGAAATTACGATAAAGCAATTTGAAAACCCAAGTTGGCGACTTTTGTTGAAAGTCTGAAATCTCTTGCTGTCGTTAAAAAGGATTCTTTTAATTATTTCGCTTTTATGAGGATTCTTTGAGATCATTTTATTTAATTTCTTTTTTTGTTAAAATATGGCGAAATTTCGTTAAACTTTATAGTGAATCGCCAAAAAACTAACTAGCTTCTGCGTGTGACTGAGGAAATTGTGTTGCCGATCCTTAATTTATTGACGATTATAGCCTTTAGTACTCAAGGATAAAGTACCTACCTTATCCTTGAGTGCTAAAGGCTATAATCGTGAAAAAAAGGGAAACTTCTCATTGGTGAAAGAATATTCAAAATCAGTTATAACAAAGAAACCAGTTTCATAATGTATACAGTTAGTTCAGTTACATATGAATTAGTATTTCTTTCGTATCGTTAGATGGCAAACAACCCAACGCCGACGGCGCACTTGATGTTAAATGGTCACCGCTGCATATAGACATCTACAATACCAGTAGCGCGATTCTCTAAAATGCAAACTCGAAAACGAGTCTCACTAAAGTGATCGCGCTCACTTCGATAACGAACCAAATTGTCATTGATTTAGTATTCGTTCGCCGTGGTGACGTCACCGGCGTGATCGTGTTTAACAGAATACCATTTTGTAATCTCACTGCGGATTCAGCTTACGAATTATGAAGTGAGGCTTAGAGAATCACACTGCTGAGGCCTTAAAAATGCTTTGCCATTCCAGAGGAAAAGTTCAATTGGGCCTGTAATTATATTTTAATCACATTACATATTTTTCCTTTAAGCTATTGAAACCTAATTGAAAGTATTCACAATCAAAGTCTATGTGTGAACAGTGACATAAAAGCCACTACAGAAAACTAACCAGCGAAGTCGTAAACACAAATAAAGTACAAAAATACAAACGGGAACCAGTGTCAGACCTTTTTAATTACAAAACATGACGGGGCCGGGAACTTCGCCCGATAAGAATCTATGAACCAAGTTGAAATTTAGTTTCGCGGACTGTCAGTATTGATATTCGAAGAAGTTTTATCTTTTAGAACTTCGTTTTTTTTATTATCAACGTTCTATTTTTTTTTTCGTCGCTTCTGCGAAGTCTCGGTAGACGAAATTATCTGCAAGAATTTATGCCGAAACGAATTTTGTTAAATTGAGATTCGCATATAATTTTGATTTTTATAGGTCTATTTGATTGGTGTCTGAAATTCAGGGAAAAATCAGTAGTAACAAGGTGTGATGTGCCAATTTAAATATGACGAGATTTTGCGTGGAAAAACTTCTTAAATCAAAATTAATTTAAGAACACACACACATACCGTCACGCCTGTATTCCCCGAAGCGTTAGGCAGAGGTGTACCAATGTACACCCACAGCTCGCTGGCAAGAATACACAATACATGCACAATCATAACTAACACAAAGCATGCAGTACGTACACACAGGCAAGTAAGTATGCAAGTAACTTGCATGCCATTGTGACATTCATCAATCAGAAGTTTTAATGGCAAAATTGCATGCAAGTTCTTGCATACTCTTGTGCAAGTTATTTACATATGTATTCCTGGCTTTACCAGCATGCCTACTTCAAATAGTGCTTCAAGGAGTTGAGTTAATAATGTATGTTTGCAAAGACTTTAATATCAAAATTACGGTAACTCAACTAAAATGACCAATTATGTTAAGCGAATACCAATTATGTACGTGCAAGAAGAATTCGTATAACAGTCGATCTATTCTGTAAAGGCAAAATGATTTTGGGGTGAGATGTCCGATGTTGGAGATTAAGAGCTCACCTCACACTCACGTCACCTAAACTCACCGAGAGAATTTCTCACGGAATAGCACAGCCGTAAAAGTTAACAGGATCCTTCATCATTTAAATTTTTCATAACGCTCGTAAAAAGTCGTACCTATTTGATAATTCACAGATAGCAATAAATTGTGATCAAGTCTCAAAATGTAGTAATAAAATGCCACGTGGTGAGAAGTTTATTGCTTGAAACGGAAATTTAATTAGGCAGTTTCTATCTTCAAGACTAGGGTGAAAATTTTAGTGGCCAATATTTTTCAATTAAGTATCTTACTAGCTCGTAACGATTGTATTAAAACTGACGTTTAATAACGGTGAATGTGTTAGAAGTTCGATGGTCCTTTTGGTAGAGATGAATATGCATAAATATAAGCAAGAATCGAGATTTTTGAACAGCCGTCTAGCCGTATGAATCTTTTACTACTCTGTCTGCGCAGTTTTGACGGGAAGTGATAACTTGTGTAAGTTAAGGTATTTGGTTAAGGCGCTCGCTTCTCTAGCACAAGGCTGTGGGTTCGCAACCGGACATGGGCAAGTCCAATAGAACTTGCCCAAGTCCGGTTGCGAACCTTAGAAAATTACATTATGAAATATCATAATGTAATTTTCTAAGTTCATCTTGGACATCACTGAAATCGGTGAAGAAAAACATCGTGAGGAAACCCTGGACTAATGAGTAATATAAGACAGAAATCGCCAACCCACCTTGAGCAAGCGTGATGATTAATGCTCGTGCCTTCTCTGTATGAGAAGCGGCGTTTGACTTGCAGTGGAACATTAATAGGCTGGGACAACTTATTTGATAACAGCTGTTATTAAGGACCATTTTAATTTGATTGTCAAAAGTATGTAGGGCTGGTAAGTTTCAGTAACCAACCAAAACAACGCGTCAAGTGCCTAGCCCAATAACTAATGCATCGTGTCGTCGTCCTGCAAAAAACATTATTGTATACAGGTAGCATTTCGGCCGGTATTGATCGGACGGCTAGACGATCCGACACGCCCGGGGACCATACTTCTTCAATTATTCAGCTGCCTACTTCCAAGGCAAAACTCGTTTGTTACATCTTGAGTGTATTGCTATTCCTCTTTTATGGTTTGAGGAAATCATCTGTCCTTGTCGTGTAACGTAGGAGTCCGAACACCGAAGCGTCTCCGCGGGAATGTTAATAAAAATGTATTTTGCTTCCCAAATTCGGACTGTTTTATTGCTGTAGCGACATGAGTTAGGATGTAGGGGAGGTATTTGAAATTTTCGCGTAGTGTGAATTTGGTCCTTCGGTACGGGAATTTAAAGGAGTATTCGTCGAATTATTTTAAAGACTTTAATATCAAAATTACGGTAACTCAACTAAAATGACCAATTATGTTAAGCGAATACCAATTATGTACGTGCAAGAAGAATTCGTATAACAGTCGATCTATTCTGTAAAGGCAAAATGATTTTGGGGTGAGATGTCCGATGTTGGAGATTAAGAGCTCGTTCAGATAAGTATCATCAGTTCAGCTCGATCAGATAAGTAGATTTGCTAGTTTTAACTGCAAATCGGTGAAGCGGTCGGCTGAAGCAGTTAAATCTCTGTGTGAGTCAGCTGACATAGTAGCCCTTCAGGAAACATGGCTGCTTCCCCACGATATACCGTATCTAGGACAAATTCACAACGACTTCGAGTATACAGGGAAGTCAGCTGTTGACACTTCGGCTGGGATATTGCGAGGGCGTCCGTTCGGTGGTGTTGCACTCCTGTGGCGTAAGCGCGCTTTTGAAGCAGTCACTGTAATTAGCTGTGATAGTGCGCGTTTAACGGCGATTAAAGTTTCATGCGGGAACAGATGCATACTAGTATTCAGTGTGTATATGCCCACTGAGTCGAGTGAAAACATGGCGGAATTCACTGAATGTCTAAGTGAAGTGAGTGCGATTATCGAAGTGAGTAACATTGAAACGGTATACATTCTTGGGGATTTCAACGCACACCCTGGTGAGTCATTTTGTAGTGAACTTTTAGATTTTTGTCACGAACAAAAGTGGATGTGTGCGGACATTGAGAAATTAGGACTACGTTCAGATAGCTATACTTTTGTTAGTGACGCGCACGGTTGTAGGCGGTGGCTTGACCACTGCGTTGTCACACAGTCTGCCTGGTTAACTGTAACTGATGTAGGTGTAATGCATGATGTGTACTGGTCTGATCACTGTCCCATATTTGTTGATTGTAGGTTAGATAACATCAAGCCCATGGCTAAAAATAATAAATCATCACGAAATAAAGTAATTTGGGGTGAGAGGGACAGCGATCAAATAAAATTGTACTACGACTTGTGTAATACTAGTTTAAAGCTTATAGATTACCCCCAAGAACTTGGTCTGTGCAGTAATAGGCACTGTAATAATATTGAGCATAGGCGAATTCTGGATCAGATGTATGCAAGTATTGTGACTGCTCTGTCGGAAGCCGCCGTGCAGAGCCAAGTGGAAACTTGGACTCATGGGCATGTTGGTCGTGTTGTCGGGTGGAATAAGCACGTGCGAGAGGCGCATATGACGGCGAGGCTGAAGTATCAACTTTGGGTATTGCATAACAAACCCACTTCTGGTGATGTTTTCGACGACATGTGTCTTACACGGAAAGTGTTTAAAAGTAAACTGGTGTGGTGTCAGACTCACCAGGAACAAATTAAGCTCGACATTTTAGCCTCTATGCGTGAGGCCAACAACTTTCAACAGTTCTGGAAGGCTACCAAAAAGTTTGATATTAAGCCTGGCCTTCCTGTGTGTGTCGGTGGTGCTGATCAGCCGGACGACATTGCCAGCGTGTTCATGGAGCATTTTAAAGTGGAGTCACCGCTGGGCTCATCGTTGCGAGTGCTCGATGACGGCTGTTGCCGTGACTCTGATCTGGTCCGCTTTTCGGTCAAACAAGTGTCTAGCACCATACGGAAAATGACGAGAGGAAAGTCCCCGGGTCACGACGGTTTGAGCATCGAGCACTTGCAGCATGCCGGTCCACACATGGCAAGGGTGCTTACTATGTTTTACTCATTGTGTATGTGTCACTCGTACCTCCCGTATAATCTAATGAAAACGGTAGTTGTACCTATTATTAAAAATAAAACGGGTGACGTTGCTGATAAGGGTAACTATCGACCCATCTCTCTGGCTACCATTATTGCGAAGGTACTCGACAGCCAGTTGGACGCAAGGTTAGATGGCTTTTTAAAACTACACGATGCGCAGTTCGGGTTTCGTAATGACCTTGGGACTGAAAGTGCGATTCTCGGCTTGAAACATACAGTGCAATATTATACCAAACGTCAAACACCCGTGTATGCCTGCTTCTTAGACCTCTCTCGTGCTTTTGACCTTGTTTCGTACGATGTTTTGTGGGAAAAGCTGCGGGAGAGGAAAGTGCCGGCGGAACTGTTGTGTATCTTCCAGTATTGGTATAACAACCAGACGAACAATGTGAGATGGGCCGATGGCTTGTCTATATCATATGGGCTCGAATGTGGGGTTAGACAAGGTGGAATAACTTCACCAAAGTTATTTAACCTGTACATAAACGATCTAATCGTTGAGCTCAGCAGTAAGAAAATCGGATGCCGCATTGATAACGTAAGTGTCAATAACATCAGTTATGCGGATGATATGGTGCTGTTGAGCCCAACGGTTAGGGCGCTTAGGGAGCTGCTCAGTTGTTGTGATTGTTATGCTCGGGAACATGGCTTGATTTACAATGTCAAAAAGAGTGAGTTCTTGGTCTTTGAGGCTGTCGGTGGTAAGTGTCCTGACGATGTACCCCCTATTAAAATAAATGGGAATGACTTAGTACGGGTGTACCAATTTAAGTATTTAGGGCACTATGTCGCCTGCGACCTCAAGGACCAGGCAGATATTGAGAGGGAACGTAGGGCGCTGGCAGTCCGATGTAACATGCTGGCACGCAGGTTTGCACGTTGTAGTAGGCCAGTTAAAATAACGCTTTTTAAAGCCTATTGCCAGGTATTTTACACGTGCAGCCTGTGGACCAACTATACTCAGCGCACTATCAGCGCCCTACGGGTCCAATATAATAACGGGTTCAGGATGTTGATGGGGCTGCCCCGTTTCTGCAGTGCATCAGGTATGTTCGCAGAGGCACACGTCGATGATTTTCACGCCATCGTCAGACATAAATCTGCCTCTTTGCTTTGTAGAGTGCGGGACAGCTCCAACTCCATCCTGAAGACCATAGCGGGGAGGTACGATTCGCCTTTGTTAGGTGATGTTGTTCAAAGATGCATTTTGAACAACAGCCTAGTTTCGAAATAGATTAGTTTACTAACATAGGTATAAGTTATCTTTTTGTTTACTAACCCATATGGATGCTGCTTATCTGAAGTAAAAACTATTTTATTTTATTTATTTATTTATTTTAGCTGAAGCAAAATTAGAAAGAAAGTAAAATAGTGTTAAATTTTATACTTAAGGCACTGAAAAGATCTAACTACGTTAAATATACTTATTTCAAATAGTTTAAAAATAAATCTATTAAGTTTATGACAGTAGGAAAAATGTATATCCTAAACATAAATTTTGTAAGTGGACGTATGAATTCAACGTACGTTTCTGAGAAATAATCTCGATAAAAATGATTGGTAAACAATAACCTTTTACACTGACCTTCAATCCTAAATATTTGTATTATGTATCGTCGTACGTTGGAAAATTAATAACAATTTCGAAGCATGTAATATGTCAGTATACAGACATAAGGCTCTTTATTTAATGTTTCGTTACTCAATTTATTTTCGAGTTAATCGTTAATTAACTTCATATTTTTTTGATAAATTACCTTCATTTTTTCATACCCTTCTCTTTATTTTCTATCCAGTCTAACCGTGATCGCTATGTCTGCTTTCTTTTTTAATAGTATGCACCTTAAAACCTGTAAACAAACGGACACATTATTTCTCAATCCTCTAGTACATAAAACACACAATACCATTCTATAAAAAACCCACTCGTTAACTGCCTCGTTGGCCTAGTGGTCCTGAGCGCGACTGCTACGCTAGAGGTCCTGGGTTCGATTCCCGAGTCGAGCAAAAAGTGTTATTGGGTTTTTCTATGAAATTCTCAGTAACTGCTCGGAGTTTGGATTTGTGCCCGGTTAATGGCAATAGGCTCGCCCCCTATTACATGGGACCTAAATATACCGGCGAACTGTGGGTGTACATTGGTACACCTCTGCCTAACCCTTCGGGGAATACAGGCGTGGTGGTATTTAAAAACCCCACTCCAAAGTCTACAATAAACCCTTACTAAAAACCCTTAAACAGGGTAAATTTTGTCAACGTCACAGCACTTTCAGGAAAACGGTAAACGTTTAGCAATAACGTAAGCTGTTACAGCACCAATAACGATAGGTAACTGCATGGACAAGTCAATAACCGTTACAACTACCGACCCGCTCTGCATAATACGCTTAATAGCAGTGCTTATAGTGTAATATACAGTGTTGCGTACGGGAATAGGCTTGTAGTTATTTTTGTAGCGTAAGTATTGCTTTTATTCGTAGCTGCGACATTGGCGATAAGTAAATATGGTCTGTATTGAGAAAGTTCATAGATGTGTATTCTTTTTTCGTGAAATTTTGCAAGAATATCTCTCGTTGAGGCGTTTTTCAGCTTAAAAATACTCCTGGTCAATTGGTCACACATAAATTAATATTTAGAAATATTGTAGTTTTTAATAGACAGGTAATTTTCACCTGAAAAATAAATAACAGTTTGTCATATTTTTTTACAAAGTCAAACTCAAATCATTTATTTCAATTAGACCATTAGAAGGCACTTTTGAACGTCAATTACAGAAAAAAAAACAAATAAATATTGAATCTAGTTGCCCATTCCAAAAGATAGCTTCGTATGGAGTAGAACGGGCAAGAAACTCCATGCATACTCTTTTAAAAAATGTATTACAATATGTAGTGGTTACATTCATTCCAATACAAAAGCTGTCTTATCGCCATATTAATTCGTACGTTAAGTTATCTAATGTAGTGTCGATAAAAACCATTCATGTTTTCCGAATTCATTAACATAAAAATAGTAACACCAGCCCATTATTTTACCAGTGCAAGATTTATCATACAGAGAAGGCACGAGCATTGATCATCACAGTTATTTGAAGGTCAAATTGTGATTTCAATCTTATCTTAATTAAGCTTACGTCAGTAATTTGAACGATAATAATGACGTCGAGGGTACACTTAGTCCTCTAGAGAATGTTCCACATAATATTAACATACTCCTAACGTGAGTGTAAGCATCTTTATACTTGAGCATTTACTTGTAACAGAAAATCGATCATGTATCGAACATTGAGACTGACGTTTGACGCTTTGGCAAAACTCAATGTTACAAACTAACAACCGAATTTCTGCAACTAACACACGACCGGCAGATACAATCTTTCAACGAAGAGCCAGCATAGAAGGCCAATGAGAGCTGTACAAGTTGCCCACTACTAGCATATTTAGCATATTTTTTGCATGCCCATGAGATGGTAGAACATGGAGAACTATATTTTTAAGAAAACATCGATGTGCTACTTACCCATGTTTGCAAAAATAAATGATTTGATTTGATTTGACTAGTCGGACAAAATAAGTCAATCGACACGAAAAGATGAAGAACGAAGAGCAAGTGAGAAATAGAAAGGAATGTTACAGGTAAATGTTTACTCAACTTACGTTTACGTCGAACCCTGGAGCATTCGCTGAAACGTTACGTTACATGGAAATGCTCAGGTCACACATAGGATCACGCCTGTATTCCCCGAGGGATTAGGCAGAGGTGTACTAACGTACACCGACAGTTCGCCGGTAGGTTTTAAGCCCATAGGGGACGAGCCTATTTCCATTAACCGGGCACAAATCCTACTCCGAGCTGCTACTGAGAATTTCATACAATAACCTAATAATATTTTTGCTCGACCTGGGAATCGAACCCAAGACCGAGACCGAGGCGTAGCAGTCGCGCTTTGGACCACTAGGCTAACGAGGCAGTTAAAAAGAAAATGCTCAGGTGTATTACATATTCCTTTAGCGTACATGATAACAGCACCTATTAAGTTCCAACTCCATGGAACTTTTGTTCAATATGATAGTAAGTTAAGTGGTCAATTTTCCGGTAATTTTCGTAAATCACTCTATTAACTCCGTACTGTTATGTAGTAACTACGACATATTTTACTTAGAAACAGCGTCGGGGTCTTTAAGAGTTGTTTAGTATAATATTAGGCTCAGTTTTTAACATAAATGTGGATGAAGAGGAAGAGGAAGGCCACAGAAAAGATGGATGGATTGTGTGAAGGGAGTCAGTGATAGCATGATATTTCATAGGACGGTATGGAAGAAGAAAACGTGTTGCGCCGTCCCCAAGTGACATGTGATAAGGGCAGAAAGATGATTATGACGATGATGAGAATAATATTAGGCTTCTAAAATAAATATTCTCCATCACGCCTGTATTCCCCGAAGGGTTAGGCAGAGGTGTACCAATGTACACCCACAGTTCGCCGGTATATTTATAAATATTGTCATTTAGCATTATTTTATTGTATAAATATGCATCCAGTAGAATTGAAAGGAAATCATGAGCTTTGAAGAAATTTTGTTCAATATTCTTTTCTTATTACCGAAGCACCATTTATGATTTTGTTTTTATTATAATAATACCAGCCTATGATCGCCTAGCTTTTCATACAAGGAAGACATGAGATTTTATCACCACGTTTGCTCAACGCGGATTGGCGATTTCACATATGTTATCTGACATCGGTGAAACCTTCAGTCAAAGCTTTTTTTAGATGTAAGTTGCAAGATAAACTTAAAAAATACACTAGTGCACTCCTTTTTCTCTCTCTATCATAATCCAATGGAACGGCAATCAGACACGATCTTCATATCCCCTCTTGTATATTGTATTCCCTTTAAATCTGCATGAACGAAGTACACGAACAACAAAATTTTCCCCATTAAAAATATAGTACCAACAATTGTGCACTTCTACAAAGCAATCTAAAGGAAGTAATTCTAAAGCATTTCCATCATAAGGCAGCGGTTTTCATACAATATGCGCCCTTTCCAAACGGAAGTTAATGTAGCGCATCGGCGCTGCAAAGTGGTGTATGACATTTTTCAATCGCTTAATGGTGCAGCATTATTGGCTCATGAGGCCGTCCATAACGGAATAATGTGCTAGGGTGACTTAGAATTGCGGGAGGTTAAGAATTGTCCTGGAATTAGATGGTAATAGAATTTGGATAACTCAGTTTTAAACATTTAAAATAAATATAGTAATATATAATAATAATATATAACTATACAGGATATTATATACTTTTTGAAGTTCTACTTAAAAAAGAAAATGCCATCACGCCTGTATTCCCCAAAGGGTTAGGCGGAGGTGTACCAATGTACACCCACAGTTCGCCGGTATATTTAGGCCCCATGTAATAGGGAGCGAGCCTATTGCCATTAACCGTGCACAAATCCAAATTCCGAGCTGCTACTGAGAATTGCATAGAAAAACCCAATGACACTTTTTGCTCGACCTGGGAATCAAACCCAGAGTAAAATTAATAGCCACTTTATCTCCTTGTCAAATATAGGGTCCCGTTGTCACACGTTGGGTACGAAATCCTAAAAACGAATTCCTACCGAAATTAATTTCAATCGCAATTTGATCATCATTAATCGAATATTAATTATATATTTAATCATAACATTAATTTATTAATCACTGCTAATCGACTTTGGCAATGCTCTGTAATCAGCTATTACGGTTTATCAATGCGTAGGTACCTACGTATGTGATCCGTAAGCCAAACCAGATTAATTAAGATTACACCATACGTCGACATTGTCTGATTAAATGTAGATTGTAGGTAGGTATCTATAGTGAACTAGCCTATTTTTTTATTACGAAGCTGGATTTATTTTATTAATGACTAGCTTTTGCCTGCGACTTTGGAGTGTGGATATTTTCAAAGGCGTCAAGATACGTCTTCGCTTACTGCTCCGCTCCTGTGTTGACACGCGTGGTGTAACCCATACTATTCTCATGAATTTGGCTATCTTTTTCAAAAAGAATTTCACCAATCCATTGTTTATTTATTTATTTATTTATTTAAACTTTATGCAACAAAAGTACAAAGGCGGACTTAATGCCTTAGGCATTCTCTACCAGAGATTGTTCCGGAGGTTAGCGCGTTTAAACAAACAAACAAAGGTACTGATCCAAAAATTCTTTCACAAATTCAAAGCTCTACTATTACCAAATGCAATATATACAAGCGATGTTGTATTAAATACCTGACTTCCAATGCAGAAGAAGTTCCAAACAGAATCTATTCCTATAATTTGTTTTCTAACACTTGTTTTATAAACTCTTGAGAAAAATATTGTCCTGTTTTATTCAAAACATGGTACACACCATAATGACCGCTGCAGAATGTAGTGACAAGCAGTTAATGCGATCGTTTGCAAACCATTTACAACAGTACTAGCACAAAACAAAATGGAGAACTACACAATAGCTAAAATTAACACTAAATTACTAATTTATTGTTACACTAGTCCATTTTCATGCGTATATTATTAATGCTAACGAAAATAATTTGAATACAAATGCGAGCTTTGATAATTAGCTCATTGTTTGGTAAATAAATGTTTATTGACAAATGATGGTTAATGATGGTGATGCAGGCCGCTTCTAACCGGTCCTTTTGGAAATCTATGGGGTAGGCCTATGTCCAGCATTGGACGTTCTGCGGCTGATATGATGATAATGGTTTTTGACTTGTTGGTATACCAGTAACTAGTAGGTAGGTACATCATCTACCTCTATACAAGGTGTTGATTTGCATCCTTGCCAAATTTTAGGAACTTGTCATAAAAAAATAGAAGTAATTTAATATAATTACGATACCTGGCCAATATTTAATAAATGCTTGTTTTTTTAGTAGTAGTAGTAACAGTATTCCAGAATAATCCTCTCGCAAAATTCAGAATCGCCCAGTTGCGTATGCGGTAGGCAGAGTTGTCGCGTGGCTATATCAATGTGTACATAGCGCCTAAACCCTCTGGCGAGATGGCTACCTCGAATTTGAAAATCACGCAAAAAAAAAGATTTCAAATACAATTTATTTTATTATTGATTCGTGTTAAGAATCACGAGGATAGTTACCTCCTTGAATTTGACCAGGATGCAAATCAACGCCTTGTATACTTACTAGCTTCTCCCCGCGACTTCACACGCGACTTCGTCCGCGTGCCTTTTTTTCACTTGTGTTCAGGTACGTCTTTGGTTACTGCTCCGCTCCCGTGTCTCATAGCTTGATGTTGTATGTTATGTAGCCTATACTATTTATTCCCTATAAATCTGGTTATCATATACAGCAATCCTTTTTCAATCTGATTTTTAGTTTCATAGAACAAACACACAAACCAACAAAAAAACTATTTAGTTTTATTAGAAATTAAATAAATAAAATTGAATCAATTAATTTATTACTTCGAATATTATAAAAAGGTAATGTTTGTTTGTTTTTTGTTTGTAGAAATGAAACTAGTAGTAGCCCGACTCCAATTATTTTTCCCTGACAGACTTATTTGCTCCTTTGTGTATTCTTCTGCCGTATCCATGTTTTATGTTGTAATATTATTAATTTGTATACTCGTTAAAACATTTGTAAAATTCCTAGCCATTTAAATTATGTTAAGAAATCAATATACAAAACAGGCTGTGTAAAAATATTTATTAAAACAATAACAATATCAAAAACATATAAATAACACTCATTGAGAAACGGATCACAATCATTACAGTTAGCTTATCGTCAAAAATTCAGCAGCTATTAGCGATATCTCGCTCAGCGATTGTCCAATTGCTCAAGTTTGTTGATTAAAACGCGGGCGAGAGTTGGACATTTAGTACAAAACTGGCACTAGCAGAGGCCAACTAAGATAAAACTTCACAATTCGACGATTGGGGACTTTGACTTTGCTATTGTAGTATGCTAACACTTGAACTCTTCTTATTAAATCGTACACGTTATTCCGCTGCCGGGTTCTGCAGCTAAAGCGAAACAGATCATGCTAGTGAACCTGGTCAGTGCTTCACGATGAAGGTCGATATCTACGCTGTCATTGAAGACGATGAATGGAATGAAATTAATCGCTGCCATGGGCTCGACAGATGCTGCTTGGGCTGCCAGGTCCAAAGCATCTCCTGGAGCTTGTGCAACACAGTAATCAGCGTCAATCAGACTGACACCAACAGCTTGAGCGCAGAGATAAGATCCTTGCAGGTAAGACGGGAAGGGGCTGGTGAATTCGCAAGTCATGTAGTGGATCTGAGCAGCTTGGTTGCCCTTCAACATGTCTAGAACGCATCTGTGCAGACGGTTCGCCCAGCAGTCGTTGACGCCAAACCAGCACTGGATGTTTCCATTACTGTCCATGACACTTCTTCCCCAGGGCACGAATTCAATGTCCAGATAGTCTCCGTATAGACGGTATGCTTCTGTCAAATGATCGCGAATGAAGTTCACTGTGTCGCCGCATCCTGACATCGTTCCTATCGTTACCTTAATTCTTCCATTGACTGCTTGCAATCCTTGGCCGCTAACTTGTGTTAAAGCTAAGCACGCGGCGATGAAGAACAGGTATTTCGCGGCCATGACGACTATCGTACACTACGCGTGTGAAGAAACTGAAATATTTGGAGCAATGGCATAGCCACTGATAACGCGAAAAGATTATATTAATGTGACATTTTTACTAATCTAAGCACGCGATAAGACCGATAGGAAAAACTTATGTTCAAGATTTGAAATAATCCGATTTGTCAAAGCAGTACGTACGTACTAGGTTGTATGAAACACGAAAGAAACTCTTAAAATATTTGTTTGATAATAAACTTTGCCAAATAAAAACAACTGTAAAACAATTTTCTTTTTCGCCCTCTCCCCTTCGAAAGTATTTCAAGGTAATCTCTTAAGATTACAACACAAAAAAATACTCGAACTCTTTAAGCCTCCATATTTTCTTTATGCGAAAAATATGTTTTTGTGGCAGCAAGTGGCCCGCCTAGAATAATAAACAGAAAAATCTTATTAACTTTCCTAAGAAGAAATATGTACATGCAGCTTTATTGGGGATCCGAAGGTACAAAGTAAAATTCTTCCCCTAAGCTAATTTAGTCTAGTTATACTTTTATTCCTTTATAAAGAATGGAGACTTATAAATTTTGACTTAATTACTTTATGGGTAAATTATAGAAGTGTTTTTATCAAAACACGTGTTCAATGACTTAATAGCATGTTGAGTCTTTGATTAATTTGTTTTTATTGCGATAACGGTGGTGACAGAAATCTGCAGTAATCAAAAGTTTAAATAAATACGTGCTAGATTTAGATAATGTGCACTCGCACATTATCTAAATCTAGCACGTATTACTTATATCGTGCGAGAACAATAATTTCTTGCTGACTCACTATTTCCAACATTAGGTTTTGATAATTTTCTAAAAAGTGAGAAAGAACTTTAGGTTGAAGCCCGAACTCACGTTCACTTTAATAATGACCAAGACATACCAGAACCAAAACAAAATAAAAAACGAAATTCAACCCCAACCAACTCTTTAAAAGCACCACAAAAAACCGGAACCGAGACACCTTAATCTTAATTCATTGCACAGAGAGCAGGTATTCAATTACAGTTAATATGTTTAAAAATGTACGCCCCCCTAGAAGGGTACCAACCGCAGTATTAATGAAATTGACTTCCCCCGGTATGGAACTGGGGGCCCTTGAAACGTGTTTCCCCCTTGTAGTTGAAGGCGCAATGTTCTAGGACGGAGACAAAGGTATCGATGCCGTATCAAATTAACGAGTTGCTGTCAAACTTTAAATTCCCAAAGTTCATATTAATGATGCTTTGTAAATAAGAAGGGTTAGCGACAATGGGGAAACTGGTGCAGTTATTGAAGTTGAAAGACTTGGTCGTAATGTCGGTTTTAATGAGAATAGTGAAGATAAGAATGCAACAGAACCTAATGAAGTTCTTTTTGATTATTTGACTAGACGTGAGCACATAAAAATTAAAGTAGACAAACTAGATGAAAAAATGCCACATCCATAATTTCTAACAGAGATTGGTTTTTATCTGAGTAAGCTTTTTAACAAAATGGAAACATCAAATTAACAAATCGCTTTATAATGTAGTCATTAACTGGCACAGAGGAGAATTCACAGCTCTATAAGTTAATGTACGGCTTATGAAAAACTTTTCCCGGCACTCTCACACAATCTGATTTAAACTTTTTACGAGCGACCACGCAATCTCATCAGCTGTGTCGCACACAAGGGAAATGTGTAACACCCACGAAATTCTCGCTAATTTTAATTAATTTAAACTGCACAGTGAAAGTCAACTCTTAAACACCCTCCTCGACCATAAAGCTGAATCCTGTCTACAAACGACTGTTAGAACTTAACGAGTTCATACATCCCCGTCTACGGTTACAATGGGGCTCGTAAAATTAATACCTTACCTCTGAATCGTCGGGCTGCCTCTCTAGATGGTAATTCCCCCTTAAATATTTAAGTTTTCTGTGCACCCTCCACCCGCAACAAGATTCAATTTCACGCCCTAAAAAGGGGTCCGCTTTGGGCGATTCTCGGCTTCTCAAATGTCAAGAGACATGAAAGCATCCAACCAAACAAGAACTCTATCAATTACTAGATACCAGTTTTCGAATGTTGTGTTTGTTTGTACACTAAAAGGCGTAGGAGATCACGTTATGATGGTGGGAACATCGAAGAGAAACTCTTCAAGTATTATCCAGTTGCATACAAAATGGAAATGTTGGAACTCAATTGAATCAATCTTGCGTCAAATTGGCGAAGATTTCAAGGGAAGTTCGCATTTTAAGTTCATTTTCTATCTAAGATATACAGTTTATTTCTCTTTACCTGTCGTATTCCCTTCAAAACGTTCTTTAAAATCTTCAACATAGTTTAGTTTAAGGTTCCATACCTACTTGTGTATGTGTGAGATGTTTTAAAGACGTACTAATTGTGATCGAGAACTCGACTCACGTATCGTTCGATATGACCCCTTAAATCACATATAACGCTATCAAACCGCATGATTAATTTGATTAGCTACGTGTCTAGCCTTAATGATATCTAGTATGGCTACATTATTCACCAAGACGTACAAAATTAATCAGTTAACTAGTTTATGGTTAGATGAATTGATTTTCATTACTGTGGCATGAGCTAGTTTTGATGTATGATAGTAATAATTGTATTTACTTTCTATTATTTATTTTATCTGATTAGGTTTGTCCATGGCATTCATTCTTCTCGTTAGATTTGTTCTAAGTGTGCATTTTATTCTAACTACACTATTGATATTGTAGTTAGTTTTAGCTATCTTTAAGCGACTCCACATAGTTTGCTGATCACTGTTTTGAATATTTATTTTAATACGTTTTAAACGTTACAAACTCTAATATAATCCAATGTGATGGTTGTTTTTGTTACAGAAAAAAATTAAGAATATAAAATTTATTCTTAGGTATTTCTCATAGAGACACAGTGAAGTTTCAAGTTAGTTAACCAGTTTGCTGGGATCTGGAATGTTAGTTTAGAATTCTTGGCCGTAAAGTAAAATTCTGACATTTGTACAGCGAAATCTTCTCCCTTATGTTATAGAAACTTCATTTAGGTACCAACCATTATTTTCTTCCTTTCCTCCATATTTAACAAGGCATAAATCATCCATTTGATGGAGAGTAGCGTTAAAGCTACCTTTTTTATTTGGAACCAACCCCCCACACTATTTCAACCACTGTAGCTCCTACAATCGAGAACCACCAGAACAGCCCCTTTGCAATAAAGTTCTACTAGTCTCCGACAAACGATTCAACTGTCTTGAATCTCGCTACGTAATTAATCAGAAAAGAACATCGGAGGATTATGAAGAAACTGTCCTCCATATGGAGCAGGATACAGAACAGAACTAGGCCAATAGCCACAAAGGGACGTTCACAACGGAAAAAAGTCAGTTGCTTCAAATCGAATCATTTTTGTTTCAAATCAAATCATTTGTTTTTTTGCAAGTAAGGGTAAATAGTACAGATAAGTTCTCGAATGGAGACCACACACCGGCAAGCAGCTGCAGCGCAGCAGCATCAGACTCCCCACCCACAAGATGGATGGATGACCTGCTTATGACTCTGGACGCAGGCTGCTTCCAGCCGGTCCTTTTGGAAATCTATGGGGGAAGCCTATGTCCAGCAGTCATGGACGTCCTGTGGCTTATATGATGATGATGAGTATCATCATACCTACATAAAGTTTGTAATATATTTATGTTTCATTATGAAAATAAATCAGATCTTCATGTTCAACCGTCTCATGGGCCTAGCAATAGTTGGATAGATAGTTGCAAAAATTTGATTTAAATAATAGCTTTTAAATCTACCTTCCCTAAGTCATTCCTCTTCATGTTTATAGCAAACTTTAACGTTTAACCGAAGACTCTAACCTAACATGGCTAGGAGCCATAAATACCCCAGCATTTCGCGAACAGAATACGTAAAGCACAAGACTACGTGATCTATATTCCTGAAGTATTAGTTACTTGTACTATATAATCTTACTTTAGTACCAGCAACTACTAGTTAGTAGCATGTAGTATCGAATATTACCGTGTATTTACATCGTTGGAATTTCGAACTTAAAGATGATGTTATAAGGGTGTTTATACACATAAGCGGGTTCATTTGGTTAGGCATTTATAATACAAAGTTATCAAAAGTTGCAAAGAATATGTACTATTATATCATTGGATGGCAAACAAGCCGACACGGTCTACCCGTGGTCACCGCAGCCTATAGTCATCTGCAATACCAGAACCCTTGTAAATGCGTTGCCATCCCAGAGACAAAGTTGAAATGTTTCATGTGCCTGTAATTATACCGTCACCCCATACCCTTCAAAGCGAAACACAACGCTGTTTTAGTACTTCCCCAGAGAAGCTTCTTCACAAAGAGCTTACTATTATTAATAATAATGTAAGGGTTTTGATACTTATTATGATTTTTAATGTATCTATTCTTTCTAGGCTCCTGTCTTTTATCTACATGACCTCCTTGCAATTGGTACAAACTGCTATTGTCCTACAGAAAATACGAAACAATATTTTGTTGGTTACATTTCATTATAGCAGTACCCTTACATGAGAAGCAAAAGGTAACGTATATAAATAAAATATGAATTGATATTGTTCATGTTTATGAATTAAAAAATAACGAGTATTCATAGGTAACCAATTCTATCTGTCGGCATAAATGGAGGTACGATATGCAGGGCTGGCACTCGGAAGGTAAGAATAAAAATAATAATTTTAATTTTAAAATACGAATGGAATCGAAAACAAAAGCTATCGAAATATCTATTTAGCTATAGATCTACAATAATTACTATGTTGCTATTGGTCAACATTCAGATCGACCCATCATTCTTAATTTAAGGACAAATAGCGTAGATAGTGAGATAATGGCTGATAGAGATGAATGAATGAAAAAATATGCTGAGCCGACCTTGAATATAATAACTTTTGTTAATAAATTAACTTGTAGAAAACAAAATTCACCTGATGCTAATTAAATAATGATTTGTGATTTTACGATCGTAGCTTCAGATCGACATTAACTAAAAAACTATGTTATCTTTTTATGTTTTTTGAGCTTTTTTTTTAATGAAAATTAAACGTTTTATATCTATTAGACTTTTAACAGTCAAGTCACATCGTTTTTGCACGATTAACGTCAATTTAACCAAAGCCCTTTATAACAAACGCTAAGTACCTCTATTTAATTCACCAGTAAATAATTACAACTCATATCAACATTCACACACACGTGTATCCCTCACCGGTAATCATAATTCAACACAAAAACATAAACAAAATAAAAGGAAACAATTATCAAAGACATTTAAAAAGACAATCAGGGACATAAAGTTTAGTGACCATGCAGTATTTACGAGGCATCCCTATTGTGCTAAAACACTGGCTATTAGCATACAAAGAGGGCCCATGCGTCGCCCTGCAGTTGTCGCTGCAACGAACCCGCTTTGTATTTGGACAGCCCTAATAAAATTATTTAAATTGCTCTATTAATTTCTTTGTGACTGTTTATTTTCGTGTGTTGCTGTGTTATTTGTTTATAATTATGAGACCCATGGAGTTTTAATTGCAGTTGAAATTTAGCTTTTACACTCGTTTTCTAGACAAAATGGTGTGTTAAACCCAGCCATTCGCTTTTCGATTTTGTTAGTACATTTTGTGAGAGTGTATACCATGTTTGTTTTCCTCAACTAACTTCAACTAACAAACAAACAAAAAGCTCTCCAATGGCACTTTTAGCAATTAACCCTAAAAACGTCACAGAAAATAATCCCGCACCTTTCCTTCGAAGAATTTAGTGGCGGACAAGTTTAAGCTTTGGGATAGGACGCACGAACTATCTCGAACCTCGCGTGATCCTAGCAGAGAAGCCATAATGGCCACCCGACTATTAGGCACACGGCCAGCCCAACTTAAGGCCGACTCACTTGAGCCAGTTTAATCTGGGATTGAAGGAGACTTGAGAACTTATTCTCGGGATGCTTGAGTGTCGCAACATATGGTAGGATAATAACGTGATAATTTCTGGGTTTGAGGATTTTGGTAGTTTGATCAATTGCTAACTTCGTAGTGTAAGAGTGAAACGATAGGTAGCTTTGTTAGAATTATTGTTTTCTTTGGAGGTAATGCAATTATATTATTATATAATTAACCTAAACACAACATTTTTGAATAATAATTAAATTACAAAGTACGAGTATGTAGGTACTATTTAAATATTTTAAAAATGGTGTAATCAAATGAAAACATATTTGATTAAAAAATGGTGTTGTTCTTTTGTGAACAATTTTTCATGATTTTTTATTTATTTCTTTATTTAGAATGTCCATCAAAAGATGTACCTACACAAATCATGACACACAAACAATCATCCACAAAGTTATTATGTAGGTATACTTCTTCACTTATAGGCTAACTCTTTGATATATCCAGTCGAGACCTTTGCGCAGATGAGTGACGAGTGATACTCCACTGTACCATTCATACAGGACCACCTATGAAAGAGAACCCACTAACCAAAGAACAACAATGTACTGCGAAATGGTAGAATTGTTTGATTGTTTACTCAACAATAAATTATATAGAATTTTCCAGTACCAGCACTTTGAGAGTAATAAAAATAAAATTCTTTGTGAAAAATACGGTACCATTATTATTGTAACATAGGTAAAAAAAAGATCGAGTTTCACTGCCACGTGGAAATCCTACATACCTTTGTATAAATCGGTTTCCACGTGCCAGAAGAAAATTATTTATTTGTAAGTGTATTTTTAAAACCGAGCTTCTTCGAGCACTTAAGCGAAGAGTTATAAGTCAAAAATCGCCAATTCGCCATGAATAAGCATGGTGTTCAATACTGTGTGTACCTGAAATGGCCTTTGCTGTACAGTGGGACAATTATATAGCTCCTCTTCTTTCCGAGTCGGTGATTTTAGAAAATCCTTCTATTTTATAACTTTTGGGCACAGTATGTGGCAACGTAGCAGCATCAGTAGCGTCATTAATGTCATGTGAGTGCAGGTGTAGGGACATTTTGGACATTGCAGTAAGTGGTTCATTGTCTGATCAAGCTCACCGTGTACTCACACTAATCATAATACGAGTAGACTGATTCTTAAAAACCGGTCTTTGCAGAAACTAGAACTAATTTCCATGCGTTCAAGCGTTTTTGCCATACCTATTACTGGAATCAAATGCACAACAGCTCACATTAGGACCCATTAAGTTAATGATAATTGCAATCTGTGGTGCTTGGCAATCTGGGCTTCTCCCAGTTGTAAACATTCATTTTTGCCTATTGGCCTAAATTCTGTTCTGTCTCCTGCTTGTTTGGAGGGAAGTGGAAATTTTGTTTTTTCTTAGTCCTACAATAATATTTTCTAAATAATTTCTTTGCGAGATCCAAGACAGTTGAATCGTTTCTCCGGCACTCGTCAAGCTTTATTAGGGTGGAGCGCTCAATGTATGAAAAACATTTTTTTTTGTAATTTCTTTTTCGCGGGGTTATTAAAAGTTGCCAATATACTAAAACATTACGTATGTAAAATATTTTCCGAAACAAGCTATTAGAAGTACTGCCCCCAGGCCTTCGACTTTTCAAAAAATTACAAAAATCTTGAAGTTTTTATGACTCATTATAAAACAAATTAATTACCTTATCGTAACTTTTTAATGTACAATCAGTAGTAAATATACATAAAAACAAATCTACAATAATCAAAAACCCTATTTGAATGCGACTCGCTTCTAAAATATTTTCTAAAATCTCGATATTTGGCGCGATAAATCTCTTCACGCGATGCACTTAACCTGCTACTGGTACTAAAGCTGCAATTATAAGGTTGCTCGAAAGCGAGCTGGAACGTCCACTACAATGGCTGGCATGTCAACTACATGCAATTGAATTGACTTTAAAATATCTTTTATGACATTTAAGCAGTACAATCATGGGCCCAAAAAGTTGTAATAGTCTAATAGTTGCACACTAAATAATTGTGAGTGAAGACCAGTCAAAGCATTTAGTGCGTTAACATGCTATTTGCCAAACATAACGAAGACCCGTTACGATCCAAGCACGAACCAATTATATATTTTTCGAAATGTGCCAAGCAATCAATAAAGGTCAGTGTCACGAAAGTTTGGCCAAACGTAAGCCTGGCAAAATATGTCACTCAAGGTTTCACGTTTCGACCAAAAACCAATATAATAAACTGAAAATGTTGTCGGAGTACCTGGTAAAAGTCTAAGCACCTGTGTGGTTCCATATTAAAAACGCATTGCATTAATGGAGCCAAACATTTGTTTGATATACGAGTAATTCAACTGTCATGATACCTGCCAGATAGTCTCAATCTGGTGATATATCCCGTGATACAGCAGATTGGGTATTTTGGCCACTGTGAAAATATATTAATTGCCATGTTAACGGATGATTGAAAACACATTACAAAGGCAAGAGGGCTCTCCTTTTGCCCTTTAAAGAATTTTAAAGATTTTTGAAAGTTCTACTGGCATTACTCCTTTGCGTATGATTGAATGACCACGATTCAATTTTGGTGCACAAGATTTTACGGATGTCATACATTGGGAAACCCCTATGGCACCGCCTCTTACCAAAATTATTCTTACCGAAGTGATTTTAGAAGCAATATCAGATTACCATAAAAGTACATTTCGAAATTTTATCACTTTTTCGCGGAATCCCATGTCACACTCAAGCAACCGAAAGATGCATAAAATTAATGCAGAATCTTGCTCAACAGCCTGTGGACCAGTAAGAAGGGAAGGCTGGATTAGGAATAAGCTAGATTCGTGTTGTGTCGTGTGCGTAATGCATCTTCATTCAATACAAAAAAAAAGAGTACAAAATTGAATAAATATTGTTTTTTTTGTCACTCCGGTGTCGTAGGAAGTAATTCTAATTATAATATTTTTTTGTCTATTTAGTTTCTTTACATCTTGTTTAACAGTAAACTGCACCATTTTAATTAAAAAGTATTGCGAGGAATTTTTATTTTATTTTTCTTTTGACGTAGTTTTTTCCTGATTTTTGAAAACTTCAAAGCTCTTGGGGCAGTACTTCCGCTAATTTAATTTAGTTGTCCCCATAATAACTTTTAAACCTGATATCAAGACGCAACATTCCCGCACCCCGCCATTTCTAAAATCCAAAAATTTTAAAAACGCTCCGCCCTAAGCTTTATTCGTCAAGGCCTCTACTGTTAATTCTGGCTTTCAGGAGTTGCAGTGGTTGAGCATAGCGCGCTTGTGGCGGGCTTGTCCCATTAAAAGATAGTCATAAAATAAAAAAAGCCTCTTTGTTTCACTGTTATTGTGTTAGGATATCCTATATTTTTATCAATAGATTAAAACATACATACAACGTGGCAATGCTGCCAGCCTTCTCGGCACATGCCCCATTGACGGCGATGCGGATGAGTTTTTTGACGCCCTATGACCTTACTTTTTTATTTTAACTGTACATAGTTTGTAATTTAATTATTATTTAGTTTTTTTTTCATTCTAATTTAATGTAATGTTGAATATAGAAATACGAAGTAAACATCTCATAGATTAAAAAATAAGTATATACATGTAATAGTAATACTGTATAACGCCGCCCTCGATACCCTGTCCCATGTTAATACAATTGAGTTACATAGATACTGAACATAAATCTTAGTTCAATTAACACCAGAACATGGAACTAACACACTAGTAAATTCACTTCATACACGATTGTATTTGTACGTAAATCTGAGATTAAGCGCTAGACTGGCGATTAGCTGGGCCATGGTTGCCCGGTATAGCCCATTGCGTGTAAGCTGTACCAACGACCCCCCTAATCCTGGGATTATTCATATTATAACTGAAATATTGCTGATAATTGGGTGTTTATAGATATGAAGTAAGGCTGCTTTTGTTTTGGCAACAGACATATAGATAATGTACTCGTACCTATACATGTATGTATGTAAGTTGGTATTTTAATAATTTTGTACTTATGTATTAAATTTATAGATATAATGATGTTCTTTTGCTTTTAGAATTTTAATTTTAATGTTATGCTCTTATTATAATTTAAACCTGCCATATTATCTCTTCACCTTTGGTTGAAATGAGAATGGTAGAGAATGCTTAAAGAATTAAAGACGCCTTTGTTCCCTTTGTTGCATAAAGGTTTAATTAGAAAAAAATATAAGTTAAAAAAATGGATAATTTTGACATGACTTAAGATATTATTGTGCATTATCTCTACACACAGAAAAAATAATCTAATAAAAATCTATCTAGTCTTGTCATCACTTATACCTAAAAAATATTTTCATAAATATTTTTTATCTTTGAAAACAGAATCCATTCTACGCAAAACACTCATATTTCCCCACGATGACACGAGTTACCCAACACTTCATCACTCCGGCAACGTCTTCACAGAATAGGTACATTAAAACTTTGTACAATTTTGAAACATTTTACGACTTCCAAGTGACAACACACTGACATTGAATCTAACAATGAGAAGGCAAGAAAGCCCCACTCCGTCGAAAAGTCTTTATGGCAAACATAATAATAATAATTTCCAGCTCGTCTCAACATACTCAAATTAATTGAATTATGTTGACATTGCTAACAACTCGACATAATTACTTGTGCATTAAACACGCATTGCTTCAGTGTATTGCTCATGGAGTAGATAGTTGATGGAGTGTTCATCATACCAGCCTATAGCCGTCCACTGGTGAATGTAGGTCACCACCAAAGGAGGGAATTTGCCGTAGTCACCACGCTTAGCAGGCGGATTGGTGACCGCAGTTGCGGTGATGGAGTGTTAAAGTTGAAATATAAGTAGCTATCGTGGCAATTCATAGCAGTGCCTTACTTATTATTGCATCTGTTGAAATTTTGTCCGTGCCTTTTCTTACTATTCTATGTATTTACTATATTTATACATTTTTCTACGAACTGTATACGCGTACACAAGAAAATGAATTCAAAAAGGTACTCGGAGTCCGCCGACTAATCTAGCCTGAACCTGCAGTGCTGACGCAAAAGATTGTATCCACATAGTAGCACTCCATTTCCTCACAACTCTGCGTCCATCATGGTATCATTCCTTATTCATTAACAGAGCACGGGAGGAGGCAAACCAATTAAAGTGATCAAATATGAGGGGCTCCTTGTTTGCACATAGACGGGTATGGCTTCTATCAGCAAGGGCGCTGTAATGGTGTGTGTGCTGGCATACGGATGTTAATACTCGATAAATATGTATCCATTGTTTAATCGGCGGGAAATGTGGGGCATATGAAAATTTAATATAGTGACGTAGACTTGCTTTTATCATGTACAATAAAATCTAATATGTAGATCTTTGTATATTCTTCTCCGCCTTTTCTTAATCTCAGTCAAAGTCAGGTTTTAACGAACTGAAAAAATATGTTTTTTTTTTGTTTGAGTCTATTTAACGATTGATAATGTTTTTATTATTTACGGCGACTACAAATTCCAGTTGCAACATTGTTAGAAAGAATCTTATCACCTAACATAATTACTTTTATCGTTTGTAATAAAAGTATCATATTTTCGATAAGCTATTTACAAACATTCCGTTAGGCAAAGGAATAAAGTCATTAGCTGAAAGCGGTGAAGGAAACATGACAAACATGCCAGCACCCCTAGACAAGTGGCATAAACGCTTGTAGAATAGAATGAATTATCGTCACGAAATTTGATTTAACGTTTAGAACGTCAAATTGGTAGCCAAGTGTATTAAATTCTATTCCATGAAACGAAACGCCATTGATACGTCAATATTCTGCATACAAATCGGTAGCCAAGTGGCACGTATGACAAGCGAAATCGACTGTGAGCGTTTCTAATCTAACGCTTACGAAGCGTACGCTAGGACCCTGTAGACAGACGCTACGCTACTCTAACCAAGATGGCGATGTTTTAGTCAGCTGTTGGAGTGCTCGTTTTATTTTTGAAAAAAATCACAAAAACATTTTACACTTTGCATTTTGCATTTTTACAATTTGTATTAATTATAATGAATTTTGCACATAACGAAGAAGGCTGGCTCAGGCGTCATATAAGAAATATATCTCTTATAGAAAATTAATGAAATTCCGTATTTATTGTTTAGAGAAAGATTTAGGCTCGATAATCAAACATTTTATAAGTTGTGCCAGGATTCACGTGTTACGTAGATTCTGGATATCCGCAAAGACCCTGGCCAATGACACCAACGTGTCGACCACGATACCATGGTCCAATGATACCACACGACATGTTTAGGCATAAAATGACATAAACATACATACCATCACGCCTGTATTCCCCGAAGGGTTAAGCAGAGGTGTACCAATGTACACCCACAGTTTGCCGGTATGTTTTAGGTCCCATGTACCTATTGCCATTAACCGGGCACAAATCCAAACTCCGAGCTGCTACGCCTTCTACTGAGAATTTCGCTCGAGTTGGGATTTGAACCCAAAACCTCTAGCGTAGCAGTCGCCCTTATGAGCACTAGGCCAACAAGGCAGTTAAATAAAATGGTGAAATAAAATAATTTGTATAAGAATAAAACTTTTTTATTTTTAGTAGGTATATAACCTTTTATAAAGAATAAAATTTCGTTACATAAATCTCGAACTTAAAATTAGCATGCATATCACCTTATACTTTGGTATGGCAGTCACATTTAGTTACATCGTCACAACATTTGTTGTGAACATGTTATAAACAGCATCAGAAAGAATATCTTTAGAAGGTAGACTAGTGGATCGCTGCTGCGTCAATACATCAACTAGTCTTCAGAGACTAGTCTAGCTCTTGTTGGTCAGCCAACAAGAGCTAGTTGATGTAGCAACTGGCTACTGGCTGGCAACACTCGCTCAGGTAGGCGCCTGTCGCGCCTCTCCTCGTATTCAAGTCGGCGTTGCTCGACGGCTACAGAAGCATTCGTCGCTCTCTCAAACGGCGTCAATTCTCTGTTCCTACGCGCCCTAAATAAGGCACGATGATTTGGTGTTGTAGCCGTTGACCGCGGAGAGGCTGACGGATGTCACCTAAAGCTTCGTGCTGGAGGAGTTCGCGGCAGAGGAGGAGGGACAGGGGCAAGCTGGGGTGGTGGCGTAGTTGTCTCCCGAAGCGGTGCCAAAGTTGTGCGTGGCGGGCTTCATGCAAGTGCTGTGGCTTCAGCTGAAAATAATATTTTTTGAATCATTCGGTGTATTGTGATATTCAATAAAAATAATTTTACAGTTACTTAAAGCAACAGTTATTTACATAATATTTAAATTGGTCCGTATAATTATTACATTAAACTAAACTGCCCCGTTGGTCTCGTGGTCGCAAGCGCCACTGCTGAGCAAGGGGTCTTGGGTTCGATTCCCAGTTGGGCAAAAAATGTTATTGGGTATTTCCATTAAGAATTTTTCTTAGTAGCAGCCTGGAGTTTGGAAGTTGGTGGTGTGACAACCCCGTGCCTCGGAAAGCGCGTAGAGCTGTTGGTCCTGCGCCTGATCTCTCTCCTGTCGTGTCGGATTGCTGTCCCATCGGACTATAAGAGTTAGAAAAGAGGGAGTGCACCTGTGTTTGCGCACTCACTTCTGCACTATAAAATCTCCTGCGTACGTGGCTAGTCTGCATTAAGATTAGCCGCCGTGGCCGGAATCGGTCTGGAGAGTTACATTTACACATGAAACTAACTGTTTTGACTATATTCTTATTCCAAAACACAGAAATCTAGTCCACTTCCCTCTTCTACTGCTGGCGGCATGCTCACGAGAGCTGCCACTGCCGCTGCTGTAGTCTTCCAGTCTGCCCACACCTAAAAAGCGCAATTAATTAAACATTGTGTCAAAACTTTGTTATTATGAAAATATATTTTATATTGGTGAAAATATATAGAAATACTTAAATACAATTTAATTTTCTGAAGTTGCCGCGATCAAAATCAATGAGGAAGACAATAATATTTTTGAGTACTACTTTTTTCCGTTTGTCTGGTGGTTTTTGAACACCACCACCAACAGAATTTATTAAACTGGTTAATACCAGCCACAGCCGCTGTCCCCTTACTAATCCTTTGTGGATAGTAAAGCTTGAGCAAGTCATTGTTTGTATTATGTTTATGTGAAAATATTGAAATAATAATAAGATTTCCACAGTGAATTACCTTTCCAAAATATATATTAGAATTACGAATTGCTCTGGGCTAGCTCGCAACTTCGGTTCCAATCATAGAATAGTATTAAAATGTTAATAAAATAATATTATTGCTAGTAACCATTAAAACCACAGTATTATATAGACAATGATGATTAATTATTGCATGATGATTTATATAACGTTTGTGGGTGTACTATAATGATTTAATTCAGATTATTATATTATATTTACAATACTTACCGTTTATAAAAAGCAATCCAATTTCACTTGAAAAAATATAAAATATTTTTGTTTACCGACGACCCAATGTCAAAGAGACGTTTGCGTACGACAAACCATAGAGAACACTTGATGTTTTTCTGAAAAACGAATAGACTGAGCGGTCGACAAGTGGTTGTACATTTGGCTACCAACTGAAAATCGCTAACGCTTAAGCTTTCATATTCATTAGAATAGAAACGACACCGAGCGTTTGACACTTGTCTAGGGGTGCTGATCTCACCAATACGCCTTGAACAAGCATGGTGATCAATACTCGTGCGAAGGCACAGAGAAGTCTGTATGAGGAAGGCCTTTGCCCTTTTTTTTTTTTAAGACGGGAAATCATCAAATAACTTTCCCCGCCCTGGGCGGGGCGGGAGGAAGTGTCAGACTTTTACTGACTAAAACCCGTCTATGTTCCTTCATGTGCCCTTTGCGTTCCGAGGGCCCGGTATCTCTTTCGAACAACCCGCAGCCCCGGCAGGCATCGGCCCTCAGTGGCCCCATCCAAGTTTGCTGACATCTCTTTGAGGCGCGCGTGGAACACGAACGCGCCGTCGACACGGTAAGGCCTTTGCCCTGGTGTGATATCTTTTAATTTTATTGAAGTTTTATCTAAGTTCTTAATTTAAGTTCTATTAAAACACCAACATTGTACGGATCGCAGGCTCATCAAAGGTAAAACGGTTGCAACAAAGTTAATGTAAGCGGATCACCGTTCAGACGCAAGCTTAGTATTCCGCGCCTCAGTCAGTAACGGCACATATTAAATTAAACCGTTCTTGCTAGATAAAGATAACATGGAACGAGCAAATGGATATTGTGACAGGAAAAGGTGTGGACACGCTTAGAAGGATCTTATGATAGTAAGTTCCGTTATTGCCTTAATAATCATTGAGCGCCCGCGTCGGACTGGTGATGGTTTAGTGATAACAAAAACAGCCATGATCCGGTCAGCATTGCCTCAAAAAATTCAACCGTTTGCTGCAATTACGTCGCCCGTGATCCACCACCTTTTTTACCTATTTCATGTCATTACCTCTTTTTTTAAACGCACACAAATAAAAGCAACCGCGTTGTTATAATGAGTGATGAATTTAAGTTACAAAACCCAAAAACTTATTTATTTAACTAAAATGATAAGTCTAGGTTTCGTCACCGATGTCCGTGCTGTGTGATAGTAATCAGATACGAACCAAAATGATGATAAAATAATTTATCTTATTAGGTTCTTACACAATTTGCTAATCATAATGATACTGAATAGTTGTAATCACAGTACAAATTTCTGATAGAACTAAACACTTTATCTGCTTATCAGATTATAATATAAGTCTGAATTGTATATTCCATTTCGTGAGCAAAGATTTCTTCAAAATATTAGCGACTCTATAAACCTCTGTCCCAGACTCCGAACATAAAGTCGCTAAGCGAACACCACTAAGTAGCTCCAGGAAAATACCGATACGGAACCAAAAAAATTAATAATCCCACGTAATCCACTGAAACTCTATAAAGAACACGAACAATATTTCAAAGCAAAACTTATGTTGAATGGAATCTGATTTTTAATTAAATTCTTCATTCAACATACTTGTTCATTTGGAAATCTGAGCTCCTCTGAAATTTATTCATGCTTTATTTTATACTTTTCCTCTTCACTTTTTATACCGTTATTCCTGAATACTCTTTCAATGTTACTCTTGCCGGTTATTCTTCATAAGTTTTATACTTAAAGTAGGTACCTATTACTTACGTCAACTTCTATGCGGTAAAACTGTTTATCGTTTGTAAAACTTTTGTTTGTTAATCCCGTGTCCCCAGTTTTTCATCTACAATGTTGAGAAAGTTTTACTGGATTTATAGGGGCAACCTTTAAGACAAAGCGTCCAATAGTTTTTTAAGCCCCCAATCTATCTACACGAGCATTCAAAAGTAAAACCAAGTCAGCATTCACGTTACGCACGCTGTTCCTATTTCAAAATTTAATTCTGCCGTATCAGCCGCCGCCGAGCTAACAAATGCACACGGGTTTTCCATTCGAAATATGATTTCATACAGATGGATACCCACAATGACTGAGTAGCAATTAGATTGAGCAAACACATGAAACCACTCGTGTGGAACAATATGAGAAAGGGTGCACAGCCTAACAAACAAAAGCTTTATTGGAGCTTATGGTTGTATTGTAACCTGTGATATTGTGAATCGAATTCCTGCGCAATTAGCGACCTTATTGCCTGTAATTAGAGGTCAAAGTGGCAAATAAACAGACGATTACACGCATTGTTTTGCTGAATCGAAAAATAATAAGTTGATCGTTTCCACATTCAGTGAGCTGAGAGCAAAATTTGCGCGATTATTGTGTCGGTAATTATTTTGCATACACAAGATAAAAGGTTTTGTTATTGTTTTGACGTTAGTACAATGCCTACTATTACATTTAGTTAGGCCTTTGATTTACAAAATAAAGATGAACTTAGAAGAGATAGGAAAATAAATATTATAGTTCCATACATACATACATACATACATACATACATACATACATACATACATAAACTCACGCCTTTTTCCCATGGGGGTAGGCAGAAACCACAGAACGCCACCTGCTACGATCCTTACATACTACTTTCGCCTCATTCACGTCGTCGTCACGTTTCGTTCGTTTCGTAGTTCCATACTTACATAATTATAATATGTTATCGTTATTCAAACACTAGCTTGTTTCTTTTTTATGCCATTGGATGGCATACAGGTCTTCTCATGTCACCTGAACACATAAACTCTGCTTAGCGGAGGTAAAAAGAAGGTATGGAGATACTTCTCAAGACGAGCTCCTCCACGAAGAACTCTACTACTACTACATAGTTGCATAGATTTTAGTATAGAAAAAATAGCAGCCTTTTTATTAAACTCAAATAATAAGATATGATTCTGCTTCACCAAGCTAAGATTACAAGAAAATCAAACAGAAATTAAACCGACAATTACACAATTGTATTCCCAAAGCGTTGCAGTCGAGACAACCGACTTACAATTACATTCTAACAAAATATGAAATCCGAATCCTATTAGGAACAGAAAAGGGTACAATTTGTATCGCGCCCGCATCTCGCACTGCAGATGAAGCCTCAACAATGAAAGCAACTGTTAAGAACGTATAAAGGCAACGGGGGTTAGAATGGACGTAGTCTGGTAAATGTGGAATTATGGTTGTCAACGATAGCACTTCCAGCAATATTTGTACAAAATTAGTGTATTATTGTTGTCTTTATAATAGTGTTAATCTAGCAAGGGTCCCGTAGATAGGCATATTCGCTTGTCTCGTCGCTGTTTCAAGAAATTCTTTGAACTCTTTTATGAGTTATAGCAATATTGTTTTACACCTAATTTGGCTCTTCAATTTGAGCATACGTATCTTAAATACAATTTAACAGTGACGCCTTTCAATATATTTATTTTTTCGATTACGGCCCCGACTAAAGTTTAAGACACCTTAGGTAAAGAGTAAAAATCAGTTTATTTCTTTATTTTTACAAAATAAACTAAAGACCAATTCCGTTCAAAAACTAATTGTAATTTTGTCTCGGTGACAATTAATGACATGTGGGTAAAGAGGCATTTTTGCTGAAATTTCTAAAAGTTACTTCACGTACCCACCTGTTTAGAATCAATAGAACCTGAAACCCACGAGACACATTTGACACCCTTCAAAATCCTCTCCATTATATTTCCCAGTTCGTACGTCCCTCCAACCATCGTCGGCCGTGCACAAGCAAGACAAAACCGGCTTTTGTTGCGGCCGTCCAACGTAATACGTTCTATGACAAATTGGAATTTCAACTTGTAGGGACAGCAGTGCCATTCTTGAAAGGCTCGATAATTAGTCTCGAGGACCATTTCTATCGTCTTCGTCGCTTTGAAATGTTCTGTTGTGTTCTGGGCGCCTGGTACAACGTATTGATTGATATTGCTTGCAGTTGGGCCATTGTTTGAAACGGGAGGATTTAAGCGGTGTTTTGGTAACTGTAATTTGCTTTTTGAAAGACATGAAAGGAAATTAATAATATATTTGAGTAAATGTCTACTGTTTTCTGATAATTTGTTTTGTCTGTTAGTTTTAATAGAAACATTGCCCCACACTAGGATATTTTCCTGTATCGTGGGTGCGTTTACAAACATTATATACTCACATACACAAACAAAATTTGATGAGGTATTTATGCAGAAGCCAGAAAAGTCCTCCTTTCAGACTTGGATTACCATGTTCCTACATTATTGCAGACGGAAGAAATATTGAAATAAGGACAGAATAATTTAAACAAATGATGGCTGGTTGTACGAGAGGCTTATTTAACAGCCTCTGTATACACTAGATCTAAAATATATCTCACAATCAATCTCAGATTTAATTATACAGTCGCCAATCACAGGCCAATCACGCAAAAATGACAAAGTTACAAAGAGGGTGAATAGTTACTGAGCTGATGACTGACAAAAAAATGGGTAGAAGACAGGAGGACGATAATCTACACAAATAAATAAAATTGAGTCGTCTGTTTTTAATT
Organism: Caradrina clavipalpis; assembly: GCA_932526535.1. Lineage (NCBI taxonomy): Eukaryota > Metazoa > Arthropoda > Insecta > Lepidoptera > Noctuidae > Caradrina > Caradrina clavipalpis. Next base: position 12,491,657 of record OW052098.1, read on the forward strand.
TCAAATCAATAGCTTTTTACTAAATGCATAGAAAAGTATATACTACATACACATACACTACACATGTACTACTACATTAAAAAAAAAAACATGATTAATTTTTTTACTTCTCTCTGTTTGTTCCGGCTAATTTCTGAAACCGAAAAAGAGGGTTACGCGAAAACAAAATTGAAAGCTATAATAGACAACGCAAAAGAAGTCGCGCCTTTTTTGAAATATGGAAATATTTGTTTTATTACTAACTAGCAGTTCAGCTAGTTAGCAATAAAACAAAGTCAAGTCAAAGCATTTATTTCAATTAGACCATTTACAGGCACTTTTGAATGTCAAGAAAAAACTTTTGCACGTTTGAATGTCAAAAGAGTATAGCATTTATAATGTCAATAGCAAACTAAAGCTAACCCATATTTCCTATGAGATAAATACAAGTCACCGCTCATGATCAAGCTAAGCATAAGATTAGTGTCCAGATATTTCGAAGACAGTTTGGAAACAACTAAGACTAGACGCAGGTGTACGTATTCTAAACTCCTTTCAACTTGAGTGCTTCTGTTTATAATATGAAAGATAGTCCTTAATTCCTTTTATAATCAACCAAACTGAAGTTTTGAGTCTTAAAACTTTCACTCTAAACTAATGGTGCTTTGTAAAAGGGATGTATAAAAAATATAGTACATTTACTGTAGTAACAAGAAAAGGAAAAGGTAATAAATACTTGTATTTCCTTAAAGTCACAAATTCATCATTATATCAGCCACAGGACGTCCACTGCCGACATAGGCCTCCCCATCATTAGGCACAGCCATCAGCTCTGTGCGTCATGTGCCCTGCCCCTACCACTTCAACTTGCTGGTAACAAATTCTTTACGGAAAAATCCAATGTCACATCTTTTAACAGTCGCACCATTGTGATCAACGAGGTTTACACTGAGCTCCACATGAGCGAAACCACGGGTACGGCTGGTAGTGAAATTAGCAAGAAAACCCAGTTTAAGTGAAGACTTATAGATGATTTCGCTCTGAATGTGGTGGTGTTGTTTCTATAATAATGGAACTCTTGTTTTCATGTTCTGCGTATCGTTATGCCTGCACGCTTCAGGAATTGATGGACTTGGCTCTTATCTCTCTTTTATAGCTCCAAACTTATGGCTAAGTCCAGGACCGACTCCTAAGAACTGCCATCGATACGCTAAGAAGAAGATATTGAAACATTTATAACAGTCTTGCTTATCCAAAACCCCCTTTAAGTTACCGTTCAGAGAGATACTAAACTTATACACGTTACTGTTTTATCTAAAACCCAGGCAGATGTTTCAATGCAATCTTTTAGCTCGACCAACATGTGGATAAAAGTCTGATCGACCAACGATACATAAGTACACCTTTAAATAATACTCCAGACGACGATATCGAAGATATAATCCCGAATAAGCTGCATTCGAGTGTACCGACCGTATGTACCCTGTGTGTATGTAATGCACATATTTATATGAATGTCACGGGTAGCCCTTATCGATTTTATATTGAAGTCCGTTCCATTGCAATTTTGAGTGTGTCTCCCCTGTATTTTGAAGCACGATATTTTTTCGAATGGAATAACAAAATACATACAATAACGAAAAGTTAAGATAATGTTTGTTCAATGTATAAAGGCAGATTTAGACAGGGTCAGTGCACAAGTCAGTTATCGGCGCCAGTGCCCGCGCCTGGACTGACTTCTAAATATTCATGTGCGAATTTACAAGTCAGCGCTGACTTCCCGCCACTGTACTGACTTGAAATCAATTTATACGGGGTTTTTTTTTCGGGTCAGCGCTGACTTGTCTCGATTTCGGCGCCAGTCACTGACCCTGTCTAAATCTGCCTTAATCTTTGTCGATGTTAAGTCACAAGAACGTTAGATAGAGTATTTAAAAAAATTGTGTCTTTCACTATGTCACAATTAAACGTTATCCATTTTGACTCAAGGTATAGGATACACATGGCGAGCCGGCCTATTCGGTTCGGCATTCACAATACATCTGTTGATAACACATAATTTAAAATGCCGAACCGAATGCACCGACCCGCTTATGTATAAAGCGAGCCTTACAAGCACCAAAAATCTTTTGTTGTCAGCGTGAAGCTTCAAGTCCCGGCCACACCGGAGCGGACACCATACAGGCGAAGTCATACTCGTGGTTAGATCTTTGTAGGTCTAGGTAGGTAGGATCTTTGTCTTTAGGCAGCGATGACTAATTTTTGACATCGACATGGTCCATCGACCACCTGATTTTTAAAATCAAAACAAGCCGATGGGCTTATTTGCTATCCAAAGACAAAAACAATACAGCAGTGGCATTCTTTACGGTAATTCCACCGTCACTTCGACGCTCACTTCGCACTTCAAAGTGTCAAATAAATCAATGTCATTTGAATTATGTGTCATTGAATAGCGACGTGAGATGCGAGTTCATGTCTGAATTTTACAGAATCGACGTACTGCACTTCGTATGTATATGGACGGGCCCATACCAACACGGATAAAATACTACTAGAATATCCGCGCCTGCACCCGCTGTAGCCGAGCCTTTACGAAATAAAAAGAACAAATGTATCCGTACAGCGAACAGGGAACAGACGCTAAGCGCATCTCGATAAGTGCTGAAGCCAGCATCGGTTTCTGTTACACCCACACACAATCTAATTTACTCTGCAAAGTTTCTCTAGTCTAGACACGAATGACACATGATAACACTCTTGTTTAGTTTGTAAGGAGACTTGCTAATTACTTTTGACTGTTTGGGCTTGTGCGTGACATGATATCTGTGAAGGCAAGTTATAGTACTTTTTTTTGTAGTTGGAAAAATAATAGACGTAGAACAGTTATGTGGTCTTTTATTTGTTCTGAATTGAATCATACCTGAGAATCTTCTGTTTACGGAGATGTTGACGGTCTAAGATTTTTACGTTAGTTTATGAAAACAATTTAGAAATGTTTTAACTTAATATTAAAAACTAACATTTATTTTATTTATTTATTTATTTATTTATTTATTTATTTATTTATTCATATAAAGAAGTACAACATCTGACAGACGACAACACACACACAAACGTAGAAACATGACGTATCTACTGTTGGATACACCTATATGTACTATGATTCATTACAATGCACATTATTATGAACAGTGATTTTACACACCAAGAAAAAAAGCCGTTTCCCAGTCATCATTTCTGCTCAATATAGATTTCTGGTTTTTTTTTCTGTTAGTTAGATTGGCAGTATGCGTAGTTGTGGTGTCTCGTTTTACACTACGTACAGATATACAATGCTTCTCGGTCAAGGGCAAATACGATAACAACAAAACAAATTCACTTTCAGGATGAGCCTTTAAATGTATGTTCCTAAAAAACTCTCCAGACTCCAAAGAATTATAAACGTTCAAATTCTAGTCGCTACCTATCTCATCTAACCTACAATCAATGTAAACAATTTAGATACATTGAAGGCATTTTTGACAGATTGAGACTAAGATTAGATAGCTATCGTTCCTAAAAGTTACTAGAGCCCCCTGTACACATTACTACGTCATCAAGCGCATGCACAGATCAATATTCAAAGTGTGTACAACTTATTTATTCCGCCTCCGCGTTCTCGGCACGCCTCCGACAAGCCTCCGTCGCCTCCTCGTCAAAATAACCAACGTTTACACTATCATTTACGTGTTGTGCCATTGTTTTATATTCACACATATGTAAGGGGAAATATAAACAGGAGCTTACCTTGATGTTTTTGTTTTTGGGCGGTTTTTATGCGTGATTAAGGAAGAAACAGGTTTGCGGAAATTTAGGAGATGAGACTGGTATCGGTTTGAAAGGTACATTGACAATATCGACCTTGAAATACAGATAATATAGGCTTCGAGAAAATTATGGAGAGCACGAGTGGAAGCGTATGCTCTATGTGTTTTAATAAATAGCTTCTGCTCTCGACTTTGCGAAGATGTCAAATATTCCATAAAATATAACCTATGACACTCGGCAATAGTGCAGCTATTATATTAGTGAGAAAAAAAACATTGTAATACGACTTCCAGAGATTCTTTCTTACAAACATATAAAAATCAAACTTACCTCTCTTTTTTCATAATATCATAGTAAAAGTATAGATTAGGAAACATTAATTAATAACTACTCATATTGCCTGCACTTACAAAATCTTTTTTCAAATTTGCACTTTGCCGCTATCGCTCTCAAGTCATATTGCCACACTTTCCCATCAAAATCCCCCTTTTTGATATCCAACTAACTTCTTATTCCCGAACTTCTGAAAAACTTTATAAATAGCCCACAAAATACTCGACGACAATTTTGTTTGGTATAAACATTTTCAAGGATCGATGCATCTGAGACATGCAATATTGATTTGCGAGACGAAGGCAGTAAATAGCGAACGGTATGGAAGTGGACTCCTTTGGGGACGGGGGTGTATTCTCGAAGCTTTTATTAGTTTTTTTTGTCACTACGCGACATTTTAGATACTTTATGCTTTTATAATCGTTTTTTTTCTGAGCTGAAAGCTAGGAATTTTGAAGTGGGTAGTTGGTAGGCTATCGTAAATTCAACTGCCTTTTTGAAAATGTCCTTTAACTTGGCGAAATTTAATCAGCTAACATCTCTTAGTTTAAGGGTCGATGCATCTGAGACATGCAATATTGATTTGCGAGACAAAGGCAGTAAATAGCGAACGGTATGGAAGTGGACCCCTTTGGGGACGGGGGTGTATTCTCGGAGCTTTTATTAGTTTTTTGTCACTACTCGAAATTATCGATATTTTATTCTTTGATAATCTGGCTTATTCTGACCAGATATCTAGCAATTTTGAAGTAGGTAGTAAGTTGCCTATCGTAAATTAAACTGCCTTTTTGTAATTTGCCTTTTGCATTTAGATATTTTTTTCAACAAACATCTCTTAGTTTATTTTAATCGCTAGAACATTTATAGCAGAGTTATTTTAATTCGAATTAATTTTACATGCATACCGTAGAAGTACCGTTTAACTTATCTTGCAATACAATACAACAATCTTACCACCGAATAGTAGCACCAACCTCTTTATTGTCCCACTGCAGGGGAAAAGCCTCTTCTTATAGAGATAAGCCACGACCATTGATCACCGATGGCGGATTGGCGATTTATTATAACTCCAAAATGAATCATGATTTGTTACTTCACGAATGACAGTGACATCACGGTAGTGACAACTCAGAAAGTACATGATATGTAAGAAAAAAAAACACATATAATACTTACCCGTGTCCGTTGTGAACGCATAACCTTGTGCAAGAGGGAGACGTTTTAACTACTGAATCATAAAGAAATTATACGCATTATCACAAAAAAAAAATCATGCTCTAAAAATTATCGCTCGCTACCTAAATACGTTCCTCTAAAAGGGGAAGTTTCGACTAAGCTATCACACACTCCCGACTATTCCGCCAACACTAGCGAGGTACAAGGATTTGCAAGCTCTTTTTACGGATCTACTAAGTATAGAACCTAGTATAGGATACGAGTTTTAGAACTTTAAGTGAAAATAACCAGCTGACGGTACTCGTTCGGATATTTGTCGGATATTGTTTCTCGAACGAAACATTTCACTTGATAGTTTATGAAGCTGTCTTTAAGTGGCTGTTTCTTTTTAGCGATGCAGTGGAATTGTATTGGTTTTGTCTGTGTTTGAATGAGTTTTGTATGAGTATGGAGAAAGGTAAAAGTAGTTATTGATATTGAATAGATATAACTTTTTTTGTTTGAGACATTTTATCAGATGATTAATTTTTCTTTGGAACAATCACAATCTAATCTCAAATCAATCTGTCAAAAAATTACTACATTTTTTTACATTGATGAGATGAGATTACTATTTTTAAACCTTTTTAATTAATATAATTAATTGGCCCTGATTTCTTTGAGTTTTGGTGTCGAAAAAAATAATTAGTCCCTGTAATACCTACGTACATTTAAACATTAAACAACCAATTTAGTAAATAGTAAATTTTTTAACTCTCCCAAGTCTTCAAAGCTTTATTTCTCACTTCCGTACCACATATTCCTAGAACCTCTACAAACTATGCACAAGTCACTAATCGCCCTACACGAGCAACCGTTAATTTATAACCTGTATAATGTTTACATCGTAACACGCACTTTCGCAACCAACAGTTAGGACCAACCTTCACGACCAAACAAAATGGTTTCTACAAACAAAATGGCTACCATTCGTCAGCAAGAATGAACTTATCACGTTGACATACGGCACTGCCCTCAGAATTAGACATAATCTGCATTAATTAATTAAGACCTCGTTTGTACCGCAATATGGAAAAGTGGAAGGCGGTTTTTTTTTCTTTATGACTTTATTGTACTTAGATTGTTTTATACCATTTAGTTAAGTGCTGTATGGAAATAGAAAAGTGACCTTAAGGCCTGTATTCACTAACATTTATTCAGCCGATTATATTTTAAACAGTTCCCCACGAGTTTTCTTAGAAATTGTATGTAAAGAACTACTTAAATAATAAATCTACCTACTTAAATATATAATCGGCTATTTAAATTCTGGCGAACACAGGCCTAAAGAATCCTTAATTTGACCTTATTTTGTGTTTTTTGTTTTTAATTAGCTCCCATGCTTCGTAATAATATCTGTCTTTATCGATAATAGTGTCTGTATTCTGTCTACAAAATTATATCAAATTGTTTCCACCAGGGTTAAGTCTTTGCTTACTGCTCCGCTCCCGTATATACTATTCCTCATGAGTCTGTAGATCACATAAAAAATCTACTTAATCTTTCAAATCCTACTAGTATTTCCAGAGATGAGCGCCTTTAAGATAAACAAAAAGCTCTACTACAGCTTTAATATATTAACTGAAGTAAGACTTGATTACGCTTTGCATAGAACGCGCGCCATCAACACAGTTCTCTTAACACAAAGGTATGTCAAACGTGATTACGTTTCACGCTTCAGTGCCCACTAATACGGTCAACCGAAGTGTCCACGAGCAAACACAATCTCCAACCCGTCTTCCAAACAAATACAGAACTTACCTGTGATTGGCTGATAGCAGTCCCAATTCCCTTTAAACAAAAGACGAATATAGAGTGGAAAGGATATCGTGATACAAACGTTTAACATGAATTTAATTCATGGTTCTACAGCTAGCAGCAACAAAGATTTTAAGATTAAAAAAATACAGCTGTTAAATACAGATTTACTTTTGTATGATTTTTTTTAATTAACCAATACATAAATATTGTAGCCTTGGGAAGGATCTAGAATGATTTAATAATATCCTCCAGAACGATTTTGGTCTCGGCGGCTAACCTCAATGGAGACTAGCAAAGTACGCAGAGCATATTATAGTGTACTATTGTGTGCGCAAACACAGGCGCACTTCCTCTAGTATCTCTCATAGTCCGATGGAACGGGAAAGAGACACAACTGGGAAGGGATTCAGCGCAGGAGCGCTTTACGAGATTTCCGTCACTCCACCAACTTTCAAACTCCGGACTGCTACTGTGAAATTCTTAATGTAGAAGCCCACTAAGACCTGGGAATAGACCCTGGACCCCCTAAGCTCAGCCACAGTCGCGCTTGAGACCACGAGACCAACGGGGCAGTCAAATCATGTAGTAAATCCATGGTCACGACATCCCTTCCACCATAAATATAGGATAAACATCAAAAAATCTAAAACAAACTCAATAAAAGCTAAAGTAATTTAAACTTAAATCAAACATCGGTAACACAAGTTGTCGACGTTGGACATCGTCAGAGCAACTACCGTCGCGGAATACTGATGACCCCCCGAGGTTGTATGCATTATGTATCCGTCTAAGCCCGCCCAAATGAATGCAACAGCCAAGAAAAACAACACACATGTGTCGAACCGACGGGTACTGGAAGGGAATGTGGATTGGGAAAAAAATGGCGATATTATAATCTGGATTATCGCGTTTTGATCTTTGGAAGGTCATGTGAACGCTGCATTTATGTATAGCGGTCTATAGCTCCATGGGTTTGTCATAAGATAAGTCAAGTTAGTGATGCATCTAGCCAAATTTTGTTAAGGTTTCTGCTAAGTGCACCACCTCTTTGTACGCTTTCGTTATAGCTGAGGTGTGTTTGAATTGTAGACCCTTAACGTTGAGAAATATTTTGCCCAGCAATCAACTGATCACAATCGCCATACCATACTGAGTACCTATTCTTATGTTTCCACCGTGAAATAGGCGACAAAGTTCTGACATTTATTTAGTTAGTCCATCTACTACAGCGTTTCATACCATTAGCTTGCTAGGAAGGTGTCTGGCAAAAAAATATTCTTTGTTTGTATCGAAAAGTATGAGACTATGCCACCTAACCTGTTCCGTCACAAACCAATACCGTCATGCAGTCTTCGTTGTTTGTGTTATGTTTCTTTCCGCGATTCAGTCATGGCATGTTACGATGTGATGGGCAGACAGACTCCTTTAAGGTCAAAACACGCTTTTCCTACACTCTTGACCCTCTGTTATACGACTCCTATGATAAGACCTTGTCCGTTGTTTGTTGTCTCACTCCACAAAACATTCCAGACACGCTCCCTTAACACATCTAGTAGTACCTAAGTCCACACACATTGTCCCCTACCTCGGCGTGTCGACGTGTATCTGAGGCTAAACGACGGAAATAAAAATCCTATAAATATTGAACAACCATATTTTTCTCACTTTGTCGCGGAGAACCCGCCGTGTCGTCCGTTTGTCGCCTTATAAGGCCGCTGTAGACCGTAGTTAGAGTGTTTACACATGCCATCGACCGGTCGCTGAATGCTGCGGAATTTCTTTTACGGAATAATGGACAAAATGTTTGAGTTATGGATTTTATCGCAGTATATACTAATATTATAAAGCTGAAGAGTTTGTTTGTTGGTTGTTTGAAGGCGCTAATATGAAGAACTACTGGACCGAAGAGGAAAAAATCTTTTGCGTTGTATAACGCGTTTATCGACGAAAGTTATAGACTGTCATGATTGCTATGACCTACGGGAATGGTAGTAATCAAAGACGTAACATAATGCAGATAAAATCCGCGGATGAAACCGCAGGGTATTGCTAGTGAGAAAATAAATATGAAATAGACAAAAATGATAACAGCAATAAAACGAAGAGACATAATACAAATACTTTATTGCAAACCTATTGGGTTGATACTTAATAAAGTTTTCAAATACCCAATTGAAATTGGTCATAAAAGCTTTACGACATTCTCTTCAATGAAATGCAACGAAAACTTTTCAAATTTAGAATTTTATTTGAAATTTCAACGTTGGTTGAAATCGCAGCGATTTATAACAGTGTGTTTGGTCTCTTAGATATATTTAGTGTATGCACTGCGCACAATGTGGCCCCGAATTCGATTTTTTAGGGTTCCGTGGGGAACTGACTGCGTTTGGTTTTATAGCCGATCATTTTTGGGGGATCAGTAGAAAATTGGTTGCTTTTGTACTTGCAACGGATTTAACAGTCGAATGGGAATATATCTCACAATATACCTGATCCTACACTACTGGGGGTCGAAGAACTGATGAATCTTTATATGAATGTTTCTATGGATGCTGTACCTACTTTTCAAAATAGTCTTGTACTCACGAATCTAGTTTTTTATTGAGTTTTTTAGTGAGCTTAGCTTTAGTTAAAAATATTTTAATGTGGGTGGTAAGAAAAAGCAAAATAGAACATGAGCGACACCTACACTTATTAACTTCAAAAACCGCTTTCAGAGATAAATATTTACTTATTTCTTTAAAAGAAAACTTTTTTTTGTATTTAACGTTCATAATACAACCTTATGATGAATGATAAATACCAAAAAAAAAGTTTAAACAGAAATATAAAAAAAAGATATCTTGTTAGGCTTTTTTATTTTTTTTAACAACTGGTTTTTTTTAAGAAATATAAAAAAAAACATTATTTTTTATTCCTTTTCATTTTAAGTTTATAATTAAGATAAATGGCAAAATACTTCCCTATAGGGACACCCAATTTTCTACACATTATTTCAACAACTAAAACTAAATACTTATTACCTAAAACACCTACGAAAAATTCAAAACAAAACACACACAACATACAAACTAGCAAACTCCTCATCAAACTTGGCAAGGAAGTATATTCAATATGTACCGTGCCAAGTTATCCGAAGAATAATAAATAGTCTACCACAAATAGTGCACACCGGTGGTCGTAAATGATAAACTCGTCCTGTGGATTATACAGTAAATTGGAAGTTAGATTGTACACTAGAGTGGCCAGGTGGGCGGAGCAAAGCGGGATAAAAATTTTTGAAGTTTATTGGGGTTTTCAGATTTTGTTGGTGGCAAAGGTGGCATTTGGGTGAAGTGGACATGTTTTATAAATTAAAAGGCATTTATGAACTATCTTCTGGAATGGACAAATAATTTTTTAAATGTTTTTTCTCGTAATTTAATAATTTAATGATAATTATTACTTTAGACCAATTTTAACACATTTTATATAAAAAAAAAACATAAAAAGTTGATGTTTTTAATGTTTCATTTTCACTTTTTATTCTGTGTTACCTACTAAATATTATATTGACTATGTTGTATGACTTAATTAAAATTTCCCTTTTGCAACGTTTTTTTTAAAGTATTGGACAAAGCCAAAAAATAACAACGCCCACATTCAAAATTACCAATTACAACTTTACTTTTAACTTCATCATCTGCTTAGCCCTTTTTCCCAACTATGTTGGGGTCGGCTTCCAGTCGAACCGGATGCAGCTGAATACCAATGTTTTACATGGAGCGACTGCCTATCTGACCTCCACAACCCAGTAACTAGGCAACACGATACCTCTTGGTTAGACTGGTTGTCAGACTTCTTGGCTTCTGACTATCCGTAACGACTGTCAAAGATCTACGAATGACAGCCGGGACCAACAGCTTTACGTGCTTTCCGAGGCACGGAGGAAACTCGCTATGGCCAATGGTCACCCATCCACAGACCAACCTCGGCAAGCGTGGCTTAACCCGGAAGATCGGTCTATGCGGCTGTAATTATTTAGCCACGAGCTCCTCGAACTTTACTTTTAACTTAAAAAATAATAATCTTACAAACAAAACCAAATCTCATATCCCCCATCTTCCTCAAACATGGCCACCTGAACCACGGCGGTAGTCCAGTAAACATTACGACTTAATCTCGACTAAATTGCCAGTTATCTGTTCTGGGCCAGGCTTGCATAATTGCAACTTTTTAGTTCCTCCACCCGGTTTAATTAGAAGACATTTGCCTTATAAATAAGATAAGTGTGACGTTATCTCGGGATGTTAGATTAATTACTTAATTATAGTTAGGGCCTGCGCAGTTTTGTAAGGGGACGATTGAAATGTTTATTGGTCGAATAATTAGGCAATTAATGCATGGTGATTGTGGGAAGAGTAAATCAATGCGGTTTGACCGTTTAATTTGTAAGTTGATAATTATAAAGACTTTTGGCATTCTGCTATATTGTAAGGTTTTTTTTGTTTGGTAATTTCGCATGGTTTCGTTTCATATTTTGAAATGCCGATTAATGTGTCTACTGGTAATAACACCAGCTTACTGCTGTCTCACTGCAGGGCAAAGGCTTATTCTTATACAGAGAAGACACGAACATTGATCATCACTCTTTCTCAAGGCAGATTGACGATTTCAAAATTATTATAATTATGTATTTTTCCTTCACCGATGATGTTTAACATAAACTTAAAATGTACATATTAGGGACATAGGCCTCCTCTAAACATAGCCACAATGACCGGTCCTGGCCCTAGCCACTGGGCCATTACGACATTCATATTTACTAGTTCAAAGTAAATAATAGAAACGATATACAAAACCTAATTCCAACCATACGAGTTAAGTAAAATTCTCAAAATAAATAACACACATGAGTATAAAAAATAAGGCACCTAATACTCGTGATTGCATTCATTTTAAAACATACTTACGTTCCGCCAAAGCCGGTAAAGCGATGTCTAATCAACCGTACGACAGCACGGAGAAGGCTTTTTACACTAATGGAAGAGCTCTCGAGATATGATAACACTCTAGACAATTTTGCAGCAATTCAAAAATGTACTCGCTCGACGTCGGACGCAAAAAGTTAGGAAGTTGTTACTGAAAATCATTTCTTGGTTACGCTTTTATTTTTGTATTCTGGAATTAAATGTCTCCTGTCAGATTAGGCGTAATTCTCTGAATCAGATGTTGACAAAGTGGCGTATTGGATAACAAAGAATATATGTATACGTATACTTTGTTTTGTATCAGATATGTCGAGAAGATTTAGTAATAGCTTTGTATGGTCTTTTAAGAACTTATAAGGTACTTAAGAAGAGAGTTATCTAATAATCAATACTGATTACCATGTATAATTGACGACACGGTTGGCGCAGTAGCTGAGTGAATGGTTTCACTAAAATGACAATAGTGAATATAAATTAATATTCATACCGACATCTAGAAATCCACGCTTCGCAACTCGCATATTTCCGTAGAAATCTTAATTGCAAACATAATACGGAATACAGATGGCAGCTTAAACTACAATTGAGCTTATTTCTACCTAAACGAACCAACCCATCATTTCTCGATAATTCAATTTGTTTTTTATTAGAATTTTCTGTGCCACTCCTGGGGAAAGGCTTTCCTCCACTCCTTTTATGCTTCACTGTCTACCCATCAACTAGCATTGGACAAGCGTGTCTAGTTAAAAGTCTAATCCCCTCTAAAAATCCTGCAGAAAGGACGACTTCAATTAATTACATCAAACTAATTCAATATTCTGTCCAACAATTACAATTCAACTTACACCCAAAACTTATGATTAGAATATATTTAAAATTAATCAGCGTTTAATATCGAAAATCATAACAATTACTTCGATTGGAGATTTTGTCGTGGATTGGTTTGTTTTGAAAGAATTAAATCCAATTAATAATTTACACATCTTCTTCACATTTAATCAGTATTGATTTAACTAAGAAATAATAAAAGCGGTACTAGAGAATGCACCTTCAATATTGAACTAAAGGAATCCGTCACGTAAAGGGATATCATTAGTACTGTAGGATTATTTTCATTAAATGCATAGTTGTCTCCGGGCATTCGTACGTGTACTGAATGGGACATGTTGTGACTTGCTTCGTCATTTGCTGTTTTAATTGTTATGTCTCGATGCTTCTTGTTCATTTAATTGTTTTATTGTTTCTTGGCGTATTGGAAACTTTAAGAATTGGGACTTGTTATTATGATGTTAGTTATATTGACGTTATTATACTTGTTTGTGTTGTTGCTTCAATGAATTTGTAGGGTTATCTGGAAACCAGTCAGACACGTGGATTTAAATATACTTTAATGTAATTAATATACTAGGTACTTTTACTATTATTATGTACTCGTAACCGGCGTGCTTGTATGACCATGTATGAATGTGGATGAGGCGAAAGGTTGTAAAAAACGAGTATGTAAGGATCGTAGCGGGTGGCGTTCTGTGCTTTCTGCCTACCCCCATGGGGAAAAGGCGTGAGTTTATGTATGTATGTAATTTATATTATGCGCAAAGCTATTCATCTAAAATAATACCTTGCAGAAATGGAATTTGAAACTTTATATTGAACTAGCTTTTGCCCGCGGCTTCGCTCGCGTTAAGAAGTATTATTATTAATTAGGTATTTTGTTCCATTAGGTACTGATAGGTTCAAACTAATATGTTTACATCCTCCATCATCCCTTATTTTCACCCCATGGGGGTTCAATTTATCAAAATCCTATTTAAGCGGACGTCTTCATCATAGTAGCTCCAATCTTTAATTTCAGTTCAATCAGTCGAAAATCTAAGAAGATTTATACAAACTTTCATCCCCTATTTTATACCCTTAGGGGTGGAATTTATCAAAATCCTTTCTTAGGGGATGCCTACGTTATAGTAGCTTTATGCATGCAAAGTTTCAGCTCGGTCGGTTTAAAATTGACAAAGTTTCATACAAACTTTCATCCCCTATTTTATCCCCTTGGGGGTAGAATTTATCAAAATCCTATTTAAGCGGACGTCTTCATCATAGTAGCTCCAATCTTTAATTTCAGTTCAATCAGTCGAAAATCTAAGGAGATTTATACAAACTTTTATCCCCTATTTTATCCCCTTAGGGGTTGAATTTATCAAAATCCTATTTAAGCGGACGTCTTCATCATAGTAGCTCCAATCTTTAATTTCAGTTCAATCAGTCGAAAATCTAAGAAGATTTATACAAACTTTCATCCCCTATTTTATACCCTTAGGGGTGGAATTTATCAAAATCCTTTCTTAGGGGATGCCTACGTCATAGTAGCTTTAAGCATGCAAAGTTTCAGCTCGATCGGTTTCAAATTGACAAAGTTTCGTACAAACTTTTATCCCCTATTTTATCCCCTTGGGGGTAGAATTGATAAAAATCCTTTCTTAGCGGATGCCTATGTCATAACATCTACCTGCATGCCAAATTTCAGCCCGATCCGTCCAGTGGTTTGGGCTGTGCGTTGATAGATCACTATCTCAGTCAGTCAGTCAGTCAGTCACCTTTGATTTATATATATTTAGATAGATAACATTTTGTAATACCTTCTCCGGAATTATAAATTATTGTAAGTGGAACCTTGTAACTGGCCATGATGTTTTTAAAATTTCGTATCTATAAAATATAAAAATAAAAATACCATCACGCCTGTATTCCCCGAAAGGTTAGGCAGAGGTGTACTCATGTACACCCACAGTTCGTACTTCGTATCTTTTTTCTGTTTTTAGCTATAACTTAACATAAAACAGATGATCGTCCTTTTTACACTTAGTCGCAACTAACTTATCGCAAACGGTACAACTGCAACCACCTGCACCTCCACCAGAATCAAGCACGCGTAAGCGACTGTGATTAATTAAGTCAATTATTATCAATAAATAATATCAGCAAGTTTGCTGTCGTGTTAGTAGCTAAACGAGCTTAACAATTTGTCACATAAATACATCGAGTAACCAAGAGTTCAATGAACTTCAGAATCTCCCCCAAAAAGCATTTCGGTGACCCAAAAAAGGACGTATCACAAAACATTACAACATCAAAACCCCTTACAAGAGCAACACTAATATGACAGAGTAACAACAATATACCAAAAGATTCGTTGGTATTTCACCGCAATATATTCTGGCGAAATTAGGTGGGACGGTCGTGGCCAGTGACACAGCCTCGTGACATGGGTCAGCCTCGTTAAATTTATCCGGTAACAACCCAGGTACACTGCAAAAATGTGGATACAGAGATTTATATACATATGGACACGATGCACTTGGAAAATGTATGTGGGGAAATAAGGATGCTAAGATGAAGCTAGACTGCGGTCTTGTGCAACTGTTTTACGTGGATTATGAAGAATTTTATGATATAACGAGTTTGAAAAGTAATAATACTGTTCTACTGATCGGATACTAACTGCCTCGTTAGTATAGTGATCCCAAGCGTGACTGCTACGCTAGAAGTCTTGGACTGAATTTCTAGGTCCAGCAAAGTGTTTTTCAGCATTTTTTTTTAATGGGTCAAGCCCGCCTCTCTGTTCCCAAGCCACTGCAACTTCTGTAAGCCAGAATCAACAGTGCGACCACAAAAAGCGCCGAGACAATGAAGCTCAACGAGTCCCGGAGAAACGATTTAACTGTCTTGGATCCCGCAACGAAATTAATCAGCTGTTTTTCAGCTTACTGAGCTTCTCAGCTCGAAGTTAGAATTTGTGCCCGGTTAATGGAAATAGGCTCGCCCCCTGTTACATGGGAACCTAAACATACCGGCGAACTGTGGGGGTACAATAGTACACTTCTGCCTTACCCTTCGAGGAATACAGGCGGACTGGAGTGGAGTTTCTTGCCCATTCTTCTTTATACTAAATTACCTTTTGAAGCAACTAGATACAATTCTTTTTTCTTGTGAATTACTTTCAAAATTGCCTTTTAATAGTCTAATTGAAATACTTAAATGATTTTACGTTCACTTAGCGTAGCAGTCGCTCTTAGGACCACTTGGCTAACGAGGCAGTAACTAACAGTAGTTTTATATTCCATTACAACATTTCAATATTCAACATGAAAGTCAACCAAACGTATTAATAATGTTCAATTCGTAGATTTTTTATACAATATTCCAGTATGAAACGTACAAGTCCAGCGCTCTTGTATTTCTCCGTTCCTTTGAAACAGTACGCTTTGTGACCACCGAAGTCGTATAAATGAATTAAAGGAAACAAAAAAGGATTTTCCTTTAATTTCTTTGTAGTTTGAAGTCCATGGATTTGCAGAATGTTGTAGTTACAGTTTCTAGGAGTGTTTTTTTATTATTCATCTATGGTTCTTCATTTATACCTACTATTTATTCTTAACATTCTAAAGAGAAAAGATTTGTTTGTATACATACGTATATAACAAAAAATCTCAAAAACTACTGGACCGATACCAAAAATTCTTTCACCATTATAATGCTACGTTATCTCTCAATCAAAAATTCTTCCATTGAAAGTAAGCTACGCTACTGCCAAGTGTCATAGGATATGTTTAATGGACCACTGAACCTTCATGCGCACGAAGTCGCGGGCAAAAGCTAGTTGATTATAAATGATATGGAAATATTTTGGTATATATCAACTCATTTTAATGACAAATTATTGAAATTCATTTAAAATTTGCCATAAATAAAAATTGCTATATTTGCAACCTAACAAGTAAACAAAACAAAATCAAATATTTTCGAGTAGCACCTACTCGTAATCATTTTTTATGTCCAAAAATAACTTTTCTCGTTAATACTAATTTAGAATGTAATTTTATACACACGTGCGTACGTGATCCGTAAATAATTAAATCCAATGATTTTTTCCTGTTTACCTTTGACTAAATATAAATTCTGTAATAACTTTTAATCTATGTTTACGTAATGAAAGAAAAAGTCTCTCAGGTTTCTGATAATTTTCCAGATAAGAGACGTTCAAACTTAAGTTTTATTTAGCATCGTCTTATCAGCCTTGCCTTTGCCCAAATATTTTTGGGGTCGGCTTCTAGTCTAACCAAATGTAGCCGAATACCAGTGTTTTACAAGGAACGACTGTCTATTTGACTTCCACAGCCCTGTTACTGGATAACAGTCAAATGCTCGAAAATCTGATAATTAGTTCTGATTATCTATCAGATTTTCGAGCATTTGACTGTCAAAAACGTTTAGTCGTATAATGCCTAATTCGCAAAATGGCACCCGATTCTCAAAAAGGCCAATTCGCGAATGGACTAGTTCTCAAAAGGACTAATTCGCGAAATGGCTAATTCTTAAAAGGACTAAGTAGTAAAATGCCTAATTCGTGAAAGGACTCATTCGTGAAACGACTAATTCGTAAAGTGGCTAATTCTCCAAATGGCAAACTTTTACCAACTCATTCCGTGAGTTAAATTACATGAAAAATCTAAGTTAATTTTCCAGGTTATGTTATATTTTATACGAAATGCAAACAAAAAACTTAGCAAAAATCATTTATTATTAAAATAAAACAATCATAGATTATTATAGCGAAAAATAACGCATCTTACAATGTGTCATACATCCAACTAAAAAAAAAACATTATTCTTATTATGGCGAAAAAGTATTAAATCAACAAAGCACCTTACAATGTGTCATATAACAAAAAAAAAAACATTATTTTTTACCAGATAATCACACTGGAAGCTCAAATTATAATAATAATTGGTAATAAATTATCTTGTGAAAAAAATATTCAACAGATATTTTTTTGGCTTTTAGTTTTACTAATAATTTGTTATACTGTGTGTCAAATTGTATATCTTTATTTCTACGATTTTTTCTTCTTGCTGTAAAAATATTCTTTTTCATGAGTATGTCGAAATGTTTGGATTCTTTCTTTAGTTTATGGATAAAATTAAACAAGGTTGGACGTTTTGGAATCAAAACATTTAGTCGATGATGCCATCCTTCCAGTGCGTTTGTCGTACGATGACGTTGTCCAGCACAGCTAAGAAGTGTTGAGCCCAATTTGATCCACTGCTTTTCAAAATACTGAAGGAAATTGTCCATATTACGAGCAGCTTCTATCTTTTCAGATATAATTTGCCACCCTTCTGCGATGAAATGTGATGGCAGAAGTGGCAGAATAGCTGCTCTCCGAATAATATTTCTGTGGTCACTTGTTTCGTTAACTTTTAGTTCTTTAGCCTTCTTCCAAACAGCTTTTTGGTAGTGATAATAACAACCGCTGACTTTAACTAGTGGAAAAACTTCTTTGACCGCATTCATAGCTGCAATTTCATAATCGCTTTTAAAGGTATTTATCGTCACCCCCAGGACGTCTCTAATCAACCGAAAAAACCTTGTGTAAGTAATTTTACTTTTATCAGGCAGAAGTGCGTATACGACAGGAACTAGTGATGTTGTATTTACATCAGAATTCAGATCTATGTGTAATGTATAAAGTTGGTAAAAAGGTTTTGGAACACTCTTGAATGTTCCATCACCGTACCAATAATGATTACTTGATCCTTTTATAATTTTTCGAGATAATTTTGAAGTGAAAACCAGCATTTTATCTTCTTCTCCATCTTGTACTGATAAAAAATTACGAGCAAGGCTTTCAGGTACAGATACATCTTTGAGTGTATTAAAAGCCAGTTTATCGACATTTAAAAAATTTTTCCTTGTTTTATATAAAGTGTCCTTTTTTTCATGAAATGTTGGTAATGATTGGCTCGACGTATTCATTGTGTCAAATGCTTTTTCAAATAGCCCCTTTATAGGCGTCAAATTCTTGCACACTTCTTTTTTCAATTTGTTCATGTTTAGCAGTATATCGTTTTTTTCCTGATGAGGTAAACATTTATGCTGAGATTTCCTCAATATTTTCTTCAAATGTATGTCCACAGTAACCGACCCACTACACTCGTTTTTATTGACACATCGCCAAAACGAACTTCCGTCTTTATTTGTTCGGTTAGTTTTATTAAACCTATGCCCATCATACAATAAAGTATCATTACCTTTTTGATTTTTAGTAATTAAAATGTCTTCTTCCATCTTTCTCATGAAATAACCTACTTCTTCTATAAACAGAAACTTATTATCCACTCACAACTACCCGCACTTTCATAAAAAATATTACTCGGCGTTCCGTTTTATGCTTTAGTTGTAATTATTGTTCTCACCACGATGAGTGAAAACTATTTTTAATATAATAATACTTTATTATGATATTTAGTACATTTTAATTAACATATTTTGTCACTGTCAAACGATGTTCTCTTTTTTTGCTTTGTCTTCATTGAAAAGGTTTTGTATTATAAACAAAGAGGTGTGTAAACAATTATAATATATTTTAAACGTTTATACATCACGATAGTAGACAATATGTAGTAGTTTATTATTAATAATCCTAGTAAATATAGAAGAGGAAAATACCCTATAATAGTGATTTTTATATTCTTTATCTAACGTTAGAACAACATCTATTTACTCATCCATTGACTAGGTGGAGCTACTTTTAATAATGTTAAACTGTATGTATGCATGTACTTTTATGTAATTTAACTCACGGAATGAGTTGGTAAAAGTTTGCCATTTGGAGAATTAGCCACTTTACGAATTAGTCGTTTCACGAATGAGTCCTTTCACGAATTAGGCATTTTACTACTTAGTCCTTTTAAGAATTAGCCATTTCGCGAATTAGTCCTTTTGAGAACTAGTCCATTCGCGAATTGGCCTTTTTGCGACTGTGTGCCATTTTGCGAATTAGGCATTATACGACTAAACGGTCAAAAATAGGCAAATGACAGCCGGAACCAACGGCTTTTACTTACATTCCAAGGCACGGAGGTGTCACACTAACTTC
The DNA here is from genome assembly GCA_932526535.1 of Caradrina clavipalpis. NCBI lineage: Eukaryota > Metazoa > Arthropoda > Insecta > Lepidoptera > Noctuidae > Caradrina > Caradrina clavipalpis. Next base: position 12,511,659 of record OW052098.1, read on the forward strand.
TCAACTTCGGGCTGCTACTAAGACAAATATCCTACTGGAAAAACCTAATAACACTTTGCCCGACCTGAACCTGAATCCAAGAGTCGAAATTGCGACCACGGGACAGTTTTATAATAAAAAATATTTAAAATATCTTATAAAAGGTTTTTATTCCAATTTCAATATTCACTAAAGCCACGACAATTTATTTAACTTTTAACATTTAAAAAAGGAATCTTTCATATTCCATTCGTTAGGCGAATATTGAAATTCGTGTTACTTTTTTTTACCGGTCCGGTTCTGACACGGCAGGGACATGTCATTCGTGCCGCGGATAATGACGCGACATTTTAACACTGGCAACTCTGCTAATTGCGTGTCAGGCCTATAATAACATGGATTTCGAACGCCATCGCCGCGGATTACTGTACTCCTGGTAATCGTATTTTTGAGCATTTATTTTAAACGAGAACTTGCTTATGAATAAACATTATAATTTAAATTCGGGGTTGAGAAAATTCTACTAAAAGTGTATACACGAGCACAGGTGCACTCCGTCTTACCTAAATCTCATAGTCCGATGGGGTTGCAATCCGATACAACCGCGGAGAAATCAGGAGTAGGACCAACGGCATTACGCGCTTTCCGAGACACGGGAGTATCACACCACTGAGAAATTCCTAATGGAAAAACCCGATAACGCTTTTTGCCCGACCTGGGAATCAAAACCAAGACGCTCTTGCCACCACGGGACCAACGGGGGCAGTTCAGAGGAATATATCATTTACTTAGATTGTACTTGCTAGCTTGAAAAAATAAATAAATAGTAATAATAATAAAATTTATTTATTGACTCAAACAAGGACTGTTGTACACGTTAAAAATACAGTTTACATACTTAGTACTATTTCTACAAAAATAAGTGAGTAATTATTGCTTTGCTGCTGCATGCTTTAATTATTTATGCATATTCTATAATGTTATCTATGCTCAAATCATCGCCAACAAACTTTAGAATCTCATTCAAAATGCACGTTAACAATTACGTACACATTGTAGAATACAAATTAAATCCCCAAACTTACTAGTATCAGCATTTAACAGTCGAGTTTATAAAATTATCTATACTTACTAAACTCACAAACTCTTCGCACGGCTTCACGAAATCTGAATAAGGTAACACAATATTTGTTTTAAACCCATCCCGGAGTAATCTGCGAGAGCGTTTGTATAACAACTTCCAACGAAAATTAAACATCAACTATACTAGTATTGTTAGACAGAATGTAAGGCGCTGTCCGAACGTAGGATATCGTGAAATGCTCAGTTTTTTGTCGCATAGTCTTCTTCTCTATCGTGTGGGCAGTAAGGTATAATGCATCCAGTGCCGAAGTTTCTAAACCACCTCAAGGGCCTCTGACATGGCTACCGAAATCAGTGATGTCCAATATAAACTTAGAAAGTACATATGAATTAGAAAAGGCCACATTGGTACTTGCCCGTGCCCGGTTGCGAGCCCACAACCTCGTGCATAAGAAGACCACCACTGGGCCATCACGACACTCCATATGTCGCATAGTTATGTGAAAAAAATGTATTTCTTTAAAATATTTTTGAAAATGAATAGTAGGTATAATGATAAAAAAAACATAAAAGAGAGCTCAAAAAAGTATTTTTAGTTGCACATTACTCAAAATTGTGAACGTTAACTAAAATTAACTTACTAAATTAATAATAAAAACTATAAAATCACTTTTATTTTGGTACTCATTTGATACAACTAACATCAAACGCCAACCTTATTTGTTGCCATGATGCGCGTTACCCAACCATTCACTTCTCACAGCGCCTTAATTCCCCACTTCAAATAATTCAATGCGGAGTAACCATTTGTCTCTCTACATCCCTCAATACGTATTATTCGATTAGACAGTCTAACTTTACAGTACAAATAAATCCGACTGCATTATTCGCTTTGGGGCGAGTATTGCAAGGGAATCAGGGTTTAATCCGGGCTAAATTGCTTACCGTCTGCTTGAGGCTCGACCGATTATCTCTAGGATGAGTCTTTAACACCCTGGCGAATATTTAACTTAGTTGTTTCCATTGTTGTGTCTGTATATAACTTTTGTGTGTTTTTTGTATTTTGTTTGAAGACAGAAAGACAGAAAATAAGTTTGTTTGATATAGGAAAGGAACATGGTTTAGTAAGATTTAGATTACAAACTAAAATTATTAAAAAAAATAGGATCATGATGTGTAGCTCATAGGTGCGCCAAATAAGTCCATTTCAGCAATAATGATAGACAGATCCTGTCTGACGCTTATTTTTAAATAACCCTGTATTGTCATACCTACATATATAAAGTAAGATTCCCTAAGATAGATAGGTGAGATTGTCAAATACAGTTATTATCAAGATACAGAGGTCCCACTATTGCTGTTATGATAACCAGCCATAGCTAATCCAAAAATAGAATTTCAAGAAAAAAAAAACAAATGAAGCTCAATTTAGAACATTCCAAATAAGTTTTCTTAAAACAAGAATACAGCATCGGTTAAAAAAGAAAAAAGAAAACTTTTCTTAATTTTTCTCCTTTCCGCATTTTTAATATCAATTGCTTAGCTACTAATGCTTCCTTTGCCCCAATCCTTGTTCCACAAAGAGGATTTCCGTTTTGTTTGTTAATTTTCCGCGCGGGCGCACACGCTCTTGCCTACTTAAACGCTGAGATTGTAGCCCCACAAGTAGCGGCTTTGTGGAGACGGAGTCGAAAATAAAATTCGCTTGTTGTATTTAGGTTTGTTTTTATAGAAATTACCTGGTTCTGTACCTAGCACATTTTGAAGAAGGTTTTTTTTAAATGACTAGAGTACACCAATCGGAGAGCCAATATACAGGAAGACGCAAAAAACGAGGTCCAAAAATAAATTTTGGAAGCCTCTCTCCATGTTCTCTTCAAAATACTCCGTGCATGTTCAGTCATTATACAGGAAAAATTTTTAACCAGTGCGTAAATTTTGGCATAATAAACTTCAACACGTTTTATTAAACACGTATATTTTATTTTGATATGTCTTAGTACTAAAAAAAAAAGTTATCGCTTACGAAACATGTTTACTTAAAAACCATATTTCATTGTCACTCGGCGCTAGCGCATTCCCCACCCCCTCACCCCAGCCATGCGCCCGGGCGGCGGCGGCGGCCGCGAGTTTTCATTGATAGTATGTCGAAGAGATTATGTCCTGGATGTTTTGCTTATTTCAAACTCGGATAAGGATGAATTTTTTTTTAATTTTTTTTTTTTAACTAAACACGGAAATGTGTTCTATTACTGACACTGAACTACCAAAAAAAATTTACGCACTGGTTAAAAACTTATCCTGTATAAAGTTTAGGCATTACCCTTTTTAGACATCTTTTGGAAAATTATTTTTTGTCATTTCATAGGCCAACTTATACATCTACAAGTTGTATTAGAGAGCTACTTTAGATCCACGCATCGCGATGCAACACTACACACTCAAAACCGTCTCCGAGCCGATCCAACGCACTGACACACTGGTGCGCTATTATTTTTATCGCTTAACAAGCCAATATTCTGTTACATCTTAATTTCTTTTTAAGAAACAAACGGCACTCATGATTTTTTTTAACGTTCGGTATCTATAATTAGCTGCTGTATCTTCCAAGATACACTCTGACAGTCGACGAAAAAGTAGTAGCATTATTACCTTAATTAGGATATTTTAATACCATTTCTTCTTTTTCCTCTTACCCCGCTTTTCTTTTTTCACACGCGTATTTAAAAGCCAACACATAGGCACCACAAGGAAGTTCCGTACATGTTCCCGGGTGTCATATTGCGTCACTCACACGTCGCATTCGATAACAAAGGGACAATCCTTGTAACAATAAGTTTATCCGTGACCTTTATCCTCTTTTGTCTTCGTTTGTTGAAGTAAGACGTTTGTTGATACGTGTGTCCTTTTCATGTTTATTAAAAACAAGTTCTGTTTTTTTTTCTTTTTGACGTGAATGTCTTCTAAAAAAAACATTACGTTAGTAGACTTCCACGCGATCTAGTCTATACATATCAATGTTTATAGGTAATTCAATTATTTTATAGTTGTGTAAACAAAATCTTCCTTTGAAGTCTATTATTTTACTCTCTGACGATTACTTGCACTTGTCAGTATTCATCATATTTGGTTGACTGGTGGAGAATGTTTAAGACAAACACCACATTTGTTCCTTTTATTGAATAAAATTCAAATGAATAAATAATAGAAAACATCCATCATAGAGGTGTACTCTGGTACTCCTCTGCCTAACCCTTCGGGGAACAATGGCGTAATGAAACATCGCCAAAAAAAATACATAACCAGTTGTACGACTATTTTATAATATTCACTATGAATAGCTTTATCAAACCTACTGTTCTTTCCAAATTAATCATTTCCAAAATTCTTTGTTTTGTAATCCTATTGAGTTTCTTTAGAAGACTTATGTCTGATAGACTGGAAAACGACCTTCAAGTCTGTTTTGTTTTCATTATCTTTAGTCCGTTCTTTAGCTTCGAACATTGATTGATTTTCTATCGCAATTATAACTTTCTTTGTGTTTGTTTACTTTAATAGTTCACTAAAGAATAATATTTTCTGCTACTTAAACTATCTTACTTTGATCACGAGAATCTCGTCTCTTTGATGATGACCTAGTGGTTAAGAAATTTAAATTTGCCATCGTGGTGAAAGGATTAGCCGACAGATCGACAGGAGTCGATTGCCCAGGATGCGCCGGGCGTTACAGGGATCGAAGAGTACTTCATCAGGAAGGTTTCGTTCATGCACCACAACAAACTTAAAATGAATAGATTAGTTCATATATTTCCCATCGATACGCTAAGAAGAAGAAATAGTTAAGACACTCGCCTCTCATGCATGAGGTTGCGGGATCGATACCAGTCTGTCTTTATCAGTTCATAAGTACTTTCTTAGTTTATTTTGGACATCACTGACATCGGTGAAGGAAAATGTCGTGTGGAAACCTGGTCTTTTAATTAATATAAGTCTGAAATCGCAAATCTGGTCTAAGCAAACGTGGTGATTATTTATGCTCGTGGCTCCTCTGTATGAGAAGAGGCCCTTGCCCTGCAGTGGGACAATAAGCTGGTATTATTATTTTTATGAGAATCTTTTTCTTCTTTTTGTAGGTGAAATCTTACAAAATGCTTTATTACTTTTCTACCATTAGGTCTTGAAAAAAAGCCGGAGAGTCAGTCACTAAGTAAATTTCCTTTGCCTCTTTTTATTCCTATCTTCAGTTATCGGCGGGGAAGTATTGCTTTTTAATGTAATTTCCGAAACGGAACGCCGCGTTGCCGGTTGCCTCCTACGGGAATCGACTAATGGATTTTGTTCATACTACCCTCGGAACTCAATCTATCAGTTAGATTTCACATTTTAAGTAGTTTTCATTTTTTTCCGAGCTTTTTTCTTGTTTTCATTCGTTTTTATAATGTAATTATTTTTGTTCTCTGAGATTTTGTGGTTTGTTTTTGTTGGAAAATGGCTGTACCTAAGGCGTGTCTTATAAAAATTGGTTTAAACCTAAAGTAGTTTATAATAACAGCTTTTTCGCCAGATTCTTGATATAACAAAAATATTTCGTTCTAGAGTTCCCTAACTTAGTATCAAACGGTACCCTATAACTAAGACTCCGCTGTCTGTCTGTCCGTTGATCCATCTGAAAAAGGGCTGTATATTAATAATACTCAAAATATTCACAGTGTGTATTACTAATGGCGCTAACAACAAATATAATGAAGCCAGAAATTAATGGTGTTAAATTAAAACGTATGTATTTGTAGTGTACCTAGTGTTAAATATTGTATGATGGTACGGGACCCTTCAGGTGCAATACATTTTTGTTCGTTACCGAAAGTAACTACATATTTTTTTATTCCACAAAAATATTCATGAGAAATCTTGAGATGGAATCTTAATTATAATTTCACAAAACTACGGTAAATAATCCAGTCGTACATTTTGATTTTCGAGCTATTCTTATTATTGTGAAGACTTTAAACCGGGACCTAATTTGATCTTACAATTTTCTTCCCGTCGGGCGCTTGGGGCTCAGTGTCAACGTTTCATTTGGATTACACAATACCAACAAACATTGTCATTGTTAAACACTTCTATTTTTAAGTAACTAAAGTTCATTTTCGCTTGTGCAAAATAAAATGTTATTATTGCGGTGAGTCGGGGTGCAGTGCAGCGGTCATTCTGTTACAGCCGGGACCAACTTGAACATCTTCCAAGACTTTGTGTTGTCATTATTAAAGGAGAATGAGTATTGTTATGGCTGCTTCTCTGTTTTTATTAAATCTTTGTATTTTTAATATAGCGAGACTATTCTGTGTTGTTTGAATGTTTGAGCTGTGCTTAGTAGTTATGTTCCCTCATTATGTTCATTGTGAGAAAACTGAGTAACTATAAAGTAAGATTTCTTGGAAAAAGATTCCTGTTTTCTATACAAACGAGGTATACTTAGTGCCAACGTAATGGGCATTAGGAGGAAAACGGATGGGTTTTAGTCAGTAAGAGTCTAACACTCTCTTACGCTCCACCCAGAGCGAAAAATTCTTTTGATGATTCCTCACCCTGAAAAAATAAGCTATACCTACTTCATTTCTCACCCATGTTATAATTTTGGTTACTGCTCCGCTTCCGTGGGTCATAGCGTGATGTTTTAACCTTCCTCAATAATTAGGCTGTAGATATAACTCAGAAGATTTTTTTCATATCGTTCAAACCGACAAACAAAATCATAAATATAATATATATACAATATTTATACAAATTACCGCCTTACTTTGTAGGTACGATAGGAGGGTAAGCAGGTGTCGTTTCTTTTTTTTAGAAAATGAACTGTCCATCAATTAACCGCCGTACACTTCCAAAACAATCTCAATTCTCAAGAGATAGTTTCAAATATTGATGACAGCTTACACGCAACTATCTGCAACAAAATCAAAGACGCGAAGGAATCTTAAAGGGGGGAAGTAAAAGGAACGGTTTTAAGACATAATCCCTTTGGGAACAAAGGAGACATGAGCATGTTTGTTCCCCAATTTTACGCTTTGCCGGGTACGCCGAAAAGAATATATGTACTAGCGAAATGAATTCCCGTTCCTACTGAAGTTATGTTTTCAGTGGATTTAATTGAAACTATGGTTATGTTCTTGTTGTGCGATGGTTCCTTTGTCGTTTGCTACGTGATTATTTACTTCATTTCCATTAGATTTTCTTGGAAACTGTTTTGTTGGCTAAATCTTTTTACTTTTTTGTTTGGCTTAACAATCATTTTTCATTTGTGTGTATTTTATAATGTGTTGCTTCGGAGCTATGTCAGTTATTAAATCATTATTACTTACCATCGCGCTTGTGTTCCCGACGGGTTAGGCAGGGGTGTACCAATATACACACACATTTTGCCGGTATGTTTAAGTCCTATGTAATAGGGGGCGAGCCTATTGCCATTAATCGGGCACAAATCCTAACTCCGAGCTACTACTAAGAATTCCATAAAAAAACCAATAACACTTTGCTCGACCTGGGAATCGAACCCAAGACCTCTAGGGTAGCATTCGCGCTTAGAACCACTAGGCTAACGGGGCAGTCAAGCTCAACATTATCTTCTGGTTTCTATGTGTTTAATATTATCAACCGGTCCATTTTGAAAATTTTGGAGAAGTCAGCATAATTTGAACTGTTTTTCAACTGCGGTGCTATTCTGTAAAAATCTCTCTGCAGAGTTAACCTCACTTTACCTAAATTCACTGAGGCAGATTGTTCTAAAATAGACAGCCTATAGCATCTCACAAAATAGAGAACATTATCTGTTTGTTTGACATCTATACTAATAACGTTTCAAATATTATAATTAAACATTAAACAGCCCCGCAGACCACCCACCCCGAACCCCCCCCCCCCCCCCGCTCCCCAGTACTGTTGGGTGCACCCGTAAGCTACCTTCGACAGTAATTTTCCATACCTACCAAAAATAAAAGTAGTTTCCCAAGTATTATTTTTGCTCAATGCTACTCAATGCTACTTAGTTTGAAAACCAGCACGTGTAGTTAACCGCAATGTCATGCGTGTTATTACACCCCGTATACAGCTCACCCACACCACAATCCACCAAGACAGCTTTCAAGCATTCATTAACTTAAACATCACTATAAAAATATTCCCGCAGCGCATCAGTGCCTCAAGAAAGCCTTCTACACCGATTACCATATAGAGTGACATTTACACTGCGTCGAGTCTCAGAGACACGTCTCTTTGTGGCCGCCTGCTTTGAAGCACACATTGATTTTATTCCCCAGGGAAGGATTGGATTAGTTACTGAATTAATTGTTAGTAGATGCGCATTTGTTTACTAGCTTCTAGCGAAATTGAGGCAATGAATAGTTTATTATTTGATTTAGACGGGTAGCGGTGCCGTGGAGCTTCTTATAGTAATTAGCGGTGCGTGTTGTATACTTTGATAGGTTTATTTATGCCGCGGTTTTATCAGCGTTACGTTGCGTCTTTGATTACTGATTATAATCTTGTATTCTTCGTCGATACATGAGTTGTAGAATACAAAAAGATATTTTCAAATCGGATTAGTACATTCAAACAAACGAATTCTTCAGTTTTATAATATTATGAAACCAAAGAGTAACATATTTCTTATTAATATTTATTATTTTGTATTATAAAGTATAGATTTTCGAGAACCTCTCAAAATATTGTTATCCAGACTCTCTTCAAACTTAGGTACTTGAATCAAATGATTTTGCCCTCTATTATAATTTTCATTTTAAAAAGTAATAGGTAAGAATCGTTGAACTAAGGCTACAAAGAAACACTACATCGTAGGTAACATTAATGGCAAAAATATCGATAAAATTGCTCACAAGAAAAGCCGTTCCGAAGCTCAAATCAAAAGGTCTATTATGCCTTGTTAGTGGAATTGTAAGAGGAATTATTAATGAAACCAGTCGTAGGCAAAACCCAGCTATATTTCTAAGCAGTTACGCATTGGTTTGTAAGTTTATAATTAGTTATTACCGCAATGGGCCTGAAGCGATCGCTTTGTACAGCGGCTGCAGCAATTAACTTCATTCATGGTTGCAGTGCCAGCTAAACACGCACTGCTACGTATAATATGATTGTTTTGAATAGTTGGTAATTAGTTGCACAAATAACTGTGTCTGAATGGAGGTAATGGGAAATTATTTAGCCAACAAAAGTGCATATCTAGATTGTAGTAGTACTAGCCTGTTAGTGTCCAACTGCAGGTCAAAGGCCTCTACTTCTACAGAAAAGCATTGAACGTTACGCTTGTTCAAGGCGGATTCACAATTTTAGACTGACAGACTGACAATGTTTTCCTTAACGATAATAAGTGGTGTCCACAATAAACTTAGAAAATAGGTACATAATGAATTTAAAAATACACATTGATACTTTCCCGTTACCGAACGCGCATTCACACGTAGGATAGGCGGGCGGCGGTCTTAACTATTGGGCTATCACGACATCCGTCCCTATGTAAAACACAATTAGTCATGCCTACTTAGTATTTAAAAAAACTAGGTTAACCCGCGACTTCGTCCGCGTGGAAAAACAAGTATACCATAGAACATAGCCTATGGCATTCGGCAATAGTAAAATAATAAAAAAATACAAACTTTACCTCTTCATGATTTGAGTATAGATAAAATAAACAAAAAATCCATCCACAAACGAGTCAAAAATATTCAGCAAATAACTTTCATAACTTTAGCATTGATTGAGGTCGAGCCATCAATAATAAATGTGAAATAAATTTAAATAACTTCTATTGACATTAAATATTTGAAAGCTTTTACTAGTAAGCACTAAAATTTATTTATAATTCAGTTATTTACAGTTTCGTTCAAAAGAACTGCGAAATAAAACGTTAGCAATTTCAATTTTCATTCATAACACACTCAACTAATAGAGCAAGCAGTAAAGCTCTTTGTGAAGGAGCTCGTCCGGGGAAGTATTGCCACCATACCTATTTCTGCCGCAAAGCAGCGTTGCTGTGTTCCGGTTTGAAGTGTATGGGTGCCGGTGTAATTACAGGCACATGAGTCGTTTCAACTTTGCCTCTGGGATGGCGACGCATTTGCAAGGCCTCTAGTATTGCAGATGTCTTTAGGTAGCGGTGACCACTTAACATCAGGTGGGCCGTCGGCTTGTTTGCCATAAAATCGTAACAAAACCTCTTAATAACAAAGTCAAAGTGGTAACTATGATAATATTATCTTAACGTATGAACTTATTACGAAATTGCTAAAAAATACGAACTGAAATGAACTAGACCCATATTTTAATTTCATGTAATATCGTAGGTACCTACCTCCTAGAGATTTTATGGTGGTGTTTAAGTCATGCACATAAGCGGATTATACGAACTTTAAAAAAACAATTGTTAGTGTTTACATATTTAACATCTACACTTCTACACTAATAACTATAATAAAGAGGAAGGATTTGTATTTTTTGATTTTTGTATGTAACGACTAAACTTAAAAACTACTGGACCGATTTCAAAAATTATTTTGTCGTTGGAAAGCTACATTATCGCTTGGTAACATAGGCTATATTACATCACACTACGACCCGCTACAATCGACCCACTACGACCAGGAGCGGGGCAGTGATCAAAGACGTACCTTAATGCGGATGAAATAAGCCACGCGCACAAAGTCGCGAATAGTTTGCTTGTCTAGGTGATAATAATTTTACTACGGTTTTCTAAATCTGAAATTCCATTGCACCCTAATTCCCAGTACTGAAAACAAAACTATTTAAAGGGTTGAGGTAATCACTCATTATTTAACTCAAATCATTAGCAATTTTTTTTTAATTTATTTTTCAAGTTAAATCTTAAAATCGTGTGCGTTAAAACACTAACAAGTTGAGAAAGGTGACGGCACACGGGTGGCGCGCTAGTATAGTTGACGGTTGGATTTTTCGAGAAAAGGTCGGCAAGGTTGTTGCTGTGTCGGAATGGTGCTGTTGTTATAAGCGATAACCTAAAGCCTCTCGGACAGCCTCTTGACTCTTTGATAGAAGATTTCATAGAAATTTTCACCATTTTTTTTTATTTTTTTGATTTTTATTTCTTATTTTCGAAACGATTGCAAAAAGACGGCATTTTGTATATTTATTAAAAATATTTCAAACAAATCGTGATTCAGTTAAATTTGATTGCTCAGGAAGCCCGCTACCGCCTCTAACATGCACAATACAAGGAGTGGCAAGCTGCAAGCCACTACGCAACTTCATAATTACCTATTTCCCATTTCGCCTCGGGCCCGCCGGCTTTACTGTGAGCCTTAATTAACTGCACTATGTTGTAATATTCCAAGCTTCAGTTATATTCCAAGGAATATAACAAAACAAACTCCAGAACTGCTCATGTGGATGTTGAAGCTAGAAGTTTCGGTGAAGGAAATAAATTAGTTGGAAAAATTAAATTATGGAGCTGAAAAGTTGATCTAGTTGGGTAAAGACTGACTTTTAAATAAAGAATTAGAGGAGAGATAAATACAGCTCAAATTAAAAGGAAAGAAATTCATTTTAGATATTTTTTTTTTCTTTTCCATTTATTGTTCAAAACAAAAGAAAGCGTGCAAGCATTCTTACAATCTTAAAACATACCACACAAACTATCGGTTTTTTTTTTCATTTTGTAATTCATAATAATATCACTGATTAATTTAAAATGTATTCTTAGTAGCCATAACTTTGAACTGTTATTGCTGGATAGTAATATAACAAACACATTTGACATGTTGAATTAATTTACATTAGACATAGTTTACATTGTTTGCTGATTTGTTTCATTTATTCAAAATATTCCTAAACGTTTCTTAACCCGCAGGCTAATAAATAATATCTATAACAATTTTACTTCTAAAACACCCACTGATTAAAATTATATTATTCCCTTTACGTATATAAGTATTTGTTTTCCCTATTGAGTTACCAAAGTAATTCCCAAAAAAAAAAGGTTTTCTTGAAAAATTCCATTAACATTGCTCACGTATATTCCAAGTTAGTATTCGCGACGAAAACATGTGTAGTAAAATGTGAAAGTACTAAGTTCTCAGTCTCTAATGTAGAAATGTTGTTAGTGAGAAGTTTTACTTAAGTTTAGCTCACAGGAAGAACTCTCCACTCTCTGAGGTACAATTCCGAAGGTGACGGCAGCGGTAATGACGAACCGTAGCGATAATACTGGTTTTTATACAAGCTCATTTTTTTACCAGAAGCCTAAGAAGTGGTTTGTACTCATCATTACGAATAACTTGTACTATGAGAGTAAAAGTATTCAATTCCATTTTTGAATTAGAATTACAGCTATTCTTTAGAATTTTGATTTATTTCATAAAACACAATTACGACCTCTAGCGTAGCAGCACAACTGCTAAGCTAGGATCTTGGGTTCGATTCACAGGTCGGGCAAAACGTGTTATTGGGATTTTCTACGAAATTCTCAGTAGCAGCTCGGAGTGTGGATTTGTGCCCGGTTAATGGCAATAGGCTCGCCCCCCATTACATGGGACCTAAATATACCGGCGAACTGTGGGTGTACATTGGTACACCTCTGCCTAACCCTTCAGGTAATACAGGTGTGATGGTATACAATTAGTTTCACCCGAAGATATAAATAAAGTTTTCGAAATAATTGTACTATAGTGTGCAAAATTCAAAATCGATCGAATTCACGGTATATTTACTCCGTCGCTAGGCCATAAGTAGTGCCATCACTAACACAGGATTTCACAAATATCTTAATTCATCATCATCATCATCACCATCATCTCAGCCATAGGACGTCCACTGCTGAACATAGGCAATGTCCACCAACAAGATGGACAGACGACCTAATAAAGGTCGCCGGAAGACGCTGGATGCAGGTCGCTTCCGACCGGTATATGTGGACATCTAAAGGGGAGGCTTATGTTCTTAATTCATAGCATAAATAAATAACAAATTGTCTTCGTGACGTCACGTTCGCTTGTTGTCAACCAGCTGTCGTCTCCGATCTTGGCCCAAAAAAATAACTTCGCAAATAGTCAATAGCAACCTACTAGACAGTTCAACGTTAGCTCTCAATTCCCAAACTCGACTTATAAAACAAGGCATTCTTGTTAACAAGTTAAAACAGTGGAAGCCGAAACTTTAATTTAGGGGCACGATATTTGCGAACACCCCCCACCCCCCGCCACCCTTCCCGCGCCGCCCAACTGTCAACTGCAAAGGCTTTCGTGTAAGGAAATTTAAGGTCGGTCACGCGGACCGACGACGCCAGTCTAGGGTTTACAACGGATCTATATAGACGCTGGATTCGCTTGAAATGTTTGTAAGTAGGAAGTTGTAAGTGGTGTTAGTTTCTAGCTTTAGTTTTGGCGTTCTGTTTAGTAGTAGTTGAAGTAAGAAAGAGAGGAAGAAGAAAGTGAAGAACGAACTAAGGATCCACGGATAGAAATGCACCAAGGATTTGAAACTCATCCTAATCTCTCCTCTTCTCTGCTAATATTATAAAAGCGGAAAAAACTCTGTCTGTTTATTAGGCCTTCATGACTGCCGGGGCTGCGGGTTGTGCCGGGGCTGCGGGTTGTTCGAAAGAGATACCGCGCCCCCGGAACGCAAAGGGCACATGAAGGAACATAGACGGGTTTTAGTCAGTAAAAGTCTGACACTCCCTCCCGCCCCGCCCAGGGCAGGGGAAGTTATTTGATGATTTCCCGTCTATAAAAAAAAAGGCCTTCATGACTAACCTTCTGAACTGATGTTGGTAAAATTTGGTACGGGGTAAGTTTGAAGCACATGAAAGGATATAGGCTACTTTTTATTGCAAATGCCGACATTTAGGTACGAGGAAGAATTCGCGGCTGGTTCGATTATAATTAGATATCTATCTATCGAAAGACGGAAAAAGGCCCGACAGAGCTAGTCATTTACATCAATGAAAATGATGTAGAAAACACACCGTAGATTTTAACTACGCCTAATATCCGTACCAAAAGACCAAATCTATTTACCTTTAAACATACTCTTCGTATATGAAAATCTATTCAAACAAAACCCACTTCATTTTCAATGCACAACATAGCCCCAAGCAACATCTACTTATGACATTTCCATTAAAACTGCAAATCTTTAATACCGTAGGTTAGGACAAACACGCTACGTTCACGTCAAACTGTCTCGACTTTGAGATCCAGGTTTTAAATTAGCGCAGACTACTCGGAAAGCAGGGAGGAAACCAACCTTAATCTGTTTAGGTCACGCTATAGTAACGTAACGCGGAAAGTAACGTTTGGGAGTTACAGCGTTTGAATTACTGAATTTGCAACAAGACGGCCGCTGTTTGGACGCGGTTTCCGTTTTGATGGCAAAAAGCGAATAGGACTTGACACGTGGGTTTGTTATTAGCATATAACACGCCCGTTCGCCCTTATTGTTAAGTTGAGCAATTGTATTTATTAAGTGGGACGTTATTAATTATGTAATGAAAATGTTGTGAATATAAATGGGAAAATAAACAATGGGCGGACAGGAAGATACTTTAGTATTTACCTACTGATTACGCATCGCGAGTTTAATCATTTTTTTTATTTTAAATGTCCGTTACGCACATTAAGTTTATTTAGTTTGAAGTCATTATTCATTTTTATATAAGAGAGTAGCGAAGTACCCGTGACTTCGTCCGCGTCAATTTAGAAGAAATTCGATTACCGTGGGCTTTCACGGGAATCGTACATACTTCCGAGACCAAAAGTATCCTATGTGTTTATCCACACTACAATCTATCTCAGTGCCAAATTTCACCATTATCCGTTCAGCCGTTTAAGCGTAAAAGAGTAACAAACATCTATCCATCCTGACAAACTTTCGCATTTAATATATTAGAAGGATAGTAAGATAATAATTGCTCTTGTCGTGTAAAATGAAACGCAAATGCCGTAAAATAGTCGTATATCCAATTTGTAAATCGAATACTTTTACGTCACCGCTCGTGTTCGTGGCCTGTGATATTAAAAAGCTAAATGATGAAATATTATTTTTCCACAAGACTAAATCCTAGATACCTAGTATCTACTAACGCAGATTTTATTAATATTAATGAGCTGCTTTTATGAAAATAAAAAGAAACTTTAATAACATTTTTTTACGAACTATATTATCATGTACTTACTAAAATACATTGCAATAATTATTTTCACTCTAATTAAGAGTTCAGGCTGGTCCTAATTACCTCGTAAGGTCGAACAATCAAGTCAAAATATATATCTTAATTATTTTATTATAAGGCTAGAATTTATTAATTCCAAAGATCTCACAGTAACATTTACGCCAATTAATTATGCAATACAATGCAACACTGGCCACAGATACCCAGAAGTGACATGCGCACGCTTCACGGACATTTGCAGGCTTGAGGACTATTCTCTAGGCCTAGATTCAATAGATATGGATGGTCAGGACCAGACTTTAGGTACTAGTATTTATCTTATATATAAAATTCTCGTGTCACAATGTTAGTTACCATACTTCTCCGAAACGGCTAGACCGATTTCAATAAAATTTTGTGTACATATCGGGTAGGTATGAGAATCGGCCAACATCTATTTTTCATAATCATAAAAAAAATATGGCAAAAGAACGTTTAGGGGGTCAGCTAGTTTTTTCTGTATTATTATTATTCTGATTTTGCAAGCACGCAACTTGATGGGACAGTTTTAATGCTCGAAAACTTAACCGACACTTAACTCAAGAACATACATATTAAATCCAAATCATAATTATAGTTTAATAAAATCATTGTTTCACTACAACTATTAAAGGTCCATCACATATCACATACTCAATATCACCTTCATCAAAAACAAATTCCCATTCAATAAACAAAGCTCAATTCCCAAATTGAATAATGAGCGAATGACTATCCAACACTTCTAATCTTAGACTCAAGTCGGTCTCAGTTATTGTCGCCAGAGTGGCGAGTACAATCGAGTAGTTAATTACGGCTCCCGTAGGAAGGGCTACGGATCGGAGGGTATAGCCAATTATAAAGTTTGAACCACCACGACCATTTCCCGAAGACCTTCAACCGCCCTACAAACAGAACAGAAAAAAATCAAACGAGAAAAAACTCAAAGGCCAAGTTATACTGGCAAAATATTTCCCTCTGTTTGCGTTTAGGTGAAAACCAAATCTGAAAGTTTGTCCTAAACAGTGTTTCGTGTTTGCATTTTGTCGCGGGGTGCGAAAAGTGTAGTTTTGTAATTTGTGAGAATTTTAGCGTACAGTTCGCGAGAGGAAGTCAGTTTGTAACATGTTTTTGTTATGATAATAATTTGGGTAGGGAACGAAATGAGGTTCCGTATTACAGTGAATATGGCTGAATATTTTGAGATGTAACTTTAGATTCAGCTTTTGTTTTGTAGCTAGAACATTTTCATATTTAAACTGGTTTATAAATTGTTACCATTATGGTGACATGTAAATAATAATTTTGTATTTGCTAAACGTATACCTGTTTTCTTGAAAGAATAACTAATTTAAAAAAAGGGTTCGTAAGCTGCTGTGTTTGGCTGACTATTTACTATCAACAACCAACCACAGCAACTTACGTGCACTTGGCAATTTGTCAAGATAATTTTCCATTGATTTTCGTTCAAGAAACTTTAGTCTAGTCACAGAATATGATTATAAAAATATGACTATATTAACGAAGTAAAACTCAATTCATACATACATACATACATACATGTGTATATAAACTCACGCCTTCTTCCCCTGAAGGTAGGCAGACACACAGAAATCGATCCTTACATACTCCTTTCGCCTCGTCCAAGTTCATAAGTCTGGTCATACAAACGCGCTGGTTATGAGTAAACTGCAATTAACTGTTAAGTAACTAGATTCATAAGTAAACAAAACACAGATACGGGACACTCTTTCTACCTTATCACCTGAAAGCGAAACCAAACACTCAACCTAATTAAACCAACGTCACAAGAAAATAACCAACGAGGTATATCTGAAGACACCCCAATTAATACCAGGCTCGTTAATCAAGTGCTATTAAAGACTTCGGACCGATAATTACATTTACTTCCCAAGGCGGCGGCAATATAAACAGATTATACCTATATGTAAACATCTTTTGACGTACACCCCTAAATTGGTGTCATATGGTCTGTTTACCTTTAGGCCGATATCCCACCGGCGTGTTACGAGCGTTGGCGTTTCTCTTATGACAACGCTGCGTAGACGCGACGTTGACGTCGTGTCTCTACTAGCAAGCGTTCGCACTGCGGCTGCGCAACGTCAACGCGACGTTAATGCAATGTTAACGTCGCGTAAATGATGTCAAGTTGGTACGGACAGAGCGGGACGACGTGATTGTACCTATTGCAAAAAACGAAACGTTGACGTCGCACAAGCCGTTGGTCCCGGCTGTCATTTGTAGATCTTTGACAGTCGTTACTGTTAGTCAAAAGCCAGAAAGTCTGACAATCAGTCTTACCAAGAGTATCGTATTACCCATTACTGGGTTGTGGAGGTCTGATAGGCAGTCGCTCCATGTAAAATACCGATATTCAGCTGCATCCGGTTCGACTGGAAACCGACCCCAACATAGTTGGGAAAAGGCTAGGTAGATGATGATGATGATGACGTCGCACAATCGAACACTTACCACTAGAGACCGCGACGTCAACGTCGCGTCTGCGCAGCGTTGTCGTTGCGCAGACGTTGGAAAAACGCCAACGCTCAAAAAACGCCAGTGGGATAGCGGCCTTAATGACACCAAAAGCTGAACTCATTATAGCGAACTTTGATGTTCATGGCTGAAGGATGATGTAATGGGTAAGTAGTGATTGAGTGACCTTATTGGTTGGCGTGTTTCGTTTACGTGGGAGAAAGGCCATGTCTAACAGTGATATGGATATTGTTGATGAAATAACAAGGCGATGGTGGTTAGTTAACCTTTTGGGGCGCGTGTACTACGTGCGTCAGAGTTCAAATTAAATAAAATATATTATGTAATAATTGGATGAAATTAGTCACTTGTAACATTTGATGATGCACAAAGTCGAAGCATTTACTTTTTGGTGGTTAACATACACGTGGCCACCTACTGGACACAAAAATTATAAAATTAACATCAACTCGAAAAGAAGAAGAATCTATGTATTTAGTGTTAACTTTCTCTTGAATTCTGTAGTCTCCGATAAGCGAAGGAATAGGAACACCAACGTAATACCTTTTGTTGACTGTTGTTTGTATGTCATGATTTGTGTAGGTTTATATTTTGTTGGAGATCCTAAATCAACCATTTAAAGGAACTTTTAAATGATTGAAGAGTCGGTTAGTTACTTAGAAAGTTGAAGCTTTGTGTGCGGTTCAAAACGTAAGCAGATCTCAAAAACAAGAACCTCCACGGACACTCTTTCCAATCAAGTTTTTAAACACTGAGACACCACGACATAAAAGAAGAATATTTCAGTTCACAGAACCCACTGAAATCTAAAACAACGAAATCAGTAACAGTACAATATTACATAAAAGTAATTACACCACATCGTACGTGATATAATAATGTGAGCGAGTGCGAGCTCCGAAAACGCATTATTTTAATTAAACTTGTATAAGACGGTATTAGTTGTGAGACGTTGTTTCATTAAAGCTTATGTTTTGTCGACAGGCGAAGCAAAGACTGTGTTATTTAGGAACTGAATTTAATGTTAGTACGTCTTGAGGAACTTAGTACTGAAATATGACAACCGCAGGTCTTAAAATTATAATATTATCATCTTATTTTTTTCCTACTGTAGGATAAATCATATCTGTGGTTTCTGCCAACCTCCATAGGGAAAAGGAGTTTATGCATGTATGTGTGCAGGATAAAGGCCTCTGGTTGCGGATTTTTTTCTAAAGAATCATCGCGGCTCTGAACTGCAGAAGGCGTTAGGAGGAACATGGATGGGCTTTAGTCAGTAAGAGTCTGACACTCCCTTCCTCTCCGCCCAGAGCGAATGAAGACATTTGATGATTTCCCGTATAAAGGCCTCTTGAAATTAAGAGAAGGTATGACTAAGTTCTTTGGTATTGCAGATGTCTATAGGCAGTGCAGGTTACATAACAACTTAAAAATCACATATTGTTCTAATATTTGCAATTAATAAAATGGGTGTTGATCTAATCGTAATATTATGTGTATACAGTAAGCCGTTAATTATGAATGCGAAACTTTGGATGGATGTTTGTAATTCAATCAAGCCATTACGCCTAAACGGGTCTGGATAGTATTTGGCACAGATATATTATAATCTGGAATAGTATAATAGGCTTCTTTTTACCCCGTTTTTATGCTGCCGTGGAATAATTTAGGTCAAAAGACCTTCATGCGCGTCGTCGTTCGTCTGCGTATATTTCAGAATTTGGCAAAAGCCTAACTCTGAAATTCACGCAGACAAGTCGAAGACAGAAGCTAGTAATAATATCTACATTAAACATAAAATATTCACCAAAGATTAGCATTTGTACAAACTTCGTCTAGCTCCCGTCAAAACAATTACATAAGCATAGACTACGGGAGTAAACATAGCCTACTAGAGGTTATTATAATTATACGCTTCGATCAAAGAAGCTGAGCTGTTTGTAGGGCAAACTTTATTAATATAGTCGCTATTAGTTTTGGCACTATTGGTTAATATGAAGCGCTTGAGTGTGAATCGAAAATTATGTTTAATATCTTTTATGATGAGTTTATGTGGTACGGAACAATTTCACGTCACGAAGTTGGAGTTAAAACGTAGGTATTGTATTTTTTTGTTAGTGTTTTTCAAATAACCTCTCCCGCCCTTAGTGTCAGACTTTTACTGACTAAAACCCACCCAAGTTCCTCTTTGTGCCCTTTGCGTTCGGGGGCGCGGTATCTCTTTAGAACAACCCGCAGCTCCGGCAGGCATCGGCCCTGACTGGCTCCTCCGATTTGCTGACATCTCTTTGAGGCGCGCGTGGAACACGAACGCGCTGTCGACACGGCCTGTCGTTATTATTGTATTGTGTCTAGCTTGTGTCCGTATCAGCGTACATTTGACGTATGGGTTGTGAAAATACTATGGTGTTGCAAAAACATAGAAAAATATTTAAGGTAGACGAGGCCCGCTAGAGGCAGTGCCTGGCACGGTTGCGGAAATTGTTCGAAAAAGTCACCTCGGCCCTGAAAAGCTAAGGGCATTAGGAGGAGCACGGATGGATGTTAGATTGTAAGAGTCTAAAACTCCCTTCCGCTCCGCCCAGAGCGGAGAAGTAAATGGATTATTCCAATCCAAAAAAAAAAACATAAAATCTTTCACTTCTTATTACAAAACCAGATAAAATCTTTACACAAAAGTCCATTTAAAAACACAAAATTTTATCTTTCTCTTTTGTCAAAGACAAAGATAAAATGTTGTGTTTTGTGGCCATGTAGATGTCTCTTACATGGCCTTAACAAAACAAACAGATTTCTGTTTTGTTTTCCCTAGATCAGCGTCAAAAAAACAGCAGTAGCAAGCAAGCAAACCTTTGCCGGTTTTTCCATTCCATTCCGCCGCATACCTAAAGAACTGAACAAACATACAAGGCTAACATAGAACTGAATACATACAATATTTCTGTGTGTGAGTAGAAACAAAACACGCGCTGCAGTGTAGAAATAAATCCAACATGGCCGGGGCAGCAGCTTACAGTTGATGTAATGTTGGTTCAAATCAATTCATTGCTGGGTCTCTCTGATGTATTGCGATTCAGTACACGCTGTTTGGTAGTAAAAGTAACAAAGGGATGAGTATTTTTTAATGAAGTTAATTATTTTGTGTTTATTCCGTCTATTTGTGTTTTATTTTCAGGAAAACAAAGGATGTTACGGTTGATTATTTGTTTATAAATGTTTTTTTTTTTGTTTGATGAGGATGATTTTAATAATTCGATCATTCAGAAATAAACTGCGGTTCCGTACATTTCGAACTTGTTATAGTACTTACTTTTTTGTAGGAAGCACCTGTATTTTTGTCATATTTCAAAGCTAAAATTCTTCATATTCATGAGTACTCTCGTCCCCCGAATGATCAGTATTGAATTAAATGTCATGTTGCTTAAGACACCAAATTGAAACTATCAAAAATTCAAATAAAGAACAGTAGTCGTACATTCAAACACAAAAGCTTAATACAAAGTGACTTGGCAATTTAGTGTCATCATCTGCCTAGCCTTTTCCCAACTATGTTGGGGTCGGCTTCCAGTCGAACCGGATGCAGCTGAATATCAGTATTTTACATGGAGCGACTGCCTATCAGACCTCCACAACCCAGTAATGGGTAATACGATACTCTTGGTAAGACTGACTGTCAGACTTTCTAGCTTCTGACTAACAGTAACGACTGTCAAAGATCTACAAATGACAGCCGGGACCAACGGCTTTAGGTACGTGCTTTCCGAGGCACGGAGGAAACTCGCTATGGTAAATGGTCACCCATCCACAGACCAACCTCGGCAAGCGTGGCTTAACCCGGAAGATCGGTCTATGCGGCTGTAATTATTAAGCCACGAGCTCCTCGACTCGACTTGGCAATTTAGTGTAATAAGATCAATCAGACAGAAGTACAATCGGGATCAGATGGGCCGGTTACCGATCATCTCCCGGGAAATACCGATATTGTTGAGCTAACTTCAGTAAGTAATGTTCTTTGCTTTACTATTAGCTTGATTAGAGGATTGAAAACAAATGTTTGAACTGAAAGGAATGTTTTTAATACCTGTAGTGGTAAAAATGTAAATGTAATGTAATAAATCTTTCTCACATTTATTTATGTTTAATATCCAATTCTGTACCTACATTTAGAGCAAATAAAGTTCTGATTCTGATTCTGATTCTGATTTGTATCAGATGGTATGGCAACTCATCTTAAGCTCACTTCACCTGAAAGAGAGGAAGATTTTATATTATTACTAGCTTCTGCCCGTGACTTCGTGCGGGTCAAATTTGGTATATTATCTCATGGGAACTTTTCATTTTTTCGGTATAAAAAGTTTTCTATGTTTTGTTTTACACTACAATCTATCTCACTGCCAAATTTCATCCAGATCCGTTTAGCCATATAAGCGTAAAAGAATAACAAACAAACATTCATTCATCCTCACAAACTTTCGCATTTACTGATATAATATTAGTAAAAGCTATATCCTACTACTATTATAAAGGCGAAAGTTTGTAAGTATGGATGTATGGATGTTTGTTACTCTTTCACGCTTAAACGGCTGAATGGATCTGGATGAAATTTGGCACAAAGATAGATTATAGTCTGGAATAACACATAGGCTACTTTTTATCCCGGGAAAATGTACGGTACCCGTAGGATAACACATCAACTGTGACGCGGACGAAGTCGCGGGCAGAAGCTAGTAATATATAATAGCTCTGCTAGATAATGTAAAGGCATACTTATACTTTTTCTTTGTGAATAATATGTATATTTTTAGTGAGATAACCCTTGTGAACAAGAATGACTTCACTTGCGCTGTCGTGAAAAGCTTGTTTAATAACTATGAAACAATTTGCATTACTAACACTCTTCATTAGTACCAAGAAACTTTATTATTTATAATTAACTCTAATAGTTAACAAACATAAAGTTACAAATTGTCCCTAATTTGATTCGATTGAACCCTATCGATAATAACCGAATAATTCGATGAACCAAACTTTGTAAAGGATCGATTGACCGAGGTCTCAGATTGTTACAAACTATTCCGATTATTAGTAATCGAAAACCAATCGAAAGGGCTTCATTTCAAGAGGGAATTTAGGGAAATTAATACTCGATATTTTATGGGAATTTATAAGAGATCATGAAAATTAAACGTTTATATGGAAAATGGTAGATTTAAAACGAACGTTTTAAAATTAATTTTCTGACGAAAACCTTCATGACAGAGTATTATTGGAATTAATTTTGTGTTTAAATGTACAATTTATAGAAAGTTAATACCATTATTATGCCGTTTGTGAAAAAAGGATGTTACTATTGATCATGTATAGCTCTCTTGGACTAGGAAAATAGTTTTGTATTATTAGTTCATGATAACCCTGTTAAATCCAAATCATTGGACTATCACTGATCAAGCAATGTATGACTACAACCCCTTCAAAACATAAAAGAGGTCTTTACTACTTTTAATATAAGATCTGTTTAAAAAGAGACCTTTAGATAAGTCAAACCTCTATACTGTAAAATAGCAGGCCACTAAGAAAAAAAACCACTTGCAACGTGCACTTCTATAAAAAAAGGCAGTAGACATTCTAAACACGATTTGAAATGAAAACTTCAAACGTTTTAGTTCTATAAGAGGGAAGTACTTGCTCATTATACAAAGTCAAAGGAATTAAAAAGCCGGCAGTCTTTCTGAGGCGAACTGGCATAAGTTAAGGCGTGAATGTGCACTCTCTTTATTGCTCCATGTCGGCGGATTCGAAGCTCTGAAACGAGCGAATGAAAGCTCCTTAAATGCCTCTTTCATATCAATTCTATGTGATTGGGTGGGGAAAATGTTTTCATTCAGATTCTTAGCTCCTTGGCTGTTTTTTTAAAGGACTATAGTTAGTAGGGTAAATAGCAGTGAAAGAGCAATTCACTATTTTAGTTTTTAAAGATTTATATGACACTTGCTAGTACAGTCTTGAGCATTAATGATACCAGTCTATTATTATCCCACTACAGGGCAAAGGCCTCTTCTCATACAGAGAAGGCACACGCATTGATAGGCACACTTGCTCAAGGCGGATTTTCAATTTCAGATTTTTAAGGATTTGTTACGATGTTTGCCTTCATCGGTGTCAAAGATGTCCAAAATAAACTTAGGAAAGTACATATGAATTGAGAAAGTCACATTGTTAGTTGCCCGGTGTTAAACCTGCATCCTTATAAATATTTACACAAAATTCAAAACGACACAGTATTTTACAACGTTTGTAAAATACTAAGTACCTAATATTATAATTATAATTTCAATTAATACTTCAGCAAAAATTCGTATCAAAATTCTACCTAAAAGTAACATATTTTATGCTATAACTATACCTCCTAATAAACGTGAATAGTGGTTTTCATTTTATTACAGTGTTATGTAATAAAATGTAACCTACTTTCCACAGCCGTAAGCCTCGCTTGAATTATTCTAGACAGAATAGTATAATAGTGGCTATACATGAACCTGAAAACGGAAAAGTATGAAATAGACCACATTATTACTCATCATAATGAAAAGACTTCAATTTCTACTCTTTGTAAATAGCTTTTGTGGACGAGTTATTTTTGTTTCATTGTTTTCGACATTAGCAATGAGGCTTTTAACAAAATATGCCTATTATTTGCTCAACAAAATTGTTAAGCTTACATGCAGAAAAAATCGTTATAGACGCGTGAAAACTACAAAGTTTTTAAGCAACTAAAAACAAGAAAGT
This sequence comes from Caradrina clavipalpis, assembly GCA_932526535.1. NCBI lineage: Eukaryota > Metazoa > Arthropoda > Insecta > Lepidoptera > Noctuidae > Caradrina > Caradrina clavipalpis. The sequence goes on from OW052098.1 coordinate 12,536,254, forward strand.
GAACACACGTAGGAACGCACACACTAAGGTGTAGCAAGCCTCACACAATATTTCACACTATGTGAAATAATGCTAAGCTGCTATGCTAATGCTGAAGGTTTTTCGTAAAATTTAAAATAGCTATTTATTGTTACAAAAAGACAAATAAATAGACACAAAAGTTCCGACTGCAACAAAAAGTAAAAAAAAAAACAGCAATTGACATTTCCTCGCCAGAAAAAATCTCAGTCAAGCTACTTCAACCTGTCTTCACAATTGTAAACAGCTCAGGTATTTACACTCCGCCCCTTCTTTAGAGGTTCTGTATGAAGAGTTCTTTCAGGAGTCTGCCTCCTCCGTAATGGGTCCTCACAGAGCCTTTGAAACTAAATATTCTGTAAACACGGAGTTTAGTACAAAGGTTCAAAATTTCCCCTTTGCTTAACCTCGGTCACCCTGTCTAAGGCTATCGATGTTTGGCGGCAACCTATAGTTAACTAGTATAATTATGTGGTAGCTAATGAGGTACCTAATTATTATTGTCTTGTTAAATGTCATTATTATTAAGCCATTATTGCTGAAACTAACAATATAAATGGGAAAGTTTGTAAAGATGGGTGAATGGATGTTTGCTACTCTTTCATGCTTTTACGGCTGAACGGATTGGAACGAAATTTGGCACTTAGATAGATTGTAGTGTGGTGTAACACGTAGGATCTTTTTATCCCGGAAAAATGTACGGCTCTCATGGAATAATTTATAAAATTTTATTATAAAATTTTTCTTATAAATTCACTTTTATACTGACCTGAAGATCGAACTCGGCTCCCATATTACTACTAGACCGAAGACCCATTTTATATGAAGATAGAAGTCTAATGAACAAGGTAAACAAATAAAATGTATAAATCTCTCTCATACACACACTTCAGAACAAAAAACAAGTCTAAGGTCACGCCTGACCTTCACCACGCTCCAACACCATTAACCTTTTATAAATCTTATCGTCACCTGTTTCTTTATTTAACACAACCTCCTGTAATTACACACCTCATTTTAATTTTAAACGAAATAAAAAGAACCTTTCCTATTTGTTGACACTTCAACCTAAAAATACAATTTTGTTTAAGACTTCTACAGTGTTATTCTGTAAAAGTCTCCCTTGGTGAATTTTAGTGACGTGGGTTGTCAAATCCTAGCATAGAAAATTTATTTAGTAAAAATCTCCATAAGTAAATTTAGATGACGTGAGTTCGACTTGTCGATCACTAGAATTTGGCAAAGAGACAGTTCACCTTAAGGTCACTTTCACTTAAATTCACCGATTGAGATTTTTATAGGCTCAGTCCCTATTACATAGGACCTAAGCATACCGACGGATTGTGGGTGTACATTGGTATGTATGTAATATAACTCTCCAGACTGATTCCGGCCACGGCGGCTAATCTTAATGCAGTTTAGCCACGTACGTAAGAGATTTCATAGTGCACAAGTGTGTGCGCAAACCCAGGTGCACTCCCTCTTCCGTAACTCTCATAGTCCGATGGGACGGCAATCATCGTACATTTATACACCTCTGCTTAACTCTTAACCTTTGGGGAAAACAGGCGTAATGTTAAGTGTGGAGATTTTTACTGAATAGTCCGGCCTGAAAACTTTCAAGGTCTCACACAGGAATTCGCGGGCGTTAGAAGTATGTATTTTCAGAATTATAACCATTTAAGTCAGCAATAAAACTCCATAGGGCCAGGTAAACCCAAAGAATGACTATTTCATGAAATCTTGACATTTTGGAATTATCGGTATAATTCCAAAATGTCCAAAATGTGTGTGGAATGTGACTTATGGAGTTATTTTACTGATTTTAATGGTTACGATTCTGAAAATATATACTTCTTACGCCCGCGAATCTTACTTTAACCAACATTAAACCTAATACTGACTTGCAAATTGCAAAAAACGTAAGAATATTTGAATTTGGGGGGGCACCGTGGAGGTTGCACCTTAAGGAGAATATTATTAGCTCAGAATCTAGTTAGGCACATGTTCCGTCTAGCTAGGGGCATCACTGGCGAAGACACTCGTTACGTCATCGTTACGGTTTGAAGACACGAACGTATGAAGATTTGTTTTAAGAAATGTATACTTTAATACTAATATTATGAAGAGGTAAAGTTGTAAGAGAGTTGTTTGTAAGTAATAATCTCTTAGTAGGCTTGATAAAAAAAAAACTTTCACTGATAAAAAGCTACACTATTGCCAAATGTTATAAGACGTGCTTTATTGTTTTTGACTTACACACGGATGAGGCGTATTAAGAAAAATAATACATTATTTATATAAACTATGTTGCCATGTATTGAACTACTTTTGTGCTTGAAAAACAATCTCCTTGCAATTCAGGAAATCTCATAAGTCGTAGGTAGAACTAACATTACCAAAAATTTTCAAAAGACGCAGTATGTGTTTCGAAGTGGAATACCACGTAGCTATTCCTAAAAACAATTGCATTCTTTCTTTCCGCTGCAGCATTATAAAGAGTTATTTGTGTAAGAAATACTAAGGCCAAGCTTGGTATTTACATAATAACAGCCTTACAAACTACTAGAGCCCCATAAAAGCTAACACATTTCAACTTAATCAAAACTCTACGCTAAAGACAACATTATCTCAAGTGTTCTCATAAATTAAGTAAAACACGGGCCTGTCCTAGTTTCGTAGCTCGTGCTACGGCGTAGAAGCGCTACGATGTGCTACGTAGCCGTAAGGCGTTGTTATACTGTTACTAAATTAGTGAGGACGCGGTATCTTGACCTATTTCAAGGCTTGACACGTTGCCACTTGTTAGTTCCGACACTAACGACCTTAGGGCTTAGGTGTACACGGTAGAATTGGAATATGGAAATTCTACGTAGAAAATATGGAATATTTTAAGTTTTTTTCATTGGGTGCGGTAGGTACTTTTGACCGTAGCGCAATAAATATTGGTTGTTTCCTTTTTTCAATGGGACTGTACTTTTTCCTTATCCAATCACATCACGATTCAGTAAGTAAACATATGCTGCTATAGACTAACTAGTACTTTGGTATTAAATTTGATAAAATTTCCTTAGACTACTGCTTCACATTTAGAAGGTCAATCTTGCTAACTAAAAACGTACAAAATTTTGTCACAGTCTCATTTCAGCAACAACCAGTAAACGGTAAATTAGAGACAGATAATTTTTGACAGATGGAAAATGCGAGTATTCCTAAAAGCTAATAGAATTACCCTCACCCTTACCCTCTGTAATTTCTAAAACAATGGAATGCAGGCAAAAATTCAACTGGCCAAGATTTTTTTGAAATAAGAACGAAAGTAGCAAACTGCTTCGTTAGCATAATGGTCTTAAGCACGACTGCTACGCTACAGGTCCTGGGTTCGATTCCCAGGTCCAGCAAAAAGTGTTATTGGGTTTTTCGATGAAATTCTCAGTAGCAACTCGGAGTTTGGATTTGTGCCCGGTTAATGGCAATAGGCTGGCCCCCTATTACATGGGACCTAAGAACTGTGGGTGTACATTGGTACACCTCTGCCTAACCCTTTGGGGAATACAGGCGTGATGGTATATTATATTAGCAAACTTCAGTAGTTCAAAGAATCATGTGTATGCTTACCCTAAAACCTATTTCATCTACACACGTGAGCTAAATAAATAGACGCCATATTTAATTTGGCGCCGGCTCGCTCGCACGTCATCTAATGAGATGACGCCGTAAGCTAAGGATTATGATGAAAATGTCTTTAGAAATTCAGTGGAGGCATTTTATATGAGAGCTCTTTTGTGCTCATAATGGTTAGATTTATGGAGTAAGGAAGTGGAACTTTAACGGGGAATATTAGTTTGAGGGTAGTGTGTGAAAAGATACTAAACACCATTCAGGATAAACTTAGAAATCATAATAATATTAGCCTATTATTTGCCTCACTGCAGTGGAAAGGCCTCTTCTCGTACAGAGAATTGATCACCACGCTCTCTTATAGCGGATTGACGTTTTCACACTTATATTAATTATAAGTCCAGCTTATAATTAACATAAGAATAATAATGTTAGATATTTAAAATCTATGGGGAAAGGGTATAGTATATTAGTATAGCCCAGTACCAGAGTAGTGAAGGCAGATAGTCAGTGGATCCATGTAAAACATTGGTATTCAGCTGCTTCTGGTTAGACTGAAAACTAACCACAACATAGTCGGGAAAAGGCTAAGGATATGAGAGCTTAAAAATATATTCTAAGCAAAAATTTTAAAAGATCATTAATGTGTTTTTGTGGGAAATAAAGTGACAACAAATTGAATTAATTACTTACACATTCTGATTATTGAGAGATTGTGACTTGGCACTTTTGGACGGAACAAAACACAACCTTCAAAAACATAAACAGGAAGCAGTTAAAAATATTCAATTTCCTGGTAAGTGGTTAGCACGTACGAGTCGTACAAGGTCTAATTGTTGGTTACATGGCGTCCGCGGCCTGCCCCCAGTTCTGGCTGAAACGACGCCCTAATTAAAACAATGCTCCGACAATTACAGTCACGGAACCGTGTGTCTACCACGCTAAATGAGGTTTACTAACATGTGGAGTCATATTTTTGGTGTTATATTCTATTTTCCTTGTTGTTCTGTGAACTTTGCGTCGAGCCTCATTCAAAGTCAAAGTCAAAACATTTATTTCAATTACACTCTAAAATGTCACTTATGGCCATCAATATTTGCGAGAAAAAAATAATTGAATCTATGTAGTTAGTTCTTCTAAAAGGTAATTTCGTTATGGAGAAAACCGGGCAAAGAAATTCCATACATGCTCTTTAAAAAATTATACGAAAGATATTTTGTACCTAATAAATATTTTCTGTGGTTTCTGCCTACCTCCATAAGAAAAAGGCGTATGTTTATATATGTATCTATTTTGTATCTAACGTACACATTAATTAAATACTGTATTCCTACCATTAAAACCACTGCAAGCTTAACAATAAGTGACCACAAAAAAAAATGCAAACTCATTTGTTTCTTTTTAGATTGTTCAAATTTCGAATCACAGCAGTTTTCGATTGTCAATTATGTTCGTAGACAGCCAGAATGTAATGTAAATCGTATTGCTATACCTACACAACATAGAGAGCAACCTTCATCTAGAGAAAGCGGAACATTCTCTAGACGAAGGGTTCCCTTGTTTTATTAAGCCGCAGTATGTTGTTATTAAGTACGAAGTAGAGAAGGGTGGGTGCTCGAGGTCTGCCCTTTTAACTTTTAACCGTCAGAAAGTTCTAATTTTAAATCTCATTTGAATGTTTTTTTTTCAATATTTTTCTTTTCCTAAATATACCCGCGTACTGTGGGTGTACATTTGTACACCTCTGCCTAACCCTTCGGGGAATACAGGCGTGATGGTATATATTTTATTTTTATTTTTCTTTTTTGCGTAACGTTTTGTCTTTTATTTGTGTCACCAAGGGAAAGATTTATTATTGATTTATGACTTATTGGGTGTCGTGATTGCCCAGTGGTTGAGGCGCCCGTCTCTCATTCTCATCATCTCACACGGTTCTAGTACCAACGTGTCTTCCGAATCAGATGTACTTTCTAAATTAATCTTAGACATCACTGACATCGGTGAAGGAAAACATAGTGAGGAACCTGGACTTATCATTAATATAAAGTCTGAAATTGCCAATCTGCCTTGAGCAAACGTTACCACGTTTGAAAGAAGGTACGAGGATTGATGGTTATCAATCCTCGTACCTTCTTTGTATGAGAAGAGGCCTTTGCCCTGCAGTGGGACAATAATAGGCTATGCTATTATTATTATACCTATTCTCTACGCTTGTATGAGTTATATTGTCAAAGTTACAATGTTGCTAGACATTACTCTTGCGTTATTGCGCTTATGCATTTTATTACGATATTTAAGCGAGCCATTAAGCACGGCTTGTTTCATTACGTAACTTAGCAGTCAGCCGGTGTGGTCCAGGTTTAAACGTAGATTGCGTCATCTATACTAATATTATAAAGCTGAATATTCGAGTTTTTGTTTAAACGATCAACTGTTCTGTCTCTAAAAAATCTTTCTCTATTAAGAATCGACATTGGCATTGAATACAATTATTTAAAAAAAATGGGATCCATTTGATATTGTCATATTATTATCCATTTTCATATTATAGAAACCTAAGCATCTTTACAAAACATTCCATTTATAATTTTCCCAAAAACACTTTATTCTACTTAATTTAAATGCGGGCAGTATTTACGTTGTAATAAAATCAAAACAACAAAAAAAAACAAAAAAGAACTGAAAAACTGTGTATCCGATAAAAGCAAAGGTTGAAATAATGAAAAAAAAATCAGCTAATTTAATTATGAAAGTTAAAGTAGGTCGAGCCGGGGATCAAAATAGATTAGATAGACAAAAGCTATTTCGCGGAATATTCCTAAAACTCTTTACAAACAACTGGCGACGCTTCAAACAATCTAATTTCCAGACGAAACAAAAACAGAACAAATTGAATTTCACGTTTTTTGCGTTCAGAAAAGGCTTTAATCGTATTTGTTTATTTTTACGAGTAATTAGTAGCACAGAGGGTTTTTTCATGGAGTTGCTAGTTGCTCAAAGTTTACGGAGGGCCCGGCCGGTGTTACGCGGCCCGTGGATTGTGCGGCTCTACGGATTTTTTGTGCCTTATATTAGTGCTGTGTTTTATTTTTAGTGAGAGCCTTTTAGTGGTGATTCAATTCATTTAAACTTACCTAATTTATTAGCCATAGCATATCATAAATTAAAATTACATAAACATTGAGCCCTTTTCATTTTGCCAAAAGATTTTTTACCTTAATGGCAATATATGTTTTTCTTTATTATACAGGAAAATTTGGGCCGCAACCTCATCCAAATTTTAAAATAAAATAGGGTATTTTTCAGGCGCCACTAGAGTTCCAATATTTTAGTTTTTATGAACTTTAGTCACTGCACAGCAAAACCTATGTATATTTTAATATACATGCAGGTAGGTTTATATCTACCGCACCGCGATGTTTGTGACGAATAACTATGCATGGAATAACTTTCAAAATAGTGTTATATAAAACATACATTTTTTATTCCCCACAACATCATAAATGTGTATACGTTGCTGAAATGATAAGGCGCACAAAAATCGGCCATTTTAATTTATTATAATTTTGATATAGCCACAGTCACTCTCAGAATTGAGACAAATCTAACAACACCTCTCAAGCTATAACGCGTTAAGGCTTCAGAGTCAAAGAAAAATACATACATACACTGGAAAAACACAAAACTCCTTCTGGCGCAGTCGGGTAATAACAAGATAAACGTTTGTGAAGTAAACCGAATTTTTGTGTTATTTGGTAAGGTAGGCAAATAGCTATCATTGTAAGGTCGTAATGGCCGACTCACGTTTTAAAAATAAAAAGAAATGAAAACGGTTAGGAAAATAAGGAAGCAATGATACTTAGTTGATACAATTTCCTTTCGCGAAAATCTAAAAAAGTATGCTGAGAATAAAAATGTACTTTTAAAATAAACAATGTATTCTTTTGTATTAATGAAAAAGGTATTGTGCGATTCAACAATTTGTGTTTTCGTAGTTGAAATATTGGGTGTTCGGGCAACACTGGGCTATTTTATTGCGCACATAAATATTCTTTAACAAACACATCAATCATATTCGGATAGTATAACAAGAACTGTAATTAAGGGTGTAATAAATATTGGTAAAGTAAATGAATGTATGAGTAGGTATATTAATATTCTATTTTGAATTAATTAAGGGTACCTACTACGTATTGAAAATATCATAATGATTTATTTTCATAGGTAAATTTCTGGGCACATAATAATCCAATCTTAGTGGTAACATATTATTGTTGCGGTTATTTTTCGAAAGCGTTACCGCGGCCCAATTACGCAAAAGGCAATGGAAGGAACACCGATGTGTTGGGTGGATGAAATCAGTTGATAATTTCCCATCCTTAAAATAAAAGTGAAAATATTATCAGTTACTAGCTGTTCCCCGCGGTTTCACCCTCGCTGCTCAGCACCTGTTGGTCGTAGCGTGATGTTACATAGCCTATAGCCTTCCTCAAGAAATGGACTATCCAACACTAAAAGAATTTTCCAATTCCAACCAGTAGTCCCTGAGATTAGCGCGTTCAAACAAACAAACTCTTTAGCTTTATAATATTAGTATAGATACATCCTATACTCACTAATGAATGAGTCACAATATTCATATTACCAAACTTAAAAAACTTAATTTCGGAAGATGGTTTAGAAATTATTAGATAACGTAACGTTAAAGATTTTTTGTAATCAGACCAACGCTTCCAGAGATTTCCACTAACAAACAAAAACACAGAAAACACAAATTTCACCTCTTCACAATATCAGTAAAGAAACACAACTCCCAAAAAAACACTTCTCTACACGACAACAACACGAAACTAATATAAATTTCATTGCGCACCCCGCTTAACCACAACCACGTAACTAATATCAAACGTTACATTGTAAATATAATTTCCCAGAGGCATCTAATAAACCGTAACTACTAGCAAATATTAACGTGTTTCATAAAGTTTCGTCTTATCGGGAACAGTTGCTAATGGGGCCACCATAATTGAACTGACTCAAACGTGTCTCTTATTAAACTTTGTATTACAAGGTTATTAGCTCGGGGGTTTAAACAGATGAATGGATACTTGAGTATTGTGACAATGGATTTTGTGTTTATTGTGTTGATGACAGATTTTAGAATGCCTCGTTATCTTGATGTCCATTGACATGACAATAAGGATTCGTGATCGCTGATCAGGGGGCCTACCACCATGGCTTAAAACAGTATCATATTAATATTACTTTGCCTCGCGTACTGTTGAATTTTCAACGCTCGGCTCAGCGCCTAGAGTTGCAAATCAAACAACTGAAATTACAAAGTAATATTAAAATGTTACTGTTTTAAGACATGGTGGTAAGGCCCCTGGCCTATACATACATACATAAACTCACGCGTTTTTCCCATGACAGTAGACAGGAACCACAAAATTACAATCCTTACAAACTCCTTTCGTCTTATCCACGTTCATACACCTGGTCATATAAGCACGTCGGTTACGAGTACTGCGCACTCGACCTTTGATTGCAAAATACTGTAACAGAATATAATTAATGTCAACAGTAAACCACGAAATGTGTAAAACAATAAAATTTAATAGGTACCTATTACTATTGTCTTCATGTTGGAAACTTCATTGTACTATATTAACCCTTTCCTCTATTTTCTTCTTTAATACATCATAACTTATTATCACCCTTAACATTTTACTTCTCTTATACCGGTTACATCTCCAAAAAAGTACAGAATTACTTCTACAATAGCGTTCTCTAAAATCCGTCGTTGTCTGTCTATTACAGGCGGACAGCGTTCAGTCTGAGACCGCGGTTCGTCTGCAGCTGTAACCGCAGCCAGCCTTCGCACAGACAGAACAACTGTCTTGCATTGTCAGTGGCTATAATACTGGCCTTTAGGGATTTATACATTAAGACCAGACTAAGCACAAATATTAAATAAATACATACATACATAAATAAACTCACGCCTATTTCCCATGGGTAAAAAAGTGTGCAGTACTAACCGTAACCGGCGGTAGAAGTATGAATGTGGACGAGGCGAAAGGAGTACGTAAGGATCACAGTAGGTGGCATTCTGTGGTTTCTGCCTACTCCCATGGGAAAAAAGCGTGAGTACAAATAATGCAAGTACTTTTTTTATAACTGTTCTGTTTGTATCTTTAGTTTATTTATACATACAACTCTTCTTTGCATGTGAATTCCTCATAAATGGCTTAACCGATTTTAATAACAAAATTACATGTGTTTGAGTGGATCCCTGGATCGTTTAGATTGACATGTGAGCCCAGTAGCGCTACAAGCCAAGGTTACAAGCAACTTTTAAGCAGGACAACATCTATCGAATCTGCTAGTCAAATAGAAATAATTTAGAGATCCGTTCATACTCAATGGTTATTACTACTATTGACGTCATGCTGTGCTGAGTACAATAGTACTTCTCACAATCCTCATACTCCGAATATAATACAAACATCATCCCCCCTTTGCCCCTAGTAACAAAACATCCAACATTCTATCCAACTTTGTCCCCAAAATAACGGGATCATAAACATACAAACAAACTTTAACTTCCGAAATATTTGTGAAACATTCATGCTCTATGATAAGCGTGAATAAACTTGGCTCATCTGCAACTAACCGCAGAACGCTGTCACTTGCACTCTGACCGCCGCGATGTTTCTAGTCGCAAAAATGATAGCGTGGGTTACATTCAACCAATAAGTAAAGCAGAAAATTCCTAGGCATTGCCCCAATTTATCTATTGTCTATCTTCCATATAAAAAATAGGCCTACATACAGTAGTGGACGGCTATAGGCTGATATGATGATGATGATACGAATTAAAATGAATGGCTAAACGCAAAACTCGACTGAACCAATACGGTTCATTATTTTTTTAAATCATTGAAGTCCGACGATGATTATTATAAAAAATAAAATAAATATGCCCGAAAAAAAAGTCCTATTTTTTCAGATTAGGTACCTTCTACACACAAACAATCTTTAGCTCTTTATAATATTAGTAAAGATTAATATATACGTAACCATTGAAAATAACAAAATGTATTTCACCTTTGTGACTCTTGATAATTTGGTGACAAGTAATGTGATTTTTTAAAAGACTTTCAAAGGTGGCACTTTGCAAGCGTGGAAAGAATATGTAAGTTATAATAACTAGACAAAAAAAATAGTTCAAAAACTCTTCGATGTGTCTAATAAAAATATGAGCAGATGAGTCTGAAAAGTTTTAGCAATAAAAATATGAATTGGATTTATTTAATCTTTGTAACTTTGACCTTTATTTTTATAAATAGGTACTAGCTTTAACCTGCGACTTTGTTCGCCTATATTTTCTTACGGAACCCTCTTCTTCATAATAAAATATAGCGTACTAGCGAACTATCTAAATTACTCTACCTCCATTGTGTCTATCTTGTCTATATATAACTTTTTTGGATAAATAAACAATTATTATTTATTTAAATACTTATTACTTTATTATACTTATTTATTTAAACTTAAATATACCGGCGAACTGTGGGTGAACATTGGTACACCTTTGCCAAACCCTTCGGGGAATACAGGCGTGATGGTATTTTATATTTTATTTTATTTATTTATATAATTATTTATTTATTTATTTATCCGCGACTTCGTCCGCGTGGCTTATTTCACCCGCGTTATTTTTCATCTTTGGTCCGCTCCCGTGGATCTTAGCGTGATGTCATATAGCATAAGTTAATTAGGGATAATGTAGCATTCTCATGGTAAAAGAATTTTTGAAATCGCTCAAATAGTTTTTGAGTTTATTCGTTACATACAAACAAATCTTTCGTTTTGAAAATATTGATTATATACTAACAGAAGAATTTTCAGAATCGAACCAGGAGTACCGAAGATTGGCGCGTCCAAACAAACAAACAAACTTTTCAACTTTTATTATTAGCTACTATTAAAAGGCTAGGCAGATGATGAGTATTAACGTGGTAGTAGGTTCAAAATATTCATGAGATTTATTAACATGTTTAATACGCTGTCTAACAATGTTTACAACAGATACATGTTAGCGTCAAAACGTGCGTTAAGGCCACGGACGCAAACTTAATTAATTAATTACATTATACTGCATCGGCGGCTGATTATATTTACAACACGTCAATGTCAAGCGCCTGAGGTAAAGTCTACTTAGTTCTTGTTTTGAAGCCACACTGTCGAATATATCGTTGATATAGTCTGACGTTATTAAAGTTGTCCTAAATGAGTAACTTTTTTGCAACTACGGGAGAATTTTAGATACTTCTATATTTTGGTAAAATCGAAAATATATAACATAATTACGCTTCCCATCGTTGTGATATCATTTTTATATATTTTACTTAATTTTTAATTTTCAACTTTGTTTGCGAGTACAAGTTACAGCAATAGTATAATTTTCCCCACGACCCCTGATTAGTTACATAGACCCATAAGCACAATAATGCTTGCGTTACATTGAGCCCATTCAAGAACAGTAATTTTTCAAACCAAAAAAAAAGGCTATTCTAGGTAACTTGGAATGAAAATTGCTGTTTTCATTCAAAGTTACCTAGTACGAGTATGATGGGAAGTATCCGTTGTTAACGGCTGTGTGATGACTGTAATGAGTCTTGCTTGTCTTTCTGTATTTCTAAATATTGAAAACGGAATATCAAATTCTAGTCGCTTTGGTATTTGGCCTAAATTATTTACCAACTTATAAATCAATGGATTCAACCGATTTCCGAACTCAATTCTCCATGCTCAATCTCATCATATCCCAATTCTAGTATGTGTTACAAAAACTAATCTGTACCCGTCTGTAGGAGCGACAGGGCCGCCGTGACGTCACTGCTCACAGCGTCTGTGACCGCAATATCCTGTCCGATGCAGCTCTGGTATACAAATTAAACCGACGTTAGGGAATCATGTGTGGTGACGTCATTTGTGTGGTGGTGTTGTTGGAGCTGCTTTTAGTTTGACGTCCTTGTTATGCTTAGATTTTTGGTGAGTTTTCGTTACAGTGGTATTAAGTGAAAATTTCGCTTGATGAATTTCGATGAAATGAATACAATTGAGACACAGACACAGAGAGATTTTTACAAAATAGCTCGGCTAGAGGTACATTGTCGACGGCGCGTCCACGTTCCGCGCACAGAGATGTCAGCACTCGGAAGGGGCCACTGAGGGCCAATGCCTGCCGGGGTTGCGGGTTGTTCGAAAGAGATACCGCGCCCCCGGAACGCAAAGGGCACATGAAGGAATATAGATGGTTTTTTGTCAGTAAAAGTCTGACACTCCCTCCCGCCCCTTCATTGGGGGGCTAGTCATTTGATGATTACCCATCTCTAAAAAAAAAAAAAGGGGTAAGTACATCACTAGCCTTGCTATTTTATAAAAAATCTCTCTCGGTGAATTTAGGTGAGTGAGCTATCATGCTACCAATCCATACAATATTATAAATGAAAAAGTAACTCTGTGTGTCTGTCTCGCTTGCACGACTAAAACTGTGAACCGATTTGTATGAAATTTGGTACAGTGTAAGTTTAAGCTCCAGGAAAAGAAAAAGGCTACTTTCTTTTCCGTGGCTTCATCTGCATCTGCGGTACCCGACATTTACGCGGGCAAGTTAAGCTAGTATTAAATAAAACTGTTGAACAGAAAAAGGGTTACCTACTATTAACTACCCTATTAGGTTTTATTTAAAGTTGTAACTACAACGACGCCCCTCTGCTTAGCCAGATATTAGAATTATAGAAGATATTATTTCTCAAAGCAGCCTTAAGATAAATTAAATACTAACGATAAAATTCAGTGAACTGAGTAATGTTATTAAAACAACACAAGCAAAAAAACTTTGCTACTAAATCGTTTAGTTCAACCGTAAAGTCTTACAACGTGACTTTTCAACTTATCATCTTTAAAATAAATGCGTAAATATTCTTAGTCTTTTTAGATTTACTTACTCGTATTTTCCATCTCGCTAGTTATCAAAAGGCAGGCTTAACACGAAAGGAAACTCTTTACATTCAAACGAGACTTAAGGCATCTACACATCTGCCAACGCAGAGCAAACGCATGAAGATCGCGCATTTTAATTCAGTAAAATTAAGCGAGCATTTCCACTGAAAATTGTGTTACCTTTCGAGAAATATGCTGCTTGCATCTGTGTGTATATAACTTAGCAGTCTATTCATATGAAAGCTGTCACTAAAGCATGATGATTCGTTTATCTTGTGAATAGTAGATACTGTTAAAGGAGACGGGGATTTCTGGGCCAAATTGTACTAAGTTGAGATATGGTTTAAAAAAAACTTCATATTTTTCTATTTCAAATTACAAAAAAAACAGCCTAATTCAATGTCTAGAAGACAAGAAATCCTAAAAATAAGTTTATATCACGAATAAAAAGACATATCGATTACTATAATCGATTAATGTGAATGAGTTTCAACAGTTGAACACTAGTAGATGATTGATTCAATAAAAATAATTATACACATTACAATTAACATAATGTTCGTAGTTTAAAAAAAAACAAAATATATTGAAATCTTAAAGTTGATTCTCGTTTACAAATCGATTTATTACTTGTATTCTGTCAACTGTATTTTTAATCTGTGCTGTCAGCAAGGAACTTATACAAAGTTCCTTGGCTGTCAGTGAACAGCCACAGAATTTTTTTTGACAGCTCTAGTAGACTGTCAATCACTCGTTTCGTATTATCATTTAATGCGTGTGCGTTTTGAGTGTTTCCCGTTGTTTTATTGATATTTTCCTCGGCTACTGCTTTCTTTCTACGGACTTTTGATATTACTAAACTTGTACGACCCTTGCTATCATACCGGACACAGATAATCTCGTTTTCTCGAGCTGTCGGCTTCTAATTCTTCATGGCTACTAAGGGGACGCATTCAGTCCAGGCATTAAGTCCGCCTTTTACATTCTTGCATAAAGTTTTAATAAATAAATAATAAATAAAAAAAGTAATTTTGTTTATATTTAGTCAACAGCTTTAGAAGGGGCAAAAATAAGCTGTTTAGTATAGGTTGTTGCAAATTTATTGCATAACCTCACTTATTAAACCTCCTATAACTCTGCTCTCGGACATCCAAAAACCGACGAATTTTCAGTGATGCTTTGTTCTATATAAAAATAGATATATAAAGAAATAATATAGATAGATATATAAGCTAATAATTGACACCAATTCCTCTTTGTACACCCAGGCCCAAGAATGTATGAAAGCGTATCCGTCTCCTTTCTGCCTGATGTTACCACATTCCGCTTTACTTTAACAGTTTATAAATTGAATTAAGAATCATGCTTAACAGTTAACACTCAACTCAGGCGGTTTTTCACGCGATATCGAGCAGGCGGTTTATCAAATACCTATTAGTTCTAATATTTATCTTTTAACCATCATCATTGTTTAATTTCAGTAGAACCAAAAAGAATAGGCCCCAGAATTCCAAGGAAGAGCTCATGCTCAAAATAATAACGAGAAGAATCAAGTAAGATCCCCATAGTCTCACAGTACAAAATGTCATGTCAACGTTGCACCAGTGTCGAGTTTCCGTATAAAATTAGACGTCTGCGTTACCGCAATCGCCCGTGTGGAGACTCTTAACAAGGCACAAAGGACCGGGACTGTTTTCAAAGACACGGCTTCTAATTAAACTTACTCGTAAGAATGTTCTTTATACTTGATGTCTGTTTCTTTTTAAAATCTTTTCTCATAATTTGCATGCCACTTCTAAGTGGTATAATAGAAGTTTTGTAACGGTATATCGCGACCCTATTTCAAGGAAAAAATACTTGACTTTACTGTTCAAGTTTCTTGTTAAAAAGTGCTCTGTAAGAGTTTTTTTTTTCTAGATCTTAGAAACTGGAAAAAGCTTCTGATTTTGCAGAGTAACCTTTTAGTTTTTAGTGTTCGCGAATAAAATAAATCTTTGATCCGTCGTAGAATTCAGTATCAATATAAAAAAAAACGACGGGTTGCACTCCGGGAGTGCCGGCAGAAGTGAAAACTTGAATATTAACGTTGTGCATTTTTGATATTTTGGAATGGTTAGGGAATAATTTTGCACGAATTGCTATAATATCATTCAAATTCAAAATTCAAATTCATTTATTCAGATAACAAGAAATAAAATTAATACAATTTTGCTTAAATGTAGGTTATATTTCTAAGATTTACGTGCTATAATATCATTATAAAAGTACTATGTATACAGGACAAGTTTTTAACCAGTGCGTAAATTTTTTTTGGTAGTTCAGTGTCAGTAATAGAACACATTTCCGTGTTTAGTTAAAAAAAAAAAAAAAAAAAATTTCATCCTTATCCGAGTTTGAAATAAGCAAAACATCCAGGACATAATCTATTCGCCATACTATCAATGAAAACTCGCGGCCGCCGCCGCCGCCCGGGCGCATGGCTGGGGTGAGGGGGTGGGGAATGCGCTAGCGCCGAGTGACAATGAAATATGGTTTTTAAGTAAACATGTTTCGTAAGCGATAACTTTTTTTTTTAGTACTAAGACATATCAAAATAAAATATACGTGTTTAATAAAACGTGTTGAAGTTTATTATGGCAAAATTTACGCACTGGTTAAAAATTTTTCCTGTATAACAGAAACCATTAAACCAAGCACGTGTACTATTTAGTCCATCCGTCCATCCGTGCATCCGTCCATCCGTCCATCCATCCATCCACGATTTTCCACGTTTTTGCACGATTTTGCGTGCGAATCGTACGAAAAATCGTGCAAAATCATCAGGGTCACGTGTCCTGACGCGAGAAAAACAAGTGCACAACGCCGCTCAAAATTTTCGATCAGGGTCACGTGTCCTGACGCGAGTTTAACATTTTTTACCCAACGCCGCTAAAGAAGTTTTCACTTCAATAAAATTCGTAGATGCTGTACGTATTTTTGAAGAAGTAAAACCAACTAAAGATCTATTTGAATTTAAGTCGTGATGTCGCCCAATGGTTCATATCTTTCATTCCTAAGGTTGCGTTTTTGGGCAAGTATCTATGCGACTTTAACAATCAAGGTCAAAGTCAAAGTCAAATAATTTATTTCAATAGACCGTTAAAAGGCTATGATGGGCAAATAATGGGCAGTGTATATGCACTCTAGGTATATGTTTATCTTGGACGTCATTGATATCGGTAAAAAACAAACATCATGGGAAGTTTAAGTCACCAATCCGCTTTGAGCAGGCGTGTTGATCAATGCTTGAGCCTTCTCTTCTCTAATCTTCAATGGGAGAAAACAGGCTAGTATTTCCTTTTCAGATTGCAACCCTGTTTAGCTTTGATAATAGCAAACACACCATTTTAATATCTGTCATAGTGACTAAATATATTTTAAGCACAATACAGGGTGGAAATTTATTATGCTACCTGGAGGGAAATACTTGAGTTAGCAAATTTTACTGAAAGGAAACATTCCTTTATTTTTAAAAAGAAATAAAACTGCATTTAAATAATTTTGAAAATATTCTTCCGAACCTACCTTCCTTTGAACCGACTAAAATTCGAAAAAATTGCATCCTGTACTTTTATGTCACTAATCCATAGGGTCAATCATAAGGATCAAATCCCTGCAAACATGGTAAATTAAAATAAAATAAAAACATGCAATTTTATTGTAAATTTATTTTATTCGGATGAAGCAAACGAGTAAAGTAGTTGCTGGAAATGAGCTTCATTTCTTGGATGCATGAATTTATTCCTTTAAAAAAATCATTTTAAGTAACTTTTGGTAGCGTAGTAAAATTTTCAATATTCACCACAACACCCTTCTAAAAGTTATTCAAAATGAATTCCTTCAAATAATGAAATGTGTGCATCGAAGAAAGTGAAGCTCATTTCCAGCATGCAATTAGTTACTGTACTCGTTTTTTTCGTCCGAATAAAATAAGTTTAGACTGAAATTTCATGGTTTTTGTTAAATTTAGTTTACCAGGCTTGTAGAGATTTGATCCTTGTGATTGACCCTATCGATAAGTGCCATAAAAGTACAGGATGCTATTTTATCCGATTTTAGTCTGTTCGATTCCCGGGTGTGGCAAGCGTATTTTCAAAATTATTTAAATGCAGTTTTGTTTCTTTTTAAAAATAAAGGAATGTTTCCTTTCAGTAAAATTTGCTAACTCAAGTATTTAGAGTACTTTCCCTCCAGGTAGCATAATAAATTTCCACCCTGTATATCACCCACATAAGGTCTTACGCACTTATCAGAAAATTCAAAGCTAACACAAATAAAAATACAACTTCTCTGTACAATAACTCATCGTTTGTTTTGTACAATTTCGAGAATATTATTTGAACTACCACCCAGAGTATTTACTCAAGAAATATTATGCTAAGAACGAGTCATAACCTCAGGTATGCGCGGGTATAACCTAATTTCCCTGGAGCGAATGTGTCGGGCCATCACTTCGCGTTCCTCTGTCTAATTGATCGTATTTCAGGCGACACCCTCGAGGGTTTTGTGTCAGTAACTCTAATTATTATGTGTTTTACCCAGAACCCTGTGAACTGAACGCAAATAACTTTGACAGCTCTGTTTTATGTTAGGATGAAGTTACACTGTGAAGATACTTTGGCAACCATAAACATAGTACTTGGAAATAATAGTGGATAAAAATTATATTAGGTATATGATATTCATAAGTATTTCTTGGACATCACTGGCAATGGAAAAACATCGTGAGGCAATCTGGACTTAAAATAAAGCAAGCGTAGATCAATGCTCGCCTTCTCTGCGTAAAAGGCCTTTGCCCTACAGTGGAACATAACAAACTGTTTTTTTTTTTTTTTTAATAAATTCAATTACCATTGTGTTGTTTTAAATTATAATATTTAAAAAATTACTTAAGTTTAATCTAGCATTCAAAATGTCTATAGTTCTAAGTACCGGTTGCACCAGGCGGGGTCAATCTTGTAACTCCGAGTAAGTCGTTATCAAAAGTCCAATTTGGCTGACATTTGTTGTAATTTAACCTGGTGTTAGCAACTAACTCTAAGTTTAGTTTTTGGCGCAAGCAAACGCTCTAAAATACATAGCATGAACTATTTTAAAAGCGAATTTCAGGAAACTATAACGAGAACGGAAGCTTTGCCTCGCAAACTTTTGTCTAAAAGGAAAGCAGAAAGCCTGTTATGTCCCAAAATAAATTTCCCGAAGAAAAGTCAAATATAAATTCTTCGCCATTACCTTTTGTTGCGAAGGCGACATTTTGTTACATACTTATTGTGCCTACAATTTTGTGTAAAGCAGTAAATCCATTAAAAGTGGAACAAAATAACATCGTAAAAGTTCCTAAAGAAAGGTAATAAGACAGCTCGCATCTCAGAGCAGCCAAGAACCATTTCAGAAGTTTTTCGCATTCGTCCTTCCTTCATTTTATATTCTTAATGGACTCACCTGCGGGTTTACGTAATATTATAGAAATTACGAGCGCTTGCTTGCTTTTATATTTACGTTATTATCGTATATAAGGCGTGAAAGGATTTGAGTTTATATTTAGGTAGCCTGCAAGCGGTTTAGAGGCTGTAGTTTGAGAAATAACAAGTAAAACAGCAAATAGACTATATTTCAGACTGTAACAATCGCATGATAAAACAATTGCATGGCTATATAATCTAAAGCTCTCCGCCCACGATCGAGTTTATGGCCAATTTTTGTCGACCGTGTGCGTTGGTGTATTAGAATACATAATATGTTCCATTTTCACCGACAAAAAAATCGGGTAAAATATTTAAGATCGCAACATCCTATGAACTACAAAAAAAAATTTGGTACAGGATAATATGCTCTTTTTTAATCGGTTAAAAACCATCTCAAATATCTTAACCCTTACATCAAAATAAAGCTCATCACAAAAGGCGACCTAAAATCTCTCACGAAAGCAATAACAGGATATCTTAACCACCATATCGTTTATTCTTTAGCTAAAACCATCCTGCGGGCTGGCTGTGGGAATTTTCATGAGCACTTAGATGTAACGAGTTCCGTAAATAAGACTCCAGTTTGGTAATAAGAGTATGTTTGCACGAGTAACGCGGTTTTAGTTGAGTACCTATTTTATTGTTCGCGGTCGTAGGATTTTTAAAGGGTGTTCTAATTTATGCGAGCCTAGTACTTTTTGGCGAGGAACGTGGTAATTTAATTAGGTGTTGAGGCGAATGCGTGAGTAGAAAGAATAATTAAACTTTTTTAGTGGTACTCGTAAGCCAAACTAGCTATGTAACCCCGCGGTGTCACACACGTGTCTGGTTACTGGTCCGCTCCTGTTGGTTGTAGCGTGATGTTCTATACGTATACACCTTGCTCTTAAACCACTTTTCTAATGATGAAAACCGCATCAAAACCTGTTTCGTAGTTTGAAAAATCTAAGCCACTGATGGCGGGAAGCGACTTTTTTTATAGTACGTACAAATAATGGGTGTAAAAAAACGCTTAGGCACTTGTTTTCCATCATTGTGATAACTCTTTTCTTTCAGAATATACCTGGAGTGGGAACCTTCTGGTTGTTGTAAATATTAAAGGTCCAACATTTTTTGCGAAAACAGCTTTTAAATGCTATAACCACACTTCAAATACCCGCACCCGTATACTGTTGGATGCTCTCGTAAGCAGAAATTATGCGTGTGTAGCATGACGCTTCAGTAAATAGTGATTTTTCACACCAAAAAAAAACCGTCAGCAATTATTTTTGCCCACGTTACTTACATTAGGCAGAATGCGTTGTTACCAGCCATGTCAAAACCCAGAATGTAAGTATCTACCAACGTATTTTTGTAGGTGTTCGCATTTTTCGGGCGGGCCTGTTGGTCTAGTCATCTAGTGGTTAGTGGCCCTGACTGCTAAGCCGGGGGTCGTGGGTTCGATTCCCACCCAGGACAAACTTTGTGTGATGAGCATGATTGTTTGTTCTGTGTCTGGGTGTAATTTATCTATAATATGTATGTATTTATAAATTATATAAGTATGTATATCAGTTGTCTGGTTACCATAACACAAGCTCTGCTTAGCTTGGGATCAGATAGCCGTGTGTGAGTTGTCCCAAGATATTTATTTATTTATTTTTGAATAGGTATGCCCACATGATTTTTCTGACGGTTTCTTATTTTTATATAATAAATGTATCGCATATATTTATACTATAAATTTATACTTGCTATGTTTTACAGCACACAGTGATTCTGAAGCTGAAGCTTCAAAATAGCGAATTAATTTTCAGTACTGAAACAGTTATTCCGGAGATTTCAAGCAAAAAACAAACAAACAAGCTGTTCAGTTTTATAATACCACGATATTATACGCCGTAGGTATAGTGCGTCAAGAAACTTTAAACCACATCACATAATATCGGCATATCCTTAGAATAGTGTCATAGGTAGGCACCTACATACACTATACTAGAATCTATGAAACTCAACACGTTACCAAGACTTTGCACGTTGTTGACAACACGAACTTGCTCCAAAATAGCCCTGAGATAAACTGGAAACTGTACATCGGCCTTATCTATTGTGTGTAACAGGCCGTTTACGAGACAAAGTTCCGAGTTTAGATTAAGCGTAACAGAGTCGTAACGAGGAACAACAGACGCAATTATACAACTAACTCACTCAACTCCTCTTCAGAATAACACTTTGGAGTATGAATAAGACGAGCTTTAAAATAAATCAGAGCAATAATAATGCCAGCCTATTCTATGACCCACCGTAGAGCAAGGACAATATTTAAACGGCCTTATGTGTAAACATATTAACCCTTGTAGTATTCTAGGGTTAGTCTACATCATCATGTAATAGATAAGAGGAAACTGTATACAAAATCTTACCACATTTGTACCTAGAACTAACTATACCAAACCACCAACCACCACCTAGTAATACCAATCCATTAAGAATCAGTCAGTCTGTTAATTATTAAGGGATTTATGTGGCAGATGTGAGTGGCAACACCGGGAGGGGACGCCCTAGAAAGACCTACCTACCCTGACCTTATTGGTGAGGTTCTTCAGAAAGGTCAGGTGCGCAGTACTCGTAACCGGCGTGCTTGGATGACCAGATGTATGAATGTGGATGAGGCGAAAAGAGTGTGTAAGGATCGTAGCAGGTGGCGTTCTATGGTTTCTGCCTACGCCCATGGGAAAAAAAGCGTAAGTTTATGTATGTATGTAGGTATGTACCAGCCTATTACTGCCCCACTGCAGGGCAATGACCTTTTCTCAAACAGAAGGCACGAGCATTGATTACCACGTTTGCTCAATGTGGATTCGAGATTTTAGACTTATGTTAAAAAGAAGTCCAGGTTTCCTTATGATGTTTTCCTTTACCAATAATAGCAATTTGCAAAATAAACTTCGAAAGTAGGCACGTATGAATTAGAAAACGTCACATTGGCACTTGCCCGCACCTGGTTGAGAACCCACAGCCTTAACCACTGGGCCATTACATCACTACCTTTAAAAGCGTCCTTTTACAGCCGTAAATATCGACTCTTTAATAGGTATCTTCCGATCCGATGCAATGAACGATCGTAAAGGGATACCGTGATAAATGCGTCGTTTTTTGAATAGACTTCACACATCCAGGTACGTAAAGGCAAAAAGTCAAATAAAATATTTACTTTTGAGAAATTTCTTTAGGCTTGTACAATTCATACTCGAACAAAGCTTCCTTTAAAAACTCCTCAATTAAACAGCATCGTTAAATGAAAGGAACAAAAACAATACTTAATTAAGTTTCGAATTGTAGAAACTTTACAAGTGGAATTCAATGAGTCTTGTTTCTTAGATGCCTAGTTTTAAACGCAGTTTCATTGGACTCCGCTAAACTTTCTTGTTGTATGTAAATTATGCTACGTATTTTTGAAGGGAGGACATCTGACGCCCAACGATACCTAGTAAATCTTTTATAGCAAAAAACTTCTTCTAAGCAAAAATATTTTCGACTAAACCGCTCGAGTTGTTTTTTCATCGTTGGTTTTGGGGTCCCGTACACAAATGGTGCCAAGTGAAACCCTAAGAATCCGCTGTTTGGCGGTCCGTCTGTCACAGGACTGCATCTTTCGACATGTAATTGCAGAAATCATCAAAAAATAACACTCACTTAAAAATTTTAGAGTTTAATTTTCTGCTGCATTTTATTTTACAAGAAACTTGTTTTTTCAATATTGTGTGATGATACAGAATCCTTCATAAACAAATCCGACTCTTCTAGACCAGCCTTTTTCTAGACAGCTTAGTGTTCTTAGTCCCAATTGTTATCTGTCTTGTATTCAAAATAGAAAAACGACGTCCATTTGTTGTATTTGCTTAAAGAGTAAAATACACAAAGACTCTAAGCATTTCAATTGTAACATCAACAGCTAATAAGTATTTAGCTCTCGTACTCGTAATTTGAAGTACATATTAAATCAGACTTTACAAGACTTACCTACATATAACAAATTTACTTACATTACCCAAAATTTCCCAAAACACAACCTAAAATTATTTGTTTCTATTTATTCCCCTGAAAATACGGCGTCGCATTTTAAGATATTAAACTTGTTCACATAATATATGCGTCCCCCTGCGCCTATTTCCTTCGGGAGGAGGCTATTTGTATTCACAAGGGAAGAACAGTGAATGCATTCGCCCGCTGCAAGCCAGAGATTCGTGACGAATTTTTCATATGAAATTTCATACATGAAAATATTTATATTATTTTTGTTTTGAGCTTGGTATACGTCGCGTAAATACTTGTATGAATGTAACATTTCTCCAACTGTATGTTATCTAATATGAATGTGTGTTGAAAGGGGAAAAGGCATGTTCGCTAATATGAAAATGGTAGGAAATATTCGGTCTTTGTCGGGACAATATGTTCCTATACCAACTATTTTATTTTTAAAGAGTAAGTACGCAGGTTATTGCACATTCTTCCCCATATGATACTGCCTTTTGAAAGGAGCAACTAGATTCAATTATATTTGTCTCTTGTAGAACGTTCAAAGGTGCTTTTTAATGGTCCCATCGAAATAAATTTTACTTTGACAAAGGTACAATTGTATTTTTAAACATTCTCAATATATCGTAGACAAGGTTTACAAAAATATTTTACCAAGAATACATACATATTATTATTAACACAAACCTTACTTGTCCTACCTTTTCTTCAATTATAAGTTCCCTCATGATGTTTTCCTTTACCAATGTCAGTGATAAACTTATATTAGAAGGTACATTACATATGAAAAAAGAAAAAGACAAATTGTTACTTGCCCAATATCAAAATCTCACACTCATACAGGAGAGCTCTCCATTTATCATAACAATAATTACCTACTCTAAGGGGATTCGGAAGCTTAAAACCCCTATGAAAATCCTTCAATACACTTATAGCTATATAGGTACACAACGTAAGAGTTCAAAGACTTTGAACCAGCAAAGCACTTACCGGATGACTTTCCTTCACACATTATACAAATGTACAAGAATGCAATAGCATCAGAACTTCCCCATTTTTTCTCTGCTCCCCAAACCGCTAATAATGCTTAGTACGGCCCATTGCGTCCGACTTACTGTTGAACAGAAACTTATTCCGGGAGCTTGGAGCTATCTCCGTGCTATATCGCAGCTACTTTACTTAGCTATAAACAGGGATAGCATAATCGGATGCGCACTTATCTAAACTTCAGGTGTTGGTTTAGTATAGAATGGACTTTTTTATTAAAAAAATCCCGCGATTACTAGTTTTATTGTTTTTTTTCTGACGCAACATGAAGTTTCGGTTAGATTATACGGGTAGGTTGTATCGATTTTTTTTATTAAAATCAATTTTTTTTAGAAGTCGTATCCATATTTTCTTAACGAAAAATGAACTAGCTATAATAAATTCTTTTACCGGCTCGATAAGGTACTGTTTAGAAAATTGGTGTTGCTTGGATATGATACTAGTATATACGTATTGAATCCTAAAGGCGATAATAAAAATATTCTAGAGCCTATTCTATCACCTTTAGGATATCACAGTAGCCTATAGGACTGATCGCAGAAACATTTTAATAAAATCTACTTAACCTCAACATACAATCACGCCATTCCCCGAAGGGTTAGGCAGAGGTGTACCAATTTACACCTACAGTTTGCCGGTATCTTTAGGTCCCATGTATTAGGGGGCGAGCCTACTTAACTTCCTATGAGATAAAAGTCAATATCTACTAATCTAGTTCTCATTTACATAAAGCTTATATATAACTAGCTTTTGCCAGCCACTTCATCCGCTTAAATAACAGTAAAAAGTAGCCTATGTCCTTTCTTGGGGTACAAACTTGTCCCGTACCAAATTTTATCAAAATCGGTTCAGTCGTTCAGTCGTGGAAGCATAACTGATAGACAGACAGAATTACTTTTGCATTTATAATATGAAAGAATGGATTATCTTTTTAGCCATTTTTTTTTATTAACATCTGTCAGTTGTGCGCATTATAATATTATTTTCCCAAATTCTTTCCTCAAACATTCCTCCAACATGTCCGGACGAGCGGAGTATATTCTCCCTCATTTTTACGTTCCTCTTTTTCAAATGTACCCAAGGCTTTCACCTTCTCATTGCTTACGGCGTCCGTATGGTGGCGGCGTTTTATTACCTTATGCGTATGGAGTTTGGGCAATAACTGAGCAAATAATAATAAAGTGCTCCGTTTGTTTACCAAATTTCGTTATAAACTGGATCAGATTCAAATCATGTATCTAATCTTATTTTATGAGGATGAAACTGTGGTAATCATTGGCTTTGGGTCTAATATTTATTTGTGGGTGGAATCCTAATTCTTTTTCTGAAATGAAAGAAGCCTAAGTTTCTCCTTATCCTAGATATCTGCCGACCATTGTCACGTCAAAACTCTCAATTTTAAAGTCAAAGTAAAAATCAAGGCATTTATTTAAATTAAACCATTTACAGGCACTTTTTAATAGTCAAAGACACGGTAAGTGATACTAGTTTGAAACTAGTTGATCGTTCGAAAACGTAGGTTCTAACCTCTATGGAGGTTATGGAATTTGTTCGAAAGAGTTACCGTGGCCCTGGAACGCAAAGGGCATTAGGAACACGGTTGGGATTTAGTCAGGTCTCTATGGAGAGGAATGAGCAAGAAACTCCACGCACACTCTACCCAATTAAATTTTCACAAAGTCTCGGTTACATTATTTTTGCTGTTAGGTACTATTGTGCCATAAAAATATAAATAAGTAGGTACATCCCACCATCATTCAACCGTAACATAATCCCATACAAGGTCTCGTTAGCTCCAGAATACGTTTTCCGTACTAATGAGTTTTAGCCCTTTCAATCAGCACCCCTCATGTAAAAAAGATCAACCCTTGTAAACGCACTCCGCTGATTAATTACTGACTTGCTTTATCCAGTCGGATGTAGGGTACTGGAGGTACTGACCCTTATTCAACTCATGGGTTTTATTGGGTAAGTGTAATAAAATTGGGAACCGAGTTAAAATACTGAATGAAGACTACCAAGGCTTGAGCTAAGAAAATAGCGTTTTGGTGGTACCCATTAGGGTAGAAGTAGTTAGACAGTCGAAAATGCGTGTACTTCAATATCATAGTTACTTCAAATCGTACAGATCTTTGTAGTGACATATTAAAAACCTAGGCAAACTAAATAAATTGTCTTGAATGAAAATAGGATCTACAGTCACGAGTATAAACATGTAGATACTTGGAAAAAATTGAAATCTGTTTTTTGGTATTAGAACAATTGCATTTTTTTAATAAGACCGATTTCCTAGTAGTATGGGATCCAGATATTAGTAACATCTTTTCCATTTTAATCAATCTTTGAGAAGGAAATAGCTTTAAACTTTTGCTATGTGTACACATATTGATGTCCGTGACTGTACGTCAGTCGTATACAATTTACTTATTACACTATATTCAACCTTTCGGTCGTACAAATGTCAAATCATATTCACCCCTCACACCAAGCTCTATCAAGAAAGCAAGGAAATATCCAGGTATCATTATAAAATATTACATCAAAACATGTTTGTCTTGCCACAAATCTCATCCCCAACATCTTTAAATGCTTATATCACCAGCAAACATTATCAAAAGAAAATCGAAGAAAAACAATTCACTCCGGCGCTGTTGAGCAAACTTCGGTGCGTTCCCTAATCTCCTACTTATTGGGGTTAAACCGATGAAGTCATCAATTTGAATGAAATCTATTCCGGGACTCCGGTCCGCCCCTTCCCTCGAGCTAATCAAAGAGTACAGAGGTTAATACCAGTGATGTTTTACTTTTTTTTCAATATCCCTTTGACAAACACTGTTTGGCTTCTTTGAATGCTGGCTGGAATTGAGTGATTTTGAAATTGGAAGGTTATCGTACAGTTCGTCAAAGTTCGGTCAGAAGTCAATACTCTTTGCTAAAGGAATTTGTAGACAATGTAATGTACGTTTGTATGTGTGCGTTATGTGTGTGTGAAGTTAGCGATTCTCCCGTACTTGAGGCTATTATTTCCAATCCGTTCTTAATTTTATACTGTAAAGTAACTCTAATTAGCTTTCTGTTACGCTTTCGTGACTAAACCGCCGAAACGATTTTAATGAAATATTGAACCCCAAGAAAGGACATAGGCTACTTCTTATTTCACGACTTCGTCTGCGTTCGCGATAATCGACATTTCTACGAACGATGTCATGGGAAAAGCTAGTTCGATACAATTCGCCAATCTAAATAAAGAACAGGTATTACTCACAACAGACTTATTGGCGTGACTTCTGCTCAGCAATCCGGTCGTATGACCCGGTATCTAAACCACGCCAATATCTAAGAAATAAACGACAGTATGCCAAACTCAATTAAGGGTTGATAAGTTTAAACTTCAACAGCCAAACAACACAATATGTTTCTCCTACGAAGAGGACATCAAAGCCAAATTGAATGTTAAAACTTCGCAACAGTATAAATAAATAGTTTTACCAGCCTACACGTATGAGGGCGTTCACACCCTGCGTTGTCAAACTTTGTTCCTCACACTCATTGATATACTGTATTTATTTCCACACTATAAGCGACGCTGTCTATCCACTTCGCACTTGTGATTTCCCCCGGGTAGCCTTGTTTAATAATTCAAGTCGTCCCATGTTCGGACCTTACCTTAGTTACAACGATGCCGAATAATTAATTTACAAGTGCCAGAACAACTTTGGGCTTGACCCACTTGGAGTGTGACGTGCTCGCTCCGATTGTTTGCTTAAATTGTTATTTTATTCTTCTTGGTTTATTAGATGCCGCAATTTTAATCAGTTCTATGACGGTATAGGTATTGTTTGTAACACAACACATACCATCACACCTGTATTCCCCGAAGGTTTAGGAAGAGGTTTACCAATGTTCACGAGAATTTCATAATAAAATCCAATAACACTTTTTGCTCTTGCTTGAGCTACGCTTCACGGGGTTGCAAACTGCCTATTAACATCTGCAATACCAGAGACCTTGCAAATGCGTTGACATGCCAGAGATCTGACACGGAAATAGGCATGGTGGTAGTACTTCCCCGAACGAGCTCCTTCACAAAGAGCTCTACTCCTACTACCCCGATCAGAATCTCAACAGAAATCGGCAACATTCGAGAATTACTAACTCGTTCCACCCTACAGTCTCGCCCCAACACAATATACCTACCTACCTCAAAATTTCCAACACAGCAAAAAAAATACAAAAAGAGAAAAATACATTTTCAATAACAATAATATCGCCAATTGTAGACCCTCATATTATAATAATTCGAATAAATTTAACAAGGTCCCTTTTGCAACGTGTTTCATACATCAATAACCCAAAGCATTACATACAAATGTAGCGAATATGTCATGAGATAGGGTTACCATCCATAAGAAATGCGTTGGGACAGGTGTGGAGCCGAACGGACCTTTTAGATTGGACGTGGTATAAGAATTGATCGAATTTGTGTCACGTCAATGTGAGGTGGAAATAAAAAACGAAAATATTGTTATCTGTTTCGTTGGTGGCAGGATTTGCAAAAATAATAATATCTAAGATATATTTTCGGGTACAGAATAAGACAACTCATATCTTATCGAGTGAGTGGTGTAGCTAAAATTGAAGCAACTTGCTAGAAACTTTCTGAAGAGCTTTTTCAGAAACAGAAAAAGCCTATCTTATAGCCCATTGTAGGGGTCTATCAAAAGCTTAATTTGTTTGTCTTGCTAATGGAATTTTACTATTAGGTAAAAGTGAAATTATTTATTAACTACTATTATAAAATATTTTGTAAACAAAAATTATTTAATTATGCATGAATATCCAGGGTTCCTAAAGGATCTTATGAAGTCTAGATATTCAAATTAGACCACAAAAAGCTGATAAAATATTCAGCAAACTCAAACAGTGCAACTTAAGATCTTCTCCAAAAAATCAAATTCATGGCTATTCTCCAAGTACATAAGGGCTACACGCGTCATACCCGAAAGAGACCTCAGGTGCAATATTGCACACTCGTACCCTGCCTTCCATGGCGACAAAGAAATAGGAGCCATCTTCTTTACACGCGCTCCAAAAAGTCACCTTTATTGCATCGTCTATAAATATGAATTTTATTTAAAGAATTGGCATGAGGTAGATTTTTTACGATTTTTCGGTTATTTATTGCTTCCAATGCGTGTGCAGGTATTGGTTTGTTATTTTCCCCTAGGCTGTGCATAAATCTTTCAAAAACACACACGTACGTACCATTTGCGGAAAAATACTCTGTTTTTTAAAACAATGGACACACATTTCTAGACGTACAACTTATTGTAATATTTTTTTTTAACTAATGTCATTTATTTCCCTACTAATGGAATGGAATTGGAATGGGCAACTAAATTCAATATTACAATTTTTTTATATCAAATAACATTTAAAAGTGCCTTTTAATGAACTAGTGTAGTCAAAATAAACGATTAGATTTATTTTTAAAGACAATTTTATTTTAGTTTTTGATATTATTTCTCGACTCTATAAAGTATTATTATAGAAAGTCCATTTAATTCATTAAGCAAGATTGACCTTAGATGAACTAACCTTTACGTACTTACCTACAGCCATACAAGGGATCAAGTTCATTCACCCCACAGACAAGTCCATTTCACCCTTGAACAATTATTATGTCGATATTTTGTAAACAATAGCAGTACAACACCTGTATAATAAATTAGCTTGTTAGTTACACATAAGTTATCCTCCCCAAATAATTTAGTTAGATACTAAGTTATGCTTGCGACTTTGTTCGCATGAATATCGGTTATCACGGGGTTTTATCATTATTGCACGAAACGCTATGTTTTTTAAAATAAAAGTAGCCTAAGATATTTAATATCAGCTATCGACCAGTGAAACCGAAATCAGTCTAGCCGTTTTAGGGATTACACGGAACAAACAGACACACCACATTAAAAAAAAATGTGTAGCTTAAGTATTGTGTGAATCAAGACTATGTAAAGAACGTAGCAGGTGGCGTTCTGTGGTTTCTATCTAACCTCATGGGAAAAACGCGTGAGGTTATGTATGTATGAATTGTGTAAATTTTGCAAAAGGCTGATATTTTGACATTACAAACAAACACTTCAATTTTATTTATTGGAATAGATTTATATGTAGATACCGCTCGTAGCTCATGACGACACGTTACTAGTACATCGTTGAACTGTCAAAAGTTCCATAAAAGTTTAACGGGCCGTGTATCAATAGAAATGATTCGGGACTCCGCTCGCTCACACGCCATTGATTTTCACGATAAATGTCGTATTGCGAATAGTTTTCTGTAACAACAGATGTTATTCTAATACGAGCGATTTGGGAATTATGCCTTTGTTTCAGGGAACGTTAAATTATTCGTGAAATTAAATAAAGCTAGCGGCAGAAGGAAATTATTTTCTTTCAGTGCATCGGAACTGAAAATCGGTTTTCATTTGGTTCTGGCTTGACTCGCTTTTGGAATCGACACATATGTATTGTAACTCTTGGACGTGGTGACGGTACAGAATTCAATCTACTCAACTGAAACACACTTTGCTCAACTACTATTTCGTATATTGAGGTAATTTTAATATTCTGACTTATTAGTCAGGATATTACACACACAGCCTAACACAGCTACTTTCACATTTATAATATTTTATAGATGCGAAAGTAGCTGTGATGGCTGTTACGATTTCACAACTAAATCAATGAACCGATTTTGATAAAATTTCTTTCGAGGTAGGTTCGAACCCCAAGACATAACATAGGATTCTTTTTATTCGTTTGCGTCCTCGATAACCTACAATCACGCGGACGAAATCGCGGTCAAAAGCTGTAGTACGATTCTCTAAAATGCAAACTCGAAAACGAGTCTCACTAAAGTGATCGAGTGAACTTGTCATTGGTTTATATTCGTTCGCCGTGGTGACGTCACCACGGCGAACGAATACTAAGCCAATGACAAGTTGGTTCGTTATCGAAGTGAGACTCGTTTTCGAGCTTGCATTTTAGAGAATCGCACAGCTGGTTAGATATATTTTTATATCAGAAAATCGTCTTGTCAGCTTTCTTGGCGCCAGCCTCTTACTACTGTGCCTGGCTAAAGCGTGCTTCACACTTAAACGGGTCGATACATTCGATTTAACATTCTGAAGCAAGCCTTATATTTTACAGGCAATCATATTCAAGTTTTTGCCAATACCAAAGAGAAAGTTGTAAACTTTTAATCAAAATCAGTACAATCACATGTACCCAATCTTATCGGGCAGTTCAAAGACCCATAATAGGCCATTAGCCGGCTCGCACAAAAAACATGCCATAAATTAACAGACCACGGCTATATGTCTTGCTCCCCTAGTAAATTTCATTGCGAGCGATACCCCGTATTTAGTGCTAACCCATCGGCCCTATACGACTCCCATTATGGGATTGATGAACCCATAATAGTAGGGATTTATCTGTTTCATTGTATCCGGGATAGAGTTGTGATGGGGAGTATGTCTGTGGTAGAGACACAACTATATAGCTACGTTGGGTATGTATAGGAAAAGTTAGTTTAGTAGCAAAGAATAATACACATATATACATACTCATTGTATCTACCTATGGATTTGTGTCCGAACTAAATGATTTGATTTGAATAACATGAAATAATCCACAATAATTCAGTAATTTGTCACTTAGAGGTAGCTGTGTTTAATTTAAGTATTTTTTGCAAATTATATGTGACAGAATATTCTGACAAAAGAGGACCGATGAAGAAAAAATTTATACTATGGATACCTATTCTCCACATTAGCTACATAGATGTATGAAATCCAAAGTAGTCCAAAGTTAAAGGTATTTTTAATGCAGTTACATTATGTAAGTTTGTATTGCTAGATTAAAACACCAACACTCTCAATCGTTCGCGGTTTCAGTCAATGAAAAACTGTCATTAATCATGTGAAAAACATAGACAGACCTGACATGTGTTTTAAAATTATATAATAATACTATTTACTTATTTTCTCCCAATAACTCATGAAATGGCAAAACAAAGACTTACAAAAGTATTATTTTCAGCTTATTTTCAGAATCGTTAATCATTTTCAGTATAATAATTGACTTCCGATCAAGCACGTGAAAAAATAAAATTAAATACACATCAAAATGAGCGAAAATTATTAACAATACGAACTTTGAAACCGACCAAAATTTCGTGTCCAAAAAAAACCCGAGTCCCCAATAAAACAGACAACAATGAATAAAAAAACTCAATTCGTTATTTTTGATTTTATATGGGGATCAGTTGGTAGCCATTGAATAAATTTCCTGTTTGTCAGGCCTTTGGGCATGTTCAATAAATCTCGCAAATTATATTCATAGACTGACTGCCGAATTCTGATACTATCAAGCACACAACGTTACAGTAACATCGTCCTTGAATACTAGATTGGCGAAGATAGCTTTCATTGATCTGATAAGCTGAAATTATTCGCTGTCTTTTCAAGAAATATCTACTTCCCTTTTAGCTAACAAAGGAAGCCCTTGTATTAACATCTAAGGCTATATTTTAGACATGTCATGGTCGCAACGCTGAGCCATATATTTTGATATTGTCTTTGTTATATATTGACGTCATTTGGTTTAGGTACTGCTGTCTTGTATAATGGATAAGTTTTTTTTTGTTTATTTTTGTTAAATATATAATAATAAGTACCGTTAACATTTTTTAAACACTTATTAAATAACAATGATAATAATACCAGCCTATTATTTTTCCACTGCAGGGAAAAGGCTTTTCTCAGAGTGGATTGGGATCGGTAAGAAAAAAGATCAGAAAAAAACCTAAATTTATAATCAACTAGCTTTTGCCCGTGGCTTCGTGCATGAGGAATTGTCACCTACTTTGGGTAAACTTTTTATTTTTTAGATACAATTTTTTTTTTTACTTTTTTACAATCCTTTATTTATTTCTTATCAAGTGCCTAATTACAAAGTTTCATGGTTTTATCTTCAATAAAGACGGACTCCCATACAAACTTTCATCCCGTATTTCAACTCCTTTAAGCCTTTTCATCGCATCAAAAGGTAACCTAAATCCTTTTCCAAGATATAATTTAAACCCCTCAAAATCGGTTTGGCGGTTTAGGCGTGAAAGAGTAACAGACAGACAATACTACTTTCGCATTTATAATATTAGTAAGGATTTATTTATTTATAGACTTCATGGACGCTTTTAAATTTTATAGATTTAAAACCACATTCAGCAGATTACTGAATTTAAACCATTTCAGATAAACGATCGTAGTGAATTATTTAGTGGTTGCCAAATTAATGGGTTGAGTATCTATTGACAATTGTTGGCGTTTTGTTTGCTATGGCGCTTAGTACTTACTTATTTATTGCATTTACAAAACGTTTAATTCATTAACACTTTAGTTTTATCTTTAAACTTTATTTATCTATTTACATTTTTAAATATTTGTATAAAAATAAAACTATTCCAAAAAAAAACACAAATTTGTGCCCATCGGTATCGGGATTATCGGGACTTTAATCAAACATTCGTTTAATTTTCAATGTATAAAAATAATGTATAAATACTTATCTTCAATTTTTTGTAACAATATAACCCGATTGGCTGAAAATAAACAGGAGAATATATGGCCTCGTTTATGTTAAAACACAGTTAGCATACACACAGAGTCAAAACAAATTTTAATAAAAGTTTTCGAAGCGAGAATCCATACACGGATATGATACACCTCAGTGTTAATTGGCATTCAAACTTTGGACAACGATACCAAAAACATGGCCTTAACAACAACTCGAAAGCTGAACCATATCCATTCAAACTGTTCGACAATACGAGATATATCCTGGATTCAGAACTAGGGGTCCTATTATCCAACTACTGCGCCAGAAAGTCCAGTAATGTTTGACACCTGGTGTGAGTTCCCCCTTCATTGTGCCTGGATTTCTAAGCCCCCTTTGAAGGTATTCTTCAGAATAGGCGCCTAGCAACAGTTGATGGATTCAGCGTTGCGTATGACGGAGTTGTGCGTTAACGTCCCTTTTGATTGTCAATCATATGCCATGCAGTGAGAATTATGCAAAGCGAGGCAGCACTTCTGTTTATTTCATTGAAAACAGTGTTTGACTCAAACAACATAACCGGTGTTTTGTTCTGGAACCTTCTGATTACAGAGACATTGTGCAACCATTTTTTCGCTGACAACCTCTGTACGGTTGGATGAACCCGTAAGCAAAATTTTTGCGAGCTGCTATAAATAGTGTTTTTTTACCCTAAAACTAAAAGTCGTTTCCCAACACTAATATTTGCATAATGATACTTAGTTTCATGGAGAATATGCGTAATTAACGGCTAACGTGTCTTTTTACACACCATTGTTATTAAACAGTAGGTAAATAAAGATAGCATAATCTACACTTATCTACAGTCTTCTAAATTTCACCGGCCTTATATTTCACCTTCAACAAATCGATAACGTTCAAAATTTTCCATTAAGAACACTGAAAAGTACTCAAAGAAACTTTTTACCGTGTCTCCAATAGTTCACTGTGACGTCAGAAATCAAATAGAAGAAAAGACAAACATTGGGAACAAACGTTGGGCAAACAAAGTGTACTGAAAGTCATGGCACGTGACGAGAACTTGTTATCGGAGGCACTCGTTAGTACAGTGACGGATACCGGCAGGATCGCTGTTGTGTACACATGAGAGTCACTGATCTAAGCAAAAAAACGTAGGTCTTTTCATAAAGTACCTTTCTTCAAGAATATAACCATGAACGTATGGGATACTAGCTTCTGGCCGCGGTTTCGTTCGCGTGGATTCCTGCTCGCGTTAAGTCTTTTGTTACTGCTACGCTGCCGTGTGTCGTAGCGTGATGTTATATAGCCTATATTACTTCTTGATAATTTAGCTATCTATTAGTATAAAAATTGTTAAAATCGGTCGAGTAGTTTCGGAGCTTATTTAGTACAAACAATCAAAAAAATCTATCCTCGTTATAATATTTTTATAGATGAAAATTTCCAAGTTTGAAAATAGTATCGTTATCGTTAATTAATAGTTAAGTGTAAGTTCTAAGAAATAATGCCAATTTTATAGACAGACTATGTTATTATAAAGTAAACAGAAGATATATAATTAGTCGGTTTTGTATTTCAATATTAGATGAATATTATATACAGACCCAACACGGCTTCGGATCTCATCTCAAATTCAAGACTTATAACTTATAACGTCTCTCCTAAAATAGAAAATCTACTGGAAACTTACTGAAACTCTCTACGAAGAACACTAGCATTTTAATGTACCCGACCTTTAATATAGCTACCATGAAAATATTATACAAAGTACTTTTCTAAAAAGGGATCATTTCAATACGTTGATACAAAACTCAATTTGTCCCTGATCAAACGCGGAGACGCAAACAACGAGTGAAATATCTCTTATAAAAGTATCAGTTACTTCAGTAACTACATTTTGGTCGGAAAATAAAATTATAGAGTACCTTTTCGTCGGAGGAGAGCGTAACACACTTGGATCGCGAGACGAATACTAAATGTAAGGAAGCACCTACGTGAAAGGTTCCCGTATCGATTTCTTGAAATTTCTACCCTAAACACACTTGCTCGGATAAAATATAAATAAGATACTCGGTACTTCCACATTTACCATTCCACTTAAAATAATCCTGGCTTCTTCTTAAAATAAAACAATTTATTTATTTTTATCAAAAATATTTTTGCTCATCGCTTTTAAAAAATTTCAAAGGAGTCAATATGGAGTTTCTTGCCTATCCTTCTCCATACGAAACTAACTCTTAGAATAGGCAACTAGATTTAATTATTATCAATTTTGACTTGTAAATGACGTTCAAAATTGCCTTATAATGGTCTAAATTAAATAAATAATTCAACTATGATTTTGCTTAAATAAAATCGAATGTCCACTTAAAAACGTCGATGCTTGCAAAACCAGGCCAAATCGGTTCAAAGATTTGTAACCATTTTCTTACTGACCTGAAAAACAGTTTATCAGCTGCGGGTCTTCCCACGGTGCAAGAGTCATTCCAGGAAAATGGGTTAGAAGATATTATCCTTATGAGCTAACAAACATATCGGGTTTACGATAACAGATCGTATTTCCTGCGGCAAAAGAAGGAAAATGTAAGAAATCGTAAAACAAAGGCAAATTACAAACACATAGGCTCTAATTAAATTGATAAAAATAAATTACTAGCTAAAGATATATTATAACACCTTTTGATTTTGTTATATTTGTTAGTACTCCGTTCGCAGGTTTTTTACTTGTCCTATTCAAACAGGGAAACCTATTATAAGCCATACAATACTGTAACGCATTATTCTTAGATAAATTGTATGCGTCGCCATTGGTTACCTGAGTAACCAATAAAAGAGCACTCTAATCACACAAGCAGTAAAATAACGACAATTTAAAAATCCACTCGGATGTCGAAATGCGAGTACACCCTACAACATAACTGGTAAATATTTTACGCGTACCAAAATGACGACTTCGCAAATGTTTTCAAGCAAATGCTACATTTAGATGCATGAACCCATAAGCCAACTCCCGACGAATACATAACACATTTTTCAGTCGTTCTAAATAACGTAAGCTTCAATGTAGGGAACCCGACACAAACTTCTGCTATATACAAACACAAAACGCTACGCTACGGTTGAAGTCTTGGGTTCGATTCCCAGGTTGAGCAAAGTGTTATGGGGTTTTCTATGTTAATGGCAATTGGTGGACGGACGACCTGATTAAGACCACAGGAAGACGCTGTATGCAAGCCAGTTCCAACCAGTCCTATTGGAAATCTATGAGGGAAGCCTATGTCCAGCAGTGGACGTCATACGGCGGACATGATGATGATGAATGGCAATAGTCTCGCCCCCTATTACATGGGACCTAAATACACCGGCGAACTATGGGTATACATTAGTACACGTCTGCCTAACCCTTCGGGAAACACATGCGTGGTGGTATGTATGTATGTGCAAACAAAAAATGGTCGCGAAAGCAACATTCACGCGAGAACTATGAGGGGGAAAAAATAAAGGAGTAAAGTGAAGTCCCATGTCCGCGAAACGTGCTGTACCTGAATACAAACGACAAATAACAAAATTGCTGCGGTCGGAACACTCGAGGCTTAGAAGGGGTCAACCCTTTGAAAAGCTTGAAATATACCCGACAATTTCTTGTGACTTAATTTGATGGTTTTGGAGACTTACAGAAGAAAACGAGGCATTCATTCGGAAATTTTCTGGAATACAAATTATTATTAGCTTGTGTAATGCTTGGCTGATCAAAGTGCCTTCTTAATAATATAACAAGCTCTCGATTCTGATCACTCACGAATTTTTACCATGGAAACACTATTTTATGATTTTAGATCCAACAGTTAAAATTGTTCGTCGTTTCAGCTGTGCATTTTGACAGTACTCTTTTCGACTTTTCTACTTTTGTATGGAACAACTAAATTTATTTCAATAACCGTTGGTATATTTGCCGAACAGAAACGTTTTCGTTACAATATCCCTCCCAGCCCGTAATTCTGGATGGGGCCACTGAGGGCCGATGCCTGCCGGGGCTGCGGGTTGTTCGAAAGAGATACCGCGCCCCCGGAACGCAAAGGGCACATGAAGGAACATAGACGGGTTTTAGTCAGTAAAAGTCTGACACTCCCTCCCGCCCCGCCCAGGGCGGGGGAAGTTATTTGATGATTTCCCGGCTATAAAAAAAAAAAAAAAAAAAAGCCCGTAATTCTCTCAATTGTTTTCCTATAATTTGCAGTCACAGATATAATACAACAAAAAGAAAATAAGCGACGAAAAATTACAAAGCAAAAACGTTTTAGGAGTTAAGCCTCGCTCCTGATTGAGTGGGATAAGGTTGAAGGAAAAAGAGCAAAGGTAAATCCCTCCCGACCAAACAGCACTTAAGTATGTCCACTTAACGTTGAGAGTACGAATGAAAGCGGCCAGGACCCAATACGACCGGCCAAAGTAAATAGATGAAATTTCTTTTCACTTGACTAAAGCTAAGTGAATGCGGACTGTGTTAATAAAATAATAGTGCCGCCTTATCGGACATTTCGTCTAATGCCCCCTTTATCTGCAAAGGATTGTGCGTGCCCAAAGAAACAAAGTTCTACAAACGACTTTACCAAATGGGACCAGACTTTACTTAACCCGAACTTTGGACTTTCAAACTGTGAATTAAATCCAATTGTTTAAGTTGGACT
The DNA here is from genome assembly GCA_932526535.1 of Caradrina clavipalpis. NCBI lineage: Eukaryota > Metazoa > Arthropoda > Insecta > Lepidoptera > Noctuidae > Caradrina > Caradrina clavipalpis. The sequence goes on from OW052098.1 coordinate 12,574,799, forward strand.
TTTTTACCTAATTCGTACCTAGTGTTAAGTTAAAGAAACAGCAATTCGTCGCTACGAACATTTGCAATACCAAAAATTTGCTCTGAAGACTCTAAAGCATTAAGACACAGAATAAAAGGCTGTTATCGGGAAATTATAGCAGAATTTCCCTGAAATACTCCACGCAATTATAGCCTTATCAGCCTTAATAATAAGATTGGATATCGCGTAAGCCAAATAATTAACAGTTACATGAACCTTCAACATTTAGCGGTTTCCTTTTCCTTTAATTACACTTTGATTGGAATCATGAATCTTATACGTTTGACCTCCGAATAAATAAGTACCTGAGTAAGGATGGTGTCCTTTTTTTTCTTAATTAAGGTTGCGAAACTGGATTTACCAAAAGTAAGCGGAACTCTAAAGGTAGAATAAATGAACTTAGTTCGGTAGGTAATAGGTACTATCACCTAAATTTGTTCGGCCGAAACGATATTTTATTCCGGGGTTTATAAAACAGAAACGTTGGCATATAGATCTCACTTTAAAAAGCTCTCGGATTTTTATTTTGCAGCGTGTTCGTGTAAATCGCGGCTTTCAGAATTTGAAATAAATACTTTAGGTACCTACGTACCTAAATTGTACCGTATTTTAGGTATGTAACGTCCTGTTATAAAATATATTTTCTTCGACGTATATTTATATATCTTTGGATCCAGAAAACTCGATATATTGTATATTTGGTACAACTGTTAAAATTTGCTTGTACAATACAAGGCACATTTTCCCTAATTATAGGATAGGGTTGACGGTTATAGTGGTACCTTTAAAAAAGAACAATATATGATATTGATGACATGTCAAATTTTTTAGTTCATATGTGCTTTTCAAGTTTAGGTATCTTGGACATCATTGACATCGGTAAAAGCATCATGAGATCAATTGCTAGTCCGCCTTGAACAAGCGCAGTAGTTAGTGTTTGTGCCTTCTCTGTATGAAAACAGGCTTTTGCCTTGAAGTGAAACAATACTAAGTTAGGTAAAATATTATATAAAATATATAAATATACCATCACGCCTGTATTCCCCGAAGGGTTAGGCAGAGGTGTACCAATGTACACCCACAGTTCGCTGGTATATTTAGGTCCCATGTAATAGGGGGCGAGCCTATTGCCATTAACCGGGCACAAATCCAAACTCCGAGCTGCTACTGAGAATTTCATAAAAAAAACCCAATAACACTTTTTGCTCGACCTGGGAATCGAACCCGGGACCCCTTGCACAGCAGTCGCACTTGCGACCACGAGACCAACAGGGCAGGTAAAATATTATTCGTTTCATAATTACTTAATCTAATATTTAATAAAAGGGTACCTATCAAAAACGTGAACAATGCTACAGTTCATAAAAGTATTTACACAATACCAAGAACAATACAACAAAATCGTTTAGTATCGTTCATCCCTCCCCCGAGACACAACACCGACTCTCAATCCGAGATAAAATTGAGACTGCAATAGTCGATGGCCCATCACGTCCCGAAACTTAACCTGAGAGAGTTAGGGCGTTTGTTTAACAAGCCTCTATTTACAGTAACCGTGGTGAAAGCTCCGGGTTGTACGCCAACTAAATCTTTAGGGAACCAGCAAACGAGAGATTGTTTAAAAATGGAACGAACTGGAATTAAGGATTTCGGGGAACTATTTGATGTTTTTTTTTTTTTTTGGAGTGTTGGTATCCAGCCTTGTTGTTGTAATCCTTGCAAATATTATAAATGCAAAATAATTCAGTCTGTCTATTACGCGTTCATGACTAAAGGCTCGAGCAGACCGGATGCGTATGCGTAGACGTGCATGTAGAGTTGTAATGAATGGAACACTCGAGCCTTAAACCACTTACCCAAACATTGAAGAAAAGTGGTAACAAAAAGTCTCATATAGTAATTGATTTCATATTTTTTTTAAGATATTACGCGTTGGGGTCTGGATTTTTGAACAAGAAATTTAAATTATAAAAGAAATATGAAAAGTGTAGTCAATAAAAAACAAAGTTTGACTTTCACGCAGCATGATACGGAATTCCATACAATCATGAGCATTGTCCTTACGACATAGAAGTAAAGAAACAATCAAGTTTGCAACTACCCCATAATATCCAGCAAATCAGTCCGCAATATTCCAATTATATAATAGTTTGCATTTCATATTAATCATAATTGCACAGGTAAGTAAACACATAATTACGTAAACTAAATCATTAATCAGTTCACATAATGTTGTGTTCACCTCTGTGTATAATTGGTACTGGAAACTGTAATATAGGTACCACATTATTTAGTTTATACAATAAAATAATTTATACAAACACTAGCGAACTGCCTACAACTTCGCCCGCGTGGTTTATTTCACTCACGTTAAGAGGACGAATTGGAAATTTTGGCATCAGTGATCTCTATTTTTGTCAGTAATTACGAAACGTATAAAAATGTGAGTTGGTGATCTGAATAGTTCATGATGAAAGCCTTATTTTGTTAGTTTTCATTACATGATTAAGTAACTTTAGTAACAGAGAAAAAAAATATCAAACATACCTCTTTTTAAATAGAGATTCACATCTTATGGGCAAACGGGACCGATTTTAGCCTCTCAACTTGATCTGTAGACAAGTCTATAAATACTCTTTAAAATTGTAGAAGGATTTTCTCAAGTTATCATTTCCGACTAAATAAAATAACAAAAAGCTTACTTACCGGGGTGTGTGCGGGTTGCGGGGGGCGCGCACCTGGTCTAGAATTATTGTTAAACAATTCGTCGCCTTAAGTTACGTTTTTGTTTACTGCTCCGCTCCCGTGTGCCGTAGCGTAATGTTATATAGCCTATGTCACTTAGGAATAATGTAAAATCGGTCCAGTAGTTTGGGAGCGTATTCGGTACAAACAAACAAACAATCGTTCTTCTTTATAACATTGTTACTAGCTTCTGACCGCGACTTCGTTCGCATGGTATTAATCACCCGTGTCAAGTTATGTTTTTAGTAACTTCTCAGCTCCCAAGTGCCGTAGCGTGATGTTATATAGCCTATAGCCTTCCTCAATAAAAGGACTAACCAATTCGATGATTTTTTCATATCGAACCAGTAGTTCCTGAGATTAGCGCGATCAACCAAACAAACATACACTTCAGCTTCAAAATATTAGCATAGATTATTATAGTATACATAGTGTACGTACGACTAAAAGCCGGTCATTACATTTAATTTAACAAGTAATTACATTTGCGTAATGTTGTTACTTAATTAAGAACATTACGTTGTAATAATAACAATTAGTGGGCGCTAATTGAGGATGCTGAGCGGTTTTCAGATGAAGAAATAGGGTTACCCGCTTTTGAGACATCAAACGTTAGTACATAATATGTGAATGTATGAAGCATTTATTACGTGGAAAGGAAAAATAAGGTAATAAATCTTCTAAGATTCTTGTTTTTTTTTCATTTTAAAGATGTTTTTTATGGTTTCTATCATTTTGTCAATCAAATTCAAAACAATGTAAAATAAAGAGAAAAATGTATACACATTACGAGTGAATGCATTGCGTAGTTGTTCACTGCCGTAGGTACATGTTTTAAGTAGGTAATTAAATATTAAATAACATTAAGCACCTATGAACCCACTTACATACTTCAATATTAAAAGGTCACTACTTTCTTCCATGTACAGTAAGAAAAGTTATAATTACGATTGACAACAAAAACAAATTTTCTTTCATTTTCCTTTAAGATAGTATTGCAAAATTGCAAGTATCAACTTTTCATATGAGCACTTCATAGTCAGACATATTCAAAAGAGGAACAGGTGACATACTCAAACATAGCTCCTAAATCCAGTCTAACTCTCGAAAATGGAACAAAATACTATAGATACAAGATTCAATTTAAAAATTCGCCGTCATGTTCCAGTCTATACATAGTAACGGAAATAAAAGGCTGAACCGTGTCCAAAGCGGAACATTGGCAGACACATGTCGGTGTTTAGTGCTGGGACGTGTCAACCTGTGTCCTCGTGTTTAATCATGTGGCCATAGAAAGAGCGGGAAATGGATTTTGAAAGTCGGGGATTTTGGTGGTGAAGTTTTGCTTGAATGGGATAAAGGTTTTGAAGGCAGGTAGTAGTTGACTTTTATTATTCACATATTTGTTTCCTGTTTGATATGCAGGAAAGTATAAGTTAAGTTTCTATTAGCGGTCCAGCGCCACGTTCATGTCTGTATTCTCCGAAGAATTAGGCAGATATGCACCAATGTACACCCACAGTTTGCCAGTATGTTTTGGTCCAGTCTAGCATAGGACCTAGCCTAGCATGGCAATAGCCATTAACCGGACCCAATCCCTACGAGCTGCTACTGGACATTTCATAGAAAAACCCATAACACTTTGCTCGACCTGGAAATCGAACACAAAACCTCTAGCGCTTAGTACACACAGCTAACGTGGCAGTTAAAATAATTGATAACATAAAATATATTTTATTTCTAATATACAAACCAAACCGCTAACTTTAATGCCTTAAACTTATTCCGCGCAATTGTCGGCAACAATCTCATATAAATATAAAACTTTCACATTCACTGTTGTACGATTTCACATACACACAAAGGCATAAATTGTAAGTCTAGTCAGCTAAATAATAACAAAAGGAAAACATGTTTTAGTGACAGAACAAATAGCTCCAGTTTATGATTTCTTTACGTTTGTTTTATTAGTTCAAAATGGAAAACTAGTGAAAAGCTTTTTAAACACAGGTTTTTTATTTTCGGTCGGTAGTTTTTTACATATGTTTTTTTTAGCAGATGATGAATAGCGAACTTTTATAATCTAAAGTGGTTTGCCATTGTCTAAAATGTATTTACTATTGAACTAATAAAAAGCGGGTAAAATGTTTACCTTTGCTAGTTTGTTACATCAGCCTATTATCGGTCACTACAGGGTAAAGGCCTCCCTTCGTACAGAGAACGCATGTGGATTGATCGCCACGCTTGCTCAAGGCAGATTGGCGATTTCAGACTTACATTTATTGTAAGTCTAGGTTTCCTCACGATGTGTTCCTTCACCAATGTCAGTGATGTTTAAGGTAAATTAAGAAATTATGTACGTATTAAGTACTAAAAGTTACAATTATATTGATGTCTACTTGCGTCTATCCGTACTTTTACCACTAGGCTGGACTGGGACGAATAAAAAAGCTGAAAAGTTTTTTGTTTGTTTAGACACTGTAACCTCTGAAAATACAAATTGAAATTCAAAATGTTTTATTGTTATTAAATACTAATTTAATTGGAAAAAAATATTTTAACATCATCAGGAATAATATAGGTATCACGTTACAACCACATAAACACAACAAAATACAGTACGAATGTACGAACTTACGGGAAAGGAGCAATAACCAAAAACGTATCTTTACGAGTGTGAATAAAAAATATGCTCGGATGAAGTTGCAGGCAAAAGCTAGTCTGCTACACAAATTTATTTGCAGTATAATTTTATCTACACCTTTTAAAATTACGAACTTGAATAAACAGAAAGACAGAAGTTCACCAAACCACTTTCTTAATGTCAGTCTGTATATTAGCATGCTACGAGTACATATTTCAAAACTATCAAACTCAAAAGCATTTAAATCCCCCACGTCATTTAGTCAACGTCAATAAAAAGTCGTGTTAAAAATTCAAAAGTCTTTTAAAAGACATTTAATTTAAACTTTCAAAGTCTTTAGCCTCTGGTCATGGACTTTCATAGTTGGAAAGGATTTTAGTTCATTTCATTCGTTCGTAGTGAAGTGAAGTTAATCGATATCTTTCAAAAGTTAAGGGTGTTTCATTTAGCGTGACTTCAGACACTGGTGAGCGATTAGTTAGCTCGGTCAGTGTCCGAACCGTCCGGGGCTACGATGTTTATTTTCGTAGAATTTTAAAATAAGTGTGCAATAGCCGCTAAGTGGTTTCGCGAAACAAAATTGACGTTGGTTTAAATTAAACGCGAACTGTAGTGAACTTGCTAACATGATAGCGTGCACTGCAAGGGTTCTTGTGTTTAAATATTAACTTTTTTATACTAGTTTCTGCCCGCGGCTTCGTTCGCGTCAAAGTTGATAACGTTTTAAAAGTAACCTATGTTTTTGTACTCTACAATTTAGCTTAGTGCCAAATTGCACCCAGATCCGTTCAGCCGTTTAAGCGTGAAAACGTAACAAACATCCATTATAATATTAGTAGGATAATAGTGTTTCATCCTAAACTCAACTTCTGTCTTCATGTATTCCTAAAAGCTGAGCTAGAGAAACAATTTATGTAAAAATTATTGACAAACAGCTTTTACCTACAATTTTGTCCGCGTCCGTGCCCAACCTGTCATATTTCAGCTCTAAAGGTCAAGTAGTATTCGATTTTATTCAGTAAGTGAATGAGTGACCTTTCACTATCTTTTTATACATATATAATTCTTCTGTACGTGTGTACATCACTAAATTCTGCCTAAACGGGTGAACGCCCGTCGGGTCCGATGTTAGTCGCTTCTGCCTTCGACTTCGTCTGCATATGTCGATTATCGCGGACGTAGACGACGTTGCGGAGTAAAAAGTAGCCTATACGTACATACTTTTTTGGGGTTCAAACTTACCCCGTGCTAAACTTCATCAAAATTGGTTGAGTGGTGTAGTTTTGAAAACGTAACAGACAAACAGAGTTACTTTCGCATTTATAATATTAAAGTTTACTTAATAAAGATAGTATTGTTACTTATTGAGATAGGCCTACATTCTAACCAAAGTATATATTACTGCGTAAATGTGCAGTAGGTACTCATAAAGAACTTGCTCATTCACAACACGTTAACATAACTTAGTACACAATTCACACGCAGAATTACAAGCCCAGATTGTTGAAACTATAAAGAAACAGTCTGCCAAGTATCCTGACTTAATTCTCGTGTACACTGCCGGAATAAACGTAGGAATTCACTGTTATTCCCGTACCGCTTCAATATTTCGTTTATACGCGTACATACACTGTGGGTACTTATGTAATTATTTCCTAAATATTTAGACGAGCGGCGAACCTTCCCCATAAACTTGGGTAAGTTATGGCTGCCTGGGCTCGTAACGAGAACGCCGTGCCAACCATATTGCGTACGCCCCAGTGTATTTTTTAAACCTTCATGTTTCTCCCTAATAACCGAAGTCACTTTAATACCGAAGCGGATTTATGTTTGCCTAGTACTCGGCTGTTTCTTTGGCCGTTTGTGGAAAACTTTGATTGTTTTTTTTTACGGGGAAATTAGTGCAACTTTCAGGAAGTTAGAAATTAGCATTTGAAGTATTTTAGATCACGTCTTCAACCAAAAATTACGACTGCATTTTTATATGTTTGAATTAAATAAGGGAATTAAATAAGCTAAGTAATAAAATCCAAATTATGCATAGCGTTTTTATATTTTTCTGCTTAAAAGCCCGCCCACACCGGAGCGATACCATGGTTACCATGTCAGAGGCCCGTGGGGCGGTTTAGAAACTCTGACACTAGGGTGTGTGGGGTCTTACTGCCCACACGATAAAGAGAGAGACTGGGCCGACCTACTTAGATAGTGCCGTAGTATACCATCACGCCTGTATTCCCCGAAGGGTTAGGCAGAGGTGTACCAATGTACACCCACAGTTCGCCGGTATATTTAGGTCTCATGTAATAGGGGGCGAGCCTATTGCCGTAGTATTTATTAACTCTATGGACAGGCAGCGGCACTACTGCAGTTTATGACATCAACTGCTATCTGCGTCGGTGTGGCCGAGCCTTAAGAAAAAAACACCAGGCTTACAATGATACAATAAGGTTAAAAAATGATCACGATCTCAGTGTAGTTAAACTTTAGACTATTTTGCTGTACTCACGTCAGATTTAATTATCGCTTAAAATATAAAAATCAATCCTAATATTTTTTACTGGACTCTTCCACCGACATACGACATAGATAACAGATAGAAATGAAAAGATAACATAATAACTTGAGTTCGAAAATGAAGTCTATTTTAGTATTTTCTTTGGATTCAATTACCCCCAAATTTACAACAGTATTTTTTTTACATATCTACGCAAATCGACAATTTCATATCGTGAATAGGTAGATAGGTATTATTTAGACAGCCTTTATACCGCCAATGAGCAAATGGCTGTTGCCACCCAAACTCACAGGCCTATCTACGCGTCATAACTTGGTATATAAACTGCGATCATTAAACTTTATATCACAAGTATTACGATACTATAAAGCCGTTCATAAATTAGCCTATTTACTCCACGCAAATATTCCCTACGTGTTGGCAGGCCTTTGAAGGTCGGTAAGGCATGCGATATTTCGCTGGTCGACAATACCACCTCGTAAAACGATCTCTGTTATGCATGGTCACACGTCCCCGTGGCCGGCAGCCCATTTCATATGTTTACTTTAACATGCAACTGCCTGAATTTCAACTTCGGCCAACATTACGGCGAAGTGTCGGTTTGTGTACCGACATAACTTGTTGTTTACTATTCGATACCTTTGGGTTGTTGTTTTAGTTTTAGGTCATGGTTTTTAGGCTACCTGGGCTAGACAGGGTTATTTTAAGTCCGAGTTAGTTGCTAACACAAGCTCATTATGAATAACCACTTGTAATTTCTCGAGTAAATAACTAACTTACTGTTTCTACATACATACATACATACATACATACATACATAAACTCACGCCTTTTTCCCCATGGAGATAGGCAGAAACCGCAGAACGCCACCTGCTACATTCTTAACATACTCCTTTCACCTTGTTCACGTTCATACATCTGGACATACAAGCACGCCGGTAACGAATACTGTGCTCCCGACCTTTCTGAAGATCCTCAGCCTCACCAATAAGATCAGAGTAGGTCTTTCTATAATAGGGCGTCCGTTCACGGTGTTGCCACCCTTTCTAATTAATAAATAACCCCTTTTTTGTTACGGGGTGAAAAATCGTCATGGATGACCCCCGACCTGAGGGATCGGAGGTAACTGTCAGAGTCTTACTGACTAGAAACCACTCCGGTCTTCCCTTCCCTTTAACTACTTATCCTGAGTTAAGTTTTCCCTTCAAGTGGACCTCTGTGGTTTAAATTACCTGTAGGTAGTAAGTAGGTACGTTCAGCAACAAGGGTCGATTTACAATGTTACTTTTATATATCATAAATGAACGCAAAATAACACAATTCACTGCTATTCAGAATTTTAGGCAATACATAAGAGGTTATTTTATGTTAATTTTAGTTAAATTTCGTATTTCCTTTGATATTGTGCTCAATATTAAGGACTTCAAAAACTGTTTTAATCTACTTTTGTTGCTGACTGTACTTTTAAACAAGATTCTATATAAGTACACTACGTATTTTCAAAACGCAATCCTGAGCGTTTTAAAGCATAAATTGGGGTGTATTTTCCTACCAATCGGTGCTCAAAGAACTGCTTCTGACGACTGCCCCGGGAAAGTTTCAAGGGTTCCAACATCCACCCTGCATTGCCCCAGGCTTAACCGGTACCTACGTGGGGTAACACAAAAATATTACCTGAATGTCTGATTGATTCAATTTGGTACGAAATTCTAACATGATTATAGGTATTTTAAGGAGGGTGAATGTTGACGAGATCAGGACGTTGGTAACTTTAGACAAGGGTTACTTTCGTTTCTCGAATGACTATAAAACCAAGCCGCTTCTGGCCGTCTGTCCTTCTGTACGCTTAGATCTTTTAAACTACGCAACGGATTTTAATGCAGTTTTCAAGAAACGATGACGAGATAGAATATATAGTGATTCAAGAGTAAGGTATAGAATATAACGCTACGACCAACGAGACCGAAGCAGTAACCAAAGACGTAACTGAACGCGGATGACACCGCATACAACTAGTTAATTATAAACCAAAGAGCCACTGATTTAAATATACATAAGTATTCTTAAATCTGTTTGACAAATTGAGCAAAATTGCTCGGAAAAGCTCCTGTAAATCGTACTAATTTACACATGTTTCACTTCAGTACAACAATGTAAGGGTAATGTCCCCAACACCGCGCTTAATGCCGCTTAAACAAAAATAACTTTCCGTTGTCCACAGCATAAAAAAAAAACAAAAAAAGGTATGTTCCCAGTTTAGAATATAGTTAACCTAAAAACTGCAAACGAAAAAAGCTTATCACGACCGCGAGGCGAGATTAAAACAATCTACAACACAATTCCGGGGAAAAGTCCGGTTTTATTTACTGTGCGTGTCTGCCCACTGCAGCGTTGCATAGAATGACCGCGCTATGAACTTATCAGGCACGGAAAATAACATGACACGGACTACTGTGACTACTAAGAATGTATCAAGAGCGTACCAAATCGACTATACGTAATTTATAAGAGAGAGGTCTTGGGTTCTATTCCTAGGTCGAGCAAAGCCTTATTTGCTATTTCTACTAAATTCTTATTAGCAGCTCAGAGTTAGGATTTGTGCCCGGTTAATGGCAATAAGCTCGCCCCTATTACATGGGACTTCAACATATCGGCAAATTGGGCTAACCCTTCGGGGAATACAGGCGTAATGGCAATCGACAATTAAATATACACATTAACCAATAATTCCAAGACTTTCTCAAGATTTTCTCTAAAGAAACACTTTATTTTAGCCCGGAAAACCCGACTACTTTATGAAATAATGATAATGAGTGATATCTAATAGCCTATCGTTGATGCTCCGTGTATGATACTAAACTGTGTTGGTCGGTCAGAGAATGGCCTAGAGAGCATCGGTCTAGTCTCATTCTTTTCAATGCGATCTTTTTCCCCTTTTTTTATTTTCACTTTCATGGTACGGTACAGTGTAGTCAACAGACACCTTTATGTGTGTGACGTAGGCTACGTAGACAAGGGGGGTTGTGTTGCACTAACTTAGCCGACTTTACGATTTGCGGCGGTCGCGGTGTCTCCGAAATTAGGGCCGTGGTTGTGTTTCAAAAATAGTAGCAACTCTCTGGAGCGTCGCGGTGTACTGTGCCTGGAATTTGTAAGTTGAGGTGGGAATGAAAAAGTAATGTTGTGTGGTCACTTTATAGTATGTTTCGCGTCGAATTATGCGGAATGGTGCGGTTGATTTATGTGGAGTGTTACAAGAGTTTACATCTGTTTTGGGTTTGTGTTAAACAAGAATAGAATCGCCTATACTCCATTTATAGTATTAGAAAAACGCACGCACGGTTGGCGCAGTGGCTGGGTGATTGGCTGGTGCGCAACGTGTCACGGGTTCGATTCCCGCACGGAACAAATATTTGTATGGCCTACAGATAGTTGTTCCGAGTCTGGCTGTTTGTGTATGTGTTTTTATATGTTTGTAAAAGCACCCACGACACAGGAGAGTAATTCCTAGTGTGGGGCAAAGTTTTTTTTAAAAAGAAAAAGACAATAGTTATTAGGCTATATATTATTGTTAAGATGAGTGCACTTTGGAAATATTATTTTTTTCTAAGTGGCTAGTAGTCAACATTACTTTACATTTACCGTAAAATAACGGAGTTTATTATACGCTTACACTGAAATAACGATATCGTTGTAACGATTTTTCTATAGTTATTTTGAATGGAGTTTAGACGCAGTTACATCAAAGTGATTCAATTAAGCAAATACCTAGTTGGAGAAAAACAAATTGACGTCTTAACTTCTAAATGTCACAAATTAGATATTCATCAAAAAGAAATACGAATACGATCACCATTTAATTAAGACAAACAAAACCAAACTGTAATGAGTTGAAAGTTGACAAAACAATTTAATTAATTATGTACCGACGAAATCTATAACGAAATTAGAATTACAATTTGACGAAATAGTTATCTGCCGACTACGACGTGACTGTTATCAGTGACAAAAGACTGTCACGCCAACTGCCGTGTCAATTACACTTTATTCTAATTGAAAATAAGGGTCTACACCTAAACACACTTAATTGGACTAAAGGTTATTGATCCCGTGGCACTTAACGAATTAACATTTTTTTAGAACAAATACGCAATTTAATTACGTGTGTTTTATCAAATTGATTGAATAATCTAACGCTTATCTATTCAAGAAAGAATAGGTGAAGTTTTAAGGCAATAGGCAATAGGCTCGCCCCCTATTAGGTACATGGGACCTAAATATACCGGCGAACTGTGGGTGTGCCTTGGTACACCTCTGCCTAACCCTTCGGGGAATACAGGCGTGATGGTATATAAGTTTTAACGCCTATTCCTATTTGGCACCTGAAATGTTCTCTGAAAATAATCTTGCTTCTAATACAAATGCGAAAGTTTGGATGGATGTTTGTTACTTAATCATGCTAGAACGGCAGAACGGATTTGAATGAAACATCAAATAGCACATAGATAAATATAGTCTGGAATAGCATATAGACTAATCCCGGAAAATAGTGCGAATCCGAGGGGTAATGTTAATCGACTTTTGTTGCTGACCGTACCAACTTTGGTAAAAAAAAAACGGGCATAGTCACAGGCAGAAGCTAGATTATTAACACTTCAAAGCACAATTATCAGTGTGTATTATACATAGATCACAACTAATCACAAAAGCCAGTAAATGTGAAAAATAATAAAAAAAATCTGTTTCAAAACGAAACTTTATTGTAGATTGGCATAAAAATGTTGTGTACTTGTCAAAAACATCTTCAGGTAAAACTCATCCAAGGTTGCTGAGCACTGCGAATTTCGCAGATTACATAGCAGTGGAATATATTCACGCTAGTGCGAAATACGTGCGAAACAATCACTTCAACAGTTCGTGTGTAAACTCTGAATTTTCTCATAAAATTCGCAAATAAAATAATAACTTGTGAAACGGTTTTACCCAGAAAATATTTTCATGGAATTTTTTGCATCGTTTTTATTTTATTTTACACGTGTGTGATAATTTTCCATTTGTTGTTCAGAGTGAAAAGTGAGAATATTGTTATATTAATAACCTAGAGCGTCAGCACACGAATTCGTCCGCGTGGAAGTTGAGTTGAGATACCATAACACAAAACCTGTATCACTCGGCAATAATGTAGTTTTCTATCAATGAAAAAAAATTGTTATCACACCAGAACCTACCTACTTCCACACATGACATCTTGCAAACAAAAAAATATATAGTCACACACACTCCATCACACCTGCATTCCCCGAAGGGTAAGGCAGAAGTGTACAAAACGTACACCCACAGTTACGCCGGATGGTATGTTCCGAGCTAGCCGAAAAAAATGCCTCATTATAATATTAAAAGTACATATAAGTCTACGGAAGTCTGTGAAAAGCATAGGCTAAAGCTCCATCTGCAGTCTCTCTTTATCTCCTTCTCTTCAGTCAAGAAATCCTTCACAGAAAAACATTTCCCTTATTGTACCACCTACAAGTTCTTTGTATCCAGCCGGCAATCTCGTCAGCCATCATCCATTCTTCGCACACCTATTTGTAAGCAATAAAGAATGCAAATTGAAGAATCCAATTTGTAGTACAAAACGCTGTGTTTAAATATGCAACGGGGGCTTTGAAAAAATTGCTGCACTGTCCTAGAGGGTAACGCAGGGGTCATTCTGTAGGGGTCGGAAAAATGGATTTATAGGGTCATTCCCGTTTATGTGTTTAAAGGGTATTGATATGCAAATTATATGGGTAAGTGTCGTTTCGATTGGAAATATTTTAATGTAAAAGTATCTAGCAGTATCTTTCCAATACACGCGCTTAACATAAAACAAAATTAATAATTTTTTTAACTGCCCCGTTGGTCTCGTGGTCGCAAGTGCGACTGCTGTGCAAGGGGTCCCGGGTTCGATTCCCAGGTCGAGCAAAAAATGTTATTGGGTTTTTCTGTGAAATTCTCAGTAGCAGCTCGGAGTTTGGATTTGTGCCCGGTTAATGGCAATAGGCTCGCCCCCTATTACATGGGACCTAAATATACCGGCGAACTGTGGGTGTACATTGGTACACCTCTGCCTAACCCTTCGGGGAATACAGGCGTGATGGTATATATTTTTTTTAGTCATTTGTTTTGTACATTACCTACTATGTAGGTACTTAGAAACTATGTGAAACCTACTAATATAGTAGGATATGTACGTAAGTAGCAGTACAGTAAGGGCCTCCACATACGTCCGGGTTTTTGTAGGAGTGATTATCGGACCGATTCGATAGATCCATAGTTTCGTGGGACCCACTTTTTGTAGCACGTGTGCGTTGGTATATTAGAATTCATTTATGTTCCATCATTTCCGACAAAAAAATCGGTCACCGATTATCTGACATGGGCGGGTAGTGTAAGTGTGTAAGAGAATTAAGAAATTTAGGTGTTCTATGTTGTCAGATTCTTTAATTTTCTTTCACGATCTAATATTAGGTACAATTCAAGGCAAATTATAATACCAACAGCGTTCACAAGTATTGACCCACACGTGTAAAAGTATGGCCACCTCAACGTATCTGCAAACATTTCGATACTACAACATTTTCAAATCGACTGTAAAAATATACATTTGAAATTCACTCTAAAATCAGAGGAATATTCCACATACGCTATCTCAGCTGGCCCATAAAATCTGCATGACACATCATAATATTATTATATAATAGCATATATTTGATAGACGTATGACGGACGGGTATCACAGTTCACGAGAACTGTGTCAACTAGGACACAGTTCTCGCAAATCGATCGCGATTGACAGAAGGTGAACGACATGCAAACAAACCTCCCCTTTTAAGTTGAACACGTCTTTGTTTGTTATGTGGATGGATATTGCCTTGAACTGTATGTAAATGTGATGTGTAGTGCAGAACCGAATGTCTTCTGTTTTGATAGAATGAGAGCTTCTTAAGAGGAAGGTAAGGTTAAATATCCCAGAGTAGGTATATCAGATGACAATTGACAATAGGGAAACAAGTACCTGGCAACTTACACTAAACAATTAGAAATACAACCTCTTTAGACGCTGATGAATCTATTGGAATATTATAAACCTTAAAATTTTTGTTTGTTTGTATGTTTGGTTAAACGTGCTAATCTCTGAAACAATCAGTCAGATTTGAAAAAATATTTTTTTATTTGATAGCTGATTCATGGGCAATAGTTAGACTATATAACATGACGCTACAACCCACGGAAGCGGAGTAGTACCAAACTAAAGTAGTAACTGGTGAAAAAACCACGCGACCGAAGTCACAGGCAGAACCTAGTTAGAATTAATACACGCCATACCTTTGAGAATAAGAGGAAAAGACCCGAGAGTGTTTTGTTTCTGATAATCGTAGATACAGGAAAATAGCAAAGCTTGTTCATTAAGATTTATCTGAACAATTTTCTGCTAAAGTGGATATCCAGTAAATAAAGCTATCTACCTAATTAATAAGTCAGTATAGATTATTTTATGTAATCAAGTACAACCGAAGTAGAATTTTTCATTATTTGCACAGCTACATTTATTTTCAGCTTTTCCTTATCAAGGAAGTACTTCATACTTCCGTTGTTTCTTACACTTCTTTACCTTATTCGACGTTACGTTTATTTTCTTCTAAATCTATGTGATATGGGTGTTTACTACACTGAGGCCCACCATATCTAATCTTCTGTTTTTTCCTTCATTTTTCTTTCAATATCTTTTCCTAAAGCGTTTTTTATTCCAATTTACTCACAGACGTATCAATGCCTTCAATCGTACTACTCTTTGAGGAACATATTTTCCCTTCCAATATAGATAATCTACAAACGCGACTCGCGCATCATATATTCAGCATTGCACCACCCGTAACATTTGACACACGGTCTGGGCAAACAGCGATCCGGCCGTAGATCACAAAACAAATAATAAGATCCGAAGACTCGGACCCGAACATCATTCTTCAGACGCACTACTGAAGTGAAAGATAAAACAAAAAGAAATAGGTTTATTGTCCCACTGAGATCGAAAATACGGAATCCTTTTAAGGCACGGGAGCCGAAACGACACCGTTTTGTCAAAACCTTTTTCCACTTTTTCCGGGCAGGCTCTTGAAAATTTGATGTGGTCCGTGCGTTACCACTTAAACCCGCTTCTTGCATATTGTATACTAATCTCGCATTCAGGTGTTGTTTTAAAAGTCTCTTTATATGACCCTTGACTTATTTATTTGCGCTAAGATCCTTTTGCTGTCGAGACTGCGCTATTTTCCATTTGAGGCAACAAGAACAATTTGCCTCGGGACCTAAATCTGTTCCAAATTGTTTCATGATTTGGGAAAGATTTTTTAGGTATTCTCTCACACATTACTATTCGCTCCGTCTGCCTTTGTCTATAAAAGCATATCTACTTTACATACATAGTTTACATAGAATGTCTTTGTGTTTCTCAATACCCATTCCCAAAATCTTAGTACGGTTTCCAAGGAGTATTGAACTAGGCAATACGACCGAAACCATTCAGTGTATCGTTATTAGGAAGGCCCATTTCAGTATATAGGACATTTCGAACATTCTGATATCTAATCAAAATTCATGATCCACTACCCAATCTACTATACAAATGTTATCCATTGAACAACCTATCAGACCGTCTTGTATTCAGATACATAGCTAATACAAATAAGAGCTGGGATATTTTTTTCCTTTTTCTTTAAAATCTCGTACAAGAAAAACTGGGTCGTTCTCCAATTTTCTCAAATTCCAGGTCCCGATAGTAAGTTTCTTATTTAAGTAAAAAGTCCCAAGTGAAGTACTTTCTTACCTAAATTCAATGTTAAACAGGAGCTCGTTTACTTGAAAGCTTACATAAAGAAACTTTCTCCATCGATAAGGTAACCTAAGAACCCTAAGATACAAAGTATTCGCACTTATCTGATACTCATAGGCTGGACCCTCCCGTTAGGACAAACAAATCACGATTAAAGGGCCAAGTTCACTTTCATCTCATTAATGTCCGTAGACGCATTTAATTAAAATTCACCCTCCGAAGGCCTGACTTTATCTTGGCAGGGTTTTTCGATCTCGTTATTAGCACATTCCGTTGCTGAGATGGCGTCTTTCTCCCTTAAGCAGCAAATTGTCGGATAAAATATTAACGTTATTTGATTTGATAATAGTTTTGTAAGCGACGGTTTATTTTGTTGCGCAAACATTTTCTTAGTTAGAATTAAAGTCGATGATCAGCAAAAATCAATGAAAGATTACCTAGTTACTTTGCTATTCTAGAACAGAAAATCTAACTCTTTCACACTTTCAACACGTCAGAATCTATAAACCCAAATATGGCCGGAATTTCGGAAAAAACGCACGAAAGCCCCGATCAGAAAAACAAATATTCTAATTTATAAGACGGAGGAAGGATTGTGATTAATAGCGGAGTCCCGTCCGTTTTCAGACCCGCTATAGAGGTTCGTATAAGACATATGGCATCGCTTAAAAATTGAGGTCGGCATATAATCCTACGGTTACGTTTTCTGTGATTATGCGGGTCTGAGCAAGATTGATGACGTCGACCAACCAACGGATGGCTGAACGGACTTAACCCGCCAAATCCCGTGGATTATGGACCCATAAATAGCTATTCGTGGTTGTCCTTCGAATAGTTGCTTGTTTCTGTTATGAGTTCAAGGACCCTTGTATTTTTTAGGCAATTCTAGTTCAATGAAAATGCGACACAAATTAAGCTTTCGGGGTTTTAATTCACTGTTACTACATTTTAGTATTGTCATACATTTTCTTCAGCTAGTTACATGCTGTATGAAAGCTTAATATGACAAATTGTCAAGAGCGCATAAACTATTGTGACTGGTAAGCTAAATTATCAACAACCATTTTGTAAGGTTGCGGGCAACCGCTGGATGGGGGCAGTGCAGGACCGGTCATTGGCCATTGCTCTTTAGGGGAGTCCTATTTCAAACGACGTCGTTCGGCAGAAATGATAATGATTAATTTACCGTTGATTTTCGATCAAGAAACCGGGAGTGTGACTATGAAGTATAAGCAAAACTTTTCAATTCCCAAAGTACATTCAATTCCCAATGAGAGTTTCGAAGCACTGAAGCTAATAAGGCCGCTAATTTTCCTTTCGACATCAGTTCTACGTACACGATACGTCACTGGTAGCGAAGGGATTACACAAGCCGACTCTTAAGCCTTACAAACGTTGCTCCAAATCGGTGTTATTTAGCAACGCGCCGCCGAGCCTCCCTAATTAAGCAGTACCCTAACTTTTCTTGACATCGCCACTGAAGCATACGTGTCGGTTCTAAGCAGACAGATTGTTTGGACGGCCCAGAGGCAGAAACGGATTTGGAAGGATTTGCAGAGTTTCGTTTGGAGTTGCGCGATATATCCTGTTTTGATCTAATGGCTATTGAACATATACGTATACCTATAACGTATCGTATACTTACTTCATTTAGATTGCGAATACTTCAGTTTTCAAAGTTCATAAGTAGAAGATTCTTTTAAAAATTACAGCAAGAGCGATGAGTGAGAAGGATTGAGAATTAGCGGACCAAAACTCCTGAAAATTAACAAACATTAAATAAACTAACAAAAAAGTAAAATTTTAGCATAATGATACACGAATCGCCCATGCAATAAAGTAGGCAATGGGTAGAAATAACAAAGTTTATTTTACCTACACATATTTTGAGGAAAAACCAAGTCACCTCTCAAGCAATAATAAACTGAACTATGCAATACATAAAGCCTATTGGAACCGTCAGCCTTATCAATAAGGTCGCAACTTGTTTATTACTTCTACCATTCAAGCGAACTCTTATTTTTCCTTTTCTCTTTGTCAAAGGCGTCTGGATGCTCTTTAGCGTCTTAGGGACATTTCCAACGGCATGCCCAGTACCATCACGATCGCATTTTACTCTTTTAAATTTCTTTGATAAGTAAAGGTTACTTCTGATGAAATATTTAAACTTATCTTGAAAAAGATATTTTTATGAAAACTGACCTTTCACCCTGCATTATTGAACTCCAACCTTCTGTTAAAAGAAAATTCATGGACAAAATCTCATAAAAAACGGAACAATCGATACGTGACTGCCAAATAGTTTCAATTGAGTGCGTTGCTAAATTTTTATTAGGGAGCAGAGTTGCCTCTTTGATACAAAAACCTATATCAGAGGCCTCTTGCCCCGAGGGCGCTCTTAACCTATTTTCATTTGGTTCGTGTTTTTATTCCCTCAAAGCGATGCAGGGACTATGCGGCCCCGCTGTGGTTTTCAATTTACTAGCTTCAAACTCAGTGAAGTTTCTCCTACTTACGTGGTTGGCTACAATTACTGCAGCGGTTTTTGTTTGTTTAATTAGTTTTGAGGCGAAATCGTCGGATGTGAGAATTTCTTTGAAGCAGTAAACGGGGTTATGAGTGAATTCATTTTTATTTTCTTTCTTATTTCATTTTGTCATACTCGTCGCGTTTTTACTATGAGCGAGCAAGTACAGTAAGGAGTTTATGGACTCAGAGAATTTTTGACGATTCCCACAACCCAAAGTTTCAGTTCAGTGATTTTTTATCAGTTTGAGATTATGGTAAGTAGCTACTTACGTGTAGTGTATCAATATCACACATTTTCAAGTACCAAACGTTAACACAACCGTTACTACCTATCTATATTTCAATACTAATTTTATACAGAGGCAAAGTTTATTTGTTTCTATGTTATTTTGTTTGTAAAAAGTAGGAATCTTTAGAAGTCCTGGACCGATTACAAAAAATCTATCTTGAATAAAAAGAAACCTTTTTAGGTACTGAGTGGCGTGATGTACAGCACTGAGCTACTAGCTAATTCGAAATTCAAAAATATTGAAACAAATGTCCGTCCATTTGTGGCGCCGATGACACGATCGAACACTAAGCAATACCAACGCTAATTAATACAAGTTGGTATAATCTCCATCGAATATCTATTATCCGATGTAAACACAAAGCTACTGTAGGCTAGGTATGTACCTAGCCTACAGTAGCTTTGTGTACTGTGTAGATGCCTATGTAGGCATCTACACAGTACCTCAATAGGCACGATCAATCGATCTACTGTTTGAAGAGCTCTTGTGCGAGCAATTGGGAAAGTCTATCCCAGTAATTACATTACAATCATGAATGCTCTTCGAAATTATATCTGATGGTTCTTGAAGCAGAAAGGTCAAAAAAAAAATAAAAAAGGTGGAATCAATGGATTCGAATTGAATTGAATTTCTTTTTGTTGAGTCAATTATAGATTTTTAATAATTTATCGAGAAAAATGTTCTCAAAATAGAATGATTATTGTAAGCCAGCGCTAAAGGAAATCGTATTGCTGCAAATAAACGGCTATTTCGAGTTTCCTTTTCAGGACAAAGGCGAAATCAAAAAAGAAAAATAAAATGCGCAACTACCAGTAACTATGTAGCGTAGGTAGGTACAACTGTCTATTGTCTGAAAAAAGAAATTGCCTAGAGTTATTATTGTCTCTTCAGTTATATTTGTCTGTTCTAGTTAAATACTTACTGCATATTATTGTACACTTTGTTTACATCTTCGTACTTTTTACAGATTTCAAAAAAGGAGGTGGTTCTCATGTCGGTTCTATTTTTTATGTTTTTTACCTCAGATATCCGTCACTTATCAGCCAATTTAGATAATTCCTTTTTTTATTTTATAGTCACTCAGTAACTATTGTGGGTAAGTCGATGAATACGTTATGTAGGAACATAATGTATTAAATAAATGTAATGCCAAACTAAACAATACCAACCCAGGATTTCAATTACGTCAAAGAGCACAACCCACAAAGTACAATCACAGGCACAAAATTACGAAACCGCATTATCACCAAATTTTTCATTACTCAAAGCAATTCCACGAGGGGGACGCTCGAGCAACTCAATAACAGACGACAAAAGGCATCTGAGTATAAAATTCGCCAATTATACTCAACCCACTCACGAAAACACCAATATTCCGAACGGATCACAATTAAATACCCTCCGACCAATTCTTCAAAGTAAAGGGATGATTTTAATTTAAATCTAGCCCTCCTCTAAACCGTTCCATGATATCTGGTCGTTATTAGTACATTCTAGTGAAGCGATGTCCTCCCCGCGGCCGCTTTTGAGAACCACATTAACGATTTGTCCTTTTTGCAGTATAATCGTATTCAGTTTTGCGAGGGCAAAGGGACTGACGTAAATCAAAGAGTGGGGACTTCGCACAGTTGCCCTGGCTACAGGAATTTCGCTCGGCCGATTAGCAACGGCTGCCCTGTTGTAAATTGAATCAAACGGAACACTGGTTACGAAATTTAAAGGAACTAGCAAGCAGAAGGATATCTATTGTTGGTTAATCCCTTTACGTTCGTGATCATTTTATATGATGTAAGTGAGCTGTACGCAATGATGGTTAGTAAAATTTCGAGCGTTTGGTACATTTATTATGACTCTACGTAGCTAGCACTACTTAATGGTTAAATGATTACTAAAAATAGGTACCTATCTACTAGCTTATGCCAGAGACTTCGACCACGTGAATTTTCTAACGGATCCGTTTCCTTTTTCAATAATAATAATAATAGCCTTTAGTACTCATGGTTAACGTAAAGCGAAATAATTTTCAGAAGCGGACTAGTAGTTCCGAGATGAGCGCCATTAGCGCGTTCAAACAAACTTTTCAGCTTTATAAGAATACATAGTAAGAGACTGGATCTTACTAAAGTTCAATAAATAACTTGATATCTAAACAGGTATTTAACCGATACCTAATATATTTAACCGGGTATGAAAAGTAACCTTTAACCAGGCTGGAAAATAAATTTAAATACTTATTTAGGCACCTACAGGCTGTTTCAAATTAAAACTTCCAGCTTCAATAATTTAACCACACCATAATTATTTTAAGTCACATCTGACCCTTTCCCTTCTTAGATTACTCCTTTTGATCTTCTAGATACGCGGACTCCACCTTACCCTTAGCAAGATAACAACTAAATACGGAAGATCAAAGTAATAAAGACGAACACACGTAGGAAAATGTACCCTAAGCATATTCTACAAAGAATGTGCTTTTACAACAGAAAACTTCAAGATGGTTATACGTTATCGTACGTATCAATCATAACAAAGACAACGTCACGTGCCACCCTCCCGACGCCGAGTGCCAACACCTCTACACGCCAAAGGTCAGAATTCGACAGGCAAACAGAATTGGGAAAACAAACAATTCGCTCGGGAAACATTCTAAAGCACTTTAACTTTATTATCCCAAGACATCAAGTCACATTAAATTCTTTATTCATTTTATTTTTGCGGGGTCACGGGCCCACGCCGGAATTCCTGCAATGTCTTTGATCTAAGTCAGACGAGAGAGAAAAAAAAACATGAACGAAAATGCACTTCAACTGTCTTCATAATGGGGAGAAAATATAATTTATTCACGAGATAATTTTCTCCTCCCTTTTAAGGATAGACGTCGTTTGAAGTGGGGTGAGCACGAATGAATGTTTGCACTGAGCCGGGCTTAGGCTGCACTATGCTCTCTCGGGAAGACGTTGTCTTGTATTCAACGCTATTTTTTTGTATTGCCATTTTTAATATTCAACATCGCAAAACAGTGGTGCGGTGGTCTGCCCTTTTCGTGTAATTGCGCTCGGTCAACGTTGGAGGGGAACACTTGTTGTGTTTTGTGGAATAACTACTTTAAAATCGTTTTATTATTCTAAAAGAATTAAATATTTGCTTAACTAAAAGCCACAAGGGATCGAAATTTTACGTGATCGTGAATTTGACTTCTTTTTATGAAATCCATGATAGATTATGGAAATCTTCCATATGTAATGAAAAAATATGCCTTATATCCAGATAGACAAGTGTTGCAAGTGGACTTAATCAAAAGTACAGTTACACATTCCTAGTAGATATAAACAACATAGAACTATTATATAGAGCTTAAAATAATCAATCTTAATTCTGCCTAAACGAGCCAACCCACATTATATCAATTATCAAATTAATTTCCACAAACTAATTTAATCTGCCAAAGTGTTTTTACTTTGTTATCCACTAAAAGTGCAATTTACGCCCCAAACTTACGCTTAGAATATGTCTACATAGGCACTTGGATGAGTGGCAACTCTTGGGCCAACTTCGGCCAGGAGTGCATCAAGTGCCGTATCAATGTCTTCCCGCATAAACAAAGGCCCTTGGAGAAGCCAGACGGACTGGATGTGAGTGACCAGTCCAAGATACACCCACAGCATCTGTGCCAGAAACATACAATTATTCAGCATGTAATACTCAAAACAATAACAATAGGTACTTCGAAAAGTCGAAGAAACTTTGACGTGCCTCGATGCATTTTGGCAGAACTAACCCCTATTTTAGTAAATTCACAAACCCACAACAAACGAACTGTTTACCACTCACTAAATAATTAACTGTAGCAGCACTTACTTCGCTCAAGTGACCCCATCAAGGGCTTTCAGATAATTAAAGACTGTTCTCAACCGTTTAATTAATCAAGACTTACGATTAAAATGTTTATTAATACCACAGTAATTAATCTAGACATACTCGTTTAGTTTCGCCTACGCTAATTAAACTGCTTGGGTACGTATATTGTATGACGTCAAAAACGACGATGTTCATTCCTGCTCTAATCAATTCTAGATAAATAATCTTTACGTATTTTTAACCGGTCCTTTCGGCAATCTATGGGAGAGGCATAGATTTATTAACGTCCAGATGCCTAGAACGCGCTGTCCAAATGCTTCAAATTCAAAGACACCAAAATGACGTCTTCGTTCGTTAGCCCCGCCCACAGGCCACCATTACGCGACTGACGTTCAAAGCGCGTCTACATTATAAATCGCAGTTAAAATAATTGAAAAAATGACTGTTTGTGCGGTGAAATCGTGTAAAAACTACACTCCAAAAAAAGACAAGGATACGAACATTACTTTTCACAGATATGTTTGCAATTTTATGATGAATTTCTACGTATTTCATTGAAAATATTACGCAAACCATAATAAAAACAAAACGACTCCATAATATTTGAGTATTGCCAAAGTATGAAATATTTTTACCCTTTTTTTTGTGCTGCGATATTTTAATATTGTAAAATGTTACGAAATCAACATTATTATTAACAAAAAAAATGGTGTCAATGGTTGCCAGGGGTATGAAATACTTTAACCATCTCTTATAATACTAAGATATTATTGCATCAAAATTGCTTCAGCAGATATCAAGATATTTACGTTATGAATTATAATTGAAACTAAATAATGCGCTTTCTTCAAATTAATAAATTTAGGTAAATGTGTGTTTTGTTCGTTCGCGTGGCTTTATTCATCCGCCTTAAGTTACGTTTTTGAATACTGCTTCGCTCCCGTAAGTCGTAGCGTGATGTTATGCCTATAACCTTCCTCGATAAATGGGCTATCCAACAAAAAAATATTTTTTCAAATCGGACCGGTAGTTCCTGAGATTAGCGCGAACAAACAAACAAACAAACTCTTCAGCTTTATAATATTAGTATAGATATGTCAACATGAATAAAAAAACTGCCTGAATTTTCCCATATTTTGGGGTAATCATTTTGGTCTGGTATTAGAAAACGTCACGCACACTAATGCAGTAACGATAATAATACACATGCGGTGGGCGGTCCGGTCGCACACGCGCATCACAAAATGCATTCTATTAGAACGTTGCGATTTGTACGGTACACTCTATCTGGACGTTAATAAATCTATGGGGAGAGGCCTATATTCAGCAGTGGGCGTCGATTACGAAGATGATGAATCGACCAAAAAAATAGGAGACTGTTCTCCAGTCAACATTTGTATATATTACACATCCATAGGTACCTATACCTATCTAGCTTTTGGCATGTTGGGACAAATCAACGCAAGCAAGGGAAAATTAAAGATTTTTGTAGTAGATAGGCATATACGTACATCGTTGTTTAGGTATGAGAAGATCCGCAGACGAACCAAAATTACCGACATAACCCAGCGAATCAGCAAGCTGAAGTGGCAGTGGGCAGGGCACATGACACGCAGAGCTGATGGCCGATGGGGCCGCAAAGTTCTCGAACGGAAACCACGCACCGGTAAGCGCAGCGTATGACGTCCACCCACAAGGTGGACAGACGACCTGATTAAGACCGCAGGAAGACCCTGGAAGCCGCTTCCAACCGGTCCTTTTGGAAATCTATGGGGGTGGCCTATGTCCAGTAGTGGACGTCCTGCGGCTGATATGATGATTGTGTAGGTATGAGGTAAGACAAGCCCTGGATCGGCAGGCTGAAAGGAGTCGTTGCCCTCTCTTTTAAACTTTTTGATTTTGAGAAAACATCAATTTTATCAGCAACAGAGACAACTTTTTATTATGTTGGTACTATACAGGAAAAATTTTTAACCAGTGCGTAAATTTTGCCATAATAAACTTCAACACGTTTTATTAAACACGTATATTTTATTTTGATATGTCTTAGTACTAAAAAAAAAAGTTATCGCTTACGAAACATGTTTACTTAAAAACCATATTTCATTGTCACTC
The DNA here is from genome assembly GCA_932526535.1 of Caradrina clavipalpis. NCBI lineage: Eukaryota > Metazoa > Arthropoda > Insecta > Lepidoptera > Noctuidae > Caradrina > Caradrina clavipalpis. Next base: position 12,600,391 of record OW052098.1, read on the forward strand.
GGCGCTAGCGCATTCCCCACCCCCTCACCCCAGCCATGCGCCCGGGCGGCGGCGGCGGCCGCGAGTTTTCATTGATAGTATGGCGAATAGATTATGTCCTGGATGTTTTGCTTATTTCAAACTCGGATAAGGATGAAATTTTTTTTAATTTTTTTTTTAACTAAACACGGAAATGTGTTCTGTTACTGACACTGAACTACCAAAAAAAAATTACGCACTGGTTAAAAACTTATCCTGTATAAATGAAAACAGGAAAAATAAACCATTAAAAATACGGACAAATGTAGTTTATTTATAAAACACAAGCTAGATAACATTCTGCATACAAAAGCAACATTATAATATAGTGTGATTTTTGAAAATTATTCTGTGCTTGCGTTGTTTTTACCTTTGCTCAAATCAACTCCGCGATGAAAAAATACAGTAATAGTTTTCTAAAATTCGGTACAGAACTGTTTTATATTGCAAATATAGTAAAATATGAACGTATTATTTCATATTTTACAGATGACAAGCGCTTTTTAGGCCCGTACTAGAAAATACTTGTCAGAACGTGTCACAATGGCGATCTTGGGTATCAATGTATCGATTGACATAAGGTTCATAATAGTATGCAGCATGTCGAAGCGCATGCTTTTTGGCAGCCATTTTGTGTTTCAAGGCGATAGTCATATTTTTCGTAATTAGAGCAAGTCCATACATACAAATCCATAGTCTCAAATGATCAATACAATGGGCATTGATAGACTAAATGGCGATATTCACTTTTTGAAATGTCGCAACCTGTCAAAATGTAAAAATCAATTGACTTCATTATAGGTACCCAATTGGTTGAAAAACCATTACGTTTTAGCTTTTTATTGAGCACTGTGTTTTAGTTCTTAAATCTTGTAATCATAAAGCTGAATTTTACATTTTGAATCGTGAGTTACGTTACCACTAATGCTTGGTTCCTATTATGCAAAACGGATGGTTTATTTACCAGTCGTAATTCTTCTGAATGCTTCACTGGTCGTTTGTAATAATTCTGGTGACTTTGAATGTAGAAATGTTTACGAAAATATAGATATAAACCTACCCGTTTTTTTTTTTTTATAGACGGGAAATCATCAAATAACTTCCCCCGCCCTGGGCGGGGTGGGAGGGAGTGTCAGACTTTTACTGACTAAAACCCGTCTATGTTCCTTCATGTGCCCTTTGCGTTCCGGGGGCGCGGTATCTCTTTCGAACAACCCGCAGCATAAACCTACCCGTATGTTCAAAAATAAACTCTAATAACCGCTGTTATTGGAGTTTATTTTTGAACATACTAAAGCATTTCTTTGTTAGTATAGTTTAGTCGGGCATTAGCCAACACTTCCTACAAGTATTCACGCAAAAGCAGCGCTAAAAGCGCTTACCATCTGTAATCCAGCTTAATATCTAAATATTTTCCAAAACAATCTAATGTAAATATATTTGGCACAATTTAGTACCCTGATAATATAACACCAACTACTACTACTACTACTACTTAGACCAATTTTCGATAACGTTAAATGTTTTACAACAGTAAGTCATAAATGCAGTGGTTATACTTAAAGAATAAGTATCATGCTTATCAGTAATTACAAAGCCATATTATCATAATAATGGTAAAAAAAGTTTCCAAACATTTATCATGTTATTTCATTAATAATAAAAAAATCTGCCATTTTCAAACAATTGTCACAGTCTCTCCGCAAACGGAGCAACTTCAGTTGAGGCACCTGTCAAGTTTGTATTACTTGTTGCAGCAACTGCTACGTCTGTGCAGTTTCTTAAAATTATATAGAAAAACTTGCAAGTTGACTGTGTCCGCAACTCGAGATAAAAGTTGCGTTGCTTGAGGATCGCCTTAATAAGCAACATAATTATCTTGACGATCGGATATACCATACAAAACTGTGCATGGAATGTGCAATTAATTGAAATTGGCATCACTGTCATATAATGTACATTTCAGTGCCCATCACATCGCACACGTGTTCAAAAAACATCAAAGTGATTATAAGCTTACAACATTCTCATATTATTCACTACCAGTTGGCGTGCCAAACTACATCAAACTACCCACATTAACGCCTATAAAAATTGTGCATAGTTGCAATAATTTGACATAAGAATATAACGACACTACGTCATTATACACTTGCGTGCAAAAAAATTGGCCCACCCCTTTATATTACATTATACTATTTTTTGTCTTAGGCCTATTAACCTTTTCATCTACCACACGGTATTAAAAGTTAATTTTTATTATCTGTTTTTTTTTTTAAGTTATCTTGTGACAAAAGTGTTCCAAAAGCATGGGGTTGGTCGCTTTTATTGCACGCAAGTATTTCTTAATTATCTTTTACTTTTAGGTCAACACTCTTAGGCCTTACGTTACCATGACGATTGTTTAATTTAACTACGTTTTGGACCATTTTCATTGAAGACTGTCAGTGTATAATTAACCTATAAAAGTGACCAAACCTCAATGAGTCCTTATTTTAAAAGGAGATTGAAAAGAGAAAAGACCTGCTTCAGGTGGAAAATGACCAAACCTACAGTTTTTAATAATAGAATTACTGTAGGTTGGGGCGAGTTTCACCGTTTCTTTTTACTTAGTTTAGTCTTGTGTCCATAGAAAGAAATTGACGTTTAGCAGATTTTGTTTTGAAAAACTATCAAAGCTTCAAAAATTTATTAGCTGGCTAAAACAAGTATAAAATTTTGATCAAATTCAACCTTAGTAATTTATTAGGCCATTTTTTTCTATTTCATTAAATTCAAATTTCTTCATATTTTTAATAAAATTTTTTGGCAATTAAAATTAGGCTCGTTCAACACTAACAGTCTCATTACATCCCTGCTATACCAATTCATAACGATACTTTACTACATCCCAAAATACCAGAAAGACATTTAATTTTAAACTACGTCAACGACACAGAACAGAATATAATAGTACATTCCATAAATATTTTAAGTAGTTTAGAAACCGATATCGATAGTACATACATATTTCTTTTGTTTTTAGACACATTCATTAATCTTTTTTAAATTACTAAACTGTTATCGAAATATAACTTTTGCCATATGCATCATTTAATTAGTACCGTTGTGAAATAAAAATAATGAAGAAAATATTTTGCTCTTTACTTCATGTTTTTTTGTTTTTCACTTTGATGTACGATCAACAGTAAAAATATGTAGTTTATTCTAAATTCACACTATTCAACTACCAACCTGACGAGGCTGGTGACTTATCCGTTTTATTGACTGTACTTGCATAGAATATAATATTCAAGTCAATGAACTTCAAGTACTTACTCTACGTAAACATTTCAGTAAACAACAAGTACATTTAGGTGACGAGCAATTAAAGTCGTGATCATGTGTCATGTAATCTTTATGCCATTGACATAAGGTTTTAATTACAATGACGCGCGTTCGTGAAATGCTACAACTATAATGTGCAATGTACTATTAATATTGTGCTCAAAACTACTATTCTTAACTTCAATCTAACAATCACATTTATTGGAAGTATTTTCTTAATCGCATATTTTATTAACAATTTGATTATATTAATAAGTATTCATCTAAACGTGGAATAGAAATGTAGAAGTTTATCATGAATGATTATGTTTCGTCATTATAAGGCGAAGCACACACTGCTCCGCATTACGCTCCGAGGTGCGCGGCGACTTAGCGCTGAGACTGTGCGTAAATACGTTTTCTGTGTGTTGCACTGGGCGTGGTTTCTATACAAACGCAGAAACAACGTAAGAACACGCACTGCCGCGCCACGCTCCGTGATGCGGTGCAGTGTGCGAATCGCCTAAATGATGTAAAAAGAGACATCACATAGCCATTAACTATGCATACCGCCCAATGATAATTACAGTGATACATGCTATTTTAAATGATTCAGAATTACTTATATTAAATTGATATCAGAAAGTTATCGAAAATACTATTACGTGTAAATATACAGATTTTTAATGTATCTTATACCAACATTGCTGTGCAATTATATGAAATCTTAATACTAAGAAATATCGACCTATTTTTGTTGACTTAAATGCTACCTTAATATGTATATTTAAGATAATGAGTGACTGAAGTGACCATTGTTAGCAACCACGTGTTTATCATAAATATAATAAAAATAGCCAATCAAATAAAACCACTAGGAATATTTCTATATCAAAACTTTTCGTTTTGTTCTGACAAAATTTTGATGTAGATGTATTTTTTTATTATTTAGGGCTTGTTCCGTCAAAACGATTCAACCCACGTCAAAATTTGTCGAATTTTTAGAAGTGATGAATTTTGTATATTTTTAAATTGATTTTAATTTTAAGTTTGGAACATACATTTAACTTTTTTGCTTTGTTTATTATTGAAAGACCGAGTTGGTTTGTTATGCCAGAACTATGCTCATTTGCAAAAAAAAAACATGTAACTACTAAGCTAAAAATCGAACACAAAACTAGCTCACACACACTGAAATAACCTTTTTCAAATAAAACTTTCACTTAATCAACTTCACTTTCCGGAAACAAAACTCAATATACAAAACAAGAATGTCTTTAGTGAAAGACAAAACATAAAACAAAATATAACAGAAGAACGGTCAGGTGCGCAGTACTCGTAACCGGCGTATGTCCAGATGAATGAATGTGGACGAGGCGAAAGGAGTACGTAAGGATCGTAGCAGGTAGCGTTCTGTGGTTTCTGCCTACCCCCATGGGAAAATGGCGTGAGTTTATGTATGTATGTATGTATCTAAAATTACAGAGTAACAAACGGGTTCCCTTTGCTGAGTCTTTAGACTTCCCTGTACCTTCCGCTTCTCTTGAATCATATTCCGAGAAGGCAGAAAGCCAGTAGGTTGGAGCATCAGTCATCCGCGTCAACCTCATCGTCGCTCATATCCTCCTCGCTAGTGCAATCTGGTTGTGAAGATTCGGCCCTGCAGCGCTCACACCAGCAAACGAATAGGTAGTTTTGTGCTAACTCCTGTGACATAAAGACGAATTTAACTTTAGTTAGGTTGTTTTGCCTTGGTAATTTTGAATTGTTTATTTCGGATTAAAAACTATAGGTACATGACCTATCAGAACATAACAACATAATACTCGTAGTAACTTTTCCCAGCTATGTTGGGGTCGGCTTCCAATTTAACCGGATGCAGCTGTGAATACCAGTATTTTTACATGGAGCGACTGCCTATCTGATGTCCACAACCCAGCTACTGAGCAACACGATACCTCCTTGGTTAGACTGGTTAAAATAAATATCAATATCGTTAAATCCGTACTAATATTATAAATGCGAAAGTAACTCTGTCTGTCTGTCCGTCTGTCTGTCTGTCTGTCTCTTCTTCACGCCTAAACCACTGAACCGATTTCAATGAAATTTGGTACAGATATAGTCTGGGACCCGAGAAAGGACATAGGATAGTTTTCATCCCGGAAATCCCCCGGGAACGGGAACTATTAATCCACGCGGACGAAGTCGCGGGCAAAAGCTAGTAATAAAATAAATAAAAAAAAAAACAGATAAAATTCGTTCTCCATAGGAAAAAGGGGTGAGAGTTTATGTATCTATATAACAAAAAAAAAACTATGTTAGCAGCGTGCATTATTTCAATATTTAAAGTCTAACAAACTGACCTTCTGTCGTGAATGCCGTGATCTTTTCAGGACGCATTGATCTAGATAGCTGATGCAAATCTCGTCTCCCGGTTCAATATTTTTCAACGCCTTCAGTTGCAATCTATAGTTGCCGTAAGGAAAGCCAGGCTCGGCATTGGGGGAGCAACTGTGATTGCAAGAACTTTGCAACTCGAAGAGACCTGAGCCTTCAGAGTTTAGGAAGGGGCCAGTTTCTGTAAAAAATAATAATAGACAGTAAGTTAAGATCTTCTGCATTCAAAGGTATTAAAATATATAGCATAGTAAGGATCGTAGTGGGTGGCGTTCTGTGGTTACTGCCTTATGGATGTCTCATACATACCTACATCCAAATCTTCATAAAGCCTATCAATGAACAGATCCAGCTGTTTTCTCTCGTCATCAGACATGGTAATTGCAAGTACAGAATTGACCCACATTGCCAGTGGACTGGTGCCTATACCTTGCCCATTTGTGCCAAGTAACGCCATCAGTTTGGCGAAACCTTCCGGTGTTAAAAACTGAAAAATAATTTATAAATGTTATTATTTGAAACTGGTCACAGTAGAAAATAGAGGCTAGCCAAAAGTACGCAAGAGATATTAAAGGGAAAACGGGAAGTGCGTATGCAAGCACAGATGCACTCCCTTTTCTCTCACTCTCATAGAAGTTTTTCTTTTTTTTTAAAGATGTGTTATCATCAAATTACTTCCCCCGCCCTGGGCGGGGAGGGATGGAGTGTCAGACTTTTACTGACTAAAACTCATCCATGTTCCTTCTTGTGCCCTTTGCGTTCCAGGGCGCGGTACCTCTTTCGAACAACCCGCAGCCCTGGCAGGCATCGGCCCTTAGTGGCCCCTACGAATGTTTGCTGACAGCTCTTTGAGGCGCGCGTGGAACACGAACGCGCCGTCGACACGGTCTGTCGTTAGGTTAACGTACGGGCGGTGAGCTATGGGTAGCTCACCGACCACAGACCCGCGTCTACGGTGGCCGGGAGGCGTCTCGCGGCTCCCGACGCCCGGAGCGTCTCCCGCGGCGGCTGCTGGGACGAGAGACTCTTCTCTGCCTCTCCCGTCCTGCCACCTCCTTCTCTAGCATTACAGCTTCGCAGAAGGAGGTGACTGCTTCCCATTCCCTCTCGCTCCGGACCATGGCTTGCACCAGTGCCGGACGCGAGAGTTCGCCGCCGCTGATGGCTGCCACGAGGAGGCGGCGGTGCTCCGCCCAAGCGTGGCACACCGCCACGGTATGCTCTACCGTGTCCTCGGGCGATCCTCGCAATAGTAACACCCGGGCGTTTCCTCCCGATGAGACTTTGCCCTGCCTTGCTTTTGAGAGCAATAGGGCAGTCAGCATAGGTAATTTACACCACTGTCTAACTCTTGGGATTTCCGGCAAAGTTGTGTTATGTTATTAGCATTAATGTAAATAGTAATTTGTCATCACCAAAAAATGTAAAGAACCTGCTTAATAGTCAAAACAAACTCAGGATAGAATGTTGTATTAAATAATGTTAAGTGCCAATTGTATTTAGTTAGTCGTCAAGCGGACCTAAATAAATAAATCGACTATTGTCCTCTTTTTTTTCAGATTCAATATTTAACAACATTGAGTTAAACAACGAAGTTGCTCTGCTCAGTATCGATCTACCAATTGTGTTAATTAGCTACGGTAAATATTTCAATATTGATGTAAGGCTAAAATAACAAAGAGGAGTTAACTCTTCTTGAGTACAGAGGCTCAGCCTTTCAATAGACACACTAATAAATGGTACAAATGACTCAGTACAAACCAACACAGAGCAGATTTTATGACGACATAGAATATTAAACCTTATTACAACATCGTTTTGATACAATTCCAAGCAGCTAAGTGATTGTATAATAAAGCTTAGTCTCTGATGTGTATCTACTCATGTACATTCTGGATATTCTCTCAACAGTCAATAGCACAATGATCATGTGATTGCCGACTAAGTAAACATATTGAATTTCCGCCTTTGAGCAAATATTTAAATGGACTAATAATATTTGTTTTAAGTCTGAACCAATTTAAGATTTTTGAATTTTTAGACTCAAAACACTAATTGGGTAGAAATTGAAATCCGGGTGTGAAAATAACATGTGAAAAGTAAGCGTTCCTGCATCAACATCCATGAAAAGTTCAGCTTAAACGTATTTGTTTATTTATTTAACGCTTTATGCACACAAAATGTACAGCGGCGGACTTAATGCCGATGGCATTCTCTACCAGTCAACCTTAGGGTGATGCAGAGACAAATTGTGGTAGGTGCAAATAAGAAAAATAACTTTAAAATTAATCAATATTAAGATAAAAAATAAAACTGAAATTCAATATAATAATACATCTCTATATACATAAGCAAACATATATACATATAAATACATACTTATAAGTACATATATACATAATACATAAACAAAAATATAAAGAGAAGCAGTGGGAAAATATAAAGTCATGACGATAAAACGTATTTGATGGTATTGTTAAAATATGTAGCAATATAGATCAATCAATCCTAATATGCCTGTAAACATGTTAACCGAGCCGAACATGGCTATGCTATTATGAGATTCAAATTTTGCAGTACTTTCTCTCACAAGTGTATGGATAAACTTTAGCACTATTTTTTTAAATAAAAAAAAATTGCACCACACTACGAATGTCTCCTTTATCGTGGGTTCATTAACAGACATATAAACTTAAACTAAGACGACCCACAGACCAAACAGCCAACAACAGCCCGTCCGTTGGCCCGGAACAAGAGACACAACTAGGCCATTCAAATATTTGTTACATGCGGGAATCGAACTTTCAACACGTAGCACAGCAGCTTATCGCCTAGCCACTACGCCAACCATGCCGCCAATTATTTATTGCCCCATTTTTTGTATATTTTAAAGTGAAATTGTTGAAATTACATTCAAATCTAAACATCTTACCTCCTGCACTTCAACATCACTAATAACTTCAGTAACCGCTTCCCGTAGCATGTCCAACTGCATTGCAAACGGCGCTCCCAATAACTTATGTGCTAGCTGAGCATCTTCATTCACAGTGCGGTGACAGAATTGTTTCACTTTAGCCGATGCTGCAGCTGGGTTCGGACTCTGTTTGATATACGCCAGTATTCTTAAAAGAAGCATTATGCTTGCTGTTTCTGGAGGGTAGTGTATTTGCCTGTAAAAATATTTGATTATTATAAGTAGTTTAAAAAAAAATCTTGCCCCACATTTTGTTTTCTGCTGTATTGTGGGTTAGTTTACAAACATGTAAATGCATATACACGAACAGCCAGATTCGAAACAACTACCTGACTAGACAATACAAATATTTGTCCCGTGCTGGAATTGAACCTGCGACAAGCAGCACAGCTGCCTATCGCTCAGGCAGTCCGCCAACCACAGAACATAATACCCCTACCGCCAACTCTCGTGTAGTGTCGTCGTGTGTCTAAGGAGATTGGCACACTGCCCCGCATCACGGAGCTTGGCGCGGGAGTGCGTGTTTTAAATTAATGTTGTTTGCATAGAAAACACACTAAAAAACGCATTTACAAACGGGCAGTGTTGCAGATCACCAAAGCTCCGTCGTCGCGCACCACGCTCCGTGACTCGCCGCTCATTGCGGTCGTGGCGTGCTTCATACATTTTGATACATTTGACTTAACCGCTCCCCGCCCCGCGCTTAGCCTCCACTCGCCGCGGCAAGGTCGTGAACGGGCCGTGATACGGGGCAGTGAGCCAATCGCCTAGATGTTCTACTATTGCTATACAAAAAAGCAGAGGTTTACTCACTTCCATGCATCCAATAGCCCAGCTATAGGATGTTTTATGTCACTCGGATTGAAGCACAGTGTTCTATGGTACTTCTCATAAGCATTCTGTCTGCACTCTTCCGAACAGTAAAGCTTGCCGCATTGATCACAGCTTGTTATGCTCTCAAGGTTTGTCTCAAACACGTTGGGGTGTGGAAGAACCAAGTCTGGTTTGTGTGACAGACGTCTTACATTTTGTTCAGGAGTTTCTAGCGGCCTAAAAGAAAGTATTTAGTTATTTCGTTAATTTTAGAATAATTTCAGTGCAGAGCTCAATTTCTAATGTCTTGGTACAACTGTCGGGTAAGGTTCACAATTACGTCGGAGGGGGGGGGCGGGGTTGGGGGGACTGGGCGCGTGGGGGGGGAGGTGCTGAGTCCCCCCCCACCAATTTTCGCCGCCGGAGATGCTCCATGGAGCCCTACTGGGGTTTTGTATCAAGTCACATTAATAGGGCCGTAAGGGGGGGCGGGGAAGGCGGGAGGAGGGTAGAGACACCCTTCAGCCTTTCCTTCCGCCAGGGCAGCTCGACGGAGCCCCGCTTGGCGGGGCTCCTACCTCCGGGTGGTTTAAAAAAAAATAACCACGAAGGGGATGGCAGGGTCTGTTCGCTCGCTTCGCTCGCTCACTGGACCCTGCCATCCCCTTCTAACCTAACCTGTCCGAGTCGGGGTGCCCCAAGTCCCGAGCTCGCTTCGCTCGCTCTTGCGCACAATAAAACAACAAAATTTTATTTTGAGCTAGCTCGGGACTAAGGGCATTCCAACCCGGACAGATTTTAGTTTTTTTTTTTAAACTACCCAGATGTTGGAGCCCCGGTAAACGGGCTCTGTCGAGCCGCTCTGGCGAGGGGAAAGGCTGAAGGGTGTCCCTACCCTTCTCCCATCTTTCCCGCCCCCCTCACTACCCTATTAAGGTGACTTGATACAAAATCCCAGTAGGGCTCCATCGAGCATCTCCGGCGGCGAAAATTGGTGGGGGGAGGTTAAGATAAATCCCCTCGATCCCCCCACAGTTTCAGAATCCTCAAATTCGCGGGACGTAATTCGAAATCCAACCCATATAATATAATAATTCGGTAACATTTTTGGAAAACAGTGGTCCCCTAACCAGCCATCTATCTTGGGGACCATTGTTGTGATACATGAAGCCTTTGGTCCTGCGCCTGATCTCTCTCCGGTCATGTCCTATTGCCGTCCCATTGGACTATGAGAGCGAGGGAAGAGGAAGTGCACCTGTGTTTGCACACACACATGTGCACTATAATAATTCCATGTGTACTTGGCTATTCTGCATTAAGTTTGTGGCCTGAATTGGTCTGGACAATACAAATGACAATACTTGGGATATTTAGAGGATAGGTTTATTAATACTATATTATTTATATTAGCATTTAAGGCGGGACATTTTAAATTATTTTGGAACTTGTTACAGTTACCCATATTGCGGCATGTTGCAAAATAATAATCATGATTAGGAAAGTATGAATCCTACAAAAACAATGAAAATACTTGTGTGTTTTATACTCTGCATGATTTTATTTATTATAGTGATATTATGTTGATCTCAGGAAAGTGTAAAAAGTGTATGAGAACATACCTCATACAATGGTCGCATGCTATATATTCGTATTCAGCATTCCAAACAAATTGACACGAAACTAAAGGGTCCTCTTCTAGGATCACATCACCTTTGTGGAATGTTTTGGTAGCATATAGCCCTTTACCCTAAAAAAATAATGATTATAAAAAACAATGCATTTCAATTTTGAGATGTCTGGTGGCGAATAATATTTACCTTCTTGCTTTCAGACGGTCTTATTTCAAACCCTGCCATATTTATAATCTAGATCTACCCTTTGTAGAACTGTAATGAAGAAACTGTATAGTTTTTGTGACTAGAACAATGGAAATCGGTAAAATCACAATGTTTGATAGGGTTAGGGTGATAGATTTTAGGTTAGGCCGTATCTGTCTTAGTTGTGTCAATCAAACAAACTTTGTATTGCAAGATGTAAATAATCTTTAGTTTCGTTCGGATACATTTTAAATTATGAAGTTACAATTTTCTTGGTTATTACAACCCCTTTATACGAAAAATACACACAAAAATATTCTAAGGCCTAAGACTGTGAGAGTCTGTATAACGCAGCTTAGCGTGCCGCTGGAATCCACCATGTAGGCCCAGAAGAGGATGATGGTAGATTCATGTCATTTCCAAAAAATAATGACTTTTTTTTTGCCATATGGGTACAGCAGGGATTAAGAGCGTGCATCCAGAAAGTTGGCAACGTCGGAAACAGCTGTCAAATATTTCCCTGTTTTGATTAATTTGTCAATATTACTGTATGAAAATAAGAAATATGGCTTACTAATGCACTAGAATATTCATTATGAAATGCAATAATTAATATCGTAACACCGAATATTTAGTTTTAGATGTAAAAAAAGTATTTGGAAACTTTACAAATGCCTTTTTTACACCTAAAACGGGTACAACATCAAATTCAGTGTTTTAATTGCAATTCATTATTAATATTCTAGTGCAGTAGTAAGCCATATTTCTTATTTTCATACAGTAATATTGACAAATTAATCAAAACAGGGAAATATTTGACAGCTATTTGCGACGTTGCCAACTTTCTGGATGCACGCTCTTAAGAGGATTTAAGAAACAGTGTTGACAATTATACTCAACGGTAAAAGTAAAGTCCTTGTCTAACGGGGTTTGTTCTGTCGATTTGTAATCGTAATTCGGGGCCGTTACCTACCAATAGGGCATCATTAAGTAAGATATGTAACTACATAGTTAAGACACTTGTCTTATCATACTAGCGGTTTGCGAGCGGCTGCGAGGCGGGGCGGGTGCGCAGCGAATGCGTCGCGACCTCACCGCGGCTACTCAGCAAAGACGTTGCGGTCGCGTGGCAAATTCGCAACGTTTTTTGTCGCGTATTTGTAGCAAATTAACGTCTTTGGGCCTTATCACACTAGCGGTTTGCGAGCGTATTTTGTATGAAGGCGATCACGCAGCGAATTCGCCGCGTCAGATATTTGTATAGAAAACACGCTCGTAATTCGCTAGTGTGATAAGGCCCTTACACAATGGCGTCCACACTGATATTATCGGCGATCTCATTGCGCATCCGCAATGAATTCGCTGCGCATCCGCCGCGTGTTCGTTGCGCGCCTGCTCCACTTTGAAAACGCTCGCATTCCGCTAGTGTGATAAGGCCGTAATAATAGTATGTAACATTATTCCAAAAAAAAATCTTTTCAAACCTTTCGTCTCCAAAACTGAACTTCAAAATTAAATTTTCCGGACAACAATAAAACGAAATCGGGTTCTAAAAATATTATTTATTTTTATGTCAATCCCTATGCTTATACTTTAATGCTAAAATATCACACTTATCTTATAGTAGACTTTACTTATTCAATAGCAATCAATACTGTTATCATAATTATTATACATTTATTTCTATAATTTCGTAGACTGGGTGGTTGTGTTAACTGGTGTTTCAATACATTCTTCTTCTTTATATTGTGATGCCTTGTAGGAGTCAACTTGAGCGATAGTATCGAACATAGGCAACGTTTTTGTTTCAGGCGTGAATGTTAACAACAGCGCGGCCACCACAGCAGTTCCCGAGAAAAGGAATGATGGAAGTGCTGCTATTTCAGTTATCTGTAAAAACAATAAAAAATTATGGTCCTGGTGATTGGATCTTGATCTTAGATGAACCAAATAATCGTAACTACGACGCTGAACTATGAAATAACCTACAACTGTTACTGATGTAGTTTACTCCAGAATTCAGTGCCCATCAGTTCTAAATTCTTAACACATCTTCGAAGTGGGGTAAGATAATTTAGGTAATAGGGTAGTTTAGCCGGTTTGCCGGCCACCTCTGGTTTTCGGCCAGTACCTTGTTATATTAATATAATAAGGACACTTTAACCTACCCATTTAAAAAAACAACGCCTACTTAATGTATGGGTATAAACCCTACAACTTTTGAATTTTGTAGAATTTTAATGATCCAACTGTGTCGTCTGTGACCCTCCGAAAGTCTTACAGTGCAAGCGTGTGTCGAAATTAGTGAAAAAAATAGTGCGCGCATAATTTTTGCAACCTAAGTTACAAAGTTGTTTATCGGTTTTATAAATATAATTATTGTTCTGTGCACGGGAGATAAGTTTAATTAGTGTTATTTTAATTAAAATGGAAGAAAGATAATGTTATTTACATTTAAATTTGATGGCCGGTAAACTAGATTATGATTTGGGGGACTATTTACTTCTCGGCCGGCCGGCCGGAAACTAGAAGAAGACCGTTTATATTTAATTGATTCTTTTGATTATTAAATAAGGAATTCTTTAAAAAGAAATGCTTTATACACAAAGTAGAACCGCTTCTCATTTGTGTAGTCAGATGTCGGCCGCATGTTTTGACCTAATTATGTGGTAATAACACTTTATAGTTATTTAATATTTGACGGCCGAAAATTAGAATTTTAATATTTACCTTTCGGCCTAAGCTAATCGATAGGGTCGAAAACTAATAATTTACTAACTGATTCTCGGCCAATAAAAGCTAACGATAATAAATCAACTAACTGAATCAAAATCATCACTCACACGAACAATACAGGCATAAAGGGACTTCCCCAAAATTTATCTTATTAGCTAGTTAGAAAATTAAGCAAGTTGATCAACGGCCGGAAACTAATTAATATAAATTTGTTTTTCGGCCGTGTTTGAAGGGATGGTCGAAAATCAGTTTAAAAAATCGTATTTTCGGCCAGCCAAAAAGCTGATATTTTTCCATAATCTCAATTATTTTTGCTATGCCATATTATCCTTTTTCCTTTTTGACCAATGTTCCTACTATTATGTTTAAAATGTTTCTATATGTTTAATATTTTAATTAAAATCGTTGATTCATACGTATTTTTTGCTTTTAATCCATTATAGAACCTACTAGTTAGCAAATATAGATCATTTTTCAAATAGCAGATTAGTGGCCGAGAACTAGCAAAATAATGGCCGGAAACTAAAACAGGTGGCCGAAAACAGGCGAAATCGCTATTTTCAGACATTTTAATTTTCAGTAATTTTAATTTAACGCTGACGAGTAAAAGGTCTACAAATATCAAAACTACATTATATTTCGAGTTCAAAAATATTTAAGAAACTAGTCTGCGACTTTAATGTCATGGAGAAAAATCGTCACAAAGTCACACGTTCGCTTAAGTGGCCGAAAACCGGCTAAGTTACCCTAGGTTAACCATTAATTCTAAGACATAACTTCTACAAAAAAAACCCTTTGTTTCAGACCTGAAAGCCCAATTTTCGATTAACTATAACATTCTTTTTATAATTGCTTTAATTAATAAATTATTCGCCGGTACCATGTAGTAGGGGGCGAGCCTATTGCCATTAACCGGGCACAAATCCAAACTCCGAGCTGCTACTGAGAATTTCATAGAAAAACCCAACAACACTTTTTGCTCGACTGTGGGTGCCTACATTGGTACACCTCTGCCTAACCCTTCGAGGAATACAGGCGTGATGGTATAATAAATTATTAGCCAATTGAATCGGCATAAAAACGACATTTTAGTTGTCTTGCCATACAAAATGTAACTAAAAATTCGTCAATTGATTCGTGGCGTACCTACAGGTACTCAATTGTATCAAACCACCTAGACAACGAAGGTGTAAGTACACAAATGGTGGTTAAAATCAATATATCGAAGGTCAATAACTCCTTTGATTGTTTTATAATTAGGTATATGTAATTGATTTTTTAAGTGCGAAGCGCTTTCCCGCCCAACGCCACGCCACGATGCGATGGCTTTATTACCAATAATTATAGCAAAAAATCATACCATACCAAAAAAAAATTGAAATAGAGTAGATAAAATAATTAATTGTTTATATTAAAATTTTCTGGAAATTCCAAAAGTCTTTCAAAACAGGTAGGATAGGTACATTATTGTAACGGATTGTCAACTGCTAAATATTAAAATTTATCAAAGCTTAGATACATTTTATTTCTCGTTTTTCTGGTCTAGCCGGAAAACTTTCATCAAGCAAGGAGCAGCTTTGTTGCGCAACACATTCTACGCATCATCGCTTTCATTCTGCCATTTCTAGGATTAAATAAATACTCTCCAAGAGTGTTTAAAGTGAGCGTTGAACCAAAACACCACCTACTATTACGGCCTTGTATTGAATTTGTAAAAAGAAAATAATAATGGCAATGGGCTCGCTTCCTCCTATGGGATCTAAAACATACGTCACACCTGCCTAATCCTTCGGAGAAGAGGCGTGATGGTATATTTATGTTAATAATAAAAGAAAATACAGTAGTACTACGGGTTATAATAAGATTGAGAAGGCCATTTAAGCAGAATGCATAAGGACTGATGTCGAAGACAGGTGTCGTTGCCAAGTGAGGCCTATGTAACGTTTCGGCGTGATGAACCGATGACTTGAAGGTGACTTAGAGACGTTTATAGGAGATTATCCAGAGAAGGCAACGCGTAGGAATGAGTGTAAGGCAATGGGGGAGGCCTTTGCCCAGCATTGGAATAATACCAGGACACAGACACAGGCAGCAAAAAAAAAAGAGAAAAAAGTACTATACGAAGTTCATTGCTCAGTAAGTAAAAAAGCCGTCTTTTCTACTTTAATTTACAAAGGTGTGTCACTCGTTTGACAAGAACGTTATCATTTTTTCGAATCCATTATTACAACTTGACGTGCTACGTGAATACGTAAGCACGTATGGTTCCATCAAATTTCCCATTTAGGTTGCCATTTTTCGTAATCAATGTGCTAATATATTAATTAAAATTTAAAATATTTCAAAAATCGATTTGGGCTTTTATTTAATAGTTGAACATGTTATTGACTAAGCAACAGGGTACCTCCTACCTATGTATGTACTGTTTAGCATAAGTATGTGTAGGTATGGCCATATATCAGTTACGTAATAAAACCTGTTTATTTTTTGAAGAATTTTCCTGGTCTGTGATCGAATTTATACTTTTTTTTTAATGATCAGTTTATTCTAGTATAATTATATGGACCTATGTATAGAAGCTAAAATATTATAGCATTATATTTTTTTTGTGTCTAATCTGTCGTACCTGGTAGTAACAGCTAAAATTAAAATATCTGCATACCTGCATAATCTAAAACTAGAATTGGCAGTTTTTCTACAGTACTTTAATCAAAAATCATCATTATTCAGCTGGAAGATATCTATACTGGATGTAGACCTACCCTAAGCACCGCCTTGCTTGCCGCAATCTGAGGATTTTGCCACTTACACCAGCTCATAACTTTGGACCAGCTTTTGCCTACCCTCATTGCGCTTACGCCTTCCAGGCACACACGCGGGTTTTTCTCCACACCGGTCTAACAAAATACTACTATAATGTCCTTACCAATAACGGTGTCAACGGCGCCAGCATACTGCCCACCCTAGCAGCCGTGTTGCCCCAACCGAGCAAAGTCCCTCTCACACTGGTTGGGAATAGTTCCAGACTATACGTGTAAATGCCAGTGAAACAGATCACCACTCCGAGTTTTCCAACCAAGAATAAGACCACTTTCAACCAAGATATCGCTGAAAAATAAAACATATTTTAGTCCTAGAGGTATTATTACTAAGGACCAGTTTTGGTATTGCTATTTTCGATCAGCTCAAAACACCAACGATTTTTTATCTTGTTTTTGGGATTCGTTACTAGTTTTTTCGAATCAAAATGTCGCCACATTGCGTAATATCGTAACATACGCACTTCGGGGACAGAATAAAATTAATCAAAACACACTTTTAAAACAGGTTTAGTTACTTACAATCTGGGCAATAATTCTGAGCAATAAGAAAGATGGCAGACAGGAAATAGCCACATTGCAGTGTGATTCTCCTTCCATACTTATTAAACGTGTAATAAGCAATAACTTCTCCAGGGAACGAAGTGAACGCAGCCAGAATGAAATTGGTGTATTTATTTCCTGGTAGCAGCACAGCATGTACTAACGTGCCATAGTAAAGGAAACTAGAGGTAAAGAAACAGAATGACGTCACTGACAGCCGGGTCATTATCTCCTTTGATGCTATTATGACTTTCATATTCTCTCTCTCCTTCTGCTCTACCACATCAAACAGTAGCCGCAATTGATCATCGCTTGCGTCTGTGATTTCCTTCTCTGAAATATCAATCTTGTTCATTTTGGCCATAACCTTCAACGTTTCTTTCGCCCCATCCATTTTCCCGCGAAGCATTTGCCATCTTGTGCTTTCTTTTAGAATGAATATGTAGGAAATGAATAGTATCATGGGCGAGTAGACGACCAAAATCAGCCATTTCCAGTATTGAAAACTCATTGCAAAGAACGCGAAAGCTATTTCGCCGACGTATACTGCGTACGAGAAGATTATACCAGCCAATACTCTTTTGGAACTCCCTCCCACTTCAATCACTAAAAAAGAAGTTGGTATTGTTAGAAGACATAATATTCTTAAAAGGAATATATTAAAAAGCCTAAACCATTTGAAATACTTACATAAAACTACCCCAACTGTATAAAGACCCGATCCCATTACCGATTCTAGAAATTCTAGACCTAAGTACCAATAGTAGTTTTTGATGAATATTTTGAATACTCCAATACATGCGCCGACGGAACAAACGATTACGGTTGGTTTTCTTCCAATTCTGAAACATAAAGCAAAAGAGTCTTGAGGTCATGTCCACGTCAGGTGTGCGTATGATTAGATATCTATGTTAGGTGTTGGTCGTTTGCCAGTTGGCCAGTTGCTAATCATATGCGCGGATTTGGTTATTGTGGCATCGAGGGTGAATAAAATTATAATTATACAGGTCTTTACCGTTGCTACCTACTGCAGAATGAATACCTAAAGTCAATCAATTCCTGTCACACTCGACTGCTGGTCATAGACCTTTCTCAAGTTGCACCACAACATCCGGTCCCATCCAGTCTGTTCTAGGCATTTAGTCCTTTTGGTCTGACGCCACCCTGCCCGAAACGCGGATCCAAGGCCTTTCGGCCTTTCGACAGACCTACTGGCACTTCAGAATTAGCATGTCAGTATCGATAACTTCAGTTCTTTTCATGCTAAGTATTAAAACTCCGGGCATAGCCAACTCCATACTTAAAGGTACACACGTGTACATAAAGCTCGGTCAAATAGGTACGTGCAGTCTGAAGGACGACCAGTAATATTCAAGAATATAAAAATAATTAAGGCAGGTTTTTCTAGGAAGACTAGTTTTATGCATAAAAAAGTTGTTGAGGCGGTTTCACCAATAAAAACGTAATAAAAACCTTTCTCATATTGACTCCAATATAATTTCTATATAAAAAATATGTTTAGGAAAATTTAAAGTGGCCTAGCCTATTTCTGTTTGGCGAAAGAATTATGCAGGCCGCTTTCAACTGGTCCTTTTGGAAATCTATGGGGGAGGCCTGTGTCCAGCTGTGGACGTTCTGCGGCCTGCGGTTGATATGATGATGATGATGATGAAAAAATTATCGAGCATTCCTACTTGTCAGCTATCCATCCAGTGAATATCATGGAGAAAATCATCCCCGCATTGTGGATGCCGCCAACTAAATTAATTTTCAATGGCTGGCATGCCAGATTCATCTGTAAACAAAAACCAAAGTGTAAAACATTGCAATTTAAGGTGTCGCAAATTTTAGAGACGAAGTGCTAATATTTTACACGATATCCAATATAAATAATGATGTAAGAACGAAGGATTTCCTCGAAAAACGTCTCCTAGATGAGATTCCGGATGTCGTAAGTACATAGGTTTGTTTTTCAAATTGTCATGACGTTGCGTTATATTTGGCCGTGGCAATTTGTTGCATCAGCAACCTCTGATGCAGATTGTTTGCCACAAGTCAAATAAAGTTCCTACCAACCTAATGCTTTTTTACCGTTAGGCTAACTTTCCATCAGAGATTGCTAAGCTGCGTAGCGTTAGATGTGTTCAAAATCACATCAACTAATAGGAATGGCTTAGCTCTGGCGCGAAAAGAGGTTCAATGGGTTCAACGAAACTAAGCTGTTTACATACGCACAAAGTAACATCTTCATAGCGCATTCTGCACACCTTTGTAGTTACTACCAGTACTACTTTGTCCCCTACAATGTCTCTGGCATAAATAGACACACAGTACGTAGCTTAGCTTCACCGCTTATCTACCTCGCAGTTCTGTAGTGGAAAGGCAGCTTTACTAATTATCGTATTTAGGTTTGTTTTTTTCCTTATATTCAAAACCGGCATTGAGCTATTGACCTATCATCAGACCTCATAGATACTTTCCCTCCGTCGAAGAATATTTGCGCAGTTTTATACTGACAGGTTTTAATTATATGCTGGCCTCCCGCCTTATACATAGGTACCTCTATCGATTATAAAGATTTATTAGGAGTATGCATAATTTTATTTATTTTAATAACGAATCTACAACAGGTCTATCGTGAGTATCATTATTACTTCTTGGATGCATACAGTATCACTTATGCGCACGTTTGGTTAGATAGGTACAGGTACGCGGGTATATGTAAAATGTAAGTCTCCAGACCGACTCCGACTACGGCGGATAATCTTAATGCAGACTAACCAGGTAGATAGATATGCACAAGTGTGTGCGCAAACACGGGTGCTCTCCCTCTTCCCTAACTCTCATAGCCCGATGAGACGGAAATCTGACACGACCGGAGGGAGATCAGGCGCAGGACCGAGGGCTTTACGTGCTCTCCGAGGTACGGGGGTGTCACACCACCTACTTCCAAACTCAGAGCTGCTACGGAGAAATTCCTAATGGAAAAACCCAATAACACTTTCTTCCCGACCTGGGAATAGAACCCAGGACCCCTCGCTCAGCAGTCGCGCTTGCGACCACGAGACCAACAGGGCGTCAAGTATAGGTATATACCGGGCTCCCGACGCATGGTAGTCAAAGAAGCCTTGGGGTTTTTAGTCGGTAAGAGTCCGACATAACCTTCATCTTCGAAGATAGAGGTCATATCTGCTTCGTTAGCCTAGTGGTTCTATGCGCGACTGTGACACTAGAGGTCTTGGGTTCGATTCTCAGGTCAAGCAAAGTATTATTGGGTTTTTCTATGAAATTCTCAGTACCTAGCAGCTCGGAGTTAGGATTTGTGCTTGTTAAGGGCAATAGGCACGCCCCCTATTACTTGGGACCTAAACATATCGACGAACTGTACATTGGTACACCTCTGCCTAACCCTTCGGGGAATACAGGCGTGATGCTATGTATGTATGGAGGTCATCCATGAGGATTTTTCCGGCGAAAAAAGTACAGTTACCATAACTGTCAAGTATTTTTTGCGTTCTGGGCGGAACGGAAGGGAGTGTCAGACTCTTACTGACTAAAAGAAACACGGGTGGGCACTGTTTCTCCTAATGCCCTTTGCGCTTCAGGGCCGCGGTAAAGTAATCGAGGTATCTGGCTTGTGTAAATGTGTGTGGCTCTGATACTTAGTAATTTAATGCGGTGTTATTTTTGTTAATCATATTGATTAAGAGCGTGCTCACATCATGAACCAAGGCAGACAACTGTTCTAATAGAAACCAAACGCCTGTTATTTTTATTTGAATTCGTTCTAGAATTCACTTGAATGTTTAAATAAAATTAAACTTTTCAGCCAGTTGTATTGGCATACAACCTTCACAGCACCTAGGTACCTACCCGTAATATGATCGTTAGGTACTAATCCCATTAAATAATGACAACAAAAGTCCAAAAATACTTTTTATGATATTTTCTCAGTTCACCCATCTCTCTCAATTGAATGTCATATTATCACTATCACAATGATTTTTATTGCAGTTGCATAAACTCAAACACACGCAAAATACTATTCAAATATTCGTCTAAGGCTAAATAAATACATTGCATCTTCTTAAATAAATATTTATTTAGGCATTTTATACTTAACAACTGTACCTACATCCATGGGTTATTACTCACATTCATAACATTTGATTTTTAGAGTTCCGTATCTAAAGGGTGCCAATGGGAACCTGTTACTAAGACTTCGCTGTCTGATCGTCAATCATAGAACTGCTGCATCTGAGCTGTATCTTTTGAAATTTTCACAGAGTGTATTTCACACACTCCGTGAAAATGTCAAATGCCTGTGGCCGCTATAACAACAGCCATACAAGAAACGTCTAAGTTTGTATTTATTAGCGTTGTTAAATATTGTACGTTGCTACGGAACTCTTCGTGTGAGAATCCGACTCCCACTTGACTGGATTTTTAATATTTTACGTAAAATAAATTTTGTAGGTGACGTTGTTTAAATAGGTATGAAAGCCCACTTGGCTGGTTTTTATGATAGTTTACATAAAATAAATCTTTTAGTTAATGTGAATTGTTTACATAGGGATGAAAGGTGCTACTCGGGGATTACTTTCAGCATATTGACAGTCGGCTTCCGCGAAGTAGATACACTAGGTAGGTAAGTACCTATTTGGTGTAGGTGACTGACCTACTCACTAGATTCAATTCAACCTTTCTCCTTCGCCCGGCAAGTGCGTCAATTCCAAGAATACGATATCTAGATCGACTGATGTAACCTTTCTAAAGATGTAGGTTGTAGAGGCACATACCTAATGTATCATTCATTTGTATTTTTTTGGTAAGTAGATACCCTTGCAGTCATGAGAAATCCATACAACTCGATTCCTACCGACTTCCCTTCAGAAGGCCAGGACAACTAATACGCACTTTACGACCATTGAGAAATAGCACAATCAGTAAGCACAACCTGTAGTGTCTACTATTTCCAAATACCTAATATATTTACACTTCAAAATGTTTAAATATAACGCCTAATACAAGTAACGCCGATAATTTTAATGACACATACAATAAAGAAATGGGGATGGGGGGAGTGTTATTGGGTTTTTCTATGAAATTCTCAGTAGCAGCTCAGAGTTTGGATTTGTGCCCGGTTAATGGCAATAGGCTCGCCCCCTATTACATGGGACCTAAATATACTTACCGGCGAACTGTGGGTGTACATTGGTACACCTCTGCCTAACCCTTCGGGGAATACAGGCGTGATGGTATATTATATATTATTATATTATTTACAATAAAGAAAATTTAAGTTCAGCCTTCCTCTTACGACGATCGCCACTTCGCCACCAGCGTTATCAACTGGTGACCCTCTTTTAGAACTAATTTTTATTGCAAGAGGATAACCAATTGATGAGGCTGTCTGGAGTAGTACTTCTTACGTTTACGAATAAAATGAAAGATATCGGTTAGACAAGCCCGCCACACTGTTCCCAAACCACTGCAACTTCTGTAAGCCAGAATCAACAGTGGTGACCACAAGAAAAGCGCCGAAACAATGAAGCTCGACGAGTCCCGGAGAAACGATTCAACTGTCTTGGATCCCGCAACGAAAATAATCAGAAAAGATTAGCGGAGGAGTAAGAAAAACATAATTTAAGAAAAAGATATCGGTTAACCAAAGGAGGCACATATAAGGCGAAGGCTTGCATTCCGGCGCCCGCCTTGAAGGGCGGGCGGCGCCAGTCAGTAGATTAATCGACACTAATCGCTCTTCATCGTCGTCTCCCTTTGCAAATACTAGTTATAACGGGTGGAAACGCATTGACGAAAACCAAGGATTTACAAGGATACTACATAATTCTACTCTAAAACCTCTAGCGCAAAAATCCTTCGTCGCTTTTTTACCTACACTTATTATGGAACAGCTGATTGTTACAATAAGCGGCGAAATATTTTCGGAAACCTTTAATCATGGATACAGACGAAACAGTTATGATTATAGACCCCCTTTTTTTTCTTTTTTATTTAAAGATTGGAAATCATTAAGTGGATTCTTTCGCCCAAGTGGAAGGAAGTGTCAGGCTCTTACTGACTAAAAGCCTATTTTTGCCCGAACTGGGAATCGAAGCCAGGACCCCACGGTCACTCAACAATCGTGCTTGCCAACACGAGACCGATGAGGCATTTAAAAATATAAATATAATTAATAAATATACCATCACGCCTGTATTCCCCGAAGGGTTAGGCAGAGGTGCACCGATTTAGGTACACCCACAGTTCGCCGGTATATTTAGGTCCCATGTAATAGGGGGCGAGCCTATTGCCATTAACCGGGCACAAATCCAAACTCCGGGCTGCTACTGAGAAATTCCTAATGGAAAAACCCAATAACACTTTTTGCCCGACCTGGGAATCGAACCCGGGACCCCTTGCTCGGCAGTCGCGCTTGCGACCACGAGACCAACGGGGCAGTCGGGGCATTTAAAAAAAAAGGTAAATATACAAAGGTAGGTAAAAGGTCTCACAGTATTAGACAGAAAACAAAACTAATGTAAAGAGAAAGGTACTCGTATCATAATGGGTGAAAAACACAGTTAACGCAGCCAAGATTCACATGTCTTTCCTATTATTACTCAATGTTATTAGTTACATCGGCTTTGTTTTGTTATACCCTGTTATAACACAAGTTTCTACCCAACACTACGACCGCGTGGTATTTTCCACTCGCTCTAAGTTACGTCTTAGGTTACTGTTCCGACTCTGTAGGTCGTAGCGGGTGATTAATCGCCTAGACCAGGGGCTCCCAAACTTTTTTAAATGGCGGCGCAATTACAGTTTTATTATTGTTCCTCATCGCCCTAGCTCATCGAAATAGGGTAGCTGGGTTTTTGTATTTAACAAATGAGCGATACATTCAGCGCGCGCTACTTTTTTTATTGTTTATTTTGTAGCTTTTACCTACTTGAGGGAAATTTCCGACGGAAGCTAAAAAGTAGTGCCCCACGGACACTTCTTTACTCTCTACGGCGCACCAAGGCGTCACACTTTGGGGACTCCTGGCCTAGACAATTTCTCATGAATCTAGCTATCATATATCTACAAGCAATTTTTTGCTATCAGACTGGTGGTTCCAGAGCTTGGCGCGTTTTAACAAACAAAGAAACAAAAAGCTCTGCAAGCTTTAATTTGTTAGAATAGATTAGACCTGTGGTGACTGGTGAAGGTTATTGGGTCGTGTGAGGGAAGCCGAAGCAAAAACTAGTTAATTCTCTAAGTGATTAAAATTAGATTAAAGCCAAAAAAGTAGTATTAAAATGTGATTAGTTAACCATCAATGATCCTATTTAAAAATTATCTACCTACGACTATCTATAATATTTGGAAGGAGTAAAAAGAGTCCGTCTGTGCCATTTTTTATGGCAGATGGCGGTAGCTGCTTGCTGTTGTCCCGAACTTCTAAAGGGAAGCCGGTAGGCACTGGCGTAAGTATCTAGAGTTAGTTTTCAGGGGGGGCCTGGCCCCTAAGATGCCATGGCCGATGCGATGCAATGCGGTCAGGCGGAAGGTGAGCCCTACAGCCTGGGGTAGGCACAAGACCATCCTGGGGTGGGCACGGCCCACCCGGCCCTCCCCCCATATACGCCTATGTCGGTAGGAATCGAGTTGTATGGAGTCCTAAAGTCTTGTAGCTATTGTTGTTTTCAACTTTCAGATAAGCCCAAAAATGTATGGAGTCTGGAGGATGTCAGTTCCCTATTCAATATTTGCTGACACTGCCTCTGTACCCTAGTGGTCCTAAGAGCGACTGCTACGCTTTAAGGTCTTGGGTTCGATTCCCAGGCCAAGCAAAGCGTTATTGGATTTCTCTATGAAGTTCTCAGTAGCAGCTCGACGTCAGGATTTGTGCCCGGTTAATGGCAACAGGGTCACCCCCCTATAACATGGGACCTAACAGTCTAACACATACCGTCGGACTGTAGGTGTACATTGCATTACATTAGGTACCTTTGTCTCTACCTAACCCACCGGGGAATACAGCCATGATGGTAGGTTTATTTTATGGCATTTCTAATATTTTAATCATAGCTAAAAAATCGGTTGTTTTCAACTACCTAAGTATTCTTTTTTTAAGCTTTAGTTGAAACTTTGTTTTTGTAATTGCGGCTAACTAGTTTTTACGTCGCAAACTAAGTACAAAGGTGAAACTTTAGACAAATAACAGCCAAAACAACAGTTTTTTGTGTATCATTGAAACCGATACACAAAAACAAATCTATCATAATTATTATGAAGTTGATAAATAGATTAAAGCGAAGCTTATTAGGCGGTTTTTTTCGGATAGGAAATTATCAAATGACTTCTCCCGCCCAGGGCGGGGCGGGAAGGAGTGTCAGACTTTTACTGACTAAAACCCATCAGTGTTCTTTTTAATGCCCTTAGCGGCATTACGATGAAAACGATTATTAGACGGTTACATCAAAAAAACGTTGGCGTCACAACGTTTTAATTTATTGTTATTGTTTGTAAATATCGAAGACCTTACAGTACGGCTGACGAACCTTGGCGCCTGAAGCTAGCCAATTAGCTGCGCAGTAGACAATTTTGTTAATAAAAGACCCATTGCGCAGCCAAACGGCTAACTTCAGGCATACTGTAAGCAGAGATGTCAATATGCCACAATAGATACCTCTAGGTAGAGGTCTCTATTGTAGCATATATGGCATAGGTCTCTCTAACTGCCTCGTTAGCCTAGTCGTACTAACGCGACTGCTACGCTAGATGTCTTGGGTTCGATTCTCAAGTCGACCTAAGTGTTATTGGGTTTTTCTATGAAATTCTCAGTAGCAGCTAGGATTTGTGCCCGTTTAATGGCAATAGGCTCGCCTCCTATTACATGGGACCTAAACATACCGGCGAACTGCGGGTGTATATTGGTAGATTTCTGCCTAATCCTTAGGGGAATACATGCGTGTATGTATGTATGTATGTATGTAGGTACCTCTACTCAACTTCATTAGCTCCAGTTGATCCTAAATTCTTTTACATTGATTCACACTACGGCAACGGACCGGAAAACACACCATAACCATAACCTAAACTAGAGTATGTTACTCAGGTGGTTAGTTACATAAGTATATTGTGGACATACCTCAGCAACAATAGAGTTGTTATTTTCGTAGATCCAATGCTGACATTCCTCTATAACTCCACTGAACGAGGTATTTGAACACGTTTGATTTGTTAAAGAAAAGTTGTCATCCCTCAGTATAGGTTTGTAACATTTAGAGTCCACATCTTCTGGCCACCATGAAGGAATCTTCATGTCCTGGTTTTGAGCTTCACATTCAGGCACACGACATCTGTTTCGAACGCAAGAAAAAAAAAACAAATTGAATATTTAAATTAAGAATTTCTTTGAACCACTCTTGAGTAGGTACCTACTAATAAATTAAAGCAAAATTGAGGCTGCAATTTATTCGTACAATGGGCTCAATTGATGCGAACAGAGATACATACATTCAAAGTTTAATCAATTGGATCATTTATCAAAAGTATGCTTCATCTGTTTTTGTTGTTTGCCTTTATTTATTAGTCTTCAGGGCTAATCAAATTGTTTGTTCAGTTCAAGGAACTAAAGTACCTACAAGTACATATCTGCTCCCTACAATTAACACTTAATTCTGTAACATCTTTAGACAAATAAAAATAATTAAAGAGATAAAGACGAATAACGTAGTAAATACGAATTAGCAATAAGTCATCAGAAATAAAACAAAGTCTTAAGATAATAATATTAATACAATAAAATAAAAACTGGTAGGTGCAACTTGTCTCTTCAAACCAATGTGACATTATTAAGTAAATCTAATTTCAGATTAATTAAAATAATTTACAATAAAAATTATAATATCCAAATATAAAAATACAGACAAGAATAACGTCTCTTTTTTAAAATAAGGAAATTGTTAGATAAAATATTCACCGAAATATTTTTTAAATATAATTTTAACTTTCAGCAACGTATAAATTTTTAATAAATATAGTATAAAAACTATTTTTTTCAGAAATATAAACAGAGCCAAGTTTACCATTTCTTTTTATATTAAGTAATTATTTGAAATATTTTCTTACCTGTAATTAATATTTTCAGCAACAAAAACATAATTTACGTGGGTCATAGAAATCATAAACAAAGTTAAACAAACTAAAATATATTGTATAGTTTGAAATTTCCCGAACTGTTCAATTTGTGCGAAAACTTCACTTTTTCCACTTTCATTTTTCGTTTCACTTATTACCGCGGTCATATTTTTATTTAATCTAAACTTTTCCTATTAGTTATATAAATTATAATTGTTATATTATTTTCAGTTTACGAACGTAAATATTATACGTCCCGCACCGATACGCTAATATCAAACGACGGGATCGTACTAATACGGAATTGTTGAAACAAATACAACTGCTCACTATACAGTTATGCTTAAATAAATATTTATAAAGAAGGCTCTGTCATTAGGACGAATTCTAAAAGAAACCGGTCAAGCGTGAGCTTTGTCTAGTGCAGAATATTCTGTACGTATGAATATTTACAAAACATTTCGACTCGCTGTTGCCGCCAGTGGCAAGATCTTATTGTTAAGACGTAACATACTAAGGCTGACTCTTTTCTCAACAATACTATCACGTCACTGTGGGGTTTAGTTATAATATGGTGGGAGGAGGGGGTTGAACTTTCACCCTAACCCCCAAACCCCTATGTTTATGTATCAAGGACACAATCCAAAACCATCGTTCCATGACAGACGGACTATGGCATCCTTGCTGCTCCGTATAAATATATGGATATGGTTTTTTAATATTTGGTAGTTTTGGATTAGAAAATCCAACTTCACTAAATCAACCCACATACCATAATCATTTTATTTCGTAACTGATAAGTAGTTACTGTCACCAATTACAAGTCGAAATAATGATTGCAGGGTTGGTTACAAACCCATGTAAAAAATTACTTCATCTATCTATTCATTTTCACACCATTTATATGTCGCGCCTATTTTAAAGTTTCCTTTTACCCAGTGAAAAATACCTAGTTTCTTTTGCTAAACATTATTTTATTTAAAGAATACGTAAGTCTAGAAATTAAGTTACCTACAGATACTGTCCCCAGTACGTAGGAAAATACCCATATTATTTGTCGTTTCAATAAAATTCTTAGGAGACCTCAATACATAGATAAATATGTCTCTTTACCGGTTATTTAACTGTACTTATTAGCCACTAGGTGCATGTCTGTTTAAAATCATTCGTTACTTCGAAAATATCTGAAAATTAAATTCAGTTAAACTAATATTACACAATGGGAAATCATCAAATGACTTCTTTCGTTCTGGGAATAGCGGGAAGGAGTGTCAGACTTTTACTGACTAAAACTCATCCTTCTTCCACCTAATGCCCTTTGCATTTCAGGGCCTCGGTCACTCTTTCGAACAAATTCCGCATCTCTGGCAGGCACGAACTAATACAATATTAATCTACAACACAATTTCGAATCTTGTCGGAAAAAACCGAATCCAACAATAGAATTTTTTTTTAACTCTTTTGTGCACATTTCAAAAATGGCATGCTACTTCGTGCAATTTAAAAAAATTGGACCTACCTCAATATCACATTAGCATTTACGTGGTAATAACACAGTAGGTACCTAATACTGTCCAATCCCAAGAAATAACTAGGTACAGTAAAAGTAAAATAAACACCTTATTTTTGCCCTGAAAACCCGCCTATTTTTTTAATTAAACTGCAAAGTATTGCTTTGAAATCAATAAATCAGTTGAGTTCGTAAAATGTGACGTCACAGTTTACTTTTGCCATACAAAATCTATGAGGGGAGCTCATAAAAGGAATTTTAATTGATTGGTGGAGTACCCATTAGGTAGGTATCTAATTTACAATGTCTTCGTCTATCATATTCATTACACAATTTGAACTTAATAGGTATGTAGGTACCAGAGCCTTATTCCACAAAAAAAATGAACTTTGATAATCAATAAGATAATCCTCTTGTTTCTGTCCTTGATATTAAATTGTCGGTGACGTATTTGACTACGAATTTAATTCCACAAGTAAGTTGGTAACTAGATACATACCTATACCCATGTATGTACTGGGATTTAACATTTACATTTTTGTCAAAGAACGCTAAGAATAAAACATTAGCTTTGATTTAAATTAATTTATTCTTTATTCCGTGAACTGCGTAGGATTGTAAAACAAATAGCGTTTTTAAAAGAATCCTGCTCAGAATTATTAGCAACTAGCTTTTGCTTGTGACTTTGTCCGCGTGCCTGAATGTCGGTTATCATCACGGATGCAGTCGCGAATTACAAAGTGGCCTACCTATGTCCTTTTTTGTGGTTTAAGTGTACACTGTACCCATCAAAATTGGGTCGGTAGTTTAACCGTAAAACCGTAATAGACAGACAAACCGTCTCTCTCACATTTATAATATTAGTATGAATTGACTATTGGTTAATCAAATAAATAGTTCAGTAACCTCATTAAATTCGAATTAGGTAATTTTATTTTACGTAAGGTTTTTTTTTCCTATTATGTGGCCTCCGTATGTTTTTTATCATAAAATCAGGCGATATAAAATATCCAAAGACTTTTTGATTGACTGTGTTATGTAAGTTTATTACCTATTAACGGTTAATCATAAGAAATTAATCCTTTTTTTGTCTATTAGCAGAAACAGTTTTTTTTATAGGGATGTTCATGCATGCTTCTCATAACTTCTTGGAGTAAAAAGTTATGTAGATATATCTCAGAAAATCGTAGTTTTACCTCACCTAGTTTTTTCCGAGATGAATCTCAGGAATAATTAGTATTAGATTCCGTATTAGAAAAGCTAACAGAAGCCTCAGAGATAACAGGGGGAGGTTGCCTTACGTACTGGGGGGTTCCCCTCAAAAGTAGTTGGCATTTGTCCAAATAAGCTTTCTATGAACAACGCGCTAAAATCGTACCACTATTTTTATTATTATTCTTATTCTGGGGTTTTCCGTCTATTAGCATACATAAGAGAGTGCGTCAATATTGGCCATGGGTATACGACGACGCCTATGGCACAACAAGAGCATAGGCCACGTGATCATTTATTTGTGGTAGGTACTTTGCGGGGTACAGGGGCGCGGGGGTAGAAAAAGAACGAAGACCGCAGGCGAGAACTTAATAAAGCGGCTAAGCTATGAACCGCTTAATATAGTCTTCACCTGTGGGGACTCAATTAAGCGGTTGAGCATTAGTTAACAATGCAAAAAAAAAACCTTGTGTGACTGTCATAAACAGAAGGCATGGCTATTGCAATCATTTGCCTGACTGCTGCTTTTTGTGTCGCGTGTATGAAAACTGCATGGTCTAGCTAGGATAATTGCTCTGGGTCAGGGTGTGTGTTTTTTTTATATAGGTGGTGATTTGCAATAATTTTATGTAGGTAAGTATGTACCCATGAAAATCTGTTTTATGTGACCCAGACAAAAGTATGTAATTTTAGTTATTGTTGAGCTTTTAAGAATTTTACTGAAAGAAAGTAGATTGTTTTCTTTAAAAGATCTATTTAAATAAACTAAAGAGGGTACCTAGTTCGTCTTGGAATGTTGTAATTACATAGTTATAAAACAACAATATTGACTAGTTGATGTAACATTAACTTCAGGTGAATGTTCTATATTATGTTGTTGAACCTTTCACGTGTCTTTTATTTCGCTTCTGTGCTAGTTTTCATGATATACCTAAGCATTTATTTATTTTTTATGCCAAACATAAGTAGGTATGTAACAAAGGCGTGGCTATGACGATTTAGAGGCCGATAATTATTTAAGTATATAAAAACACGTGACAACGATGGAAAGAAAACAACAACTTACACGGTCATATTTAATTATTCATAGATGCCAGAGGCGAGAGCCCACTGCGCACAATGTCCTCGTTAGGAAATTATTCGATGCTATCAGTAGCGAATATAAAATTCATAAAACTGGAACTGCCTTCTTGAATTCTAATTAGAAAATCTAAATATTTTATCATCTCTTAGACAAAAAGTTCACAGGTTTTCTTCTCGGTGTATCCGATCGCTGATTAAAAGCTTTGCGGCGCCTGAATAATCTGTGGTCAATGGCCGCCGCTTAGTAGGCGCGAAACGTCAACGTCATTTTTTGGCATTTCGAAATGGCGGTCTGGGTCAACGTTTCACTATTATAAACAATAATTACAATTTTTATACTAGCGATCTGTTATAATGCATATAAAACAGGTAAATTCCGTACTACTTAGTGCATTTGCTGCCACAAAGTCTTAAATTGTGTTCTTTCTTCCGTAATTTACCGTGACTAAGAAGTGACGCTACTGCGAGTGCCTCTGTTTACAGGTGATAATCCAGGGTTTCAAGAGTTACCGCGAACAAATTGTTGTGGAGCCGTTCGACAAGCGACACAATGTCGTTGTCGGGCGTAATGGTTCCGGGAAAAGTAACTTTTTCCATGGTAAGCAGGTACCTTAAGTACTGACAACTTGATTACTAAGTTCACAATGTTTTATCTTAATTACTTGCTTAAACAATACATTTTGCTTTATTCTCACGGTCCCATCCTACATTGGGTTAGTGGGTAGTCTCTGTCTTTGTTATTCCACCCAACACTTACACTATCTTTATTGTATTACTTGAACTTTCATATTAGATTTGTTGTAAATTTTCAGCCATACAATTTGTGTTAAGTGATGAGTTCTCTCATCTGCGACCAGAGCAGCGTCTCGCCCTGCTGCACGAAGGTACTGGCCCGAGGGTCATCTCTGCCTTCGTTGAGATTATATTTGACAATTCTGACAACAGGATACCAGTAAGTAACAAAATTTATTAATATATATTTATTCAAATTATTTATTTATCTAAATTGTGATTGGTATAGAGATGGTAGATAATAATATCATGTGCATAGACACATTTTGTGATTTGGTGCTGGCATGCAGATCTATACAAACAAATATTATAAGGTGTAGAATTTATCAAATTTTTTGTTTGGATGCACTAATTTCAGGAGGTCTGATTACAAAAAACTTCCACTGATAGAATGATAGATTACACTTCTACGAGGTACTGTCAGCAACAATGTTATTTTACATATCATTTAAATAGACACGAAATAACACAATTTACTGCTATTCAGAATTTTAGGCAATATCTGAGTGTTAATTTTATCTTAATTTTAGATCCTTTTGCTACTTTGTTTTAAAATTGTGCTCAATAATAAGAATTTTTAAAATCTGAAAGGTCAATCTACTTATGTTGCTGATTGTACCACATGTAGTTTGTTTTAATGGTATACATGACTTTCACACGGACAAAGTCACACCTATATTGACAATATTAAAAATGTTGGCAAAAATTTCTAATTATAGAAAATTCACTACAATCAATATTATTAAATTCGAATACTAATTAGTAAGACAAATAACTAATTATTTGATAACAAAAAACAAATTAATGCTCAAGATATGTAAATTAAAATTTTATATCAGACACATACATTACATTCACTATGAAAGGGACATTGACTTGCAAACTTTTACTATGGATTTAGTACACAACTCATTTAATAATAATAATAATTTATTCCAATAAAAATGTTTACAAAAAGTGTACATAAAACCAAACAGATAAAAAGATTTTCCATAAAATTACAGTGCCTAAAAATTAACTAAAACTAAATAATTATAGGAGCAAGTAATGATAGTTCAGAATTGCAATGTTAGGTAGCGACCCGCCCGATCTAGGTTAATTTAAACCTGTGTTTCAGGCCATCACTTTGCAATACAATTACATTGGGACAGTAAAATTTAAATTAAAAGTATAACTACGAGAATAAGCTTACAAACATTTATACCTAAAAAAGTTGAAATTTGAAATTTTTCTTGATTAAATTTTTATTCATTTCTTGCATCTTGCCTGTTTCCTATATAGGTGAATGAAATTTGAACATAGTCTGTGCTAAAACCTTTTTTAGAACAATCCATTATTGTTGAACAATGTTTTTCTTAATGTTAAGCTTATACCTAATTTAATTTAATATTATTTATTTAAAAACTGCAACCATACAATCTAATATACCATATCAATACAATACATTTTTATCTTCTAATTTGTATTTAAAAAGCTATTTGTACTATGTAAAATTAACTTATCTAGAACTGGTTCCCACTTTACCGTAATCAAATAATAGATAAATTATGGTAAAGTAGAGCAACTTTCTATTTCGTTTGATAACAATATCTTTTCTTTTAAATGTTAAATTCATTAATTATGCAATAAACGTTTGTTGCTTTGCACAAGTTCATTGACAGATGCAAATCAACTGATATAAGCAAGAATATGAACATTTAAATAGAAAAAGAAAAACTTAAACATAGTTACTAACTCTAAAAACTATTTTTAGTTTTGTTTCTTATGTAATAAGTTTTTTACTACTCACAACCTTACTGGTTATTTTTAAACTTAATATTTCATTCATTTAATGTTCTTAAAGGTTACATTTTTAAATTTTAATATAAAAATAAAAATTATAAAAAATAGCTAGCCAGCCAGCATTGGTAACAGATCAAAGCTACTGATGTATGGCTCCTGACAAAAGAATATCCTAAAATTACGCACTATGTCTAGGAGCCTCCATAAGTGTTACTTAATATTCTCATTTATTTATTTATAATACATATTATTTACATTTTTAAATATTTATATAAAAAAAGAACATTTAAAAATATAAAAAATAGTAGCCCACCGGCGTCGGGAACAGGGTCCAAGCCACCGGTGGTCAGGGCTCCTGAGAAAGGAATCTCTTAACAATACGCGCCGTGTCTAGGAGTACCGCTTTCTGAATCAAGCCCTTGATCCAACTGCCCAACGAGAGCCTCCTCAGGTGTTGGTCGAGGCTCTTGGCTATTAAGCCATTGGCCGTCACAACTATCGGCACAATGATTGCCGTATTCACATCCCACATGTCGACAACCTCGCGAGCCAGATCAAGATACTTAATTTGTTTATCTTTCTCAGCTTTCACGAGGTTCTCGTCATGCGGAACAGTAATATCAACGATCATTGCGCGACGCTCTAATCGATCTACCACCACTATGTCAGGCTTATTGGCTACAATAGACTTAATATTATTATTACATACTCTTTAAAACTCAAGACCCATTTTATTTCTCTGTCACACGTGATTTATGTATAACCCAAATATCTATATTATTCAGATTGAAAAAGATGAAATTTTTCTACGGAGAGTCATTGGATCAAAGAAAGACCAGTTCTTCCTCAACAAGAAAGTGGTACCTCGCTCGGAGGTACTCAATCTACTCGAGAGTGCTGGCCTGTCGAACTCCAACCCTTACTACATCGTAAAACAGGGAAAGGTAAGGAACAATGTTTAGCTTTAATGCTGGAAATGTTACTCAAATAATATGTTGTTTGGTATTTGGAAGGCTACTCATCACACTTTAGTAACATTGTTTTAAGGTAGGTAGAGTTTAAGATTGCAAGTACGGTTGTAACGGAACCTTACCTCCACTTCTGTATGTGCGGAAATTCCGTGAAATATCGTACTATGGCATTAGCATCTGTAAATTTTTAGCGAAGTTGTAACAGAGGTGTCTTTACATTGACATACAACACGCGAGGAACGCGAAGCAAACCCCTTAGCCTCCGCATCTGCCTCTGTTAAGAAGGCCTCTGTCAAACCGTTAGACGATGCTTAGAAATTTGTGGGTGTTCCTAACTGACCCAAAAATGACATAAGACAGCTTTTTATTACTCTTAAATTATTATTTTCTGAGTGGTCTGACGTGTACCTTTGAGCTCTTAAGAGTTGAATAGTAAAAAAACCTAAAAACTTGTAGACTATGTCATCATTATAAGTCATAACGATGTTCAAAAGGCAAACATTACAAAATTCTCTTTATTACAGATCAACCAAATGGCCATAGCACCTGACTCCCACAGATTGAAGCTCCTGAGAGAAGTGGCTGGTACTAGGGTGTATGATGAGCGCAGAGAAGAATCTGTCACTATTCTCAAAGAAACTGTTGGAAAGGTAACCTATTTCTAAAGAGACTAATGAAGTAGAGTCAGCAATAAAAGTACTAGAGTACAACAAAAAAAATATTGCAAATTATTATTTGTTTCCACACACAAATAATAATTTGCAATAATTTTTTTGTTGCGCCGTGAAGCCGTCCCTAATCCACATTAGAGTGGGGCTTTACGGCCCATTATCCCTGACCCATTGACCCTGTTGTGGAAGAAAAGGCTATAGAGATAGTAATTTGAAAACTAGAGTTAGACTGTAGTTTCACTAGCGCCAAGCTATGTTGCTATATGTAGGTGTCTGATTTACACCAAAAGGATTGCTTTAATATTTATATCTTGGAAAATAAAGCAATCTTATTGTTGTTAATAGACACATCCCTAGCAACATAGCTTATCTCAGATGTACCCGAAGCCTTACTAAGATTATATTAAAATAATTAGCCTTTTTTTTTGCTAATTATAATTTCTTGATTGACTGTTTGACAGGTGGAGAAAATTAATGAATTCTTGCAAACGATTGAGGAGCGCCTCAAAACACTGGAAGAGGAGAAAGAGGAATTGAAGGAGTATCAGAAGTGGGACAGAGCCAGGCGTGTGTTGGAGTTCATCATCCATGATACTGAGCACAGAGAGAACAAGAGGAAACTGGAAGAGGTAAACTATGTTTCATATGTAATGTAATAAAGGCCAAATCTGCGGGTTGTTCGAAAGAGATACCGCGCCCCCGGAACGCAAAGGGCACAAGAAGGAACATGGATGGGCTTTAGTCAGTAAAAGTCTGACACTAGGACGGGGGAAGACATACGATGGTAAAAAAAAAAAAACCTCACGGTCGAATGGAAGATGATCATGTCAGTATGTTTGAAGCATTGATGAATAAGCATGTGAACTAGATTCAATATTTTTTTTTTTTTTTTTTTTTTTTTTTTTTTTTTTTTTAATTAATTGATGTTCAAAAGTGCATTTTAATGGTATAGGTCGACTGTCAAATGTCAACACGCGCAAGAGTGCTGTTAAAATTTTAATTACTTTCTAGTGTAAAAATGACTATCTGTGTGTTAAAATACTATAAAAACAATTTTTCAATAGTGATAATTGTGTGACATTATTAGTAGCGTAAAGTGTTTAGTGATTCAAAAGTAAACAGTGATCAAAATTACTACGTGACAATCGCTTTTTCGAACTTTTCTCAGTCTACCCACAATTTTGTTCACTTTTGTTTTTATTTTTATTTTGTCTGCTCATGTCATGTCATTATGTCGTCTGACATTTGGAAAAGAGTTGCCATAGTAAAAATATAAAATCTACTATTACCCATTATGAGTGTGGAGACCCAAGGCCTTTTAGGCCCTCCCGAAAATAGTGGAACTAGTGAAATGGACACGGACAGTGTAATTATTAACAATAAAAAGAACAGTGACTATAAATTAGTTAGTGTAAGCGAACTTTCCCCGGACAATGAAGGACAATACGCAGTTGCTTGTTGGTACTGCGCAAAAACTAACGTAATTAAGAAATTCCATGAGTGGCAGGGACTCCAAACTAAGATTAAACAGTTAACTTGTAGATTGTGTAACAAGAGAAGTGCCGTGAAATGCTTTATAAAAACTTCAGCAAATATTTCAAACGGACACCTAGTGAACAGCGTAAACGAAATTCATATATATTCGTGTAATATAAATTTCTGCAAAATAAATAAGATATACTGCCGCAAGTGCAACGGACAATTAAATGTTAAGTATATGCCAATTAAAGGACTTGAAAGTGAAGAAAACGTGACCTGTGAATGTGGCACAGTGAACAAAATAGTATCAAAATATAGAGAGGTATCCAGGACCCAAAGCACAAGGGCTGAGCTATCATTGTGTGAGTCGGCCCGCCCCACTCACCGGACGCCGCGACACGCCTTTGCTGGCGCGATTGCTACGATGGCGCCCAGCGGCGTAACCGCTGGCGCCGCGCTAACGAAAATGAAAGAAGCCACTGCTGCTGCGCGAGCTCGCAATGTCGCCCCCGCAGCGCGAGCGCTTGAAGACATGCCCGTCACGACGCTTCAGCGCGCCGGCTCTACGTCTCAGTTCGGTTACGCGATGGCACAAGCGCGCGCCGCCAGTCCAACTGTTGCCTCGCAGCGACAGCCGGACATAACAACAAGCAACCGCTTTTCCTCGCTCTCCGTCGAAGAAGAGCACAAAGATGAATTAGACAGGGGAAAAGAATACGCCCATGCGACCTTTACATCACCTAAACCCAAGAAGAGAAAGAGAAGTGCCGTCACTCCTAACTCGACAGTGACCCAGCGACAACCGAGAGTGACCACATCATCCACTCACATCCCCGACATAATCATAACAGACGCCAAGAAAATTAACGATCCGGAATACCTTAACAAAATTAGAAAAATAACCACAGAGCATGGAGCAAGACACGCCATGGCTCGTAACAAAAGAACCATCACGATCCGAGTATACACCGCTGACATGAGGAAAATAATTATAGAAGAGCTGAGGAAACTTGACGACGGGCTGCGCTTCGTGGCACGCGTCCCCAAAGCCCAGCAGACCCATCAGACAAAAGTTGTGCTCATTACGAATATTTACGATGAGACAAATGAGGCATGCCTTGAGGAAATGGAGAGGTGCATCGGAGTGAGACCGATCAAAATGAGAACAATTAAAGGCAACCTACAATTATTCATCTTTGACGGTGCCCACTCCTACGATGAAATCGCCACACTCATGAAGACAACAAAGCATGCGTACTTCGGGGCCTTCAGCATGAAGCCTCAAAAATACATAGATGACCCTAGGAGGGTAGTACAATGCAAGAAATGTTTTCTCTTCACGCATGCGACATCGGCGTGCCACGGTGCAAAGAAACTCCCCACCTCCACAATTCAAAACGAAGAAGGCATAGATATCGAAATATGCACAGCATGCAAAAAACCAGGCCATGGGGCTAACCAAACCAAATGCGAGAAGTTCCAGAAGGCAGTGGACCGTCAATTGGCACAACACGAAGAAAAAGAAAGGAAGAAAAAAGAAGTAGATGAACGCAGAAATGCAGCACTGAGATACCGTCGGGAAAATGTTTCGTACGTGAACATAACTTCCACTTCACAATTTCCACCGTTGCCCAAACAGGTGCCACAATCACAACCACAGCACCAGCCACCATTGCAACTAAATGAATACACAACAAACAAAGAAAACAGCACGGAGCCCCTCGGGCAAGACCTACAAACAACTATGAAACAAATATTACACCAACTACAGCTACAACACGAAATCCTCGTAAAAATTCTCAACAAATAATACGAGATATCAATATCATAAGTTGCGTATATTGCACCTCAATGCTCAAGGATTGAAAGGTAAATTCCTCGAGCTTAAATCCTTAGCCGAGCGCTATAAACCACATATAATCGTAGTCAACGAGTGCCGGGTAGACTTTTCCAAAATCCGCATGAATCTCCTGAGCTACGACAAGATCACACACTCAATCGCGTCGCATCTAACTACAGCCATGTATGTGATGCGAGGAATACGCTGGAGTCAGACCGACGTAACCCCAGGTACCGAAGAAAGAGATCGCCTCATCGAAGGCGTCGCTATCAACCTCACTTACGATCATCAGACCGGAGATTCCCTAAAAATTAAAGGGATATACATACCGCATAGATCAGAGCACTTCGACGCCGCAGTACTTAATGATGAACTAGAGGACATCATTACAGAAGCTCCAAACATCACCATCGGGGACCTCAACCTTAAAATGACTTCACTCAATCAGACAAGAGACGAAGGGGCGGGAATACTCATCCGGGACCTCTGTAACTCCGACGTCTGCACCATACACCACACGGGCCTACCCTCACGACCTACCAGTGCAGGCTATGGCATCCTCGACGCAGCCATTTTCTCGCACGATGCGCAAGCTTTCGACACCATAACATGCCGACAAATAACATCGGTTGGCTCCGATCATATGCCCTGGCTTCTGGACCTAAGCATAGTGGTGGACAGAGAGAAAACACTGGTAAGAAATACCCGTACTATTGCAAACAATGAAGAAATCAGACAAAATTTCCAACAAACCCTCTGGGATAAAACTACGCACCTACCGAAGGAAATCACAACTGACGCGGAATGCGAAGAATATATATTACAACTAGAAAAAGCCATCACAGAAACCTTAGATGAGTATGCGCCGCTGCATGAAAACAACAGAAGAGATCAACTGCCAGAAGAGATCAATCAATTGATCGACAAAAGAAACCAAGCAAAAAGTAAAGCGTGGCGACTACGCTTCAACCAGGACAGAATAACGGAGCAAAGAAGAACTTACAATCGTCTGAAACGCCAGGTCCAACAAGCACTCCTAGAATATAGCAGCGAAAAATGGATCCGGATAATAAATAATCCACAAAACAACAGAGCCCAAATGTGGCAAATCCAACGCAACCTGAAGGCCCCAGTACAGAGACTCCCCCACATTGGGGGTTGCAATAGTGAAAAAGAATCCATCGACGCCCTGGTTGACGCAGCGATCGTCACAGAAGCCCAGGTAAACAACGAAGATAAGAGCACAGAGAAGAGCACACCGTTCCAGCCTCTCGACCCCACTTCTATAGAGGAAATCAGATTCGCGCTGAGACGCTTTAAAAATAAGAAGGCGCCTGGCCCAGACAAAATTAAAGCAGACGCCCTCAAACTCGGAGGCGACCCCTTCCTCAACAGGTACAAAGTGATAGCTGACTACCTGTTACTAACAGGTTATTATCCCAACAGATGGAAAGTCGGAGAGTGCATCTTTCTACATAAAGCAGGCAAAAATCACCGGGATGCCAAATCGTATCGACCCATCACTCTCCTAAACGTCATGGGTAAACTACACGAACGTCTGCTCTTGTCGCGCCTGCGACAGACAGCTGACAGACTCCAACCGCCGTTCCAACATGGTTTTACCAAGAACAGAGGAACAGGTACACAGATCCTTCGTACTGGCAAGTTCATCACGGATGCGTTGGAAGCAAGGGAAAGTGTGGCCATGGTCTTGACGGATCTTTCGAAGGCCTTCGACTCAATAAACCACGAAGGTCTGACGAAGAAGCTGCAACTAGCTGACGTCCCGAACAACATCATCAAAGTAATAGAGAATTACCTGAGTGATCGCAAAACCTACGGACGCTTCAGAACCACCAACGGCGACGAAAAACCGGTACCACACGGAGTGCCCCAGGGCTCTATCCTAGGACCGGTCATTTTCAATCTGTACGTACATGACGTTTGGGACCAACGGGACCGTATCCGCGGGCTCAAGCTCTCCCAATACGCTGATGACCTGTGCATCCTTAACAGGTCTCCCGACCCGAACAGCGCGACACTACGCGCGGGCTGGGCCGCCGACACCGTTATAGACTACTACCGTCGATGGGGGCTAAAATGCAACGTAGACAAAACGGAGTGTGCTATGTTCACTCACAAGAGAAAGTACCACAGATCTATTCGCATTAAAGACGAAGTAATCGAATATAAAAACAGCATTAAATACCTGGGCGTACACTTAGACAAGACCATGACCATGGGTAAACAAACGAATTACGTCGTGCAGAAGGTGCGACGAGCACGCGGTGTGCTAGCCCCTATCATCGGCTGGCACGCCAAGACGGATATGACCTTGAAACTTGCCGTCATTCAGGCCTGCGTACTTCCTATACTGGATTATGGCGTGGTACAATTACTCTCGCGTTACAGTAAGAGCAACTTACTGAAAATTGAACGCCAATATCGAATGGCTCTCAAGACCAGCGGACAGTTCCCAAGACGCCTAGAAACTTCTCTACTGTGGGATATACTCGATTGGGATCCATGGCACCTACGTGCGCAAGACCTAAACGAGGACATGCTGCGCCGGCTCCGCGAAATGCACATCGAGGATCTAGAGACCCCTGGTGACGCCTACCTCGGATACGGACAGCACAACCCCCTCCTAACTAATACTAGACTAGGTGACATTGACTATGTACCAAGAAAAGACAGGAGTCGGCTGCTCAGCAAGCGAACGACCGCTCCACGTCCCCATAAATTATAATTAGCTGTAAATAGATAGGGCAATATAGAACAACATCATAAATTTATATAAATTTATTTTGTACATACTAACAGCTCACAGCACACACTACAGATACATATATAGATCTCTCTCAGACAAACATAGGTAGACTGTAAGTAGCTGACACACCCACAGGCCGAATACACCAACGACTTGTGGACATAATGTAACATATGAACCAGGGAAATAAACATCTTTCTATTCTATTCTATTTAATGGTATAATTGAAATAAATGATTTGACTTTGACTTTAAACAAAAACAATAATTTTATTTTAAACAACTTGTCCCATCTAATTTTTCTTTTACTTTTTTTCGTTTAAAGCTGGAAAAGATGCGCTCTAATAGTGGTAAGGAGCAGCAACACTACGCCGACATGGTTAGAGAGGCGCAGGAGCACGTCAGAGAAGCCAACAGGTTTGCTTATTATAAACTAACCGCTAACTAAGTTACTGTGTAATTCTGTTGTCAGAACCTTTAACCTTCGAATTTTTGATTTCCTGTGCTTTAATTTTGTACTTTTTCTTTCTTTTAATTTTTTTTGTCTGTTTAAGCGCATAATACTCTTCTTTAAGTAATGGGGCACTTAGACTTAAGTTTAAAATCTTTTTCAATTTTTATGTATCAGTGTACACATTGCTAAAGAGCAAAATTAAATTTAAAAAAATGCATAGTACAGTCAGCAAAAAAAAAATCTATTAACAATGTTACGTTTACATAGCATTTAAATAGACACGACGTAACACAATTCATTGCTATTCAGAATTTTAGGCAATGCCTAAGAGTTCATATTTTATCTTAATTTTAGATCTATTTCGTATTTCTCTTGATATTGTGCTCAATAATATTTCAAAATCTTAAATGTTAATCTACTTTTGTTCTGACCGAACCATGATCAATGTGCACGCTTTCTCTATAATAATTAAAGGAAAATAGTAGTTATTCAACATAATTGTATTGCTATTGTAAAGTAAAAAATTGACGCGAGACCTAAAGGTCTGAGCAAGAAAATTTAATTGCTTGCAGTTGTCGAACAATTAGCGTTCTTGCTCGTACTTCTCCATAGAAACCTACTTACGTTTCAGAACAAGCAACTAGCTTCAATTTTCTGGCTAAATACCAAGTCCTTGATCAATCAATTATTTATTTCAATTAAAATGTTAATATTTATAACCATCTTTTGATTTATGTAAATAAATTTTATGAAATTAATGGTTTCATTGAAATGGATGCCAAAGCATTTATTTCAGTGACAATTAATTTAATTACTCATTATTAATGTTATGAATATTGCTGCTTTGTTGCCGGTCAATGTCAAAACATTTAGCGCTAACAAAGCAGCAATATCAATTAGCAGTTTGCATTGATTGATTAATAATGAACCAAAACACAACAGAGACAGATTTCAAATTGCTAAGTCCCCTTGATCTTAATAAATAAATAAATAAATATCTTGGGACAACTCACACACGGCTATCATACCATAACACAACTGATATACATACTTATATAATTTATAAATACATACATATTATAGATAAATCACCCAGACACAGAACAAACAATCATGCTCATCACACAAAGTTTGTCCTGGGTGGGAATCGAACCCACGACCTCCGGCTTAGCAGTCAGGGCCACTAACCACTAGACCAACAGGCCCGTCTAATCTTACCCTTATTGTCTATCTTAATCTTACCCTTATTGTCTTGATTCGCCAATAATTCAGCTAAGTTAAAATGTTACAATATTTTGTGAGTTGCAAAACTTGATAGAGACAAGACCTTTTAAATCTATTGATTACAAGTAAACCCGCTGCCTTTGCACGGGTGCAACTGATATTCTGGTTGATTTTCCAAAAAAAAAAAAATCTTTGATACAAACCATGTTCAGGAAATTACAAACACAGATTGGCTCAGCCGTTCTCGAGTTTTGCGCTTAGCAACATAATTAGCCATTCATTTTGTTAATATAGAGTTAGAATGCCATTTTATAATCTTTATTTATTTTAAGGGTTTTATCTCTTAGTCATAATATACATACATACATATATATATACCATCACGCCTGTATTCCCTGAAGGGTTAGGCAGAGGTGTACCAATGTACGCCCACAGTTCGCCGGTTCTTAGTCATAATGTCACCGCTATAACAGATACATTCAACAACTTAAAATTAAACAATGGGTATTATTGTCAATGTCATTAATCATGTATTAAAATGTTCTAGAAAGTTGAAAGAGGCTCGTAAAGACGTGGCGGCTGCGCGCGAAGAGAAAGACATCTTGTCGACAGAACAACAACAACTGTTGCGGGAGAAGACCAAGCTCGAGCTCGGCATTAAGGACTTGTCCGATGACGTCGATGGAGACAATAAGTCTAAGGTGAGCTCTATGTATCTTTGATTTAACTCTTTAATTTATATAATTTTATTTTTGATGAGTTGCCTCGTTCGCCTAGTGGTCCTG
Source organism: Caradrina clavipalpis (assembly GCA_932526535.1). NCBI lineage: Eukaryota > Metazoa > Arthropoda > Insecta > Lepidoptera > Noctuidae > Caradrina > Caradrina clavipalpis. Next base: position 12,644,520 of record OW052098.1, read on the forward strand.
AGCGCGACTTCTACGCTAGAGGTCCTGGGTTCGATTCCCGGGTCGAGCAAAAAGTGTTATTGGGTTTTTCTATGAAATTCTCAGTAGCAGCTCGGAGTTTGGATTTGTGCCCGGTTAATGGCAATAGGCTCGCCCCCTATTACATGGGACCTAAATATACCGGCGAACTGTGGGTGTGCATTGGTACACCTCTGCCTAACCCTTCGGGGAATACAGGCGTGATGGTATATATTTTTTGCAAATATAATATTAAAATCTAAGGTAGTTGGTTTCTTGTCAACTGTACCTAGTCCAATAAATCCCCACCTCCATGATATTAAGAGTGATCAAGTTTCTGATTCGCCGAAACTGATATAGCTGTTATGATTAGCAGACCACACCACCAATAATATAAATTGATATTTGACGAAGTAAGAACCGTTTCTAACTAGTGATTCTGCAGTGTCACTTACACGATGGGAAAAAAACTGATACTACTAAGTAGTACTGAAAATAACACTGAAAAAATATAAACTCTAGGGTGAAAAGCGCTAAAAGCCAGTTTTATATTAACAGGAAAGAGCCGAAGGCGAGCTCGAGCGTCTCCGGCAACAGATAGCCGAAAAGGAACGCGAGCTTGAAGAGCTAAAGCCGAAATACGAAGAGATGAAGGCGCGCGAGGAGGAGTGCACCCGGGCGCTAGGACTCAACCAGCAGAAGCGGCAGGAGTTGTATGCCAAGCAGGGCAGAGGCACGCAGTTCACGTCCAAGCAGGACAGGGACCGATGGATCGAAAAGGAACTTAAGTATGTTGTGTTTAGATTGAATTTGTTTTGTCTTTATACTCTTTTAAAAGCATAAAATTTAAAGGTTTCATCATTATCATCGTCATATCAGCCATAGGACGTAGACGACATAGGCCTAGGATTTCCGAAAGGACCGATTGGAAGTGGCCTGCATTTAAAGATTTTCTACATTTGAATGTTATGTGTTTAAACAAGTGATATCATAATTTTATTACATTCTGTTTTCTGTAAATTACTCTTGTTTAACGAGCAAATATTCTTTGAACTGTACAAGTCCGTAGAATAAATAATATTAAATTTCTAAATAAAATAACTTCGCCCTTACCCAAATATTGGAAGTAATGTCGCATTTACATTCAGCTGTAGTGAGCAGGGAAGTGGGCAGGACGAGTGTGTAATCGCGATATTTCTCATGCCACTGCCATTGCCACTCGCGCTGCCCGGCGCTCCCCAAAATGGCGGTTTTTTGTGCGGACGTCAAAGGACCGGCAGCGCGAGCGGCAGTGCGTGTTTACATTCTGCTCCGACGCTCAGTACTCGCCGAGCGCCAGGAGGAGAAAGACAGGCATGATAAATAACTCATACTTACTAGTAGAGTTAGTATATGCATTAAAAAAATAGTTAAGTAGGTAGGTTGATAATTAGGTACTTAAAAAGTTCTATTTTGATGGATAGGTATCATCCACCATCGTCTACGACGAATATTCTTTTTTTTTGTATTCGATATCTTTTTAAATATCGAACATAATTATGTATCGCAAAAAGAGACAGCGCGGCCGCTGTAATTATTTCGACGTCTGCCATTGCCGAAACTTGAAAGCGAAGTGAGTGGTAGGGCAGAATGTAAACACACACTCCTCTCGATCATGCTGCAGCAGTATTTAGGGAACTATCGCCGGCAGCGCGAGGGGCAGCGGCAGGGGCTGAATGTAAATGAGGTATAAAACAAGTCAGCTTGCTGACTACTTTTGATACCTAATGCTTGATCACAAAAAAAAATAATTTTAAAGTCAAATCAATTTATTCCTATAGACCTATACATTTTATCCTTCAAAACCAATTTTTTTTTTTTACCAATTTCTTTAATACAATTTTCCCATCCCCCAGATCTCTAAACAAACAGATAAAAGACAAGAAGGAACACGAGACCAAACTGCGCGATGACCTGCGCCGCGACGCGAACAAGTTGACAGAGCTCGAGAAGAGAATAGAAGAGACTACGAAGGAGATGGAGAGGCAGCGCGTGGCCATTGACGAGCATAACAAGCAGTACTACGAGTGTAAGAAGAGGAAGGACCAGGAACAGAGTGCTAGGAAGTGAGTCTTTATATACATCATACCATCACGTCTGTATTCCCCGGGGTTAGGCAGAGGTGTGCCAATGTAAACCCACATAAGCCCGGATGAAATAATGGAGATGGCCCCAAAGTTGATCCTGCAGTTCATCACAGCTGCTGGGATTAGTGGCGATCTCTAACCAAACAAGGGGAGATCACAATAGATTAGGTATAGTCGCAGTGATACTACAGCCGCGCTAAGCTAATAAAAAAAATGTATACCCACAATACGCCGGTTGTATGTTTAGGTCCCATGTAATAGGGGGCGAGCCTATTGGGCACTTAACTGGGCACAAATCCAAACTCAGAGCTGCTACTGAGAATTTCATAGAAAAACCCAATAAGTAACACTTTTTGCTCGACCTGGGAATCGAACCCAGGACCTCTACCGTATCGGGAATCGGACTCGGAGAGTAAAGGAAGAGGGACTGTACATGTGTTTGCGCACACACTTGTTTATTTTTTGCGAACTAGACTTTTCGAATTCGATTTCGTTAGATAAATATTTTAATGTAGAACCGATATGTGTCTGAAGTAAACTGTTTATTTTCAGTGAGTTATGGCGCAAGGAAACTTCGCTGACACAGAATCTATCATCTTTAAAAGATGATTTAGCTAAGGCTGATCAAGCACTGCGCTCTATGGCGGGAAAGGTAAGCCACACTAATATTATAAATACGAAAGTAACTCAGTCAGTTTGTTACATCAAAACGGATGAAACTATCGTAAAAGAAATATGCTGCAGAAAATAATCTTTTACTTCCATGATACCCGACATAACTACGGGCAAAGTCGTGGGAAAAAACTAATCTTTAATTTAAACTTACCGATCCGATTACAAAAGTTATTTCATTGATCGAAAATTTCAAAGCTAGACAAGATCATAGTTTATTTGACTACATTTTATACAGAGTATATCGTCCCCGTAGAGCGAAAAGTCATTAAGTCCGAAAATGGCCAAAATGAGTTATCAATGTCACTAAGATCACCATTTTTTTCTCTAAATATCTGCCTAACCGTCATTCCTGTAGCTGCGTTGGTTTTTGTTTTACGAAGTGTGAAAAGTAAGTAAGTCTATATTTTGGACCCCACAGCGTAATGCGAGAAATAACTAAATTAGTTAATGATTATAACATTAATATAAAATTTACATAACTTGCACTTAAAACGACTTAATTACTTTTCTCTGAAATTATCAAAGCAAACATATGCGTTTAGTTAGCCTAAAAATCACTAAATCGATTTAGTGAGTCTTTGAAATCAATAGTTTGTTAAAACAGACGATAGCGAAAATTAACTAACTTAACATAGTGACTTCTCATTCTTTATTTTTAAATGATTTGCACAATACTTCAAAAGCGAAAAGTAATTAACCCATTTGAATGATTTTACCCATGATAATTAATAACAATTGCCTATAGATAGTTACTTTGGAATTAACTTCAATTTCATAAAAAAATGAGAATACATCGGTTATGGTGCCTCCGAAGGATGTAGAACCATGACCATGACCAGCCACATCTGCTAAAGGGTCCCAAAAACGAAGGAAGCTCGCTAGATTTAGCTAAAGCTAGTTAAAGCTACTGAATCAAGCCGATTGTTGCGTCTCAAGATTGAGCCAGCCGAGTCGTACCCGCAGTAGAGGTACATGACAGTTCCAGCCCATCAGGACACATCCTGGGTTGCCAGGTTAGGCCCAACTGTTTGAACTCTTCACCTCAACCGAAACAATTTGAACGTGCGGCGGAGTACTCTAGGCGACGGGAGTTAATTTAATTATGTTTTTATTTAAACTTTATGTAACAAAGAGTACAAAGACGGACTTAATGCCTAAGACATTCTCTACCAGTCAATCAAACTAGGTGAAGATATAACACGGCAGCTCACGGCAGGTGCAGAAAAACAAAAAAATTCGACAACTCAACTCATGAGACAACTCTTACATTGTGAGTTGGCCGCAGAAAAGTTTAGTAATGTGTTTATGAACAATGAGTACTGCCGCAAGTGTGACGTATGTGATCGACTGTGGAGCACGACTTGAAGGCTGTGAGCGCATCTGTGCACATCCCAATTCTTGAAGAATGCGTTCCATGGTGAAGATACGGATTGCAGACAGAAACGAAAGCAGGAATAATAGATACAGCTACCCGCCATACCCTACTCATCTACCCAAACTAAGCTTAATAATAAGGAGAGTCTGGTGTCACCGAGACATGCAAATAGGCCGATGCGATGCGATGCGCAGGACGTAATCTGTGCGCAGGACAGTATGAAATCGACGGACACGTTATTAACATACCCTACGATGTCAATGATATGGTGCAGACCCTGCCGCGCCAGTTGGATGACGATATCGCACATCGCATAATAATGCAAAAGTCGTGAGTTATTAAGGAAATGCACAGTGAAAGCGTGGCTGCGATATTTGACAATAAGACGCAAACAATATCACAGTCTACTGGGCTATTTTGGAGCGTGGCTTGGCCGGTCCAGTTGAAGGTCCGAGCAGAGCGAACGAGGAATGAACAAAAATACAGCTATCGAGCCATAGGATTGTCATTGCGTATCAGAGACTGAGAATGCCCATCAACACACTGTGTTATGGGACGAGGCTAAATAACTGGGCATGGCACCTGGACAGAGTGCCCACTCAACATCACATACGGTCGCCAAGCTGAACAATTAAGCTTCCCTGCGATAGATCTCGGCGACGCTAGTCTGATTGTGGAAAGAGTGAGGACAATGTGGTGTAACCCCTCAGTGTGTGTTGTATATGGCAATGAAGATGTTACGACTACAGGTGATGGTGGGGATTAACAATACTTTCCAATTTTCGCAACATGCAGAAAACATTACCCGAAAGCTGATCAACGATCATGAGAGTTCTTCGAGCAGCTAATTGAGATGGACTCTGCTTTCTTATAGACAATCCCCAGATCGGTGCAGTACTGCATAAGTGAGACATCTCCGTCATGATTAGACAGTACTTTAGAAAACCATACCAACCATAAGCGCAAATGTACCAGTGTGCATGGTTTGCAGGTGACCCTGTCGCTCTCATAGTTTAGCACTCCATACAACTTCTAAGTAATCGTATTCGCGCGACACAACACCTTAATGTTACCTAGGTTTAAAAGATGCTTTACGTTCAACCAACGGCTGTGTGCCCCGATACAGCCCCACCCGCAAGTTTTTTTGATTGTTGCACTCTCTTTTGTCTTGTACCAACTATTTAATAGTATTTTGATTGATTTATGTCTTGTAATTATTAGAATACAACTTTACTTAATTTATTAAAGTAGTTTAATTAGTTATTCATGTCATACTTAAAACAAAACATACCACACCAGCTTCGATTATTCAGTTAGGTAGTATTTACAATACACATTTCGTACATCTTACAGTTAGTTCCACTTTACTTAACTCTAGTTATTTTTCTTCATAGTAATTTAGAACTGAGTGAAAAATCACTAACTACCGTCGACAATTAACTAATTTCCAAATAAGTCAAGGATTTTGTAGGGAAAAATTAATTAACTTGGTTTTTTCTACTTTTCTCAATTATTCGAAGTTTTTAAAGTATTGTAGATCTTATACTATAAACTTAATTTTATTACCTTCAAAATAAAGCTAAAACGGTTAAGATGTGTAATGGCAAATGAAAGTTATGACGATTTATATTTTCAAAAACTTTAACTCTCATTATCTCAAAACATGGTTTTTCGAGTTAATGACTTTTCGCTCTACGGGGACGATATAGTACTAGCTTTTGCCTACGATTTACAATGTTATTTCTTTGCAGCCTATCCTAAACGGCAGAGACAGTGTACGCAAAGTACTGGAGACATTCCAAGAGAGGGGCGGCGAGTGGGCTAAGATAGCCACGCAGTACTACGGACCCGTCATCGAGAACTTTACGTGTGACAAAACTATTTATACTGCTGTTGAGGTGAACTGTTTTTTTTTACGCTTGAAATCAGTAATAATTGAAATATACTTTGTTTTTAACTGTAGTGTCATGTGATTTATCTTCATTGACATAAGGTCTAAATTATAATGGCGATACGAATACGGGTGTAGGTATACCCAATCAACCAATAATTTCAAGATTCAACTTGTATTTTAGCTGTGAACTGTAAAATTACATTTTTAGTAGCTTTGAATGCAATAAATAGTAAATGAAGTTGACAAATAAGCCACGTCATAGTTTGCTATTGCCATACAAAACTATCCAGGATACAGTACGTACGACCGACGAATCTTGGCAAGTCTAAAGTTAACCGATTAGCTGCGCAGTAGACAATTTTGTTCCTAAAAGATCTATTGCGCAGCCAAACGGCTACCTTCAGACTCGCCAAGATACGTCGGCCGTACTCAAGCTCCTAAAAAGCATGTAAATTATTGTGTCAACTACCCAATTAACACACTACAGAAACATACTAACACATCTTACATTCCCACTCCTAGGTAACAGCAGGCAACAGATTGTTCCACCACATCGTAGAGTCAGACACAGTGGGCACCAAGATCCTAAAGGAGATGAACCGACAGAGCCTGCCCGGCGAGGTCACCTTCATGCCGCTCAACCGGCTGCAAGTCCGGGATATGGTGTATCCTAATGATAATGTAAGTTTTCACATGTGTCTTTACATGGATTTACATCTGCAGGATGACAATAGTATAGAAATAATGTAAATGGTCCTTGTTTCAATATGTGGGAATTTATCCTGTAAGGGACGAGCCACAGTCTCTGGCGACGCTTCACGCTTTGCAACAGGAGTTGCGACAGCGACACGATTTGCAGTGGTATGCCACAGCTCGAGTAGTTGCGACAGCGAGGGCAAGTGAGACAAATGTACTCGCTAGTACATTTGTCTCACTCGCACAGCGTGCATTCTGTACCCGCTACATGTCGCGCTACTTGTCCGTGTAGCGTCGCATGTAGTGTCGCCGGTAGCTGTGGCATACTTCATACGTTGTCTACCATTTGTTTTTGCATCTCGAAGCTTGTCGCGCCTCATGTCGCATGAAGCGCTTGGCTTTGGCCGGCGGGTAACTGAATTTGTTAAAACGAACACGAATCCGGCAGCGCAGGACCGGTCATTGTGGCTATTTATGGGATGCCTATGTCCAGCAGGAGACATCTTTTGGCTGATATGATGATGAAGATGAAGTTGTCGGCTAAGATATATGAAGTCTGATTTCAATGAAAAAAATATTTAGATTTTGACTTTCAATCTCACGTAGCACCAAATAGAAGTTTCTAGCATGACCATGAGGTTCTAAATACTTTTTTTCTCTTTTAAAAATAAGGGTAATACTTGCCATTTACAAATACAAATTATATTACACAAGTTATCACCGAGTCTAATTGTATTTTACTTATCTGTCAACTAGAACGCCATAGCCATGGTTCAGAAGCTGAAGTACGACGTGAAGTACGCGAAGGCCATGAAGTACATATTCGGCAAGACGCTCATCTGCAGGAACCTGGAGTGCGCCACCGAGCTGGGCAAGCAGTTCCACCTGGACTGTGTCACGCTCGAGGGAGATCAGGTAATAATAATTCTCCAGACGTATTCCGGCCACGGCGGCTATTCCTTATGCAGACTAGCCACATACGCAGGAGATATTATAGTGCACAAGTATGTGCGCAAACACTCTTTTCCCTAACTCTCATAGCCCGATGGGACGGCAATCCGATACGACCGGAAAGAGATCAGGCGCAGGACCAACGGCTCTACGGGCTTTCCGAGGCACGGGGGTGTCACACCATCAACTTCGGGCTGCTACTGAGAAATTTCTTATGGAAAAATCCAATTATACTTTTTGACCGACCTGGGACTCCAACCCAGGACCCCTCGCTCAGCAGTCGCGCTTAGACCAACGGGGCAGTCAAATTTTCTCGTCAAGGATATACTACTTTTAGATTCTGCCCGCAACTTTTCGTCTGCGTGGTTTTTTTACCCGTGTTAAGTGACGTCTTTGGTTACTGCTTCACTCACGTGTGTCGTAGTGTACAATTTCTGGTAAAATACACTTTAAATTGCTTTGGAGCGACATCTATCGCACAAAATACGAACTACAACTGACATTGCCTATGGTATTGTGTATTGAATTATTGGTGTTGGCCAGTAATTGGCGACTACGTAAGCCCAGTACTGTATTAATCAATATCTAAAATATTTTATACATTAAACCTGTAGGCGAACCTTTTTTCAATAAATAAATAAATAAATATATAGATATCAAAGTTCTTCATAGCAGTACAAAATCTTGACAACAACCGTCGGGCAATACAACACCTGTCACGGATTATCCTTCCTTTCCAATGAATGATGAGAAACTTTCGACCCTGTTCCACATACCCCTAAACTATTAACACCTTAATCCTACAGGTATCATCCAAAGGCTCCCTAACCGGTGGCTACTTCAACCAGTCTCGCTCCCGCCTAGAGATGCAGAAGACCAGGTCTGAGCTCATGGAACAGATCACGACCCTCGAGCTGGAGTTGAGCACGCTCAGACAGGAGCTCAACAAGACTGAGACGAGCATCAACTCTATTGTGTCCGAGATGCAGCGGACTGAGACTAAGCAGGGGAAGGCTAAGTAAGTTGAAAGGGTGGGGGAATCGATTTCGACGCAGAATCTGACTTCGTGGAATTTATACAATACATGATTCTGCCCCCATCGCGCGGAAAAGAATACGTTTTTTGGGAAAAAAGCTAAAGCTGTTCCATACTTCTTGAACATTTACGTTTTGGATGAAACAGTAAATGGACGTGGAATTACTTCGTCAAGGAGTCTAAAAGTATGTACTGAATTCATGATAAAAGTTTATGCTCCGACGTGGCTTATATCGTGTCTAATTGTCTAATGCAATATAAAGTACTTAAAATTGTAATCATTTAAATTTATAAAATATTTAGAAGTAAATAGGCTTCAGAAGGGTGCGAAATAATACGATTTCGAAAACCAATCGAAATAAAAACAATTAAACTTGCTCTTTAACATACCATGTCAAGACTTGTTTCTGTTTCGGGGTGTCACCAAATAGAGCGATTAAGCAATCGTTTTTATTCGTGTGAAAAATATCAATCTACTACATATTTATTTCGGTAATATACAGTCATTATACATAGGATTTTAATATATTCTGGCAAAAAAGTTGACGACCGTAAAAGTGTATAATAATACACTTTTACCCATGTTTAAAGTTTACACCGAAACTTGATACTAACAATAACTACTCTCCAGGGATATATTCGACAAAGTAAAGGCAGATATTCGTCTAATGAAGGAGGAGCTCGCATCTATAGAAAGGTTCCGCGGCCCTAAGGAGCGCTCCCTAGCGCAGTGTCGCTCCAGTCTCGAGGCTATGCAGGCCACTAAGGAGGGACTCGAGTCTGAACTACATCAGGTAACTCATTATTATATTTAATAATCTATATGTCGGTCAGTCGGTCAGTGTTGTCGCCAACGGATTGTAGATGGCGGTACTTTATCTTCGATATACGTTTAAGAGAGGGGGTACACTAATTAATTATTAGCTAGATTCAATAGTCATAATTTTTTATCTTGTAATTGACGTTTAAAGTGACTTTACTAAATTATTGACTGACTAAACACGAAATCTCGAAAGCTTGATCTATCAAGCTGACTTTCAATATCTCCCTAAACAGAAGGTTCACAGTAAAGAAAAGTATGTAACTATCGGCTTCATTAAGTGTCTTTATACAACCGTTTAATGCCATTTTATTTTACCTAGCCTGTAATGTCCCACTGCTGGGCAAAGGCCTCCCTTCAAGTCCTTCCAAATATTATTTTCTTTTCAGTAGCATTGGCATATCTACTATATAAAAATAAGTCGGGTTTTCCTTCCTGACGCATAACTCCAGAACGCACGAACCGATTTCCACGGTTTTGCATTCGTTGGAAAGGTCTCGGGCTCCGTGAGGTTTATAGCAAAGAAGGTAGGTATGTAGGTAGGTAGGCAGGTAGGGTAGGTATGTAAGTAGGTAGGTAGTTAGGTATGTAGATAGGTAGGTAGGTAGGTAGGTAGGTGGGGCAGAACAACGTCTGCCGGGCCCGCTAGTAGTTTTTATAAAGTTCGACTTGGTAGAGCATCTTCTCTATCTCATACATGTTGAGAGTCTTTTTATAAATCACCATCTCCCATATGAATGCCCACAAACTCTAATTTATTACTTACTTCTTTTATTCAACAGGAATTGATGGAGCAGTTATCAACGGCTGACCAGGGCAAGGTCGATGAACTGAACGACGCGATCCGCCGTCTCACACAGGAGAACAAAGAGGCGTTCAGTGCTAGGATGAACTTGGAAGCTACTAAGAACAAGCTCGAGAATCTACTTACTAATAACTTGATTAGGTGAGTGTTAAAAAGTTCAAAAATATATAAAATTAATGTTGTGCCACTATAGGAATTGGTGAGTTGTGGGTGTTAAAAAAAAAATTGCATACACAAACACCGCTAGATGCGGGCAGCGCGAGACCGGTCATTGTGGCTATTTTAGGGGAGATCTATGTACAGCAGTAGATGTTGTTCGGCTGAAATGATCGTGATGATGATGGCACAAACAAACACCCGATATATCTACCTGTAGGCCATATAAAAGATTTTTTTCGAGTAGGAATCACACTTCTAATGCCAATCGCGCAAAAATTGAACCAACCGTGCATTCGATCGTTATGTACGTTTTTTAGCAACCGGACCGCGCCGACCTAATACATTGTATTTCTCGGTAGCGCGCCTGCTGAGCGTCCTGGGTTCAATACCCAGATCGACCAGTGTTATTAGGTTTGTCTATTGAAATTTGCTATGCTTAGAACTTAATATTTATTCCATATTTCTATCTTCCAGACGTAAAGACGAGTTAGTACAAGCCCTGCAAGAGATATCAGTGGAAGATCGCAAGCGTCGCCTGGCTAACAGCAAGGCGGATCTAGCAGCTACTGAGAAACGCATCAAGCAGATCAACAAAGAACTAGAGGAGGTCGAGAGGAAGGTGCAGGCCGCCGTCAAGAACGAGAAGGCGTTGAAGTTGGAACTTGATAAGTGGAGGAATAAGGTATGCTAACTCTGACACTGTACTATCAAACTCGTATATCGCTAAGCCCCCTGTTCGCACTCTGTCTGTACTCAATGATCTCTTCGATTCTAATACAACAAACGATCTGTTTGCGAATGAATGCACGAAGATTTTATTGATATTTTAGAAGTACTGTGAGAAGAATTTATGAAAGGGATGACTGTGTATTGTTTTAAACTCAGACTATGGTTTTTTTTTCATATTTTTCTCTCCATCTGTTCTAAGTGTTATGCCTTTAATTATTGTCATTGGGAACAATTAAGACTTCGTAAGTGTCTTATACAAAATTTTGCAGGAGGAAAAAGAACATCTCCTAAAAATGCTTGTATGGGCCTTGTCTTTGATATTTTATTATAAACTAAACTAGATAAACCGTTGAATTTCGAACCAAACAGTTTTTTCCTAATATCTTTTTTCCCCAAAACAACCACAATATTGAACCGAACAAATTAAAATTAAAAATATTAAAATCTGTTTGTTTTTGCAAGACTAATGCGCGGCAATTGATTTGTAGATTAGAGCCACTAGTTTTTAATATCTACAGTCGATATTTATTTTGCTGTTGGTCCCAGCTGTAATTCGTAGATCTTTGACGGTCGTTATGGATAGTCAGAAGCTGGGATGTCTGACAACCAGTCTTACCAAGAGCTGTCGTGTTGCCCAGTAACTCGGTAATGGAGGTCAGATAGGCAGTCGGTCTATGTAAAACACTGCTGTTCTGCCGTGCAGACCCCAAAACGCAGTAAAAAGTTTTTTGTAGATCACCGTGTTCCTTATAACGTGTTCATTAAGGTTCAATATTAAACAAAAAAAAAACCTTTTACTGCGCTTTAGGATCAGCAGTATTCAGCTGCATCAGGTTACATTATTTATATGCTAGGCAGAGAGGGAGAGTCATTATTTATGTTAAGTTATTCCATATGAAGCTGTTGTAACTACATACTACTAAAATAAACGTCTTTACAGGAAAAAGAAGCACAAGACAAAATGGAAGAGGATGCAAAAGGGTTAGAGAAGATGGCGTCCAAAGAGGTGCTACTACAAGAGAAGATACAGGAGTCCCTCGACAAGATAGCCGCGTTGGGTACACTGCCCAACGCGCCCGAGCTACACGCCAAGTATCAGAAGCTGTCACTCAAACAAGTACGTAAATAATAAACACATATCATGCTTGTATTCCCCGAAGAGTTAGGCAGAGGTGTACCAATGTATACCCACAGTTTCATTCAATCAATCAATCATTAATTTTGTAAAACATTGGTTTAGTTACAGGTAGCATTTTGTCAAAAAAATGTTCACTATGCTTTGCCAATATATGGCATACAAAATCAATATAAACTAGCAATTACGATTAAGGTAGCAGGCCAATATATGACATTAAAAATAAAAACCGGGCACAAATACTTCGAACTAGTGCTGACAATTTCGTAGAAAAACCCAATAACACTTTTGTTCGACCTGGAAATAGTACCCAAAATCTTAGCAGTCGCGCTTAGAACCACTTGGCTAACGAGGCCGTAATGCTATAACAACAAATGTTAAAAGTAAGTGAACTGACTTTATGACTCAGTGACTACTTCTTTTTTTTACGGATGTCAAATCCGGGGGGGGGGGGGGGGGGTGTCTTGAGGCGGTTTAGAAACTCTGACACTAGGGTTTGTGGGGTCGTTTAGACCTTACTGCCCACACGAAAAAGAAGAAGACTGACTCCTTCCGCCCTAGAGTCAGACTTTTACTGACTAAAACCCATCCATGTTCCTTCTTGTGCCCTTTGCGTTCCGGGGGCGCGGTATCTCTTTCGAACAACCCGCAGCCCCGGCGTGTCTCAGTGACTGAGTGACAAAGTGGGTGTAGAATCCTGTTAACTCTTAAAAAGAAGTCTTCATGACATCGCCTGTCTGTCACAGCAGCTTCTATTTATAATAAACTAGCTATATACCCCGCGTTCATGAACGTCTGTGGTTACTGCTCCGCTCCTGTTGGTCGTACCGTGATGTTCTATACGTATAAACCTTCCTATTGAATCACTCTTTCCATTACTGAAAAATGCATTAATATCTGTTGCGTAGTTTAGATCTAAGCTTACATACATCGGGAGCGACTTTGTTTATGTAGAGACTAGCGGGCCCGGCAGGCGTTGTTCTACCCTGAAAATCGGTACAAAAATCCAAGTCCAACCTACCCTACCAAACTGTACCTATTGACCTACGTACCTACCTACCTAAAAAAAAAACGTCCGTCCGTCTCCTGGTTCTAAGCTACCTCCCCATAAATTTTCTGTCAAATCGGTTCAGCCGTTCCTGAATTATAAATAGTGTAACTAACACGACTTTCTTTTATACAGCGTGTAACGGAAAGGGTATATCCATACAAACGGGGTTAAGAGTGTATCCGGTACTGAGTCTCTATACAAAATTTCAGCTCAAAAGCAATAACTTTGAAAATGCATAATATTTTTTTAATTTCGGCAGTTTAAGCCATAAGCAAACTTGTCAGGAGAAACAAGTCTTTTACGGAGTTGTTTCTTAGTGTATAGTTCATTGACACCGATCAGCTGACTTAGTGTAATGATGTGTAGAATCCAATTCGAAACATTTGGTTTTGCTTAAATGTTGCTTAACTTTATAATTTTGTGAGTATAGGTATTAAAAAAATGTTGCTATGTGGTTTGTTAACACCAAAAGAATCCGTACCTTTGATATGTATATGTCACCGTAAAATTGTAAATACCGTTAGATTATAAACTATCTCGCGAGTTTGTAAACTGTCGAAAGATTGTGAACCTCAAAGTACTGCTTACAATTTAACGTATTATTATTCGGTAGATTGTAATCTATCGAAATGAAACCGTCAAATTACAATCAACTGTCCGAAGGCGCTCCGCTTTCCGTAACAAGTTGTATAGATGTGTTATTTTCTTTATAGCTGTTCAAAGAGCTAGAGAAAGCCAACCAGCATCTAAAGAAGTACAACCATGTGAATAAGAAGGCGTTGGACCAGTTCATCAGCTTCTCAGAGCAGAAGGAGAAGCTCTATAAGAGGAAGGAAGAACTTGATATTGGGTAAATATTAGTTTTGACTAGCTTATGTCGCATTGCCCGCCTGAATGTCGATTATCGGCTGTGCCTTTTTACACGTGAGAACATAGTATTCGGTTTTTAACACGCTTTTATTAGGTCGACCTGTATACATACATACATACATAAACTCACGCCTTTTTCCCATTGGGGTAGGCAGAAACCACGGACCGCCACCTGCTACGATCCTTACACACTCCTTTCGCCTCCTCCACATTCATACATCTGGTCATACAAGCACGCCGGTTACGAGTACTGCGCACCTGACCTTTCCGACCTATATGTATGTAACTATGTAATCAAATCTAAGAAAACTAATTTAACCATCTTCTAAAGATCGTAGCGTTATGAAAATTGGCAGTTGTATGTGATTTGATAACAATACAATAACATGGTACTGTCGAGCTGATCTGATGATGGAGCCGGAAGATATGAACTGGAACTTCATGATGGATAATCGTATCATAGCCGTGTTTGGACTTGTTAGAAAGGTCTTGTAATGAACGTTCACCATGATTAGGTTTCTAGGTCTGATGATGAAGCCGGAAGATAGGCACTAGTATTCCATGATGAAATACCGGCGTGTTTTTTAGTTTTTTTTTAAACTATTTTTTTTTTAATAGTAAACTTAGCTACTATCTGCCAGTGAAAGTTAAGTCATAATCAGTCCAGCCGTTTAGGAGACTAGCCTTTTTACCGATGGTAGATCATCAAATGACCTCCGCCGCCCTTAGTGTCAGACTTTTACTGACTAAAACCCATCCATGTTCCTTCTTGTGCTCTTTGCGTTCCGGGGGCGCGATATCTGTTTCGAACAACCCACAGCCCCGGCATGCTTCGGCCCTTAGTGGCCCCTCCAAATTAGCATTAACAAATAAACAGACACAAGGTTTATGTTTTTATGTGTATGTACCGGCTTTTTGTTCGAACGCCCTAATCTCCGAAACTACCGATCCGATTCTGATAATTTTGAAAACCACGTTATCCTAGAGTGCTATAAGCTATACTTTACTATAAAAAAAAATAGGGATCCATAAGAAAATTCACGCAAACAAAGTCTCGAACAAAATCTATTTTATTTAATAAAAAAATCACAGGTTCTAACTACCCTAAAAAATTTGGTAAGTACAGTCGGTTGTCAACATTATCTGACCCACCCTAAACACAATCGACATTGGACCTTCTGCCTATGATAATAAGGTTTAATTTCAATTTATATGAGGTTATCAGTCAAGTGCTCGAGAACCGAGAATGACAAATACAATAATAATACACACACGCAAATTTGATCTTTATCACGTTAGCATTGGGTTAAATCTTATAACAACTTGTTATAACACAATAAGTGTAATAGCTTATTTTAATAAGTTTGTTCAAGTAATTCTGGTCTCGTGGTCAGTGTATAAGACTGAGAGTGACGAGTTGCGAGATCAAATCCTGCGACGAAGATATTGTTTTGCTTTCAATTTAGAATTTATTCTAAAAGTATTTCTTGTATTATTGTAAAGAACTATAGACGGATAATCTTCAAATATAAAGTTTCTAAAATGGTAATATTTTGGCATAACTTGTAATAAGTGGGTAGTTGAAAAATAAATATTTGTAAAACTGGTATTCAAATGCTACTAACTATGCAGGGTATGCAGTGACAACGCGCAAACATATTTTACCTTGCCTTACTAAATTGCAAAAACAACTTCTCTTTATAATTTATTTTTGTCTATTTTATAGGTAGTTTTTTTATTATGATGTCTTAATGGAGTGATTAAATAATAATGAAGGGATAAAATACAAAATAATCTATTTGCACTAGGATAAGGTTGGCTGCTTGTGCTGTGCAAGAATAAACTTTATTAAAGTATACTATATGGTTTAAATTTTTTAGTCTTGTGGTCACTAATCGTTGTGTTTAACCTAAATATAGCTTCTGCTCAGGTGTTTCTTTTTTAATTATTTTATTATACTTTTTTTACAGTTCTTTAATGGACAACGCATAGAAATAAAACTAAACAATTGCAAATTTAAAATGTTTATTATTTCATTAAAACACTTAGGTAAGATAAAGTAAGTAAATGCTCACATATTTCTAAATTAATATACAATATATATGAGGATGCCATAATCAAATCTAACCATTTATAAACATTAAAAAAGGCATGTTTATGCTTGAAAGTTTGTTATCGAGAAAATTAATCATCATTAGTAATTCATCTGTGAAATGCTTTACAGATTTATAGCTGCCTATTATACGTAGTGAATAAACATGTCATTTAAATAGAAAGAAAACTATTTATAACAATAACATCACCACGTAATTGGCAACATTTTAATGGTTTAACAATCTATCCATTGAGCATTTACTTACATGATGTGTTTAAAAATATCCTAGATTAATTAGTAGCGGAGTGATGGCGCACCGTTCCTTGTTACGTTCATCTTTGTTCGATTTGAATGTTTTTTTTTCATCAGTGAAGATCACAACATTTTCTTCTCAATTAAAATTTAAATATTCCTGGGCAAAACGGACCCTTCTTCTTCGCGATGAGCAGGTGTCAATGCTATTTTCTGTGCCTGTTTATAATTCCTTATTCCAGCTGCAGCAGCGTGTAAATGCCTCCTCACTGTTTCCACTGAAATATCGTGTTTTATTGCGGTTACACTAATGGGCAATCGCATTCGGGACTATACTTGATGTTTTTTGCCCCTGGGCGAATCCGCTGAATATTTACTTTGTCTCCATAACGTCTTAGCTAGAGTCGTATTTCTCTAAAACAAAAAAAAAACATTTTTGGAACCGTTTATGTAACTTGTAAGGAGTGAATGTAATAGTAAAATAGCCAACTACGCGTTCATTAATCACAATCAATTAAATAAAATAGGTATAAAAAAAACACTTACTGCTATATTAAGACGACGACCAATCTCTCTAATTCCAACATTCTGCTCATGTAAAAATATGATTTTATGTTTGGTATAGTCATTAAGCTGCGACATGATGCTTTTTTACACCAAATTGCTTAAAAATACTTAACGAGTTATGCGAAACGATTTACAAATGTGTGTGCGCAGTCAATGCTAATAGGCTTAATGTAACTTTTGTCACTTAAGTAGACGAATTTATAATCTACCTCACGAAGCAAATATATGTGAACTTAAACTTTTTTAATTTACCCACCTGTTTACAAGATAAGTTATTAGGCGTAAATCATATTGGTCGTTCTTTAATAATGCAAACAATATTGTAGAAATGAAATCAAATTAAAAAAGAAACTGATAACAGATGGACTGTGTTTTCGAACCCACATGTTGTTCCTCGCCAATCCAACATCAAACCGCCAAGCCACAAGAACTTGTTAAGACTCCACGAAATTAAAGATTGGCTTCTAATTATGAAGGGTGACTTAAAAGGTTTTTAACTTTAATGTCAACGAGATAATGATTAAAATAGCTTAACAAAATGATATAATGCCGGTGGCTCCGACAACGTTGAGTGGGTTTATGCGTGTCTGTATTCATCGATAAATTGAAATTAAACCTTATTATCATAGGCAGAGGGTCCAATTTCGGTTGTGTTTAGGGTGGGTCAGATAATGTTGACAACAGACTGTACATTATAACTCAGTTTGGAATATATTCGTTCTCATTATAATCAATACGTTTTATAATGTTATTATATATTAAATCAGCAGCTTCTGCCGCGTAAATGTAGTCAATATGTGTGAAATTATGTGAGAGAACTAATCCATTCACATTCGGCAAATGTTCCTTTAGTATGAAAACGTCCGTAGGGTGCGACAAGAAGTCTTGAGCACTATAATATAACACCACTGGCACTGTCACTTTACTTAGATCGTAATCGGGCGGCGAACCCTGTCCGTATTTGGCTATATTCCCCATGTAACCGTAGTCGAACCGACAGAACCGTCCCGATTCTACCAACTGTCCATAATGAACGAACTGCCGTATAGACGAGGCAGTGGGCCAGTGGCCCATAATAACAGATATAAAGGATTTATCCACTTTAGTCTCTTGTCCTGACATCGCGGTCACAATACTGTCACAACTTCCTGGAGTAAAAGCACAAATGTAAGATGCTATTCCTTTAAAGGAATCCAGTTGTGTTGTAAGGGTATTCAACTCCGAGAATAACATTCCCAGTATATCGTGAGCGGGTGAAAAGAATCTCACTATCGGACTTGTGATGTGGCTCATCCAAGCCACCGGCGCTAGGGAAAACATCATTTTCAATTTGTGATCATATTCAGGCAGCATAGAGCCCAGAACGTACCCGATTGTAGTGCCTTGTGAATGTCCTACGTAGTACACACTCTGCTGGCTGGTCGTCTGAAGGATGTAATCAATCATGGAGGGCAAGTCGTAGAGTGCGATCTCTTCCCAGCCGAACTGCCAGTACTTCGACATGGTGGTGTTCAGAGTGGTGTGCTTGCGAGCGTACTCGTTACCTCTAGCGTTGCCCATCCAAACATCGAATCCTCTGTCTGCAAGCACGAAACCCAGAGCTTTTCCAGGCCCCATCAACAACCAACTTATTGAGCTTTCGACAATACCATGCATTAAAAACACGACCGGTCTGTATACTCCATCTTGACGATTTGGTATTCTATGCATATTTAGAATGTATCCGTCTTTAGTAATCACCGTGTGTTCTTCAATAGGATAATTATATTTTAGCGCAAGTTCTGTGATATTCATTAGTGCGTCTTCAGCGCCGTATCTCTCGTATGTGAGTTCCAGGAGAGAGTCCACGACTCTCCATAGTTTATCAATGTCGTCGGCCGCGGCTGAACTGCAGATCAACCGCGGTAAATATAACAGCAGTAAATAAAAGTACATTAGTAAATTCTCTGTCGAAGCGGTGTGTCTGTACGTGAAACAATGCGCTCTGCGATCATATATATAGCTACATTTTTCTAAACCCTGTGTTGTTGATCTTCACCCCGTTGTTAATTGCTATTAAACTTGACACGGTTTTATTTTAGATTTAAGGCTCGCGTCAGCTTCTTAATTAAGTCTCGGTATGCGCTCCACGCTTGGTTCTCGAAAATCTACCAAGTATTTCGATTTCCTATTTTCTATCTCTCTCTCTCTCTTCTCTCTTTAAAAAAACCTTGACCCGCACTAGGAATTTTTCCTGTATCGTGTGGGTGCGTTTACAAACACATAAACTCACATACACAAACGACCAGACCCGGAACAACTATCTGTAGATCATACAAATATTTGTTCCGTGCGGGATTCGAACCCGCGACAGGTAGCGCGGCAGTCGATCGCTCGACCACTGCGCCAACCGTGTCGTCAAATACAAATTCAATTTTCAATTTCAGTACAAATTTCTTTTATTTTTCAAATTGAACCCAATTATAGGTAGTGTTAGGCATTAGAAACGCTTGTCCAGAAACATGAATGTAATTCTCATAAATGATATTGACATGGCAAACTTTACACGAAATTACGCTTTAATATAAGCATGGATTAACACTTATAAGTACTTAAACCCTAACACGTGCTTATCTAAACATTTAAATACAACATTATTTCATACATTTGCACGTACCTAATGATAAAACGTTAATAATCTCATTAGAAGTCACCATTAACTTGGTTCTATTTCCAAGACCCGCTTGCCTCAGGGCCAGTTTGGTTAGGGTTATCTTTTACCTCGGAGTTATTATCTAACATGAGCCCATAATGAGGCATTTTTAACCGACTTCAAAAAAGGAGGAAGTTCTCAATTCGTCGGTATCTTTTTTTTTCTATGTTCCCCGATTCCTGGACTGAACCGATATTGAAAAATCTTTTATTTTCTTTTTTTTAAATAAACAGCTTAATTAGCCCCATATTTTTTTTATCAAAGTCGGTTTAGTAACAAACTACTAAAACAATTTTACGTTTCTAGTTACCGTTTCTTCATGAATTTAGATACTAAAAAGTGACAAATAAAACCTTTTTTAAACAAAAGACAACCACTTTTAAAAACTACTAAGTGAAAAATAACTAAAAAGTTGTCGGTGGCAATACAAAAACAACAAATAAAACCAAAGCTAAAGTAATTGTTCACTTTATAACAATTCCAACTACCGTTGAGTAGTAGTACTCTTAGAAGAGCTCGTTGTGGTATAGTAGTACAGCTCTTTGTAAAGGAGTTCGAGGAAGTACTACCACCATACCTATTTCTGACGCAAAACAGCGGTGCTGTGTTCCGCAGATGTCTATGGGCAGCGGTGACCACTTAACATCAGGACGGCAGGTCAACGGCCCCGTCGGTTTGCTGCCATCAAAATGACATTTTTGACGGGCCTGTTGGTCTAGTGGTTAGCGGCCCTAACTGCTAAGCCGGAGGTCGTGGGTTCGATTCCCATCCAGGACAAACTTTGTGTGATGAGCATGATTGTTTGTTCTGTGTGTGGGTGTGATTTATCTATAATATGTATGTATTTATAAATTATATAAGTATGTATATCAGTTGTCTGGTTACCATAACACAAGCTCTGCTTAGCTTGGGATCAGATAGCCGTGTGTGAGTTGCCCCAAGATATTTATTTAATAAAAGTGCCTTTAACCCACAGAGGTGAAAAAATTCGCGAGCTCATCGAAACATTAGAACACAGAAAGTTAGAAGCCATCCAGTTCACATTCAAACAAGTGTGCAAGAACTTCACGGAGGTGTTCAAAAAACTGGTGCCTCAAGGCAGAGGTAGTCTCATCATGAGGGTCAACACTGATGAAGGACAGGAACCTACTACCGAAGTAAGTGAAAATATAATTAAAAGCCTGTCCGGTTTTCATACTAACTTTCAAGTTCAAAATCTTGGCAATTAATAAACCCATTTTAATGAACTGCCCCGTTGGTCTCGTGGCCGCAAGTGCGACTGCTGTGCAAGGGGTCCCGGGTTCGATTCCCAGGTCGAGCAAAAAGTGTTATTGGGTTTTTCTATGAAATTCTCAGTAGCAGCTCGGAGTTTGGATTTGTGCCCGGTTAATGGCAATAGGCTCGCCCCCTATTACATGGGACCTAAATATACCGGCGAACTGTGGGTGTACATTGGTACACCTCTGCCTAACCCTTCGGGGAATACAGGCGTGATGGTATATATACATATTTTTTTTTTTTTAATTAAATATGATATGTATACTCTTCAGTACTTTTTAAGGTTATCTTGGATATCACTAACATCCACTAACATTACGACTATTAATATAAGTCAAAAAGCCCCCAATCCGCCTTGAGCAAGAGTGGTGATCAATACTCGTGGCTTATCTCGATAAGAAGATGGGTTTGCTCAGCAGTAAGACAGAAATATACTTTTCTTACTTGAACACTTGCATACTCAACTCACTCTTAGCCACAAGCGACTACATAGCCTATGGCTATGTACGAATCTGCGATCAGACCATGTTGAGTTATCCCATCAGTCTGGATTTGTTCAAAATAATTGGCGAAATGTTGATATTCTACTGCCCTAGTCTTCAAAAAACGCTCGTATTGTTATTTTTGAATCTATGGGGGAGGTCTATGTCCAGCAGTGGACATCCTGCGGCTGATATGATGATGATTTAATAATAAGGACGATAGAGAACACGGTTATTTTAATTTTAAAGAAAAAAAAAAGATAAAACGGGACCCTGTTACTAAGACTTCGCTGTCCGTCTGTCTGTCTGTCCGTCCGTCTATCACCAGGCAGTATCTCATGAACCGTAATAGTTATACAGTTGAAATTTTCACAGATGATGTATTTCTGTTGCCGCTATAACAGCAAATACAAAAATTTAAACTAAATATTTAGGGGGGCTCACATACAAAGAACATTTAGTTAAATATTAACTTTAAAAATAAATGATTAAATTAAATAAAAAAAATATTTAAGGGGGCTCCCATGCAACAAACGTGTTATTTTTGCCGTTTTAATATATAATGGTTCGGAACCCTTCGTGCGCGAGTCCGACTCGCACTTGGCCCGATTTTTTATTCTTTCATCTCACGAAACTTCAAACATCCTGTATCCATTATTAAGTAGTTAAAGTTTGTTTTGGATTTATTCAACGCATTAAATTGATTTCGTTCACCAACATAACGGCGAGGAACTCTTTCAACGACATAATACACCATAAAACGTTTTGATATCGATAAATTGCTTCCGTAGGTATATTCTACACAATTGTAACATGGTCTCGCATTACGGTTTCTTGTGTTTAGTCGACCTTACAGTTATAATATTATTACTACGCAGGTATAGCTAAGCTATAGCTAAAATAAAAATAAAACACAAAATATTTAAAAAAACGTACAGACGAATCCTCCTCCTTTTTTTGTAGTCGGTTAAAAATATGATTAGAAATACCCATCACCATCACGCCTGTATTCCCCGAAGGGTTAGGCAGAGGTGTACCAATGTACACCCACAGTTCGCTGGTATATTTAGGTCCCATGTAATAGGGGGCGAGCCTATTGCCAATAACCGGGCACAAATCCAACCTCCAAGCTGCCACTGAGAATTTCATAGAAAAACCCAATAACGCTTTTTGCTCGACCTGGGAATCGAACCCGGGACCCCTTGCACAGCAGTCGCACTTGCGACCACGAGACCAACGGGGCAGTTACATGGGGGTTACGGGGGTTAGTTATGATTAGAAGTATGAAGTAGATTTAAAACTCTCAATATTTTTATTAGAGTAAAGATTTAAAATTTACCGAAAATAAGATACCTTTGCAGCTGATTTACGCCTCTAATATACTACAAATAAAAACTGTGCACATTTGTACCTAGAACTAGCTAAAATATTAATAATAATACTTATTTATTTAAACTTATACAACAAAAAGTACAAAGGCGGATTTTATGCCTTAGGTAAACATTCTCTAACTTTCAACTAAAGTTGAATAATACCAGCCTATGATTGTCCCATTATAGGGCAGAAGCCTCTTCTCATACAGAGAAGCATACCCGAGCATAAATCACTACGCTTGCTCCAGGCGGATTGGCGGTTTCAGACTTACATTAATTTTAAGTCCAAGTTTCCTCACAATGTTTTAACAATGTCAGTGATGTCCAAGATAAATTTAAGAAATACATATAAATAAAAAAAAGTCACGTTGGTACTTTTTTTACCGAACAAATGACTTCCCCCGCCCTGGGAGGGGCGGGAGCGAGAGTCAGACTTTTACTGACTAAAACCCATACGTGTTCCTTCTTGTGCCCTTTGCGTTCCGGGGACGCGGTATTTCATATTCGTTTATTTGCATCTTATTTACTTCTACATCATTACTTACATCTTACTTTTGACTTTTTCGAACAACCCGCAGCCCCGGCAGACATTGGTGCTTACCGGGTAGAACTAACTATTTATCTTATGTTTCCAGCGTGCGAAAGCAGATCCGTTCGCAGGCGTAGGGATCAAGGTGTCGTTCACAGGCGGCGAGGGCGACATGCGAGAGATGAACCAGTTGTCAGGCGGCCAGAAGTCACTGGTCGCTCTAGCGCTCATCTTCGCCATACAGAAGTGCGACCCCGCACCCTTCTACCTGTTCGACGAAATTGATCAGGTGAGTTATACTTAGTTTACTTTCTGTTGTAGACGTAATGATTGCTTTGCATATATGCGGGTCGACGCATTCGGTTCGGCTTTATCAAAACTTGTATTTAAAATGCCGAACAGAAGAGCAGACCCGCTTAATGTATAGTCAGCAAAAGAGATAAGTAATCAGGGTCGCCTAATATATTTTTAATTTATTAAATACATTTTTAAATGACCACCGGTTTGAAAGAAAACTTCAACTATATTAGACTGTCCGGTTACTTATCCCTTTTTTGACCGTACGATGTTCACCAACCGGGCCGCATCGAAGCGCATTTAATTTTCACACTGTGCTAAAGAAAATTCAGACTACTACATAATAGATATGGTTCATGTTTGCATGGAATTTATTCTGCCTGGAAGTTGATTCTGTCCGCGCGTATGCGGTTCCAAGCCAGGCCCGGTTGGTGGAAATTGTACATAAGTGTACGAGGTGGAACATCGATCGTAACGAAAACTCATGGATTAAGTACCTACATGATTCATGATTTCCCCCTGTATTTTGTGTATTTTTTCTAAAACAGAATCTCTCAACTCCTTTAGAATGGCTTAAGTACTTGCCGCATTAGTAGCACCTTATTGGTAGACGGACATCGGATACTGTGTACTGTAACGCTTCAGGTGGTGGAGGGACCAAAACGCTAAACGAATAACGTTATTACTTTAACGTTCGTTTATTCATGTAATATATATTTTAATTTAATTCTTATGACTCTGTGACAGTTCTTCTAACTGCTACTCTCTTCTTAAACTAATATAAAGCGGCATCCATATCATACAGTATAAATAAGAGGTTGTGTAGGCTCCTTCAATTAAAGCCTCTACAGTGCTATACTCAACTACATTTCTTTCCCCCAGGCCTTAGACGCTCAGCATCGTAAAGCGATCGCGAACATGATCCACGAGTTGTCAACCTCGGCACAGTTCATCACCACCACCTTCAGGCCGGAGCTGCTGGAACACGCTCACAAGTTCTACGGCGTCAAGTTCCGGAACAAAGTGTCCCACGTTGAGTGCGTCACGCAAGAAGAGGCAAGGGACTTCGTTGAAGATAGCGCCACTCATGCTTAGAGAAGATGGAGCAAGTCCTTTGCCATAAGGGATACTTTCCAAAGTGGATTGTGGACAAATCTATTACGTTGGTGAGAATGATATGTAAGTTCATAATCACTCGATTTTGAACCTAATGTGACATTTGGATGTTCGCTTTACATTTACACACGTAAAGCCGCGTTTTATAAACGCGGGCCGTTTTATATAGTTTTGAAACTCAGAATTTTGATTTACCTACCGTGCCTAATATTGTGTCAACTGCACTCCGCCTCGACAAAATGTTGTATTTGCAAATTTAGAATAACTGGATGTTAGTTGATATCACGTTTTTATAAAAATATTTTTATTGTTCATTATTATTGTGTAGTCCACCGGACAATGGTTTGCAATTCATAAGCGCGCGTGTTGTGACTCTTATGTCATAGTTATAAGGTATAAATTGTAACGTTGACGCGTGTTCTTGAAATGTAACAACAATACCTACAAAAGAAAAAAATATGGCCTTAGAAACAGTATATTGACAGTTTACTATTTTGCATTCTATTAAAATACGTTGCCTACACAGGCTATAGCACAATAAGATATAATATTTAAAATTTAATTCTCTTTTAATCGTTCATAAAATAATCCAAAAATAATTAGTCTTCCAAGCTAATTTCTGGATTATTTTCTGAATTAGTTGACTTGTTAGATTATTTTAGTTTTATTAATTTAAAACACGTATTAGTGCTTATTCTGTTTTGCTACAACTAAATTTATTTTAGACTATTGCTGTATTTTCTAAACCACAAATAAGACTGAAGTAAATAAGAACTGTCTTCATTGAATAATAATTTCTATTTTTAAACATGGCATAGAAAGATGACTTTGAAATAAAATGTGGAAGGAGAAGCTGCGCCTACGCCGCTGTCGTAATTTCGCGCTATCTTTTAGTAAAAGATAGTCAATACGCAATAAGTACTATTTCAGTTTAGTTGCTGAACTAGAGAATCAGCACGTGGTTTTCGTCGATATAAAATTCAAGTAAATTAATACTTAGTTTGTCAGCGTCGTGGCATCGTTATGTACTGTTAAAATGTTTACCGATGTTTTGATTGATTTTATGAATATTCTATAATAACGACATGACTAAGTGTAAAATATTATTTTAATAAATTCATCTAATTTGACATCTCATTCTAGGTTTTTCTTTTTCTATTTGCAATGTTCAGCAGTTTCTTAATTGCTGGCTACTCCTTGATTGCTCAAATTATAGCGATAATCAATAAAGCGAGGCGCCGTAATGTCTCATTCATTATTGTCATGCCCTTTCCTTGCATGCATTTCCTTTATTGGGTCCACGCATGTCGTTTTCTTGTATACATACATCTGTGGCGACATCTAGCGCACTACATGCGAACTACAACTGACCGTTTCCCACAGCGCGATATCAAAGTTGTACACAAAACCCGTCGAATGGCGGTAACCGACATTGGCTATGCGGTCTCGCGCTTGAACTTTGCGACATGAACAGTGCAGTTAGCGAGCCAGTGTAGTCCCAGCTTAAAAGTAGATGTCCTTGTCTCGGATGTATGGTTTATAGTAAAAAAACCGTCTTCAGTAATTACGTTTTTATTTTAAAACTTTACCGTCGATATTTAGTATCAACACGAGTATTGTCTTTGAAAAAAACTATTGCTTTATACTTTACCTAAAGTATGAGTAAAGGTGCAACCAGACTGCGGTTAATCGACTTCGATAGATATTGATCGCATTAAAACAATTATTATTATTATTCGATATCTCAACTATCGCTAATCGTTGAACGATCGTTACTAATGATTTCAATTAAATGCTCTCATTGATTGCCCAGTCTGGTTGCTTCTCAATGATTCTACAATTTCATTAACAAAGTTTTAAACAGCAATAATAAATTCATACAATCAATTTTTAAATAAATTTTAAAGTATTTGGTAATTTATAAGATCAATAGCCGTGGATCATACATTATTATCTATCTAAAATGTCAAACTAATAAACGTAATTCTATGAATATGTCTAACATAATAAAGGTAGGTAAGCTACATAACTGATATGTATAATAGAAGTACTCGTATTCAATCTACTTTACCTACTGCAAAAAAGTTCAAACAACTAAGTACATTTTGTAACTGAAACACAGTCATTAAAATAGTCTTAACATTATTTGGCGATACCTTTTGATTTCTTTAACGCCGAAAGTCGTACATAGCCTATAATATCATATTATTGGAACTATCATGTTTAAAGATCATAAGTAGGTAATAATTATAATACTAGATTAAGTCGCTTACATCGTAGTTTATATTATTTTTATGGCCTTTTTCAGTATCATGGAATAAGGAATGACTATTCAAGATTCACTTAGTGTTGAGTTTTGACAGCGAAATAAACTCATGTTCGGTTTATTAATATCTTTATCGAAAGGGAGATTTGTTCAAAACAATGACATGATCCTAATAAGTACCCTTGGAAAATTGCAAAGGGGAGGCCTTAAGTACATTTTATTTTATAATTTAGGGTTATTAACAATGAGTGTCTTTAACATACTAATTGGAAAGAGTATAGGTATACTTTTGTTCAAGATCTTGTTTTGAATTCAGCGAAATCGTTCAATACAGGAATGGAGTGACATCATATACATAGCCTCACACCGTGACAGGGCATCCAAATCCAAGATCTATCTTCACAGCGTGACTATACATCCGAATCCAGCCCCAGAGTGACAATGCGTCTCAATCTAGTCTCGTAGCGTGTCAAACTAACTACTCCATTAATGTTTTGCGGATTGCGAGACGAGCATGACTTGAGTGTTTTACACTTTACCATACCTTTTCGCTTTAGTATGTCAATTTGTATAATACTAGTAGCTCTGTGTAATATTAGTATAAGGGGCACACGTGCACCCACTCCTATAAGAAATACATTTACTTACAGTCAAGTACTGTAAGTCTAAAAAGATATAAAAATCTACTTGGACATGCACACGAAGAATTCATATACTCCCTTCTCGAACTAAGGCACAGTCATACACTAATTGTCATTAATTTTATTAATACTCGATATCTTATAGTCAAAGTTTATATTCTATTATATCAGTGGTAACTATAATATTGGTAACACAAATAAAAAATTGTTTATTTTTGTTCTCTACTGCTACCTGGGTGTGTGATCAAACTGCTTTTTCAAAATCAGAGTCACACAACCAGATAGGTTCCTATACCACGAAACTTAACGCGCGAAATTTCCAGAAAAATATACAAGTTTGTAAACCTTAAATAAGAGTGTACCACAAAGTGGTGACTATAATTTCTGTCTCACGTTATTTCGCCAACAATTTTCTAGAATTGTACACTTGTTAGGTTTTGTGGTATAAGGCCTAGTTTCATTAAAAATCTTGCAATTCCTATAATTATATATTTTATTTTATGCAGTATATAACGCCTCTTTACTTCAATAATGTGTTATCTTGAAAAGTGGAACTTTTTAAGATAACACATTATTGAAGCAAAGAGGCGATAACTCCATACTGCCTAATACTTTCAAAAAGAAGGTGTCATCTTTATTTTATCTAACTACCTATATGTGTAACTACCACCCTTTAAAACGCAAACGTAATCAAACTTATACCATAAAATTTAGCAGTATAATACTTAGGTACAATCGCGGGCAACTGCTGTCAACCAATTTACATCCTTACTCCTTTAATAATAAGGTTCAAAAGAGGTCAACCGCCATTGTCCTCGGTTGCATTTAAGTCTAAATCAAAATCCGCGCCGATACGCGTTGAACTTTCAACAAGAGGAAGATAATTTTGACATAATACTTCACAAAGTACACTTATACGCTATAACCGCCTAAGAGGGACCGCGTATGGGGAGTTCCAATCCCTCTCAAATACTTCCTGAAGGTCTTTCCTGATGTCTCTGGTGGTGTTCTGGAAGCTTCCGTCGGTGGTTTGGTGCTGAAACACGAAGGCGACGCCGGCGGTGGTGGTGAAGTAGTCGCCGGACCAGTTGGACGTGCCGATGTACGCGGTGCGGTCCGTCACCATGTATTTGTTGTGGTTGACGCGCGCGTAAGGGATCTTGTCTTGTTCCGGCGTTGAGGGGACCACGAAGCGTTTCTGTAATGGGAGATTATCGAAGCAATCTATAAATATTGAAAGATTTCATTTTCCTTCTTCCTACACCAAAAACTTTTTTCGAATCGCGAAATGAGTAGCTCATAATATTTGATACAAAAACTTAACGTTTTTAGGCGGATATAACACAGGAACGCACACCCGAGCTTAATGTATTTACCGTTACTTATAAGTATGTACCAAAGTTTGTATTGAAACATGTTTTGTGTAACGCACTAATAATGCGATCCCATGCGGTGATGTCGCTCCGTGTGACGTCGACTAGAGCGGAATTCTGCCCACTGTGATATTTGCCTTAACGACGGCCATGAGCTGTTCTCATATAGTTGTGCAAAAGTAAGATTATTATATTTTCACACACCAGTGCCTCTATACATCTTGTTTGACAAAAAGGCTGGGCCTATTAATTGCCAGGTTACAACCTAGATACTAACCACTTGTAAGTCGACCCTCGGGTAAGCCTGCGACAGGTCGGTGAGGGACCGCAAGAAGTAGTCCTCGGAGGGCGCCGAGTGCTTCCACCAGCTGATCAGCAGCTTCACCTTCACTTTATTCTCGAGCGCCGCTTTGCGTATTGCATCGTCTATCTTAGGCCAGAACCTGGAAGGTAACAAAGAAAATTAATGAGTCAGATAGAATGTTATGTATTTAGATGAAATTGCAGTGAAATACCATATTCATATAACATCAGGGCGGCAATTCTACTAGCTTTCAGAAACTATCGTTATCTACAATATCCTCTAAATTGTCGGGCAGACTTCTAAAGCGCAATATATGTAAGTAATTGTCTAATAAAATTTGGACGTTAAACGTGTTAGTCAAAAAAGGCCTCTAATTTATCTTAATTGATTTACACTCATTGTCGCTGACATGAGTATAGGTTAGTGTTGTAAATACGCTCGAGTCGGCGCTAAAACGCTCGAGTCCACGCTCGAGCAGTTTAGAAACGCTCGAGTCCACGCTCGAGCAGTTTAGAAACGCTCGAGTCAACGCTCGAGCAGTTTAGAAACGCTCGAGTCAACGCTCGAGTCAACGCTCGAGTCAACGCTCGAGTCAACGCTCGAGTTAACGCTCGAGTCAACGCTCGGCTCGAGCAGTTTAGAAACGTTCGAGTCAACGCTCGACCGTTTAGAAAAAAAAAGCTCAATATAGCGCCGCCGAACTCGACGCTCGAGTCGACCTTGAGCGCGAGTCTCGACAAAGTTTGTTATTTATTTCAGTTATTTTAAAGGTTCTGGTTTACCTCTATTCATAAAATAATAATTGTTCAAACGGGGATCTAAGATGGTTGCAATTTCTGCAAGATCAATTCACCTCTAACTTCTCATCTCGTACATTCTCAGTATCACTAATGATATTGATAACGCTATCGTTTTCCATTTCATGAGAAACTTTCGACTGACTCGACATTATGAACGCAAAACAATAAATAAAATAATGATAACTTATGGGAAATATGCAAACACGCCGATAATAATGATTACCGATCTATTTTTTTGATCTGAGCCGATTTGAGTCGAAGAACCTATACTAGAAAGGTTTAGGTAGGTAGTTAACTAAAGGTAAACAAATCGGAGAAAAGGTTTTTTATAGTTGACACTTCCTTGTTTAAAAATACGTTACAACAAAATCAATTCTAATTTCGATTGATGCGATACTTTTCTCTTTTATTAATGTATGTTAAACTTATTCATTTATTCGTAAACTACTCTTCATAGATGTCATTGTTTGGTCACCACTTTTTTGTTAGTTTTATAAAATAGTATAATATTTTGTAATCTGTCTATTGTAAAGAGCCTAAAAAGACAGGTTCCCAAAACCTTTTAGAAGATACGATGAATTAGATAACGTCGCTAAATTGAAGAGTACGCCCGTGATGTAGGTACCTAGTATGGCAACTAAAATTGCAGGTATTACGTTTAGTCGATTAACCAGGCGCCTTTGAAAATTGCGAGGGTCATGTAATAAAACAAGAACAGAAAATGTTTAAATTTGATAAAATGATTGATAATACCACTGAACGTTTTATTATTAACGTGGCAGATAGTTCCTCAAATTCTGATATAGACTAGAGCCTATTATTATACGACTTTAAATAATACGATTTTAAAATTTGAAGTGAAAGGTTCAGCATCCATGAGTCACGTGGTTTGTTTTGTTTACATTTAGTTAACTACCTAAACCTTTCTAGTATACATAGACTACACGTCACGCGTCTTATTCAGTTAACCGGAAAAGGGGAGAACTTGGCGAATTTCACACTCTTTACTATGAATATAGGATCTACCCCGATACATTCCCCCGATAAACTCGGAAACGACCTCGATCCAATAGTAGTCACTTCAATTCACATACCTAACTTGCGCAGCGGGCGAAACGCAAGCGTGTACCTACGGCGCCGGCGCACTAGGGTCGTAGACCCTTGCGCGTATCGACAGCTGATATTTAGTCAATGTAATGGCACACAACACCCAAAAATTTAGTTCAATTTTCCCTTCATACTTTTACGGGCTTTTAGGTGAAAAATGTTTTTTTACGTAGGTAGGTACAACCTACTGAACACGAAACTAAAAAAACAAGTTTATTATCTTAAAGAAAATGATTTTGTGGTAAGTTGTTAATACCTACCTAATGCCAAATTCGTTTGTCGAAACTGGTAAAATGTTATATCGCATTCAATAGCGTAAGTACCTAGTAGGTACACATTTTTTTTTATGTAAGTACCTAGGTACTGTTTACGCTAGGTACGATGATATAACATTTTGAACAAAATTGAAAGCAATGTGGGTATTTATTTCTTAAATAGAAACACTGTATTGAGATAAGTTAGAATATTAATTTGTTTGTTTGATGATCGATACGTAGGTAAAAATAATTTATTAAATGTAATTACTTATTTGTTAAATGTAATTTGATCTCATTTTTTCTGTTTGCCTGGATTGCTATGACATCCCTTCACGCTACAAGCCATCCTTTTCAATTAAAACATATTTTAAATTAAATGCTCGCGAGCTGTGTTCGAAGGAACGTGACCTTGAAGACTGACGGTTCGCCCATAGAGGTTAAAGTTTTAGTTGCCTCACTTTTTGCAGACGTACTATATAGGTTTCTATGCTTTATTGGTTTATAAATTCTCCTGCTTTCTAATTTCTTCCCATATTTTTTTTATAATATGCCTATTTTTATGATGTGGATGTTTTGACATCCATATTGCTGGTCTACTCAGTTCTTCACTAATAAATTGTTCAGTATTCATCATTTTTATAAGCGCAACGCGCGTCAAAACAAAATTATTTGTTTTGGTCGCGCGAAGTCTGAATGCGTCCACCGATGTAGCAGCGCGTGTCGCTCTGAGCTATGGCCACCTCGATACTCGCTACTAGCGAAGTAGCGAGTATCGAGGTGGTAGGTGTGCGCTGTGCGAGTGAGACAAATGTACTAGCGAGTCGCTAGTTTGTCTCACTCGCACAGCGCGCATCCTGTAGCCGCTACATGTCCCGCTTCGTGTCGCGCTTCGACGCTCGAGCGCGCCACTCGAGCGCCGTACCCCGAGTCTTCAGCGCTCACGAGTCTTAAACGCTCGAGCGTTTCACGCTCGAGTCTTGAACGCTCGATAGCGCCGACTCAGCGCTCAGCGCTCGACGCTCAGCGCTCATTTTTACAACACTAGTATAGGTTAGGTTAGGCCTAGGTTTTGACCCATTTTTACTAGTAAATTCGGCCTTCTGATTTTTCGCCTGCAAATAAAAAATAAAATCACTGCCATTAACCTCATCTCCTATAACAACAGCATAATGGCCTGTTACCTAGAAAAACCCTTTATGAAGTTGACTATACTGTGTATCCTTTACTGGCGCTGGTACTTACGACAACTTATGCGTGAAGGTACACATAGGCTCGTACTCCATGACGGAGATGTACACGAACTGCTCAGCCGACTCTATGATGGAGACGATGGCGTTGTCGTCGTCTGTGCGACCGTTGGGGCTCAGCGGCGGCGGTGAACTCTGCAAGACAAATAAAACAATTTATAAATTTATATATTTTTAGAAACGTTGCCCCCTTTTACAAATTTCTCCTGTATCGTGGCAAACAAACAAACATGGGTTGCATTACATGGTATGCAAACATGAGTTTATATCTAACATGATCATCATTTATATCTGACTCTAGCAACTAGATTTAAAACAGCTACGTACGGGAATAGGACTAATTGCTCAGCCACTTCATACTCTACTTCACTTCTCGTGTCAACGATTTAACTACAACCAGCACCCTCCAAAGACTCAATAACCCCTTCTAGTGCTACTACTTGTAAAATGCTGAAATAATGAGGATAAGTATATATAGGAACCTACCTATACTAGAATTAAACCACATTAATTTAAAATCTTACACCCGTGAGTGTAAGATTTTCAAGTGTTAACTGAGTGTGTAATGTGTATGCAGAGGGCCCTTCCTGTAAATACGCTTTTGCTGGAAGTTCCCTTCAACTATTTCACAAGTAACATCTGCTTGTTTTCATAAAATTTTCGCTCGAGATAATCAGGAAGAAACCTGAACTTAACAATCAATACAAGTCTGAAATCGCCTTGAGCAAGCTTGATGATCAATTTTCGTCCCTTATCTATCATCACAAGAGGTCTTTGCCCTGTAGTGGGACAGTTACTTTACACTACATTGTGTTTTAGAGAAACAACATACTCCACATGAAAATTTACCCCTTAAAAAGCAGGTACCTATTCATTATCGATCCACATAACACAGTGCCAAACAACAGCCGACACGCCTACTATGATAAACATCGTCCGGTGCCAGCCCTATTATACACACGCGCTGTTAAACT
Source organism: Caradrina clavipalpis (assembly GCA_932526535.1). Lineage (NCBI taxonomy): Eukaryota > Metazoa > Arthropoda > Insecta > Lepidoptera > Noctuidae > Caradrina > Caradrina clavipalpis. Next base: position 12,678,488 of record OW052098.1, read on the forward strand.
GTCACACTCATTATACAGCACGCGTTCCGATGCTGGCGGACTTACCAGAATTATGATTAGGTGGTAGAAGTAGGTGGTAGTCACTTGCTCGAAGTTTTGCGACTAGTGAGCGTGGGGTTACTGAGTTCGATTTTCAAAGTCCAGCAAAATGTTAGGTTTTCTTATGAACTATGCTTATGGTGAACTATAATGGGTTTCTTAAGAAAGGCATTACTTATTGGTAAAAGATAGGTATTCTAAAGATATGTTATCTAGGAACAAGTGTATCTACTGATACCCTTGTTCTGAGCGAATCTGGTAATATTTATATATTTGTGAATGTTGTGTTGCAACTTACACTACAATTTTGTTTGTTTCCACTAACAAACATTGAACGACGTCCAATGTAAACTATGTTCGTGTCGATGAACGAGTTTAGGAATCGAACTAGTACCTTTGCATCCAACTCAATCCGACAAATCTAACAAATCCCCAATTTAATGTAAAATAAAAAGGTTTTTATAAAGTCATTATCACTTTTATTTAAAATCTAATCGCTAAAAATTGTTTATTTTATTATAATATCTTATCAGGTATGTACATTAGATACTTAATATTTATTTATTAAACTTTATGCACATAATGTAAAAAAAAACCCTGTACAAAGGCGGAGTTATCTCTTATTTCTTCTTATTACTGGTTTCTTCACACTGGTTTCTCAACACGCATTTAGCTCACACAACGACATTCATTCGTCTCCGTCTTCTAAAGTACCATTTCCAATGCGCACGCGACGATGGGTTGAACAGAACGAACGCGGCATGTGGGATCATTCTGTTGTAGAACCAAGCATCCATTATATCGTCATGAAGAAATATAATCAGGAACACCCACAGTATCGTACCAGCATCACATATTAAAGCTGCCCCGACCAACGCTACCGCGTGACTGCATTTCCTTTGAGATATACTCTTCTTGAAACACGACATCACAGAAGTTGTTACACTTACAAACAAAGCTATTTTAAGCATTAATATTAAGAATAAAGGACACAATCCTAGTAATTCAGCTTCCATGTTGTCTAAAGTATAAACAGTTTGAATGGTGACAATATTAATTATTGTAATTATAAATGTGAGTCCGTACACGAACAGCGTCATGATTAACTTCTCATTGCAGATCTTGACGTTGTGTAACAGCACTAGTTTGAAATAGGCGAGGAGTGAGGATGCTAGAGACCAGCTCATGGCTGCCCGGAATAGAATGCCACTGGTTAACATGACTAAAACACTGGTTCTTTCGTCGAAAGCTATGACAGCTGTACAGAACAGATGGAGTGTCCCCACCGTGATATGTTGAACATTGACGTAGTTGTGTAGAGTCCGCCAACGTGGTAGCACCCACCATGTTGCCCACAATGCTATCACACACAATGTTGAAACTGCGATTCCGACAAGATGTAATATATCGCATGCTAATGAAATATCTTCTTCACTCATTTTTATTGTACGACGATCCATGTGTGGTTCTGAATCGCGTTCAGTGTAAAGTGTTGATTACAATAAAATTAATTCTACATAAGTTATGTTGTGTAAGTTAATTATGTTTATGTAAGTAGGTATTTAATGTTTATTTAAATTAATGATGTGAAAATAAAAATATGATTATGCTTTAAATATTGTTCATTAAATAGGGACAACATGATAACAATGCTAATGAAGTCACTTATTAAATACTAACAACAAACTATGAGTAACCTTTTAAATCGATTCAAGTACCAACGTGTCTACAGAGCAAAACAGTAGCGAGGACTCTATATTATTTTCATCATATAGGCTGATACACGAACTTCATCAATTGATTGATTTAAATATGCACAAGTTTGATCAAGTAGGTACTACTTATCTCCGTACTACATACATAATTATGAACAAAATCACCAAAAATCTCTGATAAAGTTGTCAATATACTCTAACTGACACCCTACAGCCACTTTACCACTTGAGTAGAAACATTCTTAAAAAATACAATAAGTAAAATCAACTCTATCAGTAACGTAATATTTTAACCGACTTAAAAAACAAGACCCTCAATTTAGTATTTTTTTTAGAATACACAGCTTGTCACAGTTGTTACTATAACTAAAAAAACACGATAATAATATGCCAACTTAGCGACTGTCTGACCTTTCAATTTGTAAACATTTAACGTCGTACTGTAAACATTAGATCCATTTACCAGGGCTTGGTAAGGAAATGGAGCTTTTGTTTAAGTTTTGTTTTCCCGACCTGGATACAGGTCGTACTGGAGGAAGCAGCGATTACCACCACTATACATTAACAACTTCCAAGGTTACCGGACGACTGCCATAAAAGCCTTAAATGGAATCGCCGCACCACTCGCCATATTGCCAATTTAAAACGTTCCAACGCCATTCTGTCTAGCTTTAACGACAGATAAAATGTTACGATCTTTTCTAACATACATAGGTACCTACTTACAGCTTTATCGGTCATACGAGACGCCAGAAAAGCAGTATTGGAATTACCGTGATATGGAACGCTATTAAACATAAACAATGTACAGACGCCAGCCCCTATAGCCAAGTCGCAAACGATAATCGTAAACGCTCGGTAGGTACCAATAGATTTTAAACTTTATATCCCAGAGCCTTAAGTTAAAAATCTATTAAAGATTTCTAAGCGTTAGCTACTGGAACGAACGAAAACGCTATGCAATCTTCATTAGATCTTCAACTTAAAATTAAGCATATAAAGTTGAAGATCTATCAAAGCCTACTCCTACACATCAAGCTACCCGAAACTGTCAAATTTTTGCAATCAACTTTGAACCATACGCTACAGCGATAAAGTTGAAATCCTATAAAAAAAATATTACAGATTGTAGTAGCTTGATGTGTGGTGTCTGTACCTATATGAAACAAACATACGCGTTGATTTGAACCTTCTATTTTTTACGGCGGTTGACAAGCGAAAGGTCAGTGACTCTCTGATTAAACACGAAATCACGGAACAACTTGTTCTATGAAGCTGAAAATTGGTAGGGAGGTAATTAATAGGTAGGAAATGTCAGCTAAAAATCTTGCTTGATTTTGCGACGGAGCCAAATTACCTTTGACCTTTGACTGCCATGCGGATGAAGCCACGTGCAAAAGTTGGTAAACAACATTATTAGTAAGTTAGCTGATTTGATATTAAAACACGACAATGCGTTACAAAAAAATAATCTGTGTATTTTTCTTACAGCCACTAAAATAATTAGTGCAACGCATACAATTATAAATATTTCTGTAGCGTTTTTTAAGGGTATTTAAATATCGCTTTAAAATGCCATTTACAACATGTTTTTAAACTTGTTTCACGACACGCAACACCTTAATTACTTATGTTTAGAATTATGAATACAAATTAAAAGCTGAAGGAAAGAAAAATATTGATCAGCTTGGCTGCAGTATTATTACTAATTAGTACTGCTTTACACTATTTACTCCAAATAAACTTTATGGAAAAGCTTTGTCGAAAGCAGTGGGGGAGACCTTTGCCCAGCAGAGGTACAATACGTCTTTTTAGCTTTTTATTTTTGTTAATACATTTTACAGTGTAGCTCTAATACGGTACTTACAGCATCGCTTTGGTTTTGTACTGTCAAATTGTTATAATTGTGTTAAATAAATAAATACTTACAGGTGAATAAGAAAATATTATTACTTTGACTTTAGGAAAAAAAAATGTTATCTTAATTCGAGTGTCAATTTAAAAGAAAATGTCAAGTATTTTCGTAGCACGCGACGAACTGTACGTAATAATAGCAGTGTCAATACTGGTGAAAATTGAAAATCCCAGTACATAAGCTGCTATAAAAGCCGCCGAGGGTATTAATCAGTGAATCACTTGTTTGTCCATCGAACGGAATGTTTGAAGTACCCGTTAAATGATTGGAAACTCCAAGAAAATGTTATCTCAATAAATTCTTGAATTATTTGAGGTGCTACGGCGTAGCATCTACGAATAATGTTCGTAGCAGCTACGTGTATTTTAATTGTAGAAGTGAAGACCAATTTGAGACTATAATCGTAAAAACTTTTTAAATGTCCTTCTAATATTTAATTTTATATACAATTATAATTCGACTTCGTGTGCATAGACTTTAGAATTAAGTCATCGTCTTAAATTATCCACCGGAAACACAAAGACGAGATTAAAAAAAAACGATGTGTCATTCTACTTTCTCGTTTATGTTTTTTTTTTTTTTAAAGACGGGAAATCGTCAAATAACTTCCCCCGCCCTGGGCGGGGCGGGAGGGAGTGTCAGACTTTTACTGACTAAAACCCGTCTATGTTCCTTCATGTGCCCTTTGCGTTCCGGGGGCGCGGTATCTCTTTCGAACAACCCGCAGCCCCGGCAGGCATCGGCCCTCAGTGGCCCCTTCCTAGTTTGCTGACATCTCTTTGAGGCGCGCGTGGAACACGAACGCGCCGTCGACACGGTTTCTCGTTTATGATAACAGTAAGATAACACCACCATCATGATTAGATGGTTCGGTCATGTTGAGAGGATGGCTGAAAGGCGACTAACAAAATGATTTTTTATGGCAGATGTGAGTGGCAACGCCGGAAAAGAACTTATTGGTGAGGTTCTTCAAAAACGTCGGGTGTGCAGTACTCGTGACCAGATGCACTCGTATGAACGTTGACGAAGCAAAAGGAATATGTAAGAATCGCAGCAGGTGGCGTTTTGTGGTTTCTGCCTACCCCCGATGGGAAAAAGCGTGAGTTTATGTATGCATGACATCATAAAAAGGGGTTAACATGAGTATGATAAGCAATAGTTACACTTACGGTGATATACGCGCCGTAGCTATGGTGCGCGTCGGATATGTTGACAGGGTGCTCCAAGTTGATGTCGGTGTTGAGCTCCGCAGGCCAGCTGTCCGGCACCACCGCGTCGGGAGTGCCCAGGCTCCAGTACACCTGTGTACACGAAAATGATTCCATAATACATTTAATCTATAGCACATAATCGCTGTCTCCATAACTCTTTTAATCGAACTGTTGAACAATTTGCTTCTTCTGCAATTGGCTAAATTGAGAAAAACAAAAGCTAAAACAAAAAAGATATTGACGTACAAAAACGCAAAAACTATGAAGTCCTCAATTCCTGACCTAGGTTCAATTACCTATGTTTCAGGAGTCTTGTCTTGATACGTGAAATTTATTCAGATATGTACCCAGTAAATACGAGGTGTACAGCGACACATCACCCGTTAACCACGCATATTGTCCACCAACTAAGTCAAATTGTTGCTTGTAATCGACATATATTTTCGATGTGTAAAATCACTGTTTATAGTAGCACGCAAAACATTAAGCTTACGGGTACACGTCCCGCAGGCGGATACCGTAGGCGCGGTTTGTGGGCGGTGAGCAATGGGTAGCTCACCGTCCGTACGTTATTACCTAACGACAGACCGTGCCGACGGCGCGTCCATGTTCCGCGCACAGAGGTGTCAGCCATCGGAAGGGGCCACTAAGGGCCAAATGCCTGCCGGGGCTGCGGGTTGTTCGAAAGAGACACCGCGCCCCCGGAACGCAAAGGGCACATGAAGGAACATAGATGGTTTTTAGTCAGTAAAAGTCTGACACTCCCTTCCGCCCCGCCCAGGACGGGGGGGGGTCATTTGATGATTTTACCATCTAAAAAAAAAAAAAAAAAAAAACGGGTACACGTGCTACGGTTCAGGGGCCGTGATTTCAAAGTTAGAACATAAAAAACTTGTTTTCCTAAAAACACGTTGGAACTTTGCAGAAGGAAGAACTTTCCCACATGCGGTTTGGAACCTAAAAAAATGTCGCAACGGTAATAAGACCACGTAACTTACAACTTCGTTAGGTAAGCGTCTTTTTACACCCGTTTTATGAGTATGTTGGAGAAGAGGCACGTGTGATGTGTTTATATTGGCGGAGATATCGATATGGTAGGACGCCTTATAAAGCCGGGTACTCACTTACAAGCACCTTAGGTAAGTGAGTACTATTATGAGAACCTAAGTTGTTACTTGAGAGTAGAAAATAGAAACCTAGCAAGAGAAAATTAATTCTCAATTTTGAATAAAAAATAATTACGTAAATCGGATGGTACCTATGTACTTAGACGCGCACTAACAGACAGATGTTGTGTTTTACGTTATGAATGAATTTTTCGGTAAGCCTTTTATCTGTGCCACTGCTGGGCAAAGGCCTCTTCTAACCCAGAGAAGGCGAGCAAATTCAACATGCTTGCTCAAGGCGGATTGGCAATTTTAGTAATTTCATAAATACGAGACGACATTTATGTATATTCTATGTAAATTCCTATTTTCAATTCAAATAGCTAGCCAGCGTAAACCAAAACCCGTCTTAAACAAAACGTATTAATTGAAACGACAACTGAATCTCACAACTTAGTAACTTTTAACCAGATAAAGCAACAATACCGTACCGTTAGCGTCTCAAGTCAAAGTCGCCTTCCCGCGACCTTGCAAACTGAACCCAGTCCATTAATTGTTCAGCTTTGACACAGAACAAGGTAGCTATAAGTTCGTGACGGCGACTGTGGGCGTGCTACCCCGTGCCAGGCGGTATTTAGCGGACAACTTTGACTATTACTTGATTGGAACTATCTAAGATTATGGCGTAGTTCGGTGTCTGTTAGTGTCTCAGAAGATTTAGATAATAACTAAGGCAATCTTTGACGTTTGCTTTCGCAGTGGCTACGTTTATGTATGAATTAACTGAATGCTTTTCTATTAAGGGGATGAGCTAAGATTGGCGGCGATATTGAACATTTCTTACGTTTTTGAAATTTTACAGATATCTACAGAGTACCTACTTGTTTACTAATAAACTAGACAGGCAGTAACGAATACTATGATAAGTTCATAGCACGATCATGCTATGGGTCGGTGTAGAGTGCTAACTCTTTTAAATACATATGACCAGTACGCAGAGACGGACTGGAATTTATGAGGCCCTGGGTTAATTCCTGGGGGGGCTACTTAATTAATAATTAATCAAACTAATTGCTATTTTGTAGGAAAATTATTTGTTATAATGATTTGTACGGTTCCAAACAAACTAATATAATAATAATAATCCACACAGATTGTCATTACAATTACGGTTGTATTGTTGCCCGAGCCGAAGGCGACATCGTCGGCGTCATCGGCGACAACAGACCCGAAAGTGATTTTTTCCTTCAATGGGGGCTGGGGGCCCTTTATATACACGGGGCCCTAGGTTGCAGCCCAAAAAACCTATATACAGATCCGGCCCTGACACGTATGAAGACGTAACTATTATTGGTAACACAATGAGGAAACAGTTTGATATCACAAACTAGTTTTTAATTAAAATGTATCTATAAATATCGATTCTAAACAACAAGGTAAGCGTTCTATATTTAATTATACGGCATGCATTAGGTGCACTAAACATACGGGGGCCGGCCAAGGTCTGTCCCCGCGCTTGGCAGTGACACCCTGCTGTTAGGTTATATTGTGCTTTCACGGTCACACTTTATAATGGTTATTCATTTCCGTAGTTAAATTTATGTGGCATGTCTAGAAAGTTATGGATATGGAGCTTATGCCCGCGACTTCGCTTGCGTCAAAGGTATTTATTATTTTTCCAGAATAAAAAGTACCCTATGCATGCGGCATGCCAGTGTATAATATATCTCTTTGCCAAATGTCATCTTGATCCGGTCAGCCGTTCTGGGGTGAGTTAGTAACAACCATCCATCCATCCATCCAAACTTTCGCATTTATTACAGTTGTAAGATGAACGCGATATTGAAAATCCTGTCCATTGTATTTATACTTGCAATTTTTTTTACAAGATCTCGGGTTTGGATATTTGAAATTTGATTTAGCGACAAATATCACGATAAACACGTGCTGTAGAATATAATATTGTTGTTGTCACTCGATAAATGAAAACATATCACTTAATTTACTCAAGGGCAATATTCAAAATACTAAACATAATTTATATTATTATATTTAATATTTTAAATGCCATCCTTGACTAAATTACCTATTACATTAGAGAAATGCGACTTTTGAAAAAGAAGCCTAATTATTTCACAGAAAATGTCGTTACCGAGTTTAATTATAAGGCGGGTACTCATGCGATTTTAATGGCGGACCGACATTTAAATTTAGAACTTTTCGTAAAAGCTATAAAATCCAAGAAGAAAATATTACAACAACAGGAATATTTTTTTCTTTAAATAGGTACTGTTTGGTAATAAGAAAAAATTCTGAATATTTAAAGGGCGAGGGAGAGTAATTTAGCTATGAAATATTAACACGACAAGCTAGCGAGTCGAGGCGCTAATTAAAAGCTCTCGCTTTGCGGTCCCACGGATGAATGCTGCGCACTTTGTTAACCGGAATTGTTGTTATATTTCTTGGACGAAAAAGTTGATGAATATCAAAACTGTGTAATTAATTTTCACTATAACACGGCAGTAATTAATTTTTCCTTGTTACAAATGTCAGTTATGCCGGAAAATTAATTTACAGTTTCGTATTTTGTTAGGGGTTGTGTTCATTGGTGAAGAATTGCTGTTTTTTGACATGGAAAGATTTTAGATATTGTTTTTGATAACTCTCATACTCTTATAGTATTTTTAGAGCTCTTTCTGAAGGAGCTTGTCCGGGTAAGTACCTACTACCGCGAAGTCCGCCAAACCTATTTGTGCCGCAAAGCAGCGTTGATGTGTTCTGGTTTGAAGGATTTTTTTTTTCTGTCCTATATTTAGCATTTGGAGCTCCTGCAGCCTGTGACACAGGATTATCCTAGTACAGGCATCTAACATTATTTTACCTACATTGTTAATTTTAGATTTATTATGTATTTTACCTTTTGAATTTCTGAATAAAAATTTATTTATTTATTTAATTTATTTTTATTTGGGTGCTGGTGAAATTACAGGCACATGAGACATTTCATTTTTGTCTCTGGGATGGCAACGCATTTACAAGGCCTCTGGTATTCAAGATGTCTATGGGCAGAGCAGGTGGGTCGTCCGCGTCGATTGATTTTAAATATAGTCTATTAACTCTTATACGGCGTACGTAAAGATATATCACATAGCCGTTAGCACGTATTGCTCATTTATAAAGCCTTTCTTTATTTAAAAGTGTGTCATAAAATAAAATAATACAAACGAAACTTACATCAAAGACTTTGCCTAAGTCAGTAGCGAGGCAGGAACAGTTGAACGCAACAATACCCAACTCTTTCACCTGAGGACAATAAGAACGTTTTTTTTTTATTACTTATAGTTATTTTTACTAGTAATGTACGGTAAAAAATATATCACATTGCCGTTAAATATGCCTAGTCATTATCAAATTAACTCCCAAATTCTTAAACGAAACTCAATTTTGAGTCGCGTTTCAATCTTATGTTATCTCTTTCATTTTAAGGTGTATTGTAGCGACAGAGATACATTTATGACCATCTTAAAACTAAGTGTCGTTCGAAAATTCGGGAGTGTCATTGAGCAAAAGGTATTGCTGGGATACGACTTTTATTTTTGGCGTGAAATTCACTGTTTATGGTAGCGCGCAGTCTAATACTGGGGTTGTGGAGTTATTTAAAGCTTAGTTTTAACAACTTAAACTTATTTGCGTGAAAAATTAATAAGAACTATGCCTTCAATATCTTTGTAACAGGACTAATCAACTGAATCATACAAAAGTGAACATTATAGCATCTCTAAGAAAGTCTAATTTTAACTGCATAGTTACCTGCGTGAGCGCTCGCCAGTCCATGTTGGCACTGCCGATGTAAAAGTGCTGTCTATCTATGAGCCAGAACTTCGTGTGCAGTATGCCATTCCCTAGTAACTTCGAAAAGTTTAAACTCCGCACCTGGGAAAAGAAATTGAGCTGTATTAATATTATCATCATCGTTTTCATCATCATATCAGCCTATAGCCGTCGATTGCTGAACGACTTTTTATATTGACTAATTTTTATATTTCTTTTCCGGGCTAGAATAATATAGTTTTTTTTTTAATTTTTAATTCAAATTGTTGGACTATTGGACTATTCTGTAGTATTAATTCTGCACATGAACATACTACTTACATTTTTTGGCTCTCGATAAAAAAAAAGCGAAGCGGCCGGTCCTTTCTGCGTCGAAGTGATGTTTTAATAATGAGCAATGACTAAAAACTATATTTCTATAAAAAAAAAGATATTTGTAACTTACCTGTGCAGCTTTTTTCTTAACTAAATATTCAGTATCTACATTAGGAAACTGTTTACTGGGCCAATTTTGAGCAATTTTTAAATCTATATTTCGTTTTGACCCGGCAGCATATAAAGCTTGGAACACTTGCTCGCCCTAAAAAGAAAAAGGATAGTATTAAAGTAGTACAAACAAAAGATTTCTAAAATATACATACATACATAAACTCACGCCTTTTTCCCATGTCGGGTAGGCAGAAACCACAGAACTCCACCTGCTTCGATCCTTAGATACTCCTTTCGCCACATTTATACATTTGGTCATACAAGCACGCCCTTTATGAGGACTGCGCGCACCTGACCCTTCTGAAGAACCTCACCAATAAGGTCACGGTAGGTCTTTCTAGAGCGTCCCCTCCCGGCTTCGCCACTCACATCTGCCATATAAATCCCTTTTGTTAGACGCCTTTTACTCATCCTCTCGACATGACCAAACCATCTAAGCATACCCTTTTCAACCAAAAATCCGCCATTTTAATTTTACTTCAATTAAGATGAATCTAACGGCATGTCAAGCTAAAATCCATCAAGCCGTTTAGGCTACAGAGTGTGCCAAAAAAATAAACATACATACAAACACTCGAAAAATATAGCCCACCTAGCACAGTCAGGTAAAAAAAAACAATACAAACCTCTATAGAGGAATTATAAGGATATTCTTCATTATATCTAAGAGACCAATAAAACGACGCTATTTCTATCCTTTCTTGAGCTTCATCTATCAAGTCTAACCACACATTTTTCGTAGGTAAATGAGTCGCGTTCGGAGGGTACATATGACCCTCTGGTATACTTTCAACTAATGATAACCTGGAACAAAAACAAAGTCATTAATCACAATCTAAAAGTCACTCTTGTTCACTCTATCATTACTATAGAAAAAACTGTATTAAAGATTGAGTGACCCTGTGCTAACAATTTGTGACACATTGAACAAGTTTGAACTGTAGAGTGTGAAGGTTAAGGTCGAAATTTGTTTACACTGTATTACATTCCTATATCCAAATAAAAAGTCTAAAGTGTTCTATGCTTAAGTGTCTAAATAAATGGTTTCATTTTATTAATGTTTTTTTTACTTTACATACCATCATGCCTGTATTCCCCGAAGAGTTAGGCAGAGGTAAACCAATGTTCACCCACAGTTCGCCAGTATGTTTAGGTCCCATGTAATAGAGGGCGAGTCTATTTCCATTAACGGGGTAGAAATCCTAACTCCGAGATGCTACTAAGAATTTAATAGAAAAACCCAATAACACTTTGCTCAACTTGGGATTCGAACCCAAGACCTCTAGCGTAACAGTCGTGCTTGGGAACATTAGGCTAATAATTCGTTGTTTTTACTTTACAAAAGAAGCAATATAGATACTAAGTTAAAATGCTATGCATAGGACGAGACTACTAAATGTAGGGCACCCTATCTCTACAAACGGAAATTATAGAAGTAAACAAGGTTAAAACAGTAATAAGTTACATGTCTTAACACAAAATCTATGCATTGGGTTAACCCAGTTAAGGGTTTACTGGGCAACCTACCCTATTCTTATTACCTACTAGCTGCCATGTGGATTTGGATGTTGTACAAATTCAGAAAGTTTCTCGGACTCAATAACTGACTAGAATTGTATCATAATGGAATGTAAAAATTTCAGACCGATTTTGGCCACGGTGGCTAATCCTAACGCAGACTAGCCACATACGCAGGAGATATTATAGTGCACAAGTGCGTGCGCAAACACAGGTGCACTTTAAACTCCGAAACCACAATGGAATGAATGGTATAGGAATGTGAAAGGGATCTTGGTTTGTAATTACAAAGCATTAATTTTTTTCACTGACTATGTTTTGCCTGTGGCTTTATCCGTGTGAATTTTCTTATGGATCCCTTCTGTTTTTGATAATTAAATATAACCTGTAGGAGTCAGGCATAAATTAGCCTCCCATTAGCAAAAAAAAATTTGCGTTTTATGAGTAGTTCCGGAGATAAGTGCATCCTAACGAAAAAGCTCGAAAAAACTCATCACCTTTAAAAAATGATAGTTTGGATTAATAAATTGAGTTTGACAACACTTACCTACACTCATCTGAGCAATGTAAAGAGACGGCAGCAATGGTAGCGTTCATATGTACTATGTTGGGTTGGTCGAGCAACGGGACCAACACTACCAATACTATGAGAACTATGACTATGGAGACTGGGATGCATGACGGTCGACACCATATGCTGCGTTTTTTTCTTCTGTAGACAAAACAGTACATAGTTAAAAATTTAGTTTCTAGCCCATTTACGAACTTATGAGAGGTTTGAGACTCCCATGCCTCTTAAAATATGTAAACCTCAACAGCTTCACGTGAATGACAGCAGAGACCAACATCTTTGATGTCATTCATAGATCTTTGACAATCGTTACTGTTCCTCAGAATCCAGGAAGTCTGACAACCAGTCTTACCAAGAGGTATCATACAATAAAGCTGTTATTTGTCTAATAAAAAAAAACAAATTGTGGTTTGTTACATAAATCATAAAAAATAACTAAAAGTTAATCTGCATTTGATTTGCCATGTTATTAAGTTTCCAGGACCCCGTTTTTTTAAATCAATTATTTCAAGCAGAACACCGTACTTTCAAGTGAAAATAAAATGTTACTTAAATATACTTTTTTTTTTATTGATCCCTACAAATACATAGAAACATACAGCCTTGTATCTGACCCTAGAAAACCATTAGGAGTCAGCATCACACTTTATTAAAACAATTGTAGGCATTGGATAAACCGCAGCAATGCAGATAAGTGTTTTAAAATAAATACCTACTAAGTTTATTTATTGATATTACACAACAAAAAGGATGAATAATAATGTTAAGAAGGTAGTAAAAAAAATAGACAATGTAATAAACCAGGCCAATGCTAATTTAAATTGCTATGATGAGCAAATATTATTTTGCTTCATTAAGTAGGTACTTGTAAATTAAAACTTAAACAAAATGCTTACTTGTCATTATAACTATTTCCGTTTTCGTCTCGCATCATGAATATTTGTTCCCACTGCTCCAGTTCTTCATCAGACGACGACGCGTTACCCACACTCCCAGATTCTAGCACAGTCTGCAAAATAATAACAAAAAGACGATCGTATTATTAGAAGGCGTAATAAAAAAACACGGATGGCTAATTCCAGCCAGTTTGCAGCCCCATAATAATCACGCAATACCCATTACACTGTAATTTGACCGTAATTTCACACATAAAGTTACCCTCCAAAATCTAAATATTTTTAAATTTAGTAGTAAGCCGACTAACCTTAAAATATTCCAACAAGTACTTTACAAAAGAAATTAAGTAGCCCATGATTATTAATTAATTTGATATCTAATCATAACAACTGAACAGTTCATAGGTGTAGAATTACTAAAACAATTGAATTGAGGCAAAGTTTTAAACAAAGAACCTTTGTTTATAAAAGTTTCGTTTTCTGACGTATGAATACCGCAGGCACTATTTTTGACATTGTTGACAATTATACAAGACACCGACGTATCAAGTTACAGTTGCACGTTTTATTCAATCGATCGATTTAAAACCGCGTAAGTCGACTATTAGTTGGTCTTCACACATTTTGTTTATATTATCTAATTTAATATCACTGAACTGATACTGACCATATTATTTATTCACTAGGTAATCAAAGCATATAATGCATTAAATATTATTAAACTATTAAGTTCACTGAGCAATGAATTTATAACGCAATCACGAAAGCAACACGTTTTAAACTGCATTTTTGTTATATCCTGGCGTTCCTTTACAAACCGTGCAGGCGCATTAGTAGCAAAAATATTACTGCAAAGTAGATGACGTCGGCAACGACGGCAACGACCACTGCATTGTACATGTGCATTTTAAATACTAGGTTAGTATAAACCGTAAAACTATTCAGGGCAGAACTGTTTCGAACATTACAACGATAGATAAACAATTGCAGTGAAATATTAAATTTTGTGACGTTTGGTTGGAATTTAAAAACTTTCAGTAGAGTTAAGTTATCGTCACATTTTTTGAGGTACGTGATACGTTACTTTTTAGTTTTACCTCCAGCTGTTCACAGATATGATGCCCTTTTTGTAACTCCACACTGATATCACATAAAACACACACACACTGTACTTCAAATTGTAGAGCTCAGTGATCGACGATTTTAATAAATAATGAAGTGAAAACATTAAAATATTTTACCGCCTTGTCGTGTGGCCACGGCAACTCACTAAATTATACTGTGACAAAATATTTTGACCGTGATATAACACAAAATACACATTATACGCGACATTAAGCCCGGCTCTACTGAACTAAATTGCAAGAAAATAACAAAGCTTTTACCTTACCTAGCCCAAATGGATAGGTACACCGGCAATAAATTTGTTAATAGGTAGTGTAGTTCTACGAGTTTGTAATAAGATTAAAAGCTTTTGGCGGCATAGGTAGTGACTACATACATTGTGTGATTGTGATTTCACCCGTAGTATTTACACTAATAATAAAAATAATGTAGATCGTTTTTATCGATTGTGAATTTATGTATTTTAATCGAGGATTTTGCTCATCACTAGAAAGCTAGTTTCCAAGTCTGCTTAGTGCTTTGTGTGGGGTGAATAATTAATTACCGTAGCCAGATTTACTTCAGTGTTTACTGATCAAACAATTTATTATAATATTTTATATAAACAAAAAGAAAAGGAAATATTACCTGAATAAAGTGTCATTTAAATGATACTGTAGCGATTATTTTGTAATATCAGTTCTTATTGACTTCCGATCCAATTGGCGCCAAATGTTTAATTGGTAAAATTAAAATTCTAATTTTGATTTCCGAGAGTGGGCTGTGCACGATTACACGAGTTTTTCCTGTTTTGTTTACTTGAACATACTGAACTAGGCCGCCCTATTATCATTCATCAAATTCATGTTAATTATACCTCTTCTAGAACAAAGATATTTAGGTAGGTACGTCTATCCTATTTGATTTATCACTCAGGAAACTCCTACCTCATCCACAGTTTCTTGGTAAAAGTAAGAATGTAGGTATTATTTAAACATGGCATTTGAACCGACCGTGCTTTGTTTCATTATGAAAATTGGTTGCTGGCTACAATTTACATACAAGAACTAACTTTGTGCTGAGGGTTGCACGAAAACAGAACATTAAAATTAAAAACATAAAAAACCATAGACAGACTGGCATAGCTTGTAAAACGAAAGACATGCAACGGTAGATGATTATTATTCCTTTGCTTTTAAACGTAATCACGAACTTCCACTGTAACTTAGGTATTACTTAGGTAGCACTTAGAGACGGTGCGGTCGATGGTAAGCACGTGCTTGCATTCAGTTTTAGAAGGAGTTTGTCTTAATAAAGCGCCGTTTCTGAGATTGGCACAAACATACAACAAACGTGTTTTATTTGTCTATCGTTTTTGCTCTAACAAGGGAATCGACACCGTAGGGTTGTACGGAAACCCTTCGTGTTTTGTACGAGTATAGCTCGACTCTCACTTGGCCGGTATTGTATTCAAGATAAGTACCTACTCAATTTTTTTCGGGTATTGAATATTTTCTCAGAACATTACCGTGTGGTTACTGGTTACCCTAGATAGGTAGGTACTTATATAGGAATGTAAGTAAACCGCACGTAAGTACTGTTGCCTTATCTCTTAATCCGCCAGTGAGATAGAGATAGCTGTAATATACTAGGTAGGAACCGGCTTCATGCATTTTATAGATCCTAATCTTTTAGAGTAGGTACCTATACGTAGGTAAATGCTTGCGCTTGTTGCCAGTGGGTAATGTGATGGAAAATTGGTTCGAAGCACTCCAATCCGATTCCCGCTAGACTCAAACTGTTACAGGACAATAAAGTGTCTAGTGAAGTAGTAAACTGCTTCGCTTCATCATTTGCCTAAAGGCTACTTTGTGTAATGAAAAATAAATGTTGATAAGCGAGACTTTTTAATTTCAATTAGGCAGATACTTTTTTATAGTCATAAGCTTTTTTATACCCAGCAGCAAGTTTAAGTACCTACAAAAAGGCTCTGATCCGTTCCTAATAAGCTCGAAATGAGTTAATCAAAAGAAAGCTCATAAAACGCTTCAAAATGAAAAAATATTCTTAAACTTTACGATAAACCGGCTTAGGCTGCCTGTCTAATAAACTATGTAGTAGCTTTCTTCATTGGAAGACGTCTACTTCACATACATTGCAACTGCTTATGGTTTTGTGATTTTAACAGAAGAAAAACTAACAACGACCCGGCTCTCGCGGCTGTAGAGCCGCGAGAGCCGGGTCGTTGTTAGTTTTTATTACCCGTTTTTATTACTAGCCTACTAAACGCAAGTCTGCAGCGCAACTTGCGTTTCATGCCTACTAAATGCATGCAATGCATGAAAAAAAAACTTTTTCCTTTTTTTAATTCGGCCAACCGAATGTTCTCCGTCTCTGATGTTGTACGAGTGCCGACATAAACCGTCATAATATCCCGACATCCCACTGCCACACCTCTGTCCGGCGGCGGCGGACTATTTAATCAACCCAAACAATTTGGTGCAAATTCGGTTGTGTTCACATACTACCTAAGGAAAATCCTTACCTACGGATGAATAAAAACTATCACCTCTGTAAAGAAAATATAGAAATTTAAAAAAGGAATATATCAATAAAAAGCACCGTTACATATTTTAAAGTCATCATTTCTAGAATGTATAATTTCTCTGAAAATATAGATAATATAATTACTCTATGGTAGAGACCATTTAGAGAAAAAGAAATTTGCTGTCAATGTTTGTTGTGTTTGTGTTCTACTGTTGTGATTGGTCGACTCAATTATTCACAACAACCAATCAGACGTTGCCTCGTGATTTAAAAAATAGAATATATAGAATTATCAGTTGACAACCAACCGATTTGCTCTATGAAAAGCGTAACTATTGCGTAAATAGATTTGAACATGAACTCATAAAACGATAAAAAAACACGCCTAAACAACCTTGATCCATGTTTTTGTTATGTTGGTCAAGGTTGAATAGCTTTTCAAAATTGGTGAAAGGCAGGTTGTACGTAGTTTTCCTTTCGACTTTTCTATGGGTTTATTGAAAAGTTAGTAGGTAGGCACCAAGTCATTAACAGATGTGCGTGTGGTGTGGGTGATCTTTTTTTAAAGTTCATCCAATGAGTTTAAAAAAAAGGTATGTGTTTATAAAAAAATGTATAAACGTAGTGGTAAAATAAAAAAATTGTAGAACCTGAACTAACAAAGTTATAGCGAAAAACAAGATCACTCAATCTGCCACTTTGAAGAAAATGCCCTATCACGTATCTCAGTATATACCAGTATTGTGGTTTTAATTTATATCTCAAATATTTGTATAAGAATTGTAAAAGCTATTAACAATATTATTCGTTTCATTGGAATGTCCGGTTGCAAAGTTTGAATGCTTTATTTGGATCACTCAATCAACACACGTGCCCGTGTGAGTGATCTTTGAATGGCGGCCTTACACTAAATAACTACGTAATATTTCTTTTGGATATTATACCTAAGCTCGAAAGAAAATTGTACAGCATAAATCATGCCTAAATACCTATTAATTCAAGAGCTAACGCAAATTGAAAATTTGTAAAACTGCCGATCTGAGTGATCCAGTTTTTGGCCTGTAAGTTCAAAATCAAAACTCGTAGACAAACGGAGCTTACACACGAAAACGTATTTTTTTTTTTACGAATATTTGACATGTCTTCGGCTTTTCCAAGTACTGTACTTTAAAAGATATCGCAATTTTTAGATTTCTCAAGGAAAAAATTTGTAGGGTGTCCATACATTTGCTGCAATTATGGCGACCTGTCATAAACTAGTACCTGGAGAGACGCCTATAGCATGACCTACATGTACGACGGAAAGTACTTGTACCAAATGAAGTCTGGGAGCCGACGCACGCTTCGGTTGTCACCATTGTGGATTGTATCAAGAGCACATTTTTTCAAAATGTTCCCAGAGCGAGTGCCCAGAGGGGCACTCGCCTAGCTACGACAGTACAGCAATGGAAAACCAATTGAGACTTCAAAAAGTAAAGAATTAATTAAAGAAGAAAGATTAAGATTTACCAATTAAAAAAAGCGCTCAAAAATATTAAAAAGCTGCACTAGTCAACGAGTTCCAACAGACTCAATATTTTCTGACCAGCCATCGTTCTGCGAAAATTGGCGAAGAGAAGCTGAAGTGACCAAACCTAACTCACGAGAAATCAATATTAAATTCATATTTTTTCATTTGGGACAAGCCCGCCACACTGTTCCCAAACCACTGCAACTCCTGTAAGCCAGAATCAACAGTGGCGACCACAAGAAAAGCGCCGAGACAATGAAGCTCGACGAGTCCCAGAGAAACGATTCAACTGTCTTGGATCCCGCAACGAAATTAATCAGAAAAGATTAGCGGAGGAGTAAGAAAAATATAATTTCCACTTCCCTCCAAACAAGCAGGAGACAGAACAGAATTAGGCCAATAGGCACAAAGGGATTATTTACAACTGGGAGAAGCCCAGATTGCCAAGCACCACGGATTGCAATTATCATTAATTTTATTGGGTCCTAATGTGAACTGTTACATTTGATTCCAGTAATAGGTATGGCAAAAACGCTTGAACGCACGGAAATTAGTTCTAGTTTCTACAAGGTCCGCATAATAAACAACACCGTATGTAACCTGTACACTATCTAACATAATATTTCGCTCATTCTGCCAAAGAATACACTCCCATAAGATGTGATGAGCAGATTGTTCATATTCACAGCCAGATGTAGAACATTGACACAAAGGAGAGGCAACAAGCTTAAAAGAGAATAATTTACTCTTAAAGTTGCCATGACCTGTGAGAAATTGGGCAACACAGTGGCAATTAAATTCATATATCTGTTTCTATTTCAATAATTAAGAAATACTTTTTGAAGTCTCAATTGGTTTTCCATTGCTGTACTGTCGTAGCTAGGCGAGTGCCCCTCTGGGCACTCGCTCTGGGAACATTTTGAAAAAATGTGCTCTTGATACAATCCACAATGGTGACAACCGAAGCGTGCGTCGGCTCCCAGACTTCATTTGGTACAAGTACTTTCCGTCGTACATGTAGGTCATGCTATAGGCGTCTCTCCAGGTACTAGTTTATGACAGGTCGCCATAATTGCAGCAAATGTATGGACACCCTACAAATTTTTTCCTTGAGAAATCTAAAAATTGCGATATCTTTTAAAGTACAGTACTTGGAAAAGCCGAAGACATGTCAAATATTCGTAAAAAAAAAATACGTTTTCGTGTGTAAGCTCCGTTTGTCTACGAGTTTTGATTTTGAACTTACAGGCCAAAAACTGGATCACTCAGATCGGCAGTTTTACAAATTTTCAATTTGCGTTAGCTCTTGAATTAATAGGTATTTAGGCATGATTTATGCTGTACAATTTTCTTTCGAGCTTAGGTATAATATCCAAAAGAAATATTACGTAGTTATTTAGTGTAAGGCCGCCATTCAAAGATCACTCACACGGGCACGTGTGTTGATTGAGTGATCCAAATAAAGCATTCAAACTTTGCAACCGGACATTCCAATGAAACGAATAATATTGTTAATAGCTTTTACAATTCTTATACAAATATTTGAGATATAAATTAAAACCACAATACTGGTATATACTGAGATACGTGATAGGGCATTTTCTTCAAAGTGGCAGATTGAGTGATCTTGTTTTTCGCTATAACTTTGTTAGTTCAGGTTCTACATTTTTTTTATTTTACCACTACGTTTCTACATTTTTTTACAAACACGTAACTTTTTTTTAAACTCATTGGATGAACTTTAAAAAAAGATCACCCACACCACACGCACATCATTAACAGTAATTGACAAATTGTACGTTCTTTTTTACGTATTCAACACACTTTTTAAATATTCACAGATGCTAGTTAACTTTTAATTGATTAGCAATCTGTTAAAAGTGAATGAACTTAGGAAAATGAATAACTTTTACTTTGGGGGCAACCTGAAATATGAAAAATAATTATCTTTGTTTATTTGTGCGTTTTTTTCAGAGCAGTTCAGATAATAGCCAAGAATTCTTTTGATATTATGGTCATGATTAAGCTTTTGTATTGACTTTACCTGACGAGTTCGCGGGGGGACGGCGCGGCGCTGCTACGAAGTGTTGTGGGTGCAAACCGCACGTACCAGCACGTACCAACTTGCTGCAGCACGCAACACTAAAGCACACTGAGTCCTGCCGAGGCTGCGGGTTGTTCGAAAAAGATATCGCGCCCCCGGAACGCAAAGGGCACAAGAAGAAACATGGATGGGTTTTAGTCAGTAAAAGTCTGACACCGCGCCCAGGGCGGGAGAAGTTATTTCATGATTTCCCAACCGAAAAAAATGCTCACTGAGTACGCTCAACGCGGTGTCACAACAGATTGACTGTTCTAGCTACTCTGACTGAATTCACACGGACAGCATATTGTAAAATACTCATCTCTTGGTTGTGCATAATACATGTTTGTATGTCTTGTTTATTATTGTTAAGCCTGTTATTACACTATTGTGTTTCCCGTATATTGTGATAATAGTTATAGTATAACTCTAGATAGTATAAAACAAAGTCGCTTCCTGCCGCCTGTCCATACACTCTCCATGTACACATAGATCATTTAACGTTAAATGCGGTGTTTGTCAATAGAGAGAGTGATTTAAAATGGAAGGTTTTTGACGGAGACACTCAACGACTATCGAGTCCTTTGAAATTTAATTAAAAAAACAAACAATACATTGGATTTAGGCCATAAGCCCTGAATTAAGAAAAAGAAAGACTTTTTTCTTCAAGGATTCTGACTTCACTGACTCCTGCTCAATAATTCTCTGTGAGTAAACTTTACGTTCGGTACAAACCCCATAAATATAAAGTAGATAGGTCGGGGGGACCTACAGGTGGATGTTATAGCGACATACCCGAACAAAGGGACGACATTACTCCGGACAGAACCATTACGAGGCCACCAAATAGTTTCGTACAACGTACCTACGTACTGTCTAGAAAATAGCGAAATATTTTTCCAAATAGTCTGGACAAGAAAACGAATTATGTCCATTTGTTAAAGAATTCATGTAGGTTGACGTCCCGACGGCTTTGTGTAGTTACGTACCCAGTGTAAATATTCATAAGTCATGTACTAGTAAGAAATAAATGTGAATTTATTATAGGTACTTGGGACTCGATGTGTTGCCAAGACAAAAAATGAAAGGGTAGTAGATATAATATGTAAGTATATTCATTTCAGAATTGTTTTGTACTTAAGGTAAACTCCACTGAAAAGTAGTGTCGAAAAAAATGTTTTTTTTAAAATAAACGACTAACTTTTGCCAGCGTCTTCGTCCGCATAGATGTCGGTTTTCGAGGACGCAGACGAAGTCGCGGAATAAAAAGTATATCGCATGTGTTTTCTTGGGGTTTAATGTTAACCTATATCAAAATTTATCGAAATCAGTTCAGTGGTTTAGTCGTGAAAGCGCAATATAGACAGACAGACAAAGTTACTTTCGCATTAATAATATTATAGGTAGTATGGATAAAAAGCAATTAGCAACACAATTGTCTACCCAAATTCAAAAAGCTATCCAAACTTTTACCAACCTGTAATGAACTCTGCGATTAAGTAGGTACGATGCTTTTTGACGTGTCTCGTACGTTACAATTTGTGCGTCTACCCTCTTCCAAGGAAATGGTCGTTAATGATACAAACTTGAGCAGTGCACGACAAACGGGTGGTACGAAAGGTCATCAACATTGCGTGCGGCCAGTAACTTTGTAAATAAACATTTCTTGGTAAATAAACATTTCACTCTTAACTGTCTGTAAGGTTTACATTCCGAATCCTTTGTGCCAATGATTTATTTGTGTTTTTTCTGTAATCATTTGGAATTTACTACTATTATTCAGATATCGCGCCTATCCGTGCCACACAAAAATACGCTCTAACGCAAACACGCACGCTTTCAGTTCGGCCGTGGTATTTTTAAGGGTAGAGCGAAATTCAATTTTGGCGCATTCCTAATAATACTTGGCTCGCGAGGTTCTCGATCTTGACTTGGGTCGTGAGGTTGGACAAGTGGGATGTGAGTACCTACAATATTCGCTGTGCCAATAGTCGAGACAGCCAATGGCATAATAGCCCCTAAGGAGGCTTTACTTGGGTGGGTAGATCAAGGGCTTAATTCAGAAAGCGGTACTCCTCACGGCGCGTATTGTTAGAAAATTCCTTTCGCATCAGCCTTAATCACCTGTAGCTTTTGATTTTGATTTGAAAATTTTTGATTTTTTTAATGTTTTTGATACTTATTTATGTAATTTATTATGTATTTAAAACGAATAAATGTTAATAATGCTTTATTTTAAAAATATAACACAATTTAAACTAAGTAGGTACGCAAGTGCAGCTATAATTTATTCTTATAATTATAATCCCTTTCGTATTTGGTATTGATAATTGTCGGTGGCCACAAAGTAAATAAAATTTACCAGCAATATAAATGAAAAGTTGATCAAAGCTATCCCCTAGGATTATTATAATGACGTCTATGAAATAGAGGTAAAAGTGAAAAATTAAAAGTTTATTACGTTCATATAATAGTTAGAGGTTTCCATTAATATAAAATTTGATAGTAGATTTATAGATAGATAGATACTTTAATTTTTACAATAATGTGTTATTATCCGATCATGTCCTACATAACTAAAGAAAACACATGAGATAATTAAGAATCTATTCCATCATTATACCTACCTACCTTTTAATGGTAATTTTAATTTCTCAAACTTCTAATCACAACACTAAGCGTCTCCGCACACGGCCGATAATCGGGCCGATTTTTGTCAATTTCTTCTCCCCGACGAAAAAAACTGTAAAAATCGGTCCGATAATCTGTCCGGATTTCAGTCGTGTGTGTTAAACGTAAACACAGACGCGAATTTTGTGCCCTGTAGTACTACTATTCTGTAAAAATATTTCTCGATTTATTTTAAACGAAGTGAGTTTGAAGTGAGTCGTATCCCCTCTATGCTTGGGATTGCCAACTCATCTAAGCACACTTCACTCAAATTGACCGAGAGATTTTTTTACAGAATAGATCGGCTGTTCTTAGGTATCTACTCACAGCGCAATCTATTTGAAACTAGAACTAAATGTCTTCTTCGTTTACGCCTCTAGCTATCTTCCCGCTATTCACAAGAAACCACAAGCTGGGTGACCAGCTCAATAAAATTTTACGAAGCTTTTTCTTCTCCATTAAGTTTTTTCTCTAGAAATCTAGGTCGACACGGTTCCTTTACTTATCTTAGAAAATAGTTGTTCCTATAATAATAGTGTTATCTACTGGCTTACTTTTGGAACAGCAGTTTTTTAGTTGAAAGTTATTCGTATCCATTAGCACGTGCTCTCCCTGAACAATGGCAAGTAAATTAAAAGTCAGCTTATTTGAATGTCACATTAAGTTCGTGAGTTCGTCATTGAGTTCGTGAGTGGTTTTTCTATGAAATTCTCAGTAGCAGCTCGGAGTTTGGATTTGTGCCCGGTTAATGGCAATAGGCTCGCCCCCTATTACATGGGACCTAAAATATACCGGCGAACTGTGGGTGTACATTGGTACACCTCTGCCTAACCCTTCGGGGAATACAGGCGTGATGGTACATTAAGTTCGTTTGTACATTACGCTGATTTATAAAAATAAATAGTACGTATTCGATGATATTTATAGTGCTCTTAATATCAATACCTTTATTATCCAAAACACTACTTATTTCCTATTGCTAGTTATAGCTTTTGATCAATTATAATCAAAGCGTTGGGTATTGCTGAATTCCTAGCTCATAATTATGTGTTAGGTAAAGAAATTCACGCCATCAGAAACGACTTTCATTGCATAAGATGAATAATAAGCGTTACAATAAGCATACAAATGAATAGGCCTTAAGAAGAAAAGACCAGCCTTGATTCCCTTGCCTTGACCGTTATCGGTCTGAAAAGAAGAAAAAAAATCAAATGTGGAACAAAAGAACCAACCCTTAGGCCTGTTTGCGCCAAAAGATTAACTCGTACTTAGTTGTTAAACGTGGAGTCCGCATACGCTCCGGGGGTTCTTGGTGTAAGCGTGAGAAAGGAACATCAGGGGTAGTTTTTAGACAGCAGGAGTTGACGGACTCCTCCATCCCCCCAGGGCGGGGACATTTACAAAAATTTTCCACCACAGAACAATAAAAAAATAATAAGAGTTAATTATTGCAAACATATGATGAAATTAAAACGTCTTAAACATAATGAGCCCGTGTTTACAACTAAATCAGAATTAAAAGATAACCTTGGCTGGTGCAAACGAGCCTTTTAGTATCTATTGTTTGCCATAGAGGGGTGTGGTTATGATCGATTGCCATTTAACATCGTTACCAAACTTCCGACTTACCCACGCCTAAGCTTTTAGCAAGGCACAGCACAAAGAAGCGTACCTAGAACCTATCGCATTATAACCGCGATGAAAAGGGTGAAAAGATGGGTAGGTAGACGTAGGTACCTATAGTATAGTTAAAGTGCACTGGCGTTCAATAGACGTCGCTGAAAGCGATAAGATCGCCTTCCCCACTTTGTGCCGTCTTTTGTGAAACGCAATTTGTATGCCTGGAACATCTATGTAGAGTATTGTTAACTAAAATGGCTTTTACAGGCAAATATATTTTATTACTAAGCCCTAGGTCCTGGGGCGGACTAAGCCTGTCAGGCGCCCGGGGTGGAACAACTAAATTAAAAGAGTATTGGTTGAATAGATATTATAAAGTTTGTATTTTAGTTAAAGTTCTAAGAATAACTCAGTCTAGACAACGGTCTAGACTAAGTTATTTATAAAATTTTGTATTTGTATCTATGGGATCTCCAACCGACTCAAAACAGCCTCTGAGTGTCGATCAGGACTTGATTAAGAGAAATTCTTATGATTTGGGGCCCCCCTAAGACCCCCAGGACACGAGGCGGGCTGCCCTTAGTCCGCAAATTCCTAGATGTATGCCAGGATTGACCATTCTATTAATTTAACAACTGAAAAAATATTTTATATAAACTGAATACAAATCTTATAAATGACAATGAAATTACAAAATTTCATCAGACATATTGATAGAAACTTTCAATGAAAGAGGCAAAAGGTTCGAGAGATAATCTTTACAAAATGTTCGTATAAAAGATAAGGTCTTTGAACCCATCTAATGTTGTACGCCAAGTCATTGAACCTACCAAGTTTAATAAGAAAATACAGACTAGACGAAGTTACGTATAAAGCAATAAAACCAAAGCTTAAATAGGTAAAGACAATTTTTATTGGGAAACTAACTTTTGTCAGCGCTTTCGTCCGCAATCAGGTCGGAAATTACCCCATGGAAACTTACTACCACAATACTACCTTTTGTCTTAAATAAGCCAAAGTTTATAGCCGTGTCTTTTTTGTCGAAATCTGTTCAGCCGTGACTAAATATTACATACATACATAAACTCACGCCTTTTTCCCATGGGGGTAGGCAGAAACCACAGAACGCCACCTGCTACGATCCTTACATACTACTACCGTGAGGAAATATTGTGATTCATAAACAAACACAAATATTTTCATTCATATTTATCTATACGAATATATGAAATTGAAATATCTGTTTGTCATATAAAAATAATAGCTAAGTATGTATCTACTTAATTCAACATAATTAATGCCTATACTAAATGATCGCCTGGACCGATTTTGACAGGACTTTATTTTAGCAAAAGAATATAGCTTTCGCGCATACAAATGAAACCCGCAAATAACTAAGTATCACGCAGACCAAGTCGGGGGTATATGCCAGTTTATAAATGGGATGTTCAGTAGACACCACAATATTAGTTATCCGACATAACTTGTTTGTTTGTTTGTTGTAAGTAAATCAAAAGGTCAACAAACCCTTTGAGATACTACGAAAACATACACCACGTGTTTTCGAGTCTTCAGAGTAATTTAATTAGACAAAAGTCGGTTAATTTAGAATAATGGATGACATTAAATTCGTTACACTTCTTTCAGGAGGTGAAGTACTCATGAATTTAAACAGCTTTTATTATAGGACCCACTCTAAATTATGAAAAACCAATTCTGTTAAATAAATAACACATACCATCACGCCTGTATTCCCCGAAGGGTTAGGCAGAGGTGTACCAATGTACACCCATAGTTCGCCAGTATGTTTAGGTCCCATGTTATAAAGGGCGAGACTATTGCCATTAACCGGGCAAATATCCTAAGCCGAGGTGCCCCTGAGAATTTTATAGAAAAATCCAATAACAGTTTGTTCGATCTACGAATCGAACCCAAGACCTCAGATACACTAAGCTAACGGGGCAGTTCTTTGTTTTTAATTTAGAAAAGAAACAATATAGATACTAAGTTAAAATGCTATAAAAAAGGTAGAGGTATGAAAAAAATACTGATAAATAACTGAATATAATGTTATAAAAGTTGATTATTTTCATGAGTATTTTCAGCTCCTAAAAGATGTAATAGGTATAACAAATTAAAAGTCATATTGTTTAATAGGGCTTCACTCTCGAAAACAACTTTCCTAATTATACCTAACAAAAGCTTGTTAGTTAAAATAATATAGCAGCGTTACATGTTCGGGAAAATAGAAGCGAATAGAACCAGAGGGTTATTAATTAACATTGTCTTTAATTATCTTCTGTGTATTTTGAGAGACCTTTAGCTCTTCCAGTAACCTTACTTTGGTAACATTGTAATGTTAGGTTAACCTAGAAACACAGCATATTGTGTATTGTTTTTGTTCATTTAAATATTGCAAGGTTTTTTTTCGCAGATTAATAATTTTCATGCTTATCTTAAATTTAAATCGAATAAAGTGGGCGGCTATAGGCTGATATACCTAATGATGATGAAATAATGTAATTAAAGCTTACTTAATTTGAATAAAACAGAGAGATAAAAAATTGGTCTCAAAACGAAATTCTAAGTTTGATAGTCTATCATAGTACCTAAGTAAAGTTGGCAAAATTGTGTTGTCTCTTCTAGAAAAGCCATTATAAATGAAGAGTTGAATTTGACTATTTGACTTTGCGAAATGAGGAATAGCTTGATTGTCAAACAACATTTCAGAATTCCGATTTTGGATATTTAACGCTCATTAATTTTAAATTATTCTAAGCATAACTTGGGAATGAACATTGACTGTTTGATTTGAGCTCGATAGTAATGTAACCTTTTGGCCAGACAACGTGTCATTGCTGACTTATGGGTAGGTCTTATTGACAACGATGTAGAAAAGATTTTCGATGCCCCCCTTTATAAAATATACTTAAATATTTTGTTTATATTATTTATGAACTGCCCCGTTGGTCTCGTGGTCGCAAGTGCGACTGCTGTGCAAGGGGTCCCGGGTTCGATTCCCAGGTCGAGCAAAAAGTTATTGGGTTTTTCTATGAAATTCTCAATAGCAGCTCGGAGTTTGGATTTGTGCCCGGTTAATGTGAATAGGCTCGCCCCCTATTACATGGGACCTAAATATACCGGCGAACTGTGGGTGTACATTGGTACACCTCTGCCTAACCCTTCGGGGAAAACAGGCGTGATGGTATATTTATATTTTTATTTTGCATATTGAATTAGTTTGACGTAATTAATTTAATTATTGAGAGATTGTGTTGTGTGGGTTGGCTCTTTTTGGCAGTGGGTGGCACCTTTTTAAGATTACCCTGGAAAAGTACACAACCTATTCTTAGCACATAAATCAGTTGGATCTGAAATAGACACTGCGAAATAACCTATTTTCACGATTTCGCGAACATTAACTTAAAGTGTCAGATCTATCTTCATTTCTACAAACATTTCAGTTCGCATCCGAATTCTGAAAACTGGGTCAAAATATCGAAAGGTCAAGGAACTTGTGGGTAATAGGCTGGATATGTTTCTTTGTTTTTCACGTGTCTTTTGTCGTAATGTGAATCACAAGGTCGTTTGAGAGAATGGTTTATGGCTGGTGACATCTTGTTTAGTTGGAAAGGTCATTGAACTGTGTCCTGACAAATCGTATAGTTCATAACTAGCGTGTGCCCACGTAGTCTTTGGTTACTGCTCATTCATGAATCTGGCTTTCATATACAAAAAGATTTTTCCAATCCGCCTGGTAGTTTCCGATTAGTGCAAACAAAGAAAAATACCAGCCTATTATTGTTCCACTGCAGGGCAAAGAGCTCTGCGGGTTGTTCGAAAGAGATACCGCGCCCCCGGAACGCAAAGGGCACATGAAGGAACATAGACGGGTTTTAGTCAGTAAAAGTCTGACACTCCCTCCCGCCCCGCCCAGGGCGGGGGAAGTTATTTGATGATTTCCCGTCTATAAAAAAAAAAAAAAAAAAAAAGGGCAAAGAGCTCTTCTTGAACAGAGATCAGTGCAAGATAGAATTAGACAGTTTAAATGAATTGACGTTTTCAATTCATTTAAAACGCCCGAGCGAAACCCATAGCCTCGTGGATGAAAGGTAGGCACTGTGCTATCATGACGGTTACATACAATGAGTTACAATTTTATGCGAACATGGCTTACTTCATCCGCGTTATGTCTTTGGTAACTGCTACACTCCTGTGGGTCGTAGCGTGATATTATATAGCCTTTATTACTCTGGAATAATGTAGCTATATATTGGTGAAAAAATTGTTAAAATCGGTCCAATAGCTTCGGAGCCTATTCGATAAAAACAAACAAACAAATCTTTCCTCTTTATAATTTTGACAAAGATTATTAAGTAGGTACATGTAATAATTCTATTCGTAAGAACAGCCAGACTTAATGGCCGCTTTATATAACTTTTAGCGCTAACTTAGCGCTTACAATCACAGTAAATGTTATCACACATTTATACGACTTCCGCAACATAAAGTATTACATCTTTTATATTCTTAACGGTATACGTTAATGGCTTTTACCATAAATTATATTTGTTACAAAAAGATCTTATTCTATTAAGACTTTCTTAGTTTGGAAATGGTGGGACGAGAAATGAAATGATGGCCAATATCAACCTATGTCACACATAAAATAAAACTATTTTAATTTTATATCTCTTAACGACAATTATACATATACCATTACGCTTGAATTCCCCGAAGAGATAGACAGAGGTGTACCAATGTACACCCACAGTTCGCAGGTTTGTTTATCTACCAGTTCGTGTGGTATGTTCGCAGATATGTTGTTGTTTTTTCTTTTGGTAGATAGTTTAGTTAGTTAGTTTTATACATTTAAAAAAAAAGTAATCAATAACCATTTAATGATTACATTATTTTAAAAACTGTATAAAATAAAAACATTTTAAATTATTAAAAATAGTAGTCCACCGGTTTCAGGAACAGGGTCTGAGCAGGGTCAAGGCTCTAGAGAGAGAGAAACCTCATTATAATGGGGCCGTGTCTGTACTCCCTTCTAAATTAAGCCCTTGCTCCAGCCGCCTAACGAGAGCCTCTAAAAATTATTACTATTAATTAAAACCTTGGGTCCAAAAAATTATATACTCGAGGCGACTCATGTGTTATTTTGTTCTACAAATTATTGCCGAATAAAACTTGCAGAAAATCGATATTTTGCTCAAAAGAGGAACCTACGTAGAGGGATGGAGTTCCATAATTTACTAATTATTATCGCTTTGTTAGGGTATAATAAGTTTCAAGTCATGATTGCTTTCATAAAAGGTTTTTGCCCTTAACATTTTCCGTGACTATGTATATGAAAACGATAACAGGTGTGGAAATCGGTTCCATTTAATTAACTCAACAAAAGCCCTTTTGTGTGTTTCTGTAGAATTTATTATCACGTCATTATTATGAGTATGTAATTTTTAACAATATAAAGAAGAAAAGATAATGGATTGGACGTTTACCACGTAACTACAAACTTTTTCGTATAAAAGAAAGATTTATAATTATAGTAAACAATGACTACGGAAGCTATGAAAATAATTTGAGGGATAATTAACTAATAACTACGTTAGTAGCCTAATATTGATGTATATCTTATCAATGTTCTGATTGATCCTTATTTTTTTTAATCAATCAGCTAATCTTTCAATAATAGTAGTACTTTAGATATTTTGTTTAAAAAAGATTCCTATACGTTATTGATCAAAATAACCTACAACATTTGAAGAATGGAAAAAATACAGAGTTACTTTCGTAGCTGCTACGTGCGTAGCATATCTATGTGCGTAGCGAAACCACGTGCGTAGCGCATCGACATGCGTACCGCACTACGTGCGTAGCGTAACTTTGATTAAATTCAAACACTGGGGAAGGCTGTTTATTAATTAGTAATAGAAGTGTTACTACATGTTCAATATGATGAAGCAGCTGGTGAGTAACTTTACATACATTAGAAACTCAATTCATTAAAACGAATCGAAAAAACATGAAATAAAAAGAAATCGGTTTTATTATAGATCTCACTCAAGAGCAAAATTAACATAATAAAAGCATTTGCAGGGGAATACAAGTGTCTTTACCTCTTGGGTTTATTTTAATAATAAATTTTATAAGCAGACAAATAACAAAAATGTTGGAATTGTTTGGATAAAGAAATACAAAACACTAATATACCTTTATTTCGTAGCAACTAGCAACGCTACGCCGTAGCTCCGTAGCACAACTGCTACAATTCATAACTAAAATCGTTAGGTATTTTAGTAGCACTATTAACGTTCTTAGGTAATCGCCATATAGCGTGAGTTTACACCCTTATGTTACGAAACTCGATGTACAATCAAACGAAATTCTGATAAATGATTTTAATTTGAAAGCTGAATATAATAAAATGGTTTGCCACGCAACCTGGGAATCGACGATTGCGAAGGGACTTCATGTGATCGTTATTATGTGTCTGAGTTTTGCTGTTTTCTAATAAACTTTTGCTAGGAAGTTACTTGCATTAAACACGCTTAAAGAAGGTAAAGATCCCAAAAAAAAAACTTTAATCTTTTTAAACTGGAAGCACTGAGGTTGCATGTTTCGAACGGGTAAGAAGGTGCAGACGGCTTACAGTTTTTAATTTGTGATTTCATAATTATCTTATTTTTGTTATAATATTTCATAGTGTACGTCTAATACCTACGTTACATATAGCATCGCTTTAGTTTTTACTATCAAGATGTTATAATTATGTGTTTGTGTTAATAAAGAAATTTTCACAAAACCTGTTTTTAAATAAAAAGAAACCGCATTCAAATCTGTTCATCCGTTTAAGAGCTACGATGGTACAGACAGACACACATACACGATACACCTATAACAAACCTCTTTATTAAGACGGCGGTTAAAAATAACCTATTTCAAAAATTGTTTTTATATCAAGCTGCTTAGTTTGCGCTAATGATTGACGTACAAAAGAAAATGATAGCGTTTGGCGATTTTCTTTTATTTTGCTTGATTGAGTAGTGGATTGACAGCCGTTTTATTTGAGAATTGTTTGGAAATATTTTTGTTCAGTAGATAAGTTGATTTGATTGATTGAGTGAAGGGTTTTACGAGTATTGTTATTCGGTTAAACTTTTCTTATTAAATCTGGCAGTTAGGGTACCATGTGCTCTGAAATAAATAAATCTAGTGTTTAGAGAGCTATGTACTTAGAAATAAATAAAACGTGTCCTAAATGTTTTTTTTTTCAATAAAGTTTGAAATTGAAAATGACTATTTTATTTTGAATAATATTATATAAGGAATTTTTGAATGTATTGAATGAAAATATATTTTATAGCTGACAAGAGGGGGAATATGGAAAATTAACTCAGTTTCATTGAATTGACATTAATTATTACCATAAATATTTCATGGCCTACTAATATGAAGAATGAATGTTTGTTAAACTTTTACGCTTAAACTGCTGAACAAATCTGGATGAATTTATAACGAAAATATATTTAAGTTCACGATATTTGATAAAGTCGCGGGCAGAAATTTGTTAAATAACAACGGGTTTTTAAAAGGACGTTCAAAAGAACGAAGTCTATGTTTATCTTGGCCATCACTTGACCTGAGGGACGTCTGTGAAGGAATGTTGGACTTGCAATAAACATAAGTCTAAAACCTTTAATTAAAGAAAAAAAAATGTTGGGCACACGCACAAACCATGTGCTCATCAAAATAAAAAGATTATTGAATAAAACACACAAAAAGGAAACATTATTGTGTGCCCAACAGAACACCAAAATAATTATACATCGAAAAATAAAACAAAAGGAAACGTGTAGCAAATTATAGTAATGAGAGTGTGTGAGTAATCAAAATAATGTTGTGTCGTTACCAAAAGGCCTTTGTCCTGCTGTGGGATAATAATAGGCTAATATTATTGAAATTATCCATACAAATGTAGATGGCAGGTAATAATTATAATAAAACGAAAAAATATAGGTATGGAAAGCACATAGTCAAAGTCAAATCAATTATTTCAATTAGGCCATTAAAAGGCACTTTTGAACGTCATTTATAAGAGAAAAATACGTAATTAAATCGAGTCGCGGCCTTAAAATTATATTTAAAAAAATCTTAATAATAATAAAAACAAAGAAAGGAAAGTTTTAGTTTCTTTTTTTCGCTAATGTAATGTAGGTACATAGCATCAAGAAATTCCTCCGTATCGCCATCAACCGGAAAAGTGCCCAAAAGACACGTTGGATGGCAATGCCAATTCTCCAGCCGAAGTAAAAGCCATACCTTCTTTTTTTGTTATCAATTAAGTATTTATAAATCTAATTTAATAATGTTAATCAAATCTATACGAATAAATAAAACACAACAAAAAATTGCAAAGAAAAAACTAGTTGATTCTTCCAAATGGAGAAGATTAAGCGAGAAACTTCGCACGCTCCAATTTCTTTCACACCAGGTAAACAAATGAAAATCGTTGGAAAATAAATCACCTCATATTATTACGTAATTTTAAATGCGTGGGCTAAACATCACGTGGCTACGTCTTAATTGGCTTGCTCAAGTTTTAAAATGAAGTTACGTATGATTCTCTTCATCATAGAAACCTAAGAACTTTTAGCGTGGGCAGAATGGCGCGCAAAACTAGATTGGTATTTTGATTAAAGTACAACGTGAATATTTGTAACGGTTTGCTCAAGATAGTTTTGTTAAAATACTTATTTATTTTGAAAAAATATAAAACATTATTAGTGAAGAAAGAAAGAAAAACCATTTATTCTTGCGAAAGCGAGGCACAACACAAAAATAAAAAATAACAATAACATTAATCTCAAGCTCAAGCAAATGAAGCTCTTTGTGGAGGAGATCGTCCGGTGAATTACTACCACCATACCTATTTTAGTGGCTATGTTCCGGTTTGAAGGATATGGGTTTTTCTTACCAATAGGAAATCATCAAATTATTTCTACCGCCCTGGGCGGGGCGGGGGCGCGGTATCTCTTTTGAACAACTTGCAGCCCCGGCAGGCATTAATATTTCAGTAAGCAGACAT
This sequence comes from Caradrina clavipalpis, assembly GCA_932526535.1. NCBI lineage: Eukaryota > Metazoa > Arthropoda > Insecta > Lepidoptera > Noctuidae > Caradrina > Caradrina clavipalpis. Next base: position 12,712,407 of record OW052098.1, read on the forward strand.
TAATTAGAGGCACATGAGACATTTCAACTTTGTTTTTGGGATGGCAACGCATTTGCAAGGCCTCTGGCATTGCAGATGTCTATTGGTAGCGGTGACCACTTAACATCAGGTTGGACGTTGGCATGTTAGTCACCCAATGATATAAGAAAGAAAATATCATGTTTTTGACGGACATCCATAAAAACATCTTTAGTATCTACTGTAAGGTTGCTCAGTTGAAACATTTCTACCAGTGACGTAGGTATGCTGTCACAAACATTTTATGATGACGCAACATTCAAAAACGATTTTCTTCTAAGTTTTGATGGAAATTTTAATGGTGTTACGACAATAGTATTTTCGTGACCAAACTATAACGAAATAAAGATGTTTTCAAAAAACCATCACGCCTGTATTTCCCGAAGGTTTAGGCAGAGGTGTACCAATGTGCACCCACAGTTCGCCGGTATATTTAGGTCCCATGTAATAGAGGGTGAGCCTAATGCCATTAATCGGGCACAAATCCAAACTCCGAGCTGATACTGAGAGTTTGATGTTTTCAAAATTGGAATGAAATGAATTTTATCGGTTAAGCAGACTGTTTCTTTTTATAATGCTAGGTTCAATAAGTATTTGAGATTTAAATGAGAAATTGTAGTAAATATATACCTAACTAGCTTCTGGCACTATTATTTTACTTACTATTAGAATCTGGTTATTATATACAAAATAATTTTCCCAGTGTAACTGATCGTTCTACATATTGGCGCGTTTCAACAAACAAACATGATGATGATGTCATTCACATTACTTACAATGGGGTAGAAAAAAATTTATCTTGATTACTTTCATAGTAAAAATATCAAACGCGATAAATACTAGGTAATAGTCACACATTGTGGTATGCGCTACTAACTCCTACAATAACGCGAACAAAGCTTGCTACATAGTCATTAATTCGCTAGTAAGTGGAGCGGCCATTTTTTTTAACTGCAGCTGTTTAGCGATTGTATCTCCCCCGTACATTGTGTGTAATCAGCTGGCCAGACAATTATGCAACGTTTTAAAAAAGGAACGGTTTATAGAGTTTGACTAGCGCAAACAATTGACAATCTAATTGTTGTCTATGTCAATTAGAGAGTCCTTATTTAAGTTTAGCAAATATTTATTCGGCTTTATTTGTTGATCGAAACTACTTTAATCTAGACTTATTTTATAACCACTCAACATTAATTATGTTGTAAGTGTGTACTAAGACCGCAGGAAGACCCTGGATGCAGGCCGCTTCCAACCGGTCGTTTCGGAAATCTATAGGGGAGGCCTATGTCCAGCAGTGGTCGTCTTGTGGCTGATATGATGAAGATGATAAAGTAAGTGCTAAATGCGTCTAATATTTTATTATTCACTTGACATTGTTACCTGAATGAACCCGCATGTACAACCGAGAACAATGGCGGTTGAAAACTTTTTAACCTTACAACTAAGGGAAAGGGGTGAAAAGTGTTTCACGGCAATTGTCCGCGATTGTACAAACAGCTCAACAACAAAACATGATATGTATAACAAAACCCAAGGACTACGGGACCTTGAGCACATCAAAACACGTCTATTCAACCATTTCAACTGAAACTATGTTCGATCGTGGCTTAGCGCCCAATGTTCTCTGAGATGCGGCGGAATTTGGAACAGAACATAAAACATGGCTTTATTTGTGTCGTATTATTAGTAGTGGAGCCTCTGTCATCTGTCAACATATACTGGTCGATAAAATTCAATAGTCTCGTTGATAAAATGTCAACAAAGTCGCGTGTCAGCCTGCTATATGAGCCGAGACGCTATAGAGGGCAAAGCGCAGAATACTGAGGGCAAAGCCACAGGTTATAGACAGCGGCCACGGGTAAATGGAAAAGATTCACGGTGCTACTTTTACTATAGATTCCTCAAGAGCGTTAAGAGTTAATATTAATCTACAGTTAACTAAAAATCAGCTGTTAAATACGAAAGCTCAACTCAAACACGGTAAAAACAAAGTCAGAAAAAGCATTTTTTGTTATAACTGTCTAAACTGGCGCGGCGTACTGGATGTATTCCTCCATAACTGAAGGGATGAAGCACGAAATCGCGAAAAACAGAACAGGTTAATAAAAAAACCTTAGGAGAAATATCCCGGCAATGGCCCTGCAGGCTCTATCTATAATTATCTAAAAAGACTGTACTAAATCCATGATAAAAGTTTGTGTCACGGCACAGATATAAGTTTTATATTTCTGTGTCACGGTGTGTCTTCCACGATGCTTAGAAGCAATGTTTGCATTTTGTAAGGGTTGCAGCTTTTATCTCTGTCAAGAACCTATAGATGAGATTCCTAGACACACTAGCGCGATTTTTTTTGACACAAATCCCATGCGCCTTGCTTACGAATCGCTTCTTCCTCAGAAACATGGGATTTTTATAGCTATCATGTTTTAACGTATATTTCTTATTGAAACGCGCGCGTGAACTCAAAATCTCAAATCTCTCGCTGTCGGGCCGAAATAAATAGCGCTTGGCCTAAAGGGAGCCTAGCCTAAGGGTGTTATCATACTGGCAATTTTCGAGCGTGTTCAAAGCGGGGCGAAAGCGCAGCTGGCTCGCGATAGTGACTTTAAACTAATTTTGTAAAGTCGCGTTTGGCAGCCTGCTCGCTCCACTTAAATTTACTGCAACTCGCTCAAAAATCGCCAGTGTGATGTGGCCCTAAAACAGAATTGCAAACAAATCACAGAGAACATTCCAACTACGTCGATAAAGTTTTCTGTTTGTTTGAACTTAGACGATGTTTGTTACAACTTGTTAGACTGACGTCAAATACATAGAGAGAATGGAATAGAATATTTATCTTCCATACGACAAACGTAAAATAAATACATATAAATTGTAATTTATATGTATTTATTTTACGTTTGTCGTGCCAACAACCCATTCCTGGGTTCGATTCCCAGGTCGAGCAAAAAGTGTTATTGGGTTTTTCTATGAATTTAAGGTAACACATTAATAATTCACGAACCAACTTGTCATTGGTGTATATTCGTTCGCCGTGGTGACGTCACCACGGCGAAGCCAATGACAAGTTGGTTTGTTATCGAAGAGGGACTCGTTTTCGAGCTTGCATTTTAGAGAATCGCACAGCTGTACTAAAGGAAGGAAAGTACCTCTAAAGTGAAACATCACAAAATATGACGGTCGTAAAAGCTCAAGAAAATATGTATCTTAATATCAGCTTACTGAAATATTAAGCAGACATCAAAAGAACGTACTGAGTGATCAATTATTTATTTCCCTTAGCTGAGTGGGACACTTAAAAGTATTCTATCTCATCCTACGTATCCTAGTAATATTATAATTGCGAAAATTTGTGAAGATGGATGGATGGATGTTTGTTACTTTTTGACGTTTTAACGCCTGAACGGATCTAGATGAAATTTGACACTAAGATAGATTGTAGTATGGAAAAGCACATAGGTTACTTTTATCCGTAAAAAATGACATAAGTTAGTAATCTATACTAATAAAATAAAGCTGAAGAGTGTTTTTGTTTGTTAATGTATTTGTTTAAATACGCTTATCGTTGAAATTACCAGTAAGATTAGGTAAAATACTTTTGTATGTGATAGTCGGAGTCATAAAGAATAGTATAAACTTATAATATCACTCTGCGACAAGCGTGAGCGAAGCAGCAAACAAAGCGATGTCGCGGGCAAAAGCTAGCAGTAAAATAAAATGGGTTTACATCAACCCATATCACGTTGACCCAACTCAATTAAGGCGAATATATACGTAAATAATCTCTTACATTGTGCATTACTAAATTATTGTACCTTAATCACGTGTCGAGTTTAGTTAGTACTTAATCAACTGCACGGGTTTATAATCTCTGATCATTCTTGATCTTTATTTTAGAGTTACATAAAGATTGCCTTAGAACATTTTTACGATATATGGGCTCAGCTTGAATCAAAAATATCCTTATCATTCATTTTAACGACACGGTTGGCGCAGTTGCTGAGCGATAGGCTGCTGCGTTGCATGTCGCCTACAAGTAGTGTTCCGGGTTTGGTTATTTGTGTATGTAAGTTTATATGTTTGTAAAAGCACCCACTACACAGGAGAAATTCTTAGAGTGAGGCAAAGTTAAAAAAAACATCCTACTATTCTACTTAAAATATTATAAAGGCGAAAGTTTGTATGTTTGTCTCTTTTCACGCTCAAACGGCTGAACGGATCTGGATAAAATTTGGCACTCAGATACATTGTAATGTGGAATAACACATGGGATACTTTTTATCCCGGAAAAAAATACGGTTCTCGTGGGATTATAAATCAAATTTGACGCGAAAGAAGCCGCGGGCAGAAGCTAGTTCATCCATAAAAATTCAAAGCTTAATCGGTTGTATTTTAGAGTTCAACGACCAATTATGTGAGATCTAAAACGCTCACGCCTATTTGTAGACCCAGCTAGAAACTCAACACTCATTGATAACTTAAAAATACATGAATGGCTCTTATGAAGATCTTTACAATAGAACCTTCGAGAATACTCCACAAAGGCATCCTTCAACGCTCTCTGGAGACTCAAAGAGCACCTACCCACATTGTCATATATGGGCAAAAGAATCTTTTTAATGATACTTTTTCTTAACAATAAAGTTAAATTATGGTGCATACAATATAATTACGGACTGTGCATCTACTTTCTAAGTTTATCTTGGCCAAGTTGTTGTTTATCGGTGAAGGAGGACTTGTAATTAATATGTCTGTATTGCCAATCTGCTTTGAGCAAGCATGGTGATGAAAGCCCTTTGTCCAGTAGTGGGACTGTAATAGGCTGGAAATAGCAACACTAAAAATATAAAGATATAAAGTGTGTAAGTTTGTAGGGAGTAATATCTAGATCTACTGAAACGATTTTAAAAATTAGTTTACCCTTAAAAAGTGCTCGTGATTCTTAACACGAATCAATAATAAAATGATTTGGTTTTGTTTTTTTTATTTGACGTGATTTTCAAATTCGAACTAGCCATCTCGCCAGAGACGCGACAACTCTGCCTACCGCATACGCAACTGGGTGATTCTGAATTTTGCAAGAGGAGTATTCTGGAATACTGTTATTTGATAGTTGCAACTAAAAAAACAAGTATTTATTACATATTGACCAGGTATCGTAATTATATTTGATTACCTACTTCTATTTTTTTATGACAAGCTCCTAAAATTTGACGAGGATGCAAATCAACCCCTTGTATAACATCACACTACGACACATGGGAGCGGAGAAGTAACCGAAGACGTAACGTAAGGCGGGTGAAATAAGCCACAGGCAACAGCCACGAGCCACAGCTAGTTATACAATATAATAAGTGGTTACAAGTTAGCTCAAAGAAACATGCATTGTTTTCTTATTCCCGAAGCGATCACTTATCATGTCAAATTTATTGAAGCGTAAACTAAAACCACTTCAGAAATGAAATGCGATACCTTCGGCTACAGACGAATAAGCATTCAAGTTTATTTTTCAATACACAGCAGGTGGTGCGAGCTTCATATATTTGCAATTCCAATGTACTTAGATATATACTGGATAGTGTTGCGTCGCTATATTATGTTAAACTTTTGTGAACTTTGTAGCCATATGTTTGAATCAAGAATATATTATAAGCTAAATTTGGCAAAAACTGAAAACATTTCAGTTTTAAAAGCTTTTGAAGCAAAGCTAAACAGATTACTTTTCAATTGGTAAAGAAAAAAATGAATGAACGAAAAATTGTTTATTCAGCTCAAATAAAACTGTTTGTTTAACTTATTTTCTTTTTTTCTTGTATTATATCTGTCAGTACCTACAAGGTATTAAAGCATTAGTTACATTGTTTAGCTTTAACTAAGGGGTAAAACAGACAAACTACTTTTATGATTGGCAATCTTTCCACTTTAATATAATGTTGTTTCCCTTATTTCGTCTTCGATTACATTTTCGTGCTCCGTCGCTACATGGAGCTTCTAAGTAGCGTCTGGCGTATACTGAGACATGTCTCATTGCCTTTTAAGTCTTGAGTCTCGGATCGTTTGCCATCATAATATTGTAAATATCTGAGCACCATAAATCTATAAACATAATTAATTAAGTTCTCATTGCTAAATATAGTAATTTATATCTACTATAGTAGTAGTAGTTATAGTGGTTTTTATTTTAGTTATAATGTCATTACGCTACAATATTAATTCAATTATTTTATGTTTAAAAATAAATGTTAAAACTTTTTTTTTTACGAGTATGGAGTTTCTATGCCCTTTGTTCTCCATAACGAAATTACCTTTTGGAAACGGTAAATAGTTTCAATTCTTTTTCTGGTAAATACATTCAAAATTACCTTTTAATGGTTTAATTGAAATAAATGATTTGACTTTGACTTAGCCTTTAGACATGTGTGCGGACGGGAGCGGTATAATCAGGATATCGTGATCGCGTGTTCGCGCAACAATAGCTTCTGTAAAGAGACTAAATCGCCGATCGCCGACACTTAATATACTACTTACTTACTTTGTATGGTAACTCACAAAGTCTGCTAAAAGCTTAAACTGCATACACCCAAAAAAATGGTGCTTAGTTCTCAGAGTATGCTTTCAATTCAATTAAAATTGGATAGTTATGTGACTACCTTAAATAAATTTCCTTTTAAGAAACAATAATGGTATCTCGCTAAAGTAATGTTGAAAATTTCTATGACGAAGGTATTAACAAGATTTAGCGTCAGGAAATGTCATAGCCCGCATCCCTCAATCTCAGAACAAAGGTGGTGGTTTGAAACTGACAAGAGGAATCAATGTGAGGATTATTTTATTGCACGCTGAAGTTCCTGTCATTAATATCAGGGCATCGCCAATGGATGGCCCAGCGGTTAAGACGCCTGCCTCTCAAGAACGAGGTTGTAAGTTCCCTACTGAGCAAATGCCAATGAGACTTTTTCAATTCACATGCGAGTCGTTTATCTTTGACACCAATTACATCTGTGAAGGAAAACATCGTGAGGAAACGTTTTCTTATAATTAATGTAAATTTGAAATCGTAAATCCGCCTTAAACAAGCGTGGCGATCAATGCTCGTGCCTTCTCTATATAAGAAGAGGCCTTTGCCCTACAGCTAGACAATAATAGAACAATGTTACAATTGTTTCTTTGCGAGAAAAATATGCATGATCCGTATAATCATGAACATATGAGATACTGTCTATAATGTATAGCTCCGTCTCTATCACGCACTACAAAAATGATCACAATAACACTTCATAATACTATCCCTAGCTAGTAAAATATACAATGATTAACGATAGTTTTAATAACGAAGGACAAGTGAAAACACTGGTTGTATCGACGTCAACGTGGCTTTTTGACTTAATGGCGCTATGGCGTGAACATCGAGTGTTCTACTACAATGTTTGGACACTAAATAGAAGATAAATGTATTTTTATGTATAGTTATTGTATTATTTGGTTGGGATAATGTACTGTGTATTATATTAAGTACGAATGAGTACATTTACCAATAATATCAGCGTATTATTGTTCCAGTGCTGGGCAAAAGTCTCTTTTCAAACAGAGAAATCGTGAGCATTAATCACTACGCTTGCTTTTGACTTAGGTAAATATATACAGGATAAGTTTTTAACCAGTGCGTAAATTTTTTTTGGTAGTTCAGTATCAGTAATAGAACACATTTACGTGTTTAGTTAAAAAAAAAAAAAAAAAATTTCATCCTTATCCGAGTTTGAAATAAGCAAAACATCCAGGACATAATCTATTCGCCATACTATCAATGAAAACTCGCGGCCGCCGCCGCCGCCCGGGCGCATGGCTGGGGTGAGGGGGTGGGGAATGCGCTAGCGCCGAGTGACAATGAAATATGGTTTTTAAGTAAACATGTTTCGTAAGCGATAACTTTTTTTTTTAGTACTAAGACATATCAAAATAAAATATACGTGTTTAATAAAACGTGTTGAAGTTTATTATGGCTAAATTTACGCACTGGTTAAAATTTTTTCCTGTATAAGTAAGTCGAGGTTTCCTTGCGATGTTTTTCTTTACCAATGACAGTGATGTCTAAAATATTGTTAGAATCTACATTATGACTTGGAGAAGTCACATTGGTGCTTTCTCGGTTTTGAAACTTCCACCTCATATACCTACCTATATTACACAAATCCCCAAAATGTTACGTGTACCTACTTATTGTATGAAGAGTACAATCACATGCTCAATATTATTCTAAAATTGAAAACTGATCTTTACCTACCTAAGTTTTGAAAAAACAGCTGATCCATTCCATACATTTATTTCACTTAACTCAACAAAATGTATAAATCAGCAGGTTTGTTTTTCATGATTTCAGAATTGATTCCATTGTAAAAGTTGTTCATAATAATGAGTTCAAACACCCCTTTCTAGGCTTTGTAAAAGAGTTTTTATTTTAATGGCAATTCATTGGACCTAAACATACCGGCGAACTGTGGGTGTACGTTGGTACATCTCTGCCTAACCCTACGGGGAAAACAGGCATTATGATATGTGCCAATTATATCATGAAGGTATGTGTCATTTTTACCCCAGGTTTTCCTGATAAAATAAGATAAAGATGGTCAATGTTATACAGATAAATCATAGAGATCATAACGCCTTCCTCTCTCTGCTCTAACACTAAGTTTAATTGTCAAAGTCTTTGATCCTCTCGAAGCCTTTGGAAGCACGTTAAGCTCCGAGCTGCCACTGTGACAGAAGTACTTTTAACAAGGCTTAAGTAAAACGCGGGATGGTTTAACAATTCATTTTTAATTGTCACATTGTTAGTTCCCTTGATTCTTCGAAAGCTCCCGATTATACGTTTTTAAAAAACGTTGCTAGGAATACCGGACTACGAATCCCTTACTAGGAATTTCTCCTGTGTCGTCTGTGGGTGTGCGTGGCTGGAACAACTATTTGTACGCCATACAAATATTTGTTCCGTACGGGAATTGAATTGTGCCAGCCGTGTCGTCTCATTTAACATCTAATAAACATCGCACTACATATTCCTAGAACGGGCGAGGTGTATGGTTTATTTTATTAAGGATTCTACCATCAACCGGGCAAAAATACAGACAAAGTCAAAGTCTAAGTTTTATTTGTACTCCCATGAATTGAACACGACTTTGCTAGTCGCTTACGACCACTAAGATTAACAATATTTTACTAGGTTTTGGAACAACTATTAAAATGAAAACGGATTATTTTTATGTTTCTGCTCTAAGCGTTCGTAAATCATTGAACCGATAGCGGTAAAACTTTAGTGGGTTGCTCTACCCGCGAAGTATTAAAACAAAAACATCGCGAACGAAGTCGCAGGCAGCTGCTAGTACGGCTCTTGATTATAATTTAAATAGACAACCAAGCATACCATGTTTGAGATGATGAAGTATTCAAAATCGTTTAGGAACATTGTGTGTTTCTGAATCGACCAGAAATGTAAACATGTGTGAATTTACATAGAATTTCACGCTCTATTAAATTCTCTAGTCACTCGTAAGTACATTTTACAAAATACATAGTAAGTACCTATATATATATCTCTTCGTATGTACGAGCGTCCTCGTATGATATTAAATACTAATATAATAAAGCTTTTTTGTAACTTTGTTTAAACACTCGAATCTCTGGAACCTGTGAGACTATGAAAATCTTTTTGTGTATGATAGCTAGATTTACGAAGAATAGTATATATGGCTATATAACATCTCGCTACGACTGCCGGTTGCGCAGCAATAAGCAAGGACGTTACTTAACGCAGGTGAAAAAAATCCACGCTGACGTTGTCGCGGGGGAAAGCTAGTCTACAATAGTATAGTATGTAGTAATGTAGTGTAGGTATATCTACACTATACACTCTAGAATTCTAGATAGTCTAGATATTGATCTTTCGAAGGAGAAAACCGTACGCGACAAGACTATATTCCTAGAAAGCGGTGCAGCAGACATTCGTCGCAGTAGTCGGTAACGACGATTTCGCTCGAAATGTCATACACTCAAATGCACGTGTCGAGCGGGCATTATCTGCACCGCTCTCACGAACGTTTCGGGTCTCCGGAGATGTTTTCATCTTGCTCGTGCTCCACGTTTTAAAATGTCGTTAAATTTTAAAAAGGAATATAATAAAAATAAGTACCTACCTACTTAAAAATTGCACACTGAAAAAGGTTTTCAGTGTAATCAAGTTAATTGTTAAAGAATTGGAAACCTAGATACTAGTGCATAAACTTGCAAACTAAAAAAAGGTTTTTAATTTCTAGTTAGTTACTTGTTAAAGCGTTGAAAACCTACATACTACTATTACATAAACGCAAAAGTTTGTGAGGATGAATTGATGTTTGTTACTCTTAAATGGCTGAAAGTAATTAGCTGAAATTTAGCTCACATGGGTGTTGATCTACCACATAGGATTTTAATTTTACAGAAGCTGTATCCCCTTTTTTTGTTTCAGCGAGACTTAGGCTTAAAATTCTGAGACCTCAAATCCATGAAGAATAATATAGACGCTATATAATGCCACGCTACGAATGACGGGAGCGGAGCAGTAACCAAAGACGTAACTTAACGCGGATTTTTAAAAGCCACGCAGACGAAGTCACGAGCAAAAGCTAGTACAAATATAATCATAAATTGAGTCACTATTACGACACGAAATTGAGTTAGTAGAACTACGTAGTTACCTCCATACGTACTAAAAACAAAATGGCCGCATTAAAAACAAAGACAGAAACATCAAGCTACAGTTAATCTCGTTTCGCAGTGTTCGGTAAAGTTTTAAGACACGTAAATAAAATGACATGACATTCTGGAACTTTACTAATCTGTCTATACTAATATTATTTATAATATTAGTATAGACAGATTAGTAAAGTTTAGAGAACAGATTTTGTTGTTTGTTTGTACCGAATAAGCTCCGAAATGACTGGATCGATTTTAACCATTTTTTCTCCAATAGATAACTAAATTGTCAGGGAATAGCATAGGCTTTAACGTGACGCTTCGATACATGGAAGCGCAGCAGGAACAAAAGAAGTAATTTAACGCGGGTCAAAATATTTACGCGGTCGAAATCGCGGGCGGAAGTTAGTATATCTATATATATAAAAAATGAAACCCGTTTCCCGTTGTCACGCCATCACGCGTGAACGGCTGGACCGATTTCGCTAATTCTTTTTTTAGAATATTCCTTGAAGTACGAGGATGGTTCTTACGGAGAGAAAAATTTAAAACGACCCACGGGGGCGGAGCAGTAACCAAAGACGCGGGTGAAACCGCGGGGCACAGCTAGTAATATAATAAAGATGAAGAGCTTTTTGTTTGTTTGTTTAAACGCACTAATCTCTGGAAATGTCCGTCGGATTGAATAAATTTTATATCGTGTATAGGATAGCCAAATTCATAAGGAATAGTAACTGCTATATAACACCAAGAAGCGGAGCAGTAACCAAAGATGTAACTTAACGCTGTTGAAAAGAACTTCACGGCCGAAGTCGCGGGCATTAGCTAGTATCATATGTAGATAGAACAGTAATGTCATAATGTCATGTATGACGGAGACGACACTAAAATTACAGACATGACAACTTAACTCATAATGTCTCGTAAACTAGGACATACGTCCAATGTTGAACAACATCATAATATTATTATTGTTTCACTCTACGAGAATATTTTATTACATGATATTATGACGCTTTGCAGACAGCGAGACAGCGGGTTTTATTTACGAACGACCGAACTTGACGTTTATAAACGAACTAGCTTCAGCTCTCTACTTCGTCTGAGCAGTTTTCAAAACTAAAACAAAGTTATAAATTATTAAACACAAAAACGAGCCAAAAACCAACATTTAGATATGTGATGTGTATGTGTTCTTCCATCCTCACATTTTTTTTAGTTTATCACACTAATATTATAAAGGCGAAAGTTTGTAAGTGTGTATGTTTGTCTCTTCTTCACGCTCAAACGGCTGAACGACTGATCAGCAGTGTGATTCTCTAAGCCTTAGCCTCACTTCGTAATTCGAAAGCTGAATCCGCAGTGAGATTACAAAATGGTATTCCGTTAAACACGATCACGCCTATGACGTCACCACGGCGAACGAAACTAAACCAATGACAAGTTGGTACGTTATCGAAGTGAGCGCGATCACTTTATTGAGACTCGTTTTCGAGTTTGCATTTTTGAGAATCGCACTACTGGATGAAACTATGAAAGGCACTGAGATAGATTGTAGTGTGGATAAACACATAGGATACTATTTATTCCGGAAAAATGTACGGTTCCTGTGGGTACGGTTAATGTGGACTAAAATTTGATGAATCATGCCGACCTTTCTTTCAAAGACTTGGTTTGCTGCCTCTGCCCTCCTTGTATATATTTGAGACGTGTATGTTTGTTACGAGACACATGCACATGTTCCAAACTATAGGCGAGGTCAACCCAAGAAACCGGCGTGATCCGCACCGGCTGGTTATGTTACACCACCCAAAATCTTCAAAATATAATAAAAACTGCGGGGCTATGAGCATACATACGTATCTATAATCATATCCCCAGTGAATTCAAATGTCTAAACACAATGACATTACAATTTAAAATAAAATTATTTGAATGGCTTAACAATTAACTAACTACTAAAAACTAATAACCACTGCAACTCCAAGAATAACCTGTTCGACCGCAAACAAAACAACCTATCAAGCAATACACAGTTACTCTCAACTTAATGCTGACGCACAAGCCCTAAAATTCTTATATATTAACATACGAAGTCTATCAAAACAAGGAAAAATGGACGAACTTCAATGCATTTTGAAAAGCACACCTCACGTACTTCACCTGATATTACTAAGCGAAACATGGATTAAATCCGACTCCGAAGGGTCATCACTACAAATACCAAACTACACTCATCACTACAATTACCGCACTGACCGGCGGGGAGGAGGGGTATCAATCTTTGTTCACAATGACCTTGAACACAAAGATACTCAACAAAACTACATAGATGGCAACAATCTTTGGATCTTCCTAGAAAGGTATGCACTGAACGTCGGCATCATCTACAAACCTCCAGACACGAATAACAAAGACTTCATAGAATACTATTCCTCGCAACTTCAGCAGAAACGACGATGCATTGTTTTCGGCGACTTCAACCTCGACTTATTAAAACCGGACCGAACCACAATAACCTACACAAATATGATCAAGGAGGCTGGATACAAAATACTAAATCAAATCAAAAAGAAATACTCCACCCGGACTACCGATACCACCAATACAATATTAGATCATGTCTGCTCAAACCTGTCCAAAGACAACTTCCACATGGCTGTAATTGAATCATCCTTATCTGATCACAACCATATCTACCTGGAACTGAAGAAATTCAAACGACCACCTAAAATAACACATAACTATACAGCCATTGACTACACAAATCTATACAAAGACGTCAGCAATACCAACATCATAGCAGCAAACAACAACAACTACCACACTCTAGAGAGTATTATAAAGGATAAAATAACAAAAAACACAAAAATGAAATCAAAAATCCTAAACCTACCCAGAGACGATTGGATCAACCGGAAAATTACTACGGAAATTGACAAACGAAACACACTATGGAGGAAACTTAAAAATGAACCAAACAATGTCAATTTCAAAACGGATTTTATAACAAAGAGAAACGAAGTGCAACACTTTATGAAGAAAGAAAAACGTCAATATTATTTTACTAAATTTTCTAAATGCAAATCAAATCCTAAGAAGATGTGGTCCTTAATAAACTACCTATCTAATAACAATCCGGTCACCACCTGCAAAATACCTAAGCTAAACGTAAACAACGGAACCGTTAGCGACCCGACTAAGGTATGCGAAACCTTTAACAACTTTTTTGCGTCCGTAGGCAAAGACCTAGCTACTCAAATACCACACAAATTCCACAATAACTTAACATACACTACAATTAACAGTAACCCAAATACAAACCATTTAGATACTCTCACGCCTTGTACTAACACTGAAATCATAAACATAATTGATAAATTAGATCCAAACTGTAGCTCAGGAATCGATGGCATCACCACAAAAACTATCAAATGTATAAAAAACCTAATAGCGGCCAACCTAACAAGCTGCATCAATAACTGTTTTAAAAATAGTACATTTCCGAATACCCTCAAAATTGCGAAAGTCAACCCTATATTCAAATCCGGAACAAAGACAGATCCCGGCAACTATCGCCCTATATCGGTATTGCCAGTACTATCAAAGATTTTTGAACGATTAATTTACACTAGACTAGAAAAATACCTAAACGATATCAATTATATTTATGATCGGCAGTTTGGGTTCCGACCCAAATCAAGCACACTGTGCGCCACAATCGATTTAGTCACCACTATTAAAACCAATATTGACAAAAAAAACATTGCACTCGGTATCTTCATTGACCTAAAAAAAGCTTTCGACACAGTATCCCATAAAATCCTATTATTAAAGCTAAAAAACATTGGAATCACCGGAGAAATGTATAACATCCTCTCTTCGTACCTAGACAATAGGAAACAAGTAGTTAAAATAGGAAACGCGATGAGTGGAACGTCGCCCATAGAATTTGGTGTGCCTCAAGGATCTCTGCTATCCCCCCTCTTATTTGCCATTTACATAAATAATATTAAAGACCTAGGCCTAACTGGACAAGTCACCTTATACGCAGACGATACTTGCCTTTTCTACTTCAGGAACAACATAAGCACCATTATTGCTGACGCTCAAAATGACTTGGATATATTATACAACTGGTTTAGCTCTAATTTACTTACAATAAATGCATCGAAAACATCATACATGATATTCTCAGCTAAAAATAAAAAAATTATTGAACACCCAGCCTTACATATAAACAACACTAAAATTGTTAAAAGTAATTGTGAAAAATACCTCGGACTCAGATTAGATAACAAGCTTACTTGGCAAGCGCATATTGATCACATAAAAACTAAAATAACATCGCTAATGGGATCAATGCGCGGGTACATTAACAATATTCCGAAAAAAATCCGCTACAATATCTATAACTCATTAGTGCGCTCACATATAAATTACTTAATTGAAATCTGGGGTTGCGCCACCAAATCAACAATAAAAGAGTTACAAATAGCACAAAATAAAATAATTAAACTTTTATTCAATTACGACAATCACACACCGACATCTGAAGTATACCAAAATACCAAACTAATGAGCATTTATCAACTTTACGTATACAACTCTTGCATTCTTATTAGAAAAATCCTTAGCAAATCCATACACACACAATTATCCTTTAACATAAAAACCTCTAAATATAGCCAAAGAAACCCCAACCAAATACAGACACACCCCCCGCGGACGCAATATGGCAGGAAAAATATAAAATACGAAGGTGTACAGCTATACAATAATCTACCGGCAGATATCAGGGGCACATCTTCTTTTAACATATTTAAAAATAAACTCAAACAGTACGTTACTAACAATACAAAATTATTAACTTAACATGACAAACTAGTGTTACATATAAAATGAGTCATCGCACCTACCTTTGTACATCAAAACAAGTATTTTTTAGATACTGGACTATACTTAACCTACTTATAATTAATGTTTATTCGTTAAGTGAACAATGTATGTTCTTTTAGAATAAATAAAGAATCTTTAAACCGAATTGTAATTTTTATAGTATTCAGGATTTTCTGGATCATAGGAATTAATTTGTATTTTATTTTTATATTTTTGTCTGAACATTTGCATGCTTTACTTTAAGC
Source organism: Caradrina clavipalpis (assembly GCA_932526535.1). Classification (NCBI taxonomy): domain Eukaryota; kingdom Metazoa; phylum Arthropoda; class Insecta; order Lepidoptera; family Noctuidae; genus Caradrina; species Caradrina clavipalpis. The sequence continues at coordinate 12,728,297 of OW052098.1, forward strand.
TAAACATGTGTGCCATATTTAATTGTAAGATCTCTGTATACCATGTTTTAGAGCAAATAAATATATATTATATTATTATATTAATATATTAAGTTTGATGCGGAACGAAGTCGCAGGCAGAAGCTAGTAATACCCCGGGGTGTTACCCGCATTCAGTTATGTTTTTGGTTACTGCTTCGCTCCTGTTGGTCGTGGCTTAATGTTTTAAACGTATAACCGTTTTTCTTGAATCACTGTATCTGTTGACGAAAGGTGCATGAAAATCTGTTGCGTAATTTAAAAGATCTAAACGTACAGACGACGACGGGAACCGACTTTGTTTTATACTGTGTAGAGAAGAAAATAGTAGTAGAAATACCTATTTATTAAAAACTTAAGGAGGATATATATCTAGAAACCAAACCTTAAACCCAATGGGTAGCTCACCGTCCGTACGTTTCCTAACGACAGACCGTGTCGACGGCGCGTTCGTGTTCCACGCGCGCCTCAAAGAGATGTCAGCAAACTTGGAAGGAGCCACTGAGGGCCGATGCCTGCCGGGGCTGCGGGTTGTTCGAAAGAGATACCACACCCCCGAAACGCAAAGGGCACATGAAGGAACATAGATGGGTTTTAGTCAGTAAAAGTCTGACACTCCCTCCCGTCCCGCCCAGGGCGGGGGAAGTTATTTGATGATTTCCCATCTATAAAAAAAACAGAAATTTTGAATGCAAGTAGAAAAAACTAAAGGGATTTGTTTAGTTATTATATTTTTGGAACATTTGGTATGTCACGCGATTGATTATAACTTTATGATTCATTATGTTCATGACTAACTTTGCTATTTCATGGGACGTTTTCATGGCCTTGGCATTATTTGAACTTTCAGTCTCATTTGGGTGCCGAATTTATTAGTTTTAGTTTTAACATTAAAGAACAATGCTCATAACGTCCCCACCCTTGTAGCACTTTGAAACCTATGTCAATCGAAGGGCCATAGCCGTCTTATCATTTTATTGTATGACAGCAAAACTGAAATGTCTGTCCGAAAAAAGTTATATCGAAATGAAGTACGCGAATATTTACAGACTTAATTATAAAAAATATTTTGTTTTTATTATTTATTTTTATTTGAAAACTCCTCAAAACGTCCATGATCATTTCACGAAAACGATATTTAACAGATTTTTTGGCTACTCATTGCCCACCGTCCACAGGCCCGCGTCTATGGTGGCCGGTAGTAGTCTCGTGGCTCCCGACGCCCGGAGCGTCTCCCGCGGTAGCTGGGACGGGAGGTTCTACGCCTCTGATGTCCCGCCACTTCCTTCTCTAGCATAACTACTTCGTAGAAGGAGGTGATTGCCACTCATTCCCTCTCGCTCCGGACCATGGCTTGCACCAACGACGCGAGAGTCCGCCGCCGCCGATAGCCGCCACGACGACACGGCGGTGTCCCACCCAAGAGGGCACGGTGCGCCACGGTGTTCTCCACCGTGTCCTCAGGGCGATCCTCGCAGTGGTAGGCTAGCAACGATGCGGCGATGTTCAAGGCTCTGGAACCTACTCCTAACTAGTGAGTCCTTGATAATGAGCCTCTTGGCACATCTATCGATAACTTCCAACGCCTTCTGTTGCTATTTAGCTAAACCATCCCAAAAGTGCGAACAGTACTCCATGTACGATCGAGCTTTTGCTTTTTATAAGTTGAGCAGCTGTGCCGACGTGAAGTACTTTCGCACCTTTGCAAGAAGTCCCAGCTTCTGGGCAGATAACTGGACCTAGGATTCGGTTAGTGATCGGGGCGGATTCAAGTAGGAAAGTAGAGGCCAGATGGAAAGGCATCTTCTTGGCAGATAAAAGATACGCCTGGGTCTTAGCTGCATTAAACTTGACCAGATTGGCATCACTCCAGTCGGAGACTGCCTTTATGGACAAGTTCAAGCGCTGGGCCATGGACTCTCTAGGAGTCCGGATTTCAGCCGTACTGGCACGTGCGCTGGATATTTAACTCTCTACAACCGTGCTATAATCTGCATACCCAAAAGTACTGGGTTTTAGCAGATCGTTGATATACAGAAAAAAAAGGGTTGCAGAAAGCACCAAACCCTGAGGGACCCCAGCCTCAATGGCCATACCTTCAGACGAACAGCCATCGATGACTAGGTACTAGAAGTGAACGACCACTCAGGAAATCCGATATCCATGCAAAGAAACCAGCCGGCAAGCCATATGATGAAAGCTTGTTGATAAGACCATCATGCCATACCCTATCAAAGGCCTTCGAGATGTCCAGGGAGACGGCAAGTGCTTTCCCATACCTCTCGATGGCCTCACTCCAGATGTGAGTGGCGTACGCGAAAAGATCCCCAGTGGACCGATTTCGGCGAAAGCCACATTGACGACCACTGAAGAGGTCATTAACTTTAAGGTACGCCAGGAGCCTGCTATTGAAGACACGTTCCATTGTCTTGCAATTAATGGACATTAATCCAGTCTCGAGAGAGAGTCGAAAGAGGCGTGTCAGTACAGGAACCATTCAGGTGCACAGGTCCTCAGAATTAAAGCTAGAATACTATCTGGGTCGCTGGCCTTGTTCGCGTAACGCTTTTTGAACCTCCTTTTGGCAAATACGAGTAGCAGACATTGATGTCGTGCTGCCAGGTAAAGTCGGGGGAGTCGCGTCTCCTGCATCAAGACAAGATTCGAAGATTCTGAAAATAGAGAAGCACATGGGTTTGCTTGCATTACACTTTTTCACTATTTTGATTTCAAAGAGTTGTTTAAAACTCCGACTGAAACTGTTTACCCTAATAATTAATTACCCTACAGTAAAAAGTTTCTCGGTAGAAGAAGAAAAATATCTTGAGCTGTCACCTCTTTGATAGTTTTTGCCATATTTTTAATAACAAAGAACATTAAAATGCAACATTATTGTCCCTTGCGACTGCAGATTCCGGTTTCTTCATCTCGATATAACTTTTTTCCGACAGACATTTCGGTTTCGCTGTCATACAATAAAATGATAAGATGGCTATGGCCCTTCGATTGACATAGGTTTCAAAGTGCTACAAGGGTGGGGACGGCCTCCATACATTTTTGAGCATTGTTCTTTCTTAATAAGGCAAATTGTTGTTATAAACCTTCTTAATTATGCTAATACCTAGCTGCCGCCTGCGGCTTTGTTGTGGTTGGATTAAGTAGGTAATTTCAGGTAATATCTTAATAAAACATCGCCTATTTGTTACACTAAAGAGCCATCTACTAAGTTTTGAAAACGATCGCAGTCTAATCTCAGTTATAATCTGCCCAAAATGCCTCTAATTTACCTAACTTTTTTGACATTTATGAACGCTGAGACGATATTACAACTTCATTTTGAACGTTTTTAATTAATAAAATACGTTCAGTTGTTCTTACGTGAAAAAGACACATCCATCCATTCTCAGAAACTTTCGCGTTTACCTATAATAGTAGGTAGTCATCATCTTCCTGCCCTTATCCCATTTTACTTGGGGTCGGCGCAACATGTTTTTTCTTCTTCCATGCCAACCTATAACCGTCATGCTATCACTGACTCCCTTGTCTTTCATATCATTCTTCACACAATCCATCCATCTTTTCTTTGGCCTCGCTCTTCCCCTCCATCCATCCACATTTATATTCATAACTCTTTTGGTCATAATAGTAGGTAGTATAGAATAAAATTGTTGTAAACGTTTTAAGGCTAACTTCTTTAAAGGATGAAAAATCTCATTATCGCTTTATTATTGGCCTGTTGGTCTAGTGGTTAGTGGCCCTGACTGCTAAGCCAGAGGTTGTGGGTTCGATTCCCACTCAGGACAACCTTTGTGTGATGAGCATGATTGTTTGTTCTGTGTCTGGGTGTGATTTATCTATAATATGTTTGTATTTATAAATTATATAAGTATGTATATCAGTTGTCTGGTTACCATAACACAAGCTCTGCTTAGCTTGGGATCAGATAGCCTTGTGTGAGTTGTCCCAAGATATTTATTTTTTATTTATTTATTTATTATTGAGGAAGTTATAAGGAGTATTTCCCCACAACAGTTAGCATGCTACACAACTTATCGATGGCCACATATTTCTCTTCCTTATTACTCCTAATGAATTCCGCATTTTCCAATAAAATGGGAGGTTTACGACCGCTAACGGCTTTTCACATTTCACGGACAACTCGTAAAAAACTAATCATGCAAATGCATGAACCTTTATAAGTATGTAGGTAAGTAATGAACTTTAAAGTAGGTAGGTCTGACAATGAATATTCATAGGTGCTTATTTTTTAAGTGGTAGGAGCTTTACGGTTTGCATATGTCAGGTGTACCGTACCCTTGTCAACGAATTTTGAACTAATCTAGTTTAGCTGATGAGATTTTTGTTTGTTTGTTTAAAAGCGTCTGTTCTCTGAAATTACTTGTCGGATATCAAAAATTCTTTTTGTATATAATAGCTAGATTAATTAAGACTAGTATAGGCTATATAACATTACACTACGACATATGAGGGGGGAGCAGTAGCCAAAAATGTAATTCAACCCAGGTGAAAAAAAAAATCAACCATGCGAAAGCGGGCAAAATTTTTCACTCCGAATCTTTCTGATATGCTTGAACATGGTTGATGTCAAATGCATCGCTCTCAAGCGTTAATTGTCAGCCTGTCATACTGTGTTTTGGATAGATACTTTTGAAGAGGTCGGGTAAACTAATAAGAGATAAACAAAGTGACAAAGTAACAAAGTGTATTAACGGTTTGAATTTTGACGTCGAAAGAACAAAATGAGCATTATTAGTGACAAATGACTAAGAAATAGGTAGGTGTTCACATATTCCAAGTATATAATAAGCATTAAAATGTTTTATATTAAATTACCAGCTCGATGACGTCATCTTAGTTAATAAGATATTACTTATAAATTAAAATAATTTACTTAGAAATTGCTTTTAAAATACTAGACACGTCATTCTAGCTGCGCCTGTTTGAAATGCAAAACAAATGGTTTCAATGAAACTGTTTAGTCATCATTGGGGGCTCTCGGAAAGCTTGATGAATTACAGCGTGGATGGTAGTTTCTTAAAAATAAACCTTAAGTAATAGTAATAGTCATTACTTTCCAAGAAAACGTAATTACTTTATGTTCGACTTTCTAGTAACGCCTTTGCAAAGGGTGCCACAGACATGTTAAAAATGTTAAAAAAATAGCTTTTGTTCGCGACCAAATTCTTCTTCTAAGCGTTACACACCATCACTATCACGACTGTCTTCCCGGAAGGGTTAGGCAGAGGTGTACCAATGTACACCCACAGTTCGCCGGTATATTTAGGTCCCATGTAAAAGGGGGCGAGAGTATTGCCATTAACCGAGCACAAATCCAAACTCCGAGCAGCTACTGAGAATTTCATAGAAAAACCCAATAACACTTTTTGCTCGACCTGGGAATCGAACCCGGGTCCCCTTGCACAGCAGTCGCACTTGCGACCACGAGACCAACGGGGCAGTTATAATAATATTTTTAAATTTTTCGAGTTACAGTCCCAGTTAATGTCGGTTGTTGCAGACGCAGAAGTCGTTATTTCTTGTCGTCGTCCTTTCTTGGGGCTCAAGCTAAAGCTTATATCGTACATTTCATCAAAATCATTTCAGTAGTTTAGTCATGAAAGCGTAACAGACAGTCTCATTTATTATAATTTACTAGTTTTCGCTAATAACTTCGATCTATTAAATATTGTTATCGCAAACTGATTAAAAAGTAGCCTTATCCTTTCTTGAGGTTCAATCAACTTATCTTACCCCGTACCGAATAGCATCAAAATCGGTTCAGTGATTTATCCGAAATCGTAACATACACACAGGATTACTTTCTTTAACAAGATAACCCTTTTTCTTTGTGACCGCAGTGCGTACGCACGATTTTCAAATTAGCTTCCAGAAATCTACAAAAATATCTGACCAATGAGGTACAAAATAGGTTTTTTAAAAGTAATTTACATAGTGGGTTAAAAGTTATTGCTTAGAAGCCACACGCAAGGGATAATACGATTAATATTCATTAGTTGTTACAATTTGTAGGACGAATCAATTCTCAACTTAATTGTTTTAATCGATGTTAAGTGTTTGACAATGACCTCAAATAGTGTGTCCCGTTATTATACTCAATGTTATGTCTGTAGGTTTTAGGATAATTAATTGTTTTAGAAACTTTATTATTTTATTTATTATTTATTTATTTATTACTCATACAAATTTTTTATACTTAAAGTAAGAATTGTCTCCCAAAACCGTCTAGACGGTTTGACTGGGGGATCGTACAGTCTCACTCTCCTTAGTTATATATTCTATGTATATATCTACGTATATATATCTACATCCACACACACACATATGTAAATATATACACACACATATATATGTATATATATACACACATATATCTACATACATGTATATGTATATATAATATCTACATACATGTATATTATTATTAGGTAAGAAGCTGTCTTGTTTAGTGTACGGCGTGGAAGTATCGTAATGAAAACTTTTACTTGGAATTAGTACATAATTGGGTAAAAGACACCGCAATAATTAAAAAGCCGTAACTTTTTTAAGAAACATTTATTTTTAACCCTGAAAACCCGATTGATTTTCTATTAGCTGTTTAGATTGTTACATACATACATACCGTCATGTCTGTATTCGAGAAGGGTAAGGAAGAAGTGTACCAATGTACACCCACAGTTCGCCAGCACGTTTTAGGTTCCATGAAATAGGGGGCGAGCCTATTGCCATTAACCGGGCACAAATCCTAACTCCGAGCTGCTACTGAGCATTTCATAAAAAATCTCAATAATACTTTGCTCGCCCTGGTAAAAGAACCCAAGACCTCAAGCGTAGAAGTCGCGCTTAGTGAATTATTAGCGCATTATTACGAACAAAAATTATATTTCTTTTCCAAAATAATATGAATTGAGTTCAGTTTTGCCAAACGCCCACAATTATTGAGCTTAGTTGTGGCAAACCGCAGCAGCCCACAATTATGTCAAACTAATTCAATATGCCAAATGTATGTAATAATAGAACATAAACACTTACGCAATTTTAAGTAAGTTTCAGATTAACATTGCAATGTTAATCCGAAACTTTAAAAAAAAAAATGTTTTAAAATTAATCAGCTTTGCATTTCAAAAATCATCATTATTACCAATTTTGAAAGCTGAACCAAACCTAGTTACCAGTTCAGTTCTAAATTCTAGTTCATAAGGTTGCTTTTTGAACAACTTGGTTACAGTCAACCGTTGAATACAATACCACGAACTTATTTTTTAAGTCCAATAATAAGGTAACGAGGTTAAATAAGAACTTATTCTTTCTACAAACCTCATTAATATTCATAGAAAACTGTGTCATTAATCTTATACAAGTGTATGTGATGTTTTAATTTTTCAGAGTATGGGTGACCTTTGGTCGTTCAACCTTGACCTCAGTAGGTACTGTGGTAGTGCGACCCAACCTTGACTGATTAACTAGATAAGACTATGGCACCTGTAACATGAAGGTTCCTAAGTAAGTGTAACACAATAGTTTGGTTTTTGGAAGTTACTTGTTTTATCGTAAAACTAGTTTCTGCTCGGGACTTTGTTCGCGTCAAAGTTAGTACAATATCCTAAGACAATACTAAGACGGGATAAAAGTTATATGTGTTAATCTATGTGTGTGCTAAACGGCTAAATTTGTTCAGCCGTTAAAGGGTGAAAGAATGAAAGTAAGTGTCGATCCTTATGAATTTTCGAGTTTATAATAGAAAATCATAATTTAAAAAGTGAGAATCTAAGTATACCATCACGCCTGTATTCCCCGAAGGGTTAGGCAGAGGTGTACCAATGTACCTACACCCACAGTTCGCCGGTATATTTAGGCCCCATGTAATATGGAGAATCTAAGTATAGCCAGGTTTTATGATTTACATCGGGCCGAGATACTTTTTTTGTGATGAACTTTGTGCCGTACTATACCCAGACCACTGCAACTTTTGAAAGTTAGAATCAACAGTGGAGACCAACAGACAATAAAATTGCCGAGCCAATTTCAACGAGCCCTAGAGAAGTGAGTCAACTGTCTTGGATACCACAACCAAAATTAATCAAAAAGAACAATCATAGCACAATAATAAACATAATTTCCACTACCGTCTATCTAATTCAAACAGGAGACGAAACAGAACTAGGCCAATAGGCACAAAGGGACGTGTATCTACATTGGGACGTTTACATAGGACGAGATACATTAACAAACAGTAATATCTAACCTAGTAACTATTTTCAATTACACGAATACGTGTCACGCTCCTAACCAATCTCTTTACAAGGTTACTTGTACTTCAGCTGCTTTATTTCAGGGGGTAAAAGTACGAACAACTTTTGCTAAAAGACCAACCCAGAAATGTGAAAAGAATAATCCGCTGTTCTGTACATTTTGATTGTGTTGTTTTGCACTTTTTGTAGGGAGCAGATTTCTAAAAAAAAAAAAATATAAAAATATACCATCACGCCTGTATTCCCCGAAGGGTTAGGCAGAGGTGTACCGATGTACACCCACAGTTCGCCGGTATATTTAGGTCCCATGTAATAGGGGGCGAGCCTATTGCCATTAACCGGGCACAAATGATGATGATGATGATGGATTTCTTTTCATATTTTTAAGAGTTGGTTCTGTTATGAAAGTTGTTGCTCGAGAGTACTTTCACTCCCTTAAAAATGGCAGGTGAATAAAAAGTAACCTTGTCTAGCGTAAAACAAAGTCGCGGTCCGCCGTCTGTCCCTCTGTACATTTAGATCTTTTAAGCTACGCATCGGATTTTAATGCAGTTTCATCAATACATAGAGTGATCCAAGACAAAGGGTCAGTCGTATAGAATGTCACGCTACAACTAGCAGTAACTAAAGACGTAACCGAACGCGGATGACACCATGGGGAACTAATGGATCAACCGAATACCCAAATACAAGCAGGAAAATCTGTCAAAATTCAAAATTCCTAATAGTAACTGAACTTCTTGCACTTCTACTGATATAATCAAACCACCAAACCTCTAAAAACACCTTTATCGGTACCACAGTCTACCCAACGAAGGCCATTGTAGCCAGAACGCCAATATATGCCATCCGTAAGAGAATATTTTGCATAATGCAGTCTATTTTCGTACGAGCGTGTCTGTAAGTGTATCGAAAAGACAAAGGCTTCGGAATAAACTTAGTAACAGTTTTGGGTGAACCAACCGTGATGAATCGATGGATAACTCTGTACTGCATCTTGAACATTTTATTAATATTTGGTGTCAGACTAATATCTCCCCGCGACATCGTCCGTGTAGTTATTTTTCAGGTGCGTTTATAAAAAAGATTTTGACTGATTGTTCCAAAGATACCCACGTTTAGATGAACCAACAAAAAAAATGTCTTTATATTAGTATAAATTCGCTGCCCTCATACAAATACATAATATGTAAGTATTTAATACTATGTCATGGCTAAAATTCCTACTATCAGCTGTACTATTTTTATTGCCACAACCATAGCAAATTTTTAAGGGGTAAGACGTAACGAGAGTTAACAGCGTAACTTGACATGACTAAATACAATAGTCGTTGAACTGAATGCATTGTCGTTGTATTGCAATTTGCTGTGCACATGCTTAAAGTAGTTTATTGTAACTACATTTACCGGGGGGTGGGGGGGGGGTGTGTAAGGGAAGGGAGGGGAAGCGATGCATATCAGCACACAATCGCACGCTATATTTAGGTGCGTCGCGTTCATAAAGATATGACTATAAAACGACTATTAGTATTGTATCGAATAAAAAAGGTTGGTGCAAACGGATTTCGAACTAGAAGTTCAAATATGTATAAATCATGAATTTAAAAGCAAAAATAATTACTAGATGTCCCTTTTAACAATTGAAAAAAGAACAACAAATAGTATTTTTTAACAGGCAAGTTTTGCCTGCCGGGGCTGCGAGTTGTTCGAAAGACATACCGCGCCCTCGGAACGCAAAGGGCACAAGAAGGAACATAGATAGGTTTTAGTCAGTAAAAGTCTGACACTCCCTCCCGTACCGTCCAGGGTAGGAGAAGTCATGTGATGATTTCCCATCGGTAAAAAAAACAACCAACTTTTGGAACAGACTTTTTTTAGGAATTTAGGACATCAATCTGAATGAAAGTTTATTTCTAAGACACTTGATATTTTATTGGGATGGGTGTTAAAAACTTCAATCAAGTAGGTATTATACAACGAGCAGAACAACCAGGTATTATACATCTAAGGTAGAAAACAAAACACGATTGGATTTGGGGAATATTTACAGAGGGCCTAGTAAAAACAAGCGGAAATTTTGGAATTGGAAATACAAACTTTTATTCAGTTTAAAGGCTTTATAAGTATCAACAGGCGATACTTAAAGCTGGCCATATAGAACTAAACCCAAAATGCTATAAAACAATCAAATTCCAAATTTGAAAATCGTCTCAGATCGAATACTCTGAAGCCGGCTTTTCACTGCGGGATGTAATATATATTACATCCTGGAATATATATTACATCCCGCAGTTGCTGTTCACACTGAAAGATATATATTTGGTTCAAACAGTTCTACAGTCTGCACCGTTCCGTTCAAAGTGAGGGCGAGGCAGGGGGGGTGCGTTGTCCGGGACGTGAGGTAAAATATATATCTCCTCTTTATCGCCTATTCGGTCGAAAAAATATTTATAGTTTGGGATATAATATATATTACAGCTTAGTGTAAAGAGGTTTCTTAAATAGTATGGTGAGCGATATTAAATTATATCTCGTGATGTAATATATATTACATTACATCCCGCAGTGAAAAGCCGGCTTGACGTCAGCACACTCGTGCTCTTACAAGTACCTAATATTTGATCGAAGGTTGAAAAACAAAACACGATCGAGTTTAGGTAATGTTTACATAAACAAGTTGAACATCTATCAACCCACACTCGTAGAGTGTGTAAGTAAATAAAACGAGCGTTCACAATTTCAGCACCCCTGAATAACTTAAAAGCTTTGCATGGTTCGAATGTTAAATGTTTGCCCGTCTGTTACATAATATACAACTTTTTCTTGTACTTTCTCACATTGAGAAGCGAAGCGACGAGACGCCCACTTTTTAAGATAGTTACACAATAATATCGAACTTATTTACTACGTGATAAGGTTTAAACAGGTAAGCGTGTCATAGTTCGCAAGGCTGCATTTCGCGTCGCATATCGGCAAACTTCAATGCGCATAAACCCTTATACCTTATCTTGTGGTAAATAAGCTCATATATGTATTATGTCGCAATCAGTATTGAAGACTCCATTCAACTAGATTACTGCCGCCTTCCCTTCGGAAGCTCGGAACAACAGCTACTCTTAACTCTACCGCCATTGAAAAATGAGACAGACATTATTTTTAGATAGGGTAGTCCATCGTGAACTAAAAACATTTTGCAATCGCTTATACTTTTCGTCTTTATAGACACGCAAAGAATTAAGCTATTTTTCCTTAAATTTTTCTCTGACGACCCAATCTGTTCGCCACGGTTATGTTTAAAAGAAGTGCAGAGTCGCGCCACGTCATGTCTCATTGTGTACTGACCCTTATTGAATAATTACGAATACTTAAAAAACATTTTACGACAGCGACAAGCACCTACAACTTGCGTGCAAGACTTAGATCGTATTTAAAGGATTATGCATAAGAATAAGCCAGGAAACTAATAAATATTGATATTTCCGTCTTTGTCATGCGATGCTTTATTTTAATGAGAGCCGTAAAAACGTAGCTGTTTTTAAAATGTTTTTGTTATCGATTTTGACGTCGAATTCGAGAAGTCACTGTTACAAAAAGGATACAGCCCAAATACATAACGTCTTTCTTTTGATGTATGTATTTAAAAAATGTAGAATTCACGTAAGGATTATTGTCATCTAAAGTTTTATAAAAATTAGAATAAACGCTAATTATTAGATACATCATTTTGGATGAACATTCAACTCTTATTGTTGGATATTAATTAATAATTGCCTCGTTTAGCTTACTCGTGCGAAGCGCGACTGCTACGCTAGAGGTCTTGGATTCGATTCCCAGATCGGACAGAAAGTGTTATTGGGTTTTTCTACGACTTTATCAGGAGCAGCTCGGAGTTAGGATTTGTGGTTAATGGCAATAGGCTCGCCCCCTATTACATGGGACCTAAACATACGAGCTGTGAGTGTATATTAGTACACCTCTGCCTTTGCGTGATGGTATGTTGTAATTTAGCATACTGAATTAGTTTAACATATTACATTTCATTATAGGTTGACTCTTTTCGGCAGAACTAAACTCAAACAGCACCTACCGCCCTTTGAATTACAAAAATAAAAAAAAGCAAATTGGTATATGAAACCGGTCGCAAGCCTTCAAATCAAGAGGCGGGTATACTCCACAAAGTGATATGCAAATGTGTTGATGGCGGCACGCGACATTAGCATGTCAATTGCGGTACACCAACACAAAGCCATTTGTGTATTACTAATACATATGCTTCGTATATTATCATAAGTTATAGGAATTACACGTTCTAGAGCGTATATGTGTAGAGTGTAGGTATGTAGTAATCATATGGCTCTAAGGTACCTTTGAAATGTAAATTAATCCTACTACTAATGTAAATGAGAAAGTTTGTGAGGATGGAAGGATGGATGGGTGTTTCCTACTCTTTCACTCCTTGACGGCTGAATTGAAGTAGCTGAAATTTGGCATACGCACATAATTTTTTTTCCGTTTCTGTGTATCCGTAGGATAATAATCGGACTGAAGCCTACACGGTCAAAGTCTCTTATTATTTCACATAGCATATACATATACGCTTAAGGCAATAAGTTGATTATTTATTTTATCAATGTTTATAACATAAGTCAGTTGAGTGCTTATCAACTTTGAATATGAAAGTTTATTTTATTTTAACTTTACGTTTAAGCCCTATTTTCTTTAATGTAGTGTTCAATAATATTATAATTGAATTGAAAGCCCGCCTCTTTAATTTGATTTGAAAGATGATGTTACAACCTATTGAAAACTAGGGGCAATTCTCCTAACTTTTATAAACGATCGCAATGTAATCTCAGTCTCAATCTGTCAAAATGCCTCTTACCTATATTTTTAACATTGAGAACCGCTTAGATGAGATTGCGATTTTTGACGATTTAATTAGTAGAATTGGCCTTTAAAATAAAAATAAAATAAAGAAATCTTAATATTTCAGACAATTTTAGTTTTAGTTAGTGCCAATGTTAGTGCAAATGTTTTATGGATCCCGCGTAAACCAATTGGCACTAACTAAAACTATAACTAACTTTGAAACATATTTAAAAGAGAGAGAGAGGGACAGTTTTTATTTTTATTTAAGTCTAACGTAACTAAGAGTACAGCTTTAGTATACGTACCCACACATGATTCTGTAGTACTAAAGTGTATTATACTGTATGACATTGACCCGGCCTCTCGATATGATCCAATTTTGAACTACGAAACTTCAAGATTTGGCTAGCGATTTAGGTAGCCTAATTGTGTAACTGTTTGAACGTTGGTGCTTTTAAACTATGAATTTCTCATCGAATGGTTAAAGTTTGAAATAAAACGGTTTAAACGGTTGGTGCAATGGCTGGTGCGCGCGGGTTCGATTCCCACACTGAACCAATGGTCTGAAGAATATTTTTGGGTGTGTGAGTTTATGTGTTTATAAGCGCATCCACGATAGGTACAGGTGAAATTCCTGATGTCAATAAATAAAATAATAATAACACATCCGTCAATATCTAAAAGTAGACACTGTGCATGCCTCCATTTTCATATTTCCATTTATAAGTACAGTATAACATGAACAGAAAATACTAAAAAAGGTTAAAAATAATTGCGAACAATCTCGTTCGTGGAATCAATATTACCGCGGCGTGATTACAGGTCATTCCAGCTAGCAATTGATCGCATTAACTTTTTACATAGATACAAATTGTATAGGTTCGCTTTTACGATGTTTTTTTACAACTCCCATAAAACCCGATGGGGTTAGCCACACCAAAGATATCTCCAATGACATTATCAGGTGTCATTTTAAGGTTAACGCTTTTTTTGAGTACCTTGGTGTACATTTCTCACCGTTTTATTACGACCCTCAAAATTGACCGCAAAATAAACCTTATTTTCATGACAATAAATATGATATCAACATTTTAAATTGGCTCAATTACACGGTCCATTTAGGAATTGAACGGTAATTGGTTAGTGTAGGTTCAAGCTCGTAGGCGTGCGCTACGAACTTCGTAGCCCGCTACGAAATTCGTAGACCGTTGTTACTGACGGAACACTCAATTGATACTGTATGCTATAATTATGGTACATTTGAAATAAATAAATAAAATATGAAATATACGTATTGTAATGGTTCAGTTATTACTAAAATTAATTGTTTATGTTTATGGCGCGATATTTCGTAAAGATTAGATTTTTTATTAGGATAATTCAGTGGAGTAATCGAGTTTACCTGACTAAAATATTGGTGAACTAACTGACCTTTGACGTTGATACAAACCGAAAGGTTTTTGTGTTATGCTAATGCGAAGCTAGCCTAGTTCCAAATATCAGTTGGCCAATCTAACTAACGACTTGAAAGAGAATGTGCCTAGGGTAACTTAGCCGGTTTTCGGCCACTTAAGCGAACGTGAGACTTTGTGACGATTTTTCTCCATGACATTAAAGTCGCAGACTAGTTTCTTAAATCTATTTGAACTCGAAATATAATGTAGTTTTGATATTTGTAGACCTTTTACTCGTCAGCGTTAAATTAAAATTATTGAAAATTAAAATGTCTGAAAATAGCGATTTCACCGGTTTTCGGCCACCTGTTTCAGTTTCCGGCCATTATTTTGCTAGTTCTCGGCCACTAATCTACTATTTGAAAAATGATCTATATTTGCTAACTAGTAGGTTCTATAATGGATTAAAAGCAAAAAATACGTATGAATCAACGATTTTAATTAAAATATTAAGCATATAGAAATATTTTAAACATAATAGTAGGAACATTGGTCAAAAAGGAAAAAGGATAATATGGCATAGCAAAAATAATTGAGATTATGGAAAAAATCTGCTTTTTGACTGGCCGAAAATACGATTTTTTAAACTGATTTTCGACCATCCCTTCAAACACGGCCGAAAAACAAATTTAAATTAATTAGTTTCCGGCCGTTGATCAACTTGCTTAATTTTCTAACTAGCTAATAAGAAAAATTTTGGGGAAGTCCCTTTACGTCTGTATTGTTCGTGTGAGTGATGATTTCGATTCAGTTAGTGATTTATTATCATTAGCTTTTATTGGCCGAGAATCAGTTAGTAAATTATTAGTTTTCGACCCTATCGATTAGCTTAGGCCGAAAGGTAAATATTAAAATTCTAATTTTCGGCCGTCAAATATTCAATAACTATTAAGTGTTATTACCACATAATTAGCTCAAAACATGCGGCCGACATCTGACTACACAAATGAGAAGCGGTTCTACTTTGTGTATAAAGCATTTCTTTTTAAAGAATTCCTTATTTAATAATCAAAAGAATCAATTAAATATAAACGGTCTTCTTCTAGTTTTCGGCCGGCCGGCCGAGAAGTAAATAGTCCCCCAAATCATTATCTAATTTACCGGCCATCAAATTTAAACGTAAATAACATTATCTTTCTTCCATTTTAATTAAAATAACACTAATTAAACTTATCTCCCGTGCACAGAACAATAATTATATTTATAAAACCGATAAACAACTTTGTAACTTAGCTTGCAAAAATTATGCGCGCACTATTTTTTTCATTAATTTCGACACACGCGTGCACCGTAAGACTTTCGGAGGGTCACAGACGACACAGTTGGATCATTAAAATTCTACAAAATTCAAAAGTTGTAGGGTTTATACCAATACATTAAGTAGGCGTTGTTTTTTTAAATGGGTAGGTTAAAGTGTCCTTATTATATTAATATAACAACGTACTGGCCGAAAACTAGAGGTGGCCGGCAAACCGGCTAAACTACCCTACTATGTTCTTTTTTTAATCCAGTAGCATAATGACTTAATAAAGGGTGGATCCCGCTAATACGAGATTAAAATTATTATAGCATAACATTGTGAATTTCAAAGAAAAAGTGTTAAGTGTTTATGCTTTTTTTTTTGTTTATGCAAAATTAAATCTTACCTTTTAAAATTTTTACATTAATGATGAGAGCACGATCATCTCATATTAAAAATAACTGACGGATGAATTAAAATCTTACCCTTCAGTCAGTTTTAGTGAAACTGACACCTACTCAACTCGCAAGCCGCTACCAGCCGGTAAATGTTTTTGATCGATCGTTTTAACTTTAGTACCAAAAATTACAGTAGCAGCTTTAATGAAAATAATAAAAAGAATAGTGCCTAAGCATCGCGGATTATTATTTAAAAATTAAAATTAAACTTCTTCATAAATAATAACGAAAAAATTAGAGGCAACAAAAATTACAACAAATCTCCTAATAATGCGAGTAAATTAATTTATATTCCAAATATTTAAAAAATAAAATATAGCAAATAAAACCTCATTTTAAGTGAATAATTGGAACAAGGTCGAACGACGGCCGACAGCGTCTGTTGCGACCGATGTCTTCCTTCACATAAAATCGATATAGTAGCACTGGTCGCATCGCGCTCGCCGCCATAAAAAAAAAAACAATATAAACACATGATAATCGACGCTACTTAGCCAGTTCGCCCACCTAAAAAGAATCAGCTTGCGCTGGTTTAAGTCACGGCGGCACACTTCACTTCGCGCTACAACCGATGTTTTAGCACTGTTATTGGATATCGTTTATCACCAATGAGCTATAACTGTGGACTGCACTGCCTTGCGCACCTTTGCATCCTTTACACTAAAGACAAGGACGTAAGTTATCTGTGCGTTCAAAAGTTTACGCGCGCAACCCGTCAACAGTTGTTCATTACAACTTTTTAATTAATTTAAACAAGTTTTTTTTAGTTTCACGATTATTGTTCACTTCAGACGTCAGTTTACTATATTTACGCGAGTGAGAATGCAACTTTTCTTTTTATGATTACACAAATACTAGGTCGGTTATGACCCAGTTTCAGTGCTCTAGTAAAAAAGGGTTAGCGGCTAACTTTTCACTTTGTTAAATTAAAATATTGATGTAACAATTTGAACTAATTACTTGGGAAAAAAAATCAGATATGCTTTGATTATATTTTTTAAAAGTTTGTAAAGACAAAGCGTACTCACCGATAGTCCAGGGTTGCAGCCAGATGTGATGGAGTTCTTCCTGTACTTGGGCACGCAGATCTGCATGGAGCTTTTGTTTTTAGGGGGCCCGGCACAACCGTACTCATCACTCCGATTATTCCTTGTCAGATTAATGTTGTTGGTATTGTTAACTTTGACCAGAATATTGCAAGTTTGCGAAGCAATTTGAAAAAGGCCTTCCTCTAAGTTTCTTTTGTTGTGGTACTGTCTATTGAAGTGAAGATAGTCCCACCAGGTAGGCATTTTCTCTGATGAAACGTGTGTAGTTGAGCGCGGGCCGGGCGAGTCAGCCGCGTGCGTTCGACAAGACCGCTCAAACGAAGTGACGAGTTCTGCCTTTATGTAAGTCCCGACGTAGACTTGCGCGTTCAAGTTTACTTTTTTTGACAATGTATGGGTACTGTCGCGAACTTAATTGTCTGGGCTTTGTTGTTCTTGATGCATAATTTTAAATTGTTTCTACTTTGTTCACGGTCTCACAAATTAACTTTTCTCCGACTGTGGGTACCTACAACACGTTTAGTGTGGGTATTCTTTAAAACAAGCAGATAAAATATATATCATTAGTACCCCTACCTCCCAAACATTAATAATTTTAAGCAATAACTAGTAAGGTATTTGTACCTACTTATTACACAAAAGCCTAAGTAAGCTACAGATATCTAAAAAGAAAAATATTTGATGTTGAAAACTTTATCCTTAGAAAAAGTAATTGTCTTCGTCCTTGCCGTTTTCATGACGACTGTACGTTCAGCAGGTGGATTATTAATTAATTTAGTTAAGTCTTATTGAATGAATTTATACGTGAATTTCAGATAAGGACACGCAAAACAAAAAAAATAAAGCTAGTGCTTGTGAGGTTTTTTTCATCTTCTCCATTTAGTTAAAATACCTCTTTAGGTATTTTAATAATTGGCCTTTGCCAATTACCATAACTAAAAATTTTGGCGAGTTTTTGAATGACGACTTTTATGACTAAAGTCGTTCAAAATCTCGTCGACAATCAAGAACTTCTCAAAACCGTAGGTAAGTTAAAAGTATTTTTTTTAGTTCAACCTGCCTCGTTAGCGTAGTGATTCTAAGGGCGACTGCTACGCTAGAGGCCTTGAGTTCGATTCCCAGGACGAGCAGTGAGTTTTCTATGAAATTCTCAGTAGCAGCCCGGATTTAGGATTTAAGGGGTAGGGTTAGGGGTACATTGGCATACCTCTGCCTAACCCTTCGGAGAATACAAGCGTCACGCCTGTATTCTTCGATGTGTTTTTTTCAGATTGAGATCGAGATTAGAATATTAATGTTTTCAAAAATACAAGAATGGCTGCCCTAATAAAGTTTAGTAGTCTGCGTTACATAAGACGCATTATTAAAGTATAAAGTTTTAGCCAATAGTCCAAAAGTCAAGGTAGTTTACTCTGGTTAACTTTTTGACAAAGTTTTATAACATTTGGACCCGTTATTAGTCATCTACTCATTGCCCAGGTACTTAATAAGTACATTTATTGTCCAAATAGTCTCTTGGTAGCAAGCGCGACTGCTGAGCATGGGGTCTTCGCGTCGATACCCAGGTCGGCGAAAATTTAATTGGGGTTTTCCATTACGATTTCTTCCGGTGTGACACCGCGTCTTGGTAAGCAAGTAAAGCCGTTGGTCCTGTGCCCGATTTCTCTCCGGTCGTCGCCTCGGACTATGAGAAAGAAGGAAGAAGTGCACATGCGTTTGTGCACTTGTACTTGTAATTTCTCCTGTGTACTTGGGTAGTCTCCATTGAGATAAGGTGCTATAGCCGAAATTCAATCGGACGAATCCATATACATTTATTCGTTAGCTACCGTCCGAAATTTAACTAAACATAGGTATGTTTAGTATTAATTATAAGTAGGTAGGTAGGTAGAAGCTAATAATTACAAGCACCTTACGTCCTTACCTAATATTTACCTACAAGACGTTTATTAAATAGCGTTTTATATAAACAAACACTGAAAACTAAAAATACTACAAAGGCGACCTCGTCTATTCCCATGGCAGCCATTAAGTACTACTGAGTCACTGACACAGGGCCAGTAATTACGTCACTTTACCCACTAATAATAAATTGAAACAAAATATTTACCCACACGTAAAAACTATACTAGGGTTTCCCAACCTTTTTCATTCCGCGGCACACTTATAAGTTTAGAATTTTTTCATGGCGACCTGGGTCTGTCAGACTCTTACTGACTAAAACAACGTGCCCTTCGCGTACTTCCTCTCTATATAATAGCATGAATTTTAACATAATGTCAATCAATAATTTGAATAGAATAGGCATTTAAAAAAAAAAAAAAATTCATCACGCCTGTATTCCCCGAAGGGTTAGGCAGAGGTTGTACATATACCAATGTACACCCACAGTTCGCCGGTATATTTAGGTCCCATGTAATAGGGTCGAGCTTATTGCCATTAATCGGGCATAAATCCAAACTCCAAGCTCCTACTGAGAATTTCATAGAAAAACCTAACAACACTTTTTGCTCGGCCTGGGAATCGAACCCAGGACCTCTAGCGTAGCAGTCGCGCTTAGGACCACTAGGCCACCGAGGCAGTTAAGCACTTATAAGTTAAGAAATTTGTCATGGCGACCTGGGGATAAGTTTTTTTTTAATTTAATTTTTAATTACCAAAATTTTGATTTTTCTAAAAATAAAAACAAAGTAGATTTTCTCGAAAATGGAGGATTTTCGACCCCCAAGTGATAGGGGTTAAATCATTCTAAATTAGTCATAGTTTCTTCTCCCAAGAGGAATACGAGCAATTTCCAATCACCCTGTATAATAGCATGAATTTTAGCATAATGTTAATCAATAATTTGAATTGAATAGAATATTATTGTAGAGAAATGTTATTTTTGTTGAATTTTTTGAAGTTCAAAGAAGCGTTTCGTGGCGCCCCTATGTACTTTCCACGGCGCCCAGGTTGGAAAGCTCTGAACTAGATGTTTTATGTTTGTACATGACTCAAGCCAAAGGGCACTGAAACATTAATGGGAAGTAGTGTTGAATTAACAATTGCCACCTACTGCAAAAACGGTATTTAATTTCTTGGAATAAAGTCGCTTTTTCGGGGTTTGTTTTTAGTAATATAACTATTTGAGTATCTAGTTCCCATTTCTGGTTAAGCTTTCAACTCGTTGTTCATGGAAGTGTTAATTTAATGTTATTTTTGCGAAATAAATGTTTTTTTTTTATCGTTGCCCTTTTCTAGGAATTTTCCGTTTTTCCTGTACCGTGGGTGCGTTAAAAAACATGATATAAAGTTAATAACATCACATATACAAACAGTCAGACCCGAAACAACTATTTACAGGCCATACAAACATTTGTTCCGTGTGGGAATCGAACCCGCGGCACGCAGCGCAGCAGCCAGTCGCTCAGCCACTTCGCCTTACGTGTAGTCGATTTGATAGCAATGTGTACGTAAACACAACGCAAGTACTTTATAGAGTAGTTATTTATGGGGCAAGCCCGCCACACTGTTCCCAAACCACTGCAACTTCTGTAAGCCAGAATCAACAGTGGCGACCACAAGAAAAGCGCCGAGGCAATGAAGCTCGACGAGTCCCAGAGAAACGATTCAACTGTCTTGGATCCCGCAACGAAATTAATCAGAAAATATTAGCGGAGGAGTAAGAAAAAACATAATTTCCACTAGACTAGCTAGCTGGCTAGTGTTTTTCTTACTATTTTTTTTTTCTTTTTTTTATAGATTAGTTAGAAAACAGTTGGAATGCGGTCATGCGCAAATGACGACCTGGGGGCCTGCCTTATTATCTCTTAACATACCATCACATCCATATTCCCCGTGGAGGAGCGCAGTCTCCCAATGTTACCTCTAGGTTGTATGTCTTTAGTAGATATTTGTTTCAAACAGTGTTTCACAAGTGCATTCATTTAGTATTTGAAAAGCTGGATAGAGCAACATAATGTATGGATCACCTGTTTTCTTTTTCATGATTTCAGGGTTAGACCTATAGCAAAAGTAGTTTTTTCTTTACAAAGATATGAGCTCACTTTCACAAACAGCCAGACCCGGAACTGAAACAGCCATCTGTAGTTCATTTGAAATATTTGTTCCGTGCGGGAATCGAACTCACGACCCGCAGCGCAACAACGCGACGCGACGGGTGATTTTATTATCTTTAATTTGTTTATCATTGAGTGCCTATGTTCTGCTTTTCAGTCTATTCAATTACACATTGTATAAATAAGCTGAACTTAAATAATTTTGGAACATCATCTCAAAATGAATGAACATTATTTATTCATAATCAGTCAATCATCATGACATAATAGTTATAAAGAATTTTCCTTACATATCAGTTACAATATTGACCTACTCTCAATATAGGAACATTCTTGGGCCCATATTACAAAACATTTAGCTATCAAATCAGCATGATTTTCTAAGACAGGCCTCAATTCCTACATGAGCGTAGACCTACATCTCACATCTTACAATTAAAACTAAAACTATGGTTCATTTAAAATATCCTTCATATCTACATCATCAGATACAGACTCCATGTCATCTGGTTCATCCAACAAAGCTTGCAACTGGTGGATTGAAGTAACCAAAACATGGAATTGTTTCTTTCTCAAAGCTAAACGGCCTTCCAGTTGCTGCTTCGTAGATTCCAAATTGGCCAGTTCCGTTTTCAAAGTGCCAAGACGTTCTAAAGTCTCCTTTCTATCTGGCTGTTCGCTTATTACCTTTGCCAGTACATCATACTCTATGCGATTTTTGCGTACTGTCTTGGCCTGGGCAAGATCTGCTTTGCTCTTCTCTATATGGCTTTTGGCTACTTCTATGGATTTTTCGAGTACTTTTGACATGGCCTCGTAACTTTTTAATTCAGCCGCCATCATTTCGGAGCCCAGTTGTGATTTTGTTACGGCAAATTCGCATTGTGCTAATTGAGCCAGCATTCGATCGTGTGTTGACTTACTGTAAACAAATTGACTTGTGTGTTAGTATATAGGGGAACAAATAATATTTAAATATAAAAATCAAAGTAAATCAAATATTGTTTTGTGCAGTAATTCTAACCTCTCTTCTGGTTTCTCGTCAGTGCTATTACACCATTTTATCAATGTTTTCAGTAGCACATTCAATCTCCTATCGTCTCCTGTTCCATCTCCATCTATCAGAAGTCTTCTACGAATGACGTCCTCTGGAAAATATTGAAATAAACAAAATTTAAGCAATTGCAATTGAAGCTCACAAACAAGGTTCATTTTGGGGATATTTCTTGTAACTTACCATCTCCCATATTTACTACAGGTATTTTTATGAAGACTAAGCGTATAGATAGAGTTATTCAGATAAAATAATGCAATTAAATGAGTCGATTTACAAACATACACCAATTACAAAAATTAGATAAACAAAACCAACGCTGGCCGCTGCATTCTGCATAGTTGATAGTACAAGTACATAAGTACAGTGACACTTGATCGATTGACATGACATAGTTTGACAGAAAATTGAAAAAAACAAATCATTTTTTCTGTATCGTGTTTATAACTTTCAGAATTATACTGAACATGTTTCTTTTTATCGTCTGAAAAAGATAAAGCAATTTCATAATTATACACAAACATTCTGTCACTATTTAATGTAATATTTTTTTGTTGCCCTAAGCGTTTGTTGATTTAACTTGTTTCAGAACGAAAACTTGAAATGTCAAATTTTGTTTTGCCTTTCAGCCCGTGTGAAGAAAATTATGGCTATTTCTTGTAATATCTTGATTATCCTCGAGGATTATAATCCTAAACAACATAGTATTTAGTTAAATACTCTGACTACATCCAATAGAAGAATGGAAGACCCAACTTTTAGTGATAAAATCGAAGAGTATTTTTCGGAGCTCGGGCGATGGCTAGTATTTCGAATTTATTATATTGCTGCTTGTTTTCTTAACAAAAAGCGTAATAATCATTTTTGTTGATTTCAGGAGGGTGTGGCGAAGTATTCTGTTGGGTCAAGTTTTGTCGTTGCTGCTCAGTGGTAAATGTATATTGACCACATTGTTACAAAGTGCTACTTGGCAGTTTCCTACCACTGGACAACTGGTGGTGCCGTACTTAGCGCTCTTTATATTATTTACTCCATCCCTGCTCTGTAATGGGCTCAAGAGTCTATCTAAGTAAGTTAAAAATATTTGTTTGTTTTGTGTTCTGTTAATATGCTAGTACCCTTAGTATAGTCCCAATTTTAGTATTTCAAAATTAAAGGTGTCTTGTAGATTTAAACCTCTAAATTAATCTAAAAACAAAATTTTAATAATTCTGCAATCTCACGAATTTTAGGCACTTTTTTATTTATTCAATTATTATTTTTATTTTTAAGTATTAAGTAACACTCTTATAAAAATCTAAGTTTCGATTACTTATAATTTGTGAATTTTTCAGAAAATGGTGGGTCGTTATAATAGCCTGTACTCTGGACGTAACAGCAAGTTGGCTGCTGGTGATGTCACAGCGGTTCACGTCTGTGCTGAGCTGACAGCTGCTGGCATGCAGCGGTGTGGGGGCCGCTCTGGTGGGTGGTGCGTGGCGTGGACAGAGACTTGGAGTGGTCCACGTAGCAGGTGCCACTATGGGCTTGATGGCCGTTGTGTGCGTTGTGTGGGCTGATGTTGAAGGAGCTCCTACTGATGGTATGTTTATATAAAGTACAATATACAAATGTTTCGAAATCTATGATTGTTACAAGCTATTTAAGGTGATCAGAACCTTCCAAAGGCCTTCCTCTTCCGAGGTTCTTCGCACCTGCTAAGTGACTGCACTATTGTATAAATGTTTCCTCTAAACGATTGAATCCCACTCATATTGACAAGCCCTTATTATAGAGCCTCATAGCCATATAATGTGAGTTTGATATCCGAATTCTATACATACTTTTTGCCACCAATGTCTAATGAAAAATCCATTGCTCTTCTAACATTATGACTCTCTTCTTTCAGGCAAAAACCAGCTAGTAGGAGACATGCTCTGCCTCGCAGGCTCACTCCTCTATGCCATGGTCACAGTATTACAAGAAATGATGCTGGATACATTATCTTGCTCAGACTACCTAGCATTTCTAGGTTTAATTGGCAGTGTAGTATCATGCTCACAAACTTTTTTCCTAGAATTCAGTGAACTAATGGCATTTAACTGGTACGATTTGGACACAATAGTCCAGTTGGGTAGCTATTGCTCTGTGCAGACAATATTTCAGATATTGCAATGTTTCATGTTGCGAGATGCGGGATCTATAATATTGCATTTGTCGTTCCTGTCGGCGGATTATTATACTCTTATTGCAGGGATGTACATATTTCAGTTTAAGGTGAGATATTCTTTTTATATAAATTAGTAAACATAAAATAAAATATAGTACAAAAAGCTTGTCATATATTCAGTGTACAGCCTACTCTTGTCCCTAAAAAGCTACAAGGAATTTTGAGCCCATTAAATTTTAAATCTATACTGGAAGTACTTATAGCAGTAACTTTGAAACAAATTCTTTATGTATGTATTCTGTATGTAAACAACTTATTATAAAACTCATTTTTAAAGAGCACAAATGGAGTTTCTTGCCCTTTCTTCTTCATAAGAATTTCTCGAAGGGGCAAATAGATTCAATACTTTTTCTTGTAAATTGCGACGTTGACAGTATATTTTGATGGTCTATTTGAAATAAATATGATGACTTGGACATTATAGGAATAATGTCACCTTCCATTTCAGTTCCACGCCCTGTATTTCCTATCGTACATGCTGGCGATGGTCGGCGTGTTCCTCTTCAGTGCTCGTCCGACACGACAGCCGGTGCCACAGCCTGACAGACTGCCGCAGTTAGTCAACGATTCTGTGCAGTCACAGGATAATGTTTCTATGTATGTATGACTATAAAACTGTGTATACTTGTTTTCGTAAATATTATTTCATTCATCTAGACCACGCACTGGTAAGCGCAACGTAATCCATCTACTTACCTTACAAAGTGGACGGAAGTCCATGTCCAGCAGTGGACATCCTGCGACAGATATGATAATTATTTCACTATTTCATACAGTGGGACCCATCTCATTAAAGTTGTGTTCAAACTATGAAGTAGCTAGAATAGACAGTATTTATACTAGAATAAGTACAGTCTGATAAGAAACATTCCGAATTGATTCTAATAGAAAAGATGTACCGACTTTTTTTTACCGACGTCTTTCATTCACAGGGAATACACAGTCCCAACCCTGGACTGCATACCAATCGAAGGTTTGGAGCCTCCAATGAGTAGGGACACGACATTCACTTCGTTCTTAGGAGGTCCGCAGACGGTTCCAAACGGCGTAGTCACATTTGCGCAGACCAATGGCGCACAGATCGCTAAGGAAACATGTTAATGTAAGTTTTTATATGCTTAGAGCCTTTAGAACTATAGTCTGGAGATGGCATACCTTTGCCTTTATAAAATCCCTGGATATAAAATAATCATCTTTCATTTGATTTATTCAAATTATAATTAAAAAATGTAAGTGGCGAATGGTTGCTTTATGTTAAATTTTTGACCCCCACGTCAAAAAAATCAAAAACATGCTCTCAGCACCAAGCTACAAATTCATCCTTTAATACCTATAAAATAGTAGTGAGTTCGGAATGACATCGCTGTTGTCATGTATACAAGTCTGTCATGGGATCGTGACCATGGCGTGCTGAGCACATTTTGATTTGTCATCTATACATGACTGGTGGTCAAAAGTAAAAAAATAAAAAGCAAAAACAGTACCGCGAATGGCATTGGTAAATCATCTCTCTACCTATTTGAAGTTACGGCTGTATGTTATAGAATCATGTACGAAATTATATTTAAAAAGCATATTTAACAGATTTAAACCTATTTAATTAGGTACTTTCGTGTGACCATGAAAGTACACTTTATTATTTGTTACAAATCTGCATTTTGAAAATTGATACTCCAAGTAATAGTGTACTAGTTTGTAAGGTCTCAATATCGTCCTAAGAATCAATTGTCATAATATGGCTAGTCATTTTCATGTAGATTTAAGACAGTCCGCCTTTTCAGCCATTCTAAGAATGTTTTTTGACTTAAAATCTCAGCAGTGACGGTTTGGGCAGTTTAGTTAGCGATTTAGTAGCAATGATAATAATATAGATGAATTATCCCACCGAGATTTGCTCTTGGTCCTTACTGCCACTGCTACTTTCAAAATCTTAATCGCAATAAAGGCGAACTTCACCAAACTTTTATACCTTAAAAAAGTTTGGTGATATTATACACCCTAAATAATACAACGACAAAACACCTGCAATATAAAATGAAAAATATGCAATAAGCAGATTTTTCAATTGTTAGATAATTCAAAATGGAGGAATAGTATGGTGGTTTAACAGTGTTTGAAGGTATAGAAAATGTAAAATTGTCATATAAAAGTTATTCGCCATCTCCGAGAACAGTACCATTTTAATTTTACTTTGTAATTGCAGCTGCTAAATTGTAAGTAAGGCTAAGTACTATTAAAGTAATACTGTTTTAAGAGATGGTAGGTCCCTGGCGTTTAAAAAAGCATTATTTACCTATCCACACATGTTGTAATAAAAATCCTGAAAGTTCAGTAATCGCGTCGTACTATGTTATGTCAGATAAAGAGTCATTTTTATTCACGCACATGACACCTACAATAATAAAGTATAATTTTAAGTATTGAAACATTGGACTGGAAGATTATAGTGTATCTAAATACCTAATAATGTAATCATTTCAATATAATGTTTAATCTCACCAAATATATTAGCTATAGAAACACTGACTACCTAGAATACTAGTCATTATAGTTTAGTATAAATATATTAGCGCACATTAAAGTTAAATAGTTTTAGTAACCTATATCTAATTGCTCCATTTTATTATACCTAGCAATAACAGTATTCTCGATTTAAAGAAAACGAAAACTGCCACATATTCGAATTTCGACTCAATATTTAAAATAGAAATCTTTATATAACATTTTGAAATCTAGTTTCTATAAATTGTGAGAAATTGTACCTATCGAGATTTTGTAAGATTTAGAACATTTAAAAATTAGCTTAAGGCTGACGCGGAATTTTGATATTAGAGCGAATAGGCTTCTTCTGGGTAAGCTCACTCCACCGTCGACTTTGTCTTTGTCACCTCTGACCAAGACTAGAGCCAAGAGCTTACACATCCCAAAAAAAAAACAATAATGTTGAGGAGTCCAATATGAATATCTTTAGTTTTGTCTTACAGTAACAGTATTATTCCTGTTTGAGCTTTATTGTTTTAATTATTAAATATATAAGCACTTGAGAGAATCTGAGCCAGTGTCAGTTTGTTATAACCAAGATTTTAATTGTTAAACCGATTCCGTTCCGATATTATGTAATTTTAGCACAAAATATATTTGATTGTTGATATTATTTGATCTGAAATTCTAGCAAAGTTATGACGCTCAATTATTAAACGTAAGTATTAAGATTTTAATAGTGAAACTTTAGTCCATTAGATAAATCTATCAGTAACTTGGGATTGTCACTTTGGATTTGACAATGTATTCACGTTTCAGATTGTATAATTTTGGATTCTGGAAGAATTGGAAAATACTATTGTGTAGCTGGTTCTCAGTTCTAAATTATAGAAAACGATAATTGTTTTTTAGGGTTTCGATGACGTACCCAAAAGGTGTCAACTCTGTCTGTCACGAAGCTGTATTTTTTTAAATAAAAATTAGTGGCTTGCTCAATTATTTATAGAATACGTGTTATTATGGCCTCAATAAAAAAAAAGTGTAAAAATTCTTAGTGCGCGAATCTAACTCTTTCTTGGCTAGTATTATTAAACACACCAGTATATTGACCAGTATACTTGATATTAACTCAGTATTAACTTATTTTGATGTTAACTCAGTATTAACTTATTTTGATGTTAACTCAGTATTAACTTATCATTTAACTTGATATTAACTTATTACTTAACTTGATGTTAACTCAGTATTAACTTATCATATAAATTGATATTAACTTATTATTTAACATGATACTAACTCAGTATTAACTTGTTTATTCACGTGGTTGTGATCATTATTATTTACCACACTAGACCTCATTTGCATCAAGTATTTATTTATAGAATCAGTTACACAACCTGCCAATCCTTTCAGAGTTCGGTTATATAACTTGTATTATATTATGTAATACTTATTGTTTCATAAGAGTTTCTAACATATGACGTTATTTCACCAATATGATGGTTGTGTTATGTTAATTGTAAAATATTTAAGCTATTTATTAAATTGTTGCAAGTTATTTAAATGCTAAACACAATAAAACTATGTATAAACATTGAGTTTCTTGTATGTACTTAATAAAATGTGAATAATTTAAATATGTACTCTAAATTGGGACTTAAATATACAATGTTTTCATGATACTGTTTTTTCATTTATTCTATCCTTTATTTATATACTTAGATTTATTATTTATGAAGTTTATTGAACCTGGATCGATAAACAGGGTTGCGGAATTAGTTCGATGGAGTTACCGCGGCCCTGGAACGCAAAGGGCATTAGGAGGAACACGAATGGGTTTAAGTCTGTAAGAGTCTGACACTCCCTTCTGCGCCGAGCAAAACAAAGGAAACAAAACAAGCAAAAAAAAAAAGAATCAATAAACCTGTCATTTTACGATGGCTAAAATTTTGAAGATATAGAGTAGTCAACGAGCAGAACAACCAGTAGAGAGCGCATGCGGAGGCTACCGCGGTCACCAAGCATATGCTACTTCTAGCTAAACTCGATAGTGCTGTTCGCAACATCGCGACGATTATATCGATCTAATTTAAAATTTATCGACATAATCTTTCTTTTTTTTTTGTATTTTTATTGCTTTACTTTAATAGATGCTTTGCCTTGTAAAACGCAGGCAAGAGGAGTATTCTGGAATACTGTATTTTGATAGTTGCAACAAAAAAAAAAACAAGCATTTATTAAATATTGGCCAGGTATCGTAATTACATTTGATTACTTCATTTTTTTCTATGACAAGCTCCTAAAATTTGACGAGGGTGCAAGTCAACAGCTTTTATATCTCAAAGTTTGTTTTTAGACTGAATGGCGCTAGTATGTGAACACTTTGCAAGCCCCCCATTTATTTGTGCACGTTGTTAACGCCAATTTAATAAGTTAAAAAAAAAGTATATTATATGCATTAAAACTTGCTAACTTCCTAACGATGACATTGAGAAGAAATTTGGATTAAAGCTACATAAGAAAGTTATCTCTGATTGTATAAATTAAATCTTGTAAATAAATACCTGTTTTATTTCAAAATCAAGTCAGAAATCTCCGTTTCAAACAAAGTCAAATAATCATCGATATCGATATTTTTAAAGTATATTTTTGGAATCACTAGATAATCCGTTGTCATTTGTTTGTGAATTCTTTACCCAATCACAGCGGCGAGTCTTACCTCTCCCCCCGCCGTTTTTAGGTGACTTTGATTTAGAACAAAAGCTTGTCAATGATCTCTCTACTGGTTGTTGTGCTCTGTGAGAGTAGTATATCGTTAAGGTAACCTCGAAACATAAAAGAAACAATATCGGTGTTTTATCTTTTTTAATCGTTTATAAATCATTGCTGTTCAAAATATCAGTACATACAAGGGTCAAATAAGAACAGCTTATAACTTGGAGTCGAGACTGTCGAAGAAAACATTAACAATATGTAAGAAGTTAGATAGGTCAGCGCAGATCGACGAAGAAGTGTAATTACAGGCACATGAGACATTTTAAATTTGTCTCTGGGGTGGCAACGCATTTGCAAGGCCTCTGGTATTGCAAATGTCTATAGGCAGCGGTGACCACTTAACCCCAGGTGGGCTGTAGGCTTGTTTGCCATCCAATGACATAAAAAAAGAAGTCTTGTAAAGAAGGCCAGCTGCAAACCTAGAAGATTAAATGTACTCGTGTGGGTTAAAGTTTAGTACGAATATTTACAACCCGGACTTTATTACTATACTATGATATGCAAGAGTACACGGCAGGTAAGTTTATTTGTAGGAATAAAATGATGTGCACATTGCATATTAAACTTTATGTGCTTTGCTTAAAGTAGAAACTCAACAAAACTTATGGAGTGAATTGAGCCTACGGAAAAATCGTCGCAGAGCTTTACACATTTGAATTTTATGAAACATATTCTCATCCCAGTATTGTAACAGATAATTTTAAAATTAAATGTTAGGGGAAAATCATCATTGATATTGAACGCATTGCATGACATTTATTCACAACAAAACTGAAAGATAATTTATAATTACCGTGGTTATTTAGTGTCACGTGCAAGCCTAACCTCCGCCCGGCTTCTCGAACGACACGTTAATTATTGTGACAAGTTAACAAGGGCCAGGGGGAAAGGGGTGCTGTGATTGGTTGACTGAATATCCAATCACAGCACCTTACGGTCCCTTGTCAATTTGGTACATTCATTTTGCGTTGATTTTCGAAAATTCGTTATAACCAATTTCAACCTTATTCCCATATAGTTAGAGTTGAGATTCAAGTGTTATAATCGCCTCTTTGTTGATCTGAGCTGACCAAAGAATTAATCTAGTAAGTAACGTATTAGTCTATTTTAGTACATTGGAAGATTATTGTTAAGGAAGATATTTATGCAGTTGTAAAATATTGTCTAGTGTAAATAAGTTTGAAAGGAATCTATAATATAAAATATAATCTTAGAGGTCAAGAATCGCTCACGCAAGGCGTTATGTAACAAATTTCTATCTAGTTCAATTTTTTCTAATTTGTTGGAGTATCAAAGGGTCGATGTATGATCCATCACGATTGATAATTTGTTTAATTTGGGCCTGAAGCTCTCAATATACTAAGGTGTGCCAGAAGTGACATTAACAATTGAATGCAGGGTCTTAAATAATAAACTAACGACACGTAGATAACGCGATGGCCACCATTATATTAGCGACTGCCTTTTTTTGGTCGTAAAACGCGATGATTTATGCCCGATTCCTAAAACTTACCGACCGGTTTTAGTAAACCATACTAACGAACAAATGCCTTCTTATTTTCGTTGTTATTGGAGTTTATTTTCCAGCATACAGGTAGGTTTATATCCATATTTTTTTATAAACATTTCTACATTCAAAATTGTCTCCAAAATTTTCACAAACGACCAGTAAAGCATTCAAAAGAATTACGACTGGTAAGATAAACTATCCGTTTTGCATATAGGAACCGAGCATTAGACCACACGCAACTATCTGTCGCCTTCAGTTGATCAATATTCATCAACCACTTTCTGGTCAGACAAATATGGCGCAATTACCATATATGAACTAAGCATGAACTTAAAACAACGAAAGTACATTTTGCAAATATTTACGAATAACAAAACTGAAAACGAAGTTTACTCTTACCGTGTAGGTAATGTAAAATAAAATCAAAATCAATAGTTAAATAATTACAACTTAATCTAAGCTTCGTCTTCACTGGCGGATACAGATTTCCTAGACACCGGCGTGTCTGGTCTAGAATGTCTGGATCCTGATCTGGACCTGGAACCGGAACGTGACCTAGATCTGGACGCGCGGGATCCGGCCCGGGAACCGGATCTGCTTCGAGAACCGCTTTTGGATCTTGAACGTGATCTTGATCTTGAAACGCTTTTGGATTTGGACCTGTGGAATAAAATGCGTGGTTATATGATTTATATTGTAATTTAAAATAGGTGACGATATTTTGCCATTTTCAAGCTACAAAAAATAACGATTATGTAGGAACCTATTTTGACAGTTACGAACCAACAACATAACTGAGCTATATAGCTAATGATAGTAAAACATGCAACTACAAAAGTGATCCTAAGGCTGTTCGATATTGTATGAACTAGTATATTTTCTCTTTTAGTATTTTCTCACTAACCAGAATCTACATCATTGGTTTAAAACTTATAGTTACGCATTGAAACTGAATTAGGGGTATTTTACCTGGATCTTGACCTGGATACACTTTTGGATCTCGAACGGCTTTTTGAGCGGGACCTGCTTTTTGAACGACTTTTTGACCTCGATGCACTCTTGGACCTAAAATATAAAATTTATTATTTTCAAATTTACGTAACTACGTTTGGAAGAAGACATAAGATAAAGAGAGCCTTTGACCATAAGTAAGAGAAGATCACGGCCAAAAAAATAATAGTGTAAGACTACATTATTATTAGCTGTTTATTATGCAATAAAAAATTTAGCCGGTAACTTAAATACAGCTCAATTGACCTGTCACTGGCTCCTAATTTTCTTTCGCCGACAAACTCCACGAAAAAAAAATACGTACAAAAAACACGAGTGAAGTAAAACTTCTTAAATATAGAGAGTTTTTAATATCCTGGCCATGAGAGGAAGAGAGAAAGAAAATGTGCCCGCACACCCGCTCTCTCTCTTGCCCCTAAAGTAACATATAAAACATAACTCTCTTTCTATCTTCACTAACTTATATCTCCCTCTCACCTTCCGTTCGCCTCACCCGATCACACTTTTCGTAACGCTCTCATCACGTATTCACCAGTTTACTCAACCGTGCGTAAAGAAGTTTTACTTTAAAAATATTTTGTGATACTTACCTAGATCTTCCTTTGGACTTGGAGCGACTTTTGGAACGTGACTTGCTTTTAGACCTCGACCGGCTTCGCGATTTGGACTTGGACCTTGATCGGCTACGAGATTTGGATTTGGACCTCGATCTGAAAATATAAATGCGATATTTGCTATTGCTAATAATAAGTATTTATAAAGGAACCAGAGGTTGAGAGGTTTTACACTAGAACCTACCTGGCTTTTTATATACAGGGTGACCATAGCCGTTAACTACGTATACTGCTCACCAAATTAAGGACGCATTTACGAATTGACACGCTTCAATTCTAGGTATTGAGTCTTACTACTACATGTGCACGGCTTACACACACAGCGACATGCGCGAAGCGGCGAAATTATGAGTAAACTGACACGACTTGATACTTTTATTTGATTTTTAAGCGTTTATTTTATTTGGTATGGATGTCAAAAAGTAGAAAGAAAAAGAAGTTGATTTGGCACATTTTGTAGTATTCAGGTCAGATCATAATCAGATTGGTTCGATGGTACCATATCGCTCACCTAGTAGAATATTGGCACATCTGCAAAAAACGTGTAATTGAGTTTTTACCGCACAAGTGTTCAAAATTGCATAATCATAAGGTAAAATCGCAATTACACGTTTTTTGCAGATGTGCCAATATTCTACTAGGTGAGCGATATCATTATGGGTTTTACATACATTTGCCACTTCCAAAACATTCCTATTGGAATGGGCAACTAGATTCAATATATTATTGTTTTTTTTTTTCATGTAATGACGCATGACGTTCAAAAGTGCCATTTTATGGTTCAATTGAAATAAATGATTTGACTTTGACTTTGACTTCCCTTACATAGTTAAGGATGAAGCTGTACTGAACAAAACTATCGAAAACAGGGTAACAAAAAAAAAACTTAGTTTTCATAACATTATTAGGACAATGTAAAGAATGTTTTCGAAGTTCAATGTATCTTTTAAATCTTGGATCATTCAGTTCTGGAAGGAGGCAGTTCTTATAGAATCGAATTTCAATAAAAACACAAACAAAATTAAAATTAAACATAGAGGTTTACGATTTCTTGAAGCTGTTTCATGAAATAACCGTAGTTACTGAAACCTGGATAGGTTCTGTATGTAATTTTAAACTTAAGTACGTAAGATATTTCCACTGTTTTCATTAGGAATACTACAACTCGTTTGGTCATTTCTCTCCGGGCACACTTCGGATGTATACGTCGCGATACTAGTATCACGCCTACTTTCAGAATTTTGCCTATAAAAATAATAATAATTTATTTTAATGAAACTAATACTTATTTTTTATTCATAATAACGTACATGTATTTTTGATAATTTCAAATAAGTACAAACCGTATTCGATTTTCTGCTTTAAGCCTACAGGCATGAAGCTTCTTACGAGAGCTGTTCCAAAACGTATTAGGCCTTGGCATCTATAAAAACAATTGAGTTATAAGAGGTTTTTAAACTAACTCTTAACAACCAGCTCCACACGTCTATTAGTTCCAGCAGACTTCGAAGTTCACCTTCAGGTCACTCTATGAAGTCCTGTTGTAAGGTCTCGACATAACTAATAACAAAAGGAGCCCAACTCGGCACACGTAGCTCGGGTTGGGTTTTAAAACGTGCTGCCTCGCTGGAGGAAATGTGAGAATATCAGGGGTTTCTAGGGGGCACCTTTGCAACATTTTTTTTTGCTAGAGACGAAGTTTTATCCAAAAGCGTTTAAAGAAAAGTCCAAAATTTTGAGATTAGGAATGGAATTTACGTCGTAATGTCTGGCTCCGAGTGCGCCCGGAGTCCGACTCAGACCAACTTGACTGGATTAGGTTGGGTGCTTAATGCCCTCCGTCACCCCCAGAACCACCAGAATCTACATTTGCTGTGACAAAACGATTAAAAAAATACGCATTTCCGGCAAGCAAAGTTAGGGGGGATGGGTCCCCCCTCCCCTCCTCTTCCCCTCCACTACTTCATGGAACCCTATTGAGGCAGCACGTTTCTAAACTTCAACCCGTAGCTCTACTCGTCTATTAGTTCCACCAGCAGACTTGGAAGTACATCTTCAGGTCACTCCATCAAGTCCGAAACGAAATATGAATTTATGATCCCCACTTACTTCTAGCAAAAATATAAAAAACTGTGAATAAAATCTTTCCTTGGATGTGTGGACCGTATAAAATGTTAAAGTATCAAGTTTGGTATGTCAACTATTTTATATTCGTACAGCGATCTTTTTCAACACGAGCTGCTGCTTACAAGCGACACAGTGTCCACCCACGACGGCGCCCGAGCGCAGACTAAAATGTCATGTCATGTCAATGTCAATTGTTTTTGGAATAAACAAAGAAAGCGACCAATAAAATGACCCCTAATTCAATCCATTAAGATTCACGTATTAGAACAAAATAAGTGAAAAAATAGATTTGATTTTTATTTATTTTCTGATATTTTTTGTAACATTTAGATAATTCTTTACAGTAACTTTTTGAGTTGAACATGTCTGCATTCATAAAATATTTAAAAATAAATAAGATATGTCATTAAACAGGAGAAACATGTACCAAAACTCAACACGATATCGTTATTTTCGTGTGAAGTGGCAACGGAAATATTTTTTTTAAATATTATAAATCAAAATATCCGAATAAAAAGTTACCACGACTTAAAGATGAAGAAGTAATCTATCTGTGGTAATTTTTAGTTACATGTGGTTTAGTTCCGTTTTGCAGCACAGTTCACCGAAAAACTACTTATTTTTGACAGATTTGCAAATGCGTCCTTAAGTAAATTTAGGTAAAAATTATAGCTGGGAAAGGTTTTCCTTTCTGGTGTAAAAAAATACTGTTTATAAACATTAAGCTTAATGGTGCATACGATGCAGGGAGCGTAAGGGTACTTAAAGTGTAATTTCGAGTGATAACCTAAGCATACCGTAGTATAATTTTTGTACTTACGACCGTTAACATCGAAATTTTAACTTTATTTCTATACCCTAAGTTTTATTTTTATTTGTCGTTAAACATACCTTGTCATGCCTAGCCACCAATGGCCGCCGCCGGGCCTTAGGAACGATGTATACTTGATACTTGATACCACTATATTTAAAAAAGCACATAATTCTTACCTATCACTATCCGACGCAGACATAATCCTCTTGCGTCCTTTATTAGCGGGCGGGCTTCGACTTCCACTGCCACTGCGACTTCTGCTGCGCGACTTGCGAGAGGTGTCGGATTCCGACTCTGAAGTCGATATAGTTTCCTTGGATACGATTTTCGCGCGTTGTTTCGCGCCAAGTTTGTCATCAGCGGCTCTCGCTGCTCTCGCCTTCTCGCGTTTGCCAATACCTTTTTCGCCCTGTATATAAATAATAATAAAATATTTGTGATGTAAAAAAAATGAGGTGTACTTATACAACATGTTATGCAACGCATATATAAAATATGTTGTATTATAAGCCGGTTAAATAGGCTTTTCTTATGATCTTTACATTTCATTCAAATGTTTTTTTTTGTACATATTATTTATTGTGTAAGTACGTTTTTCTTTCAATCACGCAATAACGGCTAAACGGATTCCAATTAATAATTTGACTTACTAGGGAAAAGTTGACTACCCCCGAACTGTCACTTTGACAATGACATTTCTTTGTTTACATTATTGATCTTGAATTCGATTTCTGGGTTTGGACTGTGTGTCTGGATATCTTAATATAGGATACTTTTTACCATAAACATAAAGTTGTTACCGAGGAACACAAAAAAAGCTCCGGGAATAAGTTAAACCTTAAAAATCAGCCGGATAATGGAAACTTTTTTATAGATGGTGACCACATACTGTGGTGGTTTTTCATATGGTGATGTCGTTTCCATTGTGTGGTGATGGGTGGTTGTAGTGGTACATACCTTCTTCCTGCCTCGTTTCTTAGGCGGGTCGCTGTCGCTGCCGGAGCCGCGCCTGTTCTTGCGCGACTTGCCCTTGCGGCCCTCACCCTCGCGCTTGCGTTTGCGTTGCTTCGGCTCGCGACTGGGAACATAAGTTTGTAATGTAACTTATTTCGATCACTTTATTTGTTTTCTATGTAGCTTGCTTCTATATTAATGTTTGTATAATTGGGTAGATAACACCACTGGTCAATTGACATGCACTTTATGAGCTGTCAATACGTGATCCCCATAGATTTTGTATGACAGAATTATGACTTCACTTTTTGACATCTCAATCACTAACTATTTATTGATTTCAAACCAACTAAGAATCTATTTTATAGTTATTTAATAATAATAAATTTATCTCACAGAAAAATTACACACTCAATTCCAAAGCAAATTACAATAAGTGTTTCAATTACAAGACCAACCCACTTCGAAATTTAATTTGGGAACCTCTGCATCCATCTATGCATCTGTAGTAAAAAAAATTACGGATTTTCGGGCCAAAAAAAAGTGTATTTTTTAGAGAATTAACGTCTTTGATTTTTTTTTATGGTCTTCCACCCAATTAGACAAAACGTATGGATTTGCAGGTGATGATTTTACGGTTACAGCTTTTATCCTGTAGAGGAATGAAAAACAGAGTATAAAGCTTGTAGAGACTCACCCTTCTTCCCTAGGCCTATCACTGCCGCTGCCAGGTGAATCAGACACATACTCGTCTCGCCTCCTGCCGCGCCCGCCCTTCGACTTGTTCTCAGACGGCATGTCGGCGAACAGCAACGCGTTCTTCGTCTTCTCCTTGTACTCTTGACGCTTCTGTGACATCTCCACTGTACTCTTGGCTTGCTCTTCTTCGCGGCGCTTGCGTTCGTCTTCCTGTTAGAATAATATTTTGATGACATTTTAATCAGAATAGCGCTTACGCTCCGCGATCACGCTTGCGCTACGCGCTCCGAACTAAACCGAAACTGTATACTTTTATTTCATAACTTTGTACATGTAAATCCTCCATTGCTAATAAAATGTTGGCAATTCAGTATAAAATCTTGAATCAATGAACCCGTGGTCCGCTAGATGTCGCCACAAGTAGCGGGTGTATACCTGCTGCTTGCGGAAGGCCTCGCGCTGCTCGCGCTGTCGGTCTCGCAGGGTGACCTCCTCGGTGTGCTGGCGACGTGCCCGCGCCACGTGCCACTGCGCCTGCGACAGCAGGTCCGCGCACGTGCGCGCCTCCGCCCCCGCCGCGCCTGCTGCGCCCCCAGCCGCGCCCCCGCCAGCTCCGCCCACCGCGTCCGTGCGGGCTGCGGCCTCGCCCGCCTGTACATACAAATCATTCATATTGTACTACAAAAAAACATATAAACATAAAAAAGTAATAATAATATATCGGATGTAGGACATCTATCCCTAAATTGAAACAATGATTTTTTTTTATTCTGGAATGACAATAACATTATTTTATAGGAAAACCATAAGTAAAGAGGATTTTAATATTTTTTCACAAAGTGAAAATTCGCTGTTATTCCTTCTGTATGGACCTCAGTGGTTGGTAATTTTTTTTTGCCCTTGCTTTAGTTCAATATTTTATATCGTTAGTAATTATTATTATTAGGGATGACTGAAACAGCAAAAGACTAATTCTCAAACGTGATCTGTCGAAAAAAGGGAAAACATTCTAATTTTCCTGCAAAAAAACTGCATTTGTTTTGAAAGTCAGAATGTGAGAATAGTGTTCTAGACTGACGAAATTAACGGATAGATGTCCCTTACAAACCGTATATAAAATTGCCTAGAATAATTAGCATCTGTGTTACCTCAACCCCACTGAGCCTGGTAAAGTGTCGATGCGAGACATGCAACTCATGCACAGCCCGCAGCACGAGCCGCAGGTCGGAGCGGTCGTCCTTGAGCACGAGCGCGGCGCGGCGTCGCAGCGTGAGCGCGGTGTTGTACGCGAGCGCGGCGTCGTGCGGCGCGACCCGCCGGGCGCGCAGCAGCGAGGCCCGCGCCGCGCCCGCGCGACCCGCCAGTGTCTGCGCGCGCGCCACCCACGTCAGCCACTCCACGTCGTGGTGCATGCGGAACTTGCGCACGCAGTTCTCGTACTGTGGGATAGAGTCATGTTGAGTTTTTTTTTGGGTTTCGTACCCTAAGGGCAAAACAGGACCCTTTTACTAAGACTTCGCTGTCCGTCCGTTTGTCTGTCTGTCCGCCTGTCACCAGGCTATATCTCATGATAGTTAAACAATTCAAATTATTTGATGATGATGTATTTCTGTTACCGCTATAACAACAAATATTTAAAAAAGCAGAATAAAATAAATATTTAAGGGGGCTCCCATACAACAATTGTGATTTTTTTGCTGTTTCTACAGATAATGGTACGGAACACGTTTCGTACGTTCGTGAACTTAAATGGCTGAACAAATCTGGATGAAATTTGGCACTGAGATAGATTATAGTGTGGAATAACACAATAGAATACTTTTTATTCCAGAAAAATGTACGGTTCTAGTACACATGAAAGTAAAACATAAAAAGCACCACCCACCATTTGTATCGCATTGATGTACTGTTTCTGTTCAACGTAAATGTGCGCGATGTTCATCCATACGTCGGGGAAGTCGGCCGTCGCTTCACGCACTTGTGCGAATATATCGCGGGCTTCGTTCACACAACCCTGTTGTAAAAGAGATACTTTATTATCAATTAATACACACAGGCACAGACACTAAAAATACTGATCGTTTTCGGTTGTTAAAACAGCTAAAACAAAAAATAAACAACAAATGCGTGTCTATTATTCAATTTATAAATCTAGTAAAAAAGCATCAGTTCTTTCCCTCTTTTTAATCTTCAATCATACCTATAACACATAATATACACACAAAAATCTCTTTCCGCACTTGTCCTCACTTCTACTTATTTAAAATTTTGCTGTGCCCAACAGGGTTCATAATTGTTTCAACCTATTAACATTCGGTATATTTACATTATAGCTTGCAAATCTCAAAACTTAATTTGAGAATTGAAAATTACATATTATTGTATTTTTATCATTCACTAAAGTAATTGACTGATGGCTGAAAAAAAGTAGCTCATTAGGAAGAGTTCAAAGTTACTTGTTTACTGCAACAATATACACACTTCCATACTTTTTACATACATACAATTTCATATATATCCCACTTTGTCTTACCTTATGTGCAAGTACGCATCCAATGCCGTTGGCAGCCCATATGTTCTTAGGGTCGTTCTTTAGTACTTGTTTGTACATGGCGAGGGCTCGCTCTTGATGTCTTTTCTCTCTGTCTTTCTCACGACAAGGCTGGTGAAGCGTTTGGAGCCAAACATTACCTGAACAATTATAATAAATTAATAAACGGATTTTTTCCTGAAAGGAGTGCATCTGTGTCTGTGCACACAGTTAAGCACTTTGTTTCCAGTGTTCTTGGCTAGTCTCTGTTGATAATGATCGAAATCGGGTCGAGAGAATTAAAATACTTCCTAGTTTATTTAGCAGTGTTTCAATTTAATACTTGAAACAGTGGTAAATGGCCTAGAAATTACTGGTGTGACGACTTAGGGCGCTTTCAATTTAGACGATTGGTGCCGGACTGCTGCAGTCCGGGTATCGTACTGCGCACGGGCGGTTATGATTTTTCATACAAAATGTTTCAACGCAAAGTCGTGCGACAGCAGTGCGGCGCACGTCCGTATACGGAACGGCTGAGACACTGACAGGTTGTGTCAGTGTCTCAGCTCAGTCGTTGTTCGCTAGTGCTGTGAACGCATCGTGTTTCTTAGAAATTCGACCGGACTGCAGCCGCGTATCTCTTCAAATAAGACGATTTACGTCGTACTGCTGTCGTCCGGCAGCAGTACGGCTCATGGTCGTAACAACCGTGCGGCAGCAGTCCGGCACCAACCGTCTAAATTGAAAGCGCCCTTAGATCCATTATTGACTAAAGAAGACAGACAAGTCAGAAATGTAAATATTTAAAACAGAGACCATTTGTCACCAGTGGGACAAACTACAACACATATAATCACGCCTGTATTCCCCGAAGGGTTAAGCAGAGGTGTACCAATTTAAACCCACAGTTCGTTGTTATTTTTTTTAATTCAGAATAAAGCTGGATATCTGAAACGATCTATAGAAGAATACATTCAATTCATTTACACAACTCACCAAGAGCGATCAGCGAGTAAGCATCATTCGACGTGGTCGAGTTCTGTAATATCCTCTCAAACTTCTTCTGTCCAGGCCCCCACTCCTGCTGCGCTAAATGCAGGTTGCCAAGCAACGACCACGTGTCGGGGTGCTCCGTGTTCACTTTCAGGGCTTCCTTGAACCAATCAGACGCTTCGTAGATCTGACCTTTGTCGCGAGCCATGCAACCTAACCTGTACAGTTGAATAAGGTTTAATTTGCATGCTGAAGAGAATAGAGCTACTCAAAATATAACTTTATTTACGACACGAAAAGATACACATAACATTTTTGGAATTTAGAATATGTTGCGCCTTCTCACTATGAAATTGTCACAATGAAATGTGTATCCTTTCGTGTAGTAAATAAAGATATATTTTGAGTATTTCTATTAAAATTTGAGCACAGCGTCGCGTCGCGTTGCGTCTCGGTGTAAACTGACCCTAAAAGACTTTAGGGTCAGTTTACACCGAGAGACATCAAAATTCTTGTTTCCAATTGATGTTATTTCTAGATAAACAAATATCAACTTAAAATAAGGGTAAATTAAGTTAATTTCAGAGTGAGTAGTACAATTGGAAATGTCAATAAAGTTGCAGCGCGCAGTTGGAATAATAATCTAAGTAAGTGTTTTAAGTGCAATATCGTTCGAACTTAAACCAAAGATTGTAAACTAGTAACATGAATCTTGCTTTATGGACTTTAAAACTGAGACGGTAAGACCAAATTTACTTTGTAATAATTTTCTTACCTCAAATAACAATCAATATAATTGGGATGTTCCTTTAATATGTCCTTGTACAACTTCTCGGCCTTATTATACATACACAGCGCTTCATTAAGCCGCGCTAAGTTGTACATAGTAGTGACTGCTATAGAGTTGTAGTACTGAGCGTCTAATGTCTCCGCGTCTGCTTTTTCCCTGTAAAAAAGTTCATGAATTAAGCCAAAGCATCAATCATTGTAATTTAAACCTTATGACAATTACATTAAATGCCACATGGATTGAGCTCGCTATTTGCAACATTGGTATAGTCATGATGAGTTTGCTCCATGTGACATTTATGTAATCAGAACAAGGTTTAAATTACAATGACTTCCGCAAAATAAGTCATTGTAATTTGAACCTTATGAGTGTATATTTATATTTGAATTTTACCTTTCAAGTGCCTCTTCCAAATAATTCTTAGCTTCATTCAAGTTTCCAAGTCTGTAATGCAAGGCAGCAACATTGTTTAATATTTCTGCCGGAATATCTGCATTCACTTTCTCCTTGAGAATCTTCATTGCAGTGCTATAGGCGTTTAGGGAACCCTAAAAAAAATAGAAAATGTTTAAGACATATTATGGCCTACTTAGGTAGTAAAGAACAATGGTAATTTTTTTGTGAGACATTCATACATTCAAATGTTATTGGGTTTTTCTATGAAAATCTCAGTAGCAGCTCGGAGTTAGGATTTATGCCCGGTTAATGGCAATAGGCTTGCCTCCTATTACATGGGACCTAAATCATACCGGCGAACTGTGAGTGTGCATTGATACACCTCTGCCTAACCCTTCAGGGAATGCAGGCGTGACGGTATATGTCATACATAAACGCACGCCTTTTTCCCATGGGGGAAGGCAGAAACAGTGAGATAGTTACCTGCAAATCATTTTGTTCCAATATTTGCGCCAACTCTATCCAAGCTTCCACATCATCGGGAAACTGTTCAGTTACTTTCTTTAGATGCTGTCGAGCGATGTCTCGCTTCGACTGCGAAGGCGAGTTGGCATACAAGGAACCTAAGATCTTCATCGTTTCATAGTTCCCTGGTTGTACTTTCAGTACTTTTTCGAAGCACTGTGCTGCCTGAAGAGTTAAGATATAAATTAATATGAGTTTTGTAGGTAAAACAAATTGAGTTATTGACATTTTCTACTAAATAAATTAGTATTATGACTGTCGAAATAATGTTTTAATTGCTTACTGTTTCTTAACTAATTTTGAATGTTAAATCGCAGTCAAAGTCAAATTATTTATTACAATTAGACCATTAAAAGGCACTTTTGAACGTCGTTAACATCTATTTTTACAAATAAACAATTCCATTTAATTTTCACAAATGTGACAGGTTCAAACCACTCCAACTTAATTACTATGAAAGCAGTCCACTATGATTCTTGTCTCACAAAAACATAACTGCTGAAGAAAACTAAAAAATGTCTATATCCTTTCCAATCACACAATCTTACAACCCGCGAAGATTCTGAATTCAAATCAAGGTAAAAAAAAAGCAAATGAATAAATAGTTTTACTTCCTTTTTTTTTGTTATTATTACATTTTATTTTTATCTAATTTTAAGGTTGTTAATATATAATAATAACTAAACTTCTTGCTATCTATCTACAACGCTATGACAAGACTTCACTTTGTTCCTCCTCAATGGAAGACAGCGAAAATCTTAATGGTTCCGAAACCAGGAAAGCCACTTGAAGACCCGAAGTCATACCGACCTATAAGTCTACTCCCAATAGCTTCAAAAATATTTGAATCGCTCCTTCTGCTACGATTACTACCAATAATTAAAGAAAATCTTTTAATACCCGACCATCAATTTGGGTTCCGACAGAGGCATGGTACAATAGACCAAGTCCACCGGCTTGTTACTAAAATTCATAGTACATTTGAAAATAAAGAATATTGTGCAGCTGCATTCCTTGACATTTCTCAAGCATTTGATAGAGTCTGGCACGAGGGCCTCCTTTATAAAATCAAAACTTGTTTCCCAAGCGACATCTTCCAAATCTTGGTATCGTACTTGAAGGACAGACATTTTTTCGTACAAAGTGGCGAAGCGTCTTCAAAACTATATCCTATATCTGCTGGGGTTCCCCAAGGCAGTGTGCTTGGGCCTATTTTATATTTGCTTCATACTGCTGATTTACCAACATCAAATCAAGCGACTACAGGAACGTTCGCGGATGACAC
The DNA here is from genome assembly GCA_932526535.1 of Caradrina clavipalpis. Taxonomy (NCBI): domain Eukaryota; kingdom Metazoa; phylum Arthropoda; class Insecta; order Lepidoptera; family Noctuidae; genus Caradrina; species Caradrina clavipalpis. The sequence goes on from OW052098.1 coordinate 12,772,501, forward strand.
AGCTGTTCTGGTGTCTCATAGTGATCACAAAGTGGCAACAGCTATGCTGCAGGTATGCTTGGATGACATAGCCTTGTGGCTTAAGAAATGGAGCATAAAAGCCAATGAGACCAAGTCGGTAAACGTTACGTTCACTAAAAGAAAGGATACCTGTCCACCAGTACAGTTAAACAATATTTTACTGCCTCAAGCTGAACATGTCAAATACCTAGGTTTATACCTCGACAGGCGCCTTACATGGAAAAAACACATCTTCACAAAACGTAAACAACTTGGACTGACACTGAGAAAGTTCTACTGGGTAATTGGCCGAAACTCACAGCTACACCTGCAAAATAAAACCCTGCTATACAAAACCATAATCAAGCCTATTTGGACCTATGGCATCCAGCTATGGGGAACAGCATCTCACTCCAACATTGAGATCATACAGCGGTTTCAGAATAAGATCCTAAGAACAATCACAAACGCACCATGGTATGTACCAAATGAGGCTTTACACCATGATCTGACGATTCCCACAGTCAAAGAAGAAGTAAAGAACTACATCAAGTCATACAAAGAGCGAATAACTCGTCATCCAAACATCCTGGCAAGTCACCTTATGGATGGAACAGGGTCCAGAAGGCTCAAGTACAAAATACCTCAAGACTTCATCTGACAAACCTAGCAACATATTATGCTAGATAAGTAAATAGGATGTGTCATAGGACACATACCGAGCAAGACCATCTAAACCCGTCAAACAATTTACTTAATGTCCAACAATACTGAGACAGATTGTAAAAAAAGAATAGAGAAAAAAAAAATAAAAAATAATAATAATAACTAGCTTCTGCCCGCGACTTCTTCCGCGTCACAGTTGATGTGTTATCCTAAGGGTACCGTACATTTTCCCGGGATAAAAAGTAGCCTATGTGTTATTCCAGACTATAATCTATCTTTGTGCCAAATTTCACCCAGATCCATTCAGCCGTTTAAGCGTGAAAGAGTAACAAACATCCATACATCCATACTTACAAACTTTCGCCTTTATAATAGTAAGTAGGATGACATGATTAAGTAAGAAATAAATAAAAAGTTCTTACATTCTCCGTGTCCCCTCTATAGATATACATCTGTCCGAGCCCATAGTGCGGCAACACAAAGTTGGGGGGAGCGAACTGGGTCGCTTGGTAGTAATACTGGAAGGCCTGGTCGCAGTCGCCTTGAGCGTGGAACGCGCGAGCCAGGTGGTGGCAACTCTCCGCTCGCATTGCTTCGTTCTCGGTGTTGTGGAACGCGTGTAAGGCTAGATGTTGCACCTTGCTGTAGTCCTGGTAGAAATAGGAAAGTTAGTATTCTTTAAAAGGTCAGTATTTGTTACGATTTTAGTGGTATGTAATTAAGATTATATTACTGTGAATTCAGTTTTAACGGTCAATTCTAGTGGACGGAAGACACTGGATGCCGGCCGCTTCTAATTAGTTCTTTTGGAAATCTGTGGGGGAGATTATATATTATCTATAGGCTATATAGGCTATGTACAGCAGTGGACATCCTGTGACTGATATGATGATAATGAACCAATTCTAGTGGCCATCAGACTTGAATGCTTGTTTGATTATATGATAGGCATTAGGGCCCACTTTCCCCAAAATCTTTAGCGTTAAATGTGCTTAAATTAGCATTCTGTCACTGTCACCTTATAATAATGTGACATAGATGTAATGAATGTATATAACTTAAACTGTAACAGAAAAAAAGATTCGATAGCAAATATTCCTTATAAAACTTACCTTTTTGAAAAAGAAATGGTTAGCCAAATGGTTTAGAACCATAGGGTTCTTGGGGTCGATCGCATACGCCTTTGATAACATAATCACAGCCATTTTGTTGGACTCGCTTTCCTGAAGATTGAGTTTGAGGATGGACAAGCCGACTAGCGCACCAACACATTGTGGGTCAAGTTGTAATGCTCTCTCGAATGCCATCCTAAAAACAATAGGATGGATAAAATAGTATGAAGAATTGGTTTAAAATAGGCTGAAAAGCGAATTAATTTGCTAAGCTATGCCGTATATTTAGTTAGTTTTAAATCACTTTATTTTTTCGTTTCAAGTATTGATCTAAAATCTGATCTGACCTAGACTTAATAAATTTTATTAAAAAAAATAAGACTGCGTCATTAAAACATTTACCACTTTACATAACATGTATCTGACTACTATTATAAATGTAAGTTTGGATGTTTGCTATTCAATCATGCCAGCATGGCTGAATGGATCTGGATGAAATAGTATATCAACTTTGACCTGTATGAGGTACAAGAAGAAACTAGTAATTTATAATACAAAAAAAATATATAAGTACCTTGCTTTTTCCTGATTATTCAGCTTCATAAAACAATGTCCCATTCCCAACCGTAATGCCGCTGGACTGTCCGGGTTAGTTCTCAGGGCTTTCTTGTAAAAAGCCAACGCTCCTCTGTAATCTTTTCGGTTGAATGCGATACAAGCTTTGCCAAGCAATGAGGGTACGTTGTTGGGCGATTGGTTCAGTACAAAGTTAAATTGGGCATCCGCTTGCTCCATTTTGTCACCTTCGAGAAGACAGAAGTACGCACGACCGAGGAGATGGTTCTAGACATTAAAAGAAAAATATTGCAGCTGTTAACCTGTATTCATGAGATTTTTGTTCATTAGGTTTAGAAATAATATTATAACTCACTTGATCGTACATGATGATTTTGTCCGCCATAGTGTATAGAAGAGTTGCTTTGGTAAACAACTCTTTTTTCTTGTCTTTCAACTTCTCTTTATTGGCCTCTTGGACATAGTATGCGGCCAACATATCGAGGGCTCGCATCTGGTCTCTTTCAAAGTCCCTATATTCAATGTTGGCATCTGTACGAGATGACTCCAGTATTTTGAGGAAGTCATCGATCTTCTTTTGCTTGTAGTATGCAAGCTGGAACAAAAACCATATATATGAAAAGACGATTTATTCCCTTTACGTCGAGTCCCGTTATGTCGAGCCGAAAACCTTGTCTCGCTTACCACGTTTTTATTACCTATATGTCGAGTTTTATTATATCATATTTTAGAAGTACAGTCACGTCCAATGAAGTGCAAGTTCTGTAATGGTTTATTATACAGTTCATGAAGGAATATTGATAATAATTTAATTTTCGTCGAAAGTCAAAAAGGTGGCAAAATTTTATTGAAAGATGGCTACCGGTACCGCATTAATAGAAAAAATAAATATGGCTCCTCAATTTGGTACTGCACAAAAAAAAAAAAATTGTAAAGCTTCTTTAACTTTAGATGAAAAGGAAGCAAACACTAAGGACTGGAGCAATAGATCATGTTTGTTTGCCAGATTACAAAAAAAAGAAGAATTGGAAAAAAAGTTTAATCAATGTAAAAATGACGTACGGACAGACTTGAAACCCATACCTACTATGTATGCAATGTCCGTGACAAGTTTAAAAGATAATAATGATTACGCTGACCAAGTTCGTAGCTTCCAGTGTGAAAAATGCACTCTACCGTTCAAGAAATATTTTTTTCAAATGTTAGTAGGACTCATCATAACCTTTTCCCAACTATGTTGGGGTCGGCTTCCAGTCTAACCGGATGCAGCTGAATACCAGTGTTTGACATGGAGCGACTGCCTATCGGACCTCCACAACCCAGTAACTGGGCAACACGATACCTCTTGGTTAAACTGGTTGTCAGACTTCTTGGCTTCTGACTATCCGTAACGACTGCCAAAGATCTGCGAACGACAGCCGGGACCAACAGCTTTACGTGCTTTCCGAGGCACGGGGGTGTCATACCACCAACTTCCAAATTCCGCCTGTTACTGAGAAATTCCTAATGGAAAAACCCAATAATACTTTTTGCCCGACCTGGGAATCGAACCCGGGACCCCTCGCTCGGCAGTCGCGCTTGCGACCACGAGACCAACGGGGCAGTCAAATGTTAGTAAGACTACATTCCAGAAATTAGAGGATGTAAAAAATTCACCAGTAAATCGCAAAAGATTCTCTGGTTGTAGAAAGTGGTGAAAATTTGAATGAAAAATATTTTGGAATTGCAGCAATAAACGCTATTAAAGACATTTTTCCATTAGTTGATATAAGCGGATGTTTTTTCCACTTCCATAAGGCGTTGTGGAAAAAAGGAAAACAGACCGGAATAGTAAATGTTCCCGGTGGAAAAAAATATATTACCATGCGTGCAGCCACAGCACGTCTTCCCAAAAATTTCATCCCAGAAGCATGGATGTTATTATTAGAAAGTGCACCTGAAGGCAATGAAGCCAAATAATTTAATGAATGCGTAACATCGCAGTGGATTAACAAAAATATTAATTTGTTTTGTTGTTACAACGAACGCCACAGGACCACAAAACCAGTAGAGGGATGGCAAAACAGTTTAAATAAAAAGCTTAATAAAAGACCTCCGCTATATATTCTCATTAGCACACTTAGAGATGAGGCTAAAGAAGCTAGGTTTAAGATAGAGCAGGTAAATGTCTACAAAAACGATAATCAGAACCTAAGAAAAAAAAAATGCTTGGCTATTGATATACCTACGTATAAATAAAATAGTTGAAGATTTTACAACTAACAAAATTGATTTAATGACTTGTCTTAAACGCCTATCAATTAGGTATAAGATTTGATAAGTGATTATCTTTTAATTATTTAAAATATATGTTACCTAGGTTGTTGATACAAAGGTATAACGTAAATCAATAACGCTAATTTAAAATAAGTAATAGAACAAATAATAAAACAGTGTTTTTATGCCATTGGCTTTTAATTTACATCCCTGACTGTACTTGTTCACCAAACTCGACATAAAGGTAATTGAAAGCGTAAAATATCAATACTTTGGAGAACAATAGACTTCTAGACTCGACATAACGGGACTCGACATAACGGGACTCGACATAAAGGGAATAAATCGAAAAGACAATGGTAATGGTAAACAAGAAAAGTAATCTTTAATTATTTTTTTTTGGTTTCTTCTGGTTCAAAATTGAGCAAAGATCTCCGTCCATCTCCTTAGAACTTGTGTTGTAATAGCCCAGCGGTTAAGGCTCCAGCCTCTCATGCATGAGGTTGAAGGTTTGCAAATGGGGACAGGCAAGTACCAATGTGACTTTTTCTATGTACTTTCTAAGTTTATCTTGGACATCGCTGACATTGGTAACCATGTCAGAGGCGGTTTTGAAACTCTGACACTAGGGTGTGTGGGGTCGATGAACCTTACTGCCCACACAATAAAGAAGAATCTTGAATCTGTGAAGGTAACTTTGTCTCCTGTCTCTGGTCTGGTAGTACCAAGCTCCTAATATGTGCACTTCACCCTAGCAGTGATTATTCATGATATAATTATATAATCTACAGATTTTTCAAAGTTATTCAGTCAAACATAGGTAAATATCTAGATATGCACCACATCAAGATATCAAATTAATAATCACAAACTAAACCTAAGACGACCCACTGATCAAATAATCAGCGAACATAGAAAAGGTTATGTGGTAAATTGCCCAAAAAATACATTATTCTAGTAACATCAAAAGATATATTATTATAGCTAAAGTATGTCACATCTACACAAAAAGTTAGAAAATTTTTCAACATATACATGGCCTACAAGATAATATGGATTTCATTAATATTGTAATTAACAAAATGTAAGAATTAATCTCTGCATTCGTGTTTTTTAAGCAGTATCGATTGCTGTGTCTTATTAGTAATAAGGACTACGTGTTAGTATAAACAAAAGTTGAGGTTAAGTTTACTTACGGCAACGTTGATCCAGACATTAAGCTGTGATCTTTCCTGCTGTAATATACTAAGCACCTCATCCCCAGACGGTAACTGTTCTGGATCTAATTCAATCACCTAAATAAACAAAAATATAATATGATTACGACATTGACATTTTCAAATGAAAAAGTAAATTGTTATATCGTATCAACGATAGTCACCTCATCGGTGCTCATTAACGGGATTTCGAGCGACATTTTGCTGCTTTTTAATACACTCCACTACATCACAAAAACTGTAATAACTTTATTTTTTATATTTAACGAAAATATATGAAGACGCTGGCGCAAACTATGGATTTGAGCCAACTTTTTTTTTTACAGTTATGGCATTTCATAACAGTGTTGCCGTAGTTGGGTTTTTGATTGACAAAAGTCTGAAACTTTCACATTCCTAGCACACACACTTAGCAATATGTATTTAAAAATTGTAATAAAAGAAGTAGTACCTAATAAACATAAAATTATGAAACTAGATTAGACAAAAAGTAGAGTTACAGCTTCTACCAATATTATTATAATCTTACTGGCAATTAAAAATACACAGATAACCTATAAAATTCTGCCGTTGGCCGTTTAACAAATAGTCAATTCCTTAATGTTACTAAAACCGTGGCGTTGTGATACTGTGTTCAAGGAAGGAATCAAGCCGGCTTTTCACTGCGGGATGTAATATATATTACATCCTGGAATATATATTACATCCCGCAGTTGCTGTTCACACTGAAAGATATATATTTGGTTCAAACAGTTCTGCAGTCTGCACCGTTCCGTTCAAAGCGAGGGCGAGCCAGGGGGGGTGCGTTGTCCGGGACGTGAGGTAAAATATATATCTCCTCTTTATCGCCCATTCGGTCGAAAAAATATTTATAGTTTGGGATATAATATATATTACAGCTTAGTGTAAAGAGGTTTCTTAAATAGTATGGTGAGCGATATTAAATTATATCTCGTGATGTAATATATATTACATTACATCCCGCAGTGAAAAGCCGGCTTATTGCTCTCGGTGTTTCGGCACAGGTTTTGCTCATTTAACGCCAGTTAAGTTCATAATAAAGGGGTATCTGATTAATTATTGCTACGCTTGAACTCGATTTTGTGATTATCCGGCTCGGGGGAGCCGAGTTACCTCGAGTTGAACACAACTGTAGTTAACTTGAGTCGCTCCAGTTAGTCGATTCGACTCATTCAATCTCATACGTCAAAACTGCATGATTATTGATTGATTGTTATTTAAATTATCTTTGTTGTGAATTTGATTGTTTGTTTGTGTATTTTTATACATTTGAATGGATAATTTATATATTTTGAAAATAAATGAAAAGAAGAATTGTAAAATGAATACACATAAGGCTGGCCTCATATTATACGCACTGCGAGATCACATACCATTTACAATATAATTTATTAAAATCTACTTGCAACGCGAAGGTGACCAATATGGATGTAAATATGAATCAAAAAGTTACCTGTAAACGGCTCAGACCAAATCCTATTATGGAGGAATGGTTAAATAAAATGTACGAGGATGCTAAATTAAGCAATAGCTATCTTGTAGGTATGTTAAAGGAGGCACTGGATTCTCTGATTAAATATCCTTTACCCATAAAATCAGGGGCCGAATGTATGATACTGAAAGGGTTTGATAGAAGGTTGTGTGACTATCTCGATAAGTTGTTAAAGGAAATTAGCAATGGTGAAGCAACAGATTCTGACAACTCTGAATCAGAATCATCTCCATCACCATTAATGATTGATGCCGCAATAAGCGAAAGCAATATTCCATGTGTAGATCTCACTGACCAACCAGAATCATCACCACAACCAGATACAGATAGCATGCAACAAATTCCAGTTGATGAAGATCAACACATAAATGCTTCTCCGTCTGTCAAAAATAAAAATGAAATTAAAGACAAAAAAAAGGCTATAAACAAGTCTAAAAAGTATAAGCCTGCTCACAGATCCGGAGGTTATGCTATACTAGTTGCCCTACTAGAACACAGTTTAGAAAACCCAGATAAAGCTTATTTAAGCAAAGAAGACCTGATAGAAAAAGCACAGGAACATTCAGAAGAATCATTTGTGCGACCAAAACCTGATTCTTATTATACTGCCTGGTCAAATATGACAACACTAGTGAAAAAAGGATTAGTTATAAGACGTAAGAAAAATAAGGTTGAATTTATGCTGACTGAAGAAGGCAAAGCACTGGCTAGAGAGATTTTAGAAGATGCCAAAAGTGTTCCTACCCTCAATGATATAATTTTTAAAAACATTCCATCAACTAGTAGTGGTATTTCTTCCGTAGAAGTTGATGCTGTTGACAATGAAATTCCATCTACATCTGCAGATAAAAATGTTATTGATATGGCACCTGGCACATTTGATATAATATTACTGATTGATAAAAATGAAGCTGGAGGGTATGTGTCTTTTATCTTAATTAGTACATACTGTATGCTGTTTTTTACTTTTTAACTTTTATCACATAATCATGCAGAATCATCTGTTTCTGCTATTTTTAAATGTAGAATGTGTTTATTTGGGATTTAAATAGTGTCTTTTTTTAACGAGTGTCTTAGAGGCCAGTGATTCTAACAGACCTCAGAAGTCAGACTATTTGTACTTAGTTAGCCCTTTGGCCATTGCTTGAATTTCGAATATTAGATTATTTTGCACAATATTGACACTTGCTCAACTATCTACTTTATTTTCATATAGTCTGAATTGATTTTTTTGAGTATACATTTATTTAAAAAGGCTTCTAAAACTTGATATTATCTAAGATTGAAAATCATTTTCACAGGATTGGAAAGAAGAATAATCCAGTAGTAGCTCAGTTCAAGAAGTTAAACTTCTTAGACTTAAAGCATGAATACAGAAGCCTTAAAGTTGGGGATTACACTTGGATTGCAAGGGATAAAGCCAACACAGACCAAGAACTGGTTCTACCTTATATTGTAGAGCGAAAAAGAATGGACGACTTAGGCGCCAGTATCAAAGACGGTCGATTTCATGAGCAGAAATTCAGGCTACGTAAATGTGGAATTCCAAATGTATTTTACCTCGTAGAAAATTATGGGAAAAACAAGAATGTGGGTCTGCCTTTAAATACTATGATGCAGGCTTTACGAAATACGAGAGTCCAGGAGGGATTTAAAATTCAGGTCACAGATTCATTTACAAGAACTGTTAGATTTTTGGCTATTATCACTTCAAAGCTGACAATGATGTATCAGGTAATTGAGATATTTTTTTTACAGTTTTTACACACAGTTGAGTAGTACACATCATCAAATAATAATTCCAAGCCACAATTTCTCAAACAAAACTTTATTTTAAGGTGGAACCTCCATGGTAGCCCGCGAAGTTCAAATTTGCTTACGTTTTTGCAATTTGCAAGTTAGTATTAAGTTATATGTTGATTAAAGTATAATTCGCGGGCGTAAGAATTGTGTATTTTCAGAATTATATAACCATTTAAGTCAGCAATAAAACTCCATAGGGCCAGGTAAACCCAAAGAATGACTATTTCATGAAATAAAAAAAAAAGACATTTTGGAATTATACCGACTTATGGGGTTATTTTACTGATTTTAATGGTTAAAATTCTGAAAATACATACTTCTTACGCACGCGAATCTTACTTTAATCAACAGTAAACCTAATACTGACTTGCAAAATGCAAAAAACGTAAGAAAATTTGAATTTGGCGGGCTACCGTGGAGGTTGCACCTTAATCCAAAAACCTGTTTTTTTTTGTTAGCCTATTCTGTCCTAATTATTAGTCAATTATCTTTACTTTACTTTTTTATTATTACGGAGCGCAATAAAGATTCAGTATTGAGTATTGCATCTCTATTTTCAGCAAAAACATCTACGAGGCTGCAATGATGAGCCCCATGGCGGATTGTTAATGACATTTAATTACTTCAACCAGTCATCTGCCAAGACCAAGCCGCTCACAGTGACAGAAACCTTTATTAAGATCCTTCTTCAACTGAAAGGAATGTCTGTGGATAAAGCTTTAGCTATAACAAAGGAATACCCAACACCGCATTCTCTGATACAAGCTTACACTCAATGTAGTAAAGAAACAGGCGAGCTTCTCCTAGCGCGTTTAAAATACTGCGACGTAAATCGTAATGTTGGTCCTGTGATTAGTAAGACAATTTACCAATTGTTCTCGGGCTGCAATGCTGAGCAACCTTGAACTTAAGGTACCTACACACTGACGCTGATAGTTCCCGGCTTACCCACGCGTATTTGCCGCCATCGTGCAGTTAGCACATTATTCTACACAATGTGCTGCGTATGTAGCAAAAACGGCCGGCTTGTGTGAAGGAGCCCTTTTGACTTCAAGCATCACACGTGGGATTGAAACGCAGCTCTTGTAATTGTAAAATAAGCGCCCGCGTCGTTATACTAAAAGAAATGGCGTGCGATTTGTGATGTTGTATTAATAGCGAAAAAATGTATTGTAATTTACGATTACGGGGCGTTGTAAGAAAATCAATGTGATATTTTCAACAAGACTTAGCAACTTGCCAAAATTGTGGCATAGCTGCCATAGTGATCCCTTTTGTAAAAGTTTTCGCGAACGAAAAACAGACGATTATGTATAGTTTGCTTAAATATAACGTAAGTATGCGCAAGAACGATCATAGGCATGTCATTTGAGAAGGGCCATGGGGGCGCGTCGTCGCATTTTTATATCCTACTACTATTATAAAGGCGAAAGTTTGTATGTATGGATGGATGTTTGTTACTCTTTCACGCTTAAACGGCTGAATGGATCTGGATGAAATTTGGCACAAAGATAGATTATAGTCTGGAATAACACATAGGCTACTTTTTATCCCGGGAAAATGTACGGTACCCGTAGGATAACACATCAACTGTGACGCGGACGAAGTCGCGGGCAGAAGCTATAAGTCATAGGTAACGCGCATGGTTTCTGTAAAAATGGGTAAGGTAAAACCGAAGTCTTCCATTTTGATCGCTCAAATTTTATCATAAACCTATCAAAGTTCAGGTTTTTGATAAAGAAAACTGGATGTTCTTAGGTTTATGATATTGATATGTCTTCAGGTTCTTGATCAAAAACCTGTTTTTTATGGTTCGCCGACCGAGGCATGCCCGGACAAATTCCGATAACCTTCTAGCAAAGTAATAGGCCCCACACTTGCTCAGGCCACCCCTCGACGCTGATCCTGTAGCTTCAAATTCGTCCCTAAATAATCTAGAATTGATCAACCCTGTCCCCTTGCTGCCCTCTCCCAGCGACGCCATAAATAAATAAATAATTATCTTGGAACAACTCACACACGGTTATCTGATCCCAAGCTAAGCAGAGCTCGTGTTATGGTAACCAGACAACTGATATACATAGTTATATAATTTATAAATACATACATATTATAGATAAATCACACCCAGACACAGAACAAACAATCATACTCATCACACAAAGTTTGTCCTGGGTGGGAATCGAACCCACGACCTCCGGCTTAGCAGTCAGGACCGCTAACCACTAGACCAACAGGCCCGCCATAAGCCGGGGTCCGCACCTTACATGGAGTGCTTTTAGCGTTTAGTCGCTTAGTTTAAATTTTGCGTGCAGCTCTGCTTTGACCCCAAAGTTGAGCATTGGGCAGCTCATTACATGTCCTATCCAAAAAAAGCCAGCCACATCTGTAATTCAGGGCTATCCTTCCTCAGAGCTATCTCTATTGAAGGTTGTGAATTTTATTATCCAGCGAATGTACTTTATATAACCTTTTTTAGATGTTAATTACTTAATTCTATTTATGGTTGTTCTATTTGCCGGTATTAAACGAATAAATTAAAAATATTCGGCCAAATGCGTGTCGGACTCGCGCACTTTCGGTTCAGTGGGTCTTGACACGTCTGTCACAGACGTAAAAATTAAATAAGTAACGGATTTTTACTTAAATGGTGACCTACTTAATTTCTGCCTTTTCAGGCTTCCCTCGGATTTGGCCTTTATATCATGATAACCATTGGCGTATCTAGAGTTAGTTTTCAGGGGGGGCCTGGCCCCTAAGATGCCATGGTCGATGCGATGCAATGCGGTCAGGCGGAAGGTGAGCCCTACAGCCTGGGGTGGGCACAAGACCATTCTGGGGTGGGCCCGGCCCACCCGCCCCCCCCCCCTATATACGCCTATGATGATAACGCTTAAAGCTGCAAGTATTTTGAGTGATAGTTGTAGGATACTTATAGTGGACTCCATTTTTTGATGGTGGTTTTGGCTGGTGTCATTATGTGTGACTACTGCAAGACTAATTTTCACAATATATATTATAACATGTGTAGCTCTCCAATCTCAGATACAGAAAAAGAGAATGAGCGAGCTTGCCACAATTAAAATTAATGTTGCCATGCCCGTAACATGGTTTTTGTTGGTGTTGCCAACAATAGTTATTAAGACTTAGGAAGCTTATTATAAGTGCGACACACGGAACCCTAAAACGATGAGATTACAAACAAGTTGACCTATTTATAGCACTGAGAGCTGAAGGTTAATTTGATAATGGTATCATAATGAAACTGATTGTGTTTTAATTTTTTTCTTCTTAAGGGGGGGGCAAACGAGCGTAATTTTGTGAATCGTGAATCGCAGAATTTCTGTCGTGTAATTTACTTTACTGAAATTGACAACTCATTTTGAGTCGCCGTGTGAACGAAACAGGAGTTTTGTATGAAATGGAATGTAGCAGAAACTAACGCGACCGAAATTCTCGTTTAGCCTCACCCTGAAAGCGCGTATCATGGCTTCATGGCATATCAATACCGGTGTTTTGCGATTTATTCAGTAAAATTAAGGATTATATAACAAATATTTATAGCTTTAAAATGTATTAAGATTGATCTCGTACATTACGAACTACAATCTGATATAGTTTTATGTTGTGGAGTATGGTGGGACACCACAATCTCTTAACACAGTATTATTTTAATATTACCTTGTCTTGAGCATTGTTGGATTTTCAACACTCTAACCAGCGCCGAGAGTTGAAAATCCAACAACTGAAATTGCATAGTAATATTAAAATGGTTCTGTTTTAAGAGATGGTGGTAGGCCCCCTGTAATCTTTTTAATTTTTTAACTTTGTGACAAATCAATAAAATAGAAGTTTATTTCTTAATAAGTACTTATGTGATGTAATAATTTATTATTCGAATTAAGGCTGACGAAGTCTGGAGTTGTATAGATTTAAAGTAGATAGGTTTATAAGAATCAAAGTAGTATAAGCTGAACATTTTGAATATTTGACAGTTACCCAAGAATTCCAAGATACAATTTCTGTAAGTATAAAAATTTTACTTTAGAATGTATGTACTGGAAATTTGATTATTTTTGAATTATTATTATAGTAACATTCGATTTTTTGACAATTTGAAATCAATAAGTGTCATACAAAAACTACTGGGGAATCGTTTTGACAGCTCAAAAAAGTATGTCAATTGATTGGTAGTGTACCCAATTACTTGCCGGACCACAGTACATGTGTGCGAAACTTGATGCTTCATTAAAATAATCAATCTCCCCAAAATTATGTTTAAGCAAAAACGTCATGTTTTGATGGAACATAACATACCATCACGCCTGTATTCCCCGAACGGTTAAACGCGAGGTGTACTAATGCACACCCGCCAGTATGTTTTAGGTTTTCATGGAATGGCTATGTTGTTTATTGTTGGTGATTTTAATCGATTCAATAAATAATTGATAGCATTTTTAAACTTTTGTATAACATTTCCGGTAATTAGGGTAACTTTCTATTATGTTGTAAGCTACCGTTCTAAATCAATGTGTCGAAATAAAAATCAAAATTATGTGTATGTATATCTTTATTTAACATAACCATTGACAGAGAGTAAGTAGCAGTAGTAAGATAGACAGAATTTATAGTGGCATGTAAACCTTTCGAATAACTATCCATAAATAGTTCAGATTTAAGAGCACTTTAGGATGGAATCAACTTTCCCCAGTTTACAAATAGCGTGTTAAAATCACAAATTAAAAAAAAAAAAACAAACAAAATATACAGAATTGGTTATGGTTTGACACAAAAAAGTTTTTAATCATTGAAATTTTGAGATTCTCTGAAGAGCTTAATGATGAGAAACTAGGTTGTATTCTATTAATCGAGTAGGTATAACGCGAGATTCACTAAACTTGATTATGCCAAACCAATATAGGTACTACTTTAGACCCTTATTTTCATCATCACATTGCGTTTCCTTACAATAACACTTAACATTAATAAATATACTTAATAGCTACATCTTTGAAATATAGTGTGTACGAAGCTGTTTATAAATGTTACCAAATGCAGTGTTCCACATTGAAATCTGAAACATGGCACAATTCACAAGAAAAAGAACATCAACACTACAACTAAGTTGCACTCAAAGATGAATTAGTACTATGATAATCATCAGTGGCTCCTCTCGGCTTTCATAATTATATTTTTGAATCTTATAAATTCAGTTAGTTTATAAACATCTATAGATTCCAAATGTACAAATCACATATAGTTTTATATAATATTACGAATGTAGTAACTCTGGTATAAAAACCTGGCGGATTAAAATAAAACACACATACATGCTTACGTAACATAAAGCATGCAACATAGAAAAAATAAATGCCAAACAACCTACTAGAAGTTACAAAATCTTATACTATTTAAAAGAGAACAAATTTAAAAATTCGAATGGTAAAATTAGACCTTATAACCAACCACCTAAGGGATATATTAAACTAGCGTTCGTCAGCGTGGACAGAGTCGCTAGGCAAACGCTAGTGAGACATCACCTAATATAAAGTCGGAAAAGCTACGTTACGTTATTAAAATATTGAGATGAACAAAATTTACATGTACCTAAATATGTATAATATACCTGTATTTACTAAAGTGCACTCGATAGTATGAAAATGTAAAATAAAATAAATTCCCCTTCATAAAATAAATGTTAATGCAGTTTGGTGCACTTAGATAAGAGTGGACTTAATAAATGTTTAGAGAGTGTGGTAGTTCCTTTCGGTTTGGTTCTTATAGTACTTGAATCCCATGAAGCCGATGGCGAGGAGACCCAGAGTCAGTATGATGCCGCCGATGAAGCTTGGTCCATCGAATCTGGAAAAATAAACAAATATTGATTAGGACTACTGGTATATGTTATGATGGACCCATATCAGATGGAGAATGCGCGGGGTGTCGTCGATCAGAGAACAGACAAATATAAAATCTATAATTCTATACTAATATTATAAAGCTGAAAAGTTTGTTTGGTTGATCGCGCTAATCTCAGGAATTACTGGTTCTGGTTACTGGTGGTGGAATTTAAAAAATCTTTTTGTGCTGGTTAGTCCTTTTATCGAGTAAGGTTATAGGCTAACATCACGCTACGACACTCGGGAGTGGAGCAATAACCGAAGACGTAACATGACACTGGTGACTAAAATAATATTTTATATATATAACGTTTGTTTGTTTAACTCATTCAGGGCGGGAAACGCGCATGCGCGTCCATAAAACGCACATGTGCGTCGCCCCGCACTGAATGGATTAAACGTGCCAATCGCAGAAACTACTAGTCCGATTCTAAAAATTCTTTAGCTAATAGGAAGCTACGTTATCACCGAGTACTCATCATCATCTGCCTAGCCTTTTCCCAACTATGTTGGGGTCGGCTTCCAGTCGAACCGGATGCAGCTGAATATCAGTATTTTACATGGAGCGACTGCCTATCAGACCTCCACAACCCAGTAATGGGTCATCACCATAATGGTGATGGTGGTGTGGTGGTGGTGGTGGTGGTGTGTAATGGGTCATGGGTCGCGTTATCACCGAGTACTAAAGGTCATATTTTGTTGTGTGTTAATAATTAGGGATCCGTAATACCGCGTAGTTCACGCAGACGGCAAAAGCTTGTAGATGATAAAAACATCCAACCTTGAATACATAACCGATAATACGTTAGTGGGTCGAGCATAATGACGAAGATTACATGCCCGACGCATCTTCCGTTACATGAGAATCCACCCTTAGGGTAGGGTCCTGGGTTCGATCCCCAGTTCGGGCAAGGTGGTTTTTTTTATGTAATTGTAGCTTTACCAGCCCGGTTTCGAATTTTGTCTGGTTAATGGCATTTAGCTTGCAAAATATGAGTTTACCTTCTAGCCGTTTTAATCAACCCCTATGTGGTTTCGAAGAAACTGATTATACCTATGTATACGCCTACCGAATACCAGAAAAGTTGTAAAAACAAAACTGATTTCTGAGAAACAGCTTATCTGATTGTAAATATTTTTCTACATCACGAAATTAAAAATAACTTTAATTTTAGTAAATCCTACTACTATTATCCTACTACTATTATAAAGGCGAAAGTTTGTAAGTATGGATGTATGGATGTTTGTTACTCTTTCACGCTTAAACGGCTGAATGGATCTGGATGAAATTTGGCACAAAGATAGATTATAGTCTGGAATAACACATAGGCTACTTTTTATCCCGGGAAAATGTACGGTACCCGTAGGATAACACATCAACTGTGACGCGGACGAAGTCGCGGGCAGAAGCTAGTGTTCAATATAACATAATAAGTGCAAAATCCGGTACTTAATGAATATAAATCTGAAGTGTTCCAAAAAGTCTTTTGGGTAAAACATAAGTTTTTTTTTACAGCCGGATGAAACTGGATATACACGAGCGCGCGATATTTGTTTGTACAGTGACGTAAGCTGCCTCTGTGTAGTTTCATTGTCATCTCTTACAGTTAGTGTGGTAGATAACAAATGCACAGTTTTCGCATTATAATCGTGAATGGCAATCATACTATGATAACCTTTGTTTATATTATCTACTTCCTCCAATATTGATAGAAGAATATCTATATTTTCAACTACGCTCTATTTTAGAATAACGACAATGAAAAAAGAAAGGTCGGTACATAGACTGCGTTTTTACAAGTGATTTGAATGACGCACGCAAAAAAAAAAACACTAACAAACAAGATTTAAAATACTTTGCAAAAAGCAAAACCAAAGATTTGCGTTAATGTGCGTCATATCCGTGCGAACCAGCCATCGGTCAATACCTCTATACATAGCGACCAAACATTTCAGCAACATTTTGCTTTTACCTACCTATTTATAGAAGAAAGGGATTATAAAAGGATATTTTTAAAAGAGAAAGGGAGGTTTTTACCTTGAAATGGCACAACACAAGTTAAAAATAAATCAATTTGAACCTTTTCGTAGTTCTCATAAAGTACTATTTTCTACAACATAAAAGCTATGAGTGTGTTAGGTTATGAAGGTCGAATTCGATAATTTGCCGGATGGAAAATAAGCTATAAAACCCGACGTACAATTAAGTCTACTGGCGAAGAATCTACGTTGTTTACACAACAAAACAATCGTCATACACGTCGGATAAGTAATTCAAATGCTCAGAGCAGACATTGAGTACATAATTGTCACTTATTAACTCGAAGAGACTAATGACCGTTTTTACTAACACTAAGCGAGTGCTAATGGCAATACGTATGACGTATGAAGTTGAAAAATTTAACAGTTGTACTTTTATTTAGGCACTACCTACTGCCCGCGTGAAATACAAGTACCATAACCATAAAACATAGCTTTTGGCAATCGGCAATAAAGAACATTTCTATCAGTAAAAAAAATATTGATGGGACCAGTTTTTACCTCTTTATAAGTACTAGTTGACCCGGCGAACTTCGAACCTTCAATAAAAGTTGTCTGAACTTATTGCTATAAATTTTCTCACTGTTTAAACCTTACCTGAACTTCCACAAATACTTCAAGATCAAAATTAGCCAAATTGGTCTAGCCATTCTCGAGTTTTAGCGAGACAAACGAACAGCAATTCATTAAGATAGATAACTAGTGGAAGGGACGCTAGAGTCTAAATGTCCATGGTAAAAGTTCTCGTTACGGTGTCCCTTCCAACCCTTACCATTTAGGCGTCGCCTAGTGTTAGTCAAAACGGGCATAAAGATAGCAAGTCACGTCAATGCCCTGCGTGATTGTTTGGTAGTGTGCAATAAATCGATACTTGTATGAATTAGTAATGGACACGAAACAGTATGAGACTGGTTAGGTAACGTTTTCCTTGTACTGAATGAAATATTTTCCTTTTCAGATAAATAAGTAAAACGATTCTTTAGTCTGGGAATCGTTACTGAGAACTCTTAGGCGCATTGTTATTTTTAATCTCAGACCAACAAAAAAAGAAAGACGGCGCGCCGCGAACATCAAAAGTGAAGCCACTTTTTTATCTATGTGTGTATCGAAGGGTTGCCATTTGTTAAATTTTTTCCCTATAATTTGGGGATATTTTTGTGGGTAGCACTAGGATAATAATGTACGAGTAAGATATTGTTGAGTATGGTATTGTACCACAATAGTTGCGAAGGCTTCTACTCCAAAAAAAAAACGTATATTTTCAATCAACTTTATTAAATTCAAAAAGACCATAAAAAATCACTGACTCTAAAGAAAAAGTAATATAGAAATAAACGGTATCGAACAAAAAATATTCCCTTTTAAAAACCTTGTTGCTGAGTCAATTTTTTAAATTGCTGCCTTTTAGATTTTATTGTTAGTGAAATTGTTTCTTGTTTGGAAACGTGGTGAAATCGTATATTTAAGTATTTTTCAATAACACATTTAATTAAATTGACTTTATGCTCATTACCTGCAAAATTATGGTCAAGATCCAAGTTTTCAAAAATTTTATCGTTTCCTAAAAATGATTCTAATTAATTGGAAACCTAAAATATTAAATACATAAAAAGAAAAAAACTAGTAGTAAGAAATCATAATTATTTATATTAACCGAATGGGGAAATTTTAAATCGTATTATGGCAACCCTCACACTTTATGTCACTGCTTTCGTTCGTTGAGGTTTTGTGTTCCGAGTAACCTAAAATTCACAGTTTATTAATAGAGAAACGATGTTATTTCATGTACTTACAAGTGAAAAGTGATTCCGTGAGACTTTTTATGTAATTTGCTGTTGTTTTTGCAACTTTTCACTACACAGGAAGGCATAATTCTATGTTTTAAATCTAAGTTTACTTGACGGCGACTCGTGACGTACTAAGAGTGATGAGCATGGTTTTAGTGTAGGTGTGTGCGTGAGCGTGTATGTTTACTTGCAGGAGCACGGTTTTGTGGCTTCACTTTTGATGTTCGCGGCGCGCCGTCTTTCTTTTTTTGTTGGTCTGAGTTTTTAATGAAACGTTTTGCCCGGTGGCATGAGTTTAGGAACGCTAATAGGTAAAAGTAGGTATCGTTGGTATTCTTAGATCGTATAATGAAAACCTAGTCTTTACGACTCTTGAAAGGTAATGAAAATATTTTGTGAAAGTATTCTAATAAGACTTGGCTGAAGCCTGAAGGCAAAAGCGCTAGGGTAGGTCGCAAAATTTAAATATTGTTGAACTAATGTTGAGGATTTTAATTATGTGAATACATAAATATTAGCCTATATATTAACCTAACGCATGATTTTTTTTTGTCACACAACCTGCTTCTTAGCCACAAATTGCAAAAAACTTCCAATTTTAAATTTCGCGGGGTACCTTAGGCAATCTCACATAAAAAAAAAAGAAAACCAAAAGAATACTTACGCTCTGGATTTAGCTTCAACTGGCGCTACAGTAGGGCTAACATTTTCACCCTTAGGCGTCGTTGTATCATTCTTCTTGCCGTCCTTGTTATCCGCATTAGTAGCGTTATTTGCAGGAACGGGGACGGCAGGCTTAGTTTCATTCTTTTCCTTGGAAGGATCTACAACAGCCGGCTTCACAGTGGCAGAGGAATCAGCATTAGGTTTAACATCTGTAGAATTCTTCTCTGCTGGTTTAGTTGTATTGGTCTTAGGGGATGTTTCATTTGAGATTGGTAGCGTTGCGTTTGTGGCAGTAGCATTCTGCGTTCCTGCTGCTACTGGTGGTACTGGAACTGGTGGTTCGCCCTTAGGTGCCGGAGGGGCATGGTCTGGTTTAGCATCAGCAGCTTTGGTTTCTGTACCTGTTGCATTTGGTGTAGTTCCTGCTAGTACTGCTGGGGGAGACTTCGATGCTGTGTCTAAAAGTAAAAAACAGTCATTTTAAATTAAATTACTTTTTAAGTTTATTATACTTGGACCTCACTGACGTTGGTGAAGGAAAACATGGGGAGAACACTTAGGCTGTTCATAGATAAAAATCTGAAACCGCCAATCCGCTTTGAGCAAGCGGGTTTATCAAAGATCAACAATGTTCGTGTCTTTGCCCTGCAGTAGGAGGATAATAAGGTGTTATTATTACGAAGACAGGATCAATGCATTGATTAATATTAGATATTCTGATAAACAACGGAGTCCCGATTTTTAGGCAAAACTCACTTAATACGATTAATAACATTCAAGTCTGGCCAGGTAATAATTCAATCAATTAGTTTCAATTCGTAAACGAATCATATTTACAAGCACATCAAATCTTTTGCGTAACCTTGGGATAAAAACCTGCTCTTCAAGCCTGTCGTCGTTTTTGCTAAGTGAGGCTTTGATTTTATGCTATAAATACAATGATTATTAATATTGTAATCAAATGACTTCAAATATATTGACGGTACTAATTTATGCTCGCGACTTCGTCCGCGAAAATACCGGCTAGCTGCGAGAGAACCCTAATCCTTTGTCTAAAATAAAAGAAAGTTACTCCTGATAACATCAACTATGTACCAGTTAAAGGCCCGTTAAAATAGGTTCAGCCGGTTTGGAGATTAATATAGATAAACAAATCAACAGAAACAAATTTAGTTTTTTTTTAATTGTTTGTTATAATAAAAGTTTTGGTAACTTTCACATTATGCATTTAGTTAAAAGCTGTTATTTCGATATTACAAACATACACTTCAATATTTGTATATGTAGGACATATGTAGGTATGTATGTATGTAGTGTAGGTACAGACTTTAGAACTGTAACAAGATAATTGATTGCAATCACATCTGTGAATCACTTTATGAAAGTTTTTACTGGAGACAAAATTAGGTTCAATTTGGGCTAAGTGCTGCCCCTATTGATGTGGTAAACATCTTGGTTCGACAAACAATAAAAGCATCCATATTAGTCATGCTCAGTACCAGAATATTTAAGGAGTTCTAAGTGCAAAAACTAACTTTACAGTAAATGTTTTAGAGATGTTTTTAAGTTCACAACAATGTTTGTTATTTTAAGACAGTTAAATGGCTATTGAATTTCTCTATTGGTGAATAGAATCACTATATGACCAGGAAACCATTAATTTGTACCAATTGTATAATTATGTACAATATCTAATGCATTTTTAATTACTAATGACATAAATGAATAAATTGAAATACAAGTTCTGGTAGCAGAACTTGTATTTTAATTTATACTTGAGAAAATTACTGTAGAGTAATTTTCTATTAATAACCAATTTCTAATGGCTTCTTTATCAGTTTATTTAAATTTACATTGGATAGATTATAAAATATCACTAGCATACTAGATGATGAAATCTAAAAACATATCTTATTACAAGAGGATGATAGCATTTCAATCTTGCTTCTATCTTAGATCAAAACGAAATTAAAATGTCGACTATTGTCAACTTGTGAACAACTTATCAATACCAATCACTTGATTTAAATATAAATGACACCTACCTATTATAATGAATGCTAACTAATTAACTATAGTTCTTGAAGATCAAGATCCAATAACTCCTAGGAGTTATCGCATCTTGATTTAGGATCAGTAAATAGGTGCCAATGCACCTTTTCACCAATCCCAATTTAATTTTGCCAAAATTCTACATAGTATTTTATGCAGATGCATAAATACAAATACATTAAAGAGTTTCTTTGCTATATGACATCTTTTACCACCTCCATGCAAACTTCCCAAACACAGATTAGACTTCTGTGTCCCCGCAGTGGAAACAACTTAAGCCTACTGTGTTTTGCAAATCAGTATAAACAAACTACCTACATAGTGTTCTCCAGTCGCCAAAAATACCCAAGATAACAGAATTGTAAAACCCAAATTTTGCACAGGGATTCCCCATAATTTTACCATAACTAAGTTAAACTTCTGGAGGGGAATTCCCCCAGTGAACAGTACAGGAAAACCGTTACGATCACAGGTACCTAATCTGCCTACACGTAAAACAATAGAATAAATACTAGGTAGTACTTGGTATTCTTTATATTGTTTTATTTGTAGGCAGATTTTGTTGATGTTATAAGATTATTTCTTAATCGAAATAAAGTAACTACTGTAACACGGAGCAGATGAGATGCAGGGTCGGCCTGGTACATAACTTTAAAAGGAATTAATGTAATTTAGTTTTTTGCTTAAAAATACACAAGTTTTTCATGTAAATTATAATTTGATGTTCTTGTTAGCAACAGCTTGTTGCTATATTATTTGAAATAGCTTTTAAAGTTCCATCCCCATTTATCTGCATTCCTGTTCACACTTTTATATTGTTGATATTTATTTAAGTCCCACTTATATTGCTACATAAATAGGTTTTAAAAAAATGCCCAGTGTGAGCTCATGCTCTTATTGCTGCTCATTTCCTTAATAAGATTTAAATACAGAATTGGCTAGTACCTAGATGTAGCAGGAAAACTTCTTTGTAACACAATGTGAGATTTTGTGCAAATTATCTTATTTTAAAATTATTAAACCCGGATTAAAATTATTAAGGATATCAAAAGTAAATAATAATAATAATAATTTGTTTATTACCACAAAGGTCGAGTACATTGCACTGTATACAGATTGAAGTCAAAGCCATCAAAAAGTTGTAAATTTTTATTATTAACATTACATGCTATATTTGCCACATCGCTAAGGTACCCAAAGGTTGACGACTGTTTCATAATGCATAATGATAGCAGGTTTGGTGTTGAAAAACAAGAAACACATGCTTACAACAACATCTGTGTTGCTTATCAAGCAACAAATACTCCTTTGTATAAACCAATACGCAACTAAAGTAAACAAAACATGTTCTTGTTGTTTTAATTACAAAGTTATTCACATTTACACAAAGTCAGTGCGATTGTAACATGAATTTTTATTTTAGAATTTTTTGTTTGTCTATCTTAGTTCCTGTATTGCCATAGTTTTTACTGGTTTTATAACAACACCTTGTCATGTTGGTTTCCAATTAGAAATTGTGTTAATTGTTTTCTTGCATTTAAGCATTGCAACGGACAGTTTTAGACACAATAATAAGTGTCTCTGCACAGGCAATGTTACATAAATATTGGAGTTGGCATGACACTGTGTCATACCGAAGGAATTATGGTTTCAAATAAAGAAAACAGTTAAAAAAACTTGGCACTTATTTAATTGGGTTTTTTAACCAGTTCATTGTATCAAGGTATTGACATACTGCCAATACAAATTGTCAGCAAAGAACATTAGAATCTGTCAGGACAATAGGTAATTACTGAAGACCTGTTCTATCTGTCTTATAACTAACAAGCACAACTTCATTTGCTAATGAATACCTACTTAAACAAATAATTGTGCAATAACCACGTTTCTGAGCCAGCTAACTGTAATTTACAATATCAAAAACGGGTATTCTATTTTTATTTTTTTGTTCGACCCATTGTGACCCGTTAATTAAGTTTATATACCTACGTGGACAGTTAATGTATACTTAATACTGCTAATGCAATATTGCCGCGTCATAAAAAATCTCAGCAGTCAACCTGATACAGGAACCACGAATATTTTCTTGACCTTGACGTGGAATGCCGATTTCAACATACAACCAAAAATCGATAACACATTTTGCATGTACTAATATTCCAGACGTTCAATAATTCAATAGAACACATAATATCTCAACGTCAGAACTACGCATCTTATCGTGAGAAAATTCTTATGAAACACTGGGGTATTCTCAAATTGTAATTATTATTCCTTTTACTTACCTATTGGTTGACTTGCTTGGCTGAAGCACATAGACAGTGATAACAAACAAACAAATATTACTTTCTTCATATTTGAATATTGGTAGGTAAATATCAGTCAATTATTTATCAAAAAAATACGCAACTACGCTTCCACTGATTGCCGACAAGAGAAAAAACGATTTCTCCATAATAAAAAACCAGTGATGTGGCGCAGAGTAAACATGTTTTTAGTCGATTATTGGAGAACGATTGTGTACGTAATCGAGTCCTTGAAAAATATTTTATATGATTTAAGTATATAATTTATCTTTTTGTTACATGATTTAAAATTCAAAAAATGAGTTTTGATTATTCAATAGAATTTCATCAATGAGGTGCCACAGGCAAAACTGAGTATAGATGGCGCCAGGAGCAACTGTACCGTGTTTACTTGTCAAGACAAGATTGTGATTGATTTTTCGTTAATATTCTAAGTTAAATTCATTTAAAATGTACTCTTTTCTGACTGTCCCTCAACTTAAAGATGAGTTACATAAGAGGAATGCGACAACTGCCGGTAAAAAGGCCGATTTGATTGAAAGGTAAAGACTTAAAATGGTTGAGGTTATAATTGATTTGTAAGGTTTTTTTTTGTTTCTATGGACTAACTATCCTATTTTATTTGTAGAGTAGAATCATATGATCGGAATCAAAATTTTGGTTCCGATTGTAACATCCACGAGGACTCCGTGTACCAGTGTCGACCTACAAACACATTCATAGATATAAATGCAGATACTCCTCTACCAATGATCAAAAGAGAGGTCATACAGGATTATTTTGAAAAGTAGGTACCTATATTCAAATAATAAATCTTTAAGAATCTGTTTTCTATATACATAAGATAGTAGATAATGTAAGAAATATATTTATTGAATTAAGAACTTAGGTTCGTCAATTACTGACTGATAGTAGAATATTATAAGTAGAACCACTGCGATGACTCACCTGTATACTTGCTTTTTCCATGATAATCGTCTTCAGTAAAATGCGCAGCACACAAGCGTGCAGTATTACTTGCCTTAAAGTTTTTAATACGTAACGCCGATTCCCATTGTTTTCTGCGTTTATTTTTTTTTTTTTTTTAGAGATGGTAAAATCATCAAATGACCCCCCCCGTCCAGGGCGGGGCGGGAGGGAGTGTCAGACTTTTACTGACTAAAAACCATCTATGTTCCTTCATGTGCCCTTTGCGTTCCGGGGGCGCGGTATCTCTTTCGAACAACCCGCAGCGCGTTTATTATCCTTAGGAAACAAATGTACTCCTCTATTTTTGCAATTTAACGCTCTACACTGAGGCATCTTTCTCAAGATTAGGGAAAAAATAAATAATAATATTTACCTACTGAATGCAAAAAACCATACGATTTGACAACTGTTATGTCAAAACAGGGTACAGTTCCTTATGCGCCCTCTGTCGTGATAAAAAGTTAGTGCTCCTCCTCATTCAACTGTAATATTATGAAAAGTTAAATTGTACGAGAGTTTGACATATTTTCTAAAGCTGTCAAACAGCCATATTTATTCTTCAAAATTGGCCTTTTATCGATTACTTATGATTTATTTATGTATGTTGAACGGTGGTTATTTTTAACCATTGATGTTTTGGATAGTCTAGCTCAGGTGGTTCATAGCGCTTGTTATAATGAACTTTACATTATTTCTATGGGTTGTGTCTTAGATGATCAATACTGGACGCTCTGTGGATCACCAATGAATTCACACAATATAGACCGAACATGGATGGCAGCGCTATTTGTGAAGGAAATGAGGAGAATTATTCTCAAAAACTGACAATTTTAATATGTACATATTAATTCTAATAGTTGGGGCACTTCCTAGGAGTTACGTTTGGGATTGGCACTATTAGTTCTCTATTGAAACCCTTGTCGGACTCTACTTAAAAATTATTAATATAATATAATCTAATGGTGTACCTAGTATTTAGGGAACAATAATTTAATGTAAGTAGTACATTGTATCAAAACGGCCTCAAAGTCTACCTATGCCTACGATTCTAATAAGCAAACGACTTAAAAAGCTTGATATGACAAAATGGTGGTTTCCTATACAGGGTGCTTTGAAATTGCTCGTATTCCTCTCGGGAGAAGAAACTATGACTAATTTAGAATGATTTAACCCCTATCACTTGGGGGTCGAAAATCCTCCATTTTCGAGAAAATCTACTTTGTTTTTATTTTTAGAAAAATTCGAATTTTGGTAATTAACATTTAATAAAAAAAAACTTATCACTTTTCAGCCAAAAGTTTTCTATGATCTGATAGCTTACTAATTGACCAACCTCTCTAAAGCTAAAAACTGTGTAATTTACTGTTAGATTTTATGTTGTATGTTAAAACTTGCAATAAATTAAAAAGAAATCTGTTATGTGATAAGTTTTTTTTTTTATTAATTTTTAATTACCAAAATTCAGATTTTTCTAAAAATAAAAACAAAGTAGATTTTCTCGAAAATGGAGGATTTTCGACCCCCAAGTGATAGGGGTTAAATCATTCTAAATTAGTCATAGTTTCTTCTCCCGAGAGGAATACGAGCAATTTCAAAGCACCCTGTATAAAATAATGAGATAAATAAATTGAATCAGCATAACTAAGTAAATAAAGTCAGTGGTGTAGAGCGTCGACGCTAAGTGAATTGAATTACACATTGAAATTCACGACCTCGCATGTATGAAGTTCTCTTTTCTACGGAGTTACTTATTGTCATTCTGGGACTCTGGGTGGGTACCATCGTGAATTCGTGACCCCGACGGGTTCACAATAGGCACCATTTGGGGTCCAAACTTTTGCTGATTTGATTGCTCACGACGAAGTCAAAACATTTAATGCCGATACATCAAGGAAATTGCTCCTTATTTAAATTTAAATGCCATCTTTTAGAATTTGCCTGAGTATTTGGTTATAGATCTTTTCAGCCAGAACTAGTTTTGGTAAGGTTGCATAAAGCTCCATTCACATTGCGGCCGAATGAAAAGGCTTAGAAGCGTCAAATTTATGGGTAGTTGCGTGAAGACGTGCTCATTCAAGCCTTTGGATTGCAGTGGTTGAAGCGTCTTACGATTCAGTGTGCCCGTGAAAGGCGGGGTTACTCTTTGAACGTTACTAAATCGAGATAGAGTACGGTATACTACAACTACTGCGGCGATGTGAATGGAGTCAACTGTAAATTTTCTTAAAGTTCTTAGTTTAGTGTAACGTTGCCAGCCATGGTTGGCGCGACGGTACAGTTCGCCAAAGGAAAGTTCATGGGTTTAACTCCCGCTCTGCTACCATAAGTATAAGAAACCGTAGAAAAAACCTATTATAGCGATTACCCTCCCTAAGCAGGCAGGTAGGTACCAATTACTTATATTGTTAGCACGAACTCGAATGACGTACAAACTACGAAGCCATATTAGACGCGTCTTAAAATAACTAGGTACGTAAGTGAGTAGGTAACTACTCAATTTCTAGAGTATTGGTAACCTTCTTAATGTAGGTGAGTAGATTTAGGGAACCAATTAGCAAATTGCTTTCCTTGTTGAAAATAATAAGCTTTTGTTTTAAGTTTTTTTTTTCGTGGGGACATTCTTGTGTATACCGTTCGTCTATGGATAACATAAGGTTACAGTTAGAAAATCTAATCCCGCATCTTTTTTGCGGGATTGAAAATGAGGGATTGGGCATGCGGGATCCCCCACGATTGCGGAATTTAAAAAAAATATTTTAGGTAAATAAATGTCGAAAATTTCGTTGTTGTGAATTTTGAATCGGTGAAAAGGAACGTAATAAATGTCAGTTTAAGTAATCTATGGCCAGGGATTCCCCCTCGGAACGGGGATTTACTTTAAAGCCCGAATTTAGTTGTGAAATTAGGTAACTCCCATAAGGCTTACTTTCGCACCTACTTGATTTTTATGCGAGGTTATGAGTAATTTTGTGTCTGACTTGTGATGTTGACAGTCTGTTGATAACATTTTAAATTTCGTATGTTGTTTTCTTGCTTCTCCACATTCCATTTACCGCTCTTGCCCGCAGGTCAGGTACATGAGTACATCTCAACGATAATGATGATGATGTAAAATGTGCCAATAATGAAAAATTTGTGTCAATTTGGTTTCTACAGAGATTAAAAGTTCGACTGAAAAAATGCATATGGATTACTTAAACATCTTTTAATCCATACCTATGTTAAAACAAAAAAATGCTTAAAAATGACACTTTCGCAAATTGATGACCACGATTACGATTTTGATGCGGCATTAGATTCCTTAGATATAGTAAATTAATAGGAAGATATTATTGTTTGGTCATTTCTTCAAAAATTATATGGTATACTTAGTCTGTTCTTACCCTAACGAAACCACCGCAGTTATTAAGTAAATACGCCTAATTTTCCTACACCTTCCAATTTGTGCCTCATTTTATTTAATACTTCAAGTAAGCACATACCTAAGCGTCCTATGTGGCCATTGTCCGCAGAAGAACTCCACCTATTCAAAGGCTAAGCTTCTAAGCTGCGGTTGCCCATTAATTAATCCGAGCTCACGATTTTGTCTGACGCTCTATTGTCATTCTATTTTGTTCATTAAAAGGTTCCGTATAGGTATATTAACGCACGTATTTAGTATTAAAAAATAAAGTATTAGAAAAGGATAATCGCTTATAGTAGCTGTTATGACACAGTTACATTACATTACATTATGACACAGGTTTATATGTCATTGGATGGCAATTAAGCCGACGGCCCACCCGATGTTATGTAGTAACAGCCGCCTATAGACGTTTGTAATGCCAGAGGTCTTGCAGATTGTGTTGGTGTAGCCATCCCAGAGATAAAGGTGCAATGTCTCATATGCCTGTAATTAATTACACGGGCATCCTAATTATCCTTCAAACAGGAATATATCAATGCTGCTTTGTTGCAGAAATAGGTAAGTATGGTGGTAGTACTTTCTCGAACAAACTCCTTCACAAAGAGCTCTACTACTACTCTTCTACGTCGCTGTTTTAAAGGAAATCAGTTATTGTAGTTGTCACCTTTTTAGGTCATTGGATGACAAACAAGCCAACGGCCCATTTGATGCTAAGTGATCACCGCTGCCTAATAAAGACACATGCAATATCAAAGGTCTCGCAGATGCGTTGCCATCGTACACATAAAGCTAAAATAGTCCATGTTTCTGTACCCTCTCAAGCACATAATCATATATACCCAAGAAAAAATTGATGGTTTAAACCAGGTACCTCAACTTGTAGAGGACATGTCTATGAGAAAGAGCGATGCACCTCTCTACTTACTTTAACTTTGACTGAATTAAAAATGTGAAACATTCTTTCGCACAACCTTGTACTGAAAATAATATTAAAAAAAAAACATCAAAAAAAGATCTGCCAAATCATTCAACGATCCTTCGTGCATGATTTTAATTTATTCACTAAGTTTTCTAACAACGCGTAATATGTGATCAGGGTTCCGCACAACTTTCTTCAAAAACGAAGTCCAGTCAAACTTTACTGACAAGAAAAAGGTACTGTCGCAAAACATATTAAAAGTACCGTATAATAGAAGAAAATACACATGTTCCTTAATCCCTTTGCTGAAAGGAACCCGGTAAACACGTAAAACTTTTGACCCGGGACGGACACCCTTCAATCTGGTTCACGCAACACGAAAGTAAAAAAAAGTAAGCCAAAGTGAGCCGGTTAAGTTTGTAGGGTTGTCAGATTGATGTCTAATATGTTGAAGGTGTGCTGGTATCGTTTACCTTGGTTTCATGTTTCAGATTCGGTATGAGAATCGAAATCAAACTCTTGTATTGATTAAATACTAGCTACTGACAGTGACTTTGTCTGCTTGTTGTTCAACTGCGTTACGTCTTTGCGCTCCTTACGTTAGTTATAGAGGACTAGCATTTGCCCGCGACTTCTTCGCGTAAATTAGTTTACGGATCCCTTTTTTTTTAAATAAAATATTGGCTTTTGCACTCAGGGATAATATAGCTTCTTAAATGTGACGAATAATCGAAGAATTTTCATAATCGAACCAGTAGTTTCGGAGACTAACGCGTTCAAACATAAAACAAGCAAAAAGCTCTAGTTTTATAGTATGGCTATAAATTAATTATTTATATAGTACTAGCTTTTACCCGTGACTTCATCCGCGTGAATTTCCTTATGACCCTTAATTCACGCGACCTAACGAAGCTTCCCATTAGCAAAACAATTTTCGAACCAGTAGTTCCTAACCTAACATAACAAAAAAGAAAACAAAAAGGAAAAAGTAAACAACCTCTATGCAGTATAACGTAGTTACTAAAAGAGTTTCTTACCGGCGTTTGCCACAAAATTATAGATAAGAATAAGCAAAGAAATCGTTTGCTACGCTCGTACCGGTGGAGTAGTAGCGTAGCTTACATTTTTGCCAAACGTGAGTAGCTGTTTGGAACTCAGCGAGGGGGAAAACGGCCCAACTATTGTGTGACTTTAGAAAGGTTCCGACTTTGAGTTAGGAAGTATATTTTTAAACCGGATTATGCCGGTAGCTCAAGCATGAGCATTAAGATTTTGTATAGTCACCGTCCACCGCTTGTGATCTCATGAAAGGATTTTGTATAAAATAATTTAATAGCGTATTTTGATTTTGTATAAGTCAAACCAACTTATCTTCAAATACAAAATGCTATGTGTACCTGACTGCATTGGAATTGGTAGTTTGGGACATTTTATTGACGACAAAACAAAATTTATAAAGAAAAACATTAGTTATAAGTAGGGAAGTATTGCTCGATACGGCAAAGCGAATCTTCCAGACGGTTGAAGTAACTAAGCTGGTCTATTCTATAAAAATATCCCTTGATGAGTTTAGGTAAAGTGAACATGTTGTTATTCCGATTTTACCTAATGCTTCGTCTAAATTTACCGTACACGGAACTTGCTAGTGTTGCGGAATTTGTTCGAAAGAGTTACTGCGACCCTGGACCGCAAAGGGTATTAGGACGAACACGGATGGGTTTTAGTCAGTAAGAGTCTGACATTCCCTTCCGATCCACCCAGAACGGAAGAAGTTATTTGATGATTTCCCATCCTTAAAAAATAAAGGCACTTATCGTCTTAAACAAGTACGTCTGATGGTTTGTTACATAGTCTAAAGTCAAAGCCAAAGTCAAATAATTAATTCAATATCCACTCTTGAACGCCGTATAAAAAAAAGGATTGAATCAAGTTGCCAATTCCAAAACACGAAACAAAACGAGACAAGCATTCTATACGCGTGATTTTACGACTTGACACAAATAAAGTATTCCTCACCCCTACGCAACCTTCACTCCGTTACTGACCAACCCTACTAAAACGAACTTGCCTTTTATAACTTGGCAGCCCTAATTTCAAGCAGTGCCCAAGGCGGTCGTTCAAAAACTTAGTTACACGACTTATAATGGAAAGGGCTAGGTTAAATAGAAAAACAACGGGGCCTCTGTCCTCGAAAAATTACGACACGTAAGATCTAAAAGATTTTCACTTAGGAAAAGTTTCAATGGACTTGTGAAGGTTCGGGATTTTTCTCTTTTTCTTTACTTAGATAGGGAGTGGTTTGAGGTTTGTGGTGTTAAAATTAAAGCTGGTAGGACCGGGTTAGTGGGTTTAATTTTTTTGGTAGAATCGGGAAATCCTCATGAACGCCCAGACTGGTACAGGAGTTTCTATTACTTTTTTTGTTGGTGTGGGAAATACTCAGAGACAGTACCTCATTTCTGGGACAGTCTGGGCAGTATCGGACTCTTACCGGCTAAAACCATACTCTTGCCATAGTGTGAGCCCCTGCCCCCTCAATTTTCGCAAGGATTTTATTGTGGCCTATATTCTATTTTTCCCCTTTTATACTTTTACTTTGCTGCTTATCTATAAAAGGATTAGGAGTTTAGGGGGAGCTAACTTACGACCAAATTAACCAGAATTGCAATTGCCTGACTGATTTGTACAAAGACATTTAATAAACAGTATTTAGCATAAATAGAGTTTACCAAATTTTAAGTTATAGTTCTGCTATAATTGCTTTATATTCGAGTCGTAACTTTATACTGCTCTCTGCAGATTTAATAATAAACTTTGGCTAACTTTGTTTCAATAGTTTGTTCTGTCTGTTAAAATATAATTAGCTACGTACCAATGTAACGCTTTATTCTGTAAGTAATTTTATTAATCCATACCCACCATAGTAGAGGTTTCCTGTTTGTTTGTTTAAAAGCGCTTATCTCTTAAACTTCAAGTCTGATTGGGAAAAATCATTATTTATACATACATATATACCATCACGCCTGTATTCCCCGAAGGGTTAGGCAGAGGTGTACCAATGTACACCCACAGTTCGCCGGTATGATTTTAGGCCCCATGTAATAGGGGGCGAGCCTATAGTCATTAACCGGGCACAAATCGAAACTCCGAGCTGCTACTGAGAAATTCATAGAAAAATTGAACTGTAGGTGAGTACTAGGGCTATCGGGCAGAGAAAGAAACAACAACCGTTCGCTTGCGTAGCTGGTTTATTACTGGCGAAGGGGAGCGCGGGCGCGGAGACGCAGCTCGCGCGGCCCGGCGCGTAGGTACGCACGCACACGCAGGTACATAATGAATATAGGCAACTATACGCATACACCACAACTCCCTCCTCTTCTATTTAAACTTAATTAGGAAACCTGCACAATAAGAATAAGTGACATTAAAACTTAGTGGTTACAGCTATTTAAAAGAATACCTTATAATCTACCTTACGTCTATGGCGCATCGAGCGGCCTACCGAACCGTCACTGACTGGTTCATCCGATACCCCACTGATCGGTTCAAACGAAGGTGGAGTTTCGGATTCGCTTACATCGCCTGCGAGTTCTGCGACAGACGCAGACGTTTCCACCGCCTCCTCCTCCGCCCCCGCGCGCGGGCCCAGCGCCGGAGAGCGGGGGGGAGGCGACCCAGCAATTATAATAGGCGAGGACGGTCGTTCCATTGGATTCGATTGACTTGATTCTCGTGGTGAATTTGACTCATAGTAATTATCAGTATCCTGGTCCTCAGGACTTGCGTACTCGCCCTTGTCTTTGATAATTTGATCGATGTGCCGCTTACAAATAACCTTATACCTATCAAAATACACTTCATACAATCTATTACCGATAACATTTTTTATGATTCCTCGTTCCCATTTACCCTTCCTAGCGATGTACCACCTAGCCCACACTCTATCGTTTACCGAAAGAGACCTCTTATTCACTACAGTCTCTGTTTCTTCATGAGGTAACCTGTCTCCGGGCAAGATCATGTCCAACTTCGACCTTAAAGACCTCCCCAACTTTAACTGCGCTGGCGATTTGCCGGTGGTGCAGTGGCAACTATTGCGATAGTGGAACAGGTACTCCAACAATTTATCATTTAATTCTCGGTTTCCCCCACTTGACAGAATAGATTTAATCATTTTTTACACGTTTTAACTGAATTTTCTGCTAAACCGTTGCTGGCGGGATGGTAAATGGGAGACGTTAAATAATGAACATTATTATTTTGACAGAATTCGACAAATTCGGATGAGCAAATCTTAACATCATTATCGGAAACAATAACATTAGGTATACCATAACGTGAGAATAAATATTTTAATTTGTGAATTAAGGCTCTAGTTGTAGTTCCCGATTCCATGTAGATACACTCTAACCACTTACTAAACGCGTCAACAACCACTAGGTACACTCTCTGATTAATAGTCATGTAATCTATGTGTAATCTGTACCAAGCGCGCGGCGGGGGTGGCCAGGACGCGGGGGCGGCGCGCGGGGGGGCGCTGCGCGTTTCGGCACAAACAGAACATCTTGCTATACATTTTTCTATGTCCGCATCGATATTTGGCCACCACATCCTACTTCTAGCTTCACTCTTAGTCTTTACGACACCAAAATGAGTCGAATGCAACTCGCTCAACAGTTTTTCCCTAAACTTGGTAGGTATAACTATTTTATAGCCTCTAAATAAGCATCCATCCTAAACTTCCAAATCCGCTTTGCATTTGAAGTACGGCAGAATATTATTGCAGGTAATTTTTCGAGGCCAGCCTACGCTCATGTACTTTATTACCTTTACCAAAACGGGATCCTTGGACGTTTCTTCCTTAATATCCGAAAATGAAATCGGTCTTGAATGAGAGTCTAAAAAGTTTAGGTACGAACGACACGTATAATTAGTTTCTGATTTTAAATTATTGGTAGGCAAAGATCTTGAAAAATAATCTGCGATCTCATTATTTTTGCTACCAACAAACTGAACCTTGTAGTTATACGCCGAGAGAATGATAGCATATCTCTGAAGTCGCGCTGCGGTGGTAATAGAAATCCCTTTATTTTCGCCCAGTATCGACAATAGTGGTTTGTGATCGGTTTTAAGAATGAATGGGGTGTCCCTGCCGTAGAGGTATTGGTGAAAATGGGTGACCGCAAATATTATCGCCGTAGCCTCCTTTTGAATTTGGCTGTAATTCCTCTCGCTCGCTGTAAGCGATCTAGAAGCGAACGCGATCGGCCGCTCCACACCGCGGCTGTCGGCAGGGTGCGCGGGGAGTGCGGGAGGCGGCGCGTGAGCCAACACCGCGCCGAGCCCCGCGGGGCCGGCGTCCACGCTCAACACGAGCGGCGCGCTGGGATCAAAATGCGATAACACGCGCTCCGACGCGAGTTCTCGCTTCGTGCGCTCAAACGCGGCTTGTTGCCGCGGTCCCCACTCCCACCGCGCGACGCTACGCAGAAGTTCGTGGAGCGGACTCAAAAGACTCGACGCGTTCGGAATGAAATTGCGATAATAATTAACTACTCCTAAAAAGCGCTGTACTTCTACGACATTTGTCGGAGCCGGTGAATTTAATATCGCTTCGACTTTACTCGGACACGTCCGTAGACCGGTTTTATCGATCACGTACCCTAAATAGGTAACACTTTCTTGAAATAGAGCGCACTTACTTTTATGTAATCTTAGGCCGGCCTCCTGCAGTCTACTCAGCACCTCCCGCAGCCTACTTAGGTGGGTGGCTTCATCAGGACCTGTGCAGCAGATGTCGTCGAACCAGCACGTGACGCCGTCTATTCCCGCCAGGAGCGTTTCCAGCGCTCGCTGAAAGATAGCCGGGGCGTTGGCTAGCCCGTACGCTAGGCGGGAATATTTGAAAAGTCCCTTCGGCGTGTTGATGGTTGTGAGTGCCTGAGATGATTCACTTAGGACAAATTGGTTGTAGGCATTGCTCAGATCAATTTTGGAGTAATGCTTACCCCCTCCTAACTTTGCAAATACCTCTTCTATACGCGGCAAGGGGTATTTCTCGATTTTTAAATCTTTATTTAATGTGCCCTTGTAATCCCCGGCAATCTTCACTTTACCGTCGTTTTTTAAAACCGGTACTATAGGAGTGGCATAATCTGAATGGGTAACTGGAATTAAAATACCTAATTTAATGAGCCTGTCTATTTCATCACTAACTTTTTCCTTCAAGGCAAATGGTAGCGGTCTAGATTTAAAAAATTTTGGAATTGCATTATCTTTTAGGTGTAGATCTACTTGGAACTTGTTAAAACAGCCTAATTCATCTTTCCACAAATCTGAAAATTCATCTAATAGAATCTGCACATTATATTTATTCCCAACGGTATTAATGCTATTTATTTCCGACGTGAGGGTAAGTCCGAACTTCGCCATAAAATCACGTCCTAATAACGGCGGGCCCCCGTTTTTTAAGACCTAAAATTGAAGCCAAGCAGCCTTGTTATTGTATTTCACAAGGCAATTGAAAAATCCTAATGGCGCAATTTTATGACCGTTGTACATACACATTTTTAAACAAGTACTAGACAATTTAAACCTTGAGAAATATTTAAAATAAACACTGTCGGGTATTATGCATGTACCCGATCCAGAGTCTAGTTCCATTATTAAATCTATGCCGTTAGCTTCCACATTTAATTTTAAGGGTTTATATTCCACATACTTCATATTAAATAAAGCGCATTCCTTACAATCGCCGCAATCGGATTCCTTTTCCTCGACACAATTTACCCGGGATTGCCTGTTCTTCTTCGAGCATGCTTTCTTTAGGTGTCCCTTCGTACCGCAAGATTGGCAAGTATAATTTTTATACCGACACACACTCTCACTATGGTTTTTGAGACCGCACACTGAGCACCGAACACTTCCCGACTGATTACGAGCGCCGCCGCCGCCGGAGCCGCCTCCGCCGCCGGAGCCGCCGCTGCCGGAGCTGCCGCCGCCCTGGCGCACCATGTACACGGGCTCCTCCTTGACGACAGCTGCCGCCGCCGGCTCTGCGAGGCTGCGTCGCGCCTGTCGCGCACACGCCGCCTGAGCTGCTATCTCCACTGCTGCCGCCAAGGTAAGTTTACTCGCGTCCTGTTCGAAGAGTCTGTCACGTTCCGGTCCCGCGTTCAGACCCAAGATGAACCGGTCCCGCAGCAGAGTGTCCAGTTCCGTGCCGAATTCGCACAATGCAGCCAGTCCGCGTAAACGAACTATCCAATTTTCGATGGATTCATCGTCAAATCTCGTCGCTGCATAAAATGCCGCCCTGTCGGCGAACGTCGACCTTTTCGGCGTAAAATGGTTGTTGAGTAACTGAAGTAGCTCTTCGTAGGAGATTGCTTCTAAATCTTTAGGGTGAGCTAAGTTCTTCGCAAGCCGGTAAGAATCATCCGATAAGTGTGTTAGAAGCAATGCACACTTATTATTTACTTCGATGTTATTCAACTTTATGAATTGTTTCAATCTGCCACAGAAAACTGATAGATTCCCGATATAACTCATCTTCGTAGAACTAAGTTATGCACACTAACGTCGCCAGTTGAACTGTAGGTGAGTACTAGGGCTATCGGGCAGAGAAAGAAACAACAACCGTTCGCTTGCGTAGCTGGTTTATTACTGGCGAAGGGGAGCGCGGGCGCGGAGACGCAGCTCGCGCGGCCCGGCGCGTAGGTACGCACGCACACGCAGGTACATAATGAATATAGGCAACTATACGCATACACCACAAAAATCCAATAACACTTTTTGCTCGACCTGGGAATCGAACCCAAGACAGTTATACATAGCGAGATAGCGATGGTATTTCTTTATTTATATGATAGCCAAATTCATGAGGAATAGCATTGGCGTATCTAGAGTTAGTTTTCAGGGGGGGCCTGGCCCCTAAGATTCCATGGCCGATGGGATGCAATGCGGTCAGGCGGAAGGTGAGCCCTACAGCCTGGGGTAGGCACAAGACCATTCTGAGGTGGGCACGGCCCACCCGGCCCCCCCCTATATACGCCTATGAGAAATAGTATTGGCTGAATATCACGTTACAACGCAGGGAAGCGAAAAACAGTCTACCAAAGACGTGACATACCACGGGTAAAAAAGCTAGTCTAGATTAATTGGACGATAAATGTTTTTATTGGAAAACATAGGTACTCCGTTAATTTGCCTTTGACCAATGAAACAGAAAACCGT
Organism: Caradrina clavipalpis; assembly: GCA_932526535.1. Classification (NCBI taxonomy): domain Eukaryota; kingdom Metazoa; phylum Arthropoda; class Insecta; order Lepidoptera; family Noctuidae; genus Caradrina; species Caradrina clavipalpis. The sequence goes on from OW052098.1 coordinate 12,809,924, forward strand.
ATAAAGATAAAAAATCTCTCGTAAAATGTTTGAGCGGTTCTGATTTTTAGGTTTAAACACGAATGTGAATCGTGTTTTCAATCAAAAATGAAACCTTCAAAGGGAATTGGCGAAATCGTCTTTTTCAAAGTCGAAATTCGAATATTTTATTGGTTATAAAACTGGAATGAAAAAGAAGCAATACCCCATGTTTTGCTTCTTTTCCATTTCAGTATGAGCAAAGTCGATACTCCTTCTTTTTTTTCAATCCATCCACCGCTCATTTTATCTTTCTCTACTCATAGATAGGTTTAGCCTTGCTTGAAGTATTTATAATGATTTAAAGTGTGTTTTTTAATCTCGTAGACTGATTTGACGGCTTCTAACGTCAAACTTGAAAATAGTGTGCTTTATGTTCATGGGCCGCCGAAAGCACATTATTTTTATATTTGACGTATGAAACTGTCAATTTAGTCTACGAGATTAAAAAACACACTATAGATACTAATTGCTCATTAATTTTAAATCATTTGTTTTTTTTTTTCTTCTTTTTGCTATCTGTCTGTTTGTGTGTGTTTTTGTATCTGTTTTTGAACGTGAACGAGGCGAAAGTAGTATGTAAGGATCGTAGCAGGTGGCGTTCTGTGGTTTCTGCCTACCCCCATGGGAAAAAGGCGTGAGTTTATGTATGTGTGTGTATGTATGCTATCTGTCTGAAGACTATATTATGTGTAAAATGTAATTCTCCAGATCGATTCCAGCCACGGCGACTAGTCTTAATGTAGACTAGTTACGTACGCAGGAGATATTATTGTGCACAAGTGTGTGCGCAAACACAGGTGCACTCCCTCTGCCCTAACTCTCGTAGTCCGATGGGATGGCAATCCGACACGACATGAGAGAATACTGTAATACAGAAAGAACATTTACTACAACAATAGAAAAACTAAGTCTATGTGGAAGTAAGTTGGCACAGTTTACGATAAGTAGGCACTGACCCTTGGTTATGTGTACGTAGGTACTTATTCGTAAAAGGCTTGGATAAAAGACGGTTACAGTTGTACATACTAGCGAAGCGGGGAAATGATGAAAGGAGGCCTTTACTTACCGTTCAGTAAAAGGTTCTTTTTTAAGGTTCTGTATCTGAAGGGTGCAAAACGTGACCCTGTTACTAAGATTCTGCTGTCTGTCTGTTATAGTTTTTTTTTTCGGATTTGTAATCATCAAATGACTTTTCCCGCCCTGGGTGATCGGGACGGAGTGTCAGACTTTTACTGACTAAAACCCATCCATGTTCCTCCTAATGCCCTTTGCGTTTCAGGAGAACGGTGACTCTTTCGAGCAAATTCCGCAACCCTGGCAGGCCCTGTCTACGGTAAATTTAGACGAAGCATTAGGTAAAATCGGAATAACAACATGCTCACTTTACCTAAACTCATCAAGGGATATTTATATAGAATAGACCAGCTTAGTTACTTCAACCGTCCGGAAGATTCGCTTTGCCGAATCAAGCAATACTTCCCGACTTATAACTTATGTTTTACTTTATTTTGCTTTTTATTTATTTTTGATTTATCGTTAAGAAAAGGTCCCAAACTACCAATTCCAACGCAGTCAGGTAAACATAGCATTTTGTAGCCCTTTGCTTTCCGGGGGCGCGGTATCTCTTTCGAACAACCCGCAGCCCCGGCAGGCTGTCTGTTATAGTGCTGTATCTTTTAAACTGTAATAGGTAAACCCTTCAAATTTTCACAGAGTGTATAGCCTATAGCCGTTACAACAACAAATTAATAATAAAAATTATAGGAAACCTCATGTAAGAAACGTGTTTTTTTTTGTATGAAGTGTTAATTGTTGTATGGTGGTACGGGACCCATCATGTTCGAGTGCAACTCGCACTTGCCAGTTTTATTTCGTTATTATGGTACGATACTTACGTTTCTATGCATTAAGGAACTACAAAACATTATGAAACGTAACATCATTCCCTCTATCCATCCGTTGGTGCGTTCATAATGCGCGTGTCGTGATGGCCCAGTGGTTAAGGCACCCGCCTCTCATAGATGAGGTAATAGATTCAAATCCGGGCAAGTACCAATGTGTCTTTTTCAATTCATATGCACTTTGTAAGTTTATCTTGGACATCCATGACATTAAGTTCTTAACTGTACCATTAGGGTAAACTCTATTTATTATTATTTTTTGACGATGGGAAATCATCCAATGACTTGCCCCGCCCTGGGCGGGGCGGGAGAGAGTGTCAGAATTTTACTGACTAAAACCAACCCTTGTTCCTTCTTGTGCCCTTTGCGTTCTGGGGGCGCGGTATTTCTTTCGAACAACCCGCAGCCCCGGCAGGCATGGCCCTTAGTGGCCCCTCCGAATGTTTGCTGAAGTTAACGTACGGACGGTGAGCTACCCATTGTTCACCGTCTATAGACCCGCGTCTACGGTGGCCGGGAGTCGTCTCGCGGCTCCCGACGCCCGGAGCGTCTCCCGCAGAGGATAAACCCTGTAATTATAGTAGAAGCTGTTTTAAAGATAAATAAAATAATTTGAATCCCACAACTAATTTACTAACTATACTTAACTTGCTTACTGGTTTTATTGTATTTTTGTTTTAGTAGTATATATACCGATTTAAACTTTGACAGACTTAGAAAACCTACACAGAAAATAATCCAAAGCTTCCAACAGTTTGAACTTCAACAAAGCTTTGAATATTAACAACCTATAAGTACTTACTGTTTAAATGGATGTCATAACACTTTAGTCACTTTAAAACCATCTAAAATAGAGAATTTTCCGTTTTATTCCAAACTTCTGAAATCACCAGTACCTAAATGTTTTCTTCTTTTAAGCCAGGACTACGGGATAAATTTGAACTAGAACTGAACTAAAGTAAGGAGCTTTTAAACACGCCCGAAGAAAGATCTTAAAAGGCCTAGAAAAAGTAATATTGCTATACTTTACGAAAAAGTAATATTGAGGCGTTAGACTCGTACCGTATTTCTTCAATTTGAAAACTTATTTCTTTTTCATTGCTAGCACTTAGCTTAAAAACGTCCAAATCAGAACCCTGTTCCAACTCAAATAGGGTATTTTTTAGAGTAAGAAGCATTGTTTTTCCGAATATTCATCCACTAATCCGCATTATCCCCATGTACCTATTCTTTCACATTAATGTTATATGAATAAAAAAATAATATATATACCATCACGCCTGTATTCCCCGAAGGGTTAGGCAGAGGTGTACCAATGTACACCCACAGTTCGCCGGTATATTTATAAAACAAAATATTAAGTAAATGAAAAAGTGAAAAAAGATTCGAGAAGCATAAATTCGTTGAATGTCGATGTTATGATACCTAGGTACAGTAAAAACTCCTTGAACTTTATTTGAGTAGGTAAGAAGCACGTTAGTTTGTAAGCTCATCACAGTAAAAACCAAAGCTATTATTTTTTCAAAGAGTTAGTTTTATAAGGATATAGGGTACGTTTTAACCGACTTAAAAAAAGGAAGAGTCTCTATATTCGACTGTGATGATGTTAACCGATTTCTCCGTCAATTGCTTCCAAATTTCTTGTTTTTTAATCCGCGACTTTGTCTGCGACCGCGATAGTCAACATTCACGCTTACGAAAGCGTGGGCAAAAGCTAGGTTCGAATAAATTATTGTAACTAAAATAAAGATTTATTAAGCCAGTTTTCGTGCAGAAACTAAAATGTATTTTACTATGAATAGTAAATAAATTAGCAACAAATTCGAAGTCCATTATTTCATTTAGGGCTTATTTAAAAGTTATTTGTTCACTTTAAACCTTTTGTAGATACAATTTTAAAAGGGTGAAGAAAGTGTTCAAAGAAAACACTCTCATAAAGTTCGTTCTTCATTTAACGTTAGTTTTCCATTAAGAAAGTAATTTTACTATTTAAAACTTTAGTTAACACTTTTTAAGCGATGCTAATTAGCATCTTTACCCTTTCTTTAAAAAGTATTTAGTTTTTCTTACAGTGTCTGCGAGTACCCAGGATCCGGGCTTGTTACCCCGATCGGCCAAAATTATATTGGGTATTTCCATAATGTATTCATTAATAACATTCCTATAAGATACGGGCTGGATACACCGATCAGTCAAAATTATATTTTTCTATAATGTCATTAATCAATCAATCAGCAATCTTTATTAATTATGCAGTTGATGACAATAGGCTTGACTTCTATTACTTATAATTATACTCTACTTACTTACTTTACTTTTATTGGTACTTGAACATAATTATCTAGCGAAATGAGGGTACAATTTGCACCTCTTTTTAATGGGAAAAGCCCGCAATATGCACTTTAATTTCAGAAAATAATGTCATAGCGAAACCCAATGGCATTTTTTGTTTGAGCTGGGAATCGAACACAAGACCTCTAGAGTAGCAGACGCGCTAAGCACAACTAGGCTACCGAGGCACGACGATGACTGATTTTGTACGTTTATGTAAATAGTTCCACCGTTATACCGTACCAAATTCAATAGAGAGGTATTCTTGTAAATTCACTCAATATACACAGCAGACACACACATTATATTAATTGTTTTTTTTCATACTATTACTAGATTAATAACCCCCGACGAAAAGATATTTTACCGCTTTATATTTATATATCTCCGCAAGATTCAACTTGCACGTTCGGAACACAGGCTTCAAACAAAATAAAGACAAAACAACAGTTGATATTTCAATGCTTTTGTTTCCAATCCACGTAACTTTGCAATGCATAGAATTTTGATATAGCATCAAGCACCACTCAATTGTTCATAGAAATAGAATGCATCCAATATTTCAACAGTTACATCTTTGATTTGTAGCCAGAAAAATCCACTGTAATACTGCTTCTCCAGCCCCCCTAGCTAAGTCACAAACGAATAGAATAGAATAGAATAGAATAGAATAGAATAGAATATTTATTTGCTTAGAATGTAGGTATTTACAATGAGATGGTCACAGTGATGTTGGGAATCCTGGTACATTCTACCATTTTGGCATGCAAACATTGATGCAGTTCATCATACAAAAAACATTGAATTAAAAGAAACATTTAAAACTTACGGAACTAAAATTTATCAACTAGGAAATCCGATACGGAGTAGTAACAATTGCTTAATAATAAAGCGGTAAGTTTATTTTTGAAGATTGTCAGTGGTTCCTCTTTTATAGATTTAGGAATGTGGTTAAAAATAGCCGGTGCCATACCAAAAACACTTTTCTTCAACAAAGCAGTCCTGTATCCACCTGTGCGTAACAAGTTTTGGTATTGAGATCGTAAAGTTGCATCTCGGTATCTGCTTTCCGATAAAGTTACAAATAGGTGTCGATTACATTTAACAAAAAGAGCAGTTTCTAAGATGTAAAGGCAAGGAAATGTCAATAAATTATGAGATTTAAAGATTGGAACACAGCTGTCAGTAACCTTCAAACCAAATATTGCTCGTAGGCAGCGTTTTTGGGCTTTAAAAATACTCTCTCTTTCGGTACATACGATAAACGCATACGCTGAGTAGGCTTTAATAGATCTTCAACTTTATACGCTTGGTTTTAAGTTGAAGATCTAATGAAGATTGCATAGCGTTTTCGTTCGTTCCAGTCGCTAACGCTTAGAAATCTTTAATAGATTTTCAACTTAAGGCTCTTGGGTATTAAGTTGAAAATCTATTGGTACCTACCGAGCGTTTACGATTATCGTTTGTGACTTGGCTAGGGGGGCTGGTCAGACAATCGGTGATCGATTTTTTTGTCGGAGAGAATGGAGAATATAAATTTGTACCAACGCACACTTCTTACAAAATGTTGGTTCTACGAAACTATGGATCTATTGAATCGGTCCGATAAGATGTCCTACAAAAGCAAGTTTCATAAAAGAAAAGTTATGTCAATTATTAATTTCGCCAAACAAATCATTGGTGCCGATTCCCTTGTTCACAAACTAAACTAAAATTAGAGAATTGACATCTCTTACTAACATACAGCGAAAGAAAAGGACGGTAATACCTTAGAACTAAGTTAGAGATGTCAAATTAGTTTTGCCTTGAACTTTTCCGTGTTTTTAATCGACGCGTTCTGACATGCCAACTATAATTGTATAGAGGTTTTAGATCAACTAAAATTGACAAGTCTAATTCACGTCTGTCCCTTTCTTGTTTGATTGGAAAGAAAAAGATGGAAATAGTCTAAATTAAATTTAGCTTGTGCTTAACAGAATCGACACCAATATCTGCTTAGCCTTTTCCCAACTATGTTGGGGTCGGCTTCCAGTCTAACCGGATGCAGCTATTTTCCATGGAGCGACTGCTTACCTGTCCTCCACAACCCAGTTACGTGGTTGTCAGACATCTCGGCTTCTGACTATCTGTAAAAAAAAGTTCCCCCCAACGAATCTTCTTCCAAAACCTGTCAATGATGTATTTAAACAATATATGTTCGGTGATATATCAGCATAGACAGCCTCTATGTATATCAGTTGTTATTTATTGCCTCAATATAGGTACGCGTTGACCTTTCCATTAGGCAACGAATGATTGATAGTGCGGTAAATTGCGAAATTAAAGGAGTTTCGCGTCAATTTTATCAATTTATGTTCCGAATTTGATTTGACGACAGTTGTTGCAGAGGTATTTTCTTGATGAATATTGCAAATATTTCATGTGAACGTTTTTGATCGGTTGGCGCAGGCTGCGTGTCGCGGGTTCGATTCCCCCACGGGATAACTAATTGTAAAATCCACGCATAGTTGTTCCGGGTCTGACTGTTTGTCTATGTGAGTTTACAGGAGAAAAATTCAAGTGTGTGGTTTTATAAAAAAATTTATAAGAGCTCATTTGAGTACCTGCCAGACATAGTAACTTACCTACCATGATTCCGGGGCTGCGGGTTGTTCGAAAGAGATACCGCGCCCCCGGAACGCAAAGGGCACATGAAGGAACATAGACGGGTTTTAGTCAGTAAAAGTCTGACACTCCCTCCCGCCCCGCCCAGGGCGAGGGAAGTTATTCGATGATTTGACGTCTTAAAAAAAAAACCTACCATGATAGTCGACGATTTTGTATCTACGTATGGGAAGGTGAAATTTGTTATGTTAATTGAACAACTGAATAAATAAAGCCAAGGCATCTATCTCAAAAGTCCTTGTAAAAAGTTTTGGTAATATCGTGTGACTTTACATGTCCCTGTTGTCTTACAACCTTTGTCCTTTACTCAGGGGCGTAGTTTGTCTTAAACGGGCCCCGTATCGTTATTTATTGGGGGCCCTTCTACCTAACTGCGGCGAAGCCCAAATGGAGGGTAAGGATTTTCCGCAAAATAAATAATATGTATTTTTTTTTCTGGGAAGTTTAAAGTACAGTGAAAGAGCTTAAGTGAGATAGTTGATAGTATTTGGAATTTTGACTTAAACGGGTTCGGGGCCCCTGTACCTGGGGGGCCCCGTATCTTTGATACGGCGGCAGCTACTCCCCTGCCTTTACTTTGTGAGGGCAACAAAGGGAGACGTAAGACGTCTATTTTGCCCTTAAAACTTGCAAAGCCAATTATTAAGTTCGTCGCGAGACTTTTCAAAACTATCTGTATTTTAATGGCAATAGTAATTTCCTATTTTTAGAAAAAAGAAAATTTATCGATTATAGCTTTTGCTCATGACTTTGCCCGCGTAGTGTAGTAACCTTAGGCAGACCTTTTTATCGATTTCTTATCAAGTGCTTAAAAAGTTTTGTGGTTTTATATTCAATAATGACCGACTCCTATGCAAACTATCATCCATTTCAACCCGTTTAAACCTATTTCCATTTTCAAGGTTAAATTATTTATCTCTGTACTGAATTTCATCAAAATCAGTTCAGCGGTTTAGGCGTGAAATCGTAATTGTATAGTAAACAATCATCTATGAGCAGATAGCATATCTCTTGGACTAATTTTTAAGAAGAAAATTCTGACTAAGGTCAGAAAGTAATTTTGCAGTTGACGCAGTGACTGAGCCAGACTTAACTGCTGCGCTGGTCGTCGCTTGTTCGATTCTCACGAGGAACAAATATTTGTGTTGCTAAAGGTACTGATACACATGCTTTAAACTAGCATGCTACTAGCATGCTCAAACCAATCACAGCACGGGAAGCTCACGTGACTTTGATTTTCGCGTGCACTGATTGGTTTGAGCATGCTAGTAGCATGCTAGTTTAAAGCATGTGTATTAGTACCTTTACAGTTCTGGTTTGGTTGTTTGTGTGTGTTAGTTTATATGTTTGGAAAGACACTCTCGGATCGGAAGAAGTTCTTAAGAATATATTATTATCTAATTATTAATAGTTCTTCCACAATTCTACGTTTTTAATTGGGTAATGTTACTGATATCCCACAGGGAAACTACCGAAGTTTTTCTGTAGGTACATCAGTTAAGCCTACGTGAGCAAATGATCCTAAAACTATGAACAAGATCCCTAACACGATCCCTGTTTCAGCAAATACAACAGGTGAAAGTTTTATGAATAACTCCCCGAAATATTTTAGGCAAATTCATACGTGATATTTGCCAAACCATTTTATGTTTTCATGACATTGTTAGGATGTTCCTAGAATATTAAAGGTAGAAGTGAGAATTGAATTTGTGAGGAAAAGAATTTCTTGTAGGTGCGGGTAAAATAAACTGTGATAATGTACGTTTGTTTGTGCAGGATAAACTGTTATTATATCTTTCTCTTCTTTGTGTGAAAAACTTGCACTATAAGATCAATCCTTCCTTTATTTTTAAAGGATGGGAGGCACAAATTACTTTTTCTGGGCGGAACGAAATGGAGTGTCAGACTCTTACTGCCAAAAATCTATCCGTGTTTCTTTATGCCATTTGCGTTTCAGGGCCACGATGTCTCTTTAGAACAAATTCCGCAACCCTAGCAGATGAGATCAACTCTGGAATCGCGATAGAAAAGTCAGATGATCAATACATTTTCATGAGTTATTGTGAACCTATGGATCAGCTGGTATTGCTTTCGTGATTTCAGGCTCAGTTCTCCAGCTCCAGTTCGTTTATTTAAAGTGAAAAATTCTTAAAAAATATTTTACCGTATTGTTAGCAGCAGCTTAGTCTAAATCGGATCAAAACAAATCCAGGAAATCTCGAAAAAAAAAGGTGAAGTAAAGCCAACAAAACTCCTCTTAATTACGTCTTTTCTCAAACTAATTAATGAAGGTAAAAGCTGAAAAACATCTCACCTGAGACTGAAGGAGGGTCTTATTTCTGTAATATACTTTTTATGCTCTGTAAAACAGGTTCTTTGGCGAAGTTGTGGTCTTGTTTGGTTTCCTTATCTTGAGATTTTAACGGAACGATTATTTTTTAGGTAAGGCTGTAATTGATATTCGTACTGTTGTTGCTGTTGATCATGCTGTGATTTCTATCTCCAGTGGCGAGAATCGGGCGCTGTCTACTGACAACAACCCTCGAACATGACGAGTTAAGAGTAGGCATAATAATATTACAATAATAGTAGAGAGTTTACATCGTTATCAGTCATTAGCAGTAATTAATGTCATTAATTTCTTTTCAAATACATATTAAATATTTTTTAAATATTTATAAAATAAAAACATACATTACATTATTATAAACATATACATACCAAACACACCATCACGCCTGTATTCCCCAGATGGTTAGGCAGACGTGTACCAATGTATCTACACTCACAGTTCGCCGGTATATTTACGTATACATATACATCTTTATTATTATTACTTTTTATGTTTTTCTTATATTCATCTTCTTTGTTTTCACCTAATAATAGAGTAGCAACAAGAATATACAGGGTGGAAATTTATTATGCTACCTGGAGGGAAAGTACTCTAAATACTGAAGATAGCAAATTTTACTTAAAGGAAACATTCCTTTATTGTTAAAAATAAACAGAACTGCATTTAAATAATTTTGAAAATACAGTTGCCACACCCGGGAATCGAACCGACTAAAATTCGAAAAAATAGCATCTTGTACTTTTATGGCACTAATCGATAGGGTCAATCATAAGGATCAAATGTCTGCAAACATGATAAATTAAATTTAAAAAAAGCCATGAAATTTTAACCAAAACTTATTTTATTCGGACGAAAAAATCGAGAATTGACTAATTGCATGCTCGAAATGAGCTCCATTTTCTTGGATGCACAAATTTATTCTTTTAAGGAATTCATTGTGAATAACTTTTAGTAGGGTGTTCTGGTGAATATTGAAAATTGTTTGCTACCAAAACTCACTCAAAATGAGTTTTTATTAAAGAATAAATTTGTGTATCCATGAAAGTGAAGCTCATTTCCAGCAACTACTTAGTTAATTTGTTCGTTTTTTTCGTCCGAATAAAATAAGTTTAGGTTAAAATTTCATGGTTTTTGTTTAATTTAATTTACCATGTTTGCAGAGATTTGATCCCTATGATTGACTCTATCGATTAGTGCCATAAAAGTACAGGATGCTATTTTTTCGGATTTTAGTCGGTTCGATGCCCAGGTGAGGCATCGGAATTTTCAAAATTATTTAAATGCAGTTTAGTTTCTTTTTAAAAATAAAGGAATGTTTCCTTTAAGTAAAATTTGCTATCTTCAGTATTTAGAGTACTTTCCCTCCAGGTAGCATAATAAATTTCCACCCTGTATAGTATATAGTAGTAGTCGTGTATATATAGCAGTAGGTACCAGAATTTTGTAAAAACCTAATTAAATAAAATGAGTGTCCGTAATTTTTCTTGCTCGTCCTTCTCCACAGACGCCTACCTATATTTTGGAACGAGCCACTATAGCTTCAACTTTCTGACTAGACTACTTGACAATTCAAAAGTGCCTGTGATCTAATTGAAATAAATGCTTCGACTTTGACTCACGAAATATGATTGATGATACGTACCCCTTTCAAAAAGCAATAACACGAGGGTCTTTAAAGAAGGAATCCCAAGCACTTCACCGCTTTACTGAACAATATAGGGAAGCTTCACACAACCTCATTACTTGCCATTTACTATGCTGTATAATATCTTGGCGAAAGACCGCGAGGAACGTCAATTTTTGCATCGGAACGTCGTCGTAGTCTGCGGCCGGCGGCGTTTATCGAAATTCCATCACGTTCCCGAGTGAAGCGATGAGGCGGTTACCTGTGCAAATGGAGAAATATATGGCCAGACTCTTAATGCACGTAATAGATTTCGTGTGGTACAATTCTTGTATGCATTTGTGGCTGTTTTTGGTGAGACTTATCCATGTCGCATACCGAATAATTATAAGAATTAAAGGTAGGGTCATAATTGTGCGTGTAATACTCTCAGTGACATAGTAAGGACTGGTCCGGGAGTGTGCCCCATACAAGAGTACCAGCCACCAGTTGATGCCAGTCTGTTATTGTCCCACTGCAGAGAAAAGGCCTCTTCTCATACAGAGAAGGCACGAGTATTGTTGATCACCACGCTTGTTTACATAATATAAAATACTTTTATAGTAGTGGATGATTCTCACCCAGCTAGTCATAATATACAAGCTGTTGAATTACATCCTCGTCAAATTTTAGGAGCTTGTCATAAAAAAATAGAAGTAATCAAATATAATTACGATACCTGGCCAATATCTAATAACCACTTGTTTTTTTAGTTGCAACTATCAAATAACAGTATTCCAGAAATACTTCTCTTGCAAAATTCAGAATCGCCCAGTTGCGTATGCGGTATGCAGAGTTATCGCGCGGCTATATCAATGTGTAATGATGATGTAATGACGACAATGTGTTGATGCAAATCAACGCCTTGTATGAAATTAAACGAATATGCTAGTCGTATTTTAGTAGAAATCAACTTTTACGTTCAACCCCACAAGTCCCAAACATAGATAGTTGCTATGTAACCACTAGGGACGAATATATCTAACATCTTGTATTAGAACCCCTTTAATTAAATTAATAATATCCATCAAATAAGGTGAAGGAAAGCCAAAGTTAGGCTCTTAACAAGTTAAGGGCAACTCAATTTGCATTTGAAAAGTTAAGGGTTGTACGATATTCGATGATAATTTTCAATTCCAAACTCGATAATGGTTTTCATCTTTTTGTTTGAACTTCGATAAAACAAAGTTTTAATTCCACTGTTAGTTTAACTAAGCAAAAATTTACTTGTAACTTAAGTCAATATGAGTCTTTCTGTTAGACCGTAGAGTAGATGAACTATAGCAGTGCTATAATAATATTGAACTACTAGGTACTATTATATTATTTTTATTGCCGTTATAATAACCACTAACTGCTCCGTTGGTCTCGTGGTGGCAAGCACGGCTGTTGAGCGTGGGATCGTGGGTTCAATACCCAGGTCAGGCAAAAAGTGTTATTGGGTTATTCCATTAAGAATTTCTCAGTAACAGTTTGGAATTTGGAAGTTGTTGATGTGATACCCCCGTGCCTCGGAAAAGCACGTAATGCCGTTTGTCCTGCGCCTATAATCTCTCCTCGGTTGTGCCGGATTGCCGTGCCATCTGACTATAAGAATTAGAGAACACGGAGTGCACCTGTCTTTGCGCACACACTTATGCACTATAATAATTATCTTCTGCGTACTTGGCTAATCTGCATTAAGATTAACCACCGTGATCGTAATCGGTTCAGAACGTACATAATAACCAATAAAAATGAAATAAAGTTAGAAATTCAAGGAGATCTTCATACAAGAAACATGTTGTTTCTTTATTGCGTAGTAAGTTATTATTATGTGTATATTGTTCACTAGTACAGAACCGTTCGTGTGCGCCTTGTATTTGTCCAGGTTTTTATTTGCTTGCAACCTAAGTTACATCATTAATACAATTTTGAAGCACAACCATTGTAAAAGAGCTAAGTAGGTACCAGGCAAGTACCTATCTCTATTCAACTAATTCTAGGTAGGTATATGTCACCTCATTTGCTCCGTAATACGTCGACGTCGGCACCAATTTTCTTATCGGGTCAAAGTCTCAACTCTCACCTACGAAGTTTAAGTGAATTTATCTCGTAAATTTTCTGAAAACTTGGAGCGAAACCCACTTTATCTTCGAAAGCGAATAGAGTTCGTATATCAATTGCTTGTCTTACAGTGAGAATGTTTTGTGCGTGTTCGTCGGGTTATTAAATTCTTATAGAAATGCTTGAATCGTGAATTATATTTTGTATGGCAGTAAATACTGACTTATGAGAGACCTATCAACTTTTTGAAGGATGTTATGAACGACTTGTCTGAATCAAGAATGATTTTATTTAGGTACTGGTTTTAGCTCGCTACGACGCCCGTGTGTACTTTCTTACAAATCCCTATTTTTATGTGGCGATAAAGTAGCTTCCTATTAGCAAAATCAGGTTATTGGCGCATTCAAGCGAAAAAACAAGAAAACTCTGTTTAGTAAATGTGCACTAGTTAGTTTACACCTGATTGCAAATCAATACAACCGGAGAAAATGACCATAAAACATAAAAATCAATGCAAATAGTCATCAAATAAAAATAAAAAGTAGAAAATCAGAAATAAACCTTCAACCAAAGTGAATGGGAGAGCAATGCCATTCAAAACCGCTGGCGTACTCGTAAAAACTACCTTTTGAAATCATACAAATCAATTGGACGTCAAATCACAGCATGTGTGGAGGCTTTTCTGGTACTTTGGGGTGAAAAAAAAGTTTGTTCTTGTATGTAAATTCGCAAGGGCGACCGTCATGGGTAAATGTGCCAAGTTTTATGATCACCACCACATGCTGTGGGATATGAAATGTTTTTTTAGTTATGTGTGTATTACTTTCGAGCAGTGTTATTCGGTTTTTCTATCGAGTTCTCAGGAGGTCGGATTTAAGATTTGTGTCCGGTTAATGGCAATAGGATCGCCCCCTATTACATGGGACCTAAAACATACTAGTGGACTGTGGGTGTACATTGGTACACCTCTGCCTAATTAGCTGCCAGTGCGCCGCCCTCGAGCCGTCAACTTTTTTATATGGCAGTTAAATAAAATGTGTGTTAAAATAAAATATTTTAACACACACGACTCAAGCTCCTTTAATGAATGGCATATTATTTGCTGTGGCGATGCCGTTTTGTTAAAATGCGCGATGACCTTTACCCACCAACTGAACCGAAAATCTATACTTACCTAAATTAACTTAACCTTTAACACATTACGAACTTAATTAAAAATATATATTAAATTACGCAAAACAACTCGAAAGTCACCATCAACTTCTAATTACAATTTTCAACAAAGAATAAATTAAGAATCAACTTTGAAGAAGTCGCAAGTATTGTACCCATTTACATTATATTTGAAACCCACTGTTACGTATGAGAGAGGAAGCAAGCTCTGCTACCTCATTTCCAACCAGCCGGTGTATGTATAGACGCGCCGTAATTTCTAAGCAATTTCTTGAGCCCGTGTGCTATGGAAATTCGTCACCAAGATACCAAATTATGAAAGTGTCGAAATTGAAACGACGCTTTGGAAGAACTCGTGTCTGTATATTTTGTGGAACTTTATATTTCTTAACTAGGATCTACCTGCGACTTCGTTCACATAGATTTTTCATCTGCTTTAAGTTACCTCTTTGATAGGCAGAGGTGTACCAAGTTTTAGAAAATTATTTCTCACAAATAAGCTCGTTAACTTTGGTTAATTCTTCCGAAACAATAGCCTATTTCGATGGCAGTAGAGACCAATTAGGAACGTTTAATTCCTTTAGCTATTGGGACTAGGGGCCAGCTGTGTCAATGCTTTGTCGATGTTCCGCAACAGAATCCAATAACGTTGAAAGTGACACGCTGTATCCACCCCACATTTGCATGAAACAAAAAAACTACCGCAACCCAAACTGCAACTATATTTTTACTCACTTCAACATTTTCAATTCCGGGAAGCCGAAAGCTGTTACGATACACGGGAGGGAAAAAAATGTGAAAAAATCTTACGTGTTAACGGAACATTTAACTTTGTTCCTTAGTATTAAGGTTGATAATTGCTTGCAGTTCATATTTTATAGCGATGTACCATGCTGTGGCAGAGTTGAAACGGTATTGCGATATTTTTTTATTGATTGGTAGATGAATGTAGTGACATGACAGTGCAGTGTATCATGTACCTTTTTGCTCGACCTGGAATCGAACCCAAGACCTTCTGTCCCTCTAATGGCTCTTTAATGGTTTAATTGCAATAAATTTTGACTTTGACTTTGGGCGCCTTAAAAACCTTTGGATGGTAACGATAGGGTTCTTAATAACATAAAATAAGCATACATTGTTGCTATCCAACCTGGCAATACCTCCAGTGTTTTGTGTATATGAGTTTATACATACATACATACATAGTCATACATACATAAACTTACGCCTTTTTCCCATGGGGGTAGGCAGAAACCACGGACCGCCACCTGCTACGATCCTTACACACTCCTTTCGCCTCGTCCAAATTCATATATCTGGTCATACAAGCACGCCGGTTACGAGTACTGCGCACCTGACCTTTAAAATTTAGGTTTATATAATATTATTTTTTATAAAAAAGCGTTTCGACTCCCCTGAAAATTCTCATGTATCGTGGGTGCTTTTCCAAACATATAAACTCACATACACAAACAGTCAGACCCGGACCACGTATCTGTAGGCCATACTAAATATTTGTGCTGGAGTCAATTGCTCAGCCACTGTGCCAACCGATATGATTTTAAGTTTTAGGTACATGGAATTGACTATATATTACATACGTTGAACAATGGCGCCCTCCAAGCTTCATGGCCAAGCAATTATTTTAGCAAATTAGTACATAATTTATTATTTAAGACTGAAAGTTACGACCACATTACCTAACATTTTCAAAAGCCATTTGTCACGAAAAAAATAATTATCAAATTAGCGTCGAACGAAGGTAACCAATTTGTTACAAAAATTTCCCCCATTCATTACCGGCGATACCGAATTTCGGCGGACTTTGATAATTAAACGAATAGACCAGATTCCGTTAAGGCCTATTCAAACCTGAGCGATATTCGCTGTCGCTGTGGGTAGAGGTACATACCGCGCGGGTTTCGCTCAGGTATTTAGTATCAAGTACCGCGGCTAGAGCGACCTGAGCGATATTCGCTGCCGCTGTGGGTAGCGGTACATACCGCGCGGGTTACGAACGGTAGCGAATACCGCTTAGGTCTGAACAGTAATATTACCGCGTACCCACTGGGTTTTCTCTGCCGCAGGCGGTAGCGAATACCGCTTAGGTCTGAATAGGCCTTTAATTTGGTCATTTATCAGTGCTATAAATCTGAGCGAAGGATTACTTTTCGCATTAACAAGTTTAATCATTTCCGGAGTCGGGAAGAATAATTTTGTTTGCCATTTATTTATTTGAAAATTTTAATTTGTAATATTACGTTTAAATGTCAGCCTGTTTAAAATAATCAACAATACAATTTTTTTTTATTTAACCGATGGGGACCTGGACCGACAAACTCTCAAACCAATTATTTATTTATATAGGGATAGCATTATATTAATAAGTACACATAGCATAACTGTCTCGTTAGCCTAGTGGTCCTAAGCACGACCGCTACGCTAGAGGTCCTGGGTCCGATTCCCAGATCGAGCAAAGTGTTATTGGGTTTTTCTATGAAATTCTCAGTAGCAGCTCGGAGTTTGGATTTGTGCCCGGTTAATGGCAATAGGCTTGCCCTCTATTGCATGAGACCTAAATATACTGGCGTACTGTGGGTGTAAATTGGTACACCTCTACCTAACGTTTCGGGGAATACAGACGTGATGGTATATAAGTACACATAGGTTAGTAATTAATAACAGAGGTAACAAATACACTACTCACAACCTTATCCACACATTGCTAAACATTATTTATTAGTTGTTAAGAAAAGCGATATATAAATAAACAGAACAAAACTAAATATTACTTAACTATTAGGGTGCCAATTATAATTGAAACAAAAACCCTTGCTACACTGAAAGCAAAAACAAATATTTATGATTTACAAAGCACAGTACTCAAAGATAATTCAACATTTATAACTATAAATAATATTGCAGATAGTCTCCAAAGCTCAACCTTTGGAAATAATAAAGGGTAAAAAAAAAACATTTATATAGAGAGTATTATGTACGCAATAACTTGTATTAATTATTTTTATTTGCAAAGGATAACAAAGACTTTGAATCAATGTTGCTCCATAGGACAAAGAACCCTTCTCAAGCAGAGGGCAAAGATGAAATATAATGAGTTACTATTTTTCTTTGGCAAAATATGAAAGGAGTAAAATCAATAGGTGTTAATTAGCTACACACACTGGGTCTTACTTATAAAAATAACGCTAATTCATACTTAGCTACCTCTCAATTGACTATGAAACTCTCTTTTTAATCTGCCAACTCTTAGACAGTCAGCATAGAGCATGACCAAATTATTCGACTAAAGAACGAAATCGAACGAACAAATGAGTAAAGTGTCAAACTTTACAATAGAATCCATAGACCAAAAAGTCATCGTCACTGCTAACTTCGTGTTGATTGAAGCCCGCCATTTTACCTCTGAACTATATTTAAACAACGGGTCGCCGCTATTTAAATTTTCTGTCACTTAGCTAGCACATAATAACTTCTCAACGCTGAATAACGTTTATAGGTGAGATTTTTCACTAGAGACACTGTTGAAAGTGGTTTCTGTGTGAAATAAAATTGATTTTTAGCCAAGGATTTAAGAGTTATTCAATTGTAAGTATTATTTAGCGCTATTTTAAAAGTAGGGCTGAACTGTGTGTGTGTGTTGAATCTGGTTGAATTGCATAAGTTATATGGGGTTTTATAAAACAGTTCACATAGCCATTATCCACACATACTGCCCATTAAAAATAATTATTTTGAAAATAATAATAGGTTGCTGGGAAATTACTTTTATTTTTGACGTGAAAACTCAGTGTTAATGATATGGCTCAATGGCATCATTGTGTGAAATACGTGAAATATTGTATTTAAGGGTGCATTTTATAGTGTAGGTACTGTAAAATATACCCTAGAATGTAACCTGTAAAGTTTAGTTAGGTATAACATTTAAAATCTATTTTATAAAAGAAAAACAAATAACAGGTTACGATTTTGCCATTAAATATCATCAGAACCAGAAGGTTCTCAGGTATAATCCAAGAAATATCTCAATCTTCTTTATCGTGTGGGCAGTAAGGTCTTACGACCCCACACACCCTAGTGTCAGTGTTTCTAAACCGCCTCAAGGGCCTCTGACATGGTTACTGATGTCAGTGATATCCAAGGTAAACTTAGAAAGTACATATGAATTAGTAAAAGTCACATTGGTACTTGCCCGTGCCCGGTTGCGAACCCATAACCTCGTGCATGAGAGTCGGGCGCCTTAACCACTAGGCCATCACGACACTATCTATTGAATATCTCAATGATGGGAAGAACAATAAACTTTCAGTTTTCATAAGTGTTTTGTTACACCCGTTACAATCAAACTGCCTAAATAATTATTTTATTTCAATAAACATTGCCTGTGATTTCATTTATTACTAGCTTTGCTTCGTCGTAAATAGTAGTAAAAACCAAATTTCTTCAAAATCTGTTTAGTGGTGTAGTCGTTAAAGGGTAATAGACAGACAGACTGAGTTACTTACCCTTCATAATATTAAGATGTTTCTCAAGATACTTTTTTCTTTTGTTGACTGTACTGGCTATTTTTATTTACTTTTTATCTCGGCTATAAAAATGATGATAGCGTTATGTTATGAGCGTTCATGAAATATGTTGACCATACACTTCGTATAATATCACATTTTTCCTCTTCCGATAACCATAGACAATAACGGCCCTCTTGTTTACTTTCAGCTTCAAAACCAGGATAAAGATCATAATAATTATCATTCTTTAGTCATCATCTGCTTAGCCTTTTCCCAACTATATTGGGGTCGGCTTTCAGTCGAACCGGATGCAGCTGAATACCAATGTTTTACATGGAGCGACTGCCTGTCTGACCACCACAAGTAACTGGGCAACACGATACCTCTTGGTTAGACTGGTTGTCAGACTTCTTGGCTTCTTGGATTATCATTCTTTAGTATCCTATTATTAATAAATAAACTTATTTTTTATGAGTTGGTATGGATATTTCAAGAAAAGCCGAAATATCGCTAATTATTAAGGAAACTCATAAACTTTAGATTTATAAGAGTATTAGATTCATAAGGAATTGTATCGGCTATATAACATGACGCTATGCCGCTATGGCATACGGGACTGGAGCAGAAACTGAAGACGTAACATAACCCGGTAGAAAATAAACAAGCGTATGAAGTCGCGGGAAGAAGCTAGTAGGTAAACTTGTATGATTTCCTTTAGTTGTTATTTCGATATTTTTAATTACTTTTATTCTAACAAAATACTTTTATTGTCCTAGAGCATTCCTGCTATCGTTGATTTGGTAAAAACACATTTAACAAAACATATTTATATTTTATGCTAGCCCTTCACTTCACGCATCACAATTCACTGTGATATAGTGATAATGAGATTGATAATATCATAGTGACGATCTTTGGCAAGATAATTCAAAAGAACATCGTTTCGAAAAAATCTAAAACTTACGAAAATTTATAAATCTTTGAGAGGTTTTATGAATAGGTACTTGTTTTACTAAATAGACCTTTTATTTGAACGTTGCCCTCATCAACAATATTTTATTGAAATTCTCCTGAAGTAATTCATCAAAGAACAAAAGATTGTAAAATTGTTATGTTTTGTTTCGTTTAACAGAAATTACAGAGACAAATTATATTATTTAATTAATTACAAATAGATTAATGGTGAATATAATTTGTCTACATTAATCTACGTCAAGGTGTATTATTGTGTTTTCATTTCATGAAATTAAGGCCATGAACATTATAAGTCTGAGTTCGGAATGACACAGAATATTATGGTGCTCCCACACTACTGTTAAAAAAGTTTACAAACATGAGTAAACGTTTCTAGACAAAATCAAAAATTTAAATAAATAAATCATTTGTTAATATAAGCTAATGCAATGAGCAAATCTTCTTACATTTTCGTGTAGACGCCTCGGAACGTAAATCCAAACCGTTCGATGTTTAAAATGTGTGTGAACATTTTCCATCAGTGTAGGTGCACTTAAAATATCTAACAATTCCTAATAGAATGTAACAATTCCTAACATTTGTTACTAAATGTAACAAAAACGTGAAAAAAAAAGTGAAAATGTGTTTGTCAAAAATGTTTATAAACATTTTTTAACGGCACCACATAAACATAACATAACATTGTTTTAGGTGTGGGAGCAGCTTTAAACAGAAGAGTAGTGGGATAATGATAGGCTGGTATTAATATAATATATTCCCTGTTAAAGTTTACTAAAATATAATAACCCTCACAAAGAAATGCCCGACATTTTCTATAATCCGACTCTTTGCAGCTGTCCCAAACACGGGTCTACCTATAAATAACATGCAAATAACTCGACAGAGCAGATCGATCGGTGCATCCCAGCAGTTTATACGTGTATCTACTGTTTTATTCAACACTCTTAGCGAATTTCAATTGAATTCTGTTTGTATTTTCGAAATGTTATCTTTTGTAAACAAGCCGTGTATGAAGAATTACAGAATATTGCGATATCGTATATCTTAAAATTTTGAGAGAAATTTGAAAGAGATTATTCCAAAGGCGTCGTTCAATCTTCTATTGAGACTTTCTGATGTTAGACAGCACTACAGAAACATTTGCAAGCTTATTTTCAACCCCCGATAATGATAATATTATAAGTTTAACAAGTGTATGTCTGCAGCATCGTAGCTCCTAAACGCCTGAACGAATTTTGATTTAGGTTTTTTGTTTGATGGGTAACACACATTTGTATAACAACATAACAACATTTTGTGAACAAATATTTCTATGATCTACAGATAGTTATTCCGAGTCTGGCTGTTTGTGTATGTGAGTTTATGTGTTTGTAAACGCACCCACGATACAGAACAAATTCCTAGTGCGGGGCAAGGTTAAAACAAAAATAGGTTTACTTAAAAAGTGACATTCGTTACAGGTGAGCAAAAAAATTAAAAAGAAAAGAAAATAAAAAAAAAATATGAACATGTGGTAATAATAATTGTGTGCGCTAAAATTAAATACACGTATGAATAATGTATGTGTAGGAGCGCGCATGGATGAGGATGACTAGCGAACATTTCCATATTTCCAGCTGAACGCATTGCATTAAGGACAAAGGTCAGTTTTATTGTTCGTGTACCGCTTTAGCATTTTACGTGGTTAGTCTTTCATGTAACCTAATGCGGTATGGCAACAGACGTCTTGTGTTGCTACGAGAGTCAGGCAATGACGTCAACGTCCCGAATAGATCTCGTAGCAACAGTGCTACGTTGTAGGTGATGTGCTACGTCGTAGCAGTTGGCTTGCTACGAAACATTGATGATTGTAGTTATGTGTTTTTTTTTAGGACAGCTGCGTTTGGAAAATATCTAGTTACATTTTTCTTTGGTGTATTGATTGTGTAGTCAACTTAGCATTTAGTGGGCTTTGAAGACAAAGTGCCAATTTTTGCTTATCTCAGTATATTTTTTTTGTTAACACCACTGTATTTAAATAGATATACGAGTAATAAAGACCTACACAAAAATGTTAATTCGTTTTGATTTTGCTTCATGGACATGATTTTTTTGTTTCATATATTTCTTGGTGAAATAGTTGTACACGCGCGTAATAATAATGATGCAAAATATTTTTCATAAATACATTTTGATTATTTACGTAGATCTATTTTGGGTAAATTTATAAGACGAGAATTAACAAACTATTTCACCATACTTATATAAAACAAATTAAATCTAAACTGTCTTAAAATCTCAGCTCTAGTAGTAACTGTTTTCGTCTGCGTAATATAAAGGGTGATACAGACAATATAATAATATATTCAGTTTAAGCGTAATTTAGCACTAGAATCCCATTCGGGACCGTCGAATTACTTCAAGGAAATGGTTAATCCAATCAAAGTAACCGCTTATTTATTACTGGCAACTTAGAACTAATGTTTGGGGGAGTTTTAGTTTCAAATTAGGTATTTGCGTACCTTATTCCTAGAACTTTACGGAATCACAACGATGCTACTTAAAAAGTCCTAATGGAAAAACTCAACAATACTTTACCTACCCCGACTCCGGCTCTTTTGACTGCCCCGTTGGTCTCGTGGTTACTGCCCCGTTGGTCTCGTGGTTACTGCCCCGTTGGTCTCGTGGTTACTGCCCCGTTGGTCTCGTGGTTACTGCCCCGTTGGTCTCGTGGTTACTGCCCCGTTGGTCTCGTGGTTACTGCCCCGTTGGTCTCGTGGTTACTGCCCCGTTGGTCTCGTGGTTACTGCCCCGTTGGTCTCGTGGTTACTGCCCCGTTGGTCTCGTGGTTACTGCCCCGTTGGTCTCGTGGTCGCAAGTGCGACTGCTGTGCAAGGGGTCCCGGGTTCGATTCCCAGGTCGAGCAAAAAGTGTTATTGGGTTTTTCTATGAAATTCTCAGTAGCAGCTCGGAGTTTGGATTTGTGCCCGGTTAATGGCAATAGGCTCGCCCCCTATTACATGGGACCTAAATATACCAGCGAACTGTGGGTGTACATTGGTACACCTCTGCCTAACCCTTCGGGGAATACAGGAGTGATGGTATATACTTTACTTGATTGACTCGTCTATAATTATGTCCGACCTGCAGTGTGATTCTCTAAGCCTCACTTCGTAATTCGAAAGCTGAATCCGCAGTGAGATAACAACATGGTATTCTGTTAAACACGATCACGCCGGTGTCGTCACCACGGCAAGCAAAAACAACGGGTTCGTTATCGAAGTGAGCGCGATCACTTTAGTGAGACTCGTTTTCGAGTTTGCATTTTAGAGAATATATATCGCACTACAGTATTGAGCAACCTGTTCAGCTATATTATGCCCTCGTTTAGATCCTGGATGGAGCAGGTGGTTTGCACGGGCAACCAAGGAGCTGACGCAAGTCCGATGATGGTGCCCCCACACTGGCACCGCGTTTAGGATGGATGAAGCATGCCCCATTTCGCCAAATTACCATACCATCGCACCTGTATTCCCTGAAAAGTTAAGCAGAGTTGTACCAGTGTACACCCACAGTTTATTATTTATTTATTTAACACTTTATGCACACAAAAAAATGTACAGCGGCGGACTTAATGCCAATGGCATTCTTTACTAATCAACCTTAGGGTGATGCAGAGACAAATTGACAGTTCACCGGTATGTTTAGATCCTAATTAGTTTAACAGGACAGTTGGTGGTGTGACACCCCCGTGCCTCATCCCCCGTGCTTGGTCCTGCGCCTGACCTCTCTCCGGTCGTGTCGGATTTCCGTCCCATTGAGCTATGAGAGTTAGGGAAGAGGGAGTGCACCTGTGTTTGCGCACACACTTGTGCACTATAATATCTCCTGCGTACGTGGCTAGTCTGGGTCTCGGTCTCGAGAATTACATTACATTACAGTTTAACAGTGATTATGATTCCCCAAAAACCCAAATACAGAAAACCTTTATTTTTTCCTATTATTTCGCTAAATAAGACACAAAGAACATTTCACTCGTAGTTAAATCAGTAATAACAAATATGAATGCGGCGTCTTTTGTAGACGCGAACAAGTTATTCTCATAAAAGTGAACACGAGTATATTTTCTATTCATTCCGAACCTGATAAGAATTTCTTTTATTCACATACAAAAGTTTTGGGATTTGAATAAAAACTGATGGAATGAATAAGTCGCCTTTGACAGATTAAAAAAGTTCTTTTTTTAAGAAAGGGACTCACTGAGTTAGATGAAGCTTTGAGTTTATTTATTTTATAAACGCAAAAGTTAATCTGTTTGTCTGTATGTTATCTTATTACGATAAAACTATTGTACCGATCGTAATGTTTGAGAGAGTGGTAGTTTGGCATTTGGATTAGGACACAGGCTATTTTTTTTTATGCCTCTGCCGATCCCTTCGGGAAATACAGGCGAAATGGTATATATAAGAACCATCGCTAAGAAACTGGTTCCTTTTTTATAGACGGGAAATCATCAAATAACTTCCCCCGCCCTAGGCGGGACGGGAGGGAGTGTCAGACTTTTACTGACTAAAACCCGTCTATGGTCCTTGATGTGCCCTTTGCGTTCCGGGGACGCGGTATCTCTTTCGAGCAACCCGCAGAGCGATGGTTCTTATATATACCGATTTTTTTATTTGAAAGCAGGCTTTCAAATAAAAAAAAAAATGCATTATAATCCGTTCACCGGTTTAAGAGCAATGGTTCCACAGACAGACACTCAGACATGTCAAACTTTTAACACCCGTTTTTTTAAGTTGGGGCATAAAAACATGTTATGATAAAAAAATATTGTGGATAAAAACCTCCTAATGTTACATTTTTAAGATCCTGAAGAAATCCATTTAGTTTCAGTATAACTCCCCACTTAAGTAACTTGTTCTTTTATAACTAACAGCTTATTTATTTAGACTATGACGTCATTTCGAAAGGTAAACGCAAATCCTACGCAGAAGTTGCTTTGCAGGCAAAACTAAGTTGTAAATGACGCTACAACTCGCAGCCAACTCGCTTACAACTCACATCGCTCAAAGACGGTACCTGATTCACAAGTTAGATGTCTTGATTCGTGTTTGTTTCGACTGTTCTCAAGTAGTTTTATTTAGTTAAAGACTTGGGTACATGAATGGATAATTACTAGGAGATTTGTGTAGATTGAGTTGGTTGTTTAAGCAATTAAGCAGGTTTGGGTGATTAACGGAATTAAGGCCTATTCAGACCTAAGCGGTATTCGCTGCCGCCTGCGGCAGAGAAAACCCAGTAGGTATGCGGTAATATTACTGTTCACACCTAAGCGGTATTCGCTGCCGCCTGCGGCAGAGAAAACCCAGTGGGTATGCGGTAATATTACTGTTCACACCTAAGCGGTATTCGCTACCGTTCGTAACCCGCGTGGTATGTACCTCTACCCACAGCGGCAGCGAATATCGCTCAGGTCGCTCTAGCCGCGGTACTTGATACTAAATACCTGAGCGAAACCCGCGCGGTATGTACCTCTACCCACAG
Organism: Caradrina clavipalpis; assembly: GCA_932526535.1. Lineage (NCBI taxonomy): Eukaryota > Metazoa > Arthropoda > Insecta > Lepidoptera > Noctuidae > Caradrina > Caradrina clavipalpis. The sequence continues at coordinate 12,835,100 of OW052098.1, forward strand.
CGGCAGCGAATATCGCTCAGGTCGCGCTAGCCGCGGTACTTGATACTAAATACCTGAGCGAAACCCGCGCGGTATGTACCTCTACCCACAGCGGCAGCGAATACCGCTTAGGTCTGAATAGGCCTTTAGACTTGTATCTACAGGGTGTAAAGAGACGCTTTACACAGCTGTTAACTACGCAGACTGCCTATAAAACTAAGTAACTTTGAGCAAAATGGTTTGCATTGAAACAAGTTTTATTTCCCGAGTGAAAAATCACTGTTTATAGTAGCGTGCAAAACATTGTGCTTTTTCATTTTTAAGGATTGGAAATTATCGAATGACTTCATCCGTTCTGGGAGGAGCGGAAGGGAGTGTCAGACTCTTACTAAAACAAACACAAAAAAACACCAACCGACGACACTCATCCGTTAAAACTCATCCGTGACCTTTGCGATCCAAGGCCGCAGTTTTTTTTTACCGTTGGGAAATCATCCAATGATTTCTCCCGTCCTGAGCGTCAGACTTTTAGTGACTAAAACTCATCTATGATCCTTCTTGTGCCCTTTGCGTTCCGGGGGCGCGGTATCTCTTTCGAACAACCAATAGCCCCGGCAGGCATCAGCTCTTAGTGGCCCCTCCGAATGTTTGCTCACGTCTCTTTGCGGCCTGCATGGATCACGAACGCGCCGTCGACACGGTCTGTCGTTAGTTAACGCACGGATCCATTGCTCACCGTCCACAGACCTGCGTCTACGGTAAGGCCGCGGTAACTCTTTCGAACAAATTCCGCAACCCTAGAAAATTTAGGTACATTCAACGGTATAGGCGTCGTGGGGGTATTAAAAGTTAATTTACATAATTTAAGAACGTAAAAAAGGTTGCAACTGAGACTTTAAATAGCTAAAAGGTGGTAGAAACAAAAAAATACCGCAGTAATGGGAAGAACATGTAAATTACGGCTTTGTTAAGAGTCTCTTAACACCTGTTATAAATTAAAATGAACGTTTCTTTGTATGTTAGTCCCCTAAATCATTAATCCTGGTGAGTTAACATAAACATACCATCACGCCTGTATTCCCCGAAGAGTTAGGCAGAGGTGATCCAATGTAACACCCACAGTTCGCCGGTATGTTTACGTTTCCGGGCTGCTACTGAGAATTTCATAGAAAAAATCAATAACACTTTTTGTTTGACCTGGAAATTGAACTGAAGACCTTTAGCGTAGCAGTCAGTTGTTCAAAGTAAGCACGTTCCTGGCTCAAAAAAATAAATAAACGCGGTAATGCTACACACGCCGGGGATAGCTAGTAGAATACAAAATTCCGATTTTGTAGGATACGGTTATTCTACCACAAGTAACTCAGTAGCTGACCGAGTTGGGATTTTTGCTCGGTTGGTGGTAGTGGGCACCACACGGCTTACTCCCTATTAGATACACTAAATCATTCGGATAAATTAGGCTTTCTTTAGTACCTAATGTTTATGTCAAAACAAGTAATATTTTATTATAATAAAAATATATAAGCTAAGCTGTAAGGCTATAATAATCGACAATAGAATGCTGTTGTGTCATTTTTGTGTGCTGAAAACGATCATAAATCTGTTTGTGAAGCGTCATCATAGGCCCTATTACGAGCGCACTGAGTTAAAAGTAGGTATTCCATAAGAGTCGATTTTTTAAATTGGAACTAGCGAATATTTTGTGCTTAATAATAATCACTAATGGGACATAATAATTGTGCATGTCGTATTCGAGAGAAGCCTTTAAAGTAATGAGTAAATATTATTATGTGATTATTTCCAATTTCGGGTTCGATTCCCGGGTCGAGCAAAAAGTGTTATTGGGTTTTTCTATGAAATTCTCAGTAGCGGCTCGGAGTTTGTATTTGTGCCCGGTTAATGGCAATAGGCTCGCCCCCTATTACATGGGACTTAAATATACCGGCGAACTGTGGGTGTACATTGGTACACCTCTTCCTAACCCTTCGGGGAATACAGGCGTAATGGTTTTTTATTTCCAATTTAAATAACGATCAAAAATTTTGGTACAAAATGTACTAGCTAATGGTTTGTGTGTAAGATAGAAGACGATTAGCTATACATAGGATACTCATCAATATTTAATATTATAAATGCGAAAGTAACTGTTTGTCTGTCTGTCTGTTATGTTTTCACGACTAAATCACTGAACCGATTTTGATGAATTTTGGTATGCGGTAAGTTTGAACTCCAAGAAAGGACATAGGCTACCTTTTATTCTGCGACTTCGTCTGCCTGCGTGATAACTGAAGTCCCCTTGACTTCGATTAAAAAAACTAGTTACCTACTGCCACCATCGCTTTTATAGGCGGCTAATACATTTCATACCCAAATATTTGATACACAAAACCGTTCCGGATCGTCTCCTTATCGTTGCGTTTGCTCCGCACACTCACGCTCGGCCTTCTAGCTGTAAATATTGGAGTTATGGAGTTTACTGGCTGATATGATCATAGTTTATTGGTGTTGTGTGACCATAATATATTTGACTGGGGATGTTTTTTGAATAGACAAGCACTATGGATGTAGTAAATATTTTTTATAAAAAATACTGTATGGCCGTTAAAATATGTGACATGCTGTAGCTGGTACTATTTTACTGGGACATGTACTTTGTACTCAACATGAATAATCACTTCGGAATAACACGGGACAAAAGCGAGTAACTTTTTTGTATAGTTTAGTAAAAATAACACGTTTCTTGTTTTTGAATAGTTTGGTAAAAAAACACGTCTCTTGTATGTGTTCTCGTGCTACTGCCTCGTTAGCCTAGTGGTCCTAAGCGCGACTGCTACGATAGAAGTCTTGAGTTCAATTCCCAGGTCGAGCTAAAAGTGTTATTTTGTTCATGGTCTGCTGTATGAGGGGATCTCCTTTATTTTGTAATTTTGTTTTATTTTTATTATTTGTTGTCGTAGCTGCCATAGTAATACACACTGAAAATTGTAAAAATCACCCTTTGGATGGTTCCTTTGGGGAACCCTAAAAATTGACTTTGGCAATAATTCAAAAACAATATTTATTTTATAAACTACGTTCAAAAGACATTAGTCGCCAACTTAAGCAGTTGCTGGTTTGGAAGAAATTAATGGCTAAGCAATAAAAAAAATGTTTGTAATCCAAACTTAATACGATGAAATACCTATCGTATGGCTTTAATTGAAGTCGGGCTTCAAAGAAAATAAAAGTTTAAAGCGTTCTTCGGTAATAGCTTCTGCATTTAATAGCTTAATAAATTGCATCGAAACCATTCAATAAAAAATCTCTTCAAAGTTTTTTCAAAGTTCTTTGAAGTTTTGCTATAAACTTGGTATTAGCTGGACTATTGTTTTTAGGGTTATCATTTTGCTTCAGCCTTTTAGAATAACAATGATTTTGTGTTTAAAAAAACATAATAAGACAATTTACAAAGGTGTTTTTTTAATATTTTGCGGGTCCCTGATTTTCATTGTTATGTCTTATTGACTGAATCGAAGATATTATCTGTTTTGTCACAAGACTCTGTTTTTCTGAAATCATGACTTACTTGCGCCATGATTGAGATTTTCGTAATTAAGAGACTTTTTTTTTTTTTTTTTTTTAAACTTGGTAAAATCATCATTTGACCCCCCCTTCCTGGGCGGGGCGGGAGGGAGTGTCAATTAAGAGACTAAAAGCTTCAGTTATTTTGATTAAAACAATTTTTTTTCAGCGGCAGCGCAGCGTTTCTGTTTTCTACTTTGAAGGGTGCCGGTGTAATTACAGGCACATGAGACATTTCAAAAGATATGGCATCGCATTTGCAAGGTCTCTGGTTTTGGAGATGGCTACAGACACCAATGAATACTTAACACCAAGTGGGCCGCCAGCTTTTTTACCATCCAATAATATTAAAAAAAGTTCTACATTTGAATTTTGTAGTTTCTGAGACCTAATCCTACATTTTCTTTCAACACTTATTATATTAGGTCTTGTATTAAGTTTTGTACTAACTGCCATGTTTTTCAAAGTATTAAGGTCTTAATTCGAGTTCTAAAGTAGCTAAATAGGTGCTATTACAATTAAACAAGGTCCTTTTTACACCGTCTAATGAATAATTACGTCACACCCTAAAAACTAATTACTTTATACAAAGTTTTTAGAGTTTGTTCCTTCGTTATTCCAGTATTATACGAGAATATATGTATAACATAATTGTAATTTTATGCGTAAAATACTAGTTTTACATGTTAATAACATTTTTTTTGTGATATAAATCCTATAAATAAAAGTGTTCAAAATCAAAAGAAATGTTAGAAAAGAAAATAAAATACAATAAATAAAAGAAAATTAGGTCGGTAACTCAAAGTCAAAGCATTTATTATTATTATTTATTTCAATTAGACAATTTATCGGCACTATTGAATTGTCAAGGAGTCAGTCGGTTAGCCAGAAAGTTGAAGCAAGTTGCTTGTTCCAAAAGTTACGTGAGCCTCTATGGAGAAGAACGAGTAGGGAACTCCACGGATACCTACTATTTTCAATTAAGGTATACAAGATGAGAGGGGGACGTTAAGGAAGAAAAAGAACAGTCAAGTTTGCAGACAAGGTAATTGTTATAATTCTGATACAACACACACGAAGTTTTTTAATGAAATTCTCAGCAGCTCGGAGTTAGGATTTGTGCCCGGTTAATTGAAATAGACTCGCCCCCTATTACATGGAACTAAAACATACCGCCGGACTGTGGGTGTACAGTCACGAGCATCAATATGTATACACTTAGCGACATTCTAAAGCAGTTTCTGCACAAAGGATCGATTAAAATATAGTGGTGTTACGAATATCATATTCTGGATCCTATATTACTATGAAATCAATCTTATCTCAACATTGCAATTGTTCATTCAAGAGAAAATTGCTTTTCAATTTTGCCTAGTGTATACATGTTTTTGCTCGTGACTGTACGCTGGTGCACTTCTGCCTAACTTTTCGGGGAATCGGGCCAGACCATGCAAAGACTTGCCCGTATTTTTTATAAGCTTCAAAACTTCACAATAGTTTGTGAACACAAATCACAAACAAATCTCTTTTCAATTTCCACAAAATGTGATGGCGACTTGACATGATTTATAGTTCTAGATTCTAGAGATCCATTGAAGATGGATAGGTCTTTAACCAATACAGAATCAGATACGTGAAAGTCTATATACTTATATAATAAAGCTGAAGATAATTTTGTTTGTTTAAACGCGCTAATATCTGGTATTGACAATCCGATTGAAAACCATCCTTTTGTATTTGATGGCCAGATTTATGAGGAATACTATAAGCTATTTATTTATTATTTTTTTCTTTAACGTATAATGACTCTTGGGCACTTTAATAAAGACATCTAATATATAAAATTCTCGTGTCACAGTTTTCGTTGCCATACTCCTCCGAAACGGCTTGACCGATTTTGATGAAATTTTTTGTGCATTTCGAGTAGGTCTGAGAATCGGCCAACATCTATTTTTCATATCCCTAAAAAAAAAAAAATTATCGCAAAACAACGTTTGCTGGGTCAGCTAGTAAAATATATATTTAACGACATACTAACAAGATCCATTTAACATCACGCTACGGCCAACGGGAGCAGAGCAGTAAAGACGTAACTTAATGCGAGTGAAAAAACAACGAATGAAATCGCAGGCAGAAGATAGGTACTGGAAATAAAATACCTTTGACATTTGTGCCGAAAAGGGGACTCAAATTACTTTATTTAGTCTTGTATTGAAGCTATTTTTGGAACAAGGCTCATAGACATTATCTACTTTGTAACGTTATAGAAAGTTTTTCGATTTCACACAATCTTTCTTTTTTAAACAGAATATGAATAAGTCTTCTCTAACATGGAGAAGTTTTTTTTTTTATATACGTTATAGGCACTTTATTTAACTTCTGTGAATATAAAGAAAGCTATTACGTTAGAAAACAAAAGGTATGAAAATAAGTCTCTTATTTTTACTTTTTTACCCGACTGCGACAGAAGGAGGGTTATTAATTAAGGTATTTAGAACCTAGTTGATTTGTTTGAATAATACATAATAGTTATTGTTTCGTTAAACGAAGTGTATTTAGTTTTCGATTTGTATCTGGTTTACTCTCTTTTATATATAACTAGCTTTTTCCCGCGACTTCGTTCACGTAAATAAAAAGTAACTTATTCCATCAAAATCTGTTCAGTGGTTTTGTCGTTAAAGCGTAACAGACGGATAGACAGAGTTAATTTCTCATTTATAATATTAGTATGAATAATAAGTATGGATAGTTTGATTACGTAATAGGTACTCGTAGATTACCGCGGCCCTGGAACGTAAAGGGCATTAGGAGGAACACGGATGGGTTTTAGTCAGTAAGAATCTGACATTCCCTTCAGCTCCACCCAGAGCGGAAGAAGTGGGCAACTAGATTCAATAGTTTAAGTTAATTGACGCCTAAAAGTGCCTTTTAATGGTCTAACAAATGATTCTCTAAAATGATGATGATCTAAATAAATGATTTGACTTTTGACTTTTTTTTTGAGTCATTTGATGATTTCCCATCCTAAAAAAAAAAAAAAAATATACCATCACGCCTGTATTCCCCGAAGGGTTAGGCAGAGGTGTACCAATGCACACCCACAGTTCGCCGGTATATTTAGGTCCCATGTAATAGGGGGCGAGCCTATTGCCATTAACCGGGCAAAAATCCAAACTCCGAGCCGCTACTGAGAATTTCGTAGAAAAACCCAATAACACTTTTTGCTCGACCTGGGAATCGAACCCAGGACCTCTAGCGTAGCAGTCGTGCTTAGAACCACTGGGCCAACGAAGCAGTTACCATCCTATTATCCTTTTAAAGAAAAAAGTAGGTATCAATTTCGAAGGGAGGTTTGAAACCTACATTGCTATATACAGAAACACGTCAGTTTCCGAGAACACGCTGAAATGATTGAACGTGAATTCATTCAATTCGTTAGATATTCATGAGAATGATTTCCTTCTCAAATATCTGTCATTTCATTAAAATTTGCGAGAGGGCTGATACTTGCGTTAGGAGATATATTTCTTGTGTATTTTAGGTACAAATCTGTGGCCTGTCAAACGGTTGGCAGTCTTAATAATAATATCAGCCTATTATTGTTCCGCAGCACTCAAAGCATTGCAAGGCAAAGGCCGCTTCTTATACAGAGAAGGTGAGGACTGATTTCATAGCTAGCTTTCACTACCCCGTTAACTGTCTCGTTGGTCTCGTGGTAGCAAGCGCGATTAAAGGTGCTCTAAATAAATAGATGGATATAGTTTTCGATTTCTCTTTAATATTTGAATGGGCACCTTTTTTGTATTATGTGTTATTGAAAGGTAGAATAGATATATCTGGTATATGAACTAACTTCCTGTCAGAACATGTCGGGTCCGCCATTTTGAGTTACAGTTATCGATTGAAATAAGGTTCGTATTCGTATGGACCGAGTCTAAGCGCGCGCTATTCGGTGGCCATTTTGTGTCTTAAGGTGCCTAGTTATTTTTCATAGTTTGGGCCCGTCTATAGATAAAAGTCAGTGAGTTATCATGTCAAAGCTTCATCCCCTTTTTCATCTGTACAAATATGAAACAAATCACATAACTTGTCAGTGGACATCCATAATATTTTTAGGAAACACGGGAAAATGAAATTCAATTCACCATGTTAGAATATTGATAAAACATTGAAGAAAATTAACGTACTAAAGTCTAAACCAAATATACCAAAGCCTAGTCAATTATTATGTTAAGGTTGCCTAATAAATTCAGGGTTTGTGCGTTGATGGTCAGGCGCGTTGGTCTCCGATACAGCTCAGTTCGAGAAATAAGGGAAGAATATCAGTTTCTTTGCGATAGACCTAGGCCTAAGTTCAGGCCCGAAAGGAAAATGGACCACGCTCTTTGTAAGAATGAACAAAATATTAGAATTATGCCTAATGCTTATATACGTATATCTTGGGACCCTCCGGTCCCGGGCTTTTGGAATGCGTACGAGGGGCCGAAGCCAACTCACAGAGGTCCCTTTGGTAACCATATATGAAATAAGACGTTAACAGACGATTATCTGCGGGTTGTTCGAAAAAGATATCGCGCCTCCGGAACGCAAAGGGCACAAGAAGGAGCATGGATGGGTTTTATTCAGTAAAAATCTGATACTCCCGCCCCGCCCAGGGTAGGGGCAGTCATTTGAGGATTTCCCATCGGTAAAAAAAAACAGACAATTATCCCTGTATTCAGTATGCTTAGTGCGCTCAAGATCAGTCCCTGGTTCGTGCAGGACTATTATATGACATATTAGACTATGATCTACTACTACTGACTGTCAGACTAAAGATGGACTATTACTTTGGGTTGCTAAAGTGAATTAGTAACTTGTGACTATTAAGTGATTATGACTACATCTGAACCATTTTTATATACTTGGATAAATCGTAATTATTATCACAACGATGCCGGCCGCTTTCAACCGATCCTTTTGGAAATTTATGCTGGAGGCCTATGTCTAGCAGTGGACGTCCTGCGGCTGATATGATGATGTTGGTGATTACAACGGTCAACGCTTTTTTTGTATAAGTGGTCTGAAATGGGAAAAATAGGGCAGAAGTCCAGTTGCTGGGAGTTGGAGCCAGACACCACCAATGGTATCGCTACTCATAGCGAAGGAGACCTGTGGAATGTTTGAAAAATAAATGAAAGTTGTATCCCGCCCGTGTTCCCCGAAGGCTTAAGCAGAGGTGTGCCAATGTACACCCATAGTTCGCCTGTATGTTTAGGGTGAACCTATTGCCATTAACCGGGCGCAAATCTTAACTCCGAGCTGCTACAGAGAATTTCATAGGATAACACAATAACACTTTTCTCCACCAGGGAATTGAATCCAAGACTTCTAGCGTAGCGCTAACGAGGTGGTAGTAAAATTATTGTAAACTTATCTTTATTCACTTTTGCAGGTACCCCACGCAATCTCGTAAGGCCTAAAAAAATACAGATTTCAGCTAAACCAAAAATAAACAAATCCTAAACATTTGAACGAAGGTTACACACTGATACCAAAGTGTAATTGAATACAAAATGTAACACAAAGAGAAAGTAATAAAATAATATCCAATAATTCGATTCTATTTAATTTAGCTATATTATATGGCATGATATCTAGTTGGTTAGACGTCAGCTAAGAACTGGTTTTGTGACAGGGTTGAAATAAGACTGTGAAGTCTTTGACTTCCATGCACACGAAGTTACAGGTAAAAGCTCGTTCGTCTCTTCTTTATCGTGTGGGCAGTAAGGTCTAACAACCTCACACACCCTTGTGTCAAAGTTTCTAAACCGCCTCAAGGGCCTCTGACATGGTTACCGATGTCAGTGATTTTGAAGATAAACTTAGGAAGCTCGTTTATATATTGGTAACTGATAACCTGCCACAGAAGTCGAAGTCAAAGCATTTATTTAAATTAGACCATTTACAGGCACTTTTGAATTGTCAAGAAGTTACAGTTTAAAGTTGGAGCTAGTTGCTCGTTCCAAAACGTAGGTAGGTACTACGGGCACCATTTTCTTTCAATTTTATTTTAAAAATTCTTGTTGCCTCTATAAGTGAAAATAGTGAAGGTGACTATAAGGGGTTATGGCCCTTTGCATCAGAGGAAGAATATTGGGAGCAGCATTCCTCGATTATTCAACAAGATACCGATAAATCCAACTCGCACACGTAGGGTTCTACAAACATAACATAGCATACCATCCCGCCTTTATTCCCCGAAGGGTTAGGCAGAGGTGTAACCAATGTACACCCACAGAAGAACATAGAAGTGTTATACAACCAGTAAATTATGCGGGTGGCAACACAATCCGTCCATACGCAACATTAAGTTAGTAAGTAGAAAGTTAATAGAAAACTAAAAGCTTGTTAAAAAGAGAAAATTCTTGAGGTGTTTTACATTTTCTAAAATATGTTTATTTGATCGTAAAATAAAGTACCGCATTTACTTGACTCTTTAAGTTCCTAGGTCAACTAAAAATAAAAACAAAACTCGGTACGAAAAGTTTGGGAAAGCACTGCTTTTGGGGGTCTTTCATGACTTTGTTTTCCATTATTTTGGAAAATAAAAAACTCTAATTCAGATCAAATTATCAATAAATTTCGCTTTGTACCAAATATAAAATATCTAGTACAAAAATCTTCACAATTCTTTATTAGTCTTTACAGGAGGGACAATGACAAGGAAGTTCCTTGAGGGCCACTACACATAAGGCCTTTCCCGCTTAAGTCCCGACGTGGGAGAACAAGCAGGAAAGATTAATGTTGGCATTCTTTAATCCACTCAAATATACCAAATGTTTGGTTTCGAAAAGATTTGGGAGAATTTCCTTAACGGGTAAGGAAGCTTTGTCTTTTTTTCTGGGTTTTGATGAGGATAAGTTTATAAATATTTATGTTAAAATACTTTTGTAGTCATGAGCATACATGTGTAAACACTTGGTAAAATCTAAAAGCGATTTTCTCCTGAATGAACACGTGCTTGGCTTACAAAGGTAAGTAAGGAGTACACACTTGTATATCTATCATGCATTCCTCTTAAGCATTATACTTCAAGCATTATGACGAGATCACCATTATTCGCAAACACATCACAGTGAGGGTTCGTGGTATGGGAGATCCAGTTCCGAGCAATAGTCCTACATTTTGGCTACTGCAAACATATTTTTAACTTTCTTGAAACTTTGGTGCCCACTTGTTGCTTTTCGCTTGATGTTGTACATTGCGTCCATATCGCCAATAATGTTTATATTAAAGTATGATTTCTACCAAACATCGGATCGGAAAGGATAGGAACTGAGTCGGTGACGGCTGATTGCGTCCGGCAGGTTTTCGATGCATACGATCGGCTTTGCGTATATATGTTCGTTTCTGAGCCTAGTCAGTTAGTTCTATTCTTTTATTCCCATCCATTTCCGATAGGATACGACAACAGGCGAACAGCATACTTTCGGTTACGATCGCGTGTCGCGGAACACGCCCGCTGTCCAGCTGCTGAGCGCGTCTTGGGTAATATAGACTTTTAATACTGTGTATACGCTTTAATATCGTTTAAAGATTGTAAAATCCGTTCCTATCCAATGCAATGCGAGCCGTTTGGTAGAAATCATCCTTAAGCTTAAACTTAGGACTAACTACGAGTAACTTTCAGTAGAGAATGCTTGTTGCACAGCATATGTTCACAAACTTGTGGAGACAACGAACGCTTACCTCTGATGCTATGTTGAGCTAAAGTTGAACAACATTCTGTAACAATGTTACCAAGTTATCTGGTATTATATAGAGTGTAAATAGCCACTTTACGACACCGAAATCTACGTGTTTTTCCTAATATTGTGATAATATTTTAGTTCTGACGATACTAGGGAAATTTTTGGTTACAGAGATGTTGTAGGTAAAAGTTAACGTTTTTATTTGGAAACAAGTTTGAAATGTTCTTTCTAACCTCCATGCCAATGCCAATGCCTAAAGCGCAATGATTTGACTACATAACATAGCGCGTAAACAGTGATATTCCATATGAACAAGGATCAATTTAAAAAATCAGTGAACAATTGGCGGAGGAATCGGTGAACATAGGGGTGAATAAAAAAATTACATACATTACAGCCTTTACAAAGTCGGTTTAATTTTTTTATTTCCCAGCAACAATTTTTGCACAATATGACTTAATTTGATAGGTATTATGCGTCTGCGTTGTGGCGCACTAACTTTTGCTTACATTACATAAACACACACCCATACCATAACGCCTGTACTCCCCGAAGTGTTAGGCAGAGGTGTACTAGGTGGCACAAATTCTAACTCCGTGCTACTAAAAATTTCGTAGAAAGCCCAATAACACTTTTTGCTCGACCTGGGAATCGAACCCGAGACCTCTAGCGTGGCAGCCGCGCTTGGGACCACTAGGCTTACGAGACAGGTGCTTACATTGCGCCACATAAAGTAACTCTGGTGTGGATGCACCGATGACATAGATGCGATGGCGCCTTTATTTAGTAGCTGTAGAAAAATTCCTCGCAAAAGACGAAGTGGCTTCATTTCCTGTGACTGGCCACTTATACGACCAAGTCTTGAGAAAGGAGATGAATGGAATAAATTTAAAATTGTCCCCAACTTAGCTTCGCGATATTCCGATTTTTAATTAAAACTTTCTCTATGCGCTTAGGACTTAAGAAATTATGAAATGTCACAGTATAAGCAGTTTATTCTAAGTAGGTTGAACTGGTCGGGAGTTTGAAACAAAGTATGGTATTAAACGAAGAACTGGTCGCAGCCATTTGGCATGCAGTTTATCATTACTTTTTATTGGCAATACGGAACATTTTTATTAGATTCGTTTTTAGTTCGTTTGTCTGTCACTAGTTAGTTTTTTTTCGAAAACTATCTTATGTAGGAATTTCTGGGAAAATGTATAACTTGTTAAAGCTCGCATACATCGCCAGACTGATTTTTCTATTTCTTTTTTAAATATTCCTTCTGATATGATATATGGTAGATATGATAGTTAAATATGAATATTTCTCAAATAATTCGGAAATACCTATATTTAAATTTTCCTATCTATTTAGCGCCAGAACAGAATATTGTTTTGGACAGTTTTTTCGTCTCAAGAAATTTGCTATTAAAATTTGTCAGGCGGTGAATGAAAGATAAAATGTTGGTAAATAGAAACTATTTCAAAAAGTCTATATTATTATAGCTCAATAAAAAAACATAGGTTTTTAGATTAAATTGCTTTATTTCAGTTAAATATATATTTTCCTAATTAATACAATGTCATTTACAATTCATATTTATTCACTCATTATACGACGATCACAGATAACATGAATAGACTTAATTATAATTATGTATGTATAATTTTCCTGTATCAGTAGGTTTATGTCTATGTATGTAGGTACCTACCGCGTAATTATGTTCTACATAATATATAAAACGAATTCAAATTTAGAATTAAAACACAACATTATGCTTTGCATCTTTCATCGTTCATATAGGCAAATTCCTTGTCATTCTCTTCACAAAAAAGTCTCGCCATGATTCACGATTACCTCTTACTAAAGGGAGAAAGAAATCAAGTACTATTACTTGCGAGTCTGACAAAATTGATTGTGCCAATGCTGAAAGGTGTAATAATGGGGTTAGTACAACAGCAGACAAGAATATGACGTCACTGAAAAGAAATATCAATGTGGCAAAGTAGAAGCGACGCCAGTTGTTGGTAGCAGTACCCGCACTCCCGTTCGAACAGCAGATAAAAGAACACACAATCACTATGTAAATAATCATGTTTATAAATAGCGGTAATAATATTAAAAGTCTCAAGTCAAATATTGCAGATGTCAAGAATAAAGAAAGAGGTGTCGTCAGCAAAGGCACGCCCCAAGCAAAGATGGTACTTTTCAGATATCTCCTTGAAGTATCTGTTCTAAAAACTTTTACAACGTCCACGTAGAAAATACAGCATATTACCAATAACCAATAACCTTGCACTGATGTGAAGTACACGATAAAGAATTGATACGTAATTAATAAAAGTTCATTATAAAACAATAAATATTCCATAACACGGGAGATCACAGAATAGGTTTATTCTCAAAAAATTGGACAGTATTGCGTTTAGATAAACGTAGTTTCTGAAGTGTCGGAACTTTTTTATTAGACACCATGACGTCACTCCGTATATGAACACTGCCAGGGATAACACAGCTACACACCAGTCGAAGATTGAGGCACTATCGGCATCAATCATGATGAATGGGGAGACTTAGAAATGAGTTCAGAATGAGTACTTATTACTTACTGAGCCAACAAGCTAGTGATGGAAATAATATTCTATATTTTATCCTAACTTCCTAACTATAAATGCAAAAGTAAGTTTGTTTGTTAGCTTATTTTTCACGCCTAAACCACTGAACCGATCATCCTGAAATTTTGTATATACGTTGTCAGGTGTACAGAAACGGACATAGAGTACCTTTTATCTCGGAAAAAAGAACTGTTCCCGAGGAAAACAACAATAACGTTCTTATGATAATAGTTGGCGCCACGTGTCTTTTGAATCATGATTGGATTTTAAATTGAAGTACTTTCTCTGTGTCCGACTCACGCGGAAGAAGTCGCGGGCAAAAGCTAGTAGGTAATATTATAAAGCTAATGATTTTGTTTGCAAACAAGCTACGACCCGCTTGATGTTAAGCGGTCACCGTTGCCTATGGACACTTGCAACACCAGAGGCATCACTTGTTTGCTTGAAAGCGAAGAAATACTTGTCGGATTTGGTTAAGTCCTTTTGTGTTATATAGCCAATTCATTAAGGAAGGTAATAGGCTATATAACGTCACGCTACAACCTATGGGAGCTGAGCAGTAACCAAAGACGTAACTTGTACAAAAACCACGCAGACGGAGCCGTGGGCTGAATCTAGTTATAGGATGACTAGGAATTCTTCTAGTTTCCTGTTAGAGTCTTTAGTTATTTTTAATGTCCTATGATTTAATACGAGTGTGACGGTTCAGTGATATGACAAAGAAGGACTAACAAGTTTTCCTTTATGTTTACACAAATAATAAAACAGTAAAATTATATAATTAACAGTGAAATTATTTTTAAGGTTTCATTAAATTTCTAGGTCATTTAATATACGAATTAATCAATTCAACACAACACACATGACTAGTACGCCTGTATTCCCCGTAAGGTTAGGCTGAGATGTACCAAATTGTGCACCAGTTCGCCGGTACGTTTAGGTCCCATGTAATAGGGGGCGAGTCTTTTGACATTAACCGGGCACAAATCCTAACTTCGAGCTGGCTACTAAGAATTTCACCAATTTATCAAGAAATATTCATTATAATGACGACAATTATAAAATAATATAGCTTTTGCCTACGACTTTTTTTGCTTGGAGAAGTAGTTCGAGAGATCAGCGCGTTCAAATAAAAAACAAAACATTTTTGTTTCCTAAGAGATCTTACCCACCTACTACGGTAAACTATGGGGTCTTTGGAGTATAACCCAACAATATATCCGCAATGAATCATCTTACAACAAGGTACATTTACAAGTTTTTTCAGTCCGGACGGACGATTGTATCAAAAATGGAAATTAAGAGTCAAACAAGCTATTGTGTTGTGACACCCTATTTTAACATATTTGGGCTATTTGTCCAGTAGGTACTACAAAACTGACGAAGAATCGACTGGCCATTCCTCTAATGGACTGAGATAATAGTGTACATTTTGAGAATGTGTAAAGAGAAAGAAAGGACTTATTCCTCTTTTTATTCTAAACAGATTACCCATGCAAAAATAACGTAGGTCTGGCAGCTTTCGGGTCTTGGACCACGTATCATGTCAATTACACCATTACAACTCACTTTTGACGATATACAAGAAAAATAATTTTATCTAGCTCTATCTCTATCTATGCTCCTTCCAAAATATAGTTTTATAATAGAGAATTCCCAAGAAACTTGCTTATTCTTTTATGATAAATGTTTTGAAATATTTGTATGCAGGATAATACAAGATTACATGTGAATGCGATGTACAGTCTGTTGTCAACATTATCTGACCCACCCTAAACACAACCAAAATTGGACCCTCTGCCTATGATAATAAGGTTTAATTTCAATTTATCGATGAATACAGACACGCATAAACCCACCCAACGTTGTCGGAGCCACCGGCATTATAATTATCATTTTGTTAAGCTATTTTAATCATTATCTCGTTGACATTAAAGTTAAAAACCTTTTAAGTCACCTTACATAATTAGAACCCAATCTTGAATTTCGTGGAGTCTTAACAAGTTCTTGTGGCTTGGCGGTTTGATGTTGGATTGGCGAGGAACAACATGTGGGTTCGAAAACACAGTCCACCTGTTATCAGTTTCTTTTTTAATTTGATTTCATTTCTACAAAATTGTTTGCATTATTAAAGAACGGCCAATATGATTTACGCCTAATAACTTATCTTGTAAACAGGTGGGTAAATTAAAAAAGTTTAAGTTCACATATATTTGCTTCGTGAGGTAGATAATAAATTCGTCTACTTAAGTGACAAAAGTTACACTACGCCTATTAGCATTGACTGTGCACACACATTTGTAAATCGTTTCGCATAACTCGTTAAGTATTTTTAAGCAATTTGGTGTAAAAAAGCATCATGTCGCAGCTTAATGACTATACCAAACATAAAATCATATTTTTACATGAGCAGAATGTTGGAATTAGAGAGATTGGTCGTCGTCTTAATATAGCAGTAAGTGTTTTTTTTTATACCTATTTTATTTAATTGATTGTGATTAATGAACGCGTAGTTGGCTATTTTACTATTACATTCACTCCTTACAAGTTACATAAACGGTTCCAAAAAAGTTTATTTTTTTGTTTTAGAGAAATACGACTGTAGCTAAGACGTTATGGAGACAAAGTAAATATTCAGCGGATTCGTCCAGGGGCAAAAAACATCAAGTATAGTCCCGAATGCGATTGCCCATTAGTGTAACCGCAATAAAACACCATATTTCAGTGGAAACAGTGAGAAGGCATTTACACGCTGCTGGAATAAGGAATTATAAACCGGCACAGAAAATAGCATTGACACCTGCTGAAGAGGGGTCCGTTTTGCCCAGGAATATTTAAATTTTAATTGAGAAGAAAATGTTGTGATCTTCACTGATGAAAAAAAAAACATTTAAATCGAACAAAGATGAACGTAACAAGGAACGGTGCGCCATCACTCCGCTACTAATTAATCTAGGATATTTTTAAACACACCATGTAAGTAAATGCTCAATGGATAGATTGTTAAACCATTAAAATGTTGCCAATTACGTGGTGATGTTATTGTCATAAATAGTTTTTTTTCTATTTAAATGACATGTTTATTCACTACGTATAATAGGCAGCTATAAATCTTTAAAGCATTTCACAGATAAAATAAATTTTCTCGATAACAAACTTTCAAGAAAACATGCCTTTTTTAATGTTTATAAATGGTTAGATTTGATTATGGCATCCTCATAATATATTGTATATTAATTTGGAAATATGTGAGCATTTACTTACTTTATTTACCTAAGTGTTTTAATGAAATAATAAACATTTTAAATTTGCAATTGTTTAGTTTTATTTCTATGCGTTGTCCATTAAAGAACTGTAAAAAAAGTATAATAAAATAATTAAAAAAGAAACACCTGAGCAGAAGCTATATTTAGGTTAAACTTGATTTCGAACGTAAACAACGATTAGTGACCACAAGACTAAAGAATTTAAACCATATATATACTTTAATAAAGTTTATTCTTGCACAGCACAAGCAGCCAACCTTATCCTAGTGCAAATAGATTATTTTGTATTTTATCCCTTCATTATTATTTAATCACTCCATTAAGACATGATAATAAAAAAACTACCTATAAAATAGACAAAAATAAATTGTAAAGAGAAGTTGTTTTTGCATTTTAGTAAGGCAAGGAAAAATATGTTTGCGCGTTGTCACTGCATACCCTTAGTTAGTAGCATTTGAATACCAGTTTTACAATGAATACAAATATTTATTTTTCAACTACCCACTTAATACAAGTTATGCCAAAATATTACCATTTTAGAAACTTTATATTTGAAGATTATCCGTCTATAGTTCTTTACAATAATACAAGAAATACTTTTAGAATAAATTCTAAATTGAAAGCAAAACAATATCTTCGTCGCGGGATTTGATCTCGCAACTTGTCACTCTCAGTCTTACACACAGACCACGAGACCAGAGTTACTTGACCGAACTCATTAAAATAAGCTATTACACTTATTATATTATAACAAGTTGTTATAAGATTAGACCCAATGCTAACGTGATAAAGATCAAATTTGCGTGTGTGTATTATTATTGTATTTGTTCGTTCTCAGTTCTCGAACACTTGACTGATAACCTCATATAAATTGAAATTAAACCTTATTTTCATTGGCAGAAGGTCCAATTTCGATTGTGTTTAGGGTGGGTCAGATAATGCTGACAACCGACTGTACTATAAATCCACGTAGTATGCATAAGGGAATGGGTGCCGTGTAAGTTCTACATCAAAATAATAACAGATAGATAAAACTTTTTAAAAGACTTCTATTACCGACAGTACTCCATAGCGATCTTACATCAAGTACATCCAGATAAACAAAAGCGACTCACCTACCTACGAACTCTGAAGAATTCTCAAACTTTAACATAAAGTTTAAGTATTTAAAGTTCAAAGTTCAAAAACTTGCTGATAATTATAAATGGTACTGAAATAGACGCAAACTTTTAGAGTGCACGCAAGTACTCTGCGTTTAAACTACTACCACCAGGGGTTAAGATGTCACTAACGACTTTTTTTTGTATAATTAAATAGCAATATTGCCGTGGCCCACTTGATGTTAAGAGAAAAAAGCGGGCAGAAAGAATAAAAAAAAATAGGTATTAGAAGAAACTATCGCTGTCGCTCTGCGAGACTCGGCGTGCGTAAAGGACAACAGCACATCTGACCGGGTTTGGCTCTTGCCTATTTTTTTCTTCTCTAATATTAAAGCAACATAAAATATATTTCATAAACTGAATTTGCAATTTTGAGCATTTTCTGTGGGTTAAAATGCTTGTAAAAATAATGTATTATTTATTAAAAAAGGAAAATATAGGGACGTTCAAATATTTGATATTTACTGTTAAAAATCAATGCTTTATAGTTATAAACCAGATAGCAAACGGGCCACAGTATTCGTATGGAGAAGAGGCCACCTGCATTTCCTCTTAACTGGTCACCACCACCTATAGACATCTGCAATACCAGAGGCTTTGCAGATGCGTCACAATCCTAGAGACAAAGCTGAAATATTTCCCTTGCCAGTAATTACACCGGCACCCACACACTTCAAAACGGAACACAGCAACGCTGCTTTGTGGCACAAATAGGTATGGGACTAGCTCCTTACTATTTCGAATTCTTAGCTGAAGCATATTACTTGGTAAAGGTTCTTTGGAATCATGGAATGCAGGTATTCCGATGCAAGTAGGTGCATTGTAAGGTTTAACTTCAGAGCAAAGTAATACGGGGTTTAAGAAGTTAAATTAGTTATACGGTTGCATTTTCGAGTTGGTTGTGCAACTCTGATTAGGTCTGGTTTTGCGTACCTACGTTGTACAACTATTAATGAAGTTCCTTGGTCTTTGTGATGCTATATATAATAGTTACTACCAGTTTCTCGAATGGTAATCAACAGAATATTGATGTGTATAATTTGTCAACCTAGTAGCTTGCTGTGATGAAAATCACAGACATACTTGTAGATTTTTCTAAAATCTAGATTGATATGATAAAATATAGGGATATTGCCACTGGAATTGCCAATTGTGAAATGTGATTCAGGTGTAAATATTATTTTTAGTGCTTGTATTTTTTCAAAAGAATTCTTATATTTTTGCACACAACACAATTATTTTGTACGGTATCTGCAAAAATAATAATCTCTTGACATCCAATTTTAAGTACACAACTTAAAACATGTATCATTGCATACTCACAACTTTGTCACGTGCAACATTCAATACTCACTACTTTGTCACGTGCAAGTTAAGGTAGAGGTAATTCATTGTCGACGTGACAAGAAAGGACTAGTGGCAAGCAAACATGTTTGGTCGTGTTCGTTTGCACTTTGTTGTCTCTGAGATTGAGAGGTGTCCCTGAGGTACTCATGTGAAATGTAGGCTGGTGGCACTGCCTTGGTAGTAATGTTTAAACAGGGGTACGGAACCTTTGGTCGTTTGTCGGGTCGTTGAGCTCTGAGTTAAGCTTACACGTGCGTGCTTTGTCAGGAAATCAGGCGACCAATCGACTTTTTAAAAAAGTTTTTTATTTTTCGCTTTTTAGAATATATTTCTTGTCCTTGATGAAACGGTAACACTACGCAGATTAACAAGATAAACACCACTGAAAAGTCGCAAGAAAGGAAAATATGCAATTTCGTTTACATATTTTTTAAGTTATTTTCATTTAAAAACCAAGTTACTGAACCGATTTTAATAAAATTTCTACGAAACGGAGGAGTTTCTATTTTTTTTAAGTCAGTTAAAAAACGTCAACGTGGTCAAAAAATATGGCATACCTACCTAAGTTTGAGCCATTTTTATCAGATTGAGACTGATATTAGATTGAGATGGTTCGTAACGGTCAACGGTTACTCTCTCTTTATTTCAGATATTAACCAACGTAGTTCTTAAAAGAGACTTTGATCTCATTATCTCCTTGCTTTTATCCCATGTTACTTGGGGTCGGCAGTTCGGTACTACATATTTCTTCTTCCATTCTGTTTTGTCATCCGTCATGATATCACTGACTTCCTTCTTTCTTTCTTTCATATCAAACTTTGAACTCTGAATCATTTTTTTATTTCTTCTCAGAGGTTCGTCGGTCGTTTATTAATCATCATAACCTAATAACCGCCAATCATTATGGGTATTCATAAGAAATCCCAATTAAAAACCGGTACCTGACTATGTCGGTGTCAGAACAAAATTAATTAGCTCATTGTTCTGTCCCCATAACCATTAATACCATCATTAACCCTCTTCACGGTGATGGACTCTGGTCAATGATTGGCTGCTTCCATATTCCGAATAAAAAAATTAAGAAACATAATTTCAACTTTACCTACTTAAAAATAGAGTAGTCGTAGATTAATTCCTCATTAAAGCTAGAAACTATTTATTTACTGTAATACTCAATATGGGTCTAGGTAGGTTTGTAGCATTATATAGTTTTCATGGCATGGGTTTTTATGAAGATAATTTTGGATTTCATAGGAAAAGCAAACAATAACAGTCATGGAAAATTGTATTTAAAAAATGTTAGATTGCAGTTTACGAATAAACTGTTTCTGAGTTTTATTGCTGTTTAAATATTGCTTTAGTTTACGGTTTTTACCTATTAAAAATACGACCTATTAAAACTTATAACTTTGTACAAACAAAAACATAACACTCCCTTTTTTGGGTATTCACGTAAAAACGAACAAAAAAATTAAAAAATAAATTTTATTTTCGTTGTATCATAAAAGCACATACTGTATTTTAGTTTTTATTTTTTGAACATAAAACTTACTTAAATAATAATAATTAAATTACAAACTATGTACAGTTAATATAAAATAGAATAAAAAACAGTATATAAATAAAATACATACTGTATTGAATGTGGATGTGTGATCCTTACACAGTGCCGCAGTTGCGATCACAGTGTGTGTGTTGTGGCACACTGCCATGACCCGTCACTAGAAATCCGATTGATGTAGGCATACCGAATTTATTTTATTTACTCGAACTTTGAAAATCAATAGTCAAATCGCGGAAAGTTTCAAGATTTCCCGACGGGTGCGTTCGTTTCAGGTTCTGGATCTTAAAACTTGGCTTGTTGACTCTCCTTTCACTAACTTCGGGGGCGAACCTTTTTAGAGCTAACGCGGGAAGATTTGTGAATTATTCATAAGTACAGTAAGTACTTATTGTATATGGAATGATTTAGGCATGAGTTTGAAATAATAGGAATTATTGCGGAAGATAAGAGACTAAACGATACGGGATACAAGGCAGAATTAGTACGCTGAACTGGTAGTGGGCCGGTCATGTCTGCAGACGGACAGACGATCAGTGGATCAAACACGTGTTGGAGTGGACACCACGTCTAGGAAAACGCAGTGTGGGACCCACTGCTTCACGGTGGTGGACCGACAATTTAAAGAAGGCGGCGGGCAGCGGATGTATGCGGGGTGCTTAGAACTGGGATGGGTGGCACTCTTTGGGGGAGGCCTACGTACAGCAGTGGACAGCTATAGGCTGATATGATGATAATGATATAGGACTGCGAGCTTGGTACATCTATTCTGGAAAATCTCCTTTAGGGAATTAAGGTGATGTGTAGGGATTGACAGCTCACGTAAAACTCATTTCATGTAAACTCACCGAAGGAGATTTTTACAGAATATCACGGTTTTGGCTCACCAAACCCGTGACAAAACCGATCTGCTCAAATATGGTATACGATTTTTATTTTATACTGTTTGCAGATACAAATAAGGTACAAGTTCGCGAGACACATCAAATATTTATTTTAAGTTTGTTAACAGCGGTTTCAGGAGTATGGTTCGGTAATTTTGTAGTAGTTGTGTTAACAGAACCCAAAACTATGTGTGTATCGTAATTACGCGTATGAAACTTGATATTTACATTAAACTGGGAAGGGTTATGTGAAATAACATCTGTTGCTATTTGTGTAAAGTTTCATTTACATTGGTGCAGAATCGAAGCGAAGCGTCACGACATAATTCTATTAACAAGTCATAGTATACTGAACTCTGTTTTCATTTAGTTATGTACAAATATAAGTTATGCAAACATAAGACGCGAGGAGTCGCGCGAAGAAGCGCGCTCTTGTGCAGCCTCTAGTGACCGAGATGAGATACACATCGTTCACCGTAAGTTGTCCCTTGCCGTGATGTTGGCACCGTTGCCTTGTGAGTGCAAGAGGTTGACAATGCAATAGTCCCAACATCACGACAGGGAACATCTTACGATGAACGGTGTGTAGTGAAACATCAGGCGCCTCCACCACTACGATAGAAACGCGAGGGCAAAGACGTGCCCATTCACGCGACCGTTCATAAATTCGACGCTTAGTGTCGCCTCGACTCTGCGCACATATGAATGGAGCCTAAGACTACTATTGCCCTGTATATAAAATGTAACACTTGCTAACTTAAACACGAAATATGTTGCGCAGTTTCCTTCATACATATTCTACGAGGGATCACATTAATACCTTTTTCACATATGTGCCTATTGTTAAGCCAGCGTACGGCAGAGAAAAATGAAATGAAATGATGATGAAATTCTCTCAAGTTTATTACTTTATAACTGCACACAAAGAGGCAATACGCATTATTCCTTTTCATCTTAACGCAAATGTCTGTTTACGTTCTACACTTGGGAGTGCCAAATGCCTGCTATCAAGACTTCTATCAAGACTTTTAAATGTCAGCTTAAAAAAAAATCTAACTGAAATTGTCACTTAAACGTCAAAATTGTAAAGTAAATAAAAATTAAAAACAATCAAAATTGTGGTATTGTATCTACACAAGCCTCAATAAAGAGTTGTAGCTAAATAAAAGTACAAGGCAGTCTTATGTATTTACAATGGCGGTAACAATAGTTTTAGATTACCCATTGACTCAAACGTACATAGTACACTCGGCGCTTTTGATGGTGAAGTTATTAGCTCTAAGTCCCTTAGCAGCCGTGACTTGGGTAAGCCAAGGCTATTTCCCGGACCCCGAAATCGTGCGAAGAGCCTATATATCGGAGTTGAAGAGCTTAGCACCGTTCTGGATCATTGGGGCTCTATATGTGTTGACAAAACCATGTACTTACGTCGGTATAAGCCTGATTAGGATGTTCACTGCTGCAAGAATGATTCTCATACTTAGTTATGCTCTAAAATCTGCCCCATCAGTTATCACTGATTTAGCTCTCGTTATCTCTTACGTTATCACCTTTTATATGTCTTTGTACGTGATGTACACCTACAGATCTGCTATTTAGATCCTACATAAGTCAAATATCGACTTGTTTGACTCAGCATTGCTAAGTCCGTGTGACTCGTCTTAAGGACCTAAGTCGGAAAGGAAATTGCTTTTTAGATTGTATTCTGATCAATCTAGAGAGGGTAACGACTTTCTAATATTGATATAACCATATTACAATGGAATGAAATGTAAGAGAAATGTGATACGGATTTTAAGCTTTTTAATTCGATATTTTTGGAGTATTTTTTTGTAGGATTATTACTTTTAAATGTATAATTTAAGTCGATTAATATTATGTACCATTGAAGTTCAATAGAAGTATTTATTGTATCTTTTTGCTTGTCAGTAAATAAAGCTGGTTTATTAATGACATTGTTTCTTTTAATATAATATGTTTTAAGTGAAGGTAGCCCAATAGATAACACATCTTAATCTATGAGTAAAATTTTTAATCCCGAATTGAGGACATTTGATAAGAGCAGCAAATCTGCAACAAAAATGACAAAAAAGCAAACTATATGTCAAAGATGGTTGTAAAATACCCAAATAAACATTGCCATGTTTTCGAAAGCATTTCAACAAACAGAATACCAACCAAAGGCATTTCCGAAAACAATTGTCCCCTTTCGCGTCGGTATAAAAGCTGGTACGTCAAAGGAACTATCGTCGACAACGCCGCTCCATAAGATTGGGATTCACTTTGTAGCCGACGTTCATACTCCAACGTATACCCACTACGTGTACTACTGTGCGGATCAATCATATGAATCGCACTTTTCATTGTCGACTGGGGAAAACATGTCAAAAAATGTTTTATATTTTGTTTTAAGCTTCGAATAATATATTTTTTTGGTAATATTATGGAAAATCCTGCTATCCAAACTTTCAGCAAATGCACGTGTAACCTTTAAGTAAACCTAGTTAAGGTCCACCTGAACTTTAAACTTTATACTAACTAATTTTATCTCTCACAGTGTAAAGGTGATGGCTAAATGACTGCCCCAGGGGCAGTCAGCACTTGGAATGTATAAGAATCTTACATAACCTCTTGATATTTAAAAAATCATTCATAAATTATGTAGTGTTTAATACTTTCCTAGCACTTTCGTGAACTATTAAACATAATAAAGTATCTCAATTGCTTTTTAAGCTATTTTTGTTTGACAGACCATGTTTGACATTTCTCCACATTTGAAAAAGAATAAACAAACCGTTGCTAGGCAACAGATTTTTTGGCAGTTAGAGGCAGTTGTAAACAACCTTTTCCAGTCATGTGTTATTTCCATATACATTATTAAACCTAACATAGCTAGTACGTGCTCTAAATGCGAGTTTGTTTGGTTGTTACTTTATCATGTTATGTTATGAAGGAAAAGCCGTCGGAACCGTATAACTCGACCTAATTATATAGCCTCGTTTCGTTTGGAAAAGAAAAGAAAAAATCTTGCTTTTTTTAAAACTATAACACACAGAATTGTGTAAAAAGCATAATGCAATAATCTTAAAAACAAATCTTAAGTTATATTGCAAGTAAAAAAAATAAAAAGCATTTTTGTATGTTGACTTGATGAAACAAAACGTGGGTCTTCCATACTTAATAGCATTATAATAACACACATAACACGCGATTGATTTAAAAAGTAAATTAACATGAAGTATGCTGTATTATAACTTATATCGATTTTAATTTAGAAGAAAATCTTCATTAGCAAATATGTTTTGGATACCTGAATTTTGTGATGAAAAACTATTTCATCACAACCATTCGCTTATAAATATACAACCTCATTTTCGTTTTAATTTTATTCTTTTTCGAAAATGTTAAAGTGTCATTTGGAGAAAATTATATACTGTCACACACAGCTTCTTTCCTTTTTAGGCAATATTATTTTACTATTTATTATTATTCCCTAAAAGTACCTGAAACTTGTTTTACATGAAATACTAATATTTAGCCATTCAGCATTACATTGTGCCAGGTACCATATTTATATATTACTATGGGGCAGTGGGGCAGTGGTCGATACTTCCATTTAGCCATCTCCTTTAAATAGTCTAAATACTCCAATCGTAAAATACGTCATAATCATAATCAAAGATATTTTGTGGAATCTTACATCGAGATTGGGCGTTCATTTTCTCTCTTTAAGATAAGTATTTGATATATCAGCCGAATAGAGCATTTATTTACGCAGAATTTCTTATTATATTAACTGAACATTACGAAAAATATGTACATTAAAGATGAACATAAAAAAAAACTGCCTCGTTAGCTTAGTGGTCCTAAGCACGACTGCTACGCTAGAGGTCCTGGGTTCGATTCCCGGGTCGAGCAAAAAGTGTTATTGGGCTTTTCTATGTAATTCTCATTAGCAGCTTGGAGTTAAGATTTGTGCCCGGTTAATGGCAATAGGCTCGCCCCCTTTTACATGGGACCTAAATATACCGGCGAACTGTGGGTGTACATTGGTACACCTCTACCTAACCCTTCGGGGAATACAGGCGTGATGGTATATATATATAAAACATTTCAAGAGAAACAATTTACCAAAATAAGGCAGCTACCACTCCCTGTCGTATAAAATTAACTTTTGTGTTTATTTTAAATATTCAGTAAGGCCTTACTTTAAATTCGACTTGAAAGCAAGTTTATTATTTGTAATGAACGAATATTTAAATACGTTTATTATGAGCTGCATTATAAAGAGAAGAGATTTTGTTTATTTGTTTGGCTCCGAAATTGCTGGACCGATTTTAACCATTTATTCACCAATAGATAGTTACATTATTCTTGAGTAACATAGGCTATATAAAATCACGATACGACCAATGGGAGCGGAATAGTAACGAAAGACGTATCTTAGCGCGGGTGAAATAAGCCACACAGACGATGTCGTGATAAGTTCGCTAGTATATTTTTAAGCTGCATTTATTTATCTCTTCAGTAAAGAAGGTTGAAGACCCCTTTATATTCCACAAAGGCGTGGGCAGATGGCGGGGGGGGGGGGGGGAGGTATTGTAAAGCTACTTTTAGCCATTAAGCTATGTCATAAGCTGGTCGCTGTTGTAGCACAGAGCTTAGATATACCGTTAATGAGGCACTGGGTGGTAACAAACAGGAAAAGTATTTTTTTCAGTGAGTATTTTTTGACTAAATAAACTTTAAGGAAAAAGTCAACACAAGACTCGAGGACTTAAAGAATAAAAACGTTTTTATTTTTATTTTGATATGGTTTAGTAATAGAAAAAAAAAGTTATTGTTTACGAAAAATCACTTATTTTATGGACACTCGTCGCCGCGAGCGTTAGGAAGGTGTAAACTGTTCGCTAAGTACATGCGCCTACGCCGGCCACATAACGTAATTCCAGTTCCAAAATGCAAAAACTAAAACATAAAAAGTATTAAACAATTAATGGAAGTGTTCTACGACATACTGAACTACCAATAAAAAAAATCTGCACATTTTAAATACTTTTCCTATATAGGTTTTTTATTCATATATTCATCATCACCGTCATATCAGACGCAGGACGTCCACTGTTGGACATAGGCCTTCCCTATATATTTCAAAAAAGACCGGTTGGAAGCGGCCTGCGTCCTGCGTCTAAATTCTTCCTTCATTAATATTTATGTATAAACGTATATTAAATACATACATAAATATCCTACTCGGTATGGACTACGTGTCTAAGAATACAATTTTATTAATACAAGTCCCATGTGAAAGAAGTCGAGCTTAATAGTCAACTACTGCAGCTGCTGCAGAGAGTTTTAATGGAAAAACCCAATAACACGTACCCCGACGTGGGAATAAGCCAGAACAAGCACTTCAGTTGCACAAGACTTGCAAGATGCGACACTACTCGACTACCAAGCCAGCTCATATGTTTCTCTTGAGTTTGAAATGAATAACAGAGGCACGGAGCGACCAAAGTCGATTAACAACGATACATTTACATAATCATTTCAATAGACACAATAACTCAATTCACTACTATTCAGAATTTTAGGCAACACCTAAGATCCATTTCGTATTTATTTTTATGTTAAATGTTAAATCTCGTATAAGTGGACTGTATCATGTTCTTCTTGAGAAATAAAGATTCTTTAAACCTATTTTCTTTGATATTGCGCTCAATAATATGGTTTTACAAATCTGAAATGTTAATCTACTTTTCTTGCTCTCTGTATCTACATATAAACACTATTCTAGTTCTAACACAAGTCGTAAAAAAAGTGTGTAAAGTTATTGGATTCTTTTAGCAATTAAAGTTTTTTTAACTTAGGCTTGTGATTAGTCAGTTTTCAGTCAATTAACTTTATTTAAAAATGAACTTTAAAAGATTTATTGCACATAAATTATTCTATATCGTTTCTGGTCATGACTCGGTAATTTATATGCGGGTGGGAAGTATTTGGAACTCCCTAAATACTCGTACGTAGGCAAAGATCTCAACATCTAATTTTAGCCGAACAACGTCCACTGCTGGACATAGGCATCCCCTAAATTTTTTTTTTAAATTTTTTACTATATTTTTCTTACTCCTCCGCTAATCTTTCCTGATTAATTTCGTTGCGGGATCCAAGACAGTTGAATCGTTTTTCTGGGACTCGTCGAGCTTCATTGTGTCGGCGCTTTTCTTGTGGTCGCCACTGTTGATTCTGGCTTACAGGAGTTGCAGTGGTTTGGGAACAGTGTGGCGGGCTTGTCCCCTAAAGATAGCCACAATGACTGGTTCTGTGCTGACCGCAACCAGCGGTTTCCCGCGATCTTCACTGAGTTGTTGCTTCACTTCGTGGAGGGCCTTCCTACATGGCGCTTTCCTATGCGTGGTTGTCACTCGAGAGTTTTACGACTCCAACATGTTTCTGCTCTACAAGCGTGTTCCTTGACTTGACATTAGTCATGCGGATCTTCTCAATTAATCCGTGTCAGATTATAATGATGTTTCAGGAGTGAATGAATATTAGCTAAAATTATTTTAACTGCCTCGTTAGCCTAGTGGGTCTACTAAGCTGGAGGTCTTGGGTTCGATTCCCAGGTCGAGCAAAAAGTGTTATTGGGTTTTTCTATGAAATTCTCAGTAGTTAGGAGTCTCGGAGTTAGGATTTGGGCCCGGTTAATGGCAATAGGCTCGCCCCCTATTACATGGGATCTAAAACATATTGGCTGACTATGGGTGTACATTAGAACACCTCTACCTAATCCTTCGGGAAATATAGGCGTGACGGTATGTAAGCATGTATTAATTAACTTATACACAAACACATTTTTTATACAGTCTTCTAAAAATGTAAAAGAGTATAAAATGGCGTCGCTGAAGAAGTACACACAATTGAGACACCCCGATCCATTATTTCAGGCTACCTTCAAGAGATTTCCTCTCCCGTAATATTCCTCATAAGATGGCGTACGGGCCATCAATTTTGTTCGTAATTGAAATCTGTATTACGTTAGATATCCGCTACGCTTTTATCACACATTGATAAAACATATTTATACGTATTCGGCTAAGGTATAACAGACCTAACAAAGAGTTCAATATTGTATGGTGATACGAAACCTTTTATGTGTTAGAACGACAAGCATTTTCCTGTTTTTTAAATTCTATCTACATTCTAACAGCAACCATGAAACGCGCCCGTCTCAACAGAATCATTAAACATTACTCCGCAGTTTAAGGGAATTTTATCGTTCCTTTATGATCACTGAGACTGTGTATGTGATGTTATCTCTGTTATGGGAAGCTTTATTGCTTGTACGTGACCTAACTCTCATCATACCTTCAATTTGAAACGTTATAATTATAATGGTTGTTTTTTTTAGGCCTAAGAGAATTGGAAGATGATGTTATAAGAGCAGGGTGTAAAAAGATGTCGTCGTCTCCTTCTGCAAAAAGGCCGCCAAGAAGAAGGCAGAAAGGGCGAGAAAGGCTTCTTCCACTCATAGTAGGAGCACCAGGTGCAAGTGGGCGCAAGACGATCTCTGGCCACCGTGAAATAGGACCTGCAGTTGACGTACTTTGGGTCAGTCCGTCGTGCTAACAAAGACAGGATAGTGAGGAAGGCGCGATGTGTTGTGTGAAAGAAAGAAAAGAAAGAAAGAAAAACCATTTATTCTTGCGAAAGCGACGTACAATACAAAAAAAAAATAACAATAACAATAATCTATATGCGCCACTACCGCGCCTTATTGGAGTAAATGCGGCCAGTGCATTGGCCGAAAATGACCGATGAAAGACTTCCACCACCCAGGTTGCGAAAAAAGGCTCCAAAAACGAGTGTAAAAAGTCATATAGCCGTTAACTACGCATACTGCCCATCAAACTAAGTAACAATTAAAATAAAATAAAACTTTTACCCCCCCCCCCCCCCCCTTCTAACTGCCCCGTTGGTCTCGTGGTCGCAAGCGAGACTGCTGTGCAAGGGGTCCCGCGTTCGATTCCCGGGTCGAGCAAAAAGTGTTATTGGGTTTTTCTATGAAATTCTCAGTAGCGGCTCGGAGTTTGGATTTGTGCCCGGTTAATGGCAATAGGCTCGCCCCCTATTACATGGGACCTAAATATACCGGCGAACTGTGGCTGTACATTGGTACACCTCTGCCTAACCCTTCGGGGAATACAGGCGTGATGGTATATTTTTTTTTATATAAAACTTTTATTTTTGGTGTAAAAAATGGCTGTTTATAGCAGCACGCGTTTCATGAAAATAAATTAAGGGCACTTGTTCGGTTTCAGAGTTCCATTATAAAATTAGATTTTCTGAAATGAATAAATTAGTTACGTTTTAGACATTTACAAGCTTCACAATGATTTGTAATTAACGCAGACTTTTACCTAATTAAAAATGAAGTCTTAGATTTTTATTTTTATTAGAAAATTATAGATTTTAGTTTTCTTTTTTGCCTTTTTTATAATTAGTTTTGTAGTAGGTACACTAGTTTTTGTCCACGACTTACTCCGCATGAATTTTCAAACAAATAATTTTTGATAATGAAATATAACCTATAATATAAGCTCTCAGGAATAATAACTTTGCATAAGGGAAACCATTTTCAGTATCAGACCAGTAGTTCTGGAGATTAATGTGTACAAACAAAAAAAGAAACAAACAAACTCTCTTCAGTTTTATAATATTAGAATAGACGATATTCTTAGATGTAACGTATTTTGTTAGTGACACATACCTATCAAGTCAAACAAATTTAGCTTCAGAAGATAAAAAGAATATTTATTTTTGAAAGATTTACCTGCTATAATTAATTTAATATTACTTGTCGAGGACTTATCAGCCGTTGCTAATTATTCACGTAAAATATTACGGTTATATGCTTCGTAACCGAATTAATTTTGATATTCATGCATTTTCATCATAATATTATTCTCCCGAATGAATTTTGGTCAGCGCGGTCAATGGAAACGGGGTAAGTACGCAGGAGATATTATAGTGCATCTGTGTGTGTGTAAACACAGGTGCACTCTCTTCTCACACTCTCTTAGTTCGACAGGACGGCAAACCGACATGACCGCGGTAAGAAAGGGCGCAGGGCCAACGACTTTACGTGTTTTCCAAAGCCGTTTTTTTTTTTTAAGACTGGTAATCATCAAATAACTTCCCCCGCCCTGGGCGGGGCGGGAGGGAGTGTCAGACTTTTACTGACTAAAACCCGTCTATGTTCCTTCATGTGCCATTTGCGTTCCGGGGGCGCGGTATCTCTTTCGAACAACCCGCAGCCCCGGCTTTCCGAGGCCTGGGGGTGTGACACCACCATCTTTCAAGTTTCCGGTTGCTACTGAGAAATTCCTAAGTGAAAAACTAATTATACTTCGGCTAACCAACACGAGACCAACGGGACAGTTTTCTTAGGGATTTGAATTATTTAGTACTTCCATTTGCACGACTAGAAAGTAGAATATTGTGAAATCTTATGTGACTTATCATATATGTCGAAGAAGGAAAATGACAGTTATTTTTAAAAAGTCGCAGAACCGCCGACCTTATCATGGTCTTTGGTTCTGCTATAGCTATAATGGAATTTACTCTAGCCTATAGGCAAACTTAGGGAATTCAGCAATAAAAACAAGTCACATAATTTCATAATAATTATTATTTTACCCAAACCAACATAGATTCTACTCACAATGTTTTCACTCCAAAAATCGGCAGCAAAGTGAGCTCCGCGCTCAAATCACACTCTTTTATAACCTCGCCCCACCGGCGGCAATCGTTATTTTACAAACAGATTAAATTTAAATATTAAGTTTTTATTCTTACAATAATGTTTCAATAATTTTAGGTTAATTAAAAATAATCACAATTTATTTTTTTAAAAGCGTTTATCAGATTTAATTAGTAACGGTTCCGACATTAATAAAATGTCAACACCGTCACCAATCAAATCATTTACTTATAAACTTAAAACTTCTCTAAATAATAGCATAGATAAAACAGATTTATGATTAGTAATGAAGTAATTATTTTGTAGTAAAGCCAATTAAACCAGATAGGTAATTAAAACAATTTTTAGTTATCAGCAGAATAATCTTCGCGGCGACATATACAATGTATAATATGTACCTATGTTCTGGCAAATAAAACTTTCACTTACTCATTCGGAGTTTGGATTTGCCCGGTTAATGGCAATAGGCTCGCCCCCTATTACATGGGACCTGAAAACATACCGGCGAACTGTGGGTGTACATCGGTACACTTCTGCCTAACCCTTAGGGGAATACAGGCGTGATGGTATGTATGTATGTAACTTACTCATTCACACAATTAAACGGAAATAACGTCATATCTATCTAGCCTTATCCTTTACTAGCTTTTGCCCGCGACTTCGTCCGCGTGGATTAATAGTTCCCGTTCCCGGGGGATTTCCGGGATGAAAACTATCCTATGTCCTTTCTCGGGTCCCAGACTATATCTGTACCAAATTTCATTGAAATCAGTTCAGTGGTTTAGGCATGAAGAAGAGACAGACAGACAGAGTTACTTTCACATTTATAATATTAGTACGGATTATAACGCCGTCATAACAGTCAACTTGAAGACTATTGATGACCTATTTAAAATAGCAGTTTGATGATTACATCGTGTAGACATTAACTTATACTAGTATTCCAGGTTTTACAAACAAAAATAAAGGTTCTCTTCCTCCATATTTCCTACAAATTACTGTCATAAAAGTTCACTAAGGGTATTATAAACACCGCCGAAAGATGGCACCAGCTTCGACTTTATATCTGCTAATAACAACAATTTGTGATTATTATTCCACTAGAGAGTATGAAAATTTCCTCGTTGAGCCTTCATCGTAAGATTTGCGAAAGCTCAGCAAACATATTTTAAAACTTAAGCCGCTCTTTAGGACTCTTGCGAGCTATAAAGTGAATTCTTCATATATGAATTTACTACATTGAGAAAGTTTTTAATATCCATATCAATTATTTAATATTAGCGAACCACCCGCGGCTTCGTCGTATTTTACTCGCATTAAGTTATGTCTTCGGTTACTGCTCCGCTCCCGTGGGTCGTACCATGATGTTATATAGCTATGACACTCGCAAATAACGTGGCTCGCTATGGGTAAAAAAAAAACCAAATCGGTTCAGCCGATCCAGAGATTATCCCATACAACCTCACAAACTTTACCTCCTTATAACATTCGTTTATATAAAAAAAAAACATCTTCTTTATGTTTTCAAAACTCGGAAAGTAATAGATGGATTGTCTTGAATTTTTTACACAACATTGCATTTTAACAAAAGTATATTTTTCAAATTCAAATTCATTTATTGCGAATATAGGTACCTATCTAACAAAGATGTTATACAAAAAATTTCGAGCAGCTATATTCCGCCTTTCAGCATGCAACATTTTGGTAAATTTATTTCAATATCACATAATTATAATTCATTTATTACATACATGCTAAGATAAAAATGACAGAAATCATAAAATAAATTTATTTATTTTTTATATGCATAAAAAAATTTGCTGTTCCTTGTATAAGTGCAATACCGACACATTTTGTTTGTAATAACCAGCAATAACAGTTACCACTAGGGGATATAGAATCATGTACTAAATTCATGGCAAAAGTTTTCATAACGACGTCCCTTCCACCCCGTACAAGAATTTTATTAAAACTCCACAACAGAGATATCAGGAATTCAAATTGACACTCAGCTATGTGCTCGAACATTCTTGGACCTTCAGTTTACTATTATGAAACGAAGAACGCGTCAACTGGTTCAGACTGACCCTTTGGGTTATATTGGTCGTTGGGTACAGTCGAATGGAGAATATTTCAGTGTCAATTCGTAAAGGAACCTTTGTAAATAGTGTTGAACTATTGAGAGAATGGAAGACAATTTTTATGACTACATTTCGTTTGTGTTACTTTTAAGTTACGACTATGAACATAAATAAATAAATAAATAAAATAAATATCTTGGGACAACTCACACACGGCTATCTGATCCCAAGCTAAGCAGAGCTTGTGTTATGGTAACCAGACAACTGATATACATACTTATATAATTTATAAATACATACATATTATAGATAAATCACACCCAGACACAGAACAAACAATCATGGTCATCACACAAAGTTTGTCCTGGGTGGGAATCGAACCCACGACCTCCGGCTTAGCAGTCAAGGCCGCTAGCCACTAGACCAACAGGCCCGTCAATTGGCCCGTCACATTTGAATGAAACGAATGAATTAAGAGTTTTATCTTACTACTATTATAAGTGCGAAAGTTTGGATAGATGGATGTTTGTTACTCAATCACGTCAGAGCGGTTGAACGGATTTGGATGAAATTTGGCACAGAGATAGTTTATAACCTGTAATATCACATAGGCTGCTTTTTATCCCGAAAAAAATTACGGTTCTTGTAGGATAATACATTAACTTTGACGAGGACGAAACTGCGAGCAGAAGCTAGTGTAGCTATAAAGTAATTTGAATGTTTGAAGTCAGTACTTATAAATGAATATTATATTTTATATACACAGACACGACATTTTATAACAAACTTTTGGAAGCTTTTCCTTGGAAGTCGTCAAACAATAAGGTTCAGGTTCCCAATTCTATGAACTTTTAAGTACAATCGCAATCATATATCAGTCAAAAATACCACTAACTCAACTACGATTTTTCGATATTGATTGTCGCTGAGATGAGTTTGTGACTCGATTTTGAACATTAGTAAAATCGGCAGTCAAGTTAGATAGTTTGACATAGGCCCATGACTATAGGACCATGGATTTCCAAAAGGACCGGTTGAAAGCGGCCTGCATCCAGCGTTTTCCTGTGGTCGTCGGACCTTGTGGGTGGACGTCCTACGCTGCGCTTCCCGGTGCGTGGCATCCAAATAAAGAAATTGATTTGTCCAAATATTGAAGTTTATTTGCTGTTTACGCCTTCAAGTAATTATAACTTACCCGTTGATGGTTGAACTTAGATACAGGGCTCTCTGAGGTAGGACATATTGAAGTAAAGGGCAATTAACCCTTGTTGTTACTATAGGTACTATTACACATCTTCATATAATATTTCCCAAGATAGGCCTGGTCTCCATCAAAGCGGAGATTAGAGGAGATGTCTCGTAAGCAACCTATAGCATACAGCGTTGTATTAAAGCGGTGAAGCGGTGAGATGTGAAATAACGCAAGCCGATTGTTTGTAGGAGACATCTCCGCTCCGCTTTCGTGAAGACCGGGCCTTAGAGCATTGACCGCAATGTGACGTCATTAGTATTTAGGTACCTGTGCGTCACAGTGCTGTCCCAATTTCATCACTCAAGTGTAGCTGTTACGTCAATCTGGATCTCCGCATGACTAGAGATATTTACGGTTGTTTAAAGCTATAGGTAGTTACCTGTAGTGCTATTTTGTAATATTCTAAAGCTGAGCTGTCCGTCCCAGATGTGTGGATAATAGATTTGTTTTTGTTTTTCGTAGGGAAATCCTAATGGGTTGCCCTCCTATGACATAATGGACTCCTATCGTCTTAAACCTCACAGCGTGCATCCGACTACCTTTGGCCGGGGAACGGGAGTCGCTTCGAGCATTCTTTCGCACCCTGGGAGGTATTGACCACCACCATCACATGGCGTGTTCCATGACTAGGTGCGGTCGTCACCCAGCAGCTGCACTTCAGAATGGATCGACGGGAACACATTCCCTGAAACAGGATTTTAATTTTGAGAATAGACCGGGTGGTTTTATTCATAAAAAAATCGGTGTTGTCTATTCAATTGATTACATAACTCTGCAAGAGTTAGAAAGTGTATGTAAAATATTAAAATTCAGCCACTTCTGGTTAGATTGAAGTCAAACCCCAATACATATAGTTAGAAAAATGCGGTAGATGAAGATAATTTATGAAACCAACGACATCGTTGTTTTATACTAGATCAATCCATATCGCTCATCCTAGGGATTAGCACAAGCGTGCGGAGTAAACGTAATAAAAATTCGATAAACATTTTAATTGAAAATACCTGTTTTGCACATTTTATTTATTTCGTTTGCAGGATTTATTTATGCCAATGTGTGATACTAAAATATAAATATAAATATACCATCACGCCTGTATTCCCCGAAGGGTTAGGCAGAGGTGTACCAATGTACACCCACAGTTCGCCGGTATATTTAAGTCCCATGTAATAGGGGACGAGCCTATTGCCATTAACCGGGCACAAATCCAAACTCCGAGCTGCTACTGAGAATTTCATAGAAAAACCCAATAACACTTTTTGCTCGACCTGGGAATCGAACCCGGGACCCCTTGCACAGCAGTCGCACTTGCGACCACGAGACCAACGGGGCAGTTATACGATACTAATTGTGTTTATCATATAAAATTAAATAAAAATGCGGTAGGTAATCTATTTATAGACGGGACCCACTAGGGCCAGTGCCTACCAGGGTTGCGGAATTTAATTATTCGAAAGAGTTACCGACCTCTGCCCCCCTAACCAAGTCACAAACGATAATCGTAAACGCTTTGTAGGTACCAATAGATTTTCAACTTAATACCCAAGAGCCTTAAGTTGAAAATCTATTAAAGATTTCTAAGCGTTAGCGACTGGAACGAACGAAAACACTATGCAATCTTCATTAGATCTTCAACTTAAAACCAAAAACATAAAGTTGAAGATCTATTAAAGCCTACTCAGCGTTTGCGTTTATCGTTTGTGACTTGGCTAGGGGGGCTCGTCTGGAACGCAAAGCGCAATAGGAGGAATACGGATGGATTTTACTCAATAAGAGGAGGTACACTCCCGTTCACCCCGTCCAGAGCCGAAGAAGTTATTTGTTGATTTCCCAACATTAAAAAAATGGTGATCTATTTCCAATTCGAATATCGAATAGGTACTTTTACGTTACCGCGCTCTTGTGCTAGAAGTACCGGTCACCGAATCTCTTTATTGACATGGGTCTTTGTCAAGCCGGACTTCGCGTACGATAGTCAATCCCTAAAAATACTTGCAATATTTTACATTTTCCCAGTTCACCAATAAATAACTATGACCACTTATCCTTTCAATTTCTGTCCTATTTCTAGGAATTTCTCATGTTTTGTAGGTGCGTTTACAAACATATAAACTGACAAACACAAAGAACCAGACCCGCAACAACTATCTGTAGGTCATTCAAATACATTTTGATCCGTGCGAACTAGCGACCCGCAACGCAGCACCAATCACTCAGCCACTGTACCAACCGTGTCCACAAAAAAAAACAAATCTAAATAAATAACTATGACTATTTTGTTTCGAATACCAACACTAGTACAATGGAATTGAGAATTGAAGGTAACAACAATTCCAAATTCAAAATCAATCAACGTTTTTTTTTTTTATCCTTTAATCCAACGCATTTGGGTCACAACTCTCGAGTTCATTGCCCCGCACAAATACAGATGGACAGTTCACTGATGCCAACGGCATTTGAATTGCTATACCCAGTCGAATTTCCTTTGCCACCGTCGCATTTCCGAAACCGAAAACAACGCTATTATCGCTGGGTTGCCATGTTTAAACCGTTAGAGACCGTCTGCACTTGTGAAGTAGGTCGTTATAGAGGTGTTACCACCTGATGCAGCGGTCTGGTATAGTTGTTAAGTGGCCTTTATATAGATGTGTGTTGTATGAACTGGGATTTAGTTGGGTGGTAAGATTTTATCTGTATTGTGTTGTATTGGTTGAACTAAACTTGGTTTTAATGTTGCGAGCTATTGTTAAACAGAAGTATGAGATAATTGTTTTGAACTGGAGTGTTGTTCTATAATGGGTGAATAACTATGGAGGATTTGAGAGTGATGTGAATTATTAATCCTTAACATCAAGTAGAATGACAGTTCACCTAAAGCTAATTTTATCTAAATTCATCGAGCTGTAGATTTTTACAGAATAGCGCTATTGTACGTGCTATTACTATAAATACGTTGCGTAGTTTGTATGTAACTCGTATTTACGTATCAAGTATTAGGGGTTTAATTTAAATATATA
This sequence comes from Caradrina clavipalpis, assembly GCA_932526535.1. NCBI lineage: Eukaryota > Metazoa > Arthropoda > Insecta > Lepidoptera > Noctuidae > Caradrina > Caradrina clavipalpis. The sequence goes on from OW052098.1 coordinate 12,873,307, forward strand.
ATTATAATTTACTTCTCCAAGTTCATAACAAAAAAAAGTCTCTAAACATGATTCCGCCTAAATTTCCTGTAAAGTTGACAAATTCATTAAAGTTTTTTTATTTTAAATTTTTGTCGAAGAATTCCACATGAAAAGTTTTGCTCCTCTAAGTACCTTGTGGAAATAGAAACGTTAGGGATATAAAAAGCTGTAAATAACGACCCTTATTACAAGCAGTAACTGGACAGGCGCAAATTCATCCCCAGATTAATGATAGATTAACCAAGTTACCTTCTACCCATATCAAACTCATAGTTCTGTTTAATTCCCAGAAATACGGACTTTTTGCGGCGGCCATTTGCTTTATGGTGTGTTGAGCAGTGATTCTATTTTCGAAAAGCTGATTTATTTCGGTAAGCTTAAGCTTAGGTGTTAGTTACTGTAGCTGGTCAAAATAGTGACGTCATTAAAAAAATATCCGAAACACGGAACATATATTATTTTCGGATATACCTGGGTGTGAGGATTTTTTTATACCGTAATTTTTGGATCCGCTTGTGTTTGTTTTATTAGCTTTTGAATAAACTTCTATTTAAGCAAATATTCTAAATCTTTGGCGAGTTTATATATCATTTGTGTAGGTAGTTAGATAATTTTTATTTAATTGTTTGTAAAAAAACTACATTAAAACATTGAGTTGGTAGGTATTTTTATAATAAAATCTGTGCATGACATGAAAATACAGATTTGATCCGTGAATTGTGAATTCTGCAGTATTTTAACGACATGTGAACACGAAGCGTCACGTCACTATTTCAACCCGTCCATAAACTAAACGTTGGCCACTCTAAAATAGGATTCCATTTTTGAATTCAAAAGATTAAAAAACGTTCGTTTTTTTTTAAGTATAGATGGAATTTTAAACCTCTGAAACGAATTCGGTAAAAGGATAAAGCGATGGCATAAACAAGGAAAGAATTTAAATAATAACATTTCCTATTACGCAACAGGGAAATTTAGTAAACCCATTTCGCGAAAAATAATGGACTTTATACACTTGAGACCGACAACGTTACAAAAAAAGGAACAATTAACAGCATTTTCAATTTCATTCTTTCTTTGTTCATATTTTGACTTTCTAGCACAAAATAAACTTGCTTACTTAAACATTTTATACAGATAATGAACCTTTGGGAATTTAATTATTATGAGAAAGTTACTTTAGCTTTCTCTTGGTAGGCCTAATTATCAATTTTAATAACATTAAAAGCCTTGCCTTGAATTTTATTCAGAGCATCTAAACCACTGAACAGATTTTTTGTTATATGTAAAAGGATTTTATGAAAATGGCGATGGTAAATACTAGATTTAATTTTATTCGCAAGCAATGTCAAGTTTTCTTATTTAAATAAGTTGAGTAAATTACGATTTTGTTCAAATTTAAGCTATGACACGATACATTATTATAGTTTATTTAAATAAATTATTGTACAAAAATTTTATTCTAAATATACATTGATTGTTGCTATACCTCGGATGTTATATTAACAGACGTTCTTGCAAACCTTAAAAAAGAAACTCATCACATATACATCATCATCATCACGCCTGTATTTCCCGAAGGGTAAGGCAGAGGTGTATCAATGTACCTACTCACAGTCAATCATTACAGGTAATATAATGTATGTAGTTAGCACATAAAAGTTATTTAAATGATCTAAAATCTTTTTGCTTTTTGTCACGAAAAGGAGTTAAATGATACGGGGTTAGAAGATCTAGGTTTTTTATACGTTTCCATATAAGGGACACAGCACACACGCTACTTTTAGTAGCGCGAATCGGCGATCAGCCGCTTTTCGGAAGCGCGATTCAGCGACTAATCGCTACCCTACGCACACTTGAAATCGCCAATCGCAGCGATTTAGTCGCTTTTCGGAAGCGCGATTCAGCGACTAATCGCTACCCCCCGCACACTGTAAGATGCCGATCGCAGCGTTTTGACATAATTAGGGTCTGCCCCCACGACCGATAATCAAAACTAACAAAAAACTGTCCCACTGAAAAACTGAAAATCTGTCTGTGTGTAAAAAAGAAAGAGAGAAAAACCATTTATTCTCGCGAAAGCGACGCACAACACAAAAATAAAAATAACAAAAACAATAATCTATAATGCGCTACTACCGCGCGAAAAGGCTGGCGTTCAGCATAAAGCCGTGGCCCGTGCACGAGACACGGAACCACAGCGCTGGTTTTCAGCGTCTCAGCCGGCGTGTCGCTGTCTCGGAACTATAAGGTACGACATTACCCACAGTTCCGCGTGTGTGTGAGGGTGTGTCAGGGTGTATGTACTCAAAAAAACTTTCAAAAATCATTTTTTACAGACTTTTTTGCCGGCGAGAAAAAACGACCGAGAATCAGCCCGATTATCGGTCGTGGGGGCAGACCTTTATGTGGAACATAATGCGACTAGTGTTGTGTTGTGATTTTGACGAAGCTACACACTTACGATAGATTCTAATGAAGCTGCACTGCTGCCTGCAATATTGATAAACCGAAAATGTCAATCGTTGGTTACATCCTATAACCAGTTCACGTCTTACATTACGCAAACATCCATCCATTAATCCAACCGCACAAACTTTCGCTTTTATAATATTAATAGGACTTTAAATGCGAAAGTTTGTGAGGAGGGATGGATGGATGGATGAATGTTTTCATCCATCCAGGATGAAAACATCCATCCATCCATTTTATTGTATTCATAATATAAAAAATGCGAAAGCTTCTGAACTCACAATCTTTGGCATTTTGAGCATGGGTGGATGGATGGTTCCATCCATCATCCATATATCCCTTTACACAAACGTTTGCATTTATAATATAAGTAGGATTTTAAATACAAATGTTTGTGAGGAGGCATAGATGAATGATGAATGGATGGATGAAAACATCCATCCATCCGTTTATTGTAATTGTAATGTAAAAAATGCGAAGTTTCTGACCTCACAAACTTATGCATTTTGAGCATGGATGGATGAATGTTTCCATCCATCATCCACCTAACACTTAACCTACCACCTAACTAACCTAAAACATGCGCATTTATAAAATTAGTGGGATAAACAATACCATTGCAAATCGGCAAACTATCGATAATCGACAATGGATCAGCAACACTACAGCCGACCCGATCTAACATCGGAACTGTAGTACGATTCTCTAAAATGCAAACTCGAAAACGAGTCTCACTAAAGTGATCGAGTGAACTTGTCATTGGTTTATATTCGTTCACCGTGGTGACGTCACCACGGCGAACGAATACTAAGCCAATGACAAGTTGGTTCGTTATCGAAGTGAGACTCGTTTTCGGGCTTGCATTTTAGAGAATCGCACAGCAGTTCGGGATTCCGATACTGCGTCCGAACGCAGTTAGTCGCCAAAACGCGATACAGCATCGCTAAATCGCGCGATTTGGCAGCTGCGATCGAACGCAGAGAGTCGCCAAAACGCGATGCAGTATCGATACAGTTGCAAATTCGCCGATTCGCGCTACTAAAAGTAGCGTGTGTGCTGTGTCCCTTAACAAAGTAATTTCTAATAATATAAAAATAAACAACTGCACAACACGACCTCCATTCATAGCAAAACAATGTAAAAAAACCTCCACCATTCTCAGCAAAACAATCTAAAAAATCTATCTTCCTAATCCGTCCAAACCAAATCTAAAAAAATCAATCAATCATCTAAGCTAGATCAGATTACTGTAGATCTTCATACAACCGATGTTAGATACAGTATATCTTGGCTGACATGTCCCATTTAGTAAACAAACACGGTATGTACGAGAAAGACAAGTTAACACATCAATCACTGACTTCAAGTCAGGTATTTTGATCATGGTATGAAACATATGCCTACATACTAATATTATAAAGGCGAAATGTTATATGTTTGTCTCTTCTTCACGCTCAAACGGCTAAACGGACCTGGATGAAAGGCACAGCGATAGATTGCATCGAATAACACATAGGATACTTTTTATCCCGAAAATTTTTACGGTTCCTGTGGGATGATATATAAAATTTGACGCGGATGAAGTCGCGGGTAGACGCTAGTGATTCATAATTATGTACTGTGTCTCTTTGGATCTTGTTTTTATATTAATTTAGTTCGTCAGCGACAGCATCATATGTCTAGCTTTTTTCCAGAAAGACAAATTTGATATATTATCACACGGGAACCGTACATTTATCTGGGGTAAAAGTAGCCTGTGTACACCACGTTCCACACTACGATCTATCTCAGTGACAAACATCCAAATCGGTTTTGCTGTTTTAGCTCGAAAAAGTAACAAACATCATCAAATCAAATCAAATCAAATCAAATCATTTATTTCAATTAGGCCATTAAAAGGCACTTTTGAACGTCAAAAAAATTAAAACTAATGAATCTAGTTGCCCATTCCAAAAGGTAGTTTCGTATGGAGAAGAACGGGCAAGAAACTCCATACATACTCTTTTAAAAAAACGTATTACATTATATTGTACAATTACATGCATTCCATAATAAAATATGCTAATGTCAAAACGATCTGTTAACAATAAAAGTCACTCAAAGTACTACAATGCGTACTAAGTGCCACGAATTAAGAAATGAAAGCTAAACCAATTGTAATACTTAACACCAATATTGAGATCGAAGATGATCACTTCTAACATTTGAAAGGCAACGAATCAGTGTGTGAGCCATAGTAATCACCAAAAGTAACATTATTGTCTAAGAGAAAAAAAAGAAATAGTAATAATAGTCAAAAATAAATTACTAATTTAATTAGCAACCAGTTGATTTTGTCAAGACTAAATTCTCCAGTGGAGCAGGACCAGCATGTTTCCAAGCATTTTTATCTTGGATATAATCCTCTAATTTGTAATATGCTTGTTTACAAAGTGTACTCTTAATAATTTTTTTAAATTTAGTTTCATTTAGTTTTAGTATATCGCAAGGTATTTTATTGTAACATTTAACACAGTACCCCATGAAAGATGTGTGCACTTTTGATAATCTAAAAAATGGTTGTGCTATTTTGTCCTTATTTCTGGTATTAAAATTGTGTCTATCACTTATTTTATCAAAAAGATGTAGATTTTTTCTTACATACATAATATTTTCATAAATGAATTGACAGGGCACTGTCATAATATTAATCTTTTTAAATAGTTCCCTAAGAGATTCGCAGCGACGGAGATTATAAATGGCTCTGACAGCTCTCTTTTGTAAAATAAAAATGGATTCAATGTCAGCAGCCCGACCCCACAGTAAAATGCCATACGACATAATGCTGTGAAAGTAGCTAAAATAGACCAAACGCGCAGTTTCGACATCAGTTAACTGTCTAATCTTCCTAACAGCAAAAGCTGCTGAGCTTAGCCGCCCTGCAAGAGATGTTATATGTGGTCCCCATTGTAATTTCTCGTCTAGCGTGATTCCTAAGAAAATAGTTTGATTAACAAAAGCCAGTTTTTCGCCATTCAATATAAGGTCACATACATTACTTCTAACATTTGGTAAAGAAAATCGAATACATTTGGTTTTCTTTTCATTTAGTACCAAATTGTTTACCGTGAACCAATTTTGAACCCGAAGAATTGAGTTATTTACGTCGTCAAGATTATTGGAACGTCTGTCTATTTTAAAAATTAATGACGTATCATCCGCAAATAACACCATCTTAGGTTGATTTTGCAGTAATTGTGGCAAATCATTTATATAAGCTAGAAATAGGAATGGACCTAAAATCGAACCTTGAGGAACTCCCATTGTCATTTCAGACCCCAATGAGTTTACGCCGTTCACCTGAACTTTAACCTGTCTATTTTCCAGGTATGATCTCATTAAATCAAGAGATGTGTTTCTAATGCCATAGTGCGCCAGTTTCAATAATAGCGTCTCATGGTGCACACAATCGAACGCTTTTGAGAGGTCGCAAAAGATTCCAATGGCATCCTTTGCTTCCTCCCAGGCAGTAAAAACGTTTTTTATTAAGGAGACACCGGCGTCAGTTGTACAACGCCCTTTGGTGAAACCGTACTGTTGTTCGTGGAAGATAGAATTTTTATTAAAGTGACGCAACATTTGACTGAGTAATAACTTTTCAAACACTTTACTGAGAACTGGCAGAATTGACACCGGCCTATAGTTGTTGAGTTCCTTACTATCACCGGACTTGAATAATGGAACCACTTTACTGTGTTTCATAAGATCCGGAAACACTCCCTGATCTACGCTTGTATTAAATATGAAAGCTAAATAGGGCGCAATAGTTTCTATGATAGATGTGCAGACTTTTACTGACATTCCCCAAAGATCTTCTGTTGATTTCATTTTAAGATCTTTAAAAGTTTTTATTATAGCCTGGGGATTCGTATGCTGAAATCTAAACTCCAAAGGGCACGCATTTACATTATTTCTAAGTAGTGCAACAGAAAGCGCGGGTGAGGAATTTAAAGATTCTGTTGTTTTCAGAGGAATTTTAACAAAAAAGTTTTCAAATTCCTGAGCTACTTCTATATCTGAGCTTACTGCCCCATGCGGAGTCTCCAAATTATATTTAGTACTACGCTGTGTCTTCCTACCTGTCTCATTATTTATTATTTTCCAGGTAGTTTTAATCTTATCATCTGCGGATTTAATTTTATTGCTAATGTAAAGTGATTTAGCTATTTTGCAAACACTTTTAAAAGTTTTTGAGTAATTTGCAACATACTGATGAAAACTTTTATTAATTGTGTGCTGCTTTAGTCCATAGAGTTCAAATAATTTCCCTCTGCTTTTACGTATGCCTGGAGTCGCCCAATCACTAAATAAGAACTTTGTGTTAATATTTTTAGTCTTAATTGGAAAAGTGTTACTAAATTGAGTGTCTAATATCGAAAAAAACTCGGCATATAACTCATTTGGGTCACAAATATTATTAAAACTCTGATGACACAATTTACTAGACAAGGAATTATTAAATATTTCTAAATGTGTACATGTTATTGGCCTATACCTTATTTGAATTTTTTGTAAAGGTATGTAGGCGCGAAACGTTATGGTTTGTCCACTATGGTCAGATGGCAGTTTATTAACAATTTCTTTATGTAAGTAATCACAATTACAAAATATATTATCAATACAAGTAGCAGAAGAAACTGTCACTCTTGTTGGCTCTATAAAAACATTTGACAAATTAAATGACTTAAAAAGGCTCAATAATCTAATACTATTACTGTTATTTTCTAATAAGTTTATATTAAAATCGCCACATACGATGATTGATTTACTAGTGGAACTAACTTTTTTTAACACATCTTCCATTACAGAATCAAACACAGATAGATTCTGGTAACTTGGAGGTCTGTATACACATACTATAACATGCCTATCGAGCTCAACACAGGACAATTCAATAGTGTGTTCAACCGATAATCTGATGATATCTTTACGTTCTTTAGAATTAACCGAATTTTTAATTAATATTAATGATCCACCATGAATCATGCGTTTTCGGCTGAAATGGCTAACTACACAATAATTTTCATAATTTATAGACATTACTTGATGTTCTTTTAACCAATGTTCTGTTAAGCAAATAATGTCAAACTGAGTTTTTTCTAAAAATAATTCTATTTCCAGTAATTTGGAAAGACAACCTTGAATATTTTGATTTAATAATTTTAAAGTATGTTGCTTCCCCTTTGGTATTTTATTTGCTAAATGTAAATTGCCAGAAGATATCTCTTTATTATTTACTAATGTTAATTGGTTATTTGAACTGGAAACTTGTGAATGGATAACTTCTGTTGTCTTACAAACTAGTTTAAATAATTATCCGGAGTGTTCTCCATACCTACAATGGAATTGTCTGAATGAATTCCAGCGGAAAGACTATACCCTACCTGGCTGGTAGTGGCCTCCAAGGTTATTGGTATTGTAGGTGGACCCTCCTTCGTACGACATGAGGATTCACAATAATTATTCACTGTGTTGTTAGTATAACTAGACAACACAGGTTCGTCTCTTATGCTACAATGCGTTATATTATCTATAACATTATTAATATTATATGCTATCAACATAGCAATCATATGTCTACATTCACCAGACAGAGATAAACTTCTCTGAGTTAATTTAAACCCACTAACAAATTTATTAGTGTCAAAAAATAATAATTTGTCACTATGACAGCATGTCAACCTATGTATTATATTATTTAGTTTTAAAATATTACTATTTTCCTTATCTGACATTGTCTGAGAATAGGGAAAAGCACACAATATTATCTTCCCTATGTTTAATGTTAATAAGGTGTTCACACCATCCACTACATCCTTTTTGGTAACATCAGTACTATTACCTAATAATAGAACCATTGTAGAATAATGGTCTAGATTTGATTTGATTATTCTTCTAATTATTTGTAAATAAGTAATCCACCCATCGCATTTATAATATTGAAGGATAGTAGGATTTAAAGGTTCATAAATATTCGAACCTGGAATCTAACATTTCATGCAAAAAGAAGCTCGTAAAATAATAATGCATCCCGATTGGTTAAATTTATTTTCAAACTGTCTCTTGAAATGTTTAAATTAGAAATGACAGTCCACGAAGTAAGAAAAATATTTTAATTTTAAGTTTAACTTTAAAAATGCTCCGGGAATCGTGCCAAGAGGGCCGAATCAAATAATCCTAGCGCGAAAAATATAAACCTACATTATGACGTCACGTGAACATAGTGGAGCACATTGCTATGATTATACCGTCGCCGACTCAAAGCCACTGAAGTGCGAACCAAAATACACGTTCGATCTACGAATGCGGGATCACCAGTCAACTGTGAAAATCACACTCGAAACCCTAAGGATTTAGCTTTAAGTATTAGTGGTTGCTGTTACGTGTGATAAGAAGGTCGTAAGTACAGAGAAGTGACGTCACAAGTCTTGTGTCGAAGTTCGTCCTTTGTTAGCACCAGATTAGATTAACACTTGAATGTTCGATGTATTTGCTCCAATTGCTTTTAAGGAAATTGATTTTCTGACACATTGTTTAAGAAGAATGGCTTAAGATTTGTTAGTCATCAACCTTTGAATGTAGCAAGCAATTTACTTATTCTGCGTAGCTAGGGATATTGTCAATGCACGACAATTTTCTTGAATCAGATTGAAATGAATAAAAGTAAAATAAAGCATTTCCCGATAGAAAGAATATAAAGAATATTTTATGGTTTCTGCTTCTCATAAAAATGCGTGGGAAAAGATTATTTAAATTCTGAAAACACATTAAAATAAAAAGAAGAAGCAAGAATAACCCCGTATGTTAAAAATAACCGTTATTTTCGAAAAGAGAACGCTCGCAACTTTTATATTTTCCATTCCAAATACGAATATACGTTCGTTTTGAATTTTATATGACCGGAGCGTTGAGAGTATTGCCAGTAAATTCTAACTGAGGTGTGGCCAATAAATCGATCGTAAGTGCAATCGAATGCGAGTCCCTGGTAAGTCTACAAGACTTTGCACTCTCGTTCAAAATATTGTTGGTGGCACGAAATAGGTCAGTTAAAATGAACAGCGGTGTTATTCTGTAAAACCCTCCTTCCGTGAAGTGAGCGTGTGGCGAGACGTGTCAATCCCTAGCATCGTATAGTGACAGCCCAGTTTTAGCTCACTTCACCTTAATTCACTGAGGGAGATTTGTTACAGAATAAGCCGGCTGTTTTGTACGAACAAATTGTTTCGGGCACGGTATAATCACGTCATGGCAATGTATTAACGCTCACGAATAAAGACCCTTGCACGAATTCCCGATGTTTAATTTTCATACATTTGCGAAGATGTTGGAGATTTCATGAGGGCATTTGGGATTAGCACTTAATAGAGTACGTATGAAATATAGAAATGTTAAGTTTGGGGTGATTTTTTTAGGTCTATATTCAGTGATTATTCGCGAAAAATTTCTATCGGTTCATATTTTGGATATGATCTAATTTATATTAAAGCTGAAGAGTATTTTTGTTTTTTTGTGTGTTGTTTAAACGTGCTAATCTTTAAAACTAACAGTCAGATTGGAAAAGATATTTGTATATGATAGCCAGATTCATGATTAATAGCATAGGCTACGACGCACGGGCGCGTACCAGTAACATAAGATGGAACGTAACGGAAAAACCACGAGGTCTGAAATCGCCAATCCGCCTTGAACGAGTATTGTGACTAATGTGCATGCTTTCATTGCAGGAGAAGACGCTTTTGCTTTACAGTGAAACAATAATATGCTAGTATTTAATTTTAAACTCTTAAATAAACACAAAGTGTATTTATTAAATAACAATTTGACGAATTTAACTGAAATTCTTCATTTAAACCTTACTTGACCTTTAGGGCTCCCAGATTTCGCCGTAAGGGCTTTACGTTTCCATTCTAACATAATCCTTTATTCGTCACTTAGGGCACGCACGAGAAGGGAAAGGTTGATCTATTCTTAGCCAGACAACACAGGGTGATATTGTACATTTAACGTTGCCACTTCACTTGGCATATTGGTACAAATATTTGCTTTACATCGCTAATTAAAAAGGAACTTTATTCCAAATGTATAAGGTATATTTTGTATTATCCAAGTAACCTGAATATTTGGACAAATACACCATTAAAGCGTTGGGGTGTATGTTCATAATATCGCATTCCTCACACTAATTTCAGCCCAACCGATGTGAATGCCAGCTTTAAAATGATTGGATTTCAATTTCAGAATAGACATGCCTTTATATTTGGGGACGTTTTCGATACCTGTTCTAATTAATTAATATGTGTTCAATTGACAAGTGTCTACTGAAGAGGTTTGCGACGTCTATCGGTTTGCTGAAATTCAGATTTGTAATCTGTAATGTTTAATTTTCACGTAGCTCTCTGTAGCGATTATTGTGTTAAAAGGCTTTATAATAAAAGATTGGTAACTCCCTAATGTTTATATTATAAGTGAACCTCCTTTATACATAGCAGTATAAACATAACTGCAGTTTTTTCATAATTAATAAGTTAAAATAAAGAGTTTACAATGCATTATTGAATTATACTGGCCTGTTTAGGTAAAAATAAAATGACAAAGGCCATTAATCATGAAAAAAAAAACATAAAAAAAGAAAAAAAATCTAATGGCATCTCAAAATGTTTTGACGGTTTTGGGCCAGTGATTGATATTGATCGCTAAACTTATTAAATTAAAGAGGTTGTATTACAAGTTGGTAGGTGAAGTTTGATGGATTTTACTAAAAATAAGTACCTACCCTTCTAGAAAAAGCCAATTCGATAGGGTAGTTGATACCACCATCAATTGACATACTTTTTATAAAAATAAAATTTCTCCCATAGATTTTGTATGACAATAGCACACTGTGACGTCACTTATCGGCCTACTCAATTGACTAACTATTTATTGATTTAGTGAGTAAAAATCTAATTTTACAACAAATTGAATATTAATCGGTTTTCAGTTGTGACTTGAAATTATTGGTTAGTGGTGTAAATTAAGCTAAGGTAATCTATGGAATTATTAAGAAACATTCGTGCGCGACTTCGACTCGCACTTGGCCGCCTTTTTATTAATCCGCAAAGAATTAATGTTAAAGCTAGGTCTAAAATAATGTACTAAATTCATTTCAAAAGTTCTAGTAACGCTGGTCCCTTCCACTCCGTGTAATACAATAATGTTGATAGTGAAACACGACACGTCTCCTAACTGTTCAATCGTAAGCAAACTCGATCAACAATAACATCATTAATGGCTCTGAGTAATTGACAAGTCAGTTAGCATCTTCCAAGACAATGGGTTTACTATTTGTTTTTATCTCACTTAGAACTCGAAGCTGATTTAACTTGTAATTATTTTTTTGTATTGAAGCTATTTTAAGTTGTGAAAGTTCTGTCAGATTGAGCTGGCCCACAATTTCTTAATAACAAGAGTACAGTTATTTATTTAATAACTAGCTTTTGCCCGCGACTTCGTCCGCGTGGATTAATAGTTCCCGTTCCCGGGGGATTTCCGGGATGAAAACTATCCTATGTCCTTTCTCGGGTCCCAGACTATATCTGTACTAAATTTCATTGAAATCGGTTCAGTGGTTTAGGCGTGAAGAAGAGACAGACAGACAGACGGACAGACAGACAGAGTTACTTTCGCATTTATAATATTAGTACGGATTAATATAGAATATATACAGCCTTAAAATAAGGTAACATAAAATAATAAAAAAGAAACTGGAACTGGGTATAAAAAATTGGCATAAAAAAAAAAGTAATTAAAACTATTTGTACACGCCGCGAGCGTGTAAACGCGGCAGCAGCCGCCGAACGCTCCATAGAGCAAGGGTGCGGTGCGAAGGAGGGGGACGTAGGCGCCCGCGCCGGATCTCGGAAGCAGCCCACGCCATGACAGGCTTCACCGGGACGGCGACAAGAGAACACATCAAATTATAAGTGTTAGTGAACTATTAAGCAGCCATTGTGGTGAAGTCTCATTCTTATAATATACATCCAATTCACACAGTCATAGTCAGACTTTCATTTAATTTCGTCGTAAACAAGTGGCGACCGTGATCAGTAATTATTATAACTTAAAACCGTCGAAGAAGCCGTTCCCCGAATTGCAACGAGAACTGCGTGCCACGTGCCACGTGCTAACGGGCTGCGGGCTAACGACTTCGGTGACGAGGTTTGCGACGACGTGCTTCAAATACGGGAACGTGGTCAACGTGGTGGTGAACCTGGTGAACTTCAACGCGTCGGTGACTGGCGATCATAAAGGAAGTAAGCCCGTTCCAAATTCCACTATATTCCAATTCCCACTTTCTGCCTGGCTTATATTTGCTGTGTGGGGTGCCCAGGTGCTTGAAGCTGTAGGGAGACCTTCCATCGAGCTGACGGTGGCGGTCACCATTCTCGCGCCTGCGGATTCAGTGCGGCTGGCGGGTTCGGTGGCGGTGCGAAGCTGTGTCCCGTGGACGCTGCTCGTGCTGTTGGCGAGTTCGGCGGCTGCTGCGTGGTTTGTGCTGTGAGCGACTGGATTGTATACCGGTGGGATTGCACAATTTATTTAAAGTTTAACCTTTCTCATTGTTGGCTTACCAGCTTAATTTGGTTACGATTTATATTGTAAAATGTCGGACAGTGAAACAAGTATGGAACAATCAAATAAGGCTGACGTTTTGAAATCACTTATTCGAAAACGTGGTGGTATACGTAGTCGATTAACCATATTTAAAAATTACATACAAAAATTTCATGATACTAAAACTGCTTCTAGCTTAGAAGTTAGGGAAATTAATTTAAGATTAATTAAAATCCAAGAACTAATGTCACAGTTTGACACAGTGCAAATGGAAATAGAAGAACTTTCTTCTGATTTTGCAGAACAAATGTTGGAAAGGGATAGCACTGAGAGTGAATTCTACTCTCAGATAGCTCTTGCCCAGGAAGTCATAGACTCGGGAACAACTCACGACAAGAGTGACTATGGCTCTGTGAAGTCGAGTTGTTGTAATAATAATTTAAATTCAATTAAATTGCCAAGTATAAACTTACCCACGTTTGATGGTAATTACATCAAGTGGCTTGAATTTAGAGATACCTTTGACTCTCTTATAAATAGTAACGAGTCCATTGCACCAATTAATAAATTTCATTATTTAAGAAACTCTTTATCGGGCAGTGCCAATGTAGTTATAAGATCCATAGAGTTTGCCGCTAAGAATTATGAGTATGCCTGGCAGGCCTTATGTGACCGCTACAATAATAAAAATATTCTCATTAATAATCACTTGCGAGCTATAGTTTCTATCAACCCTATCCAAAAGGAATCCTTTAAGGCTTTAAGATATCTATCTGACCATGTTCATAAAAATCTTAACGCGTTGAATACATTAAATATTTCCACAGACGGTTGGGACCCGTTGGTGATATTCTTAATAGCTGCAAAATTAGATCCTAAAACTAGCAGTAAGTGGGAGGAGCAGAAGGGTCGCCTTTCACAACTACCATCCCTTAAGGATTTTAGGGATTTTATAGAAAATAGGGCTAATGTTTTAGAAACAGCTAACTATAGTAAAGGCAATTCAGATCATAAAGGTCCTAGTAATTCTAATCATAAATCAGTGAACTCCTTTGCAACTCTTGTTGATAATTCTGAAATTGAACCATGTCTAGTTTGCAATAAGACACATTATTTGTATCGATGCCATAAATTTAAGTCAATGAGTATCAATGATAAACTATCAGAAGTCTCAAAACACAAGTTGTGTACAAATTGCCTTAGAGCAGGTCACAATAACACAAAGTGTAATTTTAAAGGTATGTGTCGCATTTGTAAAGATAAACACAACACATTGCTGCATAGGAACACTAAAAACAATAATGAAATAAATTCAGACAATTTATCTAATGCACAAGAATCATCTGACAGTACTAATCCAACTCCAGTAACATTATCAGCTGTATCTTCAGGACAAGTCCTTTTATGTACTGCACAAATTCAAGTTGTGAATACAGAAACAAATAAGATTTGCCTTGCTCGCGCATTACTGGATACAGGTAGTCAATCATCTTTCATTACTGAAAATCTTAAAGAAAAACTAGGAATACAAACAAAAAAGGTAAATGCTCTAAATGTGTCGGGGATTAATAGTATCACATGTAGAATAACAGATCAATGTAGTATCATGATAAAATCTCGAGTTAGTTTGTTTGATGTGCAGGTCAATTGTCTAGTATTGCCAAAAATCACAAGCTACTTACCTAATGTTCACATAAATGTTGATAGTTTAGGGCTGCCAGATAATATTGCTCTGGCTGATCCTTTGTTTTATATACCTTCTGCAATTGATATTTTGTTGGGTGCAGATCACTTTTTTAACATTATAGGTAATAATAAAATAAGTTTAGGTCCAAATAGACCAATTTTGCAAGATAGTAGGTTTGGTTGGCTGGTGGCTGGCCCTATTGGAGATTCAACTTTATGTAATTTAAATTTAAATTGTTATTTAATAAAGAATGAGTCTATGTCACTTCAACGTATCAATGACTCACTAAAGAAATTCTGGGAGGTTGAAGAAGTGCCTTCAGAATTTAGTGACTATTCCATAGATGAACAGTTTTGTGAATCTCATTTTTGTAAAAATACTAGGCGCTTACCAGATGGTCGATTTTCTGTACTCATGCCATTGAAGGAAGATCCTGAGCAGGCACTTGGCAACTCATTCTCTATTGCAAAGAGACGTTTTTTTAGTTTAGAAAAAAAGTTAAATAAAAAAAAAAATGTTAGTCAACAATATTCAAACTTTATAAATGAATATGCTAATTTAAATCATTTAAAAGAAATTGATGCACCACCTTTTGGATGCTACTTGCCTCATCATTGTGTAATAAGAGATGGGCATGAAACAACAAAATTAAGAGTAGTTTTTGACGCTTCAGCTAAAACAAGTTCAGGCATCTCTCTTAATGACATTCAAGTAATAGGTCCTGTTGTCCAAAGTGATCTATTTTCCATTTTGATACGATTTAGACTGCGGAAGTTTGTGTTAACAGCAGATGTTGAAAAAATGTATAGACAAATTGCTCTTGATGAATCTCAGCGTCACTTACAGTTGGTACTTTGGAGGGATCAGGATGATGCAAAGGTAGATAAGCCTATTAAAATTCTCCAACTTAATACATTGACATATGGTACGGCTTCTGCTCCATTTTTGAGCACTAGGTGTCTTGCTGAACTAGCTAGTCAGTGTGAAGATAAGGTAATTGCCAATGTGATCAAGAACGACTTTTATATTGATGATCTGAACACTGGAGCCGCTACAGTAGATGAACTTAGGCATATTTATTTAGGCGTCACTCAAACGTTAAATACGGCATGCTTTCCTCTACGAAAATTTCGTACCAATTGTCCTGAGATTCTTAGTGCCAAATTAGAGTCTTCTAGTTGTTTAGAATTTAATGAAGAAGCTACTGTTTTAGGTTTAAAATGGTCGCCTAGAACAGACAATTTACATTTTCCAAGTAATTTAAATGCTGATCCCAAAGTTACTAAGAGAACCATTATTTCTACCACTTGTAAACTTTTTGACCCGTTAGGGTTGGTAGGTTGTTGCATTATAAAAGCAAAAATTCTTCTCCAAGATTTATGGAATGCCAAACTGGACTGGGATGATCCAGTGCCAGAGCCTTATGTTAAGAGATGGCTTAATTTCATTCAAAGCATACATCTTTTATCAGATATTGTTTTGCCTCGCTATGTCTTAAGTAATTGTTCTGATATTAGGTCTATTGAGCTTCATTGTTTTGTTGATGCATCTCAGCAAGCCTATGGAGCTTGTGTGTATATGCGCACAATAAAGGGTAATCAGAATGTTACAGTAAGGTTACTTTGTGCAAAAACCAGAGTAGCGCCTATCAAAACACTAACTATTCCTCGCCTGGAATTATGTGCTGCACTAACTGGAGCACAGTTGTGCGATAAGGTACTAAAATCTATTCCATGTAGTGTAAATAGTAAATATATGTGGACGGATTCCACTATTGTACTTGGTTGGCTCAAGACACAAACCAAAGTTTTACAAATGTTTGTACGGAATAGAGTTAATAGAATCAATGAGCTTACACAAGATTTTAATTGGAAACATGTACCAACAAAGGAAAACCCTGCAGATCATGCGTCTAGAGGCATCGAACCGCAGCAGCTGCAGTCTTGTTCATTGTGGTGGGAAGGACCTTCGTTTTTGAAAAAAGATTATACGGAATGGCCCGCTGAAGTTCACACCTCAATTGATAACTTACCTGAAATTAAGATTTTGCTTACTTTGAATGATCAGTTAGATAGTATTAATTTGTTTATTCAATTTGAAAATCATTCCAATTATTTAAAATTAAAAAGAACTTATTCTTATATTTTACGTTTTGTTAATAATTGTAATAAAAACAATTCTAAACTTACAGGGCCGTTAGGTGCTGAAGAGCTTAATCAGTCATTAAAATTATTGCTTAAGTTTAGTCAAGCTGAGTCTTTCCCTAAGGAAGTAGCTAGTATAAAAAGCGGTATAGATTTAAATTATAAAAGTAAGCTGTTGCCTTTAAACCCATTTATGGATTCTGATGGTTTGATAAGGGTAGGAGGTAGATTAAGTCAATCTGAAGCTGGTTATGACAAGAAACATCCAATCGTGTTGGATGCCAAACATCACTTAACCAAGTTGATTATGGAGCAGGAACATGTTCGGTTATTCCATTCAGGACCTCAATTGCTATTAGCGTCTATTCGTGAGAAATTCTGGCCACTTGGTGGTAGAAACTTAGCTCGCTCGGTAACTAAAAAATGTATTGTTTGCACTCGCTTTAGAGGAAAAACTGTTCAAGCCATTATGGGTGATTTGCCTGGTGTTAGAGTTAATGCTGATTTCCCTTTTAATTCATGTGGAATTGACTTCGCAGGTCCTTTTATGATTGCGTCTAAAACGGGTAGAGGTAGCAGAGTCACTAAAGCCTACTTATGTATATTCGTATGTCTAACGACTAAGGCCGTACACTTAGAAGTGGTTAGTAACCTAACAACGGAGGGCTTTATATTATGCCTACGCAGGTTTATATCGCGACGCGGCAAACCCTATGCGATCTACTGCGATAACGGTAAGAATTTTGTGGGAGCTAACAATGAGCTAGGAAGGGTAATACGGTCCAGTCGTCAATCGGTTTCAGACTACGCAGCGACTGAAGAAATTAAGTTTATATTTAGTCCCGCCTACTCTCCACACTTTGGTGGAATTTGGGAAGCGGGCGTTAAATCCGCAAAGTCTTTATTAAAACGCGTAGCTGGCAATGCCTCCCTTACCTTCGAGGAGTTGGCGACACTCTTCACTCAAATAGAGGCCATACTTAATTCCCGTCCTATGTCTCCCCTCAGTTCCGATCCTACTGACCTAAATCCCTTAACGCCAGGGCACTTTCTGATTGGTCGGCCATTAATCTCCACACCGTCACTGCCTGTCAACTCGACTAGACCCAATAGATACCAGCGGATTGAACAGGCGCGGCAACAGTTTTGGAAGAGATGGCGCCTTGAGTACATGGCAGAGCTACAAAACCGCACAAAATGGAAAACTCAAGAGACACCGCTTCAAGTTGATGACCTCGTCATTCTGAAGGAAGACAACCTGATGCCACTTCACTGGCGTATGGGCCGGGTGTCTAAACTCTACCCGGGCCCCGATGGTATAAGCAGAGTTGCAGACATTTACACTACTAAGGGTACAATCAGACGAGCTGTGAACAAGTTGTGCCTGCTACGGTCGTCTGAAAAAAGTTAAGTTTGAAAGGCAGCTCAGCCTTTCAATGCCGCGGAGGATGTACACGCCGCGAGCGTGTAAACGCGGCAGCAGCCGCCGAACGCTCCATAGAGCAAGGGTGCGGTGCGAAGGAGGGGGACGTAGGCGCCCGCGCCGGATCTCGGAAGCAGCCCACGCCATGACAGGCTTCACCGGGACGGCGACAAGAGAACACATCAAATTATAAGTGTTAGTGAACTATTAAGCAGCCATTGTGGTGAAGTCTCATTCTTATAATATACATCCAATTCACACAGTCATAGTCAGACTTTCATTTAATTTCGTCGTAAACACTATTTGACATCAAAAAATAAAAATAAATTAAAACTATATGACATCAAAAACTTCCTTCGCATCGCAATTCAATAACTAAATTAATTCAGTATGCTATATATTACTATTCAACAATAACAGTTCAATGTTCGTCCAAAACTTATGCTTACAATAGGTTCAAAATTAATCACAAAAAAATAATTACAGTTACTCCGAACAATGATACTGTGTTCGTTCGGCTTAGCAAAACTACATTAAATAATAAGTTAAGTATCTACTAATAGGTTCAACAAATAAAATATACAATTCCAACTTCAAATATTTTTATTGGCACAAAAAAACTTTTAATTTGTTAGCAATAGCATTACAATTACTACTGTAACTTTGTATAACCTCCTCTTTTATCGACACAGCCACATTAACAACAATAGCTGAACGTATTTATTGTCTACCATTCACATTTTATCGTGTCGGATTTCAAGTCTAATACCCCGGAACATTTTATCGGGCGACCGTCCGAAATTGTGGGAAGCACGGATTAAACGTGCAAATTTTTCCGGAGCTCAAACGTGGCCCCTTAAAATGCCGGCAAACCGTAACTGACATACATGACATAAAGCTTGCCTAATAATGAAGCTGGGGCGAGCAGTTCGTGTACTAAACCCCTGAGAGTTTTAGAACTTTATTAGAGAGGAACTAAAAGCTGCAGCGCCTTCAACAGCCAGTTCAAAAGTTCAAACGTTCAAAAATATTTTTGAACCGCAACTGAACGAAAAATGTATTTTGAACTGGAAATGAATGCACGAGAGCCCAGAGGTAGAAGAAAAAACAGTTTTAATGGGTGCTCCATCAACTGTCGAATCTGAATGCACAGCGTAAATGAAGTACAAAAGAATATTGGAAGAATAAAACCGATGGGATGCGACGCTGCTACGTTTAATGTTCGAAAAATGGATTACTCTCTCTGCATAAGAGAATAATATTAGCATAACCCTGTATTGGGGAACTGTATTCATTTACTGATTTATATTTATTTACATGACGTTATGGTTAAAATCCAGGCACTTGATCGGATTTTAACCAGAATCTCGTGTACGTTGGTAGGTACCAACATGACTTTTTCTTATAATAATAATATGTATTTTTATAAGTTTATCTTTAACATCTTTGAGCTTTTTTTTTTTTTTTTTATAGACGGGAAATCATCAAATAACTTCCCCCGCCCTGGGCGGGGCGGGAGGGAGTGTCAGACTTTATTGACTAAAACCCGTCTATGTTCCTTCATGTGCCCTTTGCGTTCCGGGGGCGCGGTATCTCTTTGAACTTGGAAGATAACATCGTGAGGAAACTCGGACTACATAGTATATAACAAAATCGCCTCCCGCCGTCTGTCCTTCTGTACGCTTGGATCTTTTAAACTAAACATCGGATCTTAATACGTTTTCGTTAATAAATGAAATCATTCAAGGGTAAGATTTATATGCATAAAACATCACGCTACGACCAACGGGAACAGAGCAGTAACCAAAAACGTCCGCGGGGTATATAGCCAGTAGTTAATATAAGTCTGAAATCGGTAATCGCAAGCGCGGCCTTATCATGAGAAGAGGCCTTCGCCCTGCAGTGGGACGACAACGAAAATTAAATTTATTGAATATGATACAAAAGAACCTTGAAATAAATGACGTGACGTTGACTTTCAAAATCGGCCCATTTTTTTTCCGATTGGAAATCAACAAATGCCTTCCCCCGCCCTGGGCGGGGCGGGAGGGAGTGTCAGACTTTCACTGACTAAAACCCATCCATGCTCCTTCTTGTGCCCTTCGCGCTTTATATTTTAAAACTTTCTTTTTTTTCCCTTAAAAGCGAACCCAACAAAAAAAACAACTTCTCACTCTCAGTCTCATTTGTAAGTAGGTACTAAGCGTGATTTATTGACATCGAGAATCGATAGTACGGAACCAATTCTCGTCCAGTAACAGCCAGTTAAGTAATAAACTCACTCCGATGCCTCCGTAAACATCGAAGCTTGTTAACTTTAGGTAAAGATGGCCGTGCTTAACGACTCGTTTGAGATAATTTCAATTATCTGACGCTTAATTGCATTGAACGGGCAGTAACTGGGTTAGTTAGGTTCGATACTGGATCATTTATTTTTCATAGAGTTTTATTAATTAAAAATCTATCGTTTTAGTCCTTTTTTAGATTGAAAAACTTGGTATATTTTTTAATGGTTAGGTTCAAACGGTTCTTTAAACAATATCCAAACGTAGATGTTAGTAGAGAATCTTAGCAATCTGATTGGTAGGGAGACAGTCCAAAATACGGAGTCAATGTAATACAGTTTAACTATTATTTCACTGAGCATCTTTTAAGAGGCAAAAGTACTTATAGATACGAACAACTTTTGGTACGGGACCAATTCGAAAATATAAAAAAAATTACTGCTGTTCCTATACATTTTTATCACGTTAAAGTGTACTATGAAGGGGACAATTTTTGAAATTGACTTTACAAGCTAAATAATGCTGTTCATATGTTACAAAGATAAAAAGAAAATAAATATAGACAGACATGTAACAGACAGAACGATAAGAATAAAGTTATAGTATTTCTAGTGAAACTAAGAAGGGATATATATCTAGGAGATAAACTTAGGACAAGGATTAAGCACACAATGTAAGATAAGATTAACATTATATAGCAGGCTGTCAAACTACGTTGATTATCACATAAACCCCTTAAAGCTAATAGCGGCCCATTCAAGAGGTCTTATGGTGGGTCCACACGATACAGATTTTTGTATGTACAGATATCTGCACCGACTATAAAGTCTGAGTAAAAATTTTTACTCAAAGGTCTTTACCAAATGTCTGTGCAGACTTTTCATCAGTTCAGACCAAATTATTCCAATTAAAATCAATATATTAGAATAAAATCGGAATTAAGCTGGCGATGAAAGAACTATATAGTACAATAAATGAATCAATGAATGAATTAATTAATAAATTAAGTAATTCAATAATCATGAGTTTTGCTCCGACAATCGTACAGACAAGTAGGTACGCAGACTTCCGACTTTTCTGGTACACCGACATTTGTCTGTACTGATTTGTTGTACAGACAAAATTCAATAGAAGTCTGTGTTAAGTCTGTATCGTGTGGACCCACCATTATGTTTAGTACTGGACATTTCAGTTTAGATGTAGAACTAGCTTTAGTGCCTGACCACTCAAGATGCCTACTTAGTTGAATATAATGTTAGTGAGCTTATGGGCGATTTTCTAATACAAAGATTTTTACCGTAGTAGCTTTGGGCACAATAGGTACATAATAATCTTCAGGCTTTATAAAGACACCATCTCACACATACCCCGATGGCCACTAGCCACAACGCTTATAATATATTTTTCACCATATACCTACTTCAGAAGTTAGCTTCAAGCAGCAAAGAAAAAAATCAACTTAATTTACGCGAGGGTAATGTTGATATTTGTATAAGTGGAAGTAACTGTTTTTGACGTATGGAAAACGCCCTAAGATTTTCGAGCCCTAAGCATTATGTAAAAACAAAATACATTATGTGAGACAGACGACCCCTAATGAACAAAACTGGATTTGTCTTGAGGTTGTATTAACTTTTAAATACATAGTTTAAATCAAGGTCAAATTATTTATTTAAATTAGACCATTAAACGGCACTCTTGAGCGTCAATTACAAGAGGAAAAATAATATTGAACCTAGTTACCAATTTCAAAGGTAGTTTTGTATGGAAAATAATGGGCAAGAAACTCCATACATACCTACTCATTTCTATATTTTAAATATATTCTTTTGTTTTAAATTAACAATTGAATGTTCTTACTCTTTTTTTCTTTCTTTTCCAGACCTTCAAAAGTGATATTTTTCCGAGAACATGGGAGCAAAATCGACCTGAAATAAAGAAGTTCACGAAATATATTTTTATCGCAGTTACTGTCGATGTCGCTGACAACTTTTAGTCACCAACTATCCTTGTTTTAGTCTTAAAGTTTATTGACACAATAAACGTAAAGCAGTTACCGTAAAAATGTACTGGCACAGTAGCATAGGTGACTGAATGAGGCAGAAAGTATCGTAAAGAAGAACTGGATTAAAACTGAACAAAGAAGTATGGAAGATGCGGCAATATATAAAGTTTTCTCTCATCCGTCTGTTTGTTTGTCTGCCCTTCTGTTATATAGATACGGCTATACCTGATATATTGATAGGGCTATATCTTGATATATTGATAGGGCTATATCTTGATATATTGATAGGGCTATATCTTTTGAATTGTAGTAGGTAAATATTTGAACTCAATATTTCCTAAGCACGACTGCTACGCTAGAGGTCCTGGGTTCGATTCCCAGGTCGAGCAAAAAGTGTTATTGGGTACTTCTATGAAATTCTTAGTAGCAGCTCGGAGTTTGGACTTGTGTCCAGTTAATGAAAATAGGCTAACCCCCTATTACATGGGACCTAAATATACCGGCGAACTGTGGGTGTACATTGGTTTACCTCTGCCTAACCCTTCGGGGAATACAGGCGTGATGGTATTTTTTTTATTATTGAAATTTTCATCTCCAGATTGTGTATTATAATGTGCGCTTTTCAGACAAAAAACTAAAAACGAAATTAATAAAGGAATTAAAAGGGACTCATACTAGAAACTTGTTTTGCGGCGTTTTTACTCAATCTTAATATTGTACGGTGGTACTGAACTCTTTGCACTTTACCTAATACTTTTTTAAGTCTGACATCAACAAATCATAGTCTACATATTACTTCTCACTGATATGTCTCATCTCCGTTTCTTCGATAATCTGTTACTTGAACCTACATAAACTCAGGTGTACAAGCCACCTAACTTTGGTGCTTCTATTTTATGACTTCAACCCCATGTGCAAGGTTTGTTTTGCTTTAATTTCAGTATCTGTTTCCCTCACAATAACGGTGTGTTATTACAATATACGTAACCAAATTTGTACTTTAATAAGCTGGAATACTGTTTTAATACTGGGTTAATAAGTTTATCCAATTTAAATATTGGAAAGGCAAAATTTTCATTACATTTCTGGTAACCCTTGGATATATTATTTGTTTCATTATTGAGTAAAGTTCATCTTTATATGAGGTGTAAAACGATACACCGAACATACCCGTTCACTACGTATACTGCCCATCACATAAAGTAACATTGAGCAAAAAATGTTGTTGGGAAACGACTTTTATTGTTGGTGTGAAAAATCACTGTAGCACGTAAAACATTGTGCTTACGAGTGTACATGAGCTCAAACGCACCAGAAACCGTAGTAAAACGACGAGTGTAAAAAATCTATTTACATCCACTATTTTGAACAGTTTATTCACAGTTAACGAGCTCACCACTATATATTTCGCCACGGGGTCTTTACGGCCCCGTGAGCGAACAAGTAACACTATTATTTCAGCGTTTATTCCGACCTACAGTATAAAATCTGAGATTTTTTTATCAAGACCATTTCAACGCTTAAAGCGCAGCCGGTTCGCACGATTGTGCCCGCGGCGAAATGTATTTTATTTGAAAATTATACTTTGTGGGGAAACCGAGGGTAAAACACGGTTATAAAAAATAGAACCTCGAAAATACTGATGTTTTTGTACACGGATTTAGGTAGTCTGTAATTTTTAACGGACTAGGTGTAAAATAAAAATACAGTGTGTTCGTGTGTTTGTTGGTGTTGTTTTGTATTCGAATGTTTTTGTTATATCTGGTGAATAGCGTGAACTGTTATGATGCGAATAGACCACAGCCTGGGGCAATCCACATTTTTGTTTTTGAAGAAACAATATTTTTTACGGCACGGTAAATTAAATAAAAACACTTTTAGGTAATCAACCAATTAAGGGACTTTGATTAGAAAATAATAAAATAATATCAAATTATCGTACTTATTTTTCAGAACAAAATTATCAGGCTATTGAAAAATCAGCTTTATGAATATAAAAGTAACGAAATTTTCAACTATTTTTGTCATTATTTTCTGCGGATGTTAGTCAGACTTTACTTTGTGCTAAACTAGTCTTTAGCATAAAGTAAGTTACTGTAACTAGGTTTTACAAATGATTTCATTAGTAAAACTAAGGTCAAAATTAAAACGACGTTTATTTTACCTAGGTATCTATTTATGCATACCTACTTCCTTCTAGAAATATATTGTCGTGTTATTTCATCAGTTTCATAATTATGTAGAGAAAAATGTTTATTATGAATTATGGATTTTAATAGTATTCTATTAAGCTCGAGTTCCTACAATAATAAATGGCGAAGTTTTCTTTTATTCATATACAGCAGTCGAACGCTAGATCTCATG
This sequence comes from Caradrina clavipalpis, assembly GCA_932526535.1. NCBI lineage: Eukaryota > Metazoa > Arthropoda > Insecta > Lepidoptera > Noctuidae > Caradrina > Caradrina clavipalpis. The sequence continues at coordinate 12,898,340 of OW052098.1, forward strand.
TTTGTTTCAACCATAATAAACAATTCTTCAGAATTGTTATTGTTCTTTTATTCGACTGAAGAGAAAATATTGCGAGAACTGTTTCTTTGAATTATTATATTGCTGAAACTTTTATTTATTACCTGTTTGCCACGTAGAAGCTTTTATGATTTGTGAGTCTAGACTTGAACTTTTAAAATAGCCTTTGAAACAGTGATTCTTGTTTTGAAACTTTGTCTTCTTTGAAAATATTGCGTCCAGTAGTATTTATGATGTCATTTATTATTTTCAGTTACAGTTTTAAACTTTATTTTAATATTCTGGTAAGACCGGGCCACTCTTTGTTACTTGATGCATGATTGCATATTTTTGAATTTGGAACTTTAAAACATTCGCATTTTAAACGCAGAACCTAGTGTAAGCTGAAGTACCCTAATAGCTTAAGTGGCGGTTGGTTATTTCTGCCATAAAGCAGCGTTGCTGTGTTCCGGTTTGAAGGGTATACTTTGCCTCTGGGACGGCAATCCATTTGCGAGGCTTCTGTTATTAAAGATGTCTTTAGACAGTGGTGACCACTTAACATCTGGTGGGCCGCGGGCTTGTTTGCCATGCAATTAATTATTCAAAAAATAAGCCTGATTTAGCTTTGTTTCAATTTTGACAATGAATACTGGCCTCGAAAAAAGGTCAAAATCATTTCGCATTGCTTTAGGATGTACCCAAAAATCTTGGACATTCCAACATATTAGATTTGGAATCAAGTTTTCGAAGAAATAGGTTTCGTTACAAAACAAGCAAAGAATTATAGCATACCATACGCCCTGAGTTTTCTAGCGTTCATCAGCTAATGCACCTAAGACTAACACACTCTTCAACATAGCACTAGCTACGTAGAATTCCTCCTCACTAGCAATTTATCACTGCTAATGCAGCTTGTCTGCTGTGAGGCAAAGTAATGCATATAAACACAAGCTTTGCATTAATCTCTTTTTTTAGTTCGCTGCTGAATCCAAGCTTTGCTAAAAGCTAAAAGTAGTTTTACAAAGTAGTTTCAACTAGTTAGTGTGTTTGGCGACTGGTGTTAGCAGGATGAAGATAATCCTACTAATCCTACTAATATAGCAGAAAGCAGACTTTCTGCTATATCCTTAGTACGTAAAAGAGTAAGTTTGTGAGGATGAATGTATGAATGTTTGCTACTATTTCACTCTTAAACGACTGATCGCATCTGGATGACATTTAGCACTGAGATAGATTGTAGTGTGGAATAACACGTACGATACTTTTTATTCCGGTAAAATGTAAGGTTCTCGTGGAATAATATATAGAATTTGACGCGGACGAAGTCGCGGGCAAAAGCTAGTCCAGTCATAAGTCATAATAATAATCCTACTACTATTATAAAGGCGAAAGTTTGTATGTATGGATGTATGGATGTATGGATGTTTGTTACTCTTTCACGCTTAAACGGCTGAATGGATCTGGATGAAATTTGGCACAAAGATAGATTATAGTCTGGAATAACACATAGGCTACTTTTTATCCCGGGAAAATGTACGGTACCCGTAGGATAACACATCAACTGTGACGCGGACGAAGTCGCGGGCAGAAGCTAGTAGCCTATAATTTACTCACTACAGGACAAAGGCCTCTTTCTCATACAGATAAGGCATGAGAATTGATCACCACGCTTGCTCAAGGTGGATTGATGATTTCAGACTTACATTTCATCACGATGTTTTCTTTTCACCGTTGTGAGTGATGTTCAAGATAAATTTAGAAAATACATTATCTTCTTTTAGATCGTATGGGCAGTAAGGTCTTAAGGACCCCACACACCCTAGTGTCAGAGTTTCTAAACCGCCTGAAGGGCCAATACATTATAAAAAGTGGCATTGATAAATTAATCTAATTCATTTTTTCAAGGAAATGAAAGTCAGTAGATTAGTGAACCAAATTTCATTAAAATCCAAAAATCAACGCCCATTTAACGAAAACTACTTTGATGAAATTCATCAAGTTCATTATTTCGCTATCACAGCCACGCGTCGAAAATCTCGACACATTTTGACTGATTTGCGACAAAGAACCAATGAATCACATCCATTGCGTAGAGTACAAGTGAGGGCTTATCACATAGACGTACTAAGACGGAGATGTTCCCATAAATCGTTTAATTTATCAACGCGAGTGTAAAGTGACCCGAGATAGGGTGAAGACGTGCGAGTTGGCAATCGAGTTAGTGGTACGAATGGATGCTTGATTTATAGTGCGGTGCGATATAGACGTGTAACATACGTCGGTGTGGGATTGAGAAGCAGGTGTCACTGTCTCCCTGCCATCTATCTATCTATCCATTCTATTGACGGGCCTGTTGGTCTAGTGGTTAGCGGCCCTGACTGCTAAGCCGGAGGTCGTGGGTTCGATTCCCACCCAGGAGAAACTTTGTGTGATGAGCATGATTGTTTGTTCTGTGTCTGGGTGTGATTTATCTATAATATGTATGTATTTATAAAATTATATAAGTATGTATATCAGTTGTCTGGTTACCATAACACAAGCTCTGCTTAGCTTGGGATCAGATAGCCGTGTGTGAGTTGTTCCAAGATATTTATTTATCCATCTTCTACACTAATAAAGCTGAAGAGATTAGCAGTCGAATTCGAAAAACTATTCTTGTTTATGACAGCCAGATTTATGAGAAGTAGTAGGTACCATCACGCCTGTATTCCCCGAAAGGTTAGGCAGAGGTGTACCAATGTACACCCACAGTTCGCCGGTATATTCAAGTCCCATGTAATAGGGGGCGAGCCTACTGCCATTAACCGGGCACAAATCCAAACTCCGAGCTGCTACTGAGAATTTCATAGAAAAACCCAATAACACTTTTTGCTCGACCTGGGAATCGAACCCGGGACCGGGAGAAGTAGTAGGTATAGGCAAAATAACACCACGTTACGACTCACGAGAGCGGCTCAGTAACCAAAGATAAATACCACTTAGTACGCCAGTACTGAATCATTGCGGTGTAGAAAAGCTTTAATAGTGAATAATATCTTCTAATATAAAACTCTTTTCTCATACTGAGATGGTACTAGAATTGCTCACCATGTTGCTCAAGGGGCATTGGCGAATTCAAACTAACATTTTAAGTACATAATTATGTATGAAATAGAAAAAGTAATTGTTACTTATACTTGCCAAGTTGCGAATTCACAGCCATCACGACACTTATGAGTAAGAAACTCGTATGCCTCCTGGGGGTAACGCAGTACTAGCATTTAAATACTGTTTTATTTATTAGGTATTCATGACTGTTTAAGGATATCTAATAAAACAGTTTTTTTTAAATTTAATTATTAGTACCTAGGGGTACTAAAAAAATTCATTTACCTGAATAATATCGACTTGAGTGGAGGCAAACAATCTTGGCATTTAAAACGAGTTCAAAATTTCATTAACTAGAGAAACGAAACTAATTTAATTAAGAAAAGGCGGACTACTTGTTAATATTGTGCCTATTAGAATTCAGTCAGGTAAAAGTCTTGTTGACCTTTAGCTTTATTTTTTGTAGAATTTTCTGGATAACTTATTGGTGCCTGGGTACCTACAAGTAGTACCTATTATTACAGTCAGGGCCGCGTATCATACGTTATGCGAATACTGGGCCTCCAACTTATGGCAGCAGAAGGAACCGTAGGGCATCAGTCAGTAAAAGTCCGACATAACCATTAGTTTTGAAGGACCCATATGTGAGGATTTTCCCACAAAAAAAAATAGTACCTATCTATATTTATATACAGTCCGTTTCATTGTGAAGCCATTAGTGTGTGCTCTCATTATTACATACAAATATTTGCTCCGAGCGGGAATCGAATCCGCGAACGCCACTGCGCAAACCGAGTCGTCCGTGTCGTTTATCTCAAGTATCCCATTTTCAGATCAACAGCGTTACAATATACTACAGGTACAATCTCAACGAAAAGCGCTTTATGCTTTAAAAAGCATTTGATATCAAATGGTACTCGGTATAAGCTCTCAGAGCGATATAGATAGTATGAAATAAATACGCATTTTGTTCAATCTGCTGTAGCGAAATTGATGAACATTATTTCAGGCAACATATTTTTTTAATTGAAAGTTTTTTATGTGTTCAAATATTGCTGTGTGTTGAAAATATTTTGGTAAAAAAAGTGTTGGGTTTTGGATATAATGGCCTTTGCGTAAACCGATGGAATGCGTAAATTGCTGGTCCAATTTTTTGTATTTACACAACATATTTATTTTACTATAGTCATAAAGTGAAGAGAGAAAACGTAAGTGACTAAAAGAGTTATTAATATAAACCTTTATAGACGAAGAGGTAGAGGAAGGCAAAATTAAAGATGGATGGATTGTCTAAAGAAAACTGAGTCAGTGATTATCATGACCCTTAATAGGACGAAATGGAAGGATAAACGTGTTGCGCTATCCCCAAGTAATATGGGACAAGGGCAGGAAGATGATGATAGACACCATTCACCACCTTCTAATAAGTTCCGATAATATAGCTTTCAGGGAAAACGTAGCTTCGGTTGAGATTCAGATCCAGGCTAGGGCAAAAAATTAGCGTGTACAACATAAAAAACCTAAGTATTAAGTATAGATTACTAAGTCAAACGGACGGCACGGTTGGCGCAGTAGCTGAGCCACTGACTACTGTGATGCGTGTTGCGGGTTTAATTTCTGTACAGATACGGATCTGGCTGTTTGTGTATATGAGTTTTATATGTTTGTATACGCACCCATAATACAGGAGAAATTCCAAGAGCGAGGCAAAGTTAAAAAAAAAAATTGTCCCTAAATCCTGGTGTGGGGTAAAGCATATAAAAAAAAATTTAGTCCTATCATCATTCAAATAACGTCGTGCTATCAAAAATGATTACAAAACAATTCAGAAAGCCAACAAAAAGCGTAAAGACCGCCACAGTCTGATAAAATATGACTCGCATCCTTTACAGGACGAGCGACAGTTAAAGAATGGGTCTAAATAAAACAAAGATGGGATAATAAAAGTCAGGTGAAGCCAGAATTCCCCGGGCAACGTGGCCATGTTACAAGTCTTGGCTGACTTGAAAGTTTAATAACGATCTCATGTAGGAGATTGGTTCACGAATAAAATGAAAGAGATTTTTTGCTGTCTAACAAAGTGGGCTGTTATATCGTCAGAATATATTGTGACCTTTGTCATAAACTATTATTTTTTGTGTTTGGGCTTTTGATGTGTTGCTATTGATTCGGAATTTCGGAAGGTTTGCCAGATGATTTAGGAGTAAACGTGCCCAATTAAACGACAAAAAAGAAATTAAGGAAATTGTATGGAAATAAATAATTGATTTCCTTAAAATGTGGTAGGTACAGAGATGGTATATAATAATATTAAGTGTCATATTTCACTGTTTGGTGTTGGCTGGCCAATATTCTCAATTTTTTATATATATTCTTTAAAGGCCTTTATTTTATATTAAACAAACACACATTATTAAGGGCAGGGAAGTTTAAAAGTAGCAGCAATTGAGGTTGTATCGCTAATTTAAAAAAAAAATGCCAGGTACAATGCTTTATTTGCATACGTCGGTAAAACAGATGACGATGACAGTGATTCGTTATTTCAGCATTTCCCACCCATGCAAAGAAGAGGCGTGGTCTGCTAATAAAATACAGACAAACAAACTCTTTCTTACTCCTCCGCTAATCTTTTCTGATTAATTTCGTTGCGGGATCCAAGACAGTTGAATCGTTTCTCTGGGACTCGTCGAGCTTCATTGCCTCGGCGCTTTTCTTGTGGTCGCCACTGTTGATTCTGGCTTACAGAAGTTGCAGTGGTTTGGGAAAAGTGTGGCGGGCTTGTCTCATTAAAAAAAAAAGAAGACAAACAAACTATTTGATACATAGGCGAAAATATTCATATCTCCTCTTTACTTAAATGTGCTGAATGACGACTGCGATGGTACAACATCGCAGTAGTGTTTCTGCCAATTTATCTTGTATCGGTCGCACTTTAGAAGATCCTCTGATGCAACAGTTTGGTACTTTGTCCAAGAGGGTGACTCCGGCAGAGCACCTGAGTGGTAGTTTATCGGGTTGTTATTTCTTGAGCGACCAGCATTTCACTCTGTATGTTATTGCGGGTATTATTGCAATTTTGTAGACTTTGCCTCTGACGCTAATCGGCATTTTTTGAACCGCAAAGTACTCCTATTAGTTAGAGAACTACGCCACGTTATTACGCACACTAAAATGTATTAAGTGTAGAGACACTTAATACATTTTTGTGTGCGTAATAACTGCTTCAAGTAATGGCGAGGGCGTGCTATAGGTCTTCTTCTTCTTTTCGTATCGATGATACATTCAAAACGAATTATAGATACTACTTGGGCCCAGTAGGTGGCCTCGTTCATTGCCGCGTGATAGGCGCTGTTTAAATTGTCAAGGATGCAGGTGATATGGCAATTTGGACACTCTAGCATATGAAACTTTGCGTACTTAAGTGAATGATGTAATATTATTGTTTACTCAGCAAACTCACAACATTTTTTGAAAGTAGTTACAAATTAATAGCTCCATGTATTATACCAAATAACTTTTCCGAATGTACTTTTTTAAATGAAAACCAGCACCTGTTTTTAAGAGCCACAAATTCTAAACCAACTTCTAAGTAAAACGACTAAACAGTATACAACCTTTGTCTACAAAATTAGCCATCTAAAATCAAGTCAAGCAACCATCCACGTGCCATATTTCATGAACAGCCGAGTCTATAAAAAGTAGTACAGTTCCATTTTACAAAATATCTTTGGTATATTCGGAAAATGGATGTAGTATACACCCAAGGACCTTAATTGACGAAGGGATCCGACCCCTAAGATCACAAGATAGCTGCTTCGAATATAAAGTGGGCTTTCAGTTATCTACAGTTGGATACTTTGTGTATGTAAAAGCAAATATATTAGCACGTGCAAGAAATAAGAATTTAATTTCTATGAAAGGTTTAATGTCTCGTTTAGGCTGGTAGAATGGTTGTCTTATAAGTTCTGATTTCATGTGGTTGAAAAATTTTGAGGTTATTGGAGTTCAAAGATTTAACATATTTTTTTACCCCTGATTTTTCCCATAAGCACAATATTTTTCATACGTTACATTGCCTGCTTAGGTTACATAGTGAATTTTCACACTAAATAAAATTTGTTTTCTAGCATAATTTTTGAATAATGTTTTTAGTTTTATGAACAGTACCTATGTCACATGTTAACAGCTACTGACAGTGATGTTTTTTTTTACAACACGTAAACTTAAGAACTCTTTATACTTTCTTATGCTGAAGATTTAATTACACACATAATTGATTATTTCATATGCAAAGACCCCTTTAAAAACCCCTAGTATAACCACCAAACCAAGTAAACAACACCAGCCAAAATTCTATTCAACTATGTATGTACCTACGTAAATTCTTCAGACAACTACATTTCTTTTAAACAACAATTTACGAAGAATGCCTCTGATAGACAGGCTCATTATCTGAACGCCGTAAAATGCTCCCACACCTCGGGAGGAATTCTTTGTAGAAAATTTTCATTAAATGAATGAGCGTTATAACTAAGTACCTACCTACCGTTCTTGGGAAAAATGAGATTTTAACATTGTGGACTTGGAAATGATTTGTTATTAAATTCTCATGTCCAAATAGAGGCTTCCTTTCTTTTTATTTTTTGTTTTAATGTTCCTTTTTTAAAGCTGTATTAAGGTAAGAGGAAAAAAAAAATAAGTTTGATACTTTATAATAGTTTTAGAGCCTTTCCAATTTATGCGTTTGGTGTCGTACTGATGTGGCACTGGTAACTGTAAGAGACCAGCTTAAACAGAGCAGCAATATAGTCAAATATTGTTGAAGAGTAGTTTTCATTTATTAATTGATAATAAACTCAGAATAATATAAATAGAGTTGAAAATTGCTAGCACAACATAAGCCGTGCGACATTAATTATTATCTTGAAAGCAATTAACCAACTTTCGACTTTATATTTGTTGAGTTCTAGTTCACTTTGCATTCATCAATATCGCGTCGAACACGTCGTCGCTGCATATAAAACAAGTCGTTTTAATTGCCCCTTACTAGCTAAGAAATACTTCAGTAGTGAATTCATTAGTAAGTAGGTACAAAACCCTATTGTTTCGTGAATTTTATGAAATAAGATAAAATGAGAATCTAACTTTTTATAGAAAGTGGTTCATTACTTCATTAAGCGGAAACAATGCTACTGAAAATGAATGAAAAAGGAATTTAAATTTTATTTTCTTACCTTTTGGGAACTGGATTAGCACTGAACCATCTAATATGTATGAGATAAGTACTTCAATAATAAGGCGATAAGGAAAAGCTATTTGATGCGTTGAACAGAAAATGTAGGTATTTTGTTTTATTTAAAATTGAATCAATCGATGTTGAACATGAGACTTCGATTATTAAAAATAGTTCATTATTACGCGAGACATAAGGTATAAATTCTAATACCTCTAGTAAGACGAGGTAGAGTCGCGTTGAAAAGCATCGTGTAAAGATATACACAATAAGAACAATAAATCATACAAACTAATAGAGAAGTGGCAACCTGTAATTACTGCTTCGTCAGTTCATTGTTCATTCTAACCCTAGACTGCACAGTAACTTAGTCATGAAATCCTCACAGGAAAACCCTGATTGTAATTTCCAGGCCAGTTTTATTCCAAAGGCGACATGACGAGGGTTCACTTTCAAAAACGTCACTTGCGTCAACTTGTCAACTATAATCCGGGAATTGTATGCCGCCAACCAATCTTGACTCATGCAGTATGTACAAACAAGGTAGCGTTTTGGGAAATTGAACCTTACGACTTGTTGATAAGACTGCTGGAATTTGGTGGGTAGTTGTTGGCGTGAATGAAAAAGGTAAATGAAATAGTGAAAGATATTGAATTTAAATTGTATTCAGTTTTTGTTATTTTTGTATTTGAAAAGAATTTTGCTTAATTTTTGCGTAGTTTAATGGCCCGAACACACGAGCGGACCACTTAGGTACGAGCACAGTTAGATACGGCAATAGTTTCTCGCATATTGAATGCCCTTGTTGGTGTAGACCGTCTATAAAACTACTACTTCAGTCACTTCAGTGTCTAAATACGTGCACAATAGCGCCCACAAGTTGGCTCCTCCAGTGCGGCCGATGGCCGAGCATTAACACCGTATTTAAAAATACCTTCATGACAATACCGAAAAAACTGATGGGCTGGTACTAATTATGACTCTTTATATTTCTTACCTGCTTTCTAAGTTTATCTTGGACATTAATGACATCGGTGAAGAAAAACATCGTGAGGAAATACGGACGTATATAATACGTATAATAAAAATGTATAAATCTGATATTCCCCAGCCGCCAGCAACCGTGGTGATACTCATGCCTTCTCTGAATGAGAAGAGGCCTTTGCCCTGCAGTGGGATATTAACAAGATTGGTTATAGTCATGTATACATAAGATCGTCTTCTTTCGTTTTTATCAAATAAATACAAAAAACATTGAAAATCTCTTCGTAACAACCTTTTTCCGGGATTTAAACTTTTTCGTTTCCGTCTTTAACAACAAAGTTAAAAGATAAAACTTACTGTAACTCAATTTGTTACAATATAATATTGTGTTTTCCCGAAAAACAAGTGTTAGTAGTCATTTCTATCATGGATTTAGGACTATCTCTTTTGTTTTGACAATAGAATATTTTGACACTTCAAAACTGCCAGTAAATAGTCTAATTGAAAAAAATGCTTTGACTTGACTTTGACTAATATTTTAAAACTAAAGTATTTTTTTGGTGTGAACGCGCTAATATCCGGAACTTTCTGCCTGGCTACGTGCCATAGCTACGTGCTATAAAGCTATTTTTTATTATAATAAAAATATTTTAATCCGTAAGAAAATTCAACTGGATGAAGTTGCAGGCTATTGCGGAGTATGTAATGTGAATTTAAGTGTTCCTTTTACAAATCATCCAAGCAAAGTCCTTTGTTAAAAGTCCATTGAGCCATAGTGACTCACACATACCTTGCTGTATGTCATCATCACGCATGTATTCCCCGAAGGGTTAGGCAGAGGTGTACCAATGTACACCGACAGTTTCGCCTGTATATTTAGGTCCCATGTAATAGGGAGCCTATTGCCATTAACCGGGCATAAATCCAAACTCCGAGCTGCTACTGAAAATTTCATATAAAACCCAATAACACTTTTTGCTCGACCTGGGAATCGAACCCAGGACCTTTAGCGTAGCAGTTGTGCTTAGAACCACTAGGCTAACGAGGCAGTGCTGCATGATTATGATACTTGCTACTTTATCTTTTTTATTATGTGGTTAATGGTACAGCAAATAAATGTTCGCAAAACACCAAAGAATTAGCTGTATATACGAATACATGAAGCCACACTTTAATCTGTTTGTCAATTCAGCGACTTGCTGAAAAAGGATTTAATTTAGCCGAATTCGAAAGGGTTCGCAATTCGAACCGAAATTAATTCTAGAAATGAAAAGGCTTATCTCTCGTTTAATTCAGTTTCGTGAACGGAAAATTAGTTTATGCCTAATTCTATTATTTAGAATAAGAGTTTTGTTTATTGATTACGTTTTCAAAGCTTTTGGATAAGTGGTTGTGATAATAATGTGATGTATTGAACGATTGGAATCATGAAAAAGGTTTTCAGTATTTCAATAGAGGTACTTTTGAATGAAGACAGAATTTTTCGGAGATAATTTTAGTTATTGATTTTTTAAATGTGGTCGAAATACTCAGCCACAAAATTAATGTCAAAAACTGAATGCAAATTAAAGGCTTTTTTGGCAGATTAAGACTGAGATTAGATTACAATCTTTCTCAAAGTTAGTAGAATCATCTCCAAGAAACATAGACATAATCAAGATTGGATTATGAATTGCTGATGTATTCTGTAAAATTCCTCCCCGGTGAATAGGTGAAGTGAGCTTGAGGTGGGCAGTGAGAATTCTGTTGGGGAATAAAAGATCGGACTGGATATTAAAGATGGAGTAGTGTCTTGAGGGAGATTCATCTCTAGTAATAGGTGGCAACATGCTAAATAGTATATTATAATATTTACAAAATAGCTCTTTTAATTAGTGACCACAATCATCATCTGCTTCACCTTTCTTTTAAATCTCTTAATTATCAAATTAATTATGTCAAACTAATTCAATATGCCACATGTGTAAAATCATTACTATTACTTTGTAAAATGACAGAACTTTTGACGTTTATTGGTTTACTTTGGAAAAAAACGTCTCAATTCGTTTTAAGTATATAAATAATAGGTATCTCATTTCCCAGCAAACAGTGGCCCAAATATAAAAACCGGGTAATACCCAAATTCAACGTACCTAAGGGTAAAAATGTTTTACGAGCACAAACATTAGAATAGCAATAAAAAATCTCTTTGTTCGGTTTCATAATGCAATATAGATGATGAATGGTGTACCTGGGAATGTAATGGGGAACGGAGTGCTTGCGAGAGCGGTCTGCGCAGACCAGGTGACTACTTCCTTAATAATATTTAGATACTGAATAAGTTATTAGGTAGGCACCTATTACTTTTGGGATATGTGACTTAATATTGGTTAGAAATTGCCTTTTAACTTCAAAAAGGTTTTAATCTGAAACCAGTGAAGCCTCGGACTGCCTCGTTGGCCTAGTGGTCCTAAGCACAACTGCTACGCTAGAGATCCTGGGTTCGATTCCCAGGTCGAGCAAAAAGTGTTATTGGGTTTTTCTATGAAATTCTCAGTAGCAGCTCGGAGTTTGGATTTGTGCCTGGTTAATGGCAATAGGCTCGCCCCCTATTACATGAGACCTAAATATACCGGCAAACTGTGGGTGTACATCGGTACACCTCTGCCTAACCCTTCGGGGAATACAGGCGTGCTGGTATAGTGATGGTATGGTTTTAGTCAGTAAGAGTTATATGAGGGCAATTTTATGAAAGGTCGCAATCTAATCTCACTTTAGTCTCAGTCTGTTAAAAATGCCTCTAATTAACCTATATTTTTTAACATTGATTATCGCTGAGATAAGATTGCGACTGGATTTGGAACTTTTAAATAAGTCGAATTGACCTTCAGTCTAACCTACCTACTCTTGACTGGTTGAAACTTTTGTCTGTAACAGATACACAGAGCCTAAATTGTACCTAAATTATGGACCTAATATGATTAAAACTATCAAAATCTTCACTGAAACTTCTCAGGGTTACAAACTATCACAAGTATAGAATATTAATACCTCAGGGATGAACTTACAAGATCCTCAGCGGCTAGATGAATATGTATGTGGGTTACACATGAATTTACATGCTTTAGTGGCGTGTAACATCGAAGTGTATTGAGACTATAATGGAGCTTGGTAGGAGCAGTGATGACCTTGGTGCGATACTGTTGTGAATTGGAATCCATGCCAGCTTGAACTCTATAGACAGTGCACCCCATAAAACGTATTCTAGTTATATTTTGGTTAATAAGTCATCTTATACTAACTTATTTCTACTTATAAGCTGTAGAGTTTTGTTCGTTTAAATGCGCTAATTTTTTAACCAGTAAGATGGGAACTATCTTATATGAGGAGTAGAACAGCTATTTTAAAAAAATTGCATCACACCACGAATTCCTTCTGTATCTTGGGTGCGTTTACAAATATACAAGCTGTTGATTTGCATCCTCGTTTAATTTTAGGAGCTTGTCATAGCTAGTAATCAAATATAATTACGATACCTGGCCAATATTTAATAAATGCTTGTTTTTTTAGTTGCAACTATCAAATAACAGTATTCCAGAATACTCCTCTCGCAAAATTCAGAATCGCCCAGTTGCGTATGCGGTAGGCAGAGTTGTCGCGCGGCTATAACAATGCGTGCATTGCGTATAAACCCTCTGACAAGATGGCTAGTTCGAATTGGAAAATTTTATTATTGATTCGTGTTAAGAATCACGAGCATAGTTAACTCCTTGAATTTGACGAGAATGCAAATCAACAGCTTGTATACTCACATACCCAAACAACCCTATTATCTGTAACTCTAGCTCTATAACCCATGAGGACGGAGCAGTAACCAAAGATGTAAAAAACCTCTCGGATGAAGTCACAGACAGAAGCTAGTGAATGATATAGGATAAGAGCATAACTATCTAGTGCCTTTATGTTATTTACAAACTTTAATGGAGTATAAAAACGGAATAACGGGAAACCTCATGCCTACCTACCTATTTTCCTATTTTCCCCAAAACCCCTATTTACAAAATTTCATCGACTTTAATTAGGTGATAACGGCGAAATATGAAAATTATATTGACTAGATTTGCAGTTTTGGTTTTCCGTAGTTCGTTTATCGCTACCCTTTACTTTTAAGTCAGGTAGATAGCAAACTTAACCAATCACTCCTTTACAAAAATCATAATATTATTCCATGTAACAGAGCGACCGATCCTTTTGTACCCAATTAAACCTTACGATTTTCAATTCCGATATGCAAATAATAGTCCTATTCCTTATTTAAATCACAGAAGAACTTCGAAATGTCACGACGACCCCATCAAACAAAGACCGCACTTAATAAAACTCATCAGCGCATTAATTTCAGTTGAGAACATTAGAATTTGATGGGCTGACGTAAAAAATTGCGTTTAGTCCCTATAAAATTAAGAATAAGAATAAATTTATTGGTCCTTTGTTACAACAGAGACAAAACATAAAAGAACTTAATATTATGGTATGTTATTAGTTATAATGTATCAAATAAAAATAAAAAAAAGAAATATACCATCACGCCTGTATTCCCCGAAGGGTTAGGCAGAGGTGTACCAATGTACACCCACAGTTCGCCGGTATATTTAGGTCCCATGTAATAGGGGGCGAGCCTATTGCCATTGCTATTGCTATTGCTTTTGCTATTGCTATTGCTATGTATCAAATTATATAAAAAAAGTGGTTTAAATTGTACGGCGGTCCCCAAACTAGGCAGCAAAGATGCAATTTAGCAAAGATGTTTAATGCGAAAATGCAGGATGTAAACGAGTAACTTGCACAAGTGTGCATTAATGTGTGTGTAAAATGATAATGATCTGAGCCATTTGTGAGCACAACGGCGCGACGTCAATCTGCCTTTTGCAAGTCTAAACATGCACAAGTGCACCGTAACGTTTGTGGCAATGTTATACCTACATCGCATGTAATAGGAGCGAGTTTAACTTATCCTTGTTTCCTATATGAAAAAACGGATAGTTTATTCTACCAGTCGTAATTCCTTTGAATGCTTGACTGGTCTTTGTAAAAATTCTGGTGATAATTTTGAATGTAAGATTTAAAAAAGAAAAATATCTAATATACCATCACGCCTGTATTCCCCGAAGGGTTAGGCAGAGGTGTACCAACGTACACCCACAGTTATATTTAGGTCCCATGTAATAGGGGGCGAGCCTATTGCCATTAACCGGGCACAAATCCAAACCCGGAGCTGCTACTGAGAATTTCATAATGTAATTGAAAAAAAAAATTTAAAAATTTTAAAATTGTTAAAAAAAATATGGATATAAACGTATGCTGAAAATTAAACTCAAATAACATCGAAAATACGAAGGTATTTGTAAGTTACTATCGTTACAAAATACTGGTCGGTAAGTTTTAGGAATCGGGCATTGGCAAGGTCCCGTCATCACAAATCCGGACTCCGGAATACGAAGTGCTGAGTTTCAAATGGAAAAATTCAATAGCACTTTTCATCGAACCAAGGACTTTAGCCCAGCAGTCACAATTGCGAACATTACATGAATGAGATTGTGCAAAAGGGTAGACGGGAACGCCGCGCCGTGAAGTAATGAGATGGTGACGAGAATTGGGTCAACACAACCGTCTTAGAAGTCACGAGGAATTGTGTTTGTAGCCGAGATAAATAAACATTAATACTGCACATACTAGTGCACGTACTTGCCTATGTACTATGCCACGTTGGTCTCGTGACCGCACGATTGCTCGTTGAGTTCTGGGATCGGGCAAAGTATTATGAAGTTTTACATTACAAAATTTCTTAGTAATATTCTGGGGAAGGTGGTGGTGTGACACCCCCGTTTCTCGAAAAGCATGTAAACCCATGAGTATGAGTTGTTATTCGTAGATCTTTGGTGTTACGGGTAGTCATACGAATTGACTTGTCGCGTACACGTTGACTGGACTGTGAAGGTTAGACAGGCAATAGCTCCATGTAAAACACTGGTATTCAGCTGTATCCAGCTAGACTGGCAGCCGACCCCAACATTTTTGGGAAAAGGTTAAGCAGATGATGATGAACACATACTAGTAGTTTTGTTACCATCACTGTCACACTATTGTCATACTACGAGTACAAGATAGAGACGGAAACATATACGTTAATACGTTCATTTGTTTCTACTTCAAAGTTCTGAGTAGTTCAACCAAAAAAGTATTGTCTTAACAAGTATGCAATACACTGAATCATCAGTATGACAATAAATTAATAGTGTAATGGAGTGTGAATGAAATATTCCACACATAGCTTCATATATTCGCTAAAAGGAGTATAAATCTTTGGTGCTGTGTAGTGGTCGCTATATTATCGCGCTGAAAGGTGTCGAAGAGAAAATGAATACTCAGACAGTCCAACATTTATTTATAGGCACTTCTATCATATTAATCGGGTGACTGTTTCGCTCCGTTTCTTCCTGAATATAGCCCTTCGCGTTTAAGGGTCCATTTGCCGGTTTTTAATATTTATGGTAAGAGCGAAGATCTTTGTCTTTATTTTTTTTTAAGGGGAGCTGAAAATCTTTTTGGAAATTTCTTCGGCAGGTAGGTAGGTGTTTGTTTTAAGAAGACATTTGGGTTTTTAGGGTTCTGTACTCAATGGGTGTTAAACAAAACTTTTTTACTAAAGACTTCGCTGTCTATCTGTTCGGATCTGTCAAGAATGTATCTTTTGTACCGTAATAAGTAGACACTTGAAGTTCTCATAAAGTATAATATTACTATGACCGCTTTAACAACAATTAATAATAATAAATAAAAGTTAAACATTAAAGTGAGTCCTCCTATAATAAACATGTTTTTTATTTGTAGCAAATAAAATAAAGTAAAAATTGACCCACTTTAATTTAATCCTTTATTAATACTCGTAGAACGGTTTTTATATTTTATTTAGTATAAAATATGGTGGTATAGAAGTAAAGAACCCTTCATATACAGGGTCGACTCAAGTGCGCTCCCACTTAAAAGGGTTTTTATATTAATTTTGAAGTTTCAATATTTAACTAAGAGCTTTATAACAGGTACTGAGTAAAATACCTTTTCCACTTTGAGCACAAACTTTTTTTCCATTTTAATTTAAACCTACCGTATCTTGTTAGTGGTAGTTAGAAACTTCATAGAAGCTCCATTCCTTTGCTTGGAATCAGGGCAAGGACTAACAGCGTTCTTTGAGCCAAGTAATCCATTAACATACATTACCAGCATAAGCTCACGGTTCACCTCTAACGACGTGTATGTTCAAGTAAAAAGAAATCATCGTTCAAATGTTTAGAGTAGATAATTACTTGCTAGCGATATTCCGGAGAGGGTTTCGTATGGACTTATAAAGTAAGTATTGGTTTTGGTTGTCTTTTGTTTGTCGATACCCTAGCTCCTGCCCGCGACTCTTGTCTTAATTAAATAAAAATCCTTAATTATTCATGGGAACGAAAAAAAAGCAGAAAAAATATGTTTGAAGCTAGATCAGTATCTCTACTCGTATGTTATGTGTGAGCCAAATGTAAACTATTGCATCAAGATCCATCCTCACGAACTTACTGGATTATAGTATACATTTTTCGTGAGGTAGCATATTTTGACGTTTTTAAAAATTAAATTAAAAATTTAAAAAACCCCCAACACAAAAACCTAAGTTCCCTTTAAAAAGTAAAAAAATAACAAAAAAAATACGTCACGTTGGGGGACCGCTCGGGACGATCGTATCCTAAATGCAACATCGGTCCCTACTTCTTTTTTTCTTCCCTACTTTCACCACTACAAATCACCACAACTTTTAAACGGCCCAACCTATTTTCATCAAACATGTCTAAGAACACTCGTACGTAAGTTACCTTTAATACAAAAAAAACTAAATTGAAATCGGTTCATCCGTTCGGCAGCTATGATGCCACAGACAGACACACCGACAGACAGACAGACAGACAGACAGACACGTCAAACTTATAACACCCCTCTTTTTGCGTCGGGGGTTAAAAATGAGTCTTAATTTGAGGTAGTGTTTATTTTAGGGAGAATATCGTCAAATCTTAAAAGAAGTATTTTTAAAATAAAAATAAAAACTATCTCCTCCAATAATTTTAAATTGAACCTCAAAAGTAAATTCCTTGATGTAATTGAACAATTTGCGCTGACAACTGTCAAAAGTAATACTTACTTTTTTATACAATAGTAGCTCAACCTTATTAAAATACTAAACTGTAAAAAGATTAAACTTTAGTTAGCCACTTCTTCTGATTGTATGCAAATCAGCGGCCATCTTAACTTCTAAACTACAGCAGTGTTCAAAGTTGCATAAAATAAAATTAAACCGTTGTTGGCAAGCAGAACGAGTTAAAGTAATTACTATGAAACTTTCTGTTCTGAATTAACAATAGAAATGCGTCCAGTATGCATTTGAGTGGAACTGGGACGCTATTCTAATGGCGTATCGCTCGTCTGCCATACAACGGTTAGATTATTCAGTTGAGTATCCATTTATTCCAAGGTTTTTGTTAATGTTTTATCTGGTCTGTTTTATGTTTGTGACAGTTCTGTTTTAACTACTGGTTTGTGAATATAGTTTCAATGTTTGACGACACTTTTTTGTACTTAATGCATCTGTAGGTACTGTATTTATTATGTATCTGTTTGAACGCCGTAATCTCGGAAAATACTGGCCCGATTTAGAAGATTACTTTGTTAATGGGAAGGTACGTTACCCTTAAAATTATTAGGGATCCGTAAAAAAATCGCGTGGACGAACTAATTTCTGTTCTGTGTCTCATCTGAGTTGTCTATTTATACGGGCTGAAAAGAAATCATAACGTAATTTTTAGCATGGATTATCTTTATTATTATCTAACATTGGATGGAAATTTGTACACCTACATATAGGTGTATTTTACACTTTTAAAAGTTTATGTCATCTAGTATGGAAGTTAGAACGAAAAGTAGCTCACGGCAAAGTTACATCGAGTAGAGCGCAGTTAGATCTGCGGTTTAGTGTCCCAAGGGCAGTCTCCATCTAGAGGGAGTAGAGCTCGACTGTCTCTTTTTGCACTAAACTTATGAAAAGTTTCATATGTGGAATTAGACTCCTTTTCTCTTTTCCACTAAAAGTGATAGAAAAACGCGACAATGTGTAAAATATCATACCTCAACAAAAAACCTTGCAAATGTGGTCTTTATTCCGACGTTCTTGGGTATCTTATTCATTGCAGCATACCTAACAATATGAGGAATGTTTTGTGTTACTTCGTTATTATTATAACTTAATCTGAAACATGTTTTAAAAATAAACAATGCAATGTGTAATTCGCGGTTATCCGCGTTAACCGCTATTGTCAGCGGTTAACCACTTTTACTGTTGGAAAATGTTCAACCGTTACTGTCCCCGGTTGTACCAATGAAGTGTGAGCGTTGTAAATATTTCTTTTAATCAACCTGTATTGTCCCACAGCTTAGTAAAGGTTTCCCTTATAGCCTTTATCACTTATCCCTATGCGTTGCCTTTTCTGACCAATTTACACTTAATAATATAAAGAGGAAAGATTTGTTTGTTTATAACGAATAGGCTCCGAAACTACTTTACCGATTTTAACCATTTTTACCCCAATAGATAGCTAGATATTTCTAAATAACATAGGCTATATAAAATCACGCTACAACTAACGGGAGCGGAGCATTAACCAAAAACGTAACTTATGGCGGGTAAAATATGCCACGCGGTCGAAGTTGTCGGCAGTTCGCCAGTCTTCCATAAACACATAAATTGGTATCTCATACACAATCATTTAGGCACCTACTGTATAATATATGTTTTATTTGTGTACAAGATACAGCTTTGTTATTCTCGTCTCTGCAATCACTTTGTGTTTTATTTGTGACAGTCCGGTAATAACATTTGAAGCAATTTTCGTTTGAAGCCGCGATGCTATGTTTTGATTTGTATTAGCCCTCCAGCCTTTGGAAAACTTCAAAGAACGGATTCATTCGGCAATCGTGAGATTTTTCTTCTTTTTATTTAATGTTTATTAGATACATTTTTTCTCGAAGCTTGCCTTTTTCAGGCATGTTTGATGTAAACATGTAAGTTAGCAAACGTTATTGCAGTGCCTCGTGCTAGTTTTTCTACCAATTAGAAGGTGTTTTTTCGCGTTAACGTCGATTGCAATTAGTATGTTATAATAATGTAATGTTCTCTAAACAGGCTTCTCAATCGGGACTCGCCAAGTATGCAGGAGATATTATAGTGCACACAGGTGCACTCCCTTACTCCCATCGTATGATGGGACGGCAATCCAACATAACCGGGAAGAAATCAGAGGCAGGACCGACGTGCTTTCCGAAGCACGGAGGTGCCTAATGGAAAACCCAGTCATACTTTTTGCTCAACCAGGGAATCTACTAAAGGACCCCACGCTCATCAATCACAAGACCAACAAGGCAGTCAATTAGTATATGTAATGGAGACAGCACCGTCTGGTGACATTAATAGAAAACACAAAAAAAGACACAAAAGTGTTATTGGGTTTTTTCATTAAGAATTTCTCAGTAGCAGCCCGGAGTTTGGATTTGTGCCCGGTTAATGGCAATAGGCTCACCCCCTATTACATGGGACCTAAATATACCGGCGAACTGTGGGTGTACCTAAATTGGTGCACCTCTGCCTAACCCTTCGGGGGAATACAGGCGTGATGGTATATATACAAAACCCTTACAAATTGTGGTTAACGTAAACGAGATCGAACGCGTTTGAATTAGTAGAAAATCACTTTGATGCTCGTTTGTTTTTAGCTTTATCGAAGAGTTTCCATTTGATAAAGGAATCTACGAATGAAGTATTGATTCAAACTAATGAAAAACGTGATAGTTCAAAGGTTAACTGCCAATGGAAATGTGCTACAGTTAATTGAAAACAAACAAAATGTTGCATGTTGTAGGATTTTTTTTTAAGTAAATCGCCAATGTTTTTTTCAGATTGGTACTGAAAACATAGTACCTAGCTTAGATTTTCTTTTCTTTTTATTAATTATAACAAAACTTACAGCTTATACATTCGAGTAGGTAATGAGAAGTAATATGTAGAAAAAAGCCAATTACAAGTTTCTACTTACATTTATAAAAAGTTAACTAGTAATAGATTTAAATAAAAAAAAAAAACATCAAGAAACGATTGTTTTTAATACGACTTCGTAAAAACAATAATTACGTAATATCAAAATAACTATTAAAATATTCATTTTATTATAAATAGCTACAAGCGAAATTCAACTTTAATGGTAGTAGTGATAAACAGGAAAAATAAACTTTTAAACAGGTATGCCCAAAGGCGATTAAGAATATATTTCCATGAAACTGCCCACGATTATATCGAAATATACATTACTGTAACAGTTCCGGGAACATTGAATT
Organism: Caradrina clavipalpis; assembly: GCA_932526535.1. Lineage (NCBI taxonomy): Eukaryota > Metazoa > Arthropoda > Insecta > Lepidoptera > Noctuidae > Caradrina > Caradrina clavipalpis. The sequence goes on from OW052098.1 coordinate 12,919,095, forward strand.
TATTACGAAAACTTTTTACAATTTGAAAGTATAATATGATTATTTGTTGTTTACAAAAACATGGTGGGGATTTTCCAATAACAGTGAAGCAACAGGCTTGAACCGCAGGGGTCGTGAAGTTTCAGTTATTCAAAAGCTGGGTACTTGTGGAGATTGCGTGGGCTAACTGGGGAACTTATAAATTCCGAGTGAAACTAGACGCACAGTACCTACTGTGAAGGTTGTATGTATGCCAAAGCAACCTGGCCGCAAAGTTTTATAAATTTTAGGTGAATTCTAGAACGAATTAAAATTAAAATAATAGACTATTGGTTTTTTTTTTGAGCAATTAGATGCCATTGCAACCTGGCCGAACTTAAGTGAATTCTAGAAGGAATTCAAATTTAAATGATAGGCGATTGTTTTTTTTTATATTAGAGCAATTGGCTGTTCGAACTCATGTTGTAAGCATGTTATGTTAAATAGGTATAGTAAAATGTTTTTACTCTTGTTTGAAATATTCTTTGTAGGTATATACCTAATATAATAATACTTCGAACAAGATTATTTCGGACCATACATTCCTGGTATCGTGATATCGAGTACATAGCCCGAGGAATAAACAACATGGGTAGCGCAATGGTTGAGCGATTGACTGTTACGCTCCATGGCGCGTTTATTACCGCACGGAAGAAATATTTGTTTGGCCTACAGATAGATGTTTCGGGTCTGGCTGTTTGTTGTATGAGTATTTATATGTTATGATACCAAGAAATTCCTAGAGTAAAACAACGTTTATTTTTATATAACGAAAATAAAATGCCAAAAATAACTTATTTGGTAGGAACTGTAAAAAAAAGGTATAGTTTTGATCTACCTACGAAATAGGATTTTGTTTGGTAACATATTTCAGCATCAACGTTTGCTAATTAAGTGTCAGTAAATGAACCTTATCTCCAATTAGTATGCAATCGCAAATTGCATTATTTGATAAACTTTCAATTAAAACGTGAACTGGAACATACTTGTGTAATTAGTACAGTTTAATTATAATAATTACGAGTAACTCATACATGACTTCAAATGATATTTATAGGTATTTAAATACTTTTGGGAAGAACAGTCTGTGTTTGGTTTAATACGCTTTCTAGTATAATAATACCTAACATTAATTATATTCGATTCTACAAATTGATTGTGAACTTGTGAATTTCAACGGATTTGAACATCCATCCAGTGACAAAATTCTTTCTTTTCTGTATCAGATGTTATTCTGCATGCATTTTGGTGAAGTGAGCTGAAGGTGAGCTATCCTTGGGTGCATTTTAATAGAGCATAGGGAGAAGCGTCGGTTGGTATTCCATCAAATTTAAATTAAGTTGAATGTCAGACTGGTCTCTGCAAGTTGGCTTCGGCTCCTCGTATGCCCCTCAAAGGTCAGGGACCTCTTTGTTCCGAGTTATAATAATAATAAAAAAAGATAGGAATAATATTGTATAATTCAGGCATTAGCATACACCAAATTTAACTTATGTATCTAATACAATTTAAAAAACATACATTACAATTATTTTCGCTTTAATCACTCCTTGCAACCAATATAGCCACCAATATAATCAACATATAAATGTCGTCTATTCTGAAGGTTTTTAAAACACCGCACACGATCTCAATCCAATCATAGCGTCTTTGAAAGTTAATCAGATATCGGATCTATTCTAACAGTAATTGAATGTGTACAGAAACATTGTACTCCAGTTCGAAATACTTCATTAACACAAATGGGATTGCTTTGTCAAAGAGTTGTCTGAAGATAACATGACGGATTTAAAAAACGGTGTCCTTATAATACAATAAAAAAATTGTACCTACCTTCTGTTCAAATTTTGTGGTAGAGGCCCTTGAGGCGTTTTAGAAACTCTGACACTAGGGTGTGTGGGGTCGTTAGACCTTACTGCCCACACGATAAAGAAGAAGAATTTTGTGGTGAACTGTTAACTGTTTTTGTTAAGTTATTATAATTGATTTGCTTACGAACTAAACTTGACATGACTATGCCATAGTAACAAACATATATACATACATAAACTCACGCCTTTTTCCCAAGGGGGGAAAGCCAAAACCACAGAACGCCACCTGCTACGATCCTTAGATACATATTAACAAACACAATACAAAACAACCAACAACACAGTTAACAATATAGTTTAATGATAGGTAATATTCTTTAGACCGTAGTTCCATCTCAGCGGCCAATCTTAATAAAGACTAGCGCACAGGATATAGTGTGCAAGTGTGTGTGTAAACACATGTGCACTCTTTACTTACCCTCATAGTCGGATGGGACGGAAATTCGACACTACCGGGGAGAGATGAGGCGCAGGACGAACGGCTTAATCATTACCAAGAGGTCAATGGGGCAGTCGGAATTACTTTCCCTCCATTACTCTAATAACTCAACCATCTTATTTACTATGTAGCAAGCCTCTCTCACTTTTTTTTAACATCGTTGGATGACAAATAAGCTGATGCGACGGCCTATCAGATGTTAAGTGGTCGTTCTGCCTATAGAGATCTACAACATCAGAGGCCTTGCAAATGCGTTGTCATCTCCGAGACAAAGTTGAAATGTCTTATGTGCCTATAAATTCACCGGCACCCATACCCTTCAAACCGGAACATAGCAACGCTGTTTTGAGGCAGAAATAGGTATGGTGTTAGTACTTCCCCGAAAGAGCTCCTTCACAAAGAGCTGTACATAATATTCAATAATCTCTTTAATTTTAAATTATGCTTAATATTTTTTCTTTTTCTTACTTCTTTTTTGGTGATTCTCCATAAGTTTATATTAAGTACTAACGTTCGTTGCACTTTCAAGATAAACTAAACTCTAAACAACACTTAACTAAGCTTATGTTACGAGTTTACGACGGTACAGATGTAATGAAAATTGTGCACGATGCCAATCCATCTATCTTGTACTGAAACAACTGGTTTTGTTAAGTAGATTCTTGCAATTCACACTCAATAGTAAGTGTGTATAGTGAACAAAGAAGGTAGCCAGGCAGCTAACTATACTACTACTTAACGACTATACAAAATCAAGGTCAAGCTGAGAGCCTCATTTACAACAATAAGAGAGTATTTCGGCAGACGAGAAGTAAGACAAAGACATGGGATAAAGGCGACTATCTTTTTTGTTTACCAGAAAACTTTATACATTTTGTCAAATTATGCAGACATAAATGTATGGATTACCTGATTTATATTTCAGGATTTCCGTGTTGGCCCTTCGGAAAAGTTGTTCAAAATGAACACTACTACTATAATAGTTTCAGGATTTTGGATATAAAAAAAATGTTGCATTATATCTAACGATATTCGTTTACTCACATAAACTCGACAGCCGAGAGAAATATTTCTTTTCTGAATTTACTTCTGTTCTTGACCGTACCCACCACTCAGTTATCCACACACTATACTATAGGTACTCATAAATATGATGTAGAAGGAGAAAAGCCACGACTAAAATGATTGCTTTGGGTCAATGACGTGTTCATTTTAAGGAAAACTTGAGTTTATCTTAGTTGAAAATCTGTTAACACAATTTGTATCGACTCGATCTCATGCATATGCTTTTCCAACGTTTAATGCTCTGCACCTGCATACGTGAGGAACTAATGACTGCGTCAGGGAATGGCGTAACTGAATACTAGGCCAAACAAAAAAAAAACAAACAAAATATTTGCCTTTAATACACAAAAAAGACCTAGTCGACTATCTGACGTCATTCTTCCAGTTCCTAGTCACAAAAGCCATAACTTATTAAGCTGTTGATACAATGCCTTTCAAAGTCAAACCTTCACCGACTGTCCACCGGTATCAATTCCAAATTGATAAACAGCCCCCAGTTTTCCACGTTCCAATTTACGGATCATGTCACATAAACCACCCCTAATAATCCCTTATCACGGGAACTAAACTCCCCGAATAATTAAACAATGCCAAAATCTATGACCCTTATGTCTAAGTCATAAGGTCCAAGATAGAACGTCGAGTATTTCAGATTTTATTAAGAGTCAATGAATGGAGGCGCTCGTTGGCAATTTGCTTCGACAAGGAATACCTAAATAATTAATTTCATTGCCATTTGAAAGTGAAAGAACCCTCATTTGCACTTTACTTCGCCAGTTGGTACTGGATGTGGATTCAATTTACATTCGCTATAATAAAGAAACTTAGATGAATAGAACATTAATGAAGTTGACAAAAGATTTCTTTTTTCGATTTAGAAGTCCACTCACTGCTTTCTTTACTTTGAGAATAGGAGATTATAATTATCTTGTATAATTGTAATCTCCTATTCTCAAAAGATACATCACACAGCCGTGAACTACACGTACTGCCCATTAAACTTCACGTAATATGTTACTTACATTGAGTGAAAATTATTGCTGAAAAAGCGCCTCTTATTTTTGGTGTGAAAAATCACAATGTAGCGAGAAATATAACGCATGTAAAAGAATGTGGTTACGAGTGGGTGGATGCAATAATACCGAGATTGTAGGAGTATTCAAAGTTTAGTTATAATATTTAAAACTTGAAAAAAGAATTATAACACACATTTTTATTGTAATTATAAGTATTACGTATTCTTAACACAGTCATAGTTCACCACTTTCGTCAAAAGATCAATATTATAATTAAAACATAATTATTCATATTCGTTCAACCAAAAAGATGAAACAGTCAGGATTTCAAACAGTTTACTTAAAGCAAAACATTAATTAATTGAACTAAAACAGAGCTGCATGGAGTTGTGTGTATCTAGATTGAGACATTGACTTATCGAGTTCTGTCGCTTGGCGGAACGTACAATCAATCTGTTGAGATAATTGGCTGTAGAGATAGTGTTTGCCGAGAAACTAATAGGTATTGGTGTATGTTTTCTAATGATATGCAAATTATACAGTGTCCTGTTACAATGGCGACGTTTATTTAATATACGAGTAGGACTAGTGATAAAAAAATATGATAAGATTCGTAAAATGAAGAAAAAAGGCTTTTTTCAAAAATATAAAAAATCACTAAAACGTTTTATGATGTTGAAAAATCTTCATAGCATAACGCAAAATTGTATACATTTGTTATTTTGTTGACATGAAAGCTAGACCCTATAGGTATACATGTTGGAACACGGCTAAATCGTGTTACATTTTTTTTCCATGGAATCACCACATGATCTTAGAATTAAGAGTAGGATTTTTTTCGCCAGTTTAGTAAAAAAAATGCTGTTTCATTATTAAACCTAGCAAAAAAGAAAACAACTTTTCGAATTTTAAATTGTGTTCCTAAATTCAAAATGAGAACAGTACTTTTCAGACCGACTCAACATACAGCAACATGATTATGTGTCGCAAATGTGTCACATTGTGCAATATTGCAATATGTTGTCACATGTTGCAACGTTACTTGCAGCATGAAAGGATGGTGAAAACATCGTTAGCAACTTTTGTTTACCTTGACATGATTGAATATGAAAATTCAGATTTTACCACTGTAATAAAATAATTCCATGTCATAAAGGCAACGCAATTAAAAGTTACAAATTGATTTTATTACTCTTTATAATATCATTTTAAGCCGAGCCAATATTCAGCGTAATTAATCGACCATTCAGTAAAAATATTAATCATATCACACAAAATGTTCTTTTATAATAAATGGTGTTATGTGGTGTTATCACATGATGGAACTTTCTAAAAGCAAGTAATGGTGGGTCCACACGACACAGACTTAACACAGACTTCTATAGAATTTTGTCTGTACAACAAATCAGTACAGACAAATGTCGGTGTATCAGAAAAGTCGGAAGTCTGCGTACATGTCTGTACGATTGTCGGAGCAAAACTCATGATCATAATCATAATCATAATCATAATCATAATCATTTGTTGCATTCATGTTGTTTACAGGTTGTTACATTATGGTAGTTCCAAACAATGAACCCTGCTAGGGCACAGCAATGTAATAGGCGATAGGTTTTAATTAATTTATCATGCTATCATTATTTATACAATTTGTCGATACAGATGAATTTAAAATTATTAATTATTATTGTACATTATGTCATTCTTAAAAAAATAATAAATAAATTTCATTTTCATATTATAATCTCATACTACAATTTTATGTCATGTTGCAATGGGTCTAAATGTCATTATCATTATTGTCCCAGTTAATTTAATGTCAATAGATTAGTTTTACATATTATAATTAGTCACATTTTCAGATAAAATAGAAATAGAAAGTCTAAAATACAGGAATTAGTTAGTAGCAGACTGATGTTTGTTAGAGTAGTACCTAGTTATGTATGTGTATGTGTTCAAGTCGATATTTTTATTATGTTGATTATTGAATTACTTAATTTATTCATTAAAATCGAAGTCTGAACTGATGAAAAGTCTGCACAGACATTTGGTAAAGACCTCTGAGTAAAAATTTTTACTCAGGCTTTATAGTCTGTGCAGATATCCTGTACAGACAAAAAGTCTGTATCGTGTGGACCCATAAAAGCTTTCATTCAAACATGACACATTATGTTGTGAAACACTAAATACTTACTAGTAATGTTTTAGTTAAAACATACTAGCGTCTGACCACGGATTCATCTACGTCAAAGTTGATATAGTACCAATATTACGTACTTACATTAAGACGCATACTATATCAGATTATAATCTATCTCTGTGTCTTTCATTCAGATCTGTTTAGCCGTTCTAGCGCGACTGAGTATCAACAACCATTTATCCGATCTTTTGCATTTATAATAGTAGTAAGATTAACTTCGTGGTTATATCAAATTAACTTTGACGTTTTAGATAAAATATAAAAGCCTAACTTCCACCCGCGACATCGTCCATGTCAACCATCACCATCACGCCTGTATTCCCCGAAGGATTAGGCAGAGGTGTACCAATGTACACCCACAGTTCGCCGGTATATTTAGGTCCCATGAAATAGGGCAAGCCTATTACCATTAACCACGTCCACGTCAAATTTGATATATTATCCTACGGGAACCGTACATTTTTCCGGGATGAAAAGTATTCTATGTGTTATTCCACACTGGTGGTCTAATACACAATTATAACCATCAAACATATAACTTTGACACTTCATCCAGGATTCTCAATATCGAGGTATTTAATTTTCCTCCAAGCATTGTATAATTAACGGTAAAAAAAATTGTCGGCCCTCTTGCTTTCAAAGAACCTTTACAGTATTTTCCCTATCTCTTTCAATAAAAAAGAGGCCAAGAGCTTTTCAAACTTTTTAAATTTAATTTGTTACACGATACTTTGGAGTCAAAATACTTTTCACCTTATATTTATTGCCCGTAGGGATTCTTAGAAGATCGAACGAACCTTTGAGAGAACAATAAAAGTAAGTGTTGATAAATATTTTATCTGCAATCTATTGTTTATTTAAAATATTCCGTTCGTTATTTACGAGTGTGTTTAATGTGATATGTTAGGCTTTCGAATTATTTGAATGGATAAGAATAGATTTTTTGGATATTTTTTTTTACAGAATGATTGGTTATTCGATGAATTTCGTAAAAGGGGTTAACTAGGTCTGATTTGTAACAAAATAATTAAAAAAGGCAATGAGAATTTTCAGTTACAGCACAGCAGGGTAAAACGAGACCCTATTACTAAGACTTCGCTGTCTATCCGTCTGTATGTTTGTCTGTCCGTCCGTCTGTCATCAGGCTGTATCTCATGAACCGTTACAGTTAGACAGCTGAAATTTTGACAGATGATGCATTTTTGTTGCCGCTATAACAACAAATAAAAACCAGAATAAAATAAATATTTAGGGGGGTTCCGATACAACAAACGTGTTTTTTTGCCGTTTTTATAAATAATGGTACGAAACCCTTCGTGCGCGAATCCGACTCGCACTTGGCCAATTTTTTTTAAGTTTACCGATCTGTAATAATTGTTACAGCCTTTTATTTATTTCTTTGGAAAAACAAACAGACAACAGACACACAAATTTCTTAAATTAATAATCATTCACATTCACGACTAATAACTGCTGTTTTCTGATAGCTCATGAATGAATAAAAACTGCGAAAATTAGTTCATTAAAAAACTACAGCTCATTACTACTAAAATTCGTGTTATACTCTCGAAACTAACCTTATTTCCGTGTAGCAACGACATTACTTTTAATTCACTGCAAATTATTCAGGTGGTGAAACCACCTAATTATAAATGTGAATTAAAGGTCAACACTAACGTACCGGCGAACTGTGGGTGTACATTGGTACACCTCAGGCTAACCCTTCGGCCTTTATGGTGGTCAACCTGTATAAAGTGTCACAGAATAAATATCAAAGTTAAAGTCAATTCATTTATTTTAATTAGACTATTAAAAGGCACTTTAAGGAAGGAACCACAGAACGCCACCTGATGCGATTCATACATCTACGAGCACTGCGCACCCGACCTTTCTGAAGAATCTCACCAATTAGGTCAGTGTAGATCTTTCTAGGGCGTCCACTCCCTGCGTCGCCACTCACATCTGCCATATAAATTCCTTTTGTTAGTCGCCTTTCGCTCATTCTCTCAACATCACCAAACCGTCTAAACATACTCTTTGCAGTCAATGCTCCTATTTCGTCATGTAATAAAGGATGGTCTAAATCATTCTGCTCTTTACAATTCCAGACCAAAACCCCAGTCTTTATCTTCCCTAAATCAGCACTGAAGCAAACATTCTACAAGTTTCCGCACTACCAATACACACAAACATACAAACAATCTAGCCAGTTCTATATCGTAAGCTGACCACGTCCTTCATTTCCTACTCTTTACAGTGCAGACGGGTCCGAAAGTCATTAAGGATTGCCGAATGAGAGCGAAAGTTTTTCCTATCTCGCAAGTGAAAGTCAATAAACATAGCTCGTACTTCGCCAAGTGATTAGGCTGGCCATTCATGGATTTCGACTTTGCTTGTGTTTATTCGATTTACGCAGACAGGGAAATAGACTGTTATGCAAATTGACTGTCTATCTAAATTGCCCGCATTTCCGACGTATCATACGTTGTGAACAAGTTCCAATTCAATCATTCACATTTGCTGCCGCTATTCCCCCGTCCTTAGGTCTGTGTTCATTTAATCAAACAAATATTACAACTAGTAGCACGCGGTTTTAGGTGCTTTAATACTTCTCTGTCTTTGGTTACTGTCATGTGTCATGTGCGTTATATGATACTCGTATAGCTTATCTTCTATCGTCGATAAATGGCCTATATAATGTAAAAGTATTTTTTTTTAATTGTACCAGTTATTCCTTAGGTAAAACCGTACAAACAAACAAACTCTTTAGTTTTATAATATTGGTATAGATATATTTACACAGTTCGAAATTTAAATATGTAAGTAACTAGAGGGCCCTAGTACAAGAGTGCGCAGTAAACGTAATGTAAATTCAATTGATTTTTAAATTGGAAATATTCGTTTCGCACATAATATTTATTTATGTTTGAATGTTGAATGTTGTTTTATTCATATCTATGAGTGATACTAATTGTGCTTGCTGTAAAAAAATAAATTTAAATGCAAAAATATATTCATATTTCAAATTTGAAAAGCGAATGTAACGGAATACTTTTTTAAATATTTGAATGTTGGTGAACACGGGCTTTGTAGGTTAACAGCAACAGCGATCAATTTAATTTACATTACATACATCATAATTATGACACTTGGGAAATTCTAATTCATTCTTATTAATTAAGTAGAAAGTAACAAAGCGTGTTGGAACAAGACCAAAAAATCTCATAACACGATCCCAACGGGACTGTTACTGACATTAAGTTTTATTTCAAAAGCGGATTTATTAATCAACTTTTCGACAGTTGGGCTGTTTTTTGGGTAGGTATTTTTGTTACGTATTCTTTTGAACATTGCCGATATTTTTTTTACCCTGGACCTTTCCTGGGATATAATATATTATTTCCTGGGCTATTAATTACGGAGATATTGAAGGTCAAATTTACAACTTTTTTCTACATATTTTTTTTTGCCAAAAGCAGTTTTAAATGCTGTAACTTAATTTTACTACAATGTTTGGCGTAGTTTGATTGATGATGATTGATAATTTTTCACACAGAATATTAAAAGTCGCTTCCCAGCAAACATTCTTGCTCAATATTAGTTTGATGGTCAGTAAACGTAGTTAACTAGGCTATGTGATATGTCTTTTAACACCCAATATTAGGTATGTTCTAAAAAAAACACTTTCTCAAAATTTAATTTTACCTCTTTTAATGCTGAACTCTTGAATGCAGATATAACAGCTCACTTCAAAACCACTAACGAGATCACTTACCGGGATCTGCGTCAAAAATGCTAAAAGTGTAGGAAATGCGTTCACCGTGTTCCCAACAGCCGACGTTATGTAAAAGACCTAGGTACCTAGGTATATCTCGTATGGTACCTACGTCCGTTTGTGATTCTCTTTTAGAGTCGACTTTCCATACATACCATCACATATACATACCATCACGCCTATATTCTCCGAAGCGTTAGGCAGATGTGTACCAATATATCCACAGTTCACCGGTATGTTTACGTCCCATGTAATAAGGGCGAGTCTATTGCCAAACGCCAATAGACTCACCCCGTTTGACTTTCCATTCGTCAGATAATTTACAAAAAATAAATATGGCTACTTCACAGCTGAAAAGAAAATGAAATGATTTAAAATGTGTCAAAATGTCATACTTATTCATTCTGCGGGTTGTTCGAAAGAGATACCGCGCCCCCGGAACGCAAAGGGCACATGAAGGAACATAGACGGGTTTTAGTCAGTAAAAGTCTGACACTCCTTCCCGCCCCGCCCAGGGCGGGGGAAGTTACTTGATGATTTCCCGTCTATAAAAAAATAAAAATAAAATACTTATTCATTAGAAGGAAGTTATTTTATCTAGCTGTGTCATAAACCTACTATAAATTATTTGTTAATCTTAATATGAAGTATCGACATAAGCCTTTTTAGCAATCTTTATAATCTACTACAAAGCTTCAATACCCCCGACTCCATCTGCGTAGACATCAAAATTAAGCAAAAATCCTAAATTTTCCCAAAAACTGTCTGCAACATAGGTACTATGTGTTAAGCTAGATCATTATTTACATGTGTGCCTAGCTCATTAAGGATTCAAAATTTTAATTTTTATGACATTTGATGGCTAGCAAGCCCACGGCCCACCTGATGTTAAGTGGTCACCGTCTAGACAAAGTTGAAATGTCTCATGTGCCTGTAATTACACCGGCACTCATACCCTCTAAACTAGATCCCAGTAACGCTGGTTTGCGGTAGAAATAGGTCTGATAGTAGTACTTTCCTACTAGCAAGACAGTAGGACAAGCTCCTACATAAAGAGCTCTGCTACTGCTAAAATTAAATCATACATAAGCATAATGTCAAAGCTGATTCATTTTTAAGCCCCCGTCTATTAAACGCTACACAAGCTTGTTCCACTTTTGAATTCAATTGAAAGTGCTTTTCAGCAACGAAATGATATTATTCCAAGTATATCGTACCTCGTTTGGCCTAAAAAGTGTTCCAACCGCACGTTTATTGAAAAAGTTTCGTCCAAAGCGGAGTGCACTCGAAAATTCATAACAAATGCCACTGGGAGGCCAAGTCGACAAGTGATACGATTCTGTGTTTGCTACCAAAACTTTGTTAAGTACTGTACTGTTTTTTGGGTACTGTTGGATTAATGTGAAAGAATTGTTTGTATGGTAACTTTTTGAGCGATTTTGCGATTTAGGGCAAATGTTTGTGGGCAATAATTCATGCTAATATTATAAACACGAAACTAACTACGTCTATTATGCTGTCACGACTAAAGTGCTGAATCAGTTTTGATGGAATTTAGTACGGGGTATGTTTGAAACCCAAGAAAGAACGTAAGGCTGCTTTTTATTCCGCGACATTTACGAGGACGTAGTTGCGGGAAAACGCTAGTATTTAACGCTAATTATTATTTCTTTGTGACTCCAGAGGTACATACCTATATAATACTTGTATTTCAGAAAATGATTATGTCTAAGTAGATTGATTGTGTTACATCCTTATAACTTACCCAAATAAGAGTGAACACCATTGTTTTGTAAGAGGTCTATTGTCTACATCTGCAACGCAATTACTGGTTACAAAGCGATGTAGTGATTTCTCCGAAAGTCTTCAAAATTGCAGTCGGTAAACCAATCCACAAGTTGCTCTACGCTTCCAAAGAATCTTCAATACAGAACATTTTGCATTGAGCGTTCTATTGTACAGGTTATTTAAGGCACCGACTAGCTAATTCACAAGCAACACAAAATTCGTTTAACCACCATATTACCAACTTTAAATAAAATTTCAAACACATAACCTCAATGAAACTTTGAATTTAGAACCTAATTATTTCCCAGAGTATATTCAGCCAGCATTTTAGTAAAACAATTTTAAAGCTGAACTAAATCGCTGCTCGTTTCATATGGAATATTCTGGAAGCTTAAAAACACTTTTAGGGTATCGCATCTAAAAGAGGAAAAGGTGTCAAGGGAACCCAATTACCTGTATGTGTGTGTCTGTCACAAGAGTAATTTTAGAATCGTAAAGCTACCTAGTTTTAATCTTCACTAACTACGTGCCACTATAATAAATGTTAAAGTTTAAATAGGTGTTTATAACTCAATCACGCCCGAACGGCTGAACGAATCGACATGACGAATAACACATAAGATACTTTTTATGCTCGAAAAATATAGGTTCCCGTGAGGGTACTTATTGAATTTGACGCGGAGGAGATAGGGATGAATTAATAATTGAAATTTAGGTTAAATGCAAAGGTCCGTAACTCCATACGACTTTGTATTTTCCAGCATCATATGTTCTAGTAATTCTACTTTGTAAACGATAATGTTCACTAGCGCCGAACTTCGTTTAACTCTAGTGCATATTACTCAATTATATCGCATACAATATACACGGAACCCTCGCATTCAACTCACATGTATTGGTCGACTGAAAATGTTAAAAAAGTTGCCCAAACTATGTCGATACGCGCGAGTAGAAATGTTCCAAATAAACTATGTCGTTGGTAGTTAGTGCGCTAACTGAATGATTCGTGGAAAGGACGTTCATAAAAGCATTACCCGTGACACACCGGTAATGGTTAAAGCGCTTTTATTAAAGTACAGGGAGCAGTAATCTTGATACTTTAAATATGAACAGAAAAAGTATAATAACTCGATTTAGGTCTTGTATTTTAATACTAGCAAGATGTTCTCATTCCCCTTTTAATTTAACGTTAAAAAAAAATGATAGCAAACAAATTGGAAACTCAATCTCAGCCTTTTTCATATGTTTATAGGATTCAATTTAATAACATTCAATATTACCTTGATACTTGATACAAATCATTTTTTATATTTTTTCTAGCAGACATGTTATTACCAGAGATATTGAGTTCGTATCTCGCGTCTCGCGAGTGTAATAAAGTCGCCAAGAAATCTTGATACTTGTGAATGGGGTCGATGACACAATATTATGGGGTTGAGTGAAAAAAACTATTGTGAATCTGAGTGTTATTAAAAATGTACAACATTCTATTAGGGTTTTCGTTGCGAGAAAATTTGCTGTCAGTGGTGTGGAGATTATCTCCCAGCGGGATGCTGTTTACACCTACTTACTTTAGTTTTTATTAGTTTCTACCCACCATTTCATTTGTGTAGACTTCAGAATTAAAAGCCAACGTCCTTAGTTTTCCCACGGGAACACAAGGTTGGGATAAAAATTATTATATGTTAAGCTAGATAAATATTTAACTATATGTTTTCCAAACAGCTGATTTTGTACAGCGGTTCAATTATTAAAATGTAACAAACATCCATCCATCGTTTCTAACAAACTTTAACAGTGATTTCAACTTATTCCATTATACATCAATTTTAATAATTATTATAGTAGTATGTTTTTGAGTCCTGAAAGTATATATTACCAAGTCCCTGCACAGACGACCAACATTTTTCCCGATTTTTGACAGACATAATATAAAATCCAATACACCAACGCACACGGCCGACAAAAATTGGATAAAAAGTTAATCGTGGGCGGACAGCCTCAAACAACATCGCTATTTAGTAAAAATCTTTCTCGTTGAATGTAGTTGAAATGAATTTGAAGTGAACTGTTATTCTGAAATTCTAGAAATAGACAGCTCATCTTAAGAATTAAGCTCACTTCAACTAAAATCTCCTAGGGACACACAGAATAACACTGTATATGCACAGATTTGCTTGAGGCTAATAAGTTCAATTTTCATTACGATAACCTGTAGTGCGATTCTCTAAAATGCAAACTCGAAAACGAGTCTCACTAAAGTGATCGCGCTTACTTCGATAACGAACCAACTTGTCATTACTTTAGTATTCGTTCGCCGTGGTGACGTCACCGGCGTGATCGTGTTTAACAGAATACCATTTTGTAATCTCACTACGAATTCAGCTTTCGAATTACGAAGTGAGGCTTAGAGAATCACACTGCTGAAATGAGACGGCTAAAAGAAATAGACAGCCAGGTAATGAGATTCCTAATACATATTGACTAATTCTTTTTGGAATACTTGATGGTACTAATCACAATATACCTAATTACTTTACTCAGAATGATTAGATTCTTCTGAGAATGTGAAGTTGTAAAGAGAAAATGTAATGTAATGTGTGTGTGTTAATTATTATGTTATACTAGCTTCTACTTGCAACTTCGTCCGTATGTAAACTTCCACCGAAAATTGGTTAGAACGAGATCTAGTAAGCAGTTTTTTTTAATAGGTACGTCATTATAAATAATGGTACAGAATACTTTTTGCGCGAGTCCGACTCGCACTTGGCTGGTTTTTTGTATCTGCCATTTTTGACTTAAGTATCTTACGTATCGGGGTTAGACAAAATCGGTTTTTCCAAAATTTTCGACCTCAAAGTTTAAATGAGATATCGTACAGAACATAATTACGCTCTCAACTTATCCTTTTAATGATTAAAAAGGTGCAGTACAATGAAGCGTGAACATACTCTTATTACATAGCTAGAGACCTACCAGTTCACTTAATCGAAAATAAAAGAACGTTTAGTCAATTGTAATTCGGAGATCGATGATGGCCTTATTATGGATTCATAATAGCCTCTCGAAGCGACCGCAAATTGCTATCACTCTGTGACTCCAGCTCCCGATCGATCTTCTGAACTTATTGTAAGACAAATTGGATCCGGACATTTTGCTAGCGGGACCTTGGAAGTAAAATTTAAGTAGGTCAATGTTCTTTGATGCTAGGCGTTCCAGGAGTTTCTAGTGTTCTTGTTTATTTGCTATGGCTTATATCGGATTAAAAAAAATACTAAATGACGGTGTAAGTTACAATATGCTCCATCATCATCATCATTGTCATATCAGCCGCATGACGTACACTGCTGGACATAAGTCTCCCCCATAGATTTCTAAAAGTATCAATTGGAAGCGCCCTGCATACAGCGTCTCGCGGTGCGGTCGCGGTCTGTGCGGTCTTAGAACACTGCTATTATTTCTGAACCATATTTGGGAACCTTCTGGTCACAGAGATATTAAAGGTAATTTATTTATCTACCTTTTTATACGAGAACAAAGTTTTAAATGTTAAATCTAAACTTTAAATACCCGACACTCCCTGTACTGTAAATGCACCCGAAACCACAATGTGTTACGTGCCGTAACCTGTAATTTTTTACACCAAAAATGAAAATCGTTTCCCAGTAATCACTGTTGCTCCGTGTTACTTTGTTTAATGGGTCTGTAGAAGTAACACGAATATTGTAACTTGAGTTTCTTGCTCGTTCTTCTCCATAGAGACTTACGTTTTGGGACGAGCAACTAGCTTCACGTTTCCGTGTAACTTCTTGACAATTCAAAAGTGACTGTAAATGGACTAATTGAAATAAATGATTTAAATTTATGTTTAGTTAATGGCTATCTGATTTGTCTTTTTACACCCCATAATATACATCCATTTACATAACACACACACTTCACACTTGTATTCCCCGAGGGGTTAGGCAAAGGTGTACCAATATACACCCACAGTACGCCGGTTATGTTTTCTAGGTCCCATATAATAGAGGGTGAGCCTATTGCCATTAACCGGGCACAAATCCTAGCTCCAAGCTGCTACTGAGACTTGTCCATTTACATAAAATTACATACATTTCTACATTCATTTTAGGTACATTTACTTTAAATGTACAGCGTCAAACTAATCGTGCTTATAATCTTTTGACCTCTATTGTCCTATCAGTTACGTACCCGACCCAGTTCTCTAAACCGGCCATCCCGCTTTGTGTCCAGCTCGATCAATCATCTGTGTCGGGGCTATTGTAGCCAATACGCTGTGGTGATAGATCTATTTAAGTGTTTACAAAGATTGGACATGTTACATGACATGAATTTTGTGTGGTTGGACCTATTTATATGAATCTACATGATATTAATTATTATAATTGGCTAAAAGCCATACCGTCGAACTGTGGGTGTATATTGGTACACGTCTGCCTAACCCTTCGGGGAATACTGCTGTGATGGAATGATGGTATGTCAAAAGCATTGACAAACTCTTCTAGAGTAAAACTTTTTCATATTCATCCATTTTCATTTATTTGCATTGTCATTTTTTCTGTTAATCCCTAAATATTAAAACAATTAAAGAAGCCTAATAGGCTAAGTAAGATAACCATAAATATATACTAAAATTAAGCTAAAAAGGTTTGTTTGAACCCGCAAACTTCAGGAATTACTAGTCCGATAAAAAAAATCGTTTTGCAATAAAAATAGCCAAGTGAGGCTATTTATCATCACGCTGCTTAAGACAGGTATAGTTAGTTCCTACTTAATAAAAAGTAAACGAACTACCACCAAGGTACTCCATCACTCTCAGATAATATTCCACGGTGAGGAGGTAGTGGAGGACTCTGGGGAGGGAAGCTAAAGGTATTAGTTGAGCAAAGCTAACGACTTTTTCCTTCTGTTCCGACCCTGAAGCCCCGTAGGTCGTGAACCTTGTGTAAATATAACTACATGAAATATATATGGTTACAGAAGGTCAGTTCCATTCAAGCGAGAGTAAGAGCACTTACACGTAGATATGTACACGTATGGCGATTCCAAACATTTTTTTTAAATGTATTCTATCAGGTTTCGTCGCAACTCATATGATCTTAAGTGATGATGCGGCCTAAGGTGGAACTGCGGTTCACTCGTGACTTGAAGATATCCAGATTATACTTATCAGGGAATAGAGACGCAGGCATTGAATTCCACAGTCTGGCAGTTCGCACAATAAATGTGAAATCCATATCGAATTACGGTCACCACGGCCAATCTTAATAAAAACTAGCCAATTAGTGCGCAAGTGTGTGTTCAAGCACAGTTGCACTCCGTCTTCCCTCTCCCTCATGGTCCAATGCGGCGCCTATCTGACACGACCGGCGAGAGATTAGGAGCAGAACCAACGGCTTTATGTGAAAATTGAAAAACAAAGTGAGTGTCATTTGTTTTTTTTTTGTCAGACTATGTTGTATGCGTATGTATGTGTGTGTGCGTTTATGTTCGTGTATGGGACCGTCCTTCTGTAAGTACCCTATCTATTCTGCGATAACAGTATACAACTTGTTTAACTTTGGACATCGTAATCAACGAGCTTGGATCTATGTTGAATATTAAAAAAGTTGTTTCTAGGTAGTTAGGTAGTTTTTTTGGCGAGTGGTACCGTAAATAAAATAGTAGGACAGTGTTTTAGGGAAATGAGAATGTTTTGTCGTGTCATTTTGTAGGATAGGAAAAGCGATAGCGAATTATTTTAAGTGGTTGGTGGTGGCTACTATTTTAAAATAATTTGTTGTCAAGATATTTTGACGTGTTTTTATTGTTTGTAACGATGTTTAATTTTCGGCTGATAATAATAATGATGATGAATTCGAGATCAGTAAGAAATCACGCGGGCGAAGTCGTGGCTACATGCAATTATTTTTATCTTTCTCAAAGTATTGTTCTTGCAATACGTGCAGAATAAAATTTATATTGCTACTTGCTACCTTTCTATAGTTAAGACTTTGTTCACTCATTTACAATTACGAATTTTGTGAATCAAAACCACTAGACACCCAGGGTGCGCCAGATGTAACAGAGGTCGGTAAGTACGTTTCTCGGGAAGGCTCCTTTCATGTTTACTGATAAAACAATATATTACAAATATCTAGTTGTTTTTATTTTTCAAACATAAAACATACTTAAATAATAATAATATATAAAGCTATATGTTTGAGCCGTTCGGGGTTCAAACACCAGGGCCATGGGAACGGAGCGCTCATCCAGTCTTTCGGGATATCGCTAAGCGACTGGTCAATTCTTCACATGACCAGAGAGCTGACCTTTTTTTGGGCCTAAGAATCAGCACTGCCATGCAACGTGGCAATGCTGCCAGCCTTTTGGGCAGTTGTCTCATTGACAGCAATGCGGAGGGGTTTTTTGATCCCCTATAAAACCTTCCAATATTTTTATTTTCTGAACATAGTTGTAATTGAATGTCTAGTTTAAACAAAACATCGCCCGCAGTAGGTACACCCCTTACTCATAAAGGCATTTCCAAGTAAAGCTCTGCTGAGCCCTGAAAGGATAAACGCGAGGCACACGTAAAAGCGCGCGAGCGGCCATTGTTCTAGCAAACAATGAACAGTGCTATTGTACTGATTTCAGCATTAACGTGTGTTCGTGGACATGTCTGTACACGTTCGAACACGCTTGACTTGTGTATTCAGCCAATCAGAAATAGTGGTGAATTCTGGTGTTTTCGAAAATCGTTGTGGTGCAATAAGCATGCATTTTCTTTATTGTAAGTCCTAATCATCGCACTTACAATAAAGAAAATATCTATTTATATAGATTCCCCAGATCGATTCCACGGCGGCTAATCTTAATGCAGTCTAGCCAAGTACTAGAGATATTATAGTGCAGGGTATGCGCAAACACAATTGCACTCCCTCTTTCTTAACTCTCCATAATTCGATGGGATGGCAATTCGACACAACCGGGGAAATATCAGGCGCAGGACCAACGGTTTTTCGTGCTTGCCGAGCCACGGGGGTGTCACACCACCAACTTCCAAACTTCGGGCTGTTACTGAGAAATTCCTAATGGAAAAATCCAATAACACTTTTTGCCCGACGTGGGAATCGAACCCAGAACCCCACTCTCAACAGTCGTGCTTGCCGCCACGAGATCAACGGGGCAGTAAAAAAAAATACAAATAATATCAAACCACCTTTTTTTTTCTTTTATTCGAAGTGTATAAGCTCTTAACTTTATTATTGTTCCACTACAGAGTAAACGCTTCTGCTCATACAGATAAGGCACGAGTATTGATTACCACGCTTTCTCAAGCATTGCGGATTGGCGATTTTGGACTTTTATTAATTACGATTAATAATAGCCCGAAATCCGCCAGACAGTCAATTTCTCGAGAAGCACCGAGAAAAGAATCGTAAGAATACACGAACTTAAGTCCATGTTTCCTCACGATGGTTTGCTTAAATATATCTGATTACTTGTCTTTTTTTTATAGACGGGAAATCATCAAATACCTTCCCCCGCCCTGGGCGGGGCGGGAGGGAGTGACTTTTACTGACTAAAACCCGTCTATGTTCCTTCGTGTGCCCTTTGCGTTCCGGGGGCGCAGTATTTAGTATTATTGGCCCTCAGTGGCCCCTTCCAAGTTTGCTGACATCTCTATGAGGCGCGCGTGGAACACGAACGCGCCGGAGACACGGTTGATTAATTTCCTGAGATACACTTAGAATGTAAATATGAATTGAAAAAGTCACATTGGTACTTTCTCGGTACCAAACCTGCAAACTGAAAACAACACATTCATGAGAGGCGAGCGTCTTTATAACTGGGTCATCCCGACATTAATATACGAAAAGTAAAATCATTTCGGTCAGGCAGTTCGATCTTTTCATCAATAAGAATTCGTACACTTTCGTAGATAGATGGAAAAAATCTTGAGAAAATAGGGCAGCAATTTGTTTAAAAAGCAATTCTATTACATACGAATACTTCCAGAAAATTCTTAGAAACAGTTTTCACACGTCTAGTTTCATGAAATGTGCACCCGTCTTCTCCAATACCTACATATTGTGCGGGAAATGTGCAGTGTACATTAGCACGCTAGCTTCCATTCACTTCATGTCTCGTATCAGAATAAAAATATTAAATTCGAAACAAAACTGTATCTAAAAAAAATATGACTGAATTTTACGCCACCTATATTTGTGACGTCACTTCTCGGGCGAGATATTTTCTAGTGTATTTTATCTCCATTCGATTCGTGTCGAGTAATTTCCGCTGTTTGAAGCTGACATTGTGTTAGCTGAAAGCGCTTTATTTTTGTGTCTATTTCTGATGATATGGTGTACGTGTCAAAGGTAGCGTTGGCTTTTTTAATTTCGTTTAGTACTTAAGTTTTTTTTTTGGTAATCCCTCTTTACCTTTGTATCTATATATTACACTAGCCGTTCCCCGCGGTTTCACCCTCGCTGTTCAGCACCTGTTGGTCGTAGCGTGATGTTACATAGCCTATAGCCTTCCTCGATAACTGGACTATCCAACACAAAAAGAATTATTCAATTCGAACCAGTAGTTTCGGAGATTAGCGCGTTCAAACAAACAAACAAACAAACAAACAAACAAACAAACTCTTCAGCTTTATAATATTAGTATAGATTTCAAACGAGTTAATGCAAGGAATTGACTAAAATGGAAGAACACAAAATGTAGGGAGATATTAATTGCATAATTTGTTGGAAAGAGTCACCGCGTCACTAAGAACAGTAGGAGGAATACGGATGGGATTGAGTCAGTACCTAACAATCTGACTCTCTAGGCTGATGGGATGTAAAGAAGATTAAAAGAAGATTTTGTTGCGATGACAATAAAGCACAATAAGCAGGATAAAATTGGATAGAAAATCATCAGCTTTAAAACTACTAAGTATGGATGCCTTCATAAAGATATGTATTACTCTATCTACCATCAAAATTTCAGTAATACTAAAATTACGTTATTTCCTTAAGTCCAGACTTAGCAGATCCACAGATCTTAAACCATAACATTTCGCAATAATAGCTCGTCAAATTAACCTGGAACCAGAATTTAAAGCAAACCAAGCAAAAATCAACTCTAAAGTCTTTACTGGTACCAAAACTCCTCACTTTCATTACTTTAAAGTAATTCCAAGGAAGCATTTTCAAACATCCGTAAAACAATGCATTATTCTCGGAATGGAAGACGAATAACTCACGTTACATTGTTGTTTATTTTAAATGAATAATTTAGGAGACACATTGCGCTGAACAAGACCTGGTTGTATTCTCATTTTAATGCTCCTTAGCTCATGTCTTTATTCACAAAAGCTAGTGTAGCGATGCGGGTATGAAATTAATACTGCTATGAAATAGGTAGTATGGGTAGGTAGGTGCTCAAAGTTGCACTTGTGACTTTTGCATATTGTATAATCATTCATTTATTTAGGTACGCTTAAATCTATAATTAAACTGATACATAAGTTGTAAAAAATTTAATACATTCGACTTGCCTGAAGGCAATACTTCACACCTGTATACAACATCATCATCTGCTTAGCCTTTTCCCAACTATGTTAGGGTCGGCTTCCAGTCTAACCGGATGCAGCTGAATACCAATGTTTTACATGGAGCGACTGCCTATCTGACCTCCACAACCCAGTAACTGGGCAACACGATACCTCTTGGTTAGACTGGTTGTCAGACTTCTTGGCTTCTGACTATCCGTAACGACTGTCAAAGATCTACGAATGACAGCCGGGACCAACGACTTTACGTGCTTTCCGAGGCACGGGACCTCATACAACACCCCACCCCACACCTGTATACAACCTTTGTACAATAATTAACCCCAGATTACCATTTCAAAGATCACAGGCACAATTATGGGTTCCTACGCAATGTAGGAATTTAATCAAAACATTAAGAAGTAAAGGCGGGAACAGACAGGCGATGCGGTCGATTATAACCGCGGCTTAGAGCGGTGTGGTTAATGGTTATTTGAGCTACTAAGCGATTCGAGCGCTCAAGCTTATTCTACATAGAATAGAAACGGTGTTTAAAATAAGAAGAAGATTTCGAGATAGATTTTTATACCGGCGAACTGTGGGTGTACATTGGTACACCTCTGCCTAACCCTTCGGGGTATACAGGCGTGATGGTATATTATTTTATCTTATTTATTAAGATTTCGAGATCTTTTTGAAGAGTTTATTTTAAAATGAAAATATAAGATTGCAGCTGTATAGTTGTGTAGTTATAATACTTAGAATATAAATTAAATGAACCTTTCCACAGACGCTGTTTTTAATACCAATTGTAAAAATGGTCTTTTGCACCGCCAATTGAATTTAGTTTTCGACATGTCTTCTATCCAAGCATGGCAAACTTAGATGTTATCCACATAACTACGGAAGTATCTAGCATTTTACAAAACAAAAAGCAACACTTTGCCGTCAACACTTTGCCGTCAACACTTTAAAATAGACTATTAGTATTTCAAGTCTTGTAAACAGAAATATTGGAACGTACTACAAGCCACATTGTAGAAATCTTTGTAAATAAATGTGAAATCATCAGATTAGCTAGTATTTGCTTAAGGAAAACTCAAATAGCGTAGGCGTCCCAAATAATTTTGCGGAACAACTGATTACCCAACATTCCATTACCATAATTTCATTTCAAGTCTAGAAATATTCCAAGAGATAAGATTATAAAACAATTGAGTTTGATTCGTACCGCCTAAAGTTTTTCTGTCCTCAAAAGGAATAAAATTAAATTACTTCAAAACGTTGCCAATTTTCATTGAAAAGATCAAATTTTCTTACAGTGTTGTAAACTTCATTTTAAGTTTATAACATTATCTATGACACTGAGGACCGTTTGTTTTCTTTAGACAAGTTGATTTGTAGTTAAGTAGTGGTGAAACAAAGGACAAACATATACAATACTAGCTTTTGCCCGCGACTTCGTCCGCGTGGATTAATAGTTCCCGTTCCTTTCTAGACTATATCTGTACCAAATTTCATTAAAATCAGTTCAGCGGTTTAGGCGGGAAGAAGAGACAGACGGACAGACAGACAGAGTTACTTTCGCATTTATAATATTAGTACGGATTCACTATGCTTATCTCTTTAAATGACAGCAGCTGAAATTACATTTTAATTTTAAGCTTGGTAGACTTGGAAATCATAATAGGTGCCTACCAAAATAAGACAGATTAATAAAGTATTCAAGAAACCTACAGATGTAGGTCTAAAAGTATATGTTTGTATAAACGTAAATAATGCCAGCCTATTGATGTTCCACTTTAAGGCAAAGGCTTCTCATAAAGAGAAGGCACGAACATTGATCACCACGCTTGCTCAAGGCAGATTGGCGATTTTAGACTTTTATTAATTACAAGTCCAGGTTAAAAAAAATACACGATTCAAAGCTTCCATATAACCTCTATACTAATGTGTGTTTACAAAAATCATTAAACTCCATTTGGAACAAACTCCGTTGCGTGTTGCAGCTCAGATACTTACATAATTTATAAGGGTTCCGTACTCAGAAAGGGCAAAAGGGAGCACCTATCAATCTCAGTTTGTCGCCCATTTGTCAATCGGGAACATTTCCGCTTACCTAACCATGTTCCTTGTAAAGATTTCTTTGAAGAAGAAATATAAACGTTTAGCTCATTTATTGGCTTTGAAATTATTTAGGAGTGACGCGATTTGTACGTAACAAAAATGTTTATTGGGTGTTTAACAACATTTGAAAATTTATAGGTCTTAAAATAGATTGCAAATGTTCTAAACTTTTTGCCATTTTTCTTCAATATAAGCGCAGAAGTTTATTTTCAGTAAGGCCAAGAAAAACTCGTACCAATCAGCAAAATAAAATATACTATTATTTTGTCATAAGTATCTCCATAAATACACATTAACATCATTTTCATAAGAATAATCTATGAATAAATTGTATAATATACATAAGTATTACGATTATATATGTATACTAGCTTCTGCCAGCGACTTCGTTCGCGTGGCTTTATTCATCCTCCTTAAGTTACGTTTTTGAATACTGCTTCGCTCCCGTAAGTCGTAGCGTGATGTTATATAGCCTATAGCCTTCCTCGATAAATGGGCTATCCAACACAAAAAGAATTTTTCAAATCGGACCGGTGGTTCCTGAGATTAGCGCGTTCAAACAAACAAACAAACAAACTCTTAGCTTTATAATATTAGTATAGATAAGATTTATTCATATATTAATGTAATTTATAATCTAGGTACATAGTTTCATAGATTAGAAGTTACAGGACATAATATTATATGAAACTAATACAAGTACACAATAAATAGTGATAGCTGTAATATTTGCTAACTAAATAGATGTAAGTCTAAATATCAAAGTACCAAGTAACCCTATATTTACATGATCACACAGCTTATCTTGCGTTGATGGGTTTTGTATAACCACTTGAAGATAAAACGAGTACTAGATAAAAAGTAATAGTATTCGTTACTGTAATACTATGCGGATCGAAGGACCAGTTTTGTACCTAAATATTTTTAAGCCTAAAGGACCAAATTTGTATTTTATATGGGTATGGCGTTAGGGCAACGCAATATCCATATAAAATAGGAATTTCTCCTGATAGTAATGCGTTTCCAAATAAATAAGCTTTTACAAACAACCAGACGAGGAACCGCTCCCTGTAGGCCAGTTAAATATTTTTTCCGTGTGGAAATCGAATGCGAGACACGCAGTGCTTCAGCCGATCGTTTAGTCAATACTGGTGTAGTGACTAAACGATCGGCTGAAAACATAGTGTGTAGTGACTAAACACATGCTTCCTTAACGTGACGTATATAAAGTTAAACATATTAAACGTATATCGCCTCGGACGCGGCAATAATCGTGGCCAGCTACTGGGCCCATTTGGTATAAATAATTATAAATGTATCATCGACAAGAAAAGAAGAAAAACGTATACACACTGTTTAAATGAACGATAACACTTAAAAAAAGCTGACAGTACATTCAGGTTTTCATAAAATCCTTGTGCCTACGTCACCCCAATTTTGATTGCTCTCCTAATAAAATTGCGATTGGAACAAAACGATTGAAAACAAATGTTTGTGGAGCTACCAATTCAATTTCTTTTCTACACTTTCTTCGAATTTCAGCATCAGTATTGACATTGCTATCTTAATCATGAGATTGTTCTTTGCAATAATGTGATTTTTATAATGTGCTGGTACCGTTTTTTTACGACTGAAAAATCAGTATTTTTCTGGCAAATAAACAGAAAATGGTGTTATAAACATACGTTAATTCTGTAAATTGATTTTTGCGACTGAAAAAACAATATTTTTCTGGAAAATAACCTAACCCAGAATTATATCTGGAGTAATTGTATTATTCTATATGGTCATTATGATCTTATTAGAAGAAACTGCATAATGACTTTAAGTGGGACTTCAACCTTAGAGTATTAGACTAGAATACATCTAGTTTAAAAAATCATAAAGACGTGTTATTTTTTACCTGTTTACTAAACAATTGTACAAAAAAAAGGTAGTAATAATAATTTTCTAAATAACATATTCAGCCATGTAAGCAACGTTAAAACTATTGAGTTCCATGTCAAAATCACGTAAAGTGAAAAATTAATTACCTGAGTGTACTGAACTGTTTTGTTTGCTGTTTTTTCCCCCACGTTATCCGCTTACTAGCGTGGACGTCCACATTCAAAGGGACGTCAATCGTGTCAGGTTGGAGTGTGGGACGACATAACGGGAGCTTTACAGAAAAGCGCACGTCATTACAAAATGCAGCGCATTTTATGCTTTATTAAACTGTCTAACTTTTAAGTCGGTAAGTACTTGCTTTGATGAAAACTCAGCTCTAAACGGTGAGCGAAAATTTTCTGAAAACCTCGAACCATTTATAGATAAAAAAATAACATGAATGCATTCATCAAAATTTCGTTATTCAATATTATATCTACGAAATTTATCGTTCTCTCTGTGATCAAAGGGTCTCTTTTATTTTAACAGAAACAAAATATTCGCGACCAAATATTTTTACTCCAACAACAAAATGTACCAGAAATATTCGACATGGCAACATTGACCGAACGACTCGCATTCTTCACCGTATTGGCCTACAAAGTTATGTTTGCGGTCGCAGAAATTGCTCACCTGTGCGTTCGTGTTCGGGGATGAAACACCTTTTATAGATATGGATGACAAAAATAAATTTGTCGGGTTATACTAAGAATTTTACCCTTTCTGCGAACCTTTCTCCCGTCGTGGGCACCGAAGATGTATTGCTTCACAATAAATTGCTCTTAGGTATTGGGAGGATAGCTTTCGTGTGTTGGGGGTCATTTTGTTGCTCGGGAGTCACAAAGGCATATTATCGTATCATCTTGTGATGTTGGAAAGCAGGTCGTAGGATAAGTCTAGTTTATTGTGCATAAACTCAGGTCCATATTGAAGTTTGTTGAGTCAAATAAGGTTTATTGAATTGTACCCTTACATTTCAACATTTTCTTATTATTCGTTCTTTTGTACTATATTCAATAGGTAGGTACTTAAATCTATATTATCTGACTGAACATGAAATCTCAAATAGTACTTGACCTACGAAACTGTTTAGCAGGTAGGTAGTTTAAAGATAGGAGTCGTCCCTTAACCTTTTGACCGCCAGAGCGTAAACACATCGGCGCCACTGCTACGCCAAGCTACCAATTCAGCATTTCGATTAGCAATTTTTGATTATTGTTTTTTCTAGTGAAATGTAAGAAATCAATATATCTTTGTGCTATTTTACAATATTTCATTAATGTAGTTTTAAATAATAGGAAAGAGAAACACAAAAAACTTAATTTAGGACATTTTTAAGTAGAAAATAAGTACTTAAAAATTTCGTTTTCTTGACGTCTATAGACGTCGGTGGCGTGTTTGGCACGATTTCGTTAGACGTCTATAAACGTCCGTGGCGTTCAAAAGGTTAAGCAATTTGAGCCTGGAAATTAAGTTGGTCTTTGATTTCCATGCGAACAAAACCGCGGGAAAAAGGCTAGTTTAAAAAAAAACGTACGAGTAGGTACAGCAGCGGCATTATGGAGGAGGCCTATGTCCAGCAGTGGACGTCTTGCTACTAAAAACAATTAGACTATTTTATATAATGATGTATTCTAAGTGTTAGTATGTATCAGAAGAGCTGATATAGATTGAAACCTAAAAAAATTACGTGTGAAGGCAACGTGATCATTTTCTTCAATTCGAGTGCTGAGAGGGGCTGTAACACTCGAATAAAGAATAGGTCTGTATACTGGGTGTAAGGAAGTACAGGTGAATAAACTATCTGCTATTCGGGCGAAATAATCATCTTTATTTATTTAAGCTTTGTGCAACAAAAAGTGCAAATGCGGACGTAACGCCTTAGGCATTCTCTGCCACTCAATCAAAAATCTTTCTTCCACACTGCTAATATTAAGTTTTTATTGACATTATAAACCAACGGATTTAAGAGAGTGATGCTAAAGTATGTACTACATAGCACACTTAACCCAAGTCCTGACCACTCAAAAGTGCATGTAATATGGTTTATTTGAAATAAATAATTTGAGTTTCAAACAATGTTACTCAAGATAAAGCCATATATTTTTTAGTAGTTGCATTCATCAAACAGTCATCTAAGCCTGTACACTAAATAGTTTGTTTGCCAGTACAGTGTCCGCGAAAGTCGTAAAACACGATTGAAGGGAAAAAGGGTTACTTTGAGTAGTACCTATCTGAGTACCGTAAACTATTGCTGTAAATTTTTGTAATCTTGTAAACTTAGCAGTTTTCTTATGTGCCTATCTTACTTCAAGTAACATTGATACCTTACAAACTAAAACTTTTTCAAGCCTTGTTTCGTTTTTTGAAAGGGATTTTAATTGCGTCTCGAACGTTTAGGTTTTATTTTTATTTTTTTACCCACCCTGGGCGAGGCGGGAGGGAGTGTTAGACTTTTTCTGACTAAAACCCATCCATGTTCCTCTTGTGCCTTTTGCGTTCCGGGGGCGCAGTATCTCTTTCGAACAACCCGCAGCCCCGGCAGGCATCGACCCTTAATGGCCCCTACGAATATTTGCTGACATCTCTTCAGGCGCACGTGGAACACGAACGCGCCGTCGACACAGTCTGTCGTTAAGTTAACGTACGGACGGTGAGCTACCCATTGCTCACCGTCCACAGACCCGCAACATTTAGGTTTCAAGTGGTCTTCTCTGTATCTATGCAATAAAATTCTACAAAAAAAAGAAATCTAGAAGCTGAACGTTGTACCCATTTAAATTTTACATCCCAAGGGTCCCAAATTAAGGAATAAATTGCGCATTTTAAATACCCTAAATCCTACATTTCTCTAACATTTTTCGTTTTATTTTTCCTAAAAAATGTATGTAAATTGAGAATTCTCGTCAAACAGTCCTTGTGATAATGTTTACAACCGGAGGCGTCCATCCGCTACTTTCCTTAATTATGTAAAGGGAACATTTTATTTGCATAAATACTAAATGAAACGCAAATACGAAATCATACATGCTCCCTTTCTGTGCTTTGTTAATTAGGTATATTTAAATAATTAGACATTTCCCGAGAGATATCTGCAAGTAGAGCGGTGATTGTACAGAGACTCTTTTTTAATTTCGTTTTTATTTCATTCCTACATTCATTACATTATACAGTATTAACGTAATAATTAAAAAGAACTTTTGTAAATTCCAAATAATTTTGACACTAATTAACATTTAGATTAGATCTAAACCAATAATAATGAAAGTGTTCATTTATAGTGTATTCACGGAGACGAGTTAGTATAGCGCCTTCTTTATCACACATTTTCATACAAATGACAAAGACAAAAAAAAACTTTTTTAGGGTCTGTGGGCGTTAACAATACCTTAGAAATGTAAATGCACGTTCACACTGCGCTTCTTAAAAGTTCGCTTAATTTATGCCTGCGGCTTCATCTGTCATATTTGAGAGCCATTACTTTGGTAAAAAAAAAGGATTTTTTAAATTTACCTGATGGGTATAAGGGATTGCAATAAAATAAAAGTTAGTTATTAATTTTACTTTATTATATTAAAATATAGAATGATATAAACTTGTTATAGCATATCATCACTCTCCGACGACATATCACTACTCTCGTCGTTTCCTACATTTATTATGAGTCTTTCTGTCATTACTTCCACATTTCTATCCATGGTTGTCACCGTTGGAGGCCGAAGAGTCTGCATTTCTCATTGCGTGGTACATATTTACACAAACATATTTAGTCACAAGTAAAAGCACGTCTGCACAGTACGGGAAGTAAGAGTAGACTAAAAAGTACTCGTGCTGTGTACACTGCCTTAGCGTTTATCATTAACCAATCGCAGTTAAAAAATTGTGCGAGTGAGATAGCGCTCTACTAACTCGTCTCCGTGAATACACTATAGCAAGTATTAACCCCACCATTTCTGGCTGCTCTTAATTAACATAGACGGGAATTCAGCGGAAACTATTTGACAGGTGACGATCATAAGTGACATGACGACGGTCACTTTCAAATTAGATTCGTAACTGGAGTGACCAAAATAGATAGGATACGTTGCAGCTTAATGCTGTGTATTGAGAATTATGTTTTAACCTATTCATTTATTAAAACTTTATGCACAAATGTAAAAATAAAGGCAGTTTTAATACCTTGGGCATTTTCTACCAGTCACGAAAAAAGGGCCAGCATGCGATAATTAGAAATAACCAACTATTTATAGATGGAAAAAGAGTACCCATTCGAGAAGAAGAAATTGAAATGAATAATACAACATATCTAAGCAATTCTATAACTAACGAAAAAATCGAAAACAAAACAAAAACGCACACAACAGCAACAATAAATCAACAACTCAGCAACTACAATAACGAACCAGATAATAAAGGAAACTATTCATTTCGAAACAACAGGACAACAATTTAAAGTTTTGTTTCAGAACATACAAAGCATTTCCAACAAACACCATCTACTAGAAGCCTTCATCCACGAGAAACCTTTTTATAATGTGATATGCCTATCCGAGACATGGTTATCACAAGAAAAATTAGAAACCCTACATTTTAGTGGATACAAAATTGGAGCATCTTACTGTCGCCGTACTCGAGGAGGCGGCGGTGTTTCAATTTTATTACAAGAACATTTAAAGTTTAAAGAAATATGTGATATTAGAAATATGTCAATTGAATACTGTATAGAAATATGCGCTATAGAGCTACCTGAAGAGAATATACTAATAGTAATTATCTATTGGAATAAAACAGATGAAGATCTATTTATTCGTCAATTAAAATATGTAATGCAATATATAAATAAGAAATATATAAAATGTAATGTAATATTAGGAGGAGATTTTAATATAAATATTTTAGAAAATAAGTTGAAACTAATTCATTTTTAGATCTCATGTTAGAATATAAGTTTAAACAATTAATTAAAGACCCCACTCGTATTTCTAAAACTACGGCTACATGTCTAGATTTAATTTTTACAAACTTCAACGATAACAATAATTATGCAACAGTTGAGGAATTAGGTTTTTCAGATCACAGTGCAACAATTTTGCACATAAAAATACAGAATATAGTAAAAAAACAAACAAATTGGTATACACTAAAGAGATCTTATAACACACATAATGTACAAAAGTTTAAATCCGAAATAAATAAACAAAATTGGCAAGAAATAATAACAACAAACAAAGGTATAGAGGATAACTACAATTCTTTTAACAATACATTAAATAAAATCTTAAATAATTGTATTCCTTTAAAAAAAGTAAAATTGAAAACAAGATACAAAAAGTTTTGGTTAACAAAAGGAATAAAAACCTCTTGTAAAAACAAAAGACTACTAAAAATCCTAACGATCAAGGCAAACAATCCTATATTATTACAATATTATAAAAAATATGAAAAAACACTAAAAATATCTGTTACAACAGCTAAAAAAATAGAGTATATAAAGAAAATTAATAAATCAACAAATAAAATTAAAACAATGTGGAGCATAATTAACGAAAGAACAAACAAAACAATAAAAAACGAAAAACTTAACATTCAATTACAAATAAATAACAACCAAATACACGATCCTAGTCAAATAGCTAATATATTTAATAACTTTTTTGCATCTATCGGGGAAAAATCCATCGTAACACCAGGAGAACCAAAAGGAGCCCCAGTAGCGTGCCCTACAGAAAACACCATGTTCCTCAGTCCAGTAGAACCCTACGAAGTAAACAAAATAATCAAAAACCTAAAAAACAAAAAAAGCTATGGAGTAGATGAACTCCCTCCATTCCTATTAAAACAGTGCGCTGACGAACTCACCTTGCCATTCTATAAACTCTTAAACCAATCATTTGAAGAAGGAATATTCCCTAGCCAACTAAAAACAGCTTTAATAAAACCTATCCACAAGAAAAACGACAAAACAGATCCAAATAACTATAGACCTATAGCGTTATTACCCACTTTTTTTTTTTTTTTTTTTTTTAAAGATGGTAAAATCATCAAATGACCCCCCCCGTCCTGGGCGGGGCGGGAGGGAGTGTCAGACTTTTACTGACTAAAAACCATCTATGATCCTTCATGTGCCCTTTGCGTTCCGGGGGCGCGGTATCTCTTTCGAACAACCCGTAGCCCCGGCAGGCCTTGGCCCTTAGTGGCCCCTTCCTTGTGCTGACACCTCTTTGTGCGGAACATGAACGCGCCGTCGACACGGTCTGTCGTTAAATAACGTACGGACGGTGAGCTACCCATTGCTCACCGTCCACAGACCGTGCCTACGGTGTCCGCCTGCGGGAGGCGCAATGGTGCCGTTATTGGCAATCCATTGCGCCGGCGGACGCGGCGTCAGCGGCGGCCGCGGGTGCGGCCACGGCAACGGTGGCGGCGGCAGCGGCGGCGGCGGCGGCGGCGGCGGCGGCGGCGGCGGCGGCGGCGGCGGCGGCGGCGGTGCGGGGCGCTCCCCCGGACCTGGCGGGTACGGCGCAGGCCTTGCCCCCAGCCCGGTGATCGGCCGGCCTGTTAGCCCCCGCACATGCATCGCAGTGCGGCGGGGCATCACAAGCCGCGGCCTTGTGACCGGGCTGACCGCAGCGGAAACACAGGGCGCTGCGGTCCACCTCCGAGGCGCACCGACATGCCACGTGCTTCCCCACGTGGCAACGGTAGCACCTCAGGGGCCTGGGCTCGAGCAGGCGAACCCGCGCCGACACCCAGCCCACCAGTAAGCGGCCCCCCCCAACAATGGCTTTAGCCGCCGTCACTGGGCAGCTGACCATAATGGTCTGCATGCCCGTGCGCTCTGGGCGGATGGTGCCTGCCCTGACCTCTTCGGCACGGCATCCACCCGCCCTGGTGACGGCGGCCACCACCTCCTCCGCGGAAACTGAGTCGTCCAGACCCATGATGCGCAGATCTGCGCATCTGGCGGGCCTGGACACCCGCACCTCGTCCGCGTTTAGGGACGCTCTAAGCTTCTCAGCTAGAGCGTCCGCGGACGGGCCGCTGGTGGCGCCGGGGATCTCCAGCATTCGGGCCCCAGTTGCGGTGACCCTTAGCTGGAGGCCGGCTATCCCTAACTCGCCAAGGTTGATGGCCGCCTTGGCCCTGGTGAGCACCTGCGCATATGTCACGCCCCGCTTTTCCGCCTCCGGCTGTAGCGTGACCACTACAGCCGCGGATTTCGGGGCGCGAAGCCTGGCCGCGGCTTTGCGCTCACCACGTCGCCGCCGCTCCTCCGCCCGTCTGGTGGCCGCTCTGGCCGATCTGGCCGCCCTGCGCCCCCTCTCTCTTGCCCCGGCCACCTGCCATTCGGCTTCCGCGGCCGGAGGGTTGGAGCTAGGGGGCGGAGGGGGTGGAGGCGGCTGGGATGCCGCCTTGCCCCTCCTCGTGGGCGCATTTTGCGCCGGCACCGGCCTTGCCGGAGCCGGTTTCGCAGGGGTCGGCCCCGCCCTGCTGGGGGGCTGGCTACCCGGCCTCGGCGCAGACGCGGCGGCCGCATAAGAGGCCCGCCTGTCGCCCGCGGTCGTCCCGCTCGCCGCCAGTGGGGGACGCAACACGATGCCCTCCAGGACGGAAAACCGTGCCTGGAAGGCCGCCAGCTCCAGCTGAACCAGGTTCAGCACCTGGTCATCCACTGGCTCGACTGGCTCGGCTCTCCGGCTCCCCGCCTTGGGCGCCTGGCGGGAGCCGGTCCCGCGGAGCTCAGCCAGGTCCACCTGGAGCCTCCTGTTCTCTGCCACCAGGAGCTCCATGGTGGCCGACAGGCGGCCCACCTCCGCCCGAAGCTGCGGGACCTCCCCCGCAAAGCTGGCCTCCGCAGCCGCCGCAATGGTGGCCGAAGCCTCGTCCATTGCCCGAGACTTCGACCCCTTCATCTTTTTGCGGGCGACGCTCGCCACCGCATCCCGCACAACCTCCATGAACCTGGCCTTACGCTCCTCGGAGCCGCCAGGTTCACCTTCCACCACGCGCGGTGTGTCCGGCTGGACCACACCGTCGCCGCCAGTCTCACTTAGGGAGGGGGAGGGAGACTGCCCTTCAGCGACAGACGTCGCCGGTCCCCTCCGGGCAGCAACCCTCCCTGGGCCTCGCTCCTGGGCCCCACCGCGTCTGCTGGTGGGGATCTTTCGAGCCGAGGCCAGCTCTTCTTCGGAGGACACCCGATCCTCCGGTCTGGGCCGCTTCCTGAGAAGCTTTTCTAGCCCATCTAGCTCATGGTGGGAGCCGAAAGGGCTCACAGTCACCATGCTGGATGCCGAGTCGGACTCCGACCCGGCATCCCCCTTCCCTCCTTCTGCATCATTTTGTTTAAGGTATTCCATTTTTGATCCCACGAGTACTAAAGATATCCAACCATCCAACCAATAGCAAGTGGTTCGCACTAGCGACTGATGTCCCATAGGGACGCCCGTCAGCCATACATCCCGTCACGGTGCGCCGCCGCTTGGGATTCGGGGTGACTTTTTATAGAGGGTTTCTACCTCGCGGTCCGGGCGGTTAAGCCAAGACCCTCGGTGCCAATCGAAGCCGCGAGACATGACCACGACACTCCGATATGGGGTTACGATGTACGACGGTGACAGAGAAGGACCTCTGTCTGCTCGGTGGCAGGGTGAGTGCACGCCGAGCCCGTCCTCACTCCTCCGCTGTGCCCTCTGCTGATCAGAGGGACACGCGGAGAAACGCCCTTGGTCCGTCCTCGGACCCCGCCCGTCAGAATATTGGCCACGAGCAGTGACATTCCCCAAAGAATAGGAATCTCTTCCCATTCCTCAGGGAAGATCACTACCCGCGCCCAGGGTGCACCGGCCAGCCAGCTGCCGTTCCCTCAAGACGTGTCCGGAGGGACAAGCAGCCGACGGCACGCGTGGAGGTTTTCTGACCAGCACCCCCGTGGAGGTTTTCTGACCAGCACCCCGTTATTACCCACTGCATCTAAGATCTTTGAGAGGGCCATGTGTGACCGCGTTTATCCATTCTGCGAGAAATATAAAATACTAGACGAATGTCAAAACGGATTTCGCAAAGATAGATCAACAACTTTAGCTGTCTATAAATACATTCAGGAGGCCATTAATATTATCAATAATAAAAACTACGCAGTTGGGATTTTGTTAGACATGACAAAAGCTTACGACAAGGTGCAATTTAAAATTCTACTTGAGAAATTGCACGGAATAGGAATACGAGGAAATGCCCATAAATGGTTTTCTTCGTACCTAAAAGACAGAGAGCAGATAGTAGAGTTAGAACATTTTAATTACCAAACAAAAGAAATAACAAAAATAAAATCCGATAAAAAAGCTGTAAATGCATCAATACCCCAAGGAAGCGTGATAGGTTGCCTGTTATTTTTAATTTATATCAACGACCTGCCAAAAATTGTTAACGAAACATGCGTTTTATTCGCAGATGACATCTCTCTACTCATTCCATGCCAAAATAATAGCAATATACATGACATTCACAACAAACTTGACTCCCTTCTACTTTCAACTATGAACTGGATGAATGACCATAACCTGGAGATAAACTTCAATAAAACCAAAACAATAACTTTCCACCCCCACCAAAAAGCCCCCTTAAAACTTAAATACACCTTTAACAATATCGAAATAGAACAAGTAAATGATTTCACTCTCCTCGGACTATCAATAGACACTCACATTAATTGGAAATCCCACATACAAAAAATTCGAGCAAAAATATCAAAATTCTCTTATGCCCTACGCGAAATCAAAAAAACCACGACCTTAAAAACCGCACTCGTCACCTACTACGCGTACGCCCAAGCATGGCTTTCATATGGCATTATCCTTTGGGGAAATAGCACAGAATCCAATAGCATATTTATCCTGCAAAAAAAACTAATCCGAATAATAACCAACATAGAGCAAACCGACAGCTGTAAACCGCTTTTCCAAAAACATAAAATTTTAACCCTTACCTGCCTATACATATTCGAAATTTGCAAATTTGTCCGGAAATACCCCCAATACTATACCACTCGTAAAGACATACAAACAAAGTATACCTTAAGAGACAAAAATCATTTAAACCTACCTACATCCCGTCTGAAAATGCATTCGTCTAGTCCCCTAGCAATGTCGGTAAAAATATATAATAAATTACCGAAACACATAAAAGAACTGGAAAAAACAAACATATTTTTAAATAAGTTAAAATGTTTCCTAGAAATAAAATGTTACTACACAATAAACGAATTTTTCCATGATAAACTAAACTAAAACCAATTAAACTAAATACAACAAAACAATACAAATAAAATAATATTATACACATATAAAATATGTTAGATACACATAATTATAATTATACTAAACATCAATGTAAATAAATAAAGAAATACCCACATAAAACAAATAAATAATTGTAATACCTACAGATATAAGTGATATTAGAAACATTTTTTTTTTTAAATATATTACACATATATAATAAAGTATAAGTGCTTGCATAGTACATAACAAATATGATTAGAAATTAGATTTTTAGATATAACCACGGAGTAAGATATAACATTAGATATTTGTGTTACTTTTAAGTTTTTAGATATTAAGTTGTTGCTGCATAGCCCTTTCCTCTCTCCTATGTTTTTGCTGTGCCCGACAGGGTCCATAATTGATTCTGTACTTTTATATTAAGACCATTATGTACATTATGGAATGCAATAAAAAATTGAGTATTGAGTATTGAGTATTGAGTCTACCTTAAGGGGATGCATATACAAAACTTAGAAAGTGCAAGGAGAAAGAGCCGAAAATTTCTAAGAATTAGTAATAATAGCAAAAACATAATATATATATATATATATATAATATACATACAAATAAAATATACAAAGTAGAGAGAGAGAGAGAGATAAAAATTCATAGGTGGAGAAATATAACAAATTAATTGTGGGACGGTCGACGGGTTTGCCAACTTTTTACAGAAGCTTTTACCTTGAATGTGAACCGACTGGTCTATCCTGATATTATGAGGAAGAGGAAGTGAGGTATATTTGATAGAACTTTGAGGTATATTTGAGATAATTTTGCTGACGTATGAGGGAAACATTATTACTTAGATGATACAATTAGACACCACGCTGCGTTCCAAAACATAAATCAGTGACGTTGCTCATAAAGCCGCTAAACTAAAGTGGGATTGCCCCGGTCACGTCTGCCGGATACAGACTAAGCTCCGGGACAAACAAACACACGGTGCAGGCTTGATGTAGCGGAGCGACGCTGAGCCCAGAGCTGCTAGACTTCTCTTGTGGCTGGATATTATTACCGCAATACATACCTAGTTTCAAACCGGCGAGGCTCATACAGGGTTCCTTTAAAAAGAGCCGTTATTAAAACAAAAAGGGTTCTGTACCATCGTACAATACGAGTATTAAAACAAACACACAACGGTGAAAATAAAAAATAAAAATACTTATGTAATTTCTTCTCACTTTTTTCATTTATTTTGTTTAAATAATAAACGTTGCGTTGTTGGAACTTCTCTCGTATCGTGGGCAGTTTTACAAACATATAAACTCAATACGCAAACAACTACCTGTACGCCATTCAAATATTTGTTCGATGCGGGAATCGGACCCGTGATACCTCCCAGCTACTGCCGCAAACGTTAATTTTACACAAATTTTGTCTGAAACTGAAAACGTACTTGTGCCACAAAATTGAATAACTAACTTGGATTCAATAACAATATTCTAAAAGCCATCGCTCGTAATAACAGCACTGACACTTTAAAAATCCAACCGTTAGCTTTCAGCTTGCCGACCGCACGCTGTCACTTTTTTATATCTTGTCATTATAAACAATACTTTAACGCATGTATTTAAAGCCCTGATTTGATCGGCAAATTATTTGCACCTGGCAATCCTCCACTAATGAGCCAATTCAACCACAGGTAAGCCTATCACAAAATAACTATATAACTTCCAACTAGTCATCGGGAAGTTCCGGTTAAGTAGCGTTAGTTATCAATTTCCGACCTCGCCACCAAAGTTGATTCTCAGAGGCTTCAATTGATTGGTTTCCCACTACCCTCGTCACTACACTATCGTTAGGTCCTAATTAATTAATAACAGCTTTCATATTCTAGACAAAGAGCCGTTTTATCGGTGCCTGGTGGTTGGTACATTGTGGTGCTTACTTTGAACGAGATTTGGAAGGCACTTCCTCGCGTAGATAGGATGTTATTATAATATCAGCTAATATTGCTTTTACATAGTAGCTATTGGCAAGTCAAATATATCCATACTAAAATTTCAAATATAAGAGTGAGTTTGTTTGTTACGCTGTAACGGCTCAACTACTGAACCGATTTTGATGAGATTTGGTACAGACAAAATTTGGACCCCAAGAAAGGATATAGGCTTTGTCTGTATCCACGATCATTCACGTGTACGAATGTATGAGTGTATAAAGTGATAGGAGGAAAATGAATTCCTAGTGAATTTTAGTGCACAAGGTGTTTTTATGGTGAACGCTAATCGCGATTTCCTTTTAGGCCCAGCGCAAACAAAGCTGCTTAACATCACGCTACAACACATGGGAACGGAGCAGTAACCAAAGACGTAACTTAACGTGGGTGAAAAACACCACGCAGACGAAGTCGCGGACACAAGCTAGTTAATTATAATTTTACACAGAGTAATATACCTCTGAAACCTAAACTAAGATAACGTTTGTAGTACACGCCAACCAGTGTCTAATATACTGCAATTCTGTCCGAGAGACTGATCATTAATATCGGATACATGCATCGCCTGACATACGACGCTGCTGTATCAGGATCCGGATATTGAGAAACCGAAACAGACACCCAATCATCTATCTGTTGTAGATGCCTGCATTGTTTGATCTTCTTGTCTATCATGAAACAATCATGGTTGTATTGGGGACTAATACAGAGTGTAGATGATCGATCTACAGTCTCTTTAGTCCTCTGGAAACAAAAGGCACCTAGGTGTAGGCAATCAAGGGATTGCTTAGAGAAATTGACTGTAGATAATGTTTTCGGTAACTAGATAGGTAATCCTCAATGAAAAGCTACAATAAAAGTAGACATTGCTGTCACTTGAAAACTGATCAATGAGAGAAATGCATTTCCATATGGATCACTTAACATGGTGAGCAACATTACGGAAGGCCCTTTCTGGGCTGACTGGTCCTAAAAAGCTTAAGATAAGAGTTGGGTGACTTTTGCTCTGCAGTGGAAACTTCAGGCTAATAAGGATGCTTCTCTCTCTCTGGACCTCTAACCGCCCCGCTTGTTTGGATCTTGTTTCCGATACCGTTGAGCTATAATTTTTATTTGTCGTTTTTTTTTAATTTTTACCTATGTACAAATAAATAAACGAGAATAATTATAATAATATAAATAAGAGATAACTCCATTGCGCTAAACTTATAATTTTATTACGGTATTAAACCCCACTGGGCTTATTTAAATGAACACCATGAGTGGTGATTTTAAACGAGTGGCCTGTACACCCTGGATAGTGACGCTATCTTATTAATTGCCCAATTTAGCCCTGGCATGAGTTTACGTTTATGCTAATTATAGGGGACTGAAAACAAGAACCAGTATTTATGTGCTAATATATATAAGTACGATTAGGGACCAGCGTGGACTTGTTGTTCCCAGATAGACGCTTTTTGGAAGCTTAACACCGTGACACACGTAATTTTTTTCAGATGTCAAGTTTCATACTTTCAAAATGAAGGTTCAATGTTTTCTCTAATGGCACTCGTTCTAGACGTTATTAAATACATGTAAGTAAACGTTTTTGATAAATACGAGAAGATTTTATATCTTTTGGTTTGCTTTGGCCGGGCTGTCTTCGCAATTTTTTTATGGTTGGGGAATCATCAAGTGATTTTTTGCGCTCTGAGCTGAGCGGGACGGGGTGTCATCTCTTACTAACTAAAAAAACACCCCCTAATGCCATTGGCGTTCCAGGGTCGCGGTGAATCTTTCAAAGAAACTCCGCAAACCTGCCAGGCACTGGCCGTAGCGGGCCCAATACTTAGCCTCTTAATTGGACCATTGTAAATGTGTGATGTGTTTTGTTGTGTACATACGTGATCTTCATCAAAATGGCAGTCGGATAAGAAGAAATATAAAACCATCGAGTAAATTGGTCAAATGAGTGAAAATAAAGTCAGGATACTCTATTTAGTAATGAACACATTAAGTAGCTACGGTAATTACCGAACCATTTACCAACATAATAAAACTGCCCCACAAAATTAACTGAAAAAGACTGTCTATTCAAAATTACAGCCACATTGCAACCTTGTGGCACTTTATGGACGCGTCAGGCGTTTCAGCGCTAAATGACACAATTCTAGTCTCTAGGCAGCAATTAAACAACGTCGCCTTAATGGCATATTCAGGTGGGACACTTGATTAATTAACGGGTATACTATTCAGCGGCTGAATGTTAGCTGACGTTGCAATGTTGCACGGTTGATGGAGATGAATGTGAAGGGAATGTCTTTTCATACTGTTTTTGTGTAATTAATATTACAGTAATTGATTCTGTAATTTGTATTATATTAATATTGTACATATCTATACTAATAACAGCCTCGTTAGCCTAATGGTTGTAAGCGCGACTGGTACGCTAGAGATTTTGGGTTCGATTTCCGGGTCGAGCAGAGTGTTATTGGGTTTTTCTATGACATTGTCAATAGCAGCTCGGTGTTAGGATTTGTGCGCGGTTAATGGCAATAGGCTCTGGGACTTAAAAATACACCGGTGAACTGTGGGTATACATTGGTTACACCTTTGCCTAACCTTCCGCGGGGAATACAGGTATTATAATATTACCGTGATACAGGCGTGATGGTATGGAAGGGTTAGGCAAAGGTGTACCAATGTACACTCACAGCTCGCAGGTATGTTCTAGTTTCCATGTAATAGGGGGTGAGCCTATTGCTATTAACATTATTTTGATGAATTTTATTTAGTTTTGAATGTGTATACTTTTATAAAACACATTTTAAATTATAATTACAACAAACTATTACGTACCAGTGGTTTCTTTAATTAAACTTGTAAGAAAATGTTATAACACTAAATCAATTTGCAGAAAACGTCTCCATTCTAATTAGGTTACTTTTGTAATTATTATTAATCACAAATGCAGCGACTACCTTAGTTCGTGTATGTGTGTGTGTAAAGCCACGGTCTTTGTTTATTTATTTATGCTTTATACAACAAAAGGCACAAAGGTGGAGTTAATTGCATTCTGTACCAGTCAACTTAAGGTGGTGAAGAGATTACATGGCAGATGCAAAAATAATTAACAAAATGGAAGATGTTAAATTATTAACAAAAAAATATTATGTTCACACCTTTTTATTTTTTATTTTTTCGCGCCTGTGTTCCCCGAAGGGTTAGGCTTCTGCCTAACGTAACACAGGCGTGAAGTTATGCATGTATAAACAAAAAGAAGGTATTATAATTATCTAAATAAAGTGTATATGTCACCGGAAAATAACAAGATCCGTAAGTTTATCAATTTACTAGGAAGTTTATAAACTTTCGTAAGATTCTAAACGGGAGATAAATTGTATTATTTTACGTCCACATTTTCGTAAATTTATCAATTTCCGACGTCATACGGTAAATTTATAAACTAACGAATATCTATTCGTAAGATTTTAAATGGTTCGACCAATCACAGAAACTCTTTTAAATATACGATCTTTGAAATACGTAAAATAACACACTGCTCTCTGATTGGTCAATGTTCATAGTGGCAATGCTTGTGTCCAGCTGGCGGCCGCGAGGAAGGAGAAGTGACACGTGACAGCCAACCAATCAGATCGCGCGTAGCGTTTGGTTACTGCTTACTTATTATTTTACGAGTGAGTTCAGTAAGTTTATCAATTTACGAAAATGTGGACGTAAAATATTACAATTTATCTCCCGTTTAGAATCTTACGGAAGTTTATAAACTTCCTAGTAAATTGATAAACTTACGGATCTTGTTATTTTCCGGTGACATATACATTACAAAACGGTAGCACAACCACTTGGCGTTTTCTTGTCGATCTCACATTAATTTGGATCCATTGACTGTCTATTGGTCTCGTAGTCAAAAGCGCCACTGCTGACCGTGGGATCTTACGTTCGATTCTTAGATCAGGCAAAGTGTTACTACGTTTTTCCAACGGTTTCTCAGTAGCAGCTTGGAGTTTGGAGACGGACGAGAAGATAAAGTGCTCATCTGTTTGCATACAAACTTGTACACTAAAGCATTTGCGTCTTCACTGAGATTGGGCGTCGTGACTGAAATTCGGCCCAGTGAATATTATTCTCATTTATTTATTTCTATTACATATCCTACTACTATTATAAAGGCGAAAGTTTGTAAGTATGGATGTATGGATGTATGGATGTATGGATGTTTGTTACTCTTTCACGCTTAAACGGCTGAATGGATCTGGATGAAATTTGGCACAAAGATAGATTATAGTCTGGAATAACACATAGGCTACTTTTTATCCCGGGAAAATGTACGGTACCCGTAGGATAACACATCAACTGTGACGCGGACGAAGTCGCGGGCAGAAGCTAGTTATTTATATTTTTAAATATTAATAAAAAAAAAAAACATATAAAAATATAAAAAATAGTAGCCCACCGGCGTCGGGAACAGGGTCCAAGCCACCGGCGGTCAGGGCTCCTGAGAAAGGAATCTCCTAACAATACGCGCCGTGTCTAGGAGTACCGCTTTCTGAAGCAAGCCCTTGATCCAACTGCCCAACGAGAGCCTCCTCAGGTGTTGGTCGAGGCTCTTGGCTATTAAGCCATTGGCCGTCACAACTATCGGCACAATAATTGCTGTATTCACATCCCACATGTCGACAACCTCGCGAGCCAGATCAAGATACTTAATTTGTTTATCTTTCTCAGCTTTCCCAGTGAATATAATTATTATTAATACCCATAGGAACATAGCAGAAGCGTTAAGTGGGCACTTTAACCGTACGAGAACACAGCTTGACCATATGTAAATTGGGCTAGAGATAGCAAAGGTTCTGCAAATAAATGGCGGGGAAAATATTTTATTTACCTAACCTCTACATAGTATTAAACAAAGTCGCTTCCCGCCGTCTGTCCCTCTGTATGCTAAGATCTTTTAAACTACGCAACGGCTTTGCAGTTTTCATCAATTTATAGAGAAAGGAGGACAAATCAAAAGGAAGGTTTTGTAAAGAACATCAGGCCCTCTAGCCAAGTCGCAAACAATAATCGTAAACGCTCGGTAGGTACCAATAGATTTTACACTTTATACCCCAGAGCCTTAAGTTAAAAATCTATTAAAGATTTCTAAGCTTTAGCGACTGGAAAGGACTGGAAAGAACGAAAACGCTATGCAATCTTCATTAGATCTTCAACTTAAAACCAAGCACATAAAGTTGAAGATCTATTAAAGCCTACTCAACGTTTGCGT
Source organism: Caradrina clavipalpis (assembly GCA_932526535.1). Classification (NCBI taxonomy): domain Eukaryota; kingdom Metazoa; phylum Arthropoda; class Insecta; order Lepidoptera; family Noctuidae; genus Caradrina; species Caradrina clavipalpis. The sequence continues at coordinate 12,962,397 of OW052098.1, forward strand.
GTATCGTTTTGTTACATGGCTACAGGTGCAGGATTCAATTCGATGGGAGTGGAGCAGTAACTAAAGACGTAAGTGAACGCGGGTGACACTGCGTTGTATATATCTCGTTACTAATACTTTACTTTTGCAAATTCAAAATCAAACGAAATACATACCTACTAAGCGATAGTTAATTATTATTTCGGAAGATGTGAAATGAATAAAATAAAGGGTAAAATGGTAATCTATTAATTAGTAAAATACTCGAATATTTCTGTTATTATGGATCCTTTCAGCGCTACGGGCGCTTCGGAAACCAAAGCGACTAAAACATCCTGTTGGTTTTACTGCAGTTTATGTTGTGTGTATATATACTCTGATGAACGTAGGAGGAGTAATGGAAGTCAAACATTGCGTTTTATCCGCCTGGAGCGCTTATCGCAAGTGTGGTTTGATAGTGCTTTGAGAATGGTTTGGGTGCTATCTTCGACACACAACCTTTATTTGACGAAAGCCGAAAGGAGGATTATGATTTTAGCAGTCCAGTCTATGTATTTTTTAAAAGTTAAAAGCTTCAATGTTTTTATATAAAAGGGATTTCAAGAGTAATCGATAATTTCCCCGATAACCGACACTTTTTTATTTAAATTTCGAATGATGTTTGTATACTGCTCCAAAATTCAATAGCGCAAAATATGTTTTTAATGTTACAATATTTGAAAGTCTTATAATATTAATTTGTTTGTTGACTGCTTCCTTAGCCTAGTGGTCCTAAGCGTGATTGCTTAGCTAGAAGTTCAGGTTCGATATCTAGGTCGAGCAAAGTATTATCGGGTTTTTCTATAAAATTCTCAGTAGCAGCTCGGAGTTTGGATTTGTGCCCGGTTAATGGCAATAGTCTCGCCCCCTATTACATGGGACCTAAACAATAAACATACGGATTGGGGGTGTACACCTCTGCCTAACTGCCAACAGGCGTCATGGTGTGTCTATTAATTTGTAAATTTTAGGTTACAAAATTCTTTGTTTAACACGATCTATCGTGAGGATTTTATAGGAACCTAAAATAGGTTAAATCTACCGACACTTTTATTAAAACAAGATTGGTTTGGCGTCACACGTAATATAGGTAAGTACTTTGAGGTGTTACAATTTCTGTAGAGGCAGACTAGTGCCATTAAAATGCAGTTCAAACCTGCAAGGTGTAATTTAGAAGTCTCTTTTCCACGTATTGCAATTCTGGAAACGTGCCAGTGGGAAGGTATACGTCTACCTATTTAACTATAGGATTGCACTCCACTGTTTTTTGAAAATATATTTATAGCATCTAGCTATAAGTGTTTTATGTTATGAAATTATAGTGAAGAAAATGACAGCCAGCACCGCACTTGCTAAGTGTGTTGGTCGATTCCCAGCTCGGACAAAGGGTTACACGGTTTTTTCATTAGCAATTTCCCAGTAGTGGCCTGGAGTTTTGATGATGGTAGTGTTCAGACTCCCATTCGTCGCAAAAAGCCGTTGGTCCTGCACCTGATCTCTTCCCAGTCGATTTAGATTGCCATCCCACCGAATTATCAGAGTAAGGAAATATGGAATGCACCTGTGTTTGAGCACATACTTCTGCACTGAAATATTTCCTGCAAAATTGACTAAACTACATTGATATAAGCCACCGTATCCAAAATTGGGTCGTTACAATACAAAAGACAGAATCTAAAACTGATATAGCTAAAAATAACTATCAGGTTAGAGAGGAGAATATTATGCACTACAATTTAAATATCTAAACATAGCTCAAATACATGAATAATGTATCTCTGAACATCGAACAAGATACCGCAAAATTGACTAACTACCTGTATAGTTCACGCTTCAGAGGTGCAAGTCAATAGACTTAGAGGTGACTGTGTATGACGAGATTGCCAAGATGTATAATTTAGTCGTGTATGTAAATGTAATTTGACCTTTATGTACATTGGTTTAAAGTTAAAATCACAAGAGCTTGAGAAATGCAGGTACTATGTAGGTATGTGTGGTCGCTTGTGTTTGAGAATCGTGTGGCTGTTTGAATAACGTTTGCGGCTTTATATGAAAACTGTAGGTAAATGTAATTTTTATATACTTTTTTATCAATAGGTTCGCACCCTCTTACATGGGACCTAAACATACCGGCGCGCGGGTATCTGTGGGTGCACCATTGATACACCTTCGCCTAACCCTTCGGGAAATACAGGCGTGATAGTATATTTTTATTAGCTGTGAGGGTGAAAACCGTTGTAATTTTAATCTGCCTTTCTTTTTTTAAAACAAGCCGCGTTTTTGCCTTGTCTTTTCGCATACTACCATATACATTCAAATGGTAAAACAACCAGACCCGGAACAACTGGCTGTGGGCAATACAAATATTTGTTCCGTTAAGGAACCGGACTAGCGGCATACATTATCGTGAAACGGTTACTGAGATAAAGTGTCGGGTGTCTAACATAACAAAGGTTGCTAAGATTACGGAAAATAATTACACAGCGGAGTTGTTTTTTTCCTGCTTCCTACGCCTTTTGATTAATGATTTGATTTAGATTAATTTACTGCCTGGCTTTCCGAAAAGTCCATGCTAACGAAAGTTTTAATAGTAGTGCAATTCTCCACACCGATTCCGGCCACGGCGGCTAATCTTTATGCAGACTAGCCACGTACGTAGGAGATATTTTAGTGCACAAGTGTGTGCGTAAACACAGGTGCACTCCCTCTTCCCTAACTCTCATAACCCGATAGGACGGAAGTCTGACACGACCGGAGAGAGATCAGGCGCAGGACCAACGGCTTTACGTGCTTACCGAGCCACGGGGGTGCCACACCACCAACGTCCAAACTCCGGGCTGCTACTGAGAAATTTCTAATGGAAAAACCCAATAACACTTTTTGCCCGACCTGGGAATCGAACCGACCCCTCGCTCAGTCGTGTTTTTATTAGCATGTCAAAGTAACTGGAAGACATACCTTACTTGAAACTCAATAATAGTGTAGCGTAAATTACACCACCTTTATAGGTACCTCACAAATAAATTCAGCACCGAATTGATTAGCGTTCAGTATTTATTACTAGGAACTGAGATTGTGGGTGCAATTGCTGCTTTTGTACGACCTAGTGAGACTTTACCTATACGGCTCATTTATTGAGGGTGCAATTCAGTCTTTGTATTTTTTTCTGTATCTTTAAATATTGGCTCTGGCAAGGGTTATTGTCAAAGATAGGCAGTTCACTTCAGTACCCAAACCCATAATCCCATCTTTAGCTTTCATATCCTGCAGTAGTCCTGTACCTTGTCCTTGGAGGCACTTGCAAGATGCATAACACTTTAATTGTTCAGTTGCTGTCTCATTTCATCTTAATGCTGTTTGAGAGGCATCTTCTAACTGAAATCGGCTGCATATCTGTCAGACTATTACTGACTAAACCGATTTCCGCGAACTGGCTGGATATATTTATCCTAAGCTGTCAGACCGGTAATAACGATGTTATCTAGAACCAATCGACCTACCCTAATGGCTCAAAGCCTTCTTGATTTATTATTTTCGGCAAAAAATAATAAACATTGCGATACCATACTACACCGATAAGTCAGTTCAGGGAAAATATAAAACTGTATGGATACGACTCCGTTTCCATGGCAATAATCCCTTGTTCCCAATCGATGTTTATGAGGAAAAGAGGGAAAATAAGCACTGATACAACTTCTCAAGACGTCTCTATGGCGAAATTACGAAGAAATGTACTTCCCTTTATTCACAGATGAGAAATAAAAATATGATTCAATAAAATACAGTGTTTGTGTCATTTGGTGTATTTTATTGTAAATTACGGGGACAATAGGCTTTTCTGAATTTTACTGTAATCAGTAAAAATGTTCGGCTTCGTTAAATAAGAAGGTAGGTAACAAGAAAATCGAATTTCTTTTCCTTGGAAACATTACATTTTCTTTGAATGTCAAGCAGTTTTTGAGATTTCGTGATTAATCAGAGAGTGATATTTCGCTTTTATATACCTAGATATAAATTCAATTTCTTCTTCTATAGTTTGGCCAAAGTACTTTGATAAAAAGGATTATACCTACCTACATATTTTATTCAATAGATTCACATATAAATTACATTTTTTTTATGTTAATATAAAAATCCTATTTCAAAATGTAGAAACCCACTAGTATCGGGAACAGGATTCAAGCCACCGGTGGTCAGGGCTCCAAAGAGAGAAATCTTCTTAAATTGCTGGCAGTGTCCAGAAGTACCGCTTTTTGAATCAAGCCCTTGATCCAGACGCCTAACGGGAAAGCCTAATTAAATGCTGGTCGATCATTGTAACGATTACCACTAATTTAATTTAAAAAAGATGAATAATAATTCCTTTTCTGTTCGTATCTCTTCTTGTACCAAAACCACAAGAAGAGACTTATGCACTTACCCTAACATCCTTTTTAACACAAATGAGATAAATTCACAATCCTTAAAAAGAACCGTATAAAAAATAATGTGATGTACAATCGACAAAAGAATTAAGTATGCTGCTCTGTCATATCTTTATTATCGTACGTCAAAGTGTGTGTGATGTTTAAAAGGTTTTCAATAAAGAGATGAATGTTTTTACAAATATTTTGATGAGCATTACGAAAAGCTCGGAAACAAACATCTTTTTGCTAAGTATGTTCATTTCTTAACTACATACCAAACAGTTTTGTTGACAGTACTAAGTGCGATGCCCCGTAAAATTTATATAAAAGGATACGCTGATTATATTCATACGATTTTCTTGAGAGCAATTTCTTCCATAATGAAGATATTCTGTGATATCCGAGGGGATTTTTACAAAACTCAAATTTTCATGAGGGCCTTAGGAACGCTGTTTAGCAATTCAAATTGTATAAAAAGCCATAAAGGCCGTTGTGTTATTATAATAAGGTTGCTTTTTAATTGTTTCGCTTCAGTTGATGAGGGTGCTGTTTACAATAACTTTGAACAACATATTTGTACATAATTAAATGAGGTTCTAAATCGGGAATATACCCTACTCTGCACCTGTTCATGATTTTGAAGTACAATGTTTAAAATATACAATTAGTAACATATTAAACGCATACCCTGAAAGTAGTTTGTTCAGAATCGGCTACTGAAACTTTCTTAGCTATTTCTAATATAGGTAATTTTTTATCCTAAAATAGTTAAAACTACGTAAATAATAATTCACAGTTAAACAGTGAAATCCCACGAAAATTAAACTTAGGTCAAAGCAATGAGGTTTTTCAAATACCTATGTCCACTGCTGGACATAGGCCATAGGACGCCCATTGAACATAGGCCTTCTATGCCTATGCTATCACCTAAATTTTGGATTTCATAAATATAGCATATAAAAGTAAAAATACAGTGTTCGTATTATGATTCACTTATGATTGTAACCTAGTTTTAACCTAAATTGGGGTTTTCGAGGGTTTCCGATATTCCAGTTACATGTTGTATACCAAGAATCAACTAGTTAAATCAATTAGTTCCGCTTGTAGAACTTGTAGAAAGCGTTTCTCGAACTAAACCATCTTCTAACTCATTTACCCTGTCAAGCCGGTCTGTAGAAGTTAGGAGACTAATTGCATAACACGCTTACAATACGTCATATTATGCTGTCGTGCTATAAAGAATTTTCAAACATATGATGCAATGGATCAATTTTGTGGCTCGCCCCCAATTACATGGGACCTAAACAAACCGGCGAACTGTAAGTGTACATTGGTACACCTCTGCCTAACCCTTCGGGGAATACAGGCGTGTTGGCATGTATGTTATCTATTACATGGAAACTAAAGATGGGATTATGGGTTACATATTCAGACCGTTTACAAACACACTAAAATAATAAACTAACGCATTTTAAATCAATCTAAAAGCCAAGCCGTTCAAATCGTTTGGTCCCGGCTGTCAGTCGTAGATCTTTGACAGTCGTTACGGATAGTCAGAAGCCGAGAAGTCTGACAACCAGTCTTACCAAGGGTACCGTGTTGCCCAGTTACTGGGTTGTGGAGGTCAGATAGGCAGTCGCTCCATGTAAAAACACTGGTATTCAGCTGCATCCGGTTAGACTGGAAGCTGACCCCAACATAGATGGGAAAAAGGCTAAGCAAATGATGATGATTTTAGATCAATCTCAAACAGTCCTTACGATTTTCTCCAGAGATTAAATTCCAACTTCCATTTCTCTGAAATCCCGGACTAGATCCAAGATGTAAGAGTCGTCAGACCTACGTTAATTTAACATCGCTGAAAGTGAATGGACAGAAGAATCGGGAGCTAATTAAGTACGTTGTAAGTTTCAAAGTTGAACGTAAGTTAGTGAGGTATCTTTTGTACCTGATATGAAGAAAATGGCATTTAAACTAGCAAGTAAGAAGTTTGCTAGTGCCTTTCAACTATATACATACATATATACATAAACTCCCGCCTTTTTCCCATGGGGGTAAGCAGAAACTACGGAACGCCACCTGCTACGATCCTTACATACTCCTTTCGCCTCGTTCACATTCATACATCTGGTCATACAAGCACGCCGGTTACGAGTACTGCGCACCTGACCTTTCTGAAGAGCCTGGACCTCACCAATTAGGTCAGGGTATGTCTTCAACTATGTATATATTCCTCAATCTATCCCAAAATTTCAGCCATCTTATGACGTAGTTCTGGTGTTATGGGATCTCAGTCTACAACCGTTAATTATTTATATTTACTCATTAAGTCAAAAAAGGTCCAGTTTTTCTTTACTTCGCTATTTACTTTGACATTTGGCGGAAGATAAATTACTTTTAAATTATACATCGTCATCTTCCCTTTGGTAATTACAAAGCAATGTTTGGATAAATTAGGAGAAAGCCGGAACTGAGGATTTAATTACACTTTTGCTGGTAATTAAGGGTATTTTTTTGACATCAATCTGGTTTAGTCGGTCGAAGTAATAGTTATAATGATCCAAATAACAACAACTAGAATTTCGTTTTATTAAACACTAGCTTTTGCCCGCGATTTCGATCGTAGATCTAATCATAAAACATGACCTATGGCTCTTAGCAATAAAGTAGCTTTCTATCAGTGTTTTTTTTTTAATGACTGTAATGTCTTGTTGGCCAAGTTTACGGCGCCCGCCTCTCATGCACGAGGTTGTGGGTTCGTAACAGGGCACGGGAAAGTACCAATATGACTTTTCTAATTCATACGTATTTTCTAAGTTTATCTTGGATATCACTGACATCGGTAAACATGTCAGAGGCTCTTGTGGCGGTTTAAAAACTCTGACACCAGGATGTGTGGGGTCGTAAGACCTTACTGCCCACACGGTAAAGAAAGAAAGAATTGATTCTTTTGTAATCACGCCCATACTTCGTTAGTGTACTTCTTGAAAAAAAAAAACAAATAAATTCTAGCTCTGTATATAATAATAACGTTTCAATTTCTCGTTCCATAATCCATTTTATTTCATTAGAGATCAAAGTAGCAGAAATATTCCCTAATTCACTAAAATGAAGAATTCGTCTTTCCAGTTCAACCTTTATTATTCCACAAAAAACCTAATACAACAAAGAAAAAGTCTGCGAGAATCTTCATGAATATTACACGACTTTCTTATTTGATTGACATATTACTAGACCTATTCCATTTTTTTCGACTAGATGGCATTAAAACTTGTTCTACATTTTCAGAAAAGCGTTTTATAAAAAATAAAAAGGCCAAGTGTGAGTTCATCTATCTCGTATACAAAGGGTTCTGAACTAAAGTACAATACCCTGCATGCAAAAAAAAAAACTACGGGTTGCACACCGGGAGTGCCGGCAGAAGTGAAAACTTGAATATTAACGTTGTGCATTTTTTGATATTTTGCAATGGTTGGGGAATAATTTTGCACGAATTGCTTAAATTATCAGTATAAAAGTACTATCATTTATGTGGTATAATACAATATTTATTTATTGCGCTATCGTACATAATGATTTAGCGATTTTTGATCAGGTCACGTGTCCTGACGCGAGTTTAAAATTTTTTACCCATTACAAAAAAAGTGTACAACGCCGCTAAAGAAGTTTTCACTTCAAAAACACGTTTCTTCCATTTTCACTTCAATCTCTAACTTTAGATAATTTTATTATTTGTTGTTAAGGGTATTACATCGCTCAAGTCCTAAAAACACCTTATGTTTAAAGAAATTTGTTGAGGAATCCTTCCGTACGTTTTTCATATAAAAAATATATGTTATACTTAAAGTCATCGTTAACAGATCGCATTGATTAGAATTGTAATAAACTTGCCCAAATTTCGGAAAAAAAAAATGTAAACAGGTCATTTTTCAATCTTAATTGCAAATTGTTGGTAAAACAGCTGAATAGTTCGGCATGAATTTTATACCTAAAGACATGTAATGACATATCAAACAATTCGCATTGTTTACTTTTTCTTGTTTCTGTTAAGAATTTGTAATAATAACTAAAAACTCGAAATTTCATCAATTCCCCCCACGAGGCACCCCCGCTATGCCTGTGACGCCAAACTTCAGTGCCTTGATGGCTGTTGTCAAGGGTGGACTACACGCATGTTATTTTTTCCAAAATAAAAACCAAAACTTCATTTTTTTAATAATTTATGAATGAAGCAATATATTAAATAGTACAAATATAAATATTTAGCAAAATAAGAATTGAAATTATGTTCGTAAATAAATAAAAAGAAATTTGTAATTTCGTTTAGTTTTTGAATCTATCATAGAGTAAGCCTGACTACTATGCCTATTTATAAAAACAAATGCTTGTCCGAGCTCTCCAAGATTATTGGTAAATACCTACTCTTTGAGCATACTCTTGATACATTATTTCTTTGGTGTTTATTTTTTTTAATTGTTCTTAGCCTTAAGAATTTCGTTTGACGGAGAACATAGATTTAGGTGTTTTTTTTTTTTTTAATTTGCTTACCAAACTTTCATAATGTATCATGTATGAGCACAACTATTTCCGTTACTGAGATCCGATAAGCACTGACTTGGTCATCATCAGACCTTTAGAATGTACCACATAATAATAAGAATACACGAAGCGTATTGTTAGGAGTTTTCTTTCTCAAGAGCCCTGACCACCGGTGGCTTGAACCCTGTTCCCGACGCCGCCGGTGGGCTACTATTTTTTTATATTTTTAAATGTTCTTTTTTTATTATAGTAATATTTAAAAATATATTGAATATGTATAATGAATAAATAAATGAAAGAATAATAATAAAATCTTTATTTCAGACCATGTCTATAATAATTACAAAAAGTTTATTTTGTGCACGAATAAATGTTTTCAGGATATTTGAGTCCTGTTTAACCGCAATGACCTGTAGGATGCTGTTAGTGCTACCCCGGACTCTGCTTAACAAAGAAGCGAGCCGCTTGCGCATGATGGCATGAAAACCGTCTGCCCCGGCTTCCGCAAACATACTAGAGGCACTACAAAAACGAGTACATACATAGTAGCAGCCGTGCTTAGTAATATAGATATTGAAAGCTAGGTCATCCTAACTATTTTCGTTTCCGAGAACCGATAAGCACTTACCTGACCATCATCAGACCTTTAGAAATATCACATGAACACTCCGTACTCAATTAGATAATTGTTGAAAGTTAGGTCAGCAGGCAAAGTGAATATTTTATTTACACGGTTACCTTTACATCGTTCGGGAGCCGAAACACAGGAACTCCAGTAAAGTAAAATTACTATTGGCGTTCTTAGTTTTTTTAACACGTCTCAAAGAATTTGAAAATTTGTGACCTTTTTTTTTGTCATTCGAGATGTAAGTGCGTTTCTGCCTGATCGATGAATGGATTTTTCAAAGGCTACCATTCGCATGTGCAGTCGATAAGATTTACACACAAATATATTATGCATGTACTGCAAGGAAGCGTCACTTCGAGTTCTCACTATTTCACGAATGAAACCATCATCATCACGCCTGTATGGGAATACTGGCGTGATGATGATGGTTTCGAAGGGCTAGGCAGAGGTGTACCATTGTACATCCACAGTTCGCTGGTATATTTAGGTCCCATGTAAAAGGGGCGAGCCTATTGCCATTTATCAGGCACAAATCCAAACTCCGGGCTGCTACTGAGAATTTTGTAGAAAATGCCAATAACACCTTTTGCTCAACCTAAGAATCGAACCCAGGACCTCTAGAGCAGCAGTCGTGCTTAGGACCACTAGGCTAATGAGGCAGTTCAAATTAAATTTTCATTTTATTTATTGAAAATAATATAGCCAATAGTTTCTGTTACTATGACAGAGTTTATAGCTTTTGGTTCCAGAACGATCTAAAAGTAAGAGTGTATAATAAAATAAATACAGGATAAGTTTTTAACCAGTGCGTAAATTTTTTTTGGTAGTTCAGTGTCAGTAATAGAACACATTTCCGTGTTTAGTTAAAAAAAAAAAATTAAAAAAATTTCATCCTTATCCGAGTTTGAAATAAGCAAAACATCCAGGACATAATCTATTCGCCATACTATCAATGAAAACTCGCGGCCGCCGCCGCCGCCCGGGCGCATGGCTGGGGTGAGGGGGTGGGGAATGCGCTAGCGCCGAGTGACAATGAAATATGGTTTTTAAGTAAACATGTTTCGTAAGCGATAACTTTTTTTTTTAGTACTAAGACATATCAAAATAAAATATACGTGTTTAATAAAACGTGTTGAAGTTTATTATGGCAAAATTTACGCACTGGTTAAAAAATTTTCCTGTATAAATTACGATGTACCAAATAATAAATAATAGAAGAACAAAATGTATCTGTAACTAGCGAACCGCCCCCGGCTTCGCACGGATGCTCGAGCTTTTCCGGTGGAGTTTCTATAAATTTTCTTACATATAAACCTTGTCTGGGAAATTACGTATAAAACAAAAAAAGAATTGTCCAAATTGGTCCACCCGTTCTCGAGTTATGCGCTTACCAACACATTTTGCGATTCATTTTTATATTATAGATATATATGTTATCTCTCAGAGAGCGAATAAAATAGGCAAAAACAATGACAACTCTGCGACACATCTGTGTTCTTGCTTAATGTTAAGTTCCGTTTATCGTAGCATACTGGATACCGGTAGATGGCGCTTATTTAAAAAAATAATAGTACAGATGTCAAATCCTCAAGGACATCGGGCGATGTAATAACCTTAAACGGCCATAGTTAGAACGGACATAATTTGTAGCAGCTTTAGTTGAATGAGCCATACACAACCTTGTTTTGAAAGAGGTTTACTGTGAGATAAGTGCCATTTCAAAAATATTTAGAATAAGGTAGGGTGTCAGAGCCTACGGCTATTAATAGAAAAACTAGAATACATATCATCACGCCTGCATTCCCCGAAGGGTTAGGCAGAGATGTACCCAAGTACATCCACTGTTCGCCGGTATGAAAAAAAAAACTAAAAAACTGCAAAACTAGAATAAAACAAGAAGGAACATAGATGGGTTTTAGTCAGTAAAAGTCTGACACTAAGGGGCGGGGGAAGTTATTTGATGATTTCCCATATATAAAAAAAAAGACGGACGGAGAACATAAACAACAGAGTCTTATTAATAGGGTCTCTTTTGGGCTTTGTTTACGGAACCCTAAAAAAACTATGTCTTTCATAGTATTAACAATTTCTATTGGTACAGATTTTAATACGGCCTTTGTTTGGTCCTAAGTGCCTCTCAAAGATTTTCTCGTTACGAAATTATTTCTTTTTTAATAAACTTTTTGCTTTTGTGTTTTGTTGTAACGAAGCATGACTAGCAGTTACAATGAAAAGGGAGAAAGAAATTAAAGGAAAATAATATTTAAGAGGAAGGAAAATGTCGTGACTTTTTTAATTAATGTTAAGAAGTCGTCAATATGAAGTCGTTCTTGTCACAAACGGAAAACTTGCAGCGTCTGTTATTTTCCTTTTGATGGAAATTTTGGTTAGAGAGAAAATTACTTAGAACAAAAGGCAATGATCAGCATTTTAATACAAAAGAAATATTCTAAATATAGTACAAAAAATTACAGTGTCTGTGTGTTATGTCAAAATAATAGCCTTTTACAAAATAAATATGCGGACCTGTTGGTCTAGTGGTTACCCAAGTAGCAAAACAATGTCATATAAAAGGTACAATAACGTTTTCAATTTAACTTTCAGCCATACGAAAACGTTTTATAATAGTTTTTTAAACGTAAATATAACGCGGGTTTGGGCGCAGATTATATAACATTTCAATCGTGTAAAGGTCGTGTTGCAGTCGCGTTAGCGACAAATTATGTTGAGTAAAAGTCACGTAGACGTTGTGAGTTTAACTAATAAGGTTTGTAATCGTCTAGTAATCCAATGAATAACTACATCATCGTATGAGAGTGTCAGCGACAATTTGTGTGACATTTATTGTGTTATGGCAAAATTATATTATAAAGTTAAGTAAAATGTCGTATGAATCATTATTAAGAATTCTTTAATATAGAGAAAGCATATTGCGGTGGAAGATGAAGAGCGATGACTTATACATGGGAATTAAATTTTTTCGATGATATGTATGGTTATCTTTGTCAATATTTTCATGGGCCTTCATAATATTGGAGTTTTCATATTGTTTATAAAAATAAAATATATTAATTGATGCAATAGTCTCGGCCATATTGCCAATAGACATTGGGCGACTGCATTTCGACCTTTACATAACTATTGGTCGTATACATGTTTTTATACGATTTATGGCGTCCACCATGACGGTTACAATTAGAGTTCTGTTGGAAAATAGTAAAATCCTTTGCGTATAGTCATGGAAATACTTCTGTTTTATTCACAGGGACATCGTGGTGATTCTGGCGTTGATAAGCTTGTGAATCTCTCATTAAGTTTATCACATTTTATTTTAGTCATAGATTGGCACACGTTGTAGGAATAAAAAATATTCTATATATATAAAAATGAATTGCTGTTCGTTAGTCTCGCTAAAACTCGAGAACGGTTGAACGGATTTATCTTATCTTAGTCTTGAAATGTTCGTGGAGGTCTAGGGAAGGTTTAAAAGGCGAGAAAAATTTAAAACGACCCACGAGGGCGGAGCAGTAACCAAAGACGCGGGTGAAACCGCGGGGCACAGCTAGTCAGTTATATTAGAATAACGTTTCCAACTAAAAGTTATTTAATGGTTTTGTATATGACCTATTATGACGATTTTATAATAGATAACTATAAAACCATTACATAACGGTTTGTTATTTAAATGTTGAATAAAAGGTTCTAAATTTACGGAACATGGCGAGTCATCACTATTGTCCGACTGAAACGTTTACTCGACTTAACATTATATAACCGTCCTATAAATTAATTGAGACGACGTTTACCAGACGCATTAATATGATTTAAATATATATAACTAATGCGTCGAACTGAATACTATTTTACGACTGTTTAGTTACTTCATAACTATTTCAAACCCCTTACATGACTGTTAGTCGTATAATTCTAAACTTATATAACTTTTTTGCTAGTTGGGTAGCGGCCCTGACTGCTAAGCCGGAGATCGTGGGTTCGATTCCCACCCAAGACAAACTTTGTGTAATGAGCATGATTGTTTGTTCTGTGTCTGGGTGTGATTTATCTATAATATGTATATATTTATAAATTATATAAGTATGTATATCAGTTGTCTGGTTACCATAACACAAGCTCTGCTTAGCTTGGGATCAGATAGCCGTGTGTGAGTTGTCCCAAGATATTTATTTTTATTTACTTAAATAAGAATGTTTGAACACGGTACTTACAAGAAAGAGAAAACACTTCTTTTTTGGCTGCTTGATCCAGACAAACTTCTTTAAAACGGCTAGACCGATTTTGACGGGACTTTTCCTGGTGGATAGTTGATATTATAAGATGTAACTTAGGCAACTTTTATTGTTCCCCGCAAAAAAACCTGTAATACACATACATTGTTGTATACGAGTACAAAACAAATTCCACCATTAGCCCCAAATAAAGGACCAGGTATAGTATCCGCATTTCCTGCCAAATACAATAATTTGTAATGTTTTACGATACATTTCCGTTTACGTTGCGGATATAATGCGTTTTCGGATATTCGGAGTGCGTTTAGCGTGTGTAAATGTTTCACTTGTCATGCCCTTAATGCCATCGCAACATGATTTACAAGCAGTATGTGTCAGAGAAACAGGAATATGGTTTTGTTTTCTGTTTACATGTGTTGTGTTGGTCCTTTTGATCTTCACGTTTTTTTTGTCAATGTGTGTGTGCTTTGGAGTATATGTGGTAGTGCGATAAATGGGTTAAAGTAATAATAATCTTTCAATAGGTGCGTTGTGTAAGGGAAATCGTAATAAAAACTTTTACCATGGATTCTTACAAGAATATTGATCCAATCAGCAAAGAAATGAAAAATAAAATGACAGTTGCCCCATACTTTCGACAGTGTACGAGTTGCACTTTTATATGGAACACCGGTTTTCTTTTATGAATTTAGTCTAGCGCTCTTGTGCTACATAACAATTCTAACAAAGTCAAGTGATAGTAAAATTATTTATTTCAAATTTAAATTAGACCATTAAAACCAGCTTTAAATGCATCCTTAATCCGTAGTTATGATTATACCATACTCCTATAAATGTGTGATAAGATACGTCAAATTGAGGAATATTAAAAGTCATTTGGTTTCTTTTTATTTCCTAAGCAAAAACTGTTCTAAACAAATCAAAACTCTCTTTATAAACACAGCAGCTAAAAGCAATAATTTTCTGCGTCCCATATTTTCTTTGAATTGATTCGGATTGAATAACTCATTGGTAAGTCGGCATTTATAAATTGCAACACATTTTACGACTTTCGACATCTTTCAAAAGCCAAATGTAACGCTGTAAAAACGAGGGAAAATGAAAGCTAAATAAACAGAAAGTTACATATTATTATGTTTGCATGCCTTTACGTATGGGAACAAATTTTGAATGCATTGATGATTTTTGAAATTGTAATAAGACTTTTCTTTTGAACAAAGGAACTTTTTGACTGTCAGTCAATTATAGGTCTTCATGTGTAGCAGTTGATTAACTAATGTAATGCGAAGACTACATTACTAAATTTCATTAGAAGATTATTATTATTTTTGTAACGAATGACTTTTTTTAAGACGGAAAATCAAATAACTTCCCCCCCCCCCCCCCCGGGGCGGGGCGGGAGGGAGTGTTTTTTTTTTTTTAAAGATGGTAAAATCATCAAATGACCCCTCCCGTCCTGGGCGGGGCGGGAGGGAGTGTCAGACTTTTACTGACTAAAAACCATCTATGTTCCTTCATGTGCCCTTTGCGTTCCGGGGGCGCGGTATTTCTTTCGAACAACCCGCAGCCCCGGCAGGCATTTGGCCCTTAGTGGCCCCTTCCGATGGCTGACACCTCTGTGCGCGGAACATGGACGCGCCGTCGGCACGGTCTGTCGTTAGTTAATAACGTGCGGACGGTGAGCTACCCATTGCTCACCGTCCACAGACCGTGCCTACGGTATCCGCCTGCGGGAGGCGCAATGGTGCCGTTATTGGCAATCCATTGCGCCGGCGGACGCGGTGTCAGCGGCGGCCGCAGGAGCGGCGGCGGCGGTGGCCGCGGGTGCGGCGGCGGCGGCGGCAGCGGTGCGGGGCCTTACCCCGGCCCTGGCGGGCGCGGCGCAGGCCTTACCCCCAGCCCGGTGATCGGCCAGCCTGTTAGCCCCCGCACATGCATCGCAGTGCGGCGGGGCATCACAAGCCGCGGCCTTGTGACCGGGCTGACCGCAGCGGAAACATAGGGCGCTGCGGTCTACCTCCGAGGCGCACCGACATGCCACGTGCTTCCCCACGTGGCAACGGTAGGGAGGGAGTGTTAGACTTTTACTGACTAAAACCCGTCTATGTTCCTTCATGTGCCCTTTGCGTTCCGGGGGCGCGGTATCTCTTTCGAACAACAGACTGTGCACTACAACAGTGTCGTTTAATGGACTAATTTAAATAAATGATTCGACTTTAACTTTGCCTTGACGTACCAATATGTTATCCCATCGGCAACCAATTATCTCCTCTAACAGTATTCCTAAAAAAAGACGAAGATCTCGGTCACCATTAATACCTATATTATTATTAAATTCACCTAATTCAGGCTCAGCTTAAATATAATTAAAAGGATTTTAAAATTTAATCATTACGGAGCCTTCCGTATCCCTTAATCCAGCCGTGTTTTCCCCAAAGACTTTCATCTTTCGAGAGTTTTTCTGCCAAAGGAGATGGTCCAAAAAAAACCCAGAGTCGATTCAGACAAATTAGGTATCAATAGCTTTATTAAAATGCACAATTTACCCCACCGAAAATAAATTGCCCATATCCATGGGGTATATGAGTTATAGACGAACAAAGTATATATGGAAAAATCGTGAAACACTTGTTATTTTTACCAGTTTTTTAAACAGCATTATATTAATAATAATCGTTGGGCAGCTGGATCAAGGGCTTGATTCAGAAAGCGGTTCTCCTAGACACGGCGCGTATCGTTAGGAGATTCCTTTCTCAGGAGCCCTGACCACCGGTGGCTTGGACCCTGTTCCCGACGCCGGTGGGCTACTATATTTTATATTTTTAAATGTTTTTATATTTTGTACTAATATTTAAAAATGTAATTTGTATGTATATATAATGAATAAATGAGAATAATAATCATAGGACAATAATAAATATAACTAGCGATCATATGCAACTATCAAGTTCAAAGTCCTTTATTAATGAGATTACGTCTATTTTTTAAGTTCTCTAGCATAATTACCTACCTATCCTCCTATCCTATTATATATTATCTGGCCTGGGCCAGGTACCAAGATGGCCTTATGCAACCTGCTGGGTTCTTAGATGATATGTTAATAGTCATTGAAAATAATTGAAATAAATATTTTTCCCACAGTATTTGTTTTTTTTTTTAAATAAGCGACTGAAAAAATAAATAATCTGAGACAAAATAGGCACATTCAACTGTAAAAAGATTTCACGACAAAAGTATCTTGACATATGATTTACAAGCTGTGAAATATAAGATTTAATACTTGATAGGTTCATATAATCGCTACTTATATTTATTATTGTCCTATGATTATTATTATTAATATATTGCTGTTGAAAAAACTGATAAAAATAACAAGTTATTCATTATTAATATATTGCTGTTGCAAAAATTGGTAAAAATAATCAGTTATTTATGATTTTTCCAATATACTTTGTTAGCCTATAACTTTTATATCCCATGGATATGGGCATAATTTTTTCGGTAGGGTAAATTGTGCATTTTAATAAAGCTATTGATACCAGATTTGTCTAAATCGACTCTGGGTTTTTGGTGCATACATTTTTGGACCATCTCCTTTATTTCGTGTATGTACGCTTACATTAAAAGTCTTTCGGGTACTATCTATCATAACGGTTCAGTGCGTGTGAGAATTGACGAGAAAAACTGACTTTCTATGTGTTTAATGTCAAAGAAAATTTCCGTTTCATTTGTTAATGATGATCGACTTGTCCTTCAAGAGTGGTTGGATGTTGTATTGATGTTCAATGTTTTGAGAAGTTCTTGAAAGATTACATACATAAACAGTTTTGTTTGATTTAGTCTTTTCTTTAGCGAAAAAAAACGTTCCATCATACTAGGTATTTCTCGTGTATCGTGGGTGGCTTTACAAACATATTAACTCACATACACAAACAACCAGATTCAGAATATCTGCAAGCTGTACAAATATGAATTCATCCAGGGAATCAAACTCGTGACACGGAGCGCTTCGACCGTGATGTCATAATTTTCCGACGCAAAAGACCAAAGTGATTTCGTTTAATATTGCATCGCTATTTAACACGGTCGTAGTAAATTCAATTACTCACCAGGCTTGCCATAAGTACGTTCGAAATAACGGTAGGTACAAAGTATAATGAGGGATTTTATCTTTTCGAAGAAAATCGTATATCCATTATTCCTTTCTTTCCACTTCATCAATTTATTAATTCCTTCCTTTCTTCGACGTATCCGCGAATTTTTCGTACTTGTTCCCTATTTTCTGACACTGCTTAAAATGTTCGTATGAATTGGGAATGTACTTCTATACATTCCCAATTCATAAAAAAAGCTTATCCTTCTGGATAAGCTTTTTGATACACAGGTAACAAAAATATGTATGGTAAACCTTTCCTCAACATAGCCCATATTTATATGTATAGCCTTCATATTAAATAATAATACCAGCCTATAACTGTCCCACTGCAGGGCAAAGGCCTCTTCTTATACAGAGAAGGCACGAGCATTAATCACCACGCTTGCTCAAGGCGGATTGGCAATTTCAGACTTATATTAATTATAAGTCCAGGTTTCCTCACGATGTCAGTGATGTCCAAGATAAACTTAGAAAGTACATTATGAATTCGAAAAAGTCACATTGGTACTTGCCCGTGCCCGGTTACGAAGCCACAACCTCGTGCATGAGAGGCGGGTGCCTTAACCACTGGGCCATCACGACATTCTAGCCTTCATAATCACTTTTTAATCTTAGGACATGCTTTGAAGAGTAATTATGTAAGCGTTAGCCTAGTGTTTCTAAGCGCGACTGCTACGCTAGAGGTCTTAGGTTTGATTCCTAGGTCGAGCAAAGTGTTATTGGGTTTTTCTATGAAATTCTCAGTAGCAGCTCGAAATTGGGATTTGTGTACGGTTAATAGCAATAGGCTCGCCCCCTATTACATGGGACCTAAACGTATCGGCGAGCTGTGGGTGTATATTGGTACACCAATGCCTAACCTTTCAGGGAATACAGGTATGTATAGGTAATGTATAAGGATTAACTACTTTATAGACTCATTTATTTGTTGTAAACTAATTGTTTTCCTGCCATATACCAAATAGCTTGTTCAACTGTCCCTAAATATTATAAGTATTTATGTAATGTGTTGGAAATGGATGGCATTTCTTCAGTAGGTTCCTGTTTCTTTGCTCGCATTAAAGATATATCTGTTGACAAAGGCTTGCGCCATTTCCTTCATTCCTCTCCTGGTGTTCCGGCTACCGCTTTTAAAAGGCGTTTAGCATTTCTTCCCTTTTCCAGCATCGCTTGTGCTCATTGCTTTGGTACGCGGTAATTGGGATTCTTTTTACGGTTACTTTAATAATAAACAAATACAGTTATTTTTATTTCTATGAGGTCTTTTGACATTATTATTTTCATGAAATTTATTTATTTTTTAGACAAGTGTACAGGTTAACTTATAATCCACTGCCTAATTTTTAGGGGGTGCTTTAAAGCTTATAAATTAATAATATTAATTTCATTACGTACAATTTATAAAAATGTTCATTGGGCTGCGCTGCCAAAATTGTCACGTTGTATGGCAAGATTTCATGCAAGTTTTTTTTTACTGAAAATAGGTAAACTTACTAAATATTTAATAAAGTTTTAGATCCTTTGATGATAAACTTTGCGCTTAATACATTTCAAAACATAGGTACACACTTAAAACGCTTGGCCAACGCCACACCATTACAGTTAGAATACTTACAAGTACAAGGAAAATTACTTAGCAGCAAAATGAGGAAAGATTGTTTTAATGTACTTACTTTGATTGTTAATCTTTACAGGCGTTTAATTTATAAAATGATTTCGTAAAAATATTAAGCGTAGTTCCCGACATTTTTAATTTGATATAAATAAAAAATCTTGGAAATGATGGATGATTATGCTTTGCCTGTTTTTGGTCCTTTGAGTCTACGTTAGTACATTGAACTCCTTCGAGAAACGATTTGGCAATATTTAGCTCAGCTATGTAACGTAATATTTCAGTATGATAATAAATGCTAATTTAAAAGTGAAAGTAAAGTTACTCAGCTTAAATTTATAATAAACATATTATATAAAAGTCATAGGTTATATTATTACCAAAAATAATAATGATAAATAAAAGGGGTATCAATAAATTTGTCCGCGTTAATACTAAATGCGTGTTAATACTATAAATCCGGCCAAAGAATAGATCAGGTTAAATCAGGTATCTGGTCACATGAAAATTCGATAACTGCTTGGCGGCGATATCTCGAAAATATGGTGAGCACTCGGACTCAAAGACCTAGCTTTTTAACTCCAAAGGCTTAAACATGATAGCTTCTAAAAAGGTTGGTATATTCGCGCCATTTGAGGTATTAGGCAACTGCAGCAGCCGGCCCAGTACCCCGCTTGGAAATGGTTTAAATTAAACATCATGTTTCGAGTTTGATTCAAACAGACAGACGGAATTTAGACCTATCCTCTATTACCTTGAAAAGGACCAAAACTTCAGAGCAATACTACTCTCCAAACATTATGTTCATCTATTTTCACGTTCGAAATAAACAAAAGCGTTAAGTACCATAAATCGTGAAACTTTCAGTACGTAACGCGTGGGTTTAAGTTATCTGTTGAACAGCATGTGCATACAGAATAGGCACTTGTAATGTTATCCGAAAATTGTTGTTTACATTCAACAATCTTTGCTTTATGACTGTTGTTGTTTCATACATTTGTCTCGGGATTTTCTTTGAACTTCGCGATTGCGTCTTGGGCACGTTTGAGATACGTTTACGTTTGTAATGGAACCTTCTAATGCTAGGGGCTGACAGCTCACCTAAAGCTCACTTCACTCAAATTTAATTTAGAAGATTTAATAATGTTAGAAAATTAGCTCCTCATTCTCACTTAAGTTCAAATTTTGAAGGTTTTTTACAGAATACTTGTTTTTGCCCTCTATTTCATACAACATACAATCACGCCTATATTCACACCTACCCCCCCCCCCCCAACTTCGTCCGTGTACGTCCGAAGACGCGGAATAAAAAGTAGCATTATGTCCTTTCTTGGGGTTTAAATTTCTTCATTGAGAATTTCATTAAAATCGGTTCAGTGGTTTAATCGTGACAGCGCAACAGACAGAGAGACAGAGTTACTTTCGCATTTATAATTTTAGTATGGATATCATCTGATGATAAAGATTCACAGCTCATCTCACTATACTTGAATTCAATTTGGGAGATTCACACAGAATAGATCATCTAATTAATGGTGAAGATTAAGAACTCACCTAATGCTCACTTTACTTAAATTCACTGAGCGAGTTTTTTACAGAAAACCACTGCTGGAGGCAGACTTCAAGTGAATATCTGAATAGTAACAATAAAGTTACAAATACATCGAAATATACACCTGAATAATTACCATAAACTTTTGAAGAATCATCTCGCTTTCAATTCACGTAACAGATGGCGCCACCGTCAATGCGTGCTGCTAAGTCGGATTAAGTAACTCAAGTTAATACAAGATGGGTGTGCGAACATGCAAACAGTTACAAAGTCATATGCTAAGTAGGTAGCTACAATGTTTTCTGAAAACGTCACGCCATCTGCGATAAGGCTCAATAAGTTTTGATTAAGTTGTAGATAACTGTTATTGTATAATTTTATGTAACAAGTTTTAGTTCAAGTAACTGGAAAGTTTAGGTTGAATGATTAATTATGCTTCTTTATGAAGAACTAGCGACCTGCCCGCGACTTCGTCCGCGTGGATTATTTCACACGCCACAAATAACGTCTTTGGTTAATGCCTTGTTGCCGTAGGTCGTGGCGTGATGTTATATAGCCTATGTTACTCAGTGATAATGTAGCTTTTTAACGGTAGAAGCATTTTTGCAATCGGTTCAGTATTTTTTAAGTTTATTTGTTGCAAAAATACAAATCTTTCCTCTTTATTATATTAGAGTCAAAAGGTAAACTACGGCTCCTAAAAATATGCAACAAAAAAAAAACTGTCTTTTTGTAATTGTAATGGCTTAACCCGTGACTTTGTCTGTGTAAACTTTTTTAAGCTACTTTCTGTGTGTGTAAAATTTCAGCCAATTCAGTTCAGCTATTTAATCGTGAAAGAGTAATATACATCCATCCATTCAGTTTCGAATACTTTCGCGTTTATAATAATTTGAAGTATGTAATGGTTTGATTGACAATAATTAAGTTCGAACAGCTTTTATTACTTAAGCTGCTGACGTAGAAAAATATACTTGTTAGATAGCAATGCAATACCACAATCCTCAATAAACGCATAATAATGAAAGAAGTCAATAAAACCACCGTCTGTGCTGGAGCAATCACAAATAATATAAAAACAATTTTCCCTCATTAAAACGCGGCGTCTCGCTGTCTTCAAACATTCTGAATTCAAAAAGAAACGCAAGAATTCTGTCTCTTTAGCGAATAATTCAGATTTTAAAACAGACAAAATAATAAGAAATTGCAAAAGTTTAAAACAAATCCTGGCATAAAATATGTCAGCTTAGCAGCTTTAAAAAGTAAAACAGTAACTTGAAAGTTTGAAAATAGAACAAAATAAAATTGTTACTGCTTCCTAAGGAGAGGGTCAGGTTTTGTTTGCAGACGATATTTGCCAAATACGCGAAAATGATTCTTATTGTTTACTGTTTACATGATCAGGACGAAGAAAATGGTATTTGACAAACCACAAAGAGTAGGTAAATAATAGTTTTCTCTGTTTATATCATCCGGAGTGCGCTGTGAGCACGGAAAGTGAAAATATAAAAATACACGCATAAGTGTTTTTGTGTTTACGGTAAATCGTTCTTTGATAATGTTCTACTTTTCCGCTTAAAGGTTCAGATAAGAATAAGAATTATTTATTGGTCCACTGTTACAACAAAGAATAAACATAAAAGTACTTAATATTATGGTATGCTACGATTATTATTAGTTATGTAACAATATACAAGGTGTTGATTTGCATCCTTGCCAAATTTTAGGAGCTTGTCAGAAAAAAATAGGAGTAAATATAATTACGATACCTGGTCAATATTTAATAAATGCTTGTTTTTTTAGTTGCAACTATCAAATAACAGTATTCCAGTATATATTCCTCTCGCAAAATTCAGAATCACCCAGTTGCGTATGCAGTTGTGTATGCAGAGTTGTCGCGCGGCTATATCAATATGTACACAGCGCCTAAACCCTCTGGCGAGATGGCTACCTCGAATTTGAAAATCTCGTAAAAAAAAAAACAGATTTCTAAAACAATTTATTTTATTATTGATTCGTGTTAAGAATCACGAGCATAGTTAACTCCTTGAATTTGACGAGAATGCAAATCAACGCCTTGTATATTAAAAAAGTGTTTTAAATTCGCGCCTGTATCTTGGGGGCCAGATTAAATACTGTGATACATTTACAGATACAATTTGAGTTTGAAAACTGTGGTTTTAGGGCTGATTTTCGATAGTCCAATTAACTTCTATAAGAAGAATAAATGATGGAAATATAATGTCATTAGAGTTTCACCATACAGCATAATCATTCACTACATCATTAAAAAGAAAAAAATAAGACAACTAAGTTTAGACACATCGCTTGTTTATTGCAAGACTGTCATAACTAAAAAAACCTAATTTTACAGGAGAGCGATTTTAAAGTTTTAATTTGAGTTACATATATACAAATAAAGACTGGCAATCCGTATGTCATATATTTGTGCATTACTGTACTTGTAAAAGCATATACTAAAAAATATAAAAATAAAGAATATTTTTTTCACATAATCCAAAAATTACGTGTTTTTGAGATAAGTCACTCTTGCACTATACAAGCGATATTTTATGCGAAAGCAAATTAAACAAAAGAAACATTTATGAAAAATCGATTGAAAATCGACCTCTCAAATATAATGTTTTACAAATTGAATGACCTTATAATTCAGAGTAGTACATCATACAGCTCTTTGTGAAGGAGCTCGTCTGGGAAAGTACTACTACTAACCTATTTCTGCCGCAAAGAAGCGTTGCTGTGTTCCGGTTTGAAGGATATGGGTGCCAGTGTAATTACAGGCACATGAGACGTTTCAACCTTGTCTCTGCGATGGCAACGTATTTGCAAGGCTTCTGGTATTGCAGATGTCTATAGGCAGCGGTGAACACTCAAACATCAAGTGGGCCATCAAATAAAAAAAGCAATAAATACTGGTTTTGTCTAAAGTAAGAACATAATATCTGTCTACATAATTATGTGTCGTATGTCATATATGAAATTTCTCATTAGATCGCGACTTAAGTAGATGAATGACATGATCAATATAAAAGGACGTGATGTTTTTATCAATATTGGGAAGATGAAAAGCGGCAATTTCGCTTCGATCGGAGCTGTGCCCCGATGTCAAGCGGCGTAACTAAATGTATGTCAGTAACATTCTGTAACTGCCTCGTTGGCCTAGTGGTCCTAAGCGCGACTGCTATGCTCGAGGCCTTGGGTTCGATTCCCAGGTCGAGCAAAAAGTGTTATTGGGTTTTTTTATGCAATTCTCAGTAGCAGCTCGGAGTTTGGATTTGTGTCCGGTTAATGGCAACAGGCTCGCCCCCTATTACAGGGTAGCTAAAAAAATCATACCGCATACAGCTCTGCCTAACCCTTCGGGGAATATAGGCGTAACGGTATGGATGTGTATGTAACATCCTTTGTATCCGACCCACTTAAGAAGCGAGGAATCTTCGACTTTCTAATATCATTTGCTCTAAGTGCAATTGAACCTGATTTTTTTACCGTCGCCTTTTTTCTTATTCAACGACTGCCATTTGAATTAGAATTTTCAATTGTTTTTTTACTTTGATTTTTTGATTAACAAAATCGATTAGACATTTAACACTTTTCGACATAGTACAAAAAAAGCTGGTCCAAAATGGCACCCTTTGGAAAAGATCTTGGGTTCCTATTACCCAAAAAATAAAACAATGAAGTTATTTTTACATACTTAGAGCGTTTTTTAACTGTAAAATAATAGGAAATAAAAGGCTTTTTATTTACTGTATAGTAACATTACCTCACTAACTTTCAATGCATTTTTATGACCACATGAATTCCTTTGGAACGGTCAGAACAATTTTTGAGTTAAAAAAATACCTATTTGCACATTGGCATACCGGGTTAAACTAGTATAAACATGTTCAGCTAGTTACCAAGAAAATAAAGCAAAGAGACTACTTTTTAATTATCTCCCGTCACACACTAATTAGAACTAACATTTGAATAGTATCATCACAGTTCTGTACCCTAATTATTCCGCTCAGTAGCCCGGAGAAATGTCGACTGCATCGCGACATAATTTTACTAACGTTTTTAAATTATGTGTGAGAAAAAAAAATACTTCTGTAAAATATTTTTTGTTATGAACGAGATGGTAATGAGTAGGTAATTTGTATTAAGTAAATTGCATGAATATCAATTAGTTTTTCTTTACCGGAATTATATGTTTTTTAAGATAGGTACCTACTATAAATTTACACTTTGAAAAGGTAAAGTTTGTAATTCTATGAAACCCGATAAGAAACCCAGCACTTACGCTGGGGTCGACATCCGGTCTAAACTGGATGCAGCTGAATACCAGTGTCGACTGTTTATCTGACCTCTACAACACAGTTACTGGAAAACACGAAATCCCTTGGTAAGATTGATATCAGCTTTCCGTGAACGGGAGACAACTTCCAAACTCCGGGCTGCTACTGAGAAATTCCTAATAGAAAAACCTTATAACATTTTGTTTGACCTGAGAATCGAACCCAAGAACCTACACTCAAAAGTCATAAAGCTAATGTCAGTGAAACCAACGGGGTACATAGCCTGAAACTAAACAAAATAATACCCAACATACCATGTAGTACATTGTAGTAGTTACAAAACTGACTTTCAACTTCCTCAATTACTTTAATTATCATGTAAAGTGCTACCAGCCTGCTAGTTTCCTGTGCGGTGCAAATAACTACAGATTTCTTGAAGCAACTCTAAGGAAACTCTCATTATCTCTAATCTTCACATATCCTTAAGAAAGTAATTAATAAGACAGCTTTTAGTTAGCCATTTTGCAAATTAAGTTCGCAAGTAAGAAGTGCACTTCATCCAATAATACTTTTTAAATTTAATCTTTACCCCGCTTTGCACTGAACAGTAAATTTCGTCCTTTTTTAAAAGTTGGAGTAATGCCGCGATGATTTAGTTCAGCACTATTTTGCTGCATTGCTCTTCCTGCAGTTTTGCTGGATTCCTGCTTACTTCACAGGTTTGTTTGTTGAAGAATCTAATAAAATAAAGGGTTGGCAATTTTTCCACATGACATATAAAAGCTTAAGAAAATCTTCGTGAATAACATCCATACAATCACGCCTTTTTCCCATGTTGGTAGGCAGAAACCACAGAACGCCACCAGCTACGATCGATCCTTACATACTCCTTTCCCCTATTCTACATGCATACATACACACAGGCGTGCTTGTATGACAAGTCATATAAGCACGCCTGAGGTACCGTACGAATAAGATCAGGTCATGAATAACACAGGAAGAAAAAATATTATTCATTGTATTCCATAACTGACATTCATAAAATGATATCTCGCAATAATATGAAAAAGCGAGGCATTATTTTGAGTACTAGACACAGCTTGCCTCCATTCAGAGCGAAGGCAATACGCGAGTAATGTTTTATGCTGTCAAATAAACGCGTAATAAAAATTTATTTGCGCCAGGTGAGGATGTTATAACACCGTCGAAATACATTACGTGTACAAAATAAATTTGACAAGTGACGTAGGTGCCGTCTGTCGCTAGCACGAGAACCATATTACACTGTTTTTACGCTCAATACACCGCCCAAGTAGGAAACAACAAGTTGCAAACATAACCTAGCGAAATGGGCAATTTTAACAGTTCTCATCAGCACCCAGTGCGAATGTCGTGCTGATGATGGCTCACTTGGTACCCAAGGTGTCAAGGCGCCACTAATACCGCGTATTCACATACTGGGGCCAAGTACTGTAAAATAAAAATATAAAGAAAAATGAATTTACTTAACTGCCTCGTTAGCCCAGTGGTCCTAAGTACGACTGTGACGCACGCAACAGGCTCGCCCCCTATTACATAAGACTTAAACATACCGGCGAACTGTGGGTTTACATTGGCACACCTTTGCCTAACCCTTCAGGAAATACAGGCGTGACGATATGATGAATTTACTTAAAATCGATTCGAAAAGAAGAAGGTAAGGCAAAAGGACCAAAATAATTAAAATTTCTTCGTAACCAAGGACCAACCCTAGAAGAGTACTGAAAGCAAAGCTTTGAAACGGGCATTGGCGTAATGCGTTTTGCGCGTACCCGGCCAAGTTCCGAGTGAAACTACGCTACTCAAAATGTGGGCAAATAAAAATATTAAAATTTTGTTCGAGTTGGAATTTAAAAGTGTTCGAGCGAAATGGACATAATGCTAACTTTTTTACTCCATCTTGGAACGAATGTTTTGCGGAAATTGTGAAAAGTGTATTCGAAGAATTGATAAATAAATTGCGGATTCGTCTATCTGCTGACTATGGAGTTGCAATGAGCTTACAAGTAAGTCCTTCTTGAAAAGAAATGTCAAAATTTCATCTTACGGACCCGACACTAAAATTATTGTTTTATTTCTTAGTTCTCTCGGAAAATTGTTAAGAACGGATTTCTGTCCAATTATTTTACTGTTTAGTTTGCAAAATGTTATAGGATACCGAGACAAAATAGCGCAGCAATAACTTTTGTAATAAATTGAACATGGCCAAGATATAGAGGAACAATAAAAAAAAAACGGTAAATATCGGTCCTTGTGGGTCCAAGGACCGATTGATTAGTAGGTCTTTGAATAACAGTGTTTAACACTATACCTCTTAGTAAGACTAGTTGTAAGGCTTCCTGGTTTCTGACTATCCGTAACGACAGTCAAAGATCTACGAATGACAGCCGGGACCAACAGCTTTACGTGCTTTCCAAGACACGGGGTCACACCAACAATTTAGGGTTGCTACTGAGAATTTCCTATTGAAAAAGCCCAATAACACTTTGGTGACACACTAGAGTGTGTGGGGGGGACCATACTGCCCACACGATAAAGAAGAATAACACTTTTTGTCCGACCTGGGAATCAAACCCACGGCCCACGCTCATCAGTTGCGCTTGCGACCACAAGACCAGCGGTACAGTTCACAGTCTCCAGAGTATTCATCTAAATATTTTGGTTCGCGGTATATTTACTTTTAACTGACCGTATGAACGTAATACCCATTCTCCTAATGTTATGGACGTCCGAAATGTAATGTTTCCTATTGTGTCGTAAACTACATATTGATGAGGTTGCAGACTCCATTCACGTTGATTACCTTCGGTTTTGAAGCTCCATGTTTTTTCCGCTTTGGAATCGAACTCATATTTTATCCAGTTATCTTCCTTTGTTGGTTCATTGGACCTTTATTTGCGATGTTTAAGAGATGATAGCCATTTACTTTTATGTTTATTGTGTTTCGTTTGGTACTGTCTGCAGTATTATACGGACCCCGTTATGAGTTTCAGTGATGTTTAGAATCAAATTTAACAGATTGCACTTTTTAATTTTTATTTTGTTTTACTTTATTTACTTGCTCTGCTTACTTGTTTTGCTCTCACAGGTGCAAACCGACTTTTCCGATGGATTTTCCAAAAATCCATTTAGATAAATCTTATCCGGAAAGTTGAACAACAATTAAAGAATAAGCAAAATCGGTCCAGCCCTTCTCGACTTTAGCGCTTCGCAACACATTTACCTGCTAATTTTAATTTATGTGGATAGATAAATACATAGACTATTATAAAGTTTCCTCATGGGTTGGTTAGTATTTCTAAATTAATTAAAATTATTTTCTAAACAGTCCTTAAGTACCTACACAAAATTTAATCATAAACAAATAAAACAATTACCAAACCACTTATTCCTAGAATCAATAAACCAAACTCGAACCAAGCACTTACATACAAAAGTTTAAAACAACTTTTTCATTTTGTGTTCAAAAAATTCCTGTGGGTATTATGTGTTTTATGAAATTTAGCGGGGATTACGTTTCAAGTTAAATGTGTACTGTAAACTTTGAGGGCTCGACGCTTGGGAAGACGGCATCTGGTGACAGACGAGCTCTTAACTTTAGGAGAAAATGTCACACTGGAAATGGTAATAATGTTAAAAAAAAATCTACGCTTTTTAGACTAACTGCCTCGTTGGCCTAGTGGTCCTGAGTGTGACTGCTACGCTACACGGTCCTGGGTTCGATTCCCAGGTCGAGCAAAAAGTGTTATTGGGTTTTTCTATGAAATTCTCAGTAGCAGCTCGGAGTTTGGATTTGTGCCCGGTTAATGGCAATAGGCTCGCCCTCTATTACATGGGACCTAAATATACCGGCGAACTGTGGGTGTACATCCGTACACCTCTGCCTAACCCTTCGGGGAATACAGGCGTGATGGTATGGCTTTTTAGACTAACAAAGGTTAATGAACTGCTTCTTTGGCCTAGTGATCCTAAGCGCGACTGCTACGCTAGAGGTCTTGGGTTCGGTTATTGGGGTTTTTTACGAAATTCTCAGTAGCGTCTCGGTGTTAGGATTTGTGCCCGATTAATGGCAATAGGCTCGCCCTCTATTACATGGGGCCTAAACATACCGGCGAACTGTGCACATGTGTACATTGTTACACCTCTGCCTAACCCTTCGGGGAATATATGCGTGATGGCAAAGGTTATTGCTTGGTGTTAAACAGAGCAGCAGTACACTCAAATTTTCATTGATTAATTGACAATGAACTAAAATATTTCTTATATAGAGTAGAAAATTGCGTGCATTATACACGGTGGAAGGAGCATCGTGAAAACCTGAGCATTTAGAGTTGCTCTTTTGAATGGAACAGCAGATATTGTTTTAATAACCAACGAAACATTTTACCGCTGGCGGTCCAGAATCGTGTACACGAAACCATTGTTTGTTTTGATGTCCCTTCCACCGTGTACACAGACCGTGATGCAATCGTGCAATTCTCAACTCTATTTATATATTTTTTTAGTCCAATATCATTTAATCAATGGAAACTGCTCAAGCATATTGCTGCTCTGTCTGTGCGGGCTGTTAGAAGAAAGAATTTGTTTTTTTTTTTGATAGAAGTAAGTAAACATCTAGTTTAAAAAAAAAGAAACAGTACACGTATATGTATGCCGCCAATAATTCCGATATCCTCTATCCTGATTGGTTGATGCAAATCAAGATGCTTTTGTTTCGTTCAATTTGAAATTCAGCTGCGATTGTGAAAGCTTTCCTCGAACAATGTCATCATATTACTTTTCCTGGGTACAAAGACAGTAACAACAAGTGCCTGGAGCATTTGTAATATTCAGAATTCCTGAGAGACTCAAATAGGTGAGATTTTACTGGCCCACAAGATACAGGCGCTGTTGAGTTTGGGGACCGCCGCGCGCCGTATAGTTAATATATAGTACACATATAACTTAAGTAGTAGTCATACATATAAGTACTTAAATTATATTTTGTTTTGTAACAATGCACCAATACGGTACAATTATTCTATTCTTATTTAGGGACATTGAGCTTTTTATTATACCTAAAAAGAAGTATAAATATGAGCCGTGGTACGTCATCTACTATAATTATCATATTTCACACTTCACACTGTTAATGCTATTACACTAATATTATAAAGAAATAAAGTAAAAAGTACTGGTAGTACAGGAACCACTGACCCGATTATTACCTAAATTTATTTTACTAGTCCACGCGTCATGTTCGTGAACGGGCGCTGTCAGTTGGGATTGGTCATATCTTACAATTCAAAAGTGCCTGTAAATGATCATATTAAATAAACGCCATGACTTTGACTAATATAGGTAACGTTTTACGGTATTTATTTACTTATTGTTAATATACTAATGTAAAATACTCAACTTCCACGCGAATAAAATCGCGAGCAGAAACTAGTTGGAAGCGTGAAAATGGTTCTGTAAAGGGCTATAACCCCGCTAGAACTTATAACTCTAATAAAGCTTAATATTTTGTAAATATAACCTCATAAATCAACCCAGAATCTAATGTACGAACTAATACTAGCGCTAGATTAGTTTTGCTAGACGCTTATATTGCGGTTAGCGCTAAAGCCGCTGTATTCAAGATGCTTTGTCTTCAACGTTTGGTCAAGGCAGTGTACCATTAAGTATATAAATCGCTAGCTATCTGCGGAGTAATGTGAGTTTGTGGTTAATGTAGCATCGCTGAAGCGCTTTAAAACTTTAAAGAAGAATTTGTGATGTTCTGGAAAATTACTCGCTTAATGTGTGGATGGAGGGTTACTAACGACGTTGTAAGACGTGATGAAAGGCAAGAATTAAGACATTAGTGTACATAATATGAATAGCAATTTAAGTTTTACATGACAAGAATTAGGGTTGGAAATCAACTAAACTTTATTTATTTATTAGATGGCAAACGTACCGACGGCGTACCACATGTGAAGCGAACACTGCCTCCTGTAGATATCACATTATTTGCAGATCCGTTGTTATCCCAAAAATAAAGTTAAAATGTCTTGTGTGCGTATAATTTTACCCCAGAAACCGAAACGGCGTTTTGCATGTAACAACAAAAACGGAGTATGTAAGGTTCGTAGCAGGTGGCGTTCCGTGGTTTCTGGCAGAAACCCCAATGGGAAAAAGGCGTGAGTTTATGTATGTATGTAACAAAAACGTTTCTTTGGAAAAGTTGTTTGTTATCATGAGTACAATCATGTGTATTAGTGTCTGTCACTAATTACTAGTCACAGTAGTCACCCTACAGTATATTCTTAAACTATAAGCCATGTTAAAATGACGTAGGTTTGGCGACTGTCAGGGGCCCCAGCAATGGCTATCCAATACCAGTCGAGGGTTCAGATCATGCGTCAAGTGAAAAACGAGCTTCCGACGCATGGTAACAGGAGGAGGTGCGGAAGAATGCTCAGAGCGATACCCGTGCCCCGGCTAATGGTAGATGGAGGAACACCGTGGAGTTTTAGTCGGTAAGACTCCGACACACCCATCCGCCTTACCCCAGGCAGAGGCAGTCCATGAGGATTTACCCAAGAGGGGGAAAAAAAAATGCTAACAGGAGGAACCGTGCGGTTTTAGTCCGACATAGTCATCCTTTTACCCTAGAAGGACGGATCCTTCTTCTAAGGTTCTATAAGGACGGATCCTTATAGAACCTTAGACCTTCGGACTGGGATCTTAAACAACTATAGCTGATTACGGAGCAAACACACACATAATCTTACCACCATAAACGTTACATAAATCAAAATTGTGTAAATTTAAACTATTCAGACACTTATGTCTGAGGCGTTACGTAAATCAACTATTCAAATGTTGCCTAGTCACATTATACAAGACGGGATGCGAATATTCAGAAGTTAGACACATATTATGGTAGTTTGAAAACTGACGAGAGGTGTTTAAACTATTTGTATTCAGGTAGTAGAAAATTGACTAAGTGTGGTTACTTGGGTGGTTATTATTTTGTTTTAATTGGATTGCAATCAAGCCGACACGATGACTCACGTAATGTTAAGTAGTCACCTCTGCCTATAGACATCTGCAATACCAGAGGCCTTGCAAATGCGTTGCCTTCCCAAAGACAAAGTTGCAATGTCTCATGTGCCTGTAATTTCACCGGCACCCATTCCCTTCAAACCGAAACACAGCAACGTATTTCGTATTTGACGGGAAATAATTGCTTATTGACCAAAAGATTAGTCATAAGGTCGATGTCACATAGCTAGGAGCATCGTGTCTTGCTATAGTTAATGAGAAGCGTACCTCAAACCGGGTAGTGTAACTTGATGAGGTAGGTGCTAGGTGTCAGGCGATTTGCGTACGACAGGCGTGTTGAAAACCGATAGCGTTCCTGTCACCAGTTGAGTAATTAGTCCTTGGGTTCCATTTCCAGGCTCAACCTGGAAATCGAACCTATTGACTGTTGTAACGATATTTTTCTGATGGTACTCGTATATTGAACTAGATTAAGCGCGTTACTTCGTCCGCGTGAATATCGGTTACCATCAGGGTTTTGAGGTTTTTGCGTGGGCCCCAAATTATTTTTCTAAAGGAAATGTAGCTTTAGTTACTACTTATGACTTCAGTTATATGCCAGTAAAAGTTTCGTTGAAATCGGTTCAGCCGTTTCGGAGATTAACGAAAACAAACAGACAGCCAAACATTTTAAAGTTTGTGTTTTTGGTCTAACATAACATACCATCATGTCTGTATTACCCGAAGGGTAAGGGCAGAGGTGTGCCAATCCGCGAACCCACAGTTCGCCGGTATGTTTAGGTCCCATGTAATAGGGGGTGAGCCTATTGTCATTAACCAGGCACAGATGCTAGCCCCTAATCCTATCCTAGGGATAAGTAATGTGTAAATATTCATGCATTTAGTTATAAAAAAGCTTACTCAATGCCCAAGGTGTCCCTACACCTGCACTTTAGTGGACATTAACAACGCTACTGTAACCGCGAGGAACGTGGCCCAAAAATTATAGACTTACGTAAACTCAGACTCGATTCGAAAACAAGAAGAAGCATAAAGCTGTTATTTGACGCTACAAACAGACACTTCAATTATATTTATTTGTCTATACAGAACTGCCCCGTTGGTCTCGTGGTCGCGAGTGCGACTGCTGTGCAAGGGGTCCCGGGTTCGATTCCCAGGTCGAGCAAAAAGTGTTATTGAGTTTTTCTATGAGATTCTCAGTAGCAGCTCGGAGTTTGGATTTGTGCCCGGTTAATGGCAATAGGCTCGCCCCTTATTACATGGGACCTAAATATACCGGCGAACTGTGGGTGTACATTAGTACACCTCTGCCTAACCCTTCGGGGAATACAGGCGTGATGGTATATTTTTTTTTTTTATATTTTTTTTTTGTCTATACAGAGTAAAGGTAGCAACAGACCACAATTTCTTTCTCCAACTCCTAATAGAAAGATTGAAGGCAGTCTTCGCAAAAGGAGACAATAACGTAACTTTGCGAATAGGCTGTTATCACCTTTCGCTTCAAGAAATACAATACTTTGTCAAAGTCTTCCTTACTTTAGCACTTTGTCTCGAGATAAAAAGGCGCTGGAATTCTGTTGCGTAAAAGATAAGTGGGTGTTTTTTCGCCATCGTTGTTTTATCGCGAGCCAGATGTTGTAGAAATAATAATTATTGCCAATGCTATAAATAGAATGGTTTTTTGTTGTGTTGTAAAGGATGTTTTACAGCGTCCGTACTTTTTTGGGCAAATATGAAATCGAAAACTGGTAAAGTACGAGTTGGATATGTACACGAAGGGTTCCGTACAGTATTTAATTTTAACTTACTAATTACTTATTTACCGACATTGTACGAAGCTCGCTGTCTATAAAGTCCCAATTAATTTATCTGTCTGTATCATTAAAAATGAATCAGTAAATGTGTTGCTAAGTGCAAAACTCGAGTACGGCTTATTCAGTTAGGCAGAGGTGTACCAACGCACACCCACAGTTCACCGGTATGTTTAGGTCCCATGTAATAGGGAGAATAAGAATAGAATAATAGAATAATTGTTTATTTGCACAGAAAGTAGGTACAATATTATGATGATATGTGACAAATTGGGTGATCCTTATACTTTCTACCTTAACTTAGGCATGCAAAAATAGTTTTACATAACAAATACAGATACAGGCATGCTTGACACAGACACGCAATACAAATACAATGTCAAATAAATTATTAGTCAAGTATTAAAATTACATTACATTAGTCGATAGTTATAACAGTATAAGTCAAAGTCTAAATTAGCATTGTTATGTCAAGTAGAAATTTGTGACGAGTCGGTACAGAAATGTCACAATTGATTTAAGTATTGATCATTTAAAAATTCGCAAATTGAGTAATAACATTTATTAATTAACAAATCTGTCAATTTCTTTTTAAGGACTTGAGTAGTCTGTGTTTTTATGTTATCTGGTATTTTATTAAATATTATCGGGCCCATACATAAAACATTTTTCTTTAATAATGCGGTGTCATATTTATCAACATTAATCATGTTTTTGTATTGTTTTCTTACTGGTCTGTTTCTGGTATCGGACACTTTATTAAAAAGTTGCATGTTTGATTTTACAAAAACTGCCATTTCCAAAATATAAAGAGATGGCAATGTTAATATTTTCAAGGACTTAAACAAAGGTGCACAGCTATCTGTTACTGTTAAATTACACATCGCCCTTATACATCTTTTTTGAGCCCTGAACACCTGTTCTTTCAGGCTACAATTTCCCCAAAATATCAAGCCAAATCTCAAAGTCGACGCAACTAACCCATGGTAAGCAACTAACCTTGTGGCTATGCTAACTTTTCTAGACAGATTAAGAAGCACATATGCAGCTACACTTAGTTTTCTGCACACCTCTTCTGCTTGTGGCTTCCAAGTTAATTGGCTATCTATGGTTATTCCAAGGAATTTAGCAACTGTGACTTGGTCAACTTCTTGTCCATTATAACATAGATGTAATATTTTTGGTGGAATTCTTTGATAAAAATGCATAACGTTCGTTTTTGGTAAGTTAATAATCAAATTATT
Organism: Caradrina clavipalpis; assembly: GCA_932526535.1. Taxonomy (NCBI): domain Eukaryota; kingdom Metazoa; phylum Arthropoda; class Insecta; order Lepidoptera; family Noctuidae; genus Caradrina; species Caradrina clavipalpis. The sequence goes on from OW052098.1 coordinate 12,997,982, forward strand.
TTGGTCAAGCCAGTGTATTAAGTCCGTTAATGTATTGTTTATGTTTTTTTCATACGTATTTTTATCTAGGCATTTAATCAAGGCAGTGCTATCGTCAGCAAAAAGAACCATAGGATGTTCAATGTGTCGTGGCAAGTCATTGATATATATTAGAAACAGTAAAGGGCCAAGCACACTGCCCTGAGGTACACCATACCTAATAATTCTTTCTTTAGATAGAATTTTTTTTTCACTCTTAGTTTTCAAGCATATTTTAGTGATTTCTGTATGCTGCTTACGGTTGCTAAGGTAAGATTTTAAGAGATTAAAAACATTTCCTCTAATTCCTAACGCATTTAATTTATTAAGTAGGGTTTCATGATCGACACAGTCAAATGCCCTCGACATGTCCGTAAAAATTGCACAAATTGGTATTTTTTTATCGACGTTTTGCATTACAGTATTTAGCAGATCATAAACGGCCATATTTATGCCTTTACCTACCTTTACCTTTTTTTTTTTTTTTTTTTTTTTTTTTGGGGTCGAGCCTATTGCCATTAACCGGGCACAAATCCTAACTCCGAGCTGCTACTGAGAATTTCATAGAAAAACCCCGTAACACTTTCTGCTCGACCTGAGAATCGAACCCAAGACCTCTAACGTAGCAGTCGCGCTTAAGACCACTAGGCTAACGAGGCAGTCAAATCAGACAGAGTCAGACATATCTTACTTACCCTGAATTCCGGTAATCATCATCATCATCATCATCATCATCTCAGCCATAGGACGTCCACTGCTGAACATAGGCCTCCCCTTTAGATGTCCACATATACCGGTCGGAAGCGACCTGCATCCAGCGTCTTCCGGCGACCTTTATTAGGTCGTCTGTCCATCTTGTTGGTGGACGTCCTACGCTGCGCTTGCTAGTCCGTCGTCTCCACTCTAGCACTTTTCGACCCCATCGGCCATCTGCTCTGCGAGCAATATGGCCTGCCCATTGCCACTTCAGCTTGCTAATCCGGTGGGCTATGTCGGTGACTTTAGTTCGTCTACGGATCTCCTCATTTCGGATTCGATCACGTAGAGAAACACCGAGCATAGCCCTCTCCATAGCTCGCTGACCGACTTTGAGCTTTGAGATGAGGCCGATAGTGAGAGACCACGTTTCGGTGCCGTAAGTCATCACTGGTAACACACATTGGTTGAAGACTTTCGTCTTGAGGCACTGAGGTAAGTCGGACGAAAAGACATTGCGTAGTTTCCCGAACGCTGCCCAGCCGAGTTGGATTCGGCGGTTGACCTCTTTCTCGAAGTTGGACCTACCTAATTGGACTACTTGTCCTAAGTAGATATATGAGTCAACAACTTCGAGTACCGAGTTTCCAACAGAGACTGGGGTGGGCACAACATTGGCATTTGACATAGTTTTCGTCTTGTCCATGTTCATTTTCAAACCCACCCGTTGTGAGACTCGGTCGAGGCCATCGAGCATCATGCTGAGTTCCTCCATCGACTTTGCCATGACTACAATGTCATCGGCAAACCGAAGGTGAGTGATGTATTCGCCGTTGATGTTGATGCCCAGTCCTTGCCATTCCAGGAGCTTGAAGGCGTCTTCCATTGCGGCAGTAAACAGTTTCGGGGAGATAACATCCCCCTGTCTTACGCCTCTTCTCAATGGAATCGCCTTCGTGCTCTGCTCCTGTACTCGGACCGACATGGTGGCGTTATTATACAAACACTTCAACACCTCGATGTACCGATAGTCAACACGGCATCGCTGGAGTGACTCAAGTACCGCCCATGTTTCCACCGAATCGAAGGCTTTCTCATAGTCCACAAACGCTAAGCATAATGGCAAGTTATACTCCTCGGTCTTCTGTATAACTTGCCGCAGCGTATGGATGTGGTCTATGGTACCGGTAATCACAATTCAGTAAATTACAATTAATTGTACTGAGTCTTCGTAATGACGCGTTGATTACTGTTGTTGATAGTACTTAATCCAGGATAAGACTATTGTAGATTCATGTAACTATGTTTAATTAAGTGAATTGGTTTAGCTGAGCTTAGTTATGTCAAAGCGAGCTAACCCACAATCTCTTAGTAATTAAATTATATACGTCTAACTCAATATGTTGAATCTGAGAGGAGCTCGTGGCTAAATAATTACAGCCGCATAGACCGATCTTCCGGGTTAAGCCACGCTTGCCGAGGTTGGTCTGTGGATGGGTGACCATTTACTATAGCGAGTTTCCTCCGTGCCTCGGAAAGCACGTAAAGCCGTTGGTCCCGGCTGTCATTTGTAGATCTTTGACAGTCGTTACTGTTAGTCAGAAGCCCGAAAGTCTGACAACCAGTCTTACCAAGAGTACCTACCTATCGTATTACCCATTACTGGGTTGTGGAGGTCTGATAGGCAGTAGCTCCATGTAAAATACTGATATTCAGCTGCATCCGGTTCGACTGGAAGCCGACCCCAACATAGTTGGGAAAAGGCTAAGCAGATGATGAACTCAATTATGTTGAATGTACACATGTACACATGTTGTGTGTTGTGTGTGTGTTGTGTGTATAGGTACTATCTGGCAGTGATGTTGAAATTGATAACACGGTTGGCTGCTGAGCAGTGTGCAGGTTCAATTCCCGCCCGGAACAAATATTTGTAAGGCCTACAGGTACTTGTTCCGGGTCTGGTTGGTTGTGTGTGTAAGTTTGTATGTTTGTAAATGACTCACGAAACAGGAGAAATTCGTCGTGAGGGTAAATTTTAATTTAAAAAAATACATTTCTAGTAGGTATTATAGCCCAGTTGTCCAGCGGTCGAGGCACCTGATTCTCATGCACGAGGCAGTGGATTTGAAGCTAGACACGGGCAAGTGCCAAAATTATTTTTTCTATTTAATTTATACTTTCTGAGTTTATTTTGGATGTCACTGACATCGGTGAAAGAAATAATCGTGAAAAAAAAACTGGACTTGTATAATTAGTCTGAACTCGCCGATCAAGCCTTGAGCAAGCGAGGTGATCAATGCTCGCGCCTTTTCTATTAACATCGGACCTAAACATACCTGCGAACTGTGGATGTACATTGGTACATCTCTGCCTAACCCTTCGGGGAATACAGGCGGGATGGTAAGATGGTTTGTATATATGGTATCTTCAGAGCTGAACGATAAACTAACTGGTTTATCCAACAACGTCTGTATGCGGTTCATATTGCGTTACATAGCTACTTTATAGCCAGTTTTTAAACTTTCCAGGACCCAAGTTATGGAAAGTTCTAGAAATAAGCTGTAGTTTTTAAAACTTTGAGCTAGAGCTTGTCTGGTCGCTGAAATTTTGCTGGAATTTCTTGCTCACTTTTCTTTTGAAGTCATTAGATGGCAAACTATCTGACGACCCACCTGATGTTAAGTGGTCACCGCTGCGTATCAGACATCTTCAATACCAGAGGCCTTGCAGATGCCTAAAAGCAAAATTGAAATGTCTAATGCATCTCTACTTACACCGGTACAAAAGGTGAAAAAAGTGTGTTTTAGTGGCAGGTACCTACTTGAGCTCTTTGTGAAGGAGATCATCCGGGGAAGTACTACTACCGTACTCTTCAAATCGGAACACAGCAACATGGTTTGCGGTATTATTAAGCTGGTATGGTAGTAGTATTTCCCCGGATGACCTCCTTCACAAAGAGCTCAAGTAGGTACCTGCCACTAAAACACACTTTTTATAATTATATACCTATGATGAGCATAATAAAGGTAAAGCCCCCAAAAGATACCTAGCATTATAAAGGTGTAAGTAGGATCTACTGATTGAACGACAAAATTTGTGTTAGCGTAAATAAAGTAGCAATATACTCAAAGCAATTTTAATTTATTAATTGATAATAAACTATACCTATATTATATTTACCAAAAATGTAGTTTAATTGATAGAGAGATAGATAGATTGTGTGCAAGATATAATAGGGGCATTTAATATCTTGCACGCAAATTCAACTCTACTACTGTTAAGTTTTGGTTAATTTTTCAATAAAATTAATGAAAATTGCTCGAGCACCTAGCTGTTATCGCTGACTCTGCCCGTACTTTTTAGCTAAAGACTATTATTATTCCAATTTATTCAACTACATACTTTGGGCGGATTAATAATTTCAAAATCCTTTAACTTTTACTAAAAGCCTTGCAATAAAACTTAAAACCATCTAACTTTTGCAATTTTTAATCTAATTCTTGAATTGCCAACCCGACCGTTCAGAGTTCAAACAATTCATTTAAATCGAACTAGATTTCTCTAAATCGTTTCCACTTTGTTTAACTATCTGTGAATACGCCAACTGTCTAAGTTTGGTGAGTCTAATTTAGATCTACGTAGTTAAGCGAATATTCTAGTGACATAAATTGTCCATTAGAAGATAGATCCGACATAATAACCGACATATATCCGACAATTAATGTGGTGAATGAGATAATTCGGATTCAGAGACACGGTTCGCGCAGTGCTGTGAGTGAGTGTCGGTTCCAGCACGGAACTAATAAACTTACGTGCAAAATAGTCGGCCCACCCCTATATTTTCTATTTGTGAAACAATGACGGGCCTGTTGGTCTAGTGGTTAGCGGCCCTGACTGCTAAGCCGGAGGTCATGGGTTCGATTCCCACCCAGGACAAACTTTGTGTAATGAGCATGATTGTTTGTTCTGTGTCTGGGTGTGATTTATCTATAATATGTATGTATTTATAAATTATATAAGTATGTATATCAGTTGTCTGGTTACCATAACACAAGCTTTGCTTAGCTTGGGATCAGATAGCCGTGTGTGAGTTGTCCCAAGATATTTATTTAATACCTCCATTTTTTTTTAAACTTATTTTAAGGTACACTTTTCAATAATGTTAAACTTACCGTTTCATTTACTTTAGGGTATTAAACGTTATTGTTTACTTGAGTTTTTTTTTTAAGAAATTTATTCCTTTACCGTTTTACCATTTGTAAAGAGGGGTGGGTCGTTTTTTTGCGCGGAATTGTATTTGTATGGCCTACAGATAGTTGTTCCGAGTCTGGCTGTTTGTATATGAAGGTTTATGTTTGTACACGTCCTCACAATACAGAAGAAATTCATATAGTGGGGTAAAGTTAAAAATAAAACTTGAATACCAAAGATGAAGCAATATCGGAAGGTCTTTTGAATACAATTCTTTTTCCATAGAGACGAGTGTGATCTAAGCCTTTTGAAAATGTTTACCCCAAAGCCAATAATATTCTTCCGTTCCGACCGAACTCAATAACTTTGGTGCACTTCCCTAACTCACATAGTCAGATGGGACGACCGACACGACCGGGGAGAGATCAGGCCCAGGACCAACTACTTTACGTAGTTAATTCTAAGTTAAGTTTTCTGCAAGTAGTACTCGGTATGCTTTACAGTTATAAAGTGTATGACAAGATGTTATATTATTAGTTAAAGCGAAAGCATTCACTAATAATTTATTCAAATTAAAACCTTTACAAAAAGTGTACTTACATCTAACCAACAGTAAAAAGATTTTTCACACAATTATTAGTGCCTAAAAATAAACAAAAACTAAGATAATTTAATTATAGGAGCAAATAATAGTTATTCGGAATTACAATGTAAGGTAGCGACCCGCCCGATCTACGTTAATTTAAACCTGTGTTTCAGGCATTCACTCACTAACAAAACACGAAATAACGAAGCTGAAATTATGTAGGTAGGAGGCGTCGAATTTCCCGATTGGGTGTACCGATTGTCATGATTCTTTTTTTATTTGAAAGCTGGTGCTTCCCGTGTGGTCCCATTGTCACCATTTCAATATCTGATGATGGGATCTTGTAGAAATCGAGGGAACTCTTCAATAAATAACAGCAGATTAACCGCGATTGTTGCTATAGGATATCTAAGCATTGTTTACACCATCACACAACATAAAATCACGCGTGTACACTCGAAAGGGTAACACAGATATATTCAGTAGTATTCGAAAATTTGTCCTCCAAGTAAACGCCATCGCATAAGTATTCTGCTTTCTTATGACTTTTTAGTGGTGTTAAGTTAATTTACGTAGTATGACAGTTACTTCATGGATTTGGATGACAGAAAGTTGATACTAAAAAGCAAAAAATAAAAAAACTTTTAAACAAAAAAAAAAACAACCGCCTTCAAAAACTAAAAAGTGAAAAATAACTTTAGCTTTGGAAGTCGGTGGCAATACAAAACAATAAACAGAACCAAAGCCACCGACTTCCAAAGCTAAAGTTATTTTTCACTTTTTAGTTTTTGAAGGCGGTTGTTTTTTTTTGTTTAAAAGTTTTTTTTATCATTAAATATCAACTTTAATATTATTTATTTCAGATATTCAGGAATAGTGAAATATCTAACCTGCTGATGATACAGAAGCACATAGACCTACTAATTTCAGTAAAGTGACCTATTCATAGTCAGGAACAACAGAGTGTTCAATGCAAAGCAATCAGCGCTAATTCCTACAGCCGGACAGGCTACGCATTGAGCTGTATCTAGTCACAAATAACATGGCCGCTGTAGTAATTATCCTCAGTGTCCGGGCTGTGAATAAGGCGCATTTTATCGTGTGTAGTAACGGTGGAGCCAGACGAGCGTCATTTTTACCCGACTGCGACAAAAGGAGGGTTATGTTTTTTGAGAGTATGTATGTATGTAAGTATGTATGTATGTATAATTGTTTGGCACGCTCTGCAGCCTGAACGGCTCAATGGATTTGAGCTTGAAAGATGTCGTTAGAGTCGTATTTACTGTGAGAGTGACACTGGGTATATCAAAATGACTGCTGACTGCTACAATTTTAAGTGCAATCGGGTACAACGACTTTCTTGTTTTAGGGCTTTTTCATAAATATTTAAAAAGCAGTCGGGTTTTTTAGTTTTTTAAATTACCGTTTTTTGCGTTGTGAGTCGCGTAATTTCTGTCGTGTAATTTCTGCTACATTCGATTTCATACAAAACTCCTGTTTCGTTCACGCGGCGACTCAAAATGAGTTGTCAGTTTCAGTAGAAAGTAAATTACACAACCGAAATTCTGCGACTCACGACTCACATAATTACGCTCGTTTGGCCTCACCCTAATCCGTACTAATATTATAAATGCGAAAGTAACTCTGTCTGTCTGTCTGTCTGTCTCTTCTTCACGCCTAAACCAATGAACCGATTTCAATGGTATTTGGTACAGATATAGTCTGGGAGGATAATTTTCATCCCGGGAATCCCCCGGGAACGGGAACTATTAATCCACGCGGACGAAGTCGCGGGCAAAAGCTAGTAAGTTATATGTATACGTTTTTGTCGAAATGCCAGACAACGTTACTAATGGAATAAGTGTATCTAATGAAAACGTTAATTTGTGTGTTCATTGGAGCTTATCTGTAGTGTTATTGAGATTTGGGATTGTATGAAAGGTTTTTGCTTCGTACCGTTTTTTCGAGTAGACTAAATTAATACTTGTTTTTATGAAAACGTTGAAGTTGATCACTTTATCGGATTTGTAAAGCTATTGAAGTATTAAGTTTGTAGTATTTTATTTTTAGGTACCCATCTACTACTATTTTTGCTTTCGAAAATTGTAGCTATTAGATCTCTAGTTACCTAAATAATACCTGAATTTATAATCAAATGTATCATCGCCATAAAAAGAACTTTTGGATCGAAATCGAACAAATAAATAAATCTTAAGATTTATTTATTTGTTTAAACATTAGAATTCCTCTTTTCATATCAAAATAATTCTATTATTCAAAAATAAATAATATTAATAACATATATTATTTTTTTTTTATACATATTTCTATTTATTTGTTTTATTGAATTTCTTTTTTCTTTTCATTAGAATTTCTCTTTTTTTTGACAATAGGCTCGCCCCCTATTACATGGGACCTAAATATACCGGCGAACTGTGGGTGTACATTGGTTGACCTCTGCCTAACCCTTCGGGGAATACAGGCGTGATTGTATATTTTGTATATAATTCCTCTTTTGTAGGTTTCCTTAAACGGCGACTGCACCCGCTGATAGTAGTTACGTACCGTAGTTACACGACGTGCAAATAAAAATTGTACTTACATTAATGATCTCGTATTCTTAGCTGGAACTTTCGTTTACTACAAAGTTACCAAACTCTTCCTGCTTTTCCACCATTTAATATCCTTTTGTCATTCGTAACTTAATTCCGGAGAATACAAGACATTCTGAATTTATTGGCCAAGCAAAAGTTTACGAACTTAAACACTAAAGTACTAACACGTCCCTAGTTTCTGAGATTAATGAACGTTTAAAACGAGTCATTTTGACACTGCGTCTGAAGAACTGGAGTTAATCCTTGCTGCAGTGGGTTTCTCGTAAATTAGCGTAGTCATTTTAATTTTAGATGGATTTGCACCAAGTCTTGACTCTAGTCTTTTTTTTTATAGATCATAAATCATCAAATAACTTCCCCCGCCCTGGACGGGGCGGGAGGGACTGTCAGACTTTTACTGAAAAACCCATCTATGTTCCTTCATGTGCCCTTTGCGTTCCGGGGGCGCGGTATCTCTTTCGAACAACCCGCAGCCCCGGCAAACTCTAGACTCTAGTCTAGGTCAGAAGTGACGGACACAAACTCGTCGATTTTTTTTTTGACCTATGAGAAGTTATCAAATGGCTTATTCCGCCCTTGTGTCAGACTTTTACTAACTAAAACCCATGTTCTTTCTTGTACAGAGAAATTTCTAGAGTGGGGTAAAGTTTTTTTTTTACCATAAGCGGCATTTACAACTTAATTATTTCGCGTGTTGATTTTCTTATCAAATTCTTATTGCGTGTTTAATAAAACCGTGATTACATTACAATGCTGTACATAATAATATTAAATACCAACGGAAGTTAGGTTCCGGAGTTAGGCATTTCGTTTATTTCTAGCTGTTACTAGATTTTTGAAGTCTTAATAGGCACTTAAAATATTACTAGTAGTAATAGGTAATCTGATGTAGTGATAAGCATAATGATACTATTTTATGAAGGTCAAAAAATTATGTCGGAAAATGCTTATTGGATTAATTTTTTGATTATTTTATTGGTAGGTACTGTAGGACTTCAGCTAGTTGAGCCATATTCAACCTTATTTTGTAGGACATTCCTGTGAGATTACATTACAGTTGTTACAAATTTATTTCTATTGCTACTAATTAATAACAAAACCAAGGTTAGTAAGTTAGGACCAAGATTAAATCTAGATAGATTACAAATTATGAATAAATAGAAACTTACCATGTCGAGTATAGTAAGCACGATACCTATAATGTTTAAAGTATTTTAAATGTTGCCTTCATTTACAAGACATTACAGAGAATGTTCATACCAACATACATTAAAATAGATAAATAAATCTTTTTAATTACGGTCTACCTACTCGTGTGTACGTCATGTTGGCCATTATAAACGTTTTATTTTTGTTTCGGTTTTGAAAATCCTCTACAAGAACCGCCACCCTTTTTTTCTTGGGGAAATTCTCATGAGTCTGCTACCACTGTCGAGAGCCCGATATTCCCTTGACGTATGATCCACGCCCTCGACTATGTTTCCCACTCTGGGAGGCGGAACAATCTGTCAGACTCTTACTGACCAAAAACCACCAAGATGTTCCCTTCACACACTTACGCCGGGGACACTGGATGAGCCTTCTGCGACCCAGGACTGGCGCCGAGCCGCCTCTGGGGGCCTGTTCAAAAGCCATTTTATATTTAACCCAATACCCTACACGTGTGTATAAAAGTCTCAAGTCTAGTCTCATGTTTTTCAAATAAAATATTTTTTATCTTTTAAGAAGCCTTTTTATTTTTTATTTTCTCTTTTATTTGTATTACACTGCCAATTGATATTAAATTTCATTTCAATTGTACGCCTGCTGTCTTTTGAAACATATGGCATATTTAAAATGTAAAAAAAAAAATACTCAGCATACTGTACACAGAATCGACTGTTCTTATTACCAAACATACATAGACCAATCAATCTTTTCAAAATTAATTCACATCCATTGCTCACCGCGAAACACGAAATCCATTGCCATCTTTCAAAAGCCCGTAATGTATAACGCTTCATACCACAATTGTCAGATAGATAAGTAACATGAAGTTATCTTGTGGAGGAAAACAGAAACGTTAATCATACAGATTGAATTTATGATACTCGAAACATTACACAGGCAGTTACGCGCTTCAAAATATCGCTTTCATTTTTGCTGGTAATTCGTGTGGAATTGTCTTTTAAAGTATGGTTACATTATTTTTGATGGCAACGCAGCGGTGATTTGAAAATGGAATCATTTTTAACCGACGTCAGAACAATGAGGTTGTATGTTCGAGTGCATGTTGTATCTTTGTTTTTAATGTAGATTCACCGATTTCTCCGCCATTGTCTAACGATTATCAAAATTCTTTTAAAAATGCAGTACCAATGCCGCTGAATTCCAAATCTAAATTTATTTTTCACTTTTTTGTTTTTGAAGGCGGTCGTTTTTTTGGGGTATTTTTCTAGAGATTAGCTTTGCTAGTAGAGTTTTTTTTGTAGTGACCTTGCAGTAGTGAGGTAACTAAGTTTTTTTACCAACATAGTTTATAAGTAAATTGTTACTAGTATGTTTAGTCTTGATACTTGTAAATAAATGTTCTATTTTTGTTTTTTTGAGAAATTGGTATGTTGGTTTAGACTGTTTATGTGTCAGGTTTGAGCAAATAGGAGTTGAAAAAAAAAACGGTGACGATTCTATACATTTATTTCTTGCCTTTTACATACGATTATACGGTAAGAATACAATGCAACCGTCCTAAGGACCCTGCGCACGCTCTTATAACCTCTGTGGTCGTGAAGGCTGGAGGCTGCGTCACGCCCCTCACTAAAAATCAGCAAGTTCCGATGTAATTTGAGCCTTCGGACTAGGATCTTTATAGCTGCTTTTATTTGTTTAAGTCTTATATAGTTTAATCTGAAACTTGATCTGGACTTGCCTGAAAACGTGTTAACACTTTGTATGATGTAAAAATCTGTGAATGTATACAGCCATTCCTAAATTACTTATAAAAACTTACTATCTATACATACATCCAGAATTACATCAATAATTAAAAAATACAGGCCTTTTGGGCTAACACTGGAATGATAACAAATAGAGACAAGAGTGAAGGACATGAGTATTGAAAACAATAGAGCTCGATTGCCCACTACTACATTATTTATCATTGTTTATATTTTCGCCCCGAAACTCCATCGCTGGTACTAACCCAGTATCATGTAGTGCTAGTCCTAATACAAGTACAAAATATACCTACGATTATAAAAAAAAATACAATTATAGAACCTCGATTATCCGAACCCTCAATTTTCCGAACGCTGACTTCCACTATCCGAACCCTCAAATATCCGAATATAGGCGAGAATTTGTTGCTGAAAACGAGTTGCAGCTGTTCGTCAATAAAAAAATGACTATTTTATTAGAAAAGCATTGGACTTTTTCTTTATTGTGTTTCAGCGTTAATATGTATGTCACATTTTAATAGACAGTACAGTTTTTAGGTGAAAAGGTGTTGTTTTTGTTTGATCTTATCCCAAAAACCCACATTTTGATTATCCGAGCTTTCGATTATCCGAACTAGTCTCGGTCCCAATGAGTTCGGATAATCGAGGTTCTACTGTACTGATAATACTGACACAGGTAATATTGATAAGATCCTATGAAGTTTGGGGTGTAATAAGATACATCACGTAGCCGTTAACTACGTGTGCTGACTATCCAAGACTGCAGTGTGAATCTCTAAGCCTCACTTCGTAATTTGAAAGCTGAATTCGCAGTGAGATTACAAAATGGTATTCTGTTAAACACGATCACGCCGGTGACGTCACCACGGCGAACGAATACTAAACCAATGACAAGTTGGTTCGTTATCGAAGTGAGCGCGATCACTTTAGTGAGACTCGTTTTCGAGTTTGCATTTTAGAGAATCGCACTACTGATATCTAACATGTTTGAGCAAAAATGATTAATGGTATCGCGCAAAACATTGTGATAGGTGCATGCAACTGTACAGGTGCCGTGTGGATATTCAAAGTTAAGGTAACATACAGGAAAAGTTTTTAACCAGTGCGTAAATCTTTTTTGGTAGTTCAGGGTCAGTAATAGAACACATTTTCGTGTTTAGTTAAAAAAAAAAAAAAAAATTTCATCCTTATCCGAGTTTGAAATAAGCAAAACATGGACATAATCTATTCGCCATACTATCAATGAAAACTCGCGGCCGCCGCCCGGGCGCATGGCTGGGGTGAGGGGGTGGGAAATGCGCTAGCGCCGAGTGGCAATAAAATATGGTTTTTAAGTAAAAATGTTTCGTAAGCGATAACTTTTTTTTTTAGTACCTACTAAGACATATCAAAATAAAATATACGTGTTTAATAAAACGTGTTGAAGTTTATTATGGCAAAATTTACGCACTGGTTAAAATTTTTTCCTGTATAGTAAAACTAATTTTCGTAAAAAAACATTTGTACAAAAAATTACACTTTCACAATCAATACGTCCGTAACTAAACGGTTCCCAGATAAACAGTAATGATCGCAATAATGGGAATAATATGTATCCTCCGACTTCTTTAGGCTCTCCGCCCACGATCAATTATTTGACCGATTTTTTGTCGGCCGTGTGCGTTGGTGTATTGAAATTCATACGTTTCATATCTCATCATCTGCTTAGCCTTTTTCCCAACTGCGTTGGGGTCGGCTTCCAGTCTAACCGGATGCAGCTGAATACCAGTGTTTTACATGGAGCGACTGCTTATCTGACCTCCACAACCCAGTAACTGGGCAACACGATACCTCTTGGTTAGACTGGTTGTCAGACTTCTTGGCTTCTGACTATCCGTCACGACTGTCAAAGATCTACGAATGACAGCCGGGACCAACGGCTTTACGTGCTTTCCGAGGCACGGGGGTATCACACCACCAACTTCCAAACTCCGGGCTGCTACTGAGAAATTCCTAATGGAAAAACCCAATACCACTTTTTGCCCGACCTGGGAATCGAACCCGGGACCCCTTGCTCAGCAGTTGCGCTTTGCGAAAACGAGACCAACGGACAGTTTATAGGTTTCATATATGCAGACAAAAAGAAGTCCAAATCGGTCAAACAATCGGTCGTGGTCGGAGAGGCTTAAGTGTCTTTTAACACCCGTTATATCAACATTTCGCCTCCGTATCTTGAGTATAGGCGACAAGTCAGCGTGGAACATTTTAAATTAATATTTAGTGCCCTTGCAGTGCCCTTCATAGCCTTTCCGACATATCCAACTAAACTAATTCAAAAAGTCAGTATAATCAATATCAATGAGTGCGTCTTCATCCTGAAATAGGTAAAGAAAATAAAAATTAAAATGGTTATTTAAACAAAACATAATGACAGAGAAAAGGAAAAATTTACTAATTGACAATTTAGTCGAGTTTTATATCCAAGCATACTTTTTTTTTTTTTTTTTTTTATAGACGGGAAATCGTCAAATAACTTCCCCCGCCCTGGGCGGGGCGGGAGGGAGTGTCAGACTTTTACTGACTAAAACCCGTCTATGTTCCTTCATTTGCCCTTTGCGTTCCGGGGGCGCGGTATCTCTTTCGAACAACCCGCAGATCCAAGCATACTAAGGCCCACTTTCACCAAAGTCCCTAAATATATTTAGCGCTAAATGTGTTTAAATTATCATTCTGACTCTGTCACCTTCCAATAATGTGACAGGGATGCAATGATGTTCTAAATACGTTTAGGCACTTAAATGTATTTAGTGATTTAATGACAAGTATATATAAGATAAGTTATCTAAAGTTAGAAATTATATTAGTTTAGATTAATTATATACAATGTCTAATTTTTAATAGGGTTTAGTTTATTGTTTTCAATTTTTTGTTCATGTTTTTTAGTATTAGTTTGTAGTAGATAAGTCTAGATTTAATTATTGTTTTGGAACCACTCTATTGTTTTGGGTTCCACCTGTAAAATAGTGTGAGTTAGTTAAATAAATAAATAAATAATAAATAAGTCTATATATTCAAGTATAAAAAGTAATGCTTTGTATGTACCCTCGTTCTTCACGGTACTTACGTCAAATCCGAAGAAAGCATCAACCGCCTTGTCAAATTCCATGTCCGATGTGTCTCTGCCCTCGCCCTCCTCTTCTTCTTCCTCATGCTCTTTGTCTTTTAATAAAAAAATACCAAATTTTAATCATTTGTAGTTCTAGAGCTCTTTCTGAAAGAGCTCTTCCGGTGAAGTATTACCACAATACCTATTTCTGCTGCAAAGAAAGCGTTGCTGTGTTCCGGTTTCAAGGGTATGGGTGCCGCTGTAATTATAGGCACACGAGTCATTTCAACTTTGTCTCTGGGATGGCAACGCATTTGCAAGGCCTCTGGTATTGTAGATGTCTATAGATAGCGGTGACCACTTAACATCAGGTGGGCCGTCAGTTCGTCTGTCATTCAATGACACAAACAAAAAACAAAGAGAATTTGAACAGAACTATGATCAGTTTTACAATTGCCACTAACCGCGTTATCTTATTTATATTATGATATTACGAAAAATATGCTTCCAACCTGTTCTTTTGGAAATGTATGAGAGAGGCGTGTATCCAGACGTGGCGGTCCATTTTTTACTGCTGTGGCTGATATGATGATGACTTGAAAACCAGCAGTGCAGTTGACTGGTGTACCAGGCACTAAAAGCTTACCAGCATCATCTTCATCCGTATAAACAGGCGGCACTATGACCTGGAGCTCAGTGCCGTCGTCCAGTTGAACGACATCCAGCATAACGTACTGCTGGCCGTCATCTCCTGTCACTCTCACCAACTTGCCAGGCTCCTTGTCTTCGTTGGGAAGACCCCGCTTTAAGTCTTCCACTTCATCAGAGTCAAGCAAGCGAATACCCTAGGTATTTAAATGATATGCTTTAAAAAGGGTCACATGTACATGTGACCAAAAGAGCAATGGTTATGTGGATGGATGGATTGTGTGAAGAATGATATGAAAGAGAAGAGAATCTGATAGCATGACGATTGACAGGTCGGCAGAAGAAAACGACCCCAAGTAACATGGACTAAGGGCAGGAAGATGTGTTAAAAAAAGGTTTTCCGAAAAACATGAGCCTAAAAAAATTGAATTTTGAAAATGGAAAAATAGTTTATATTTTCTGGGTTACGGAACCTCGGTGGGCTTGCCCAATTTGAATTTCGCCGGTTTCTTGTCATTCTACTAAATCCTGCAGTGTTATGAAACATGGCACACCATACAATATGATAGAAGATTTATTGTAAAATATTACTCACCTCCAAAGGCTCTTCATTGATGATATTAAGCTTCTTCTGCCCGTCAATGGGGGTGTTCCCGTTTTGCTCAGACTCCAAGTCGTGGACTGCCAGGTGTCGGGTCAGATTACCCTTGTGAGCAAACGAGCGCTCGCAACTGAGGCAAGAGTGCGTCTTTTCCATGCATGGCGTCTGCACGAAGTCCGGGTTGTGATACAAGTTCATATGACGACGGAGCAACTGTTTTTGCCTGGAATAGGGTGATGTTTCACTAACGAATCGTCGTTGAATGCTACAACACCGTCCATTGTATATAGGGTGTAAGGGACATCTATCCTCAAACTAAAACCATGAATTCTCTATTCTGGACTGCGTTCTGGATAACAAGATTTTTTAAGAGGAAAACCATAAGTAAAGAGATATGGAGGTTTTTAATACTTTTCTGTCAAGTGAAAATTCGCTTTTAATCCATCTGTATCGTCCTCAGCGGCTAGTAAAAAAATATTTTGCACTTGTTTTAGGTCAACAAATATCGTTATTGTTATTACAGCCAAATAAAAAAGCACAAGGCCAAATTTTCAAACTTCATCTGCCGAAAAAAGGAAAAAAAAAACAAAAATGCCTGCAAGTAATTGCACTTTTTCTGAAGTCGGATAATATTCTGAGGGCACTAGCGAAGTTCACGGATAGATGTCCACCCCGTATATTTTTACCAGTTTTTTGACCTGCTATGTAGTAAATAATCTAACTCCCATGGAGTGTGGTACAAACCTGAAGGCACTATCACACAAGTCGCAGACGAACGGCTTCTCTTGAGAGTGTAGGTGCATGTGCATGTTGAGGTAACTCTGCGTGGTCGAAGCGTACGCGCACAGGTTACACTTGAAGCATTTCTCGCCATTGTGTGTCTGTGATACAACCGTATCATTATTGTATACGTACAATTGCATAGTAAAAAGTTGGACTGCGTAAGGCCCTATGATAAGAAAATGTAATGTAATGTCGACAATAATGCATCTCGGCAACAAATAAGGTACAAAATAGCGACGTAAGTTGTATCCAATAACCGCCAAAAGCACAGAAATTTTGATGTTTTCATTAAATAAAAATAATACTCGGCTCTGTGGAATAATTTATAGTTATATCTTTAGTTCATTAAATTCCCTATAATAACATTTCATAACATATGTACGTATAGTTTATGCTCAAAATTTTGAGATCTACTTTCTGTGCGATTTTTTTACGCTTCTTTGCCTTTTTTACCATACTGCTACTGCTGTATTTTCATGAAATGTTTATAGATTTCTTTGAACCCTTGAAAATATTTTTTTTTTTTTTCAGGCTTATAATATGTACTGGATAGCCCCTTATAGCCTCCAAAGGGTCCTAATTACAGAATAATACTTAATACCTTGTTGTGCTGTTTGTAGGAGTACCGGTCCGGGCAGGCCGTCCCGCAGGTGCGGCACGTGATAGGCGCAACTGACGTGTGCAGCTTCTGCACATGGATGCTCAGGTCTGTCTTACGGCTGCATTTGGCCGGGCACAGCTCGCAGGAAAACACCGGCTTCTCGGGTACTAAGCGAATATACCATGATATTGTTACACACCAACTGCCTTTTTAGCCTAGTGGTCCTTACCGCGACTGCTACTGCTAGAGGTCTTGGGTCCGATTCGCAGGTCTAGCAAAAAGTGTTATTGGGTTTTTCTATGAAATTCTCAGTAGCAGTTCGAAGTTAGGATTTGTGCCCGATCAATGGCAATAGGCTTGCCCCCTATTACATAAGACTTAAACATACCGGCGAACTGTGGGTGTGCATTGGTAATTGGTACACCTCTGCTTATCTCTTAGAGGAATAAATTTACGTAGAGAAATATGAATGTAGAAACAATATACGTATCTATAAAAGTGAGCGAAAATATTAACAACTGAATGACAAAGTAACTACAGATGAATAATATAAAAGATGACATCATCGTCATGTGCCTGAAAAAGTGAGATAGGTGGAAGAATAGGTACCTATTTTTGCGCAAACCTCAACAAATTTGGAATAAAGGCGGGAGGTTGTTAATACTTATAGGAATACGTAGTCCCCTTAATGAGGCTGTTCTCTCGTAACTAGTAAACATTTTAACTAATCTTATCCTAACCCTGTTAATATTATAAAAGCAAAAGTTTGCGAGGATAGCTATCTACCCATACATCCACCCATCCTAACAAAGAAACACAAAGATACATCACAAAAAAGATAAAATTTGGCACTGAGATAGATTGCAGTGTGGAATAATACATAGGAAACTTTTTGTTACTTGAAAAAATGAACGGTTCCCGTGAGATAATATCTCACATTTGTCGCGGGTAGTGATATATAAACTTACTGTTGTGGATACGCCGGTGTGCCTTCAGCAATCTGGAGTGCGCGAAGCTTGAGTCGCAGTCGTCGCACTGGTACGGTTTCTCGCCAGTGTGCTTGCGGGTGTGACGCTTCAGTTGGAACAGCTCCAGGGTCGAGTATGTGCAGTACAAGCACTACACACACATTTATTTACAGTTACAAGTATATATCTGTATACACCAAACCCACTTTCACCACAAATCACTAAACATATTATTCATCACTAAATGTATTTCAATTGTCATTCTGTCTCTGTCACCTTCTAACAGGGATGCAACGATTTTCTAAATACGTTTAAGCACTAAGACCCACTTTCACCAAATCACAAAATACATTTAGTGTAGTTTGTACTTCCTGATTTTCGTGAAAGTGGGCCTTAGCATCATTGTAAAGAAAATATCTTCTAAAGGATTGATTCAAATGGAATAGATGTCACGAATGTCATATTCTGGATCATAAATGACTATGAAATATGAATATGAAAATATACAAAAAAAAATGCTTTTTTTGCCACGTGTATACATGTTCATTCTCAGACGTTCAAATGAAAATTTTGAAAACATTTTTTCACGGGCTTTTAAAATATACTGTACGTTCCAAATAATACGTTTATTTAAACAAATATGGGAAATGTTAACTTAAAAAAAGTCCAGCACCTAAAATACAAAACATCGCAGAACATACACGGGGGTGTTCTGGGACATCCAGGAAAAGAGGCTTCCAAATTTTTCTTTTTGACATCGCTACATTTAAACAGGTTTATTCAAAGAGATGGTCCTTGACAGATTCCAGTGTTAATAGGTGATTTTACCTGGTAGGGTTTCTCCCCAGTGTGGCAGAGAATATGGCGGCGCAGCTTGGATATCTCGACGGACGCGTATTCACAATACAGACACTTGTGGGGCTTGTCACGCGTGTGCTTGTAGCGCACGTGACGAACCATCTCGCCTGGGAACAAACGACTCCATCAAAATCTATTATTCAAACTAGACCGTTCACTTTTAAAAAAGCTGATAACTTTGAAACGGCTGAACCGATTTCTATTAGCATCATCTTCCTGCCCTTATCCCATATTACTTGAGGTCGGCGCAACATATTTTCTGTCTCCATGCCGTCCTATCAACCGTCATGCTATCACTGACTCCCGTCTCTTTTATATCATTCTTCACACAATCCATTCATCTTTTCTTTGGCCTCTCTCTTCCTCTTCATCAATCCATCCGATTTCCATCAATCATAGTTAAAAACACTCCCGACTAATCCACCTTTCAAACAAAATCAAAATCGGTTCATGCGTTCCGGAGCTACTATGCCACAGATAGACACACACACACACACACAGATATACACGCCAAACTTATAACACTCCGTCGTTTTTGCGTCGGGGGTTAAATGTCTAGAGGAGGCCTATGTTCTGCAGTAGGCTCTTGAAAGATGATAGACAGTTGGAACTCACCAGAGGTAGTAAAAGAGCTGTTGCAAATCTTGCAGACGTGAGGTTTGATGCCTTTGTGCCAGTTGAGGTGGTTTTGAAGAGAGGTGATGGTCTTATAGCCGCGCTCGCAAACGTTGCACTTGTGAGGCCGGTCCTCCGAGTGAGTCCTCATGTGACGCTGCAGCAGGTAGCTGGTGGGACAAATATTCGCATGCACTAACAATCCTTTTTATTTTGTCGCTAACAATATTAATTCCATGAGCAATGAGCAGATGATTTTTTTAAATTAATGAAGTTATTCTTGTCCCAATCCTTAATCATGAGATTAAGGATTGCCAGGGTTGCGGATTTGTTCGATAGTGTCACCGCGGCCCTGGAACGCAAAGGGCATTAAGGAGAACACGTATAGATTTTAGCCAGTAAGAGTGTGATACTCCTTTATGCTCTACCCAGAGCGGAAAAAACAATTTGATGATTTCGAGTCGTTAAAAAAAAAGGTACTGGTGTACACATTTAAATGTACACATGCGAATTTACATATACACGCTTACTTTTACATCGTTCTGGAACCGAAAGCCATGAGCTCTATCATAGTAAACAAACTATTGGCACAATTGCTTTTAATAAATAACAAAAAAAAAATGTTCTGTGAAATAGTGAGAACTCGAAGTAACGCTTTCTTGCAGTCAATGCATATTTGTGTATTAACTTTATCGGCCACACATGCGAACGGTAGCCTTAGACAAATCCATTTATCGCTCACACAGAAGCGCTACTAACACTTAACTCGAATAACAACACCATCAATTCACCACTACCACCACCTTTGGTTGACTGGAAGAGAATGCCTAAGGCATTAAGTCCGCCTTTGTACTTTTTCTTACGTAAAGTTAAAATAAATAAATGAATAATGTCAAAAAATAGCGATAAATGTCCAAATTCTTTCAGACGTCTTAAAAAAAAAGAATAATTACGCCAATAGTAACTGTTACTCGACTGGAGTTCCTGTGTGCTCCAGAACGATATAAAAGTAACCGTGTAAATTGGAGGGGTCGAGAAACAAGTGATGATAGTAACCCGCGGCTAGCAGTGTAGGAGCAGAAGTTGCATTTGACCGGGCCCGTCGGGACATTCTTCTCCCGCTTTTTCTTCTTCTTCTTCTTCTTCTCCTTGGGAGTGTCCACAAAGAGCTCGACACCCGCTTCTTTGTCCTCGCTTGGTCGCTGGGTGTGGATGTTGTAGCCGTCGTTCTCTTCCTCCTCAGCTTGGGTCTATTGTTAAATGTCTTCATATATTAATAGGGTCTTGCTTAAAATAGGGTACATTTTATTTGAAGTTTTCATAACAAATTAACAATGCTTTATTGTTTGAAATTTAGAATGGAATGTCACAGTTACATTCGTGACTCGTAGAGGGAGAGTGATTCCGTAAATAACTGCTTTTTTATAGTTTTAAATTAAGTTAAGTTACTAAGTATGTGAAGGACACTGAGCAAGGCGGTGGAGAGCTTTGTCATGCTCACTTTAATGTCTCGCTGATGGTGGCGCGTGCATTGGATCGTTCGGTTCTCTTCAAGATGGTTGAGCTAAATGGTGCTGATGCACGCGTCAAGCTCGTGAAAAGGTGCTGTCAGTTGGGATTGGTCATCTCTTTACTGCCATGGCACTACATCTTTATTATAATTTTGTTATTTTTTATATTCACCTTCATTGTTTTCACATATAGAAGCAATAAGAATTATGTAATTAAGTTTTTGTAAAAAACCAAATTGAAAGAAAAGAGTGTTCAAGGAGTTTCTTGCTCGTTCTACTCCATGGAGACCTACGTTTTGGAACGAGCAACTAGCTTCAACTAGTCTGTAACTTCTTGACAATTCAAAAGTGCCTGTAAATGGTCTAATTGAAATAAATGCTTTGACTTTGACTTTCTATTATGATTGTTTTTGGAAGTGTGTTCCACTCTTGATACTGATTTTTTTTTTGTATGACTTAAGCAAGCCGACACCTCACCTGATGTTAAGTGGTACCACTACCTTACACATCTGCAATACCAAAGACCTTGCAAATGCGTTGCCATTCCAGAGAAAAAATTAAAATGTGTCTGTAATTACATCGGCAACCATACCCTTCAAACCGGAACACAGAACTGCTACTTTGAGGCAAGAATAGGTATGGTGGTAGTACTCCGTCGAGTTCCTTCACAAAGAGCTCTACTACTAAGTAAACCAAAAAAAAAAAAAACTCTGAAACTGAATTGCCAAGAAAAGAAGCATATTAAAAACTTTTCCTGTATGTGCGGAACCCTAATGAAAATGAAATTACACAATATAAATACCTAAATCCTTTTCATACCTGGCTCACGTTCACATCAATTTTGATGGTTCTCTTGGTGCCGTCCACAATCACATAGCTGATTTTCTCGTTGGTCTTAGGAGCGGCATAGTTGACCGCTTGGTAAGCCTCTTCCTGATTGGGCAGTACTGGGTCAGTAATTTCTGGAGCCTCCTGTATTGAATTTCAGTAAATGCTTGGTAATTGCTTGTATTATTTTTTATTCAATAATTTATATTTAGCACGTAAAACCATTGATCCCGGCTGTCATTCGTTGATCTTTGATAGTCGTTACGGATAGTCTGACAGCCAGTCTAAGAGAAGGTATCGTGTTGCCTTGAACTGGGTTGTAAAGGTCAGATAGGCAGTCGCTCCATGTAAAACACTGATATTCAGCTGCATCCCGTTAGACTGGAAGCCGACCCCAATATAGTTAAGCAGATGATGAATTTATAATTTATCTACCTTGATGTTATAATTAGTTTAGCGTAAGATAAGGCTCAAAATAGGCAATCTCAAGTGGCAATAGGCAGAGCACATAGCTCGTAGAGCGGATAGCTATTGGAGTCGTCAGGTTCTCGAGTGGCTGCCTCGCACCGCATGTGCAGTCCGGGAAGGCCCTGCACGAGGTGGACCGACGACCTATTAAAAACCGCTGGATGCTGGCACCGCAGGACCGGTCATTGTGGCTATCTTTAGAGAAGGCTATATCCAGCAGTGGACGTTGTTTGGCTGATACGATAATGAAGGCAAAAATTGATTTCGAGTAAGTGACTTTGCCTCTATTTACAATAAAATATCTTTATACTTTCAAAACAAAATAATCCTCATCATATTAAAGATGACTAACAACGATGATGATGATAATGATGATAACTGCCTCGTTGGCCTAGTGGTCCTGAGCGCGACTGCTACGCTAGAGGTCCTGGGTTCGATTCCCGGGTCGAGCAAAAAGTGTTATTGGGTTTTTCTATGAAATTCTCAGTAGCAGCTCGGAGTTTGGATTTGTGCCCGGTTAATGGCAATAGGCTCGCCCCCTATTACATGGGACCTAAATATACCGGCGAACTGTGGGTGTACATTGGTACACCTCTGCCTAACCCTTCGGGGAATACAGGCGTGATGGTATATATATATATATTAAAGATGAGAAGGAATAAAATCCTTTACTTCAGATTGCACTTACCTCTGTTTCTGGATAGGCTTCAGGCTCGCTAAGGGCCGAGAACTCGTCTTCGGTTGACTGGTAATAGTATTTGCCTTCGTCATCCATAAAACACTCAATGAGATCCGCTGGTAATTCTTCTTCTTCTTCTTCTTCATCACCCGTTGCAGTATTGACTAAGAAAGCAAAAATGTAAATGTAATGTAATTCTCCAGACCGATTCCGGCTACATTCGCTAATCTTAAAGCAGACTAGCCACGTACGTAAGACGTCCCATAAGACTATGAGAGTTAGGAGAGGGATTGCACCAGTATTTGCGCACACATTTGTGCACTATAGTATGCCTGCTTACTTGGCTAGTCTCCGTTGCTAAGTGTTTGGACTAGTACATTCACAAATCTTTAGAGCAGGGACAAAGATCATTCAAAAACCAATAACGTTTATCCCCCCGTAAACAGTCTAGTATTGATAATTTTTGGAAACGTTGTAAACTTCGTTAAAAATAAAACTAGGTCCGTAAATTTTTATTTCAAATAAATATTCCGTACCATAATATAAACTAATTATCATCCATAAATATCTACATATTATATACTAGCCGTTCCCCGCGGTTTCACCCTCGCTGCTCAGCACCTGTTGGTCGTAGCGTGATGTTACATAGCCTATAGCCTTCCTTAAGAAATGGACTATCCAACACTAAAAGAATTTTCCAATTCCAACCAGTAGTCCCTGAGATTAGCGCGTTCAAACAAACAAACTCTTTAGCTTTATAATATTAAGTATAGATTTTTAAATGTAACTAAACTGAATTACACACATACCTAATAAAAACGTACATACCTAGATTATGGTATACTGAATCGAATGAGACCAAAATTGTCTAATTTCGTAAGATGTAAGGGGGTAAAAATATTATTTTCCGAAATAACATTTCGAAAAGAAAATGTAGTTAAATAGCGTGTAAGCCACTCCGCCCACGACCAACGTTTTGTAAGACCGATAATCGAGCCGATTCAATAAATCCATAGTTTTGTGGGACCGACTTTTGGTCGGCCGTGTTTTTTTTTTTTTTTTTTAGAGGTGGTAAAGTCATCAAATGACCCCTCCCGTCCTGGGCGGGGCGGGAGGGGGTGTCAGACTTTTACTGACTAAAAACCATCTATGTTCCTTCGTGTGCCCTTTGCGTTCCGGGGGCGCGGTATCTCTTTCGAACAACCCGCAGTTGTCGGCCGTGTGCGTTGGTATCTAAAATTCATAGGTACCAGTCTCGCGGACAAAAAAAACTTGGTCAAAAAGTCTTCCTCATAAAACATTCTTTGAGAATAAATATTTTAAAAAAAAACTATTTCATAATAACTAAAAAGTCTCACACGAAAATATATGAACGGACAACAAAATCAAATCAACAACAGAACAATAAAACAGATTTTTATTCCAACCCACCTGAGATCATTGTTGATTCGGTGTTCATATGATCGTATGTTTGCTTGTGCGCTTGCTCGCCCTTTCCTTCTTTATCTGAAGGCAGCATGGTGCGTTTTTTGTTTCGGCTTGCCAGGTCTTCGTGGGAAGCCTGCAATTTCCGAGGCTTTTATTCCGGAAAGCTGGGCCAATCGGCCATGCTAAAACAAAGAAAATGTAGTAAGACATATAGACAAATAAATAAACATATTTAAGAGTGCTATGCCTATGAAACACGTGAGCTTTTTATCACTACGCCCTCCCCTGTGGGCTGCAATCCAGAATCGACCGTAATGACAAATTCACCTCACTTGTAAATAGAGTACTTACTGTAGCAAAAATCTACTTAAAAGAAACTCAGAAGTCATTGACAGTCAATGCATAGTACTGCTGGGTCCAGCTCCATAAAATTTTCAAAACAATTCCTTATTAAACAAGAATGCTGGGTAAAAATTACATCATAAGTTTCAATTTTACAGTTTTCATTGATAACTTAAGCGGATTTCACACTAAAACGTAACGCAGTGCCATGCGTGGGGCTGCGTTTATTAATATCGACCGTAAGTAAAGCAAAACACGCATAGTGCAACGCACTGACCACGCATCGAGGCGCGTGGAGGCAGACTGCGCGAAGAGTGCGCATCCCACGCAATCACGCGCGGGGGCGTGGCGTCCCGCCAGGTGACACACTGGGTTCTGCAGTAACGCGCCGATTTTAGCGAAAAATGGACCACGAGGGTAATCGATGTCGGCAGGTAATGTTAAAATAAGAACTGTCCGTACCGGGACTAAATTACGCGACGTGTGAAGACACAGACAAAACCGCATGGAGGTACAATTTGGCGCCACATTCGCCGCGTGGCCGCTCGCGCGGGTGCTACGCGCCGCGCAACCGATACGCGGCGCGTGCCACGTAGTAGTGTGAGATCCGCCTAAGCAGCGCCGTCGAATCGATAAACGGCCCGGTTACTACAGAACCGTTCAAAAATATAACACGCTCCTAATTGGCGACACTGTCCTTTCATCGTTAGGCTTAAAATACTGAAAAAAGTACGAGTAAAAAGTTTTTGTATGCAGTTTACAAAACGTCATAGTGACCATAATGTTGGTGTATATCTAGGCTTAGACTGTCTGTATGTTAGTTCTACGTGGAATTGTCTCCAAGCTTGAATTTCCCTATTTTTATAATAAAACTGAAGATTTGTTTTGTTTACTTAAACGCATTAAATCCAAGGAACTACCAGTTGGGTTGGAAAAAATATTTTTGTATATGATAGCCAGATTCGTAAAGAATAATATAGGCTTTAAAGCATTACGCTACAAACTACGGGAGCGATACTGTTAATAAAGATGCAACTTAACGCGGGTGATAAAAATCACGCTGACGAAGTCGCAGGTAGTTGCTAGTATACGATGAACGGTAAGAATACAATGCGATGGTGGCGCCCGTCCTAGGGGGGCATTGCGCATGCGCTTTTACGACCTCTGTCGTGGAATGGGGAGCTTGCGTCGCTCCCAGCAGCGAGGGGCGAGGGGGGCACCCCGCACCCCGTACTGCTGGGAATTAACAGGCAAAATTCTCAGGAACAATTCAATTCGAAAATTGTATGGTTAGATGCTAAGAATAGAACGTACGTGGCAACTGGTGTTTTTTCTATTTTTATTTATGAAATAGACGTTACCTCAATTTAGAAATGTTTCCTGTATTGTGGGTTTGGTGACAAACATATAAATTGACTTACAGAAATAACCAGACCTAGAACTCTACAGGCTATACTAATATAAACGCAATCAGCAGTGCAGTAGCCAATTGTGTAAAAAATTTAACGATTGAATTATAGATCTCTAATAAAAGTTAGAAAAATACTTAAATGTAATCCCAAAATAATAACGCTCCAACAAAGAAAGTTTAAATTAAAAATTGATTAGAAAGAATTAAAAATGGCAAAATCTTTAAAACGTCGTGTCAAATACATTTTCAATTGAAATTATCTACAATATAAAAAAAACAAAGACTGAAAAGGAAAGATAATGTAATCTGAATGGACGGATTGAAAATTCTTAATAAGGGTGCCAGACATTCCGTCACTACCCACCTTTTGACCACCCCGTACCTGTCGATTCAGTGCCTCGGTCGCATCTAGTAAAATTGAATACGCGCCCCGAATGCAAGCGTAATGAGAATCCGATAATTGGATTAGTTAGTAACCCAACTAGGAACGCCTAGTCGGGTTACTAACTAACCCACGTGAAAAATCTTCCATTTTTCGAAGCATTTTTTGGTATTCCACGCTAATTAATTTAACCCTCAGCATGCCTCGGGGTCAAACGTAACATGTTATGGCTGGAGGGTCTGACATAGATTTACAAATAAATATTAGGGATCCGATAGTTAGTAAATTGTCGAACATATTATTCTATTATGAAACTCGATATTAATAAGGGTTCAATTTTAATAAAAAAATGGCAAATCCACGACTATATTTTCCACTTTATTTTCTCATCTAATTTAGGTTATATTTTTATATTAATAGAACGTATTCTACAAAATCTTAAATAACATTAAAAAAATCAAAAGATCACCTTCAGACTTAAAGAATTGTAAGGCACTTCTATAATCTTAAATACTTATAATAAAATAATCAGCACTTGTCACTTCCATCAACATTTTCTAGCACTTTGGTTTGGTATCAAACTTGCACTTAAAACAATTTCTTGATCCAGACTTGTTATAACCATGACTTTTACATGACACTCAGAGATGTATTATGAGATGCATTTTGATTATGCATTTTGATGCATTATGATGGTGCATTTTGAGATCTTTTTTGATGAGGAAAAACGATATTCTACGCTTTACTCACAAAGTTGCGTTTTCAATGGTGGGCCATCTATATCATCAATACCATCGGCTGTCTAGGAATTGAAGGGAACGCATGCATTTCAGAACCTGAAGAACTTTCATTGACAACATTTTTTTTTGTACTCACTAGGAATTTCTCCTGTGTCGTAGGTACGTTTACAAATATATAAACTCACATGCAAAAACATCCAGACCCGGAACAACTACCTGAAGATCATACAAATATTTGTTCCGTGCGGGAATCTAACCCGCGACACACAGCGCAGCTGTCAATCGTTCAGCCACTGCGCCAAAATGCCGTCATTGACTTTTGCATCTGAGTCCGTCTCATTAATTTCCTTCATAGCGTCATCAGAATCTCCACATTCTTTGAATAAAACATCATTTTCTTCTGCCTTTTCCAGTAATAATCCAGTTTCCATTTCGAATCAAAAAAATAAAAATAGTATGAGTATCTGCACACATTACACCAAAATATACTGCACTTATTAAATAAAAAAATCTGCACAATAAATTCAAAGTCAAATCTCAAAAAATAATGAAACTGTTACTTACATAAAAAGCACACCGACACCTGGTAGGGGTTGTGAGTTCCGCGCGCGTTGTACACGTCCTTCCGCTACAGGAGCGCCCTCCCGACTGCAGGAAGCGGGCGGGGGGCGTCGCGCGTCGTGTACTTCACAATGGCCAGCGACAGAGCGGCAACTTGTACAATTTGATCCAAATATCACACGCTTATTTTGCCACGGTGGGGTTGACAGACCCCACCAGGCATTAAAGGGTTAAATTAATTTTCAGCATAAGCTTTCGACGTCGACCGGTTTTTGCTGGATAGTAATGTAGACTCGGCATTTTTGTCGAATTAGTTTCACATCATTCATTAATTTAATGTCGTGATGGCCCAGTTACATCCCGGGGAAGACGTGCATTCTTCAATTCATTATTTGTACATACTTTCTAGATTTATCTTGGACGTCGCTAATATTCGTGAGAAATACAAAACTTGGACTAATTAATGTAAGTCTGAAATCACCAATCCGCCTTAAGCAAGCGTGCTGGTCAAAGCTCGTAACTTTTTTGTATGAGAAGTGGCCTTTGCCCTGCAGTGGGACAATAATACGCGTGGGATTATTATAATTGACCATCACGCCTGTATTCTCCGAAGGGTTAGGTAGCGGTGTACCAATGTACACCCACAGTTTGCCGGTATATTTAGGTTCCATGTAATGAGCTGCTACTGAGAATTTCATAGAAAAACCCAATAACACTTTTTACTCGACCTGGGAATCGAACCCAGGACCTCTAGCGTAGCAGTCGTGCTTAGAACCACTAGGCTATCGAGGCAGTTATTATAATTGAATTATTGAGAAATTGTGATTTGACTTTTCGCGTCTTGGCAAAGCTCAGCTCAATTATCTGAGATTTTATTTACTGTGGCGCTCTTTTTCGTCTTCCCTCGTTTCCTTAATCATGGCGCTGCGGCACTGAATGAACGTAAAGTCGTTTGTTTATCGTCTTGGCAGTGTTTTGTTTTACTTTACTAGCTGTACTCCGCGGTTTCACCCGAATTCAGTTACGTCTTTACTGCTTCGCGTCTTTGTGTCGTAGCGTGATGTTATATAGCCTGTAGTATTCCTCAAAAATCTGGCTATTATCTGCAGAAATATTTTTTCAAATCCGACTGATAGTGACAGAGATTGGCGCGTTTAAACAAACAAAAAACTCTTTATCCTTTGGTATCTTAGTATAGAAGATACGGGGTTGGAAAAATCGTAAGTTAATTAGACTCTGTGGTGTCATCAACTGTGTTGAAATAGGTTAAGGCGCTGCTTCCACGACGATTATCGGGCCGTTTTATTGATCAAATTTATTCGTCGGAGAGAAGAAACTGTCAAAAATCGGCCCGATTATCGAACGTGGGGACAGACCGACAGACCCAGGGTGAGACCGCTAAGATATAACTTGGGATTCTCAACTGCCATTTACAATTGAGTAGATGACACCACTAATCAATTGACATACTTTTATGAGCTGTCAAAACGCAATTCCCCTTCGATTTTGAATGACAATACTAAACTATGACGTCCCTTTTTTGACATCTCAATTCACTATTTATTCATTTGGAGTGACAGACTTTTACTGACTGACTAAAACCCATCCGTGTTCCTCCTTGAGCCCTTTGCGTTCCAAGGCCCGTTGAATCTATAACAAAAAAAAAACTGGAACTACACCAATTCGATTTGTGTTCACACGTCAGTTTTAGTTCGCATGTTGTGCGATAGATGTCGCCACATTATCTTATGCATGTCAGTTCGTTCTTGTGAATTTCGTCCGTTTTAGTTGCTATATGCATGGTCTAAATACCGCAACGATGACAAAAAAAGAAGAAGAAAAAGAAAGAAGAAAAGAAGAAGCTCTCCATTAGTTTTTCTTTTGCAATTGCTACCAAAATGGACTTTCAAGACACTGAACTACCCACCTATAAATAATTTAACACATACTGTAGAAGTGTAGACTTAACTTTAAAAGCAAACAGATGTGATCAAAATTGAGTCCCCAAAGAATATTCCAAACACGTATTTTGCGTAGGTTTCGTAAAACCCTAAAGTAGTAAATGTAAAAATGTAATGTAATTCTCCAGGCCGATTCCGGCTACGGCGGCTAACCTTAATGAAGACTAGCCAAGTACGCAGGAGATATTATAGTGCACAAGTGTGTGCGCAAACACAGGTGCACTCCCTCTTCCCTAACTCTCATAGCCCGATGGGACGGCAATCCGACACGACCGGAGAGAGATCAGGCGCAGGACCAACGGCTTTACGTGCTTTCCGAGGCACGGGGGTGTCACACCACCAACTTCCAAACTCCGGGCTGCTACTGAGAAATTCCTAATGGAAAACCCAATAACACTTTTTGCCCGACCTGGGAATCGAATCCGGGACCCCTTGCTCAGCAAGGTATAGGTAGGTATTGCGTAGGTTTAGTAAAACCCTAAAGTAGTAAATAGTTACGGTATAAAGTTATATTTAACTCCCTAATGTATTTTAATTCCAGTACACATCCATCCTTATCTGTCACCGGTGACCTTTTGACTAGTGCCTAGTGTTTTCTCTGAAACTTCAAGTGTTGAAAAAGGTCAATAAACTGTGATTAATGTCAACAGCGGAAAGGAAAAGTTTATCTAGCGGCAAGCCATGGTTGGCGCTGTAGGTCAGCGATTGGCTGCTGTGTGTCGCGGGTTTGCTTCCCGCACGATGCATTTTTTTATGACCTACAGATAATTGTTCCGGGTCTAGCTGTTTGTGTGTGTGAGTTTACGTTTGTAAACGCACCTACGATATAGCAGTCTAAAAAAAATAACAAAAACTCTTAAAAATATTAAAATATCTTAGGTCAAACTATCGGGTAGTATTGACCTACTCACATATTGTCCGTGTAGTCATTTTATGCCTCCATGATTGGTTACCTGCTTATCCAAATGTATATAAACTTAAAAGAAAAAGTTATACTTTACATTCTTATGACGTCCACGATGCAGTTTAGAAAGTTTTTTTAAGTTATCAAGACGATCATCGTGACGTCATTACAACAGCAGTGACGTAGGTGCCATCCTTTTATGAACCGTTAACCCGACGATGGAAGAATAAGATTATTTCCTTATCGTCTGTACGGTATTTACGTAAATTAGGAGGTAAACGTTCTATAAAAAGAATATGTGACGTAAGGAATGTCATCAAATTATTTTAATACATCATTGTGACGTCACGGAAATCGTGATGGCATGATTGTGTTAAACTAGATATGTGTGTAACAAAAACTTGAGATTCCCATAGCGAATTATAAAGTATTTTTGGTTGATGACGTAACTGAGAGGTTTATCGTAAAGAGTTAGCAATAATTTAGTTTTATGACGTCATTGTGGTGATCATGACGATTGTGCGGCTTACGTCATTACATTGTGATGATGTTATACATTTAATCCTGTTAATGTCCTACTTTTAGTGTCCGACCGAAAGTTCGGTTTCGGTTTCGGTTTCGGTCGAGTTTCGGCAAAAATAGCGGGTTTCGGTTTAGTTTCGGTTTCGGCGTCAGACCTGCCGAAACTATGACCGAAACCGAAACTGTATTCGGGAGTTCTCGCGCTTTGCTCGGTCATATTCGGCGCGTTGAATTCCATATAAGCGACGACGATTTTGCCGCGTCCACGAGCCTAATCCTGTCGTGACAGGCTTGTGTTTGCAGTTCGTTTTGTTTGTTGTAAGTTTTGTGTGATTTAATTTGAATTCGACAAGTTTTATCACGTGATTCATGACTCTTATGCTATATAAGAGTAGGTAGACAAGTGAGGGTTCCGTTCTTTTGCCCACCGAGGGTTCCGTACAAATTTGTAGGTACTGTACATATTTAAAATAGTTCAGGAATCGAACGTCGCAGTCTTTTTTCAAACTTTTTTTTCATTTTTCATCGTAAATCGAAAACTATACTTACAAGATAAAAAAATAAATTGTTTAAGCTTCTATCAATGACGCCCTTTTATACGATACCGCCCAAGTCATGGTTAAGTCACTTAACAATTTTCGACTCCGTTCCTTATATGAAGGCCCTGTTTTTTATGATTTAATTACAAATGTACAGTTTTCAGACTTTTCCCTGTAAATCTAGTTAAGACGATATTACTTGCCAAATTTAAAAGTTATTACTTACCCTATTAATTTTGATTCCCTTGATACTATAGAGTTATACTTTTTTTTTTGGCGGCATAAACGGCCGTCTCTAATGAACTCACAGGTTTGATTTTGTCACAGCTTCAAGGGACTGTAGACCTAAGACCTATATGGTTTTATTTTCAACTCGATACCTCCACGCGTTTCCGAGATAAAGGGTCGTGACGCAGACAGACAGACGGACGAACAACAAAGTGATCCTATAAGAGTTCAGTGATTTCCTTTTGAGGTACGGAACATAACAAAATAATTCAATATAAAAGACTAATACATAGATCATAGTAGAATCAAGTTTAACCCTTATCACCATATGTGGGGGAGTAGAGTCCCCCACCAAGCATTTTTTTGTAAATATATTTTTTTTTTATAGGCTCGCCCCCTATTACATGGGACCTAAATATACCGGCGAACTGTGGGTGTACATTGGTACACCTCTGCCTAACCCTTCGGGGAATACAGGCGTGATGGTATATTTTTTTTTTTTTTTTTTTTTTTATATTTTTTATTGTAAACGTTATCGCTAATGCTATACCTAAAAAAACATTGGTTAGGTACTTGGTACTTACTGTAGTGCATTAGTGGTGAACGAACGTTAGATATGAACGATTCAGAGTTTTAAAGTTAATTTTAACAATAATCACAAAGGTATCTAAGGGGCAAGTACAGTTCAATACTTACCTAATTGTTATTTTTTTGTAACTTAAATAGGTACCTACCTAGGTATCCTCATTATAATTTTTTTATTTAATTTCTGTTTTTCGATTTTAAACCTTACTAATTATTACCTACCCCCAAACTAAAATCGAATGCAATATTAACATGATCCTTGTAAGAAAGTTTCGGTTTCGGTTTCGGTATCGGCCGAAACTGAGACCGTTGCCAAAATTCGTTTTCGGTTTCGGTTTCGGTCGTAAAATCCAGTTTCGGTCGGACACTACCTACTTTCTACTACCCTACTTAATCTATACTAATATTATAAAGCTGAAGAGTTTGTTTGTTTGTTCGCGCTAATCTCAAGAACTACCGGTCCGATTTGAAAAATTCTTTTTGTGTTGGATAGCCCATTTATCGAGGAAGGTTATAGGCTATATAACATCACGCTATGAGCCACGGGAACGGATCAGTAACCAAAAATCTAACGTAATGCGGGTGAAACCGCGGGGCACAGCTAGTAATATTATAAATGCGAAAGTTTGTAAGGCGATCGGCAATAAGCTCGCCCCCTATTAATTGGGACCTAAAAATATACCGGCGAACTGTGGGTGTACATGGGTACACCTCTGCCTAACCCTTCGGGGAATTACATTCGTGATTGTATGTATGTAAGTTTGTGAGGATGGATGGATGGATGTTTGTTACTCATTCACGCTTAAACGGCTAAACGGATCTAGAAAAAATTGGCACTGAGATAGATTGTAAGTTGAAATAACACATAGGATACTGTGATAATGACGCGCACGAAGTCATAGGCAGAAGTTAGTATTAAACTAAAAAATAAAATTGTAGCCAAAGCAACAGGGTCCAAGCTAGCGGTGTTTAGGGCTCCAGAGAAAGGAATCTCCTAAAAATACACGCAATGTCTAATAGTACCTACTGCTTTCTGAATCAAGCCCTTGATCCAACCACCCAATGAGAGCTTCCATGTGACCTTTTGAATAGTTAGAAAAGGTCAATAAGTTGTGATTTATGTCGAAAATAAAAAGTACAATGTCAACCACCCTACGACCTGCGGGTTGTTCGAAAGAGATACCGCGCCCCCGGAATGCAAAGGGCACAAGAAAGAACATGGATGGTTTTTAGTCAGTAAAAGTCTGACACTCCCTGCCGCCCCGCCCGCGGAAGTCATTCGATGACTTGCCATCTTTAAAAAAAAATACACCCAACGAGAGCTTCCATAGGTGATGGTCAAGGTTCTTGGCTATTATGTCATTGGCCGTCACAACTATTGGCACATTAATACTAATTATTATTAGGTTTTAGTACTGTCCGATTACGATTTAAGATCCATAAATATACAAGGTACATGGTGACAAACTTTTATAACAGATTATTTTTTCTTAATTACAAAAAACAGCTATTCTATATATATATACATATTTTTAACCTGTGGGTGTTGCAGTTTTGTATGACACATGTACATGTTATTTTTAATAATCGACGAATATTTTAACCCTGGTACCTAATACTATAATCATAGCCCGCTACACAATACAATACAAGGTCCAAAGAAAAACAAAATTATTCTTGTTTATCCATCTGCCTATTTTAGTCTGCAGAGTATAAACATTGTATTTATTTTAATACAATTTCAATCTATTTTGTATTAATTTATCTCGAAACATGTTATCAAAGGAAATCCACATTTACAAAGGATTCCATTATTATTAAGACAAGGAGGAAATTAGTTTTGTGTTACAATTCGTGACACGTTTGAAGTGTAATTATATTGTAATACGATACCGAACTCTGTTACAGCAACGTTGTTACAGGAATCGATACTTCGAAGTTCTGGTTATAATATTAAATTGAATGTTCAAAGAAAATTATATTGTGTACTAGGAAATACATTATTATACTGATACCAGTATAATCGCACGTATCTTGAATAATGCAATAATAATAATGTAATGCATTGTTACAGCATTTTCGTATACACGAAAATGCTGTAACTATGCATTACAAGATACGTGCGAGGAACCTTTTAATTGTATGAGTAACTATTTTAATACGATGGTTAATATCTGAAATCTGCGGGAAGAATTTGCAAAATATTCCAGTGGTCAGTATTAGCACGTCTTTACAGGCTGTCTGTTATTTACATAGTTATTCAACTTTCAGAGAACGGAAGTACTCAAAAATTTATTAATTTTTTAATTTAATATTTGCAAAAAAAGAAGCTGTCATGGAGTACGACGTGCAAACCCATCTATGTTCCTTCATGTGCCCTTTGCGTTACGACGCGCAAACTTAACGTAAGATTAGCATGTCGGTGACGCAAACGCATAAGTGTTTCTCCTACCAAAAAATCACTCAAACCTACTAAAAAACTTTTCACTTAAAAAAAATCTTCCGTTCCTTACAAAAATGCATTACAATACGATCAAAATTAATGCAACAACTGTGTTTTGTTTTTATATTTCAGAGTTCGTCCCACAACAAGAGATGCTCGTAAATATTTGAAAATATTTTCACAATCGAAAAGATGTACAGCAAATTAAAAATCAGCCTGTGTGGTAGATAATTTCCAATAGTATTGAAAGCCAGATTAAACACAAAGGACTGTAAATTAATTAATTTCCTAATTGCCAGCAAGATTTCATTTTCATCTGTGGAAATTAAGGTACTCACTCGAACGGCATGTAGGTAATTGCAAATTAAGGTACGTACGCGGCTACTATCTGTGTTTTTGTCATTACATTTAGCACCAAAGACGTATTTCACAGTGAGATATCACCAAACCAACATCGAGGATTAATCGAGTAGCAAACCGGTCACTATCAAAATAATAAACAGATAAATAGGTTATTTTCTTTAGAGATGTTGTTTACACACTATGGATGTACATTGGTACACCTCTGCCTAACCCTTCGGGGAATACAATTTATTTTAGATGATCGATCAGATCAATTTTAGATGTTGTTTCAAAAACCCCTAATTATTCGTAATCCATATTTTTTTATTTAACCTGTATTGTGTCACTGCTGGGCAAAGGTCTCACTCAATGCCCTCTACTCACCCTCACCTCTATGCGTAACTTTTGAAATAACTATAAAATTCGATTTTTACTGAACTGATATTTTTGAACTCAATAAATAAAAATAATTCGTGAATTGAGAGGACAAAAAAGTGACGTCATAGATTAGTATTGTCATACAAAATCCACGGGGGAATGGCGTTTTGACAGCTCATAAAAAGTACGTCAATTGATTAGTGGTGTCATCTACCAATTTTCCCATAAACGGCTCTAAGTCATCACCCCAGCGTTTCCTAGGCCTCACTCGGCAAACATGCAAACAAGTAAGATGAATTATAATAATTCCTTATTATTTAGCTCTTCGCTAAAGTTTGTTATGATAATTAGCACTGGCCGTTAACCATTTACATCAAGAGCAAACGATGAATAATAAACAACTCAGTTTTATTCAATCAAAACATGTTTTGTTCAGGTTTAAACAGAATTCTATTGTAAACAAGATTAAGGAATAAACAAAGAGAAAAGTCGACCTTATTGTGGGTAGCTGGCTTAATAAGGTAAGTTCCTAAGTAGTTCATTGATTCCTAGGGGATTAACCAGGTATAACCTTAGGCAAAATAGGGCGATGTAGTTGAAAGTTAGGCTAATTGGAAAAGCCTAATAAGGAAATATATATTTTCCTTCGTGAACTGGGTTATGGGTTTTTTGGTGGATCTATACCATAGGTACAAATACAAACAAATACAAATACAAATACAAATACATTTATTCAAATTTACAAGATATAAAATTAATACAATTTTGCTTAAATATAAATTATATTTCTAAGATTTACGTGCCTGAACTAGGTAAATCCTGTGTCTCAGGCGAGAAGAGCTAATATAGTCATATAAAGTAAATAAATAATCTTATTCTGAAAGAGTTCATGTTACGTAATAGTGTAAAGGTGTAAAAAAGTAATATTAGACAAATTATAACTATGCTGAATAATCATTTGACATAGGTACATAAATTATTATAATCGTATTGACCGAGTTCTTCTGTACTGCTTGTTGTGCACTTTCGATTAGGTACAACATTCAACACTGCGGATTACCGGAATCGTAAAGTGGGTCAAAGACGAAATTGCATAATATGACTTCCTCGTAATTAACGCCGCTCCTAGGCACCTCCATAATCAATAGAGTTTATGTATCTTTTTTCAGCCATAATTTTAGCGGGACAATCAGTTGCACTGGTCTTATGATTGCTCGGTTTATTAAAGTGCAAGCAAGTAGCGCATTTTGGTTCCTCAGCCGTCTTTGTGCACTCTTTAATGGAGTGGCCCTGATCACCACAGTGGCCACAGGTATGGGTGGTCTCCCTGCATGACTTGGCCGCATGTCCGTACTGCTGACACTTATAGCAGCGTGTGACTAGAGTAAAATCTCGCACAGGGCACGATGACCAATTTACAAATACTCTGTCTTTGCATATAAGGGCTTTGCATATGTCTGCCGATACTTCTATTATATAATTACAGGTATCGGCGTCCTTCTTCCCTGACTTATGACTTAGCTTAACGTAGGTCAAAAAGGACTCGAGGCTGCAATCCTGAAGTTTATCGGCTAGATTTTGATGAAACAAACAGGTAAATACTTCCTTCTCTTGCATAGATGAGGGCACTCCAATAACTACTACTCTTGGCTTTCTTTTTTGGTATAAGTAAACAAATTATTACATAGTAATAATTTGTTTAGTTACCTCGTTGTCCGCCTACGTCAGACTATTGGTGACAGATTTTTTTGTCGGAAAGAATAGAATAAATGAAATTTAATACACCACCAATGCAAACAGCCTACAAAAATTCCGGTCCCACGAAACTGTGGATCTATTGAACGGTCCGATAATCTGTCCTACCAAAAATCGGACGTGGGCGAAGGCCAACTTTTTCTGTTTCTAGTCGCTATTTACTTTTAATTTAAGAAAAGATTTGAGACTGTTATTTTCCTCCTGTTTTAGGCATTCAGTTGAAGATTCATCGACATTTATGGAAATTGTAAATCTATACTAATATTAAAAAGCTGAAAAGGTTTTTTGGTTGAGCGCGTTTACCTATGGAACTACTGATCCGTTTCTGAAAAAGATAATATGAAGCTACGTTATCCCTGAGTGCTAAAGGCACTTTTAAATATTAAAAAAAAACTTGAGAAAGTTTTATTAGACGGACGAAGTTGTGGACGAAAAAGAATTGAAACTAGTTGCCTCCTCCTAAAGGTAGTTTCATATGGAGAAGAATGGGCCAGACACTAAATAGTTAGTTAAAAAAAAAAATGCATCTATTACTTTGTAAGAAAAAAGGATATTACAAGTACCTACGTGCTACGATAAACGTTTTCCATTCATTTTTTTAAGTCAAAGCGATGTTTTTTTAGGTTGGGGAAAAGACGGATTCTTTATTGTGGATCGCCTATCTGTCTCACGCAAATCACGAAAGGGACTAAACTGTTGTGACGTATTCGGTTTGTATAGCCTTCAATGTGTATAATATGTATACGAAAATATAGTCTACGAATGATTGAAACTTCTCGACTGCCTCGTTAACCTAGTAGTTCTAAGCGCAACTGCTACGCTAGAGGTCTTTGGAATTTTGGAGGTTTCGCAAATCGAGCAAAAAGTGTTTTTGGTTTTTTCTATGAAATTTTCGGTAGCAGCTCGGAGTTAGAATTTGTGCGCGGTTGATGGCAATAGGCTCGCCCCCTATTACGTAGGACCTAAACATACCGTGAACATAACTGTGGGTGCAAAATCTATGTTTTGAAATCCGTAGCAGTCATAGTTAAAGAACAAAGTAAGCATCAAAATTAATTTTGCAGACTAAAGAAATTTTATTTTCAGAATGTTAGAAGATGATATCTACTCCTACAGACGGTAGATCCACGAGAAAACTTTCACTAGGAATTCTAGACATCCAAAGACGAAATTTGTTACCTCGTATTAAACGAAAAGTAGCTGTTACATACAAAGTGTATGTTAAAATATATGGAACAGTTGATATTAATAAGCGACGAAACATGTCAACGCCTGGGACACCACGATCATAATATTGTACTGAATTTATGTTAATAGAATTCGCATCGATGTCTCTTCAACTCCGTATTTTATTGTAATACTATCGTCGTCGTCTGTATAAACGTATCAAGCTAAAGTTCTTAATAACAAAAACGGAATTTTAAAATATTCTCTGTGTTAAAGTATACCAATATCTATAACGTGTGAACATCTTATTTCGTTCTAAAGTGAATCAAACATCCATCTTGCTATTTATCCATCCATCCTCACAAACTTTCTCATGTAGTAGTACTTTTTTTTTTTTTTTTTTTTTTTTTAAGATGGTAAAATCATCAAATGTAGTTAGTCAAGCATTCTCTCAAATCTCATTCATAATCAAGTCGAAGATTTTATAGACGCAGTAAAGTTTTTGCAAAATACGCAGCAATATAATATATTGCTGCGTATTAATTACAGCATCATTCAATTATAGTAAATGATATAAGACAATTATTAGTAGTCAATGTGTTTAACTTATAAATGGGCTTGGCGAAAACGCTTGCTTTCTCACCAAGACATACGATTTTTAACCCCCGACGCAAAAAGAGGGGTGTTATAAGTTTGACGTGTCTGTCTGTCTGTCTGTGTGTCTGTCTGTGGCATCATAGCTGCCGAACGGATGAACCGATTTCAATTTAGTTTTTTTTGTATTAAAGGTAACTTACGTACGAGTGTTCTTGGACATGTTTGATGAAAATAGGTTGGGCCGTTTAAAAGTTGTGGTGATTAGTAGTGGTGAAAGTAGGGAAGAAAAACCGAATGTCTGTAAATATACTCGAGTGGGGTCTCAAACTTAGCAAAATCGACATTATAATAAGGTACCTAT
Source organism: Caradrina clavipalpis (assembly GCA_932526535.1). Classification (NCBI taxonomy): domain Eukaryota; kingdom Metazoa; phylum Arthropoda; class Insecta; order Lepidoptera; family Noctuidae; genus Caradrina; species Caradrina clavipalpis. The sequence goes on from OW052098.1 coordinate 13,037,315, forward strand.
AAAAAGTATAAAATAAAAAATTAAATTAAAAATTTAAAAAATCCCTAACACAAAAACCTAAGTTCCCTATAAAAAGTAAAAAAATAACAAAAAAAATACGTCACGTTGGGGGACCGATGTTGCATTTAGGATACGATCGTCCCGAGCGGTCCCCCAACGTGACGTATTTTTTTTGTTATTTTTTACTTTTTAAAGGGAAATTAGGTTTTTGTGTTGGGGGTTTTTTAAATTTTTAATTTTTCATCTAAAAACGATGAGCGACCTTTGAGTGTAGGGTTGTTATGGGAACACGACTCAATGTATCTATTAAAATACACTTAGTTGAACTCTTGGAAAGTTAAACTAAGCCTGTAAGAATAAACAAAAAGAGAAGAATTAAGAAGAATTTTTTTGTGGACATTTCACATTCTTTCTGTTATTTATCTACGCCCTAAGTTTCTTGCAAATTAGTTTTGCGATGCCGTTCTTTCAAGGCTCATATCTTTCATTTAACTTTTCTGCTCAAGTTCAGATTATTATAACGACTAGATCAGTAATAGATATCATACTAAGTTTTCCCTGTAGAATGTCAAAAAGTACAGTAACAACCCCCCAAAGTTTGCACAAAAGAAATATTGAGACTAACTAGACGTCAGTACAAAATCTTATAGCCATAAAAATACGAAGGTAAATGTTCCCGTCTAACCCTACCTTGCAATGTTTATCCTTCCCAAAATACGCTTAGACACGATGGATCAAATTTGTTCTAAGTACATTGAATATTTATGTCCCTACTCGCAAGCAAAATATATGCGTCGTGTGCGGAAATTGCTTTTTTATTAATGTTGCTCATTCATTCAACGTGAATGTTACTTGCTTGAAGATGAATGTACCTTTCATATAAATCTCACATAGACAATATTACCGTGAATTGATATCTGTCATTGTCCTTTAGTATTAGAAGCACTACCAAAAAGCGTTTCGTTCATGTCTGAATTTAGAAATATCATGAAATTTGGGGTGTACAAAGTCACATTATATAATCGTTAACAACGAAAACGGTCTATCAAATTAAATACCTTAAGCGAAAAATTATAAGTGAGAAACTACTCTTATTTTTGGTGTAAAAAACTGTTTCTAGTAACGCACGCAATATTATGCTTATTAGCAAGCAACAATACAGGGGCCGTGAAGGTTTAAAAAGTTAAGTAATAATTTGAAACTTATTTCCGTAAAAACTTTGACATTAATGTATCTCTGGTACCAGAAAGTTCTCAGTTATGGTCAATAATACGGGAAAGTCTCTTTTTATACTTGTTATACTTGCTTTTGATAACATCGGTTCACGCGGACATAAACAAAGCCACGAATAAACATAGCATAATGTCCTTATCCTGATTTTAAGCTAACCCTTTTTCAAATTTCATTACGATTGGTTCAGTGGGTTTTCCGTAATGAGGTTACAAATAAACAGATAAACAAACAAAGTTTATTTCGAATTTATATTATTTGAGGGGATTTTTGAAAGTCTGGCAGAAAAGTGAGGTTAATTAAACACAGTGTGTGTTCAGTGTCAGGTGAAACGAAAAATGCAGAATAAATGCAAGAGCATCAAATCGTGCTTGTGAATAAACGATGTCCCCAAAAACTAACAACTATAAAATAATAATGTGTGGCTGTGAACGAAAGTTTGGATTTAAATGCATATGGACATACATGCATAAACTCACCCTTTTTCCCATGGGGGTAGGCAGAAACCACAGAAACCACCTGCTACGATCCTTACATATCTACTCCTTTCGTTTCGTCCACGTGCACACATCTGGTCATACAAGCACGCCGGCTACGACTTTTCTGAAAAACCCCACCATCGAGGTCAGGGTAAGTCTTTCTAGAGCGTCCCCTCCTGGCATTTGGATTTTTAGTTCTGAATTGTTTGGCATACAAAGATTTGTGAGAAGAATGTACTTTTTATATAGTTAATCTAATTCTATTTATTTAAAATTTTCTTATATTAATCTAAATAAAAAAGTGATTTAATTTGTTATAGCTCAATTTGATTTCGTTTAGTTTAATTTATACGTATACTAGCTGTTGCTCGCGACTTCGTTCGCGTTCAGTATTTTTAAGTTAATAGCGTTCATACTGTTTCTGTCTAACCCCTATGTGACATAGCGTGATGAATTGTACCTAAGATTACAGCTCAGATTACTGCCAACACAATGCCAAAAGTTTTGTTCAAACCGGTGCAGGAGTTAAAAAGTTATGCGCGTACATACAAACAAACAAACAAACAGACAAAAATTCTAAAAACCATTTTTTTGGGTTCAGTATAATGTATTTAACATGTGAGAATTACTCTTTATAAAAAATATTAAATGTACAGAATTGGCCTCGTTACGATTTTATTATATGTATATAGATTGTATCCACCTTGTTTATTATGTGCATGATGGGGTCTCTTATAATTGAAGGAGCTTATGTACCACGAACAAATTGTACCGACTGTCATGTATTGGGGTATCCTTTGTTGAACACGTAAGAAGTTGGCAAATTCGTCTTATAATTAATTTGTTATATTTCCCCACCTATGTATTCCTATCTCTCCCTACTTTGTATATTTTGTTTATATGTATGTATTTATTATCTAATATATATTTTAATTCTTGGAAATTTTCTTTTTCTTGCACCTACTTTGTTCCATCTCTGCATCACCTTAAGGTACGGTGTATTTTATACATTTAGTGCATAAAATTTTAATTAATAAATAAGACTCTAAATAAATGAATAAATAAATAAACAAACAAATCTCTGTTTTATTTAAATGAAATCGTACACTTAACCACCAACAAATAAAAAAAACTCTTTTCTACCAAACCAAGTTTTCTACAAAAAATATATTTTTCTTTAATTACAAACAGCGTTGTAAGACGGGTACAATTATCTTTTTTTCCTAAAAAAACTTAACTTTCTTTCTTAAATTGTTCGTTGCTACGTTTGAAGGTAGCATAATTAATAGTTGGACACCTGAAAACATCTCCCTTTAGTTTAATTAACTTACCTACTCTTTAGCAAACTTATGTAATGGACTTCGTTGAGAATTTTTAATTAATTCGTTTCAGAAAATTAACTCTTTTCGTGAAAGAAGTAAATTGCACATTTTTAATACGTTTTGGTTCATCATCGTTTATGAATTTCTTTTTGAATCCGAACAACAATCCGATCAATATTGTGGTCAGTAATTTTTCTATTTATTTACTAATAGTATTTTTTTAATGAGTTTTCTAAGAGTTAATTATTAATTAAAATAATATGAGTTGAGATTGTTATTATGCGCTATCAGCTAACAGATCTGATCTAGCAAAACCCTTGTTTATTAATAATTAAACGAGCTTCTATCCGCGACTTAGTCTGCATACCTATATTTCAAATTAAATCTGAAGTCCCCGGGGAACACAAATTATCTTATTGTTAAACTAGATCAAATCTAAACATAGATACCTACACAGTGTGCCTTTCGGCTAATTTCGTTCACCTATACAAGAGTGACAAACATCGATCCAACCTTACAAACTTTCTGTTTATACGGTAGCTAGGCGCCTAGACATGGCAATGGAATGGCTGCACGGGGAGGAGGGATCCGCTGAGGTACAGCGGGTCGAGGTCTGTCGGGGGAGTGGTGAATGCTTATGCGAATCCCGTACCCCCGGCCATGGGCAGAGGTGGAACACCGCGGTGGTTTTAGCCGGTAAGAGTCCGGCATGCCCCTCCGTCACCCCCATGACAGAGGAAGTCCAAGAGGATTTCCACCGCGCAGCAAAAAAAAAAAATTGGCGCCCAGCCACATAGTTGCCTAATGTGGCTGGGCTGTAAAAATAATATTAAACATAAATTATTACAGACCATTTTTAATTAATGGAATAATAGTATTCTAAAACTTAAGGCCTAGTGTTGGGAATAAATAAAAACAAAAGTAAATATTTTTCATACTCACAGTTTTATTTCTATGACAGGCAGTCGTTGGAAATCCGGATGCGGCAACGACAACAGCAGCGCAGAATACTTTTTATTCGATTTTCTATTCAGTCTACGTCGCTTTTTTCTAGACTATCCTCGGATTTTTCATGTATGTATACAACGTGTTATGTAAAGGGTATATCCATACAAACGGGGTGAAGAGTGTATACGGTAATGAATCCCCATACAAAATGTCAGCTCAAAAGCAATAACTTTAAAAATGCATAATATTTTTTTATTTCGGCAGTTCAACAAATGGGTCAGGAGAAACTAATCTTTCACGGAGTTGTTTCTTTGTGTGTAGTTTATTGACACCGATCAGCTGACATGGTGTAGTGATGTGTTGAATTCAAATGAAAACATTTGATTTAGTACTTTAATGCTTTATAGAAGCATTTTAATTCTTCTTGACATATTTTTATTTTTTATTGACATGACATTATTATTGATAGCTATTTTTAATATTATTTAAATTATTATTTTAAATGAATAGAATTGTATTTAATTTTAATTTTTAATTATTGCAGTCTTAATTGTATGAATTTTATATTTTTGCTAATTGCTAAATGTGTGCTGCATGCTATGTGTAAGATTGTGTAGATTAAAACTAAACATTTGTATGGCTGAAATTCCGAATATAGTGAAACCCATATAGTCATAAGAACTGATGCTACCTATATTCAGGCAAATGTATCATTCATTCATTCATTTATTCATTCATTCATTCATTAAATTTTTCTTAACTTTATCATTTTGTGAGGTACTTATTAAAAAAAAGAATCCGTGCCTTTGATATGTAAATACACTTTATGTAACACGCTGTATACCTAGGTACGATTAGGGCATCATTTTACGAAAAACCCACAGTACCGTGAGTACTTGAAAAAAAGACCGGTCAAGTGCGAGTCGGACTCGCGCACGAAGGTTTCCTTACCATTATCTATAAAAACGGCAAAAAAATCACGTTTGTTGTATGGGAGCCCCCTTAAATATATTTTTTTTATTTTTTTATTTTTATTTTAAAGTGAATATACTAAATATTTTGTGAACATTTCAAACGTATTGCCGTTATCAATATAGAGCAGAAACGAGCTAAAAATCATGTTTGTTGTACCCATACAACAAACATGATTTTTATGAGGGCTCCCAAGCCCTCTTAAATATCTATATTATTCTGTTATTTTTTTAGTATTGGTTGTTATAGCGGCATCAGAAATACATCATCTGTGAAAATTTAAACTTTCTGTCACGGCTCATGAGATACTGCCTGGTAACAGACGGACAGACAGACGGACAGCGGAGTTTTTATAATAAGGTCTCGTTTTACCCTTTAGGGACTTAACCCTAAAAACATTATAGTGTTTTCATCCGCAGTGAGAGTCTACTTGAGGAGTTCTTTATAGAGGACCAGTTCCCATCGTCAGGCACAAGTGGTCTGGCATTTTTGCGCTAGGCCTATTTGGCGCAGCTGTGAGGCACACAATAATGCTTGGTTTTTTTTTCTTACTTTTGTATTCTTTTTTGTGTACTCTAGTCTGTGTGAAATTATCATTTTCTTCTTTCTAGTGAGGTAGCCGAATTTGTATCGACATTTTCTTTTATAAACTTTTTATGTTATCAATAGTTATGGCAATCACGCATTAGTGCGTAGCTAGGTAAGTTATTTCATGGGTTGAATATTATGTTATTAAAATGGTACTTTAGTTAGTAATATGTGCCTCAATTTTTTTTTATTAGCCGTATTGTGCCAAATTATACAAGACAAAACGATTAATAATATTTTTTTATGTTCGATGATAGATTTTTGGCTTGCGATGCATTACACTGTCCCACAAACACTTCCCGGCACTTATTATTAAACCTTCAATATCATCATTTAAACTTGACGAAACGAAGTAGTTTTTACTCAATCCGTACTAATATTATAAATGCGAAAGTAACTCTATCTGTCTGTCTGTCTCTTCTTCATGCCTAAACCACTGAACCGATTTCAATGAAATTTGGTACAGATATAGTCTGGGACCCGAGAAAGGACATAGGATAGTTTTCATCCCGGAAATCTCCCGGGAACGGGAACTATTAATCCACGCGGACGAAGTCGCGGGCAAAAGCTAGTATGAAATACTCAGAATCGGCCATGTTTTTCTCGTAACTATTTTTAAGCATATTGTTAAAGGTATGCTCTTCATACAAAGAATTATTAATAGAATGGGCAGTTATGGTAACTATTTATATTTATAAGTATCACATCATGCACTATACGTTCAAAGTAGGTAACACTTTATTAACATCATAATGACGTAACTACGAGTAACATAATCGTTTTATGACGAGTCCTCATTGTGCATTAACCTAAATAACTAAAATCGTACTACAATAACTAATTATAAATGCGAAAGTTTGATTTAATGGATTTTTGTTACTCAATCAAGCCGGAAAGTCTGCGGATCAGAATGAAATTTGGTACATACCATCACGCCTATATATTCCCCGAAGGGTTAGGCAGATGTGTACCAATGTACACCCACAGTTCGCCCGAAACAGCATGTTTTTAGGTCCCATGTAATATAGGGCGAACCTATTGCCACTAACCGAGCACAAATCCAAACTCCGAGCTGCTACTGAGAATTTCTTAGAAAAACTCAAAAACACTTTTTACTCGACCTGGGAATTGCACCGAATACCTCTAGCGTAGTAGTCGCGCTTATGACCATTAGGCTACCGAGGCAGAGTAGAATACATATTCCACGTTCACAGAAACTGTCACTGTAGCCGAAATCGGCATGGGGCTGCTAGTCAGGAGTCGATAGGTAGGTAGACTACCTATTGACGTAAATGATGAGCCATTTCTTCTACACTGACGTTGGTCAGACCCGCTAGTACCTATACCAAGTAAAAGTTGACGTTGTAATTGACGTCGAAGCTGGAGAAATTTAAGGCGAATGCTTTGAGGAAACCGTTATTTTGCGTGTAGAATAGAAACCATACCATCACGCCTGTATTCTCTGAATGGTTACAGAGGTGTACCAATGTACACTCACAGTTCGCTGGCATGTTTTAGTCCCATGTAATAGGGGGCGGGCCTATTGCCATTAACCAGGCACAAATCCTAACTCCGAGCCGCTACTGAGAATTTCATTGAAAAACTCAAGAACACTTTTGGCTCGACCTGGGAATCGGCCCCAATACATATAGCGCCATAAAATAGAATAGAAACATCAAACGCTTTGAAAGACTGACTCCTAAAACTATGCAGGAAATATTTTCCAACATGCCAAACGCATGTACATACCTGTCAGGATAAAAAACGAAGCCACCATACAATCTATCGTCAAGGAAAATAAGTTGATAAATATTATTGAGGAAAAATAACGCAAAATGATAAGATTCAAAAGCAATTATAAGGGACCAGGTAAATCGGAGGAAAATATTATGTATATTTGCAAAAAATGTGCAATCAGTCAACTAAAACTATGCACATTTTTGCAGAAATTAGAGGCATTTTCCTGTAGATTATTTTTTTTACTGGATTAGTCTAATGGTCGTGGTGGAAAGCGTGGCTATTGAGCGTGGTCCTGGATTCAATTTCTAGGTCAGGTAAAATTTTCTTTATTCTGATCTTTTTCTGAAAGCACCTAAAGCCGTTGATCCTGCGCCTGATCTTTCCTCAGTCGTATCGGATTGCATTTCCATCAGACTATGACAGTGAGGGAAGAGGGAGTGCAACTGTGTTTGCACACACATTCATTATTGTGCACTAAAATACCTCTGAATCTCCTTAATCTCCATTGAGATTCAAAATTCAATCGAGAATATTATTATAACTATCGCTGACTGAACAAACTGAAACATAATTACATCATCAAATTCTCTGCATATCTCCTAGTTCACAATATCCCAATCAATGGCTTAGTCAACTCGAACAAGTCACTATCAGCTGTTGTGTGATTTGTGTTAATATTCAAAGTGCGCGTATGTAGAATTTCCACGCCATTAGGTACCTACCGCGACGCCGCCTACCGGATCGAATATAAAGCCCTTCTCACATGTAGTTAAGTGAAAATAAGCCTTTTGTAACATCTTTAAAACACATTTTGGTATGCAAATTAATCAAAGAATTTACCTGAAGTTCAAAACAATAGACTGGCTTTTGGAATTTCAAATATGACGTATTCCACATTGGGCACCCTCTTAAACGGCATCTGAGGTATTCTACTTACGGCACTTAGCCTTTTCATCGCCACAGTCATGTATACATGACAAACTAAAATGTGTCCAGCACGTCACGGTCACGATCTCATGACAGACTTTTAAACGTAAATAAAATTCATAAAACAACATCGATATAATTCCGAACTCACTACTATTTCGTAGGTATGATGTGCTGATGGTGTCCACCGGGGTGGTTTTAGTGAGGTAAGAATCCCACACTCCCCGGTCTTATCCCCAAAGATCGGGCGCCTTTTAAAGGTTTCCCCCCGAAAACAAAAAAGGTATGAAAGGATGAATTCGTAGCTTGGCGCTGAGGGCACGTTTTTGCTTTTTTAACGTGGCAGTCAAAAGGTTAGACGTATCTGACTCGAGAGTGGCAAAACAAGTGACAACTGTAAAAAAATGGTTCTTTTCCTACATTCGAATTCCAAACAGGAATTCGCCTGTTTGGAATAAACCTGGTTTGCCCAGAGCCTCGTACATGAGAGTTAGGTCTAAAAATTATTGGTTATTGGTGTCAACGATCCAATTGATTAAGGGCCACTTTCACCAAAATCACTAAATACATTTAGTACCTAAAAGTATTTAGAACATCATTGCATCCTTGTCATGACAGTGACAGAATGATAATTTAAACACATTTAGCACTAAATGATTAGTAATTTTGGTGTAAGTGGGCCTTAGAATTATTGGTTATTGTTGTCAACTCATCAACTGCCTAGCCTTTTCCCAACTATGTTGGGGTCGGCTTCCAGTCGAACCGGATATCAGTATTTTACATGGAGCGACTGCCTATCAGACCTCCACAACCCAGTACGGGTAATACGATACTCTTGGTAAGACTGGTTGTCAGACTTTCGGGCTTCTGGCTAACAGTAACGACTGTCAAAGATCTACAAATGACAGCCGGGACCAACGGCTTTATGTGCTTTCCGAGTCACGGAGGAAACTCGCTATGATAAATGGTCACCCATCAACAGACCAACCTTGGCAAGCGTGGCCTAACCCGGAAGATCGGTCTATGCGGCTGTAATTATTTAGCCACGAGCTCCTCGGTTATTGTTGTCAACTATCCAATAAAATTAATTAAGCTTAGAACGCTATTGTGAAGAGGGCTTAAATGGATAGAATGTTCTGGATGTATGTCGCTGAAGGTTTTTGTTTTATTTAGATTGAAGTTCGATGTAGAGAAAAATGTAACAAATAGTTTAGCGAGTATGTTTTTGAATGCTGTCATGGTTGTTTTATTTCCTTGCTATTCATTGCACTGACATTCGTTCCGAATTCATTTACTGCCGGTCGCTAAAAGTTTTCCCCGGTGAACTGAGATACACTTTGTTTTAGTGAGCTATCTGTTATGCTTCCTATATACAACGTGTCCCAAAATTCAACGATAAGCGGGCGCCAAAAAGTTGACCTGCTCATGAGCACTTAAGGAAAAATAATAAAAAAAATATACCAAAATTTTTTTTTTAGTTACAAAATAAATTTAAAAATTCTTTGAAAATTTACACCTTGTATGATATTTTGAACTACCACGGCCACAATTTCTTAAATATGCTTAAGATTTTTTTTGTATCGGATACCTAAGTAGTACTACTATTCACCACAACTCTTAAAAACACCACAATGCTAGCAATTTTTACACAAAAAATTATCAAAATATTTTTTTTCCCTCAAATTTTTAAAGATTTTTACTTTCAGTCTACTTTGACTCATGGTCTTGCAAAAAAAAAGTATGAACACCGCTATGGCAAGTTATTTTCAAAGATGACGCAACTAATCAAGATTCCAAAATAGTATAATACCCTAAGATAACTAGTCACAAAAAAAAATATGCGTACCATTTGTAAATAAGAACCAAGTAAAGAGAAGAAAAATTTGAGGGAAAGTAAATATTTTGATAATTTTTTATGTAAAAACTGCGGGAAAAAAAAATTTAGATATTTTTTTTTTATTATTTTTCCTTAAGTGCTCATGAGCAGGTCAACCTTTTGGCGCCCGCTTATCGTTGAATTTTGGGACACGTTGTATATACAATAATCAATGTCAAAATCATGTGAAAAATAAAGGTTAAATAAAAACATTTTGTTGGCCTATTGAGTTACTAGTATTATCCTGTTGGGATTTAAAGATTTTAAAGATAAAAGATAATTAAAGATTTTCACAAAACAACACCACGGTTCATTAACCACTTATTGGTGAATATGTATGACCCCAATAATCCCTTATTAATTACTTGTGCTATTCTTGTATAATTCGTATCCAATCCAAAAGAAAATAGATGTAAGGTACTAGAAGGTAAAATCGATGTACGGTACATACTTACTTAATGTATTTCAGTACCTTCCTTTTAAAAACTGCTTTTAAACGTTTTTCCTTTTAAGACGTTTTGGAACAAGCAACTAGCTTCAACTTAAAACTGTAACTTCCTGACAATTTAAAAGTGCCTGTGAATGGTCTAATTTAAATAAATGTTTTGACTTTGACTTTGCTTGTTATTCGAAGGCATGGCCATAAGTTACAGCTAATTCATTACCAAATGAATAAAAGAAAAATTAAAAACATTGAAATTATCTCCACAGTAGCACCTATGTGCATAAAAACCTAGTACCTACTAGGACATTAGTAGTTAAGTCCTTTTTCCAGTACATACGCTTGCGGTCACAACCACAACCAACAATTACTTGTTCACCATTAAGTAATTACTATACGTTCCTTTGGTAACTGCTCGCTTGGCTAACTTTGTTTGGTAGTCGTTAGTCGTCTTTGAGGTCAGTAACCCTACTGAATACACGATGAGATGCAATTTAATTATATTATAATTAATTACTATTATATAAGCAAATTTTTTGTTTACAGGAGACCAGAAAAAATCTGCTGATTCATACATTTTGTCGAGTTATACAGGCACTAGATTCTTCCCGCGTTTGCGTCTGCGTGGATATTTTTGCCTGGGTTTTAAATAATGTGTTTGGTAACTGCTCCACTCCCGTGTATTATACCGCGATGTTATATAGTCTATGTGACTTAGGAATTATCTAGCTAATTATTGGTAAAAAAAAAATAGTTTCAATCGGTCTAGTAGTTTCAAAGCATATTCGTTACAAAGAAACAAACAAACATAAAAATATTTCCTTATAATAATATTATTACTAGGTATATTGGTATAGATAAAGCTTGCATTTAAAATAGTTTCCGATCTAAAACTAAAACAAAAACACCTTGGAATTATGATTTGTATCCGATGTAAGTAATAAATATTTTTAACGATTTTCCTTATTCATGCATTAAGACGTGTTATCAATAAAATATAAGCATTATACGTATTATTTTATAATAACAGACATTATGAGATCAGAATTATTAAAACGCGCGGAACATTTTATCTTGTTTTTCCTCACGGGTATAAGTATAAAGGATTATAATATTATAAAGGATTACATAATAACAACGACGCTTCTAAATAGTATTATTTATTTACCTACTACGTAATGGTTACACTTATGACATCTTCGAAGGCTGTGTTTACACAAAATATATTCTTCTTTTTACAAACTTTTATTTCATTTTACCTGTCTGTGGCTAATCAAACATTTTAAGTTAAATTTGACCTACTACTACCTACCCGGTATTGAACTGAAATAACGTATACACACATGTACGTAAATAATTATGTAGTTTTTAGTAAAACCTTGCTTTTGAAAGGGATTTTTTATCTTTATTTTTTGTTGACCCAAAGTTTACTCCACGCACTTTACTACTTTTTCATTCATAATTTTTAATTTATACTAAAGAAATATTCTATTTACAGATAACTCATGTATTACTGGGTCGACGCCAGCACATCAAGCTACCCCAAAAACTGTCAAATTTTCGCAATCAATTTAGAATCATACGCTACAACGATAAAGTTGAACACCTTTTAAAGAAATTTGACAGATTGTAGTAGCTTGATGTTCTAACGTCTGTACATAAATTATGTTTGGTGTAAACATTGCCTAGTAGTAGGTATTATGTTTTGCTAGAAATAAAAGGAATTATTTTATTATATGAAGAAGTACTGCGCATTTTATGTAATCAAATAATCATTACGAATTGGAGATGCGTAGATTTTTTTTACAGGCATCTAAATATAATCCGTCGTAAGCTCGAATTAAATTCCAGTTTTTTTTTTCTTATCATAAACCGTGATTTAACGTTCCTATTGGAGCCCAACCAATTATTTATTTAAGTAGGAAGATACAGGACTTATATGAACAAAATGTTGAACTGTTTAACGAGATAAAGAAACTAGATGAGTCAGAAATGTTATGCGACATTACCTCTTTGTTCTAATTGATAAATTAGAACAAATGGTCAAAGAGGTAACAACCAAAACCAAAGGTGCGGCAACCAAAACTGATAAATTTTATAGGGTGCGTTTTTGACGTTGCCTCACCTTAGTAATTTCTTCAGTGTTGTGGGTGCGTTTACAAACATTTAAATTGACATACTAACAGACAAGGCAACCAGTCCAACAAAAGGTATCGTGTTGCCCAGTAACTGGGCTGTGGACGCTCAGATAATCAGTCGTTCAAAGTAAAACACTGTATCCAGCTGCATCCGGTTAGACTGGAAGCCGATCTCAACATAGATGGGAAAAGGCTAAGCACACGACGAAACAGTCAGAAAAAATATATTGGAACAAATATATCTGTTCCGTGCGGGGATCGAACCCGCGACACGCAGTGCAGCCGCCAATAGCTCAGCCACTACGTCAATCGTGTCTTCAAATATTACAAAAACTTGCTCTACATATTATATTATCTAAGGCCCATTCTAGTATTTATAAGATCATTCCCATTCTTATCTCAGTCCTAATCTGTCATAGCCGCCTCTAATTTACTTACATTTCTGACATTGATTGCCGCTGATGTGCTTTTAATTACGAGAATCAGCCTTCAGGTGTTGAGAACCAATTTAGTAAATGATTAATTAAAATGTCAGCCATCAATGTCATTTAACAAAAGTTTTCCTCATGTTGATGATTTGCTAATCATTGTGATTACGGCATTAACCTGCCATTTACTGCTAGGTTTTGAGGTAGGCTTTGAGGTATGCCGGGTGTGAGGTTGATGAGATAACACGTATATCATATCAAGCAACATGAAAGGTCAGCCATGGTTTGCAGAGAGACACCTAAGGAGATTCTCTTTACAGCGGCCGACATAAGTGCGAAGTCTGTTTAAGGTTTGAAAATCACATAAACATACATTGTTTCAACGGTTTACTTGGCCAGGCTGTAGCCATCTTTTACAAAGCTATCTACACTTATAGCTTTATAGACTCTACTTTGTTTAACAAAACATGTCTACTCACCAACACAATCATATAATGGCTTCTTGAAAAGACACTCAAACAGACGCGGTGGTCTATTTATTGCCCAGGTCACACATCGTAAATCCTTTTAACCGTATAAGTAAAAGAATTTTCAAGAATAAAATCTCACGTTACATTCACTTAGTGAGAAATAATGGGTACTTGGCACGACTGTACGTCGCACGGTAGTTCCTGATTGTCTCTGAATTATTTATTTGTTAGTAATAGAAATTAATGGAGAGTAGTGACTCGAAGTGAAGCTACGAGATTTGTTGTAAAAAAACTTAATGTAATAAAAAATAGGTCATCGCTTGGTTGCATAGACATAATTCTTTTTTTTTTTTTTTTTTTAAGTTTAATTTTTTATATTAATATTTCAAAATGTAATTTATATAATATTTAGAAAAGAAATAAATGGAATAATACTTGCATATTACTGTGTTACTGTAGGGCAAAGGCCGCTTTTCAAACACACAAGCCAGAAGCTTTGATCACAACGGAAGCTGTTGCTCAAGGCGGATTGGGAATTTTAGACTTATTTTAATTAATTATGAGTCTACTTTTCCTCACGATGTTTTTCTTCACCGATGTCAATGATGGCCAAATAAACTAAGAAAGTACGTACGAATTGAAAAAGTCACATTGACAGGCAGGCACCTTAACCAATGGGCCATCACGACATCATTACACCACTTCTTTTTTATGTAGCTTAAATAACTGCCAACGAAAAGCCTTTTCGAAATTCGAAACAAAGAAAAATAATCCAAAAAAAGGCAATATAAATTCCTAACTCTTTTACATTCCCGCCTTAGGATTCCATTATAAAGAGAAACAACAAATTCTCGCCCAGAAAACCTTTTGAGACTGGTTCCAAATCAAGTTTCATCTCATTACGATATCAAAGGGAGTTTAGAAGATCTTCATCTTTGGAGGATAAAATGTTTAAAGGATCAACTAGAACATTGTTAGGAGTAAATATTTTTAGACATTAGTAAAAAGGTTTGGTTTTGGTTCTTCAGAAAGGTCAGGTGCGCAGTACTCGTAACTGGCGTGATTGTACCAGATGTATGAATGTGGATGAGGCGAAAGGAGTATGTAAGGATCGTAGCAGGTGGCGTTCTATAGTTTCTGCCTACCCCCATGGGAAAAAGGCGTGAGCTTATGTATGTATGTATTAGTAAAATAGCGGCGAACTGTGGGTGTACATTGGTACACCTCTGCCTAACCCTTCGGGGATTACAGGCGTGATGGTATGATGGTATTAGAAAAAAAAAATACATTAAAATAAAAGAAGGAGAGGGAATTTTGCTTATCACGCAGTGGGACAATTCGAATGCGGTGCTACTGATCAGACAATGCCCACTTACTACAGTGCCCAAAGTGTCCCTACACCTGCACCTTAGAGGACATTAACAACGGTACTGATGCCGCAATCAACGTGGCCACCTACTGGGCCCAAAAATTATAAGATTATCTTAAATTATCGACGCGAAAAGAAGAACTGGGACAATAATAGGCTAATATTAGGTACCTATTATTAAAACGCAGGTCTAAATAGGCTTCTGTATAACCAAACTTTGGTAAATCATTCCTTTCTGAAGGTAAAATAAAGCACAATCTCCTCTTAGTTCTCTAACTAAGAGGCCGATGGCCGATGTAAGAGGCAGATGGGCCTGGAACGACAATGGCCCTCTGGCCATTGTCGTTCCAGGCCCATCTGTATTAAAGTCAAAGCTTCAGTGTAATAATATAATTAATGTACCTACCTACCTGCCTACCCTTAGCAGATTTTACAGTGTACAGGTAAGTACTTTTGATAAAGGTTTGTTTTATATCAAAGTCACAGCATTTATTTTAATTAGTCCATTTATAGGCACTTTTGTTTTACATTTCTCATCGTTTAGTGGGCCATAAACAAGAAGGAATTAGCACGACAAATGTTGGAACTTTTTTGTGTGATTTACAGATCAGTAGGCCAATTCCAGACTGAAATTCTTTGAGAAAAATCGCAATACAGTCTTAGTCTCAATCTATTAAAAATGTCTCTCATTTTCCCACATTTTTAGACATTGATTGTTGCTGAGATGAGATTGCTATTAGATCTGAAACGTTTTTAATTAGTAGCACTGGCCTTCAGTAATAAAAAGCATTCAAAATCTAGTCGCAAATTTATTTTAAATCTTAGTAACAACAGCAGCTGCTCGGAATTTGGATTTGTGCCCGGTTAATGACAATAGGCCCGCCCCCTATTACATGGGACCTGAAAACATACCGGCCAAATATGGATGTACAGTGGTACACCTCTGTCTAACCCTTCGGGGAATACAGGCGTGGTGGTATGTATGTGTGTATGTAACAAATAAATGTCAAAAACTTTTCAAAATGTAGGCAAATTCCCCACAGGAAATATTTACAATATAGCTTTTATTACGTGTCAAAGTATACTGCTTACCTCGCGTACGAAGCCGATATTGTAAAACTGTGGAATTTAATGAGGAAAACTTCAGCCATCGAAGTATGCACTGCGGCGACTGAAAATGTAATAAGCAGCTCTCTAATTTTGAAACAAAGCCAAAATGTCGTCGGCACACGTTCCTCCATAACATTATTGCTGAAACTTTTCCGCCGTACAAAACGTTTCAGCCATTTCCACTATTCCCATTATATTTCATCACTTGTGTATTATCTCGTTAGTAAAGTTTTTGGCTACAAATGTATTTAAATGGACAAACATTTACGCTACGCTTTAATCACAGTCTCCGTATTTTACGACGATGAAAATTATTTTTATGCTATTCATTATCATAATAATTATTTTCAATATTAATTAAGCCATTGTCTGAATTTAACTCACACAAATGATTTATGAAAATAAATATTCTGATCTAATAAGCAAACAAAGGTTTTTTGATATATAATCTCTTACACAATATTGTGTAGACATAAAATAATTGGATATCAAAACTCTTTTTACGCAGAAAAAGCGAAAAATAATAATTTTAATAATAGCAAACATATCAATGTATCAAAGAATACAGTTACTGTAGACATAGCTAATAGTCTGCCAGACAGTTTAATAGATGTTTCGGCATAAGACAGACAAACAAAACCCGATGTAAATAAAGGCAACAAAAAATACGAAGATAGAAACATGAGAGATAGTCAACAAACGCTCAACAAAGCAACCTTTAATGGTGAAATCAATAATTATAAATAAATAAATAATATGTATTTCAATTTCGGTTCATTTGCAAGGCTTCTGGTATTACATATGTTGGTAGGCAGCGGTGACCACTTAAAATCAGGTGGACCGTTAGATTATTCATCATCCAACGATGACAAAAAAAAAATGTGTGCAAAATTTCAAATAATAATTTCGTTGAGCAGCTTAAGCGTGAGACAGTAACCAAACACGCAACCATCCATCCATCCATTTTTACAAACTCTCGCGTTTACAATCGTAGTAGAACTACCAGCACATTGTCCAACCATGCAGTAGTTTAATGACTGACAGCGTATTGATGTTGGTTTCCCTTTGAAATATGTCTGTGAAAATCTATACATACCGGTCTACCCAGTATCTGTGTTTGTGAAAATGTATTGTAACAGAACTCGCCTATTGTTGCAAGCTATGAAAGCTCGTCAGTTTTGTTCAGTTTCTGCTTTTATATGACTGTTATTCAAAATTCGAATCGTTCGAATCGTAACTGGCTGGAACTGTTCAATGTAGCCAGATCAAACACAATAGAATTTAAATCTTATAGGTATTTATTTTGAACTGAAATTCGCAAAGTATTTTATACAGATAAGGAAATGCGTATCCGATAACCAAATTGCTAATAAAAAAAGGTACAATAAAGGATTGTTTCCAATGATTTATGTACAGGGGTCACCACCATTTGGTTATCTCATTGGTTTAGCAAACAAACCATTTGTCTTTCTATAAATGTTCGTCCGCAGATTAAATTCGTTAGATTCGAATAATTAAGAATACTGATTAATGGTTGCGGGGGTACCAGGGTGCTTCTACAAATTTGCTTTGTTAACATTAATTGAAACAAGAAAACCCGCGAAATTTGCTTGTGGCGGTTGTAATTTAAATTTTATTATCAGGCTTGGACTTTTGAATCTGGGGAGGTTAAAACCGATCGCTGTGTTGACCTGAAGGAAGTAAATTCAGCAGAGAATGGCTTTAATGGATTAAGGCAAAGTCAATAGGCAGAGTTATGTTTTTAGCTGTATAATATGTATGTCTGTATTTACATAATGTTCAATAGCCTAGCGTCCAAGGGCCTATATCGCATCCAATTTTAATAAAGAAGGTAACAATCGATTCGTCATTATTGCCTAAGTAACAGAAGCCTACTGCGGTGGCAAAACCACCTTAATGGGCCAGCTTATAAATGAGTAACTAACCAAGGCAAAAATATGTTTTTGTTTCATAATTTTTACTACTTTCTTGTTTCGTTTTGTTCCTGTGGTTTTTGTAGTAGTTGGGTTGTTGATTTTGAAACTTTTTCTGTTGAATAATGATGATGATAAATGTAGTTTTAACTCGTCTATATTTATAGCAATATCTAAATCAAACTTTAAGATAGCCTGCAAAATATGACCTCTTAAATGTCGTGAACTCTGATCAATAAATATAATATGTTGCAGAAAAAACATTATGTTTACCATAAAAAGCTTGTTGATTGATAACATAAGGAAATAAGTACTATTATTGTTTTGACGAACAAAAAATTTTCTCGATCATTAAGATTACCATTAATTTCAACGAATTGCTTCTAGTTTTTCTAAATGTCAGATCTTTATAATCTATGAAGAGATCATTGGACGCATCGTTAATGTCGAGTTAATGAACCTTATCACAAAATGACAATTATTTTATCCATTTATGCTTAGCAGGTATAAAAAATGACACTATGTTAGTGCACGGAGATAAACATACAGTTCATAACAAATCATTTTTTTGTGGTATTTTGGTGGATGTGTATAATATCAGAATTTGTCTCTCGTCTTTGATAATATGTGTATGTGCTGTACATTTATAATTAAAATCATTGCATTAGTTAAATAAAATACTTAACCTGATCTTTTTTTCTGACTTATCCCGAAATGTTACCCCGATCGTTTTGTATTTCATAATTTTTCAACTCATAGTATTTTGTAAAAAAAACCTTGTATATAGTAAAAATTGGTCTTGGCTTCAATTCCAAGGTCGAGGAAAGAGTTATTGGGTGTTTCTATGAAATTCTCTGTAACAGCTTGGAGTCAGGATTTGTGGCCGGTAAACGGCAATAGTTTCGCCCCCTATTACATGGGACCTAAACATACCAGCGGACTGTGGGTGTACATTGGTACACCTCTACCTAACCCTTCGGGGAATACTGGCGTGATGGTATGTCATGTGTTTTTAGAAATAATAATACCTAATGCTCATAGGACATCAAAAAAAAAACATTCGGTTACCTACAACAGAAAATGTAATCGTATCAACTATTATGATGTTTTTAAAATGTAAATTAGTTTAACACTAGTCATAGTGCTAATAGTTAACATATTAACTACAAAAAGCATTTATTACACCGATAACTTTTATTAGTATTGCATTGTTTCAGTTGAAAATGTAGCATACATTTTATTACCGAATGCTCACATCGTGTGAATTCATTAAATTAAATTGTAAATGAATTCACAAAACGGGTGTACTGTTGATTGCACTACATTATTTCAGTGGATAGACAATGAAACAGTAATTGGCTACATAAAGAGAATTTGTTCTTTGTAATGAATAGTGAACACAACAATTTTATTATTTTTTTGTGTGAAGCCCGCCACACTTTTTCTAACCATACGACTGTGGCGACCATAAGAAAACCGCTGAGGGTAGGAAGCTCTCTTGGTCTCTATTTTTCATGAATCACCTGAATCAACTTGATTATTTTTTATCATCATCATTATTATATCAGCCACAGGACGTCCTCTGTTGGATATAGGCCTCCTCCATAGATTTCCATAACGACCGGATGTAAGCGGCCTGCATCCAACGCCTTCCATTTTCTTATATTTTGATATGACGTTCAAAAATGCCTTTTTAATGACCTAGTTGAAATAAATAATTTGACTTTGACTTTGATTCTGGTTATTGTATACAAAAATATTGTTTCTAATCCGTGTGGTAGTGTTAGCGATTAGCGCGTTTTAACAAACAAAAAATCTCTTTATCATTTAAACATAATTACTATAAAAGGGTTACCCGGGGGTACTAACGGTCCCCCAAAGGATTAGGCTAGGGGCCTGGTGTTCCCCAAAAGGTTACGCAGAGGAGTACATGTACATCCATTGATTGCCGGTATGTTTTAGGTCCTATGTAATAGGGGGCAAGACTATTGCCATTAACCGGGCACTAGATCTTAACTCCGAGCTGCTACTGAGAATTTCATAGAAAAACCTAATAATACTTTGCTGGACCTGGGAATTGAACCCAAGTAGCGCTTAAGACCCCTAGGCTAACAAGGCAGTTAAAACGAGGATTTAAAACTAAACAAACTACACGCTGTATGATTCACTCCTTTGGTCGTATTACAAGTCATTTCACCTTTATACGCACACATTTCCTAAAAGGCCTCGCCACAAATAGACTAACATTTACACTTTAGGACATACACAGCGACCGCAGAATGCGGAACGTGTTACCGAAGTGATAAATAACAGACATGATTAGTCATTACAATACGAGTTAATTATATTTAATACATATTTACTTTTGAATGCGAATTGACTCATTTACGAGTATTTTAGAAATGACTAGCGAACAGCCCGCGTGGCTTATTTTACCCGCCATAAGTTACGTGGTTAATGCTTCGCTCCCGTGGGTCGAAGCGTGATGTTATATAGCCTATGTTACTCAGGAATAATGTAGCTATAGTCTACTGGTGAAAAAAATGGGTAAAATCGGTCCATTAGTTTCTGAGCCTATTCGTTATGAACAAACAAATAAACACACAAACAAAAAAAACATACCTCTTTATAGTATGTAGTTATCTATTGGTGAAAAAATGGTTAAAATCGGTCTAGTAGTTTCGGAGCCCATTCGCTACAAACAAACAAATAAAAAAGCTTTTTATAATATTAGCATCGATTTTACCTGAAAGTCGGATTCCGAAAGTTGTTTTAAAATTAAAGTAAATGTCTAAAACTGGATTGGTAGTTCGAGTTATTTGTTTCCGCTTGGTTACAGATACAATATGCTACAATAAATTTGAGAGCAAAGCGTTGACCTTTTATATACAGGTTGAGATATTATAAAATTGGCAGGGCTATTCTGCAAAAATATCTTTCGGTGAATTTTGTACATTTGTTTAGTTAGCTTCAGGTGAGCAGTCAAAACACCTATACGACATCTATATGACAAATTGTAGCTATTTCCATTCAGATGTTTAAGCGTGAAAGAGTAATAAACATCCATTCATTCATCTATATCACACCTACACGTTTACAATCCATACTATCAATATGAATCTTAAAAATGCGAAAGTAACTCTGTATGTCTATATGTTAAACCACTAAATATGATATGACTAAACCACTGAACCAATTTTGTTGAAAATTCGTACGGGGTTTGTTTGCACCTCATTAAAGGACATGGGTAACTTTTATTCCGCGATTCCTCTGCGACTGCAATAACTGACATATTGTATGCGGACAAAGTCACGGGCATAATCTAGTAGTATATAAATGTATACGAGGAAGCAGGACAGTGAGATCCCGAACTCAATGACCGACCCGCTTAAGTGTATGCTTGATGTTGTATAACATTTGAAAATCGACGGTTCTTCACCTCTTTAAACATGGAATGTACGATAGTCAAACAATGGGAACAAACCCATAGCCCGCATTTGCCCTTCTAACCACATTAAGGAAATTATCCAACCAAATCCTAATCATTCAACCTCCAGACTTGAATACTGTTAAGGTGAGTACTGACCGGCGTTACGGGGCGTAATGTAACGTGTTACACTGCGAGCATTCGTGCAGTCAGACGTCGTGTTGCGGGGAAACCAGCGAGCAACGAGCCGCTTGTTGCTCGCTTTGAGTGCTCCACCCGGCTGTCGGTTTTTTGGCGAATCCTTTGAGTGTTACGCGGTTCGGTCAGTACGCTCTTGCAAGCCGTCCCGAGCGCACGCGCGTCGCGAGTAATCACACGTCGTTGCTCTCCTATTTATTTCTTAAAACATGGAGTGGCACAAAGTAAAAAACTCTGTATTTTATAGAAAAATACAGATTAAACAATAATTAAGTAGAATCAAAGATATCAACGCGCCCTCGCTGTCGGCCATCTTGAGTGAACTAACGGCAAAAGCGGAGCACAGAGTTTTGACGAGCATGTTACGCCGATTTTAAAACACAGCGTAACATGCGATGCGTACACGCTCGATTCGAATGTTACATTACACCTCGTAACGTTGGTCAGTACCCACCTTTAGACTTTACAACTAGAATTTTGGTAAAGATTTACCAGTAGGTACCCAAAAACTTCGGCCCTAAATAGCTTCAGCTTTTCGTGTACAAATTTGAATTGGTTCAATTTAGAAATGTATTTGAGTTCTTAATCGGTTCTTGGAATTTTGTCTGTACAATTTCTAACTAGCTGTGGACTGGGATTTTGATTGGATGAATATTTTAAACGTTTGGGTACTTCTATACTTTGATGTTGATGAGTAAGTAAGTATCATTGAACATCGCTGAGCACGACTTTCGTACATTTCTGTTTAAGTTTGAAGCATAAAGGTGAGGCCTAACAGATTCAGTTCACCCAGGTGACATCACCAGGGAGAATGTGGTTATGTGAGTAGGAGAGCTTTTTGTGAAGGACCTCGTCCGGGGAAGTACTACCACCATACCTATTTTCGTATTTGTATGGGTGCCGGTGTAATTACAGACTCATGAGCCATTTCAATTTTGTCTCAGGGATGGCAACGCATCTGCAAGGCCTCTGGTATTGCAGATGTCTATTGGTAGCGATGAGCAATTAAAATCAGGTGGGCTGTAGGATTGTTTGCCATACATCGATATTTTAAAAAAAAAAACGTAGTAAAAAATTGTTATAATATACCATCACGCCTGTATTCCCCGAAGGGTTAGGCAGAGGTGTGCCAATGTACACCCACAGTTCGCCGGTATATTTAGGTCCCATGTAATAGGGGGCGAGCCTATTGCCATTAACCGGGCACAAATCCAAACTCCGAGCCACTACTGAGAATTTCATAGAAAAACCCAATAACACTTTTTGCTCGACCCGGGAATCGAACCCGGGACCCCTTGCACAGCAGTCGCACTTGCGACCACGAGACCAACGGAGCAGTTATAATTCGTAGAATTTATTTGGCATAGCTTACGACAAAATATGCTTTACAAAATTTACCATTTTATTATTTTCCCAGAAATACGAACGCTTTAAAATGTTCATAGTAACTTCAATGATTTATTTCAGTAATATTATCGTTTTAACGGTTGAGAAAACCTAGAATTTGTAATCGAGCCTTCGTTTCAATATACAGGTACTATAAATAGTTTGAAAGCGATGGTTCCACGAATTGTCTGTTAACAGAGAGATTGAACGAATAGTCTATTTATTGTTACCTCTTTATATTTACTCGATTTATTGGAATATTTGATTTGTATGGCTTTATTTCAGGTGCCTCATTTTATTGGTATTGTATGAATCTTTTGTCATTTTTGATATTTTTTTTATTTCTACTTATACAAAGTAAAAGGAAGCCTTCACAAAATAAGTCTACGCATATGGTGAGAGTTCAAAGATTGACATGTGTAAAAAGATGTCACGTGTTTATGCAGAGGTATAATCGGCGATACTATACTGTAACCAGCTTCCTCGGTGAATGAACGTGAAGTGAGATATCAATGCCTAGCATTAGAGAAACAGCTCACATCAAACTCACTTCACCTAAATTTACCGAGAGATACTTTTACAGAATATATCGGAACATGTTTACAAATTCACATTTGCAAATCATTTTTTTTTCAAATGCATGAATTTTAGATTTTTTTAATAAAGAAAGGATGCTTCAGAATTATGTTTTTTTCTAAAATTATCATTTCGTAAAAGGTTCACCTTTGTAGTTTTTTTTAACTCGTTCATAAATTTTAGAGTATGGTAATAAATAAAAAAATATTTATTATGACTTTTGAATTGTAAGGTTCAGTAACATGTACATGTATGTCTTTTTATTCTTCATCATCGGTCATCTTTACAATGGTAGTGACGAATTACTATTACGAGTAGTATCTCAAGAATCGTTAAGAATCAAATACTTTTTTTTTTAGTTTAATCGACCGAACCGTCCAAACATTGCAAAAATTGTGTTACGTCAGTTTTATCAATGTGACAAAAAATTATAATAACAGACTTTTGGTTTTTTGTCCTCTCAAAACTAGTTTCTCAATGTATCTTCGTAGATACCTACTGCAATTTTTTATATAAAAAACGAAAAGTTCTTATTTCAAAATTATTAATTTTGATTTCTTACCACGTCAATATTGTCGTTTTTTAGGTCACTGAGAATCATATAACCTTTCTAAACAATGTTATCAAACACGTTTCTGCATCATCCATACCTACATTTTTGAATAATTTAAAAACCGGATTTTTTCGTTGCCTAAAAATTACTTATTTAAAAACCGGTACCAATAAATAACGTTTTGTAGGCGTCAAATGAACAATCCAGATTACACATTTGTTTAAAAAAAAAATGTTTGTTTAATCCTGTCTGCATTTCTTTATTCTTTTTTTTTTGTATTTCCTAAATTGAAGTAGGTTCTATTTTTAAAATCAATGCTTCTTTTCTTCTTTTCTTATTGAATTAATGGCTTTCTTCTTCTTTTCCTTTTTTTTCTTCTAAGTAATGTTAAGTTTTGTTTTCCAGCCAAGTTCTGTAATTGGCATTGATTGGAGTGATCGTGTGCAACCTTTGTGATTAGTTTCTTGTTTTGTTCAACAACAATTACCCAACTTTTTGTTACTTTTTTGGTTAGTTTGGTTTCCATTATTGACGTACGCAGGTTCCTAAAAATAAAAATGAATGAATTGTATTCTAGAACTACCTATAGCAAAATTGCCAAAAACTAAAATTTTACAAGTTTGAATTATATATTTTTTTTGTTAGCCTGTACTGTCCCACTCCTGGGCAAAGGCCTCCCTCCACTTCTTCCATTCTTCTCTTTTCAGCGCCTCGTCTCTCGTCTGAAATATTATTATGAATTTGTTTTCCTTGTATCAAAAACCAGATTGATTTAGAACACAGTCAGTTTGCAACAGCGATAAAATCTCCTTTTGTTATATTCTAGTAATTTAACAAATATTATGATTTAATAGCGAAAATAATATTGCTATGTACATTAATAAAGTACCTACTTAAAAAAATATATAAATCAAATAAACATTTATATTTCGTAAAAACCTCTCATAGTCTCAAGTCTCAGAATAAAATCAAAAATGCAAAGTGGCCTACATTTAAAGAAAATTGTGATTACCATATTATTCTTCTTCAAGCCTGACTTTACGACCTCGATTCTCGTCTAATGATATTTAAATTTGCTTATCAAGTTACGTAATTAATGTTTTATTATATTATTATACTAGCTTAGCCTGCGAATTTGTCTGAGAGGGTTTTCTGAGCGGTTTTAATTTTTTTGTGAGTATCCTTAATTATTTTATTAGAATAAAAGTTACTCCTTACAACATTAGCTATCAACCAGTGAAAGCTCCGTTAAAATCGGGTCAGCCGTTTAGGCGATAAGCCGGAACAAACAGACAGACAGACCGACAGACAAGAATATTAACATATTTTTTTTTTATGTACGGTGTAAACATTCATATTTATTTAGTAAAAACCTGTTACAAAAATACATTTGTATATGATTTATTTGGATAGATAGGTAGATATGGATGGATATCGTGGTACCTACCTACAAAAAGGTCAACGGGTTATTTTGTCAGGTAAACAGGTCATGACGTCGCCTTCTGGACAAGTTAGTCACCTTTCAATTGTTTTGTGGTTCTAATGACGTAAAGATAAGAAAGCGTTCAGTAAAATGAGGTGATGTCTGCGTCATCTCAGTCGACGTGTCTTGACGTCAGATGAAAAGGTAAGCGTCGAGGTTTGAGTCTTGAATCTGATCGTATCTACGTCAGTCATAGCCTGGAGGCGAGTGGCAGTGTCAGACTTTTACTGTCTAAAACCCTTCCACGTTCCTTCTTGTGCCCTTTGCGTTCCGGGGGCGCTTCTTTCGAACAACCGGCAGGCCCGGCAGGCGTCGGCCCTGACTGGCCCCTCCGATTCGCTGACATCTTTTTGAGGCGCGCGTGGATCACGAACGCGCCATCGACACGGCCTGTCGTTAATTAACGTATGGACGGTGAACTACTCATTGCTCGTTGACCACAGGCCCGCGTCTACGGTAGCCGGGAGTCGTATCGCGACGGTAGCGGGTGGGGTCACGATTTTAGGCGCCATTACGGTATCGGGCGTGGTTAGATACTGCAGTAGCATACGTATGGATGAGACCACACTAACAAGGCAGCTGCTGTTCATAATACTTCTTCAGTTCTGACCGCGCCCGTAAGTTGTAACCTCGCTCTGATGTGACCGGGTCTTAAGATTGGTTTCTGCTAGAAAAAATCTATTTAATGCGGGTACATTATTTCCATAAAATAATAACATTTTTAATTTATTGAAGAAGTGTCATAATAATAGTTGTGATTACAAGAAAAAATATGCTTTAACGAAGACAGGCCAAACAGTTTTGTTTGATAACACATCGCCTTTTTTATTCAACCACATAATACAGGCTGCACGTGCAACTTTTTAAACACATACTTCTATATAGAAAAAATATCACGAGATTTTATAAAATAATAAGAAAACTTGTATTATACGTCAAAGTAGCCACGCATCATAGCCTTGGCAACAGCCTCGCGCATTGCTTAACAGAAACAGGTATTCATATATTGCACTGGATCAGTAGCTACCTATCTTATCAAGTGTGATGTAACCCTTAGAAGGTGAGTGTTAAATGTGTTAAAACAATCAGAAGCATAAAATAGATTCTCTTCAAATTTATAACTATTCATAGAATCTTGCTACTATTATAAATCGTAAGTTTGGATGCATTGATGTTTAATACTTTATCACGACAAAATATACAGATCTGGATAAAATTTGGCACAGATATAGATAGAAAGGACTCATTTAATACCCGGAAAAAATTACGGTTCCCGTCGCATAATACAAGCTGTTGATTTGCATTCTCATCAAATTTAAGGAGTTAACTGTGCTCGTGATTCTTAACACGAATCAATAATAAAATAAATTTGTTTTAAAATTTATATTTTTTGACGTGATTTTCCAATTCGAACTAGCCATCTCGCCAGAGGGTTTAGGCGCTATGCACGCATTGATATAGCCGCGCGACAACTCTGCCTACTGCATACGCAACTGGGCGATGCTGATTTTTGCAAGAGGAGTATTCTGGAATACCTACTGTTTTTTTAAAAGTTGCAACTAAAAAAACAAGCATTTATTAAATATTGGCCAGGTATCGTAATTATAAAACTGCCCCGTTGGTCTCGTGGTCGCAAGCGCGACTGCTGAGCGAGGGGTCCTGGGTTCGATTCCCAGGTCGAGCAAAAAGTGTTATTGGGTTTTTCTATGAATTTCTCAGTGGCAGCTCGGAGTTTGTATTTGTGCCAGATTAAAATGGCAATAGACTCGCCCCCTATTACACGGGACCTAAATATACCGGCGAACTGTGGGTGTACATTGATACACCTCTGCCTAACCCTACGGGGAAACAGGCGTGATGGTATATATATATATATATCGTAATTATATTTGATTACTTCTTTTTTTATATGACAAGCTCCTAAAATTTGTCGAGGATGCAAATCAACAGCTTGTATATCAACTTTTACGAGGAGTAACAAAAATTGACACCTTTAGATCCCATGCAACATGTTGCGCCGACCCCAAGTAACATGGGATAAGGGCAGGAAGTTGGTGATGATGATAATGAGATCCCATATAAAACCAGTCTAATATTCCACTGCAGGGTAAAAGCTTCTTCTTATACAGAGAAAGCACGAGCATTGATCATCAGGTGGATTGTTCCGAGATCAGGTTTCCTCACAATGTTTTTCGTTTTCTGATATTTGATGCCCAAGATTAAAGAAACCACGTAGGTATGTTTGAAAAAAAGCACACACTTTACTACATGCTTGCGTAATATTGCGACAACCCCAAAAATACGATAAACAGAAATTCCTTACACTTCTTGACTTAGTAACCGAGCCAGGATAATGTATGATAATTTGGTAACGCCGTCTCATCAAGCTGTCCCTAATTCAATTGTTGTCAGACAGACGTATCCTAATGAAGATTGCGACAATCCTGACAGCTTACAAGACGATAATATCCTTCCAAATCGACAGATTGACGTGCATTAACAGTACAAGAGGAAATGGGGGAAGATATTGCAACATAACATATTGAGGAAAATCGAGGAATTGAATTAAGATAACTGTATCTACTTAACTGACGTCTGACGTGTACCAAATGCTTCTGAACACGTAGATACTAAAATTTCAGACGTATTTGAATTATGAATCAATGTTGTTACGCAAAATTGTGTATGATTGTCGTCATCGAATGTCTGTGGTAAGGTATAATAAGGTACCTAACGGTACAAATTGAGTGCTGTTACGTCATACTTAAGCGTACGAGTTTTTATGCTTTTGGAAGTTAAATGACGTAAATAAAGGCGTCAGAGGTATCGTGTTGCCCAGTAACCTGGGCTGTAGAGGTCAGAATCTGATAGGCAGTCGCTTTATGTAAAACACTGATATTCAGCTACGCGTTTGACTGGAAGCCGACCCCAACACAGTTGGGAAAAGGTTAAGCAGATGATGATGAAAGTTAAATGACGGTGGTATGATGATAAAATATTAATACCTTTGGTTAGTTACTGTACCATGAATAAAGTATGCAACATCGCTTTTTGTTTTTGGTTTACCACAACGGTTCCAAACGGCACCCTATAACTAAAATTCCGTTGTTTTTCTGTCCGTCTATCACAGGGTGTTTTTAACCGCAATACGGGTCTGCACTTGAAATTGTCATAGTATGTTTTACAACAAACGAAAATATAAATAAAGTTATAAATTAGAAATATTTTTTTTTGTTCTATTAAACCTCATGTTATAATGATAAAATAACATTTCAAAAAATTAAGTCACGATTAAAATACCAAATATTTAACACCGATACAAACCAACAAAGACTTAATCGAGTTAATCAATTTCAGTTCCTAAAGGTCACACATACTATCGACCTTACTCCAAACCTTAACCTTCCCGATTCCTATCAGACACCCATGGGGATTAAAGGATAATGGCTTGCGGTACTCCGGGAGGGAGGAGGGACTTATAGCAATTTATTACACCGACAATACTCATAGGGGCCCACGGTTCCAAAGGTACCCGTGACCACAATTTACCATTACCTAAATGGAACCAACGCTACGGTATCGTCATTAATTTTAAGTTAAGACTAGTTTCTGCTCGCGATTCCGACCGGTTTTTTCGTTACATTACGTCTTTAGTTACTGCTCTGCTCTCCCGTGTGTCGTAGCGAGATGTTATAAACCCTATGCCACATGAATGTGTCATCATGTGTGACTATCATATAGATTTTTATTTTTTTATTTCGACTGGTAACTTTTCCGATTAACGGCGATGCGGAGGATTTTTTTGATGCCTTATACTCGTAGTTCTTTGTATTTTGTTATTATTAAGGTTTTTTAATTTAATTGTAAGGTTGTAGGTAAATATTTAATAATAATGATAGGATGAAATAAAAAGTAACTGGTAGTTACAGAGATTAGAGAGGACTGCTCCGTTGGTCTCGTGGTCGCAAGCGCGGCTGGTGAGCGTGGGGTCCCGGGTTCGATTCCCAGGTCGGGCAAAAAGTGTTCATGGGTTTTTCCATTCGGAATTTCTCAGTAACAACCCGGAGTTTGGAAGTTGGTGGTGCGACACCCCCGTGCCGAAAGCACGTAAAGCCGTTGGTCCCGGCTGTCATTCGTAGTTCTTTGACAGTCGTTACGGATAGTCAGAAGCCAAGAAGTCTGACAACCAGCCTAGCCAAGAGGTATCGTGTTGCCTAGTTACTGGGTTGGTGTTTCACTGTCTCTTAAGATACAGGTCTCCTAGTTTAAGAGACAGGGCTCTTATCTGTTTGTATGCATGGGCTTTCGTTTTGTACACCTAAATCCTCTGTACACCTCTATGCTTATGGTATTGTATTCCTATCACCTGTTTTTTTTTAAATGTGTCTGTGTATATCAATTTGAACCAATAAACATTTTTATTATTATTATGTGGAGGTCAGATAGGCAATCGCTCCATGTAAAATACTGGTATTCAGCTGCATCCGGTTAGACTGGAAGCCGACCCCAACAGAGTTGGGAAAAGGCTAAGCAGATGGTGATGAGTTACAGAGATTAGAGCGTTAAAACAAACAAACTCTTCAGCTTTATTTTATTACCATAGGGTTCATAATAGAAAGTGTCAAATCCTTTGACGGTTTTAAGCTGACTTGAAAGATGGTTCGAAAGCTTCGTTAAAACCTCAATGGATTTTAATATTGATGGATTATGAAAAGTTTTTATTACTTTGTCACTTTTGACACAATTCAATGGGTCGGTCACTTCAATTGTTATTTTATTAATGACGAATAAAAGGCCGCCTGTGGAGGGACCTTTGACCCGGAGTGGTACTTTGGCAAGATGGTATTTTTATTATTAATCTGAAGTATCTTATGTCTGAGCCTATATTTTTTTTAACGGACTCGTATTTTTGTAGTATGTTGTATTGTAGGTAAATCGTATTTTTTTTTTGTCATATTTTTTTATTTTATTACACGAGTGTTGGGCATTTTCGAAAACTTTCAATGTAAATGTCTAACATTAATGCAATATAAACCAAAATTAGGTTATACCATCATACCATCACGCATGTATTCCCCGAAGGATTTGGCAGAGGTGTACCAATATACACCCACTGTTCACCGATATGTTTAAGACCCATGTAATGGGGGCGAGCCTATTGCCATTAATTAACCGGGAACAAATTCTCCGAGCTGCTACTGAAAATTTAACACTCTTTGCTCGACCTGGGAATCGAACCCAAGGTCTCTAGCGTAGCAGTCGCACTTAGGACAACTGGACTAACGACGCAGTTTAAAGGCAAGGCGAGGCGATGGCGATTTTAATTTTTCATCTATAACAATAAATCAACTATTGAACATGTACTCGTATAATCCTATGATAATCAAATACTCGTTAGTAACTAGCTTCAATTCTAAACTGTAACTTCTTGACATTCAAAAGTGCCTGTAAATGGTCTAATTGAAATAAATGCTTTGACTGTGACTTTGACTTTAACTTTTAACTTTATAGGAAATAGGTAGTGTTAGTGTCATATTAGGAAAGTTTCATATAGTTTAGTGCAGGAATGGTCAGCCATTTTGGCATTGTTCCAAAAACTATCATTTGCATAATTTAAATTACCCAAAACTACTTTTTGTGTAACATATTTTTGCTTACATTATTATATTAAATACTTATGCTGTCATGAAGGATGTTACTAGTTGTATACTTGCCCACCTAGGAAGCCATTTCATTTCTCTTTTTATTTTATTTTCTCTGGACTTTTTTCTAAAAACACGTAAATACAGTAACAGTCAGTTTTGAAACATTTTGCCAAACTTGTACTGTACAGTCACCGCGCTGTATACAAATGAAGTCTAATCATATTTTGCTTCTTTACCTATCGAAATCACGTACGAGATTTATAAATTTGACTTAGTACAGACCATAGTCAATTTTAGTACCAGTAGTACCTAGTAGTTATCCTAGCTACAAAATTTCATCGAGTTTTATTACTTACTTAAACTTAGTACCGTACATAAATTATAATATACAATTTTAAATTACTCTGCCATGAATGATGATTATTTTAATTTAATTATGATTTAATTATTTATTAATGATGTTGAATTAATAATTGAATTTCTGATTTACTAACATAGTTTTAGGGAAACATTGTTACTTAGGTACTCTTATATGAGTGCAAACTTGAAAATAAATAATTAAATAAAACCATTTTACTTAAATCTTAACAATTGGAAATGCTAAAATTATGTAAACGCAGTCGGTACCCACATGGTATACCGCGGTATCCGTTCAACTGTCACGATATTATCATAATCCGTTTAGTCATTATTAACTTTGTCGTGATTCCGTAGAATAATGGTAATCAATACACATTAATAACATTTAATGTTAAAGACACATGACTAATTACTCGTATTACATACTTTTGTACACGTGATATATGATTTTATTTCTAGTAATACTAAATATACGAGACAAGAATGACCTAACAAGGAATGTTTGATTGGTGACACAATTACGGATTTTACCAACTTTGATGCCTACGTACTTGGTTTTTTTTTGTCATTGAATGGCAAACAAGCCTAAGACTCGCCTGATGTTAAATGGTCACCGCTGCTTGCAATACTAGAGGCCTTGCAAATGCGTTGCCATTCCAGAGACAAGGTTGAAATGTCTCACGTGCCTATAATTACACCGGCACTCATATCCTTCAAACCGGAACACAGCAAAGCCGCTTTGCGGCAGAAATAGGTATGGTGGTAGTACTTCTCCGGACGAGCTCCTTCACAAAGAAATGTCATGAATTAAAAAAGCAGCAAGTTCAATTATGTAAATCACTCAAGGTCGACGAGGCGGAGAGTTCAATGTCGCATAGACTGAATACAAATTGTCTAAATTGAACTGTGAGGCGTATGCTTTTACATGGTTTCAATTTAATTAAAACATAATTTATCGTCTTTTTATTCGATACCGTTTAGTGTCCTATTTTTTATATTCTAATAGGCTTGCGTTTGACCGCAACTCACCTGATCTTAAGTGACGATGCGGCCTTAGGTGGAACGAAAATTAAATTTAAAATTTTATTTTACAAAAATATGCAGAAAAAGGACAAATACATTTACCGGAAAATAAATATTGCCAGAATAAATAATGGATATAAAGTACGCGCGCATGCTATAGTTACGTAATATAGAAATAATTTGGAAACTGTATTCAAGTTGTCCTAAAAAGAAATAAATAGTTTTACACTGACATTTCCTTATTGAAATTTTTTTTCGGGTTCCGTACTGAAAGTTGTGGCGGAACTAAGGCCAAGATTTTTTTGACAATAAAAATTTAGTAGAGATTTTACTTTTAATTTAATCACGGTAATAATTTAATCATCGATTTTTATCGTTTTTTTTATATTATCAAACACTTGTGTATACATATTTTAACTTTTTGTAAACCGGCTTGATTTAGGATGCTTTCTGTTAATTAAATACAACATTTTTTAAAGCCGGACTCTTGACCTTTTTGACATTCGAATATCATACAACATTTGTTTTGTTGTACCAAACTCGAATATTATTATAAGCTTACCTTTATAAAACCACCATGATCAGCCATATTAATACCAAAACAAGCTTCAACTTAAATAATTTTAATCCATCCCAGTACAAAAAAAAAACCAACAAAAAATATTTGTTTGCAAACGACACCTTAATCTTTAAACAAATGAGCATAACTTTGCTTAAAAAAGCAATCTAACGGTTTTAAAAGTGAGTCAATTGATGGTGTTTAATGCAGCAGCCGATTGTGTCTAATTGGTAAAATAAAAATCTTTTGATTACTCGTAGCAGGCAATGCACCAATCAAAACCGTATTATAAGTTTTTACAGAAATGAATGAGAACCCCTATCTCAAACGGAAGAGTAAGCTTAATATTGTAACCGTTTGAATCCATAATTAACACTTAATAAATTCAAAAGAAACTCTTTATGGCAAAACTGCTAAATCTATCGTAACGAAATTTGACAAAGAGAGCTTAGGATCTAGATAAAAAGTCCTAGATTATTTTTAACCCTTTGAACGCCAAGCGCAGCTCATAAGAAGTATGCTCTCTACGCCGAGCCATTTATTCACTATTAAAAACTTACAAAATGCTAGTGATGAATACTAAAAGATCAAGCTTAACTTTAGTCCAATTTTATTTAAGTGACTTACGGAGAACATGACATAATTTTTAAAACATTATCATTTCACCTATTTTCTATAATATTAATTATAAAGTAGCACATCTATTTGTCGCCT
The DNA here is from genome assembly GCA_932526535.1 of Caradrina clavipalpis. Classification (NCBI taxonomy): domain Eukaryota; kingdom Metazoa; phylum Arthropoda; class Insecta; order Lepidoptera; family Noctuidae; genus Caradrina; species Caradrina clavipalpis. The sequence goes on from OW052098.1 coordinate 13,071,212, forward strand.
AAACTCGTCGTTGGCGTTCTAGCGGCCGATTACGTTTGTCGCTTTTAAGCGTCGTTGGCGTTCAAAGGGTTAAACTGCGACTTTGTCTGCGGCTACAATAATCGAGATTGAAGCGGAGGAAGTCGCAGATAGTAAAAGATAGGTACCTACTTTAGAAGGAATGGTATACCAAGTTCAAATTCTAGTCACAATCTCTTCTCAACGAAAATCAATGTCAAAAAATGTAGGTAAATTAGAGGCATTTTTTCAATTGGAACTGATATTAGATTACGATCGCTGATAGAAGTTAATAGAATTGTCCTCTGATATTTTTGCATAATTTCACTTTCCAACAATGGCTTCCTTTTCAAACATTTTTATTAAATAATCCTGCTACGTAAAATAACAAAAAAAAAAATAGTATGAGTAAGGTATTAGTTTTTGTTTGGATAATAAAAAATACCTACAAAAGGAAATTGTCTATTAAGCCTGTCTACCCTTTTCAAATGTCGATGTCAGATACAGAATCAAGGATAGACAGACTCCACAGTCATCAATATTGAACTTTACGAGTTTGGAAGTTACCTACTTTTAGTACAAGTACTTATACTAGAAGTATATGATAATGTGAGAGGTCGTTAGAAGTCATTGCAGAAGTTTTTTTTCAAAAAGCTTTTACTGTAAAATATAAAAATGAAGTCGTATTTTGCTTCGATATTTATTACTTAATATATAATATTAATTAAAAAAGAAAAAGTCCAATACAAATAACTAAGTTACCAACAATGCCTGCTACTACAGTATTAGGTACATAATCTATTTAACACTAAGATGGTACAAACGGACGAAAGGCTTAATACTCAAAATTATGTATAAGGCAAGTTTATACATGTTTTAAATACTAAGTGTCCGTTTTGGCCGTCTCTAAGGACCAAAATGTGAACTTTATAGTCCTTCGAGACAAAAAAAGCAAGCGTTCATATTGAGTGCAGCCAGGCTACCTATTGCGTGGGAATCCTCAATCGGCAGAACAATCGAAAGATAGAAGAAGTAACAGCCGGTTAACTCTGTAAAAAAACCTTCGGTAAATGGACTTGAAGCGAGGTTGTGCTGAGCTGTCTCTCCTTTCACCTAATGCTACAGATTGACAGCTCATCTCACGCTCGCTTCGTCTGAATTCATAGAGAAAGATTTTTAAAGAATACGCTACGGTTTTCAATAGGCATAGGATACGAAAAAGGAAACACCTTGTAAAACTATGACAATATAAGTTTGTAATTCTCCTTTAAAATGAAATTAAAATTTTAAATTATATTCTTGTCTCGCCACTGACTCATTACCCGCATCTTGTAGTTCAATACGCTTTCATATTAAATCATATTATGAAATTCATTGCAACATATTATTGTCAACTGACTTCAAAAGTAAGGCTTCAATAATTTCACGGTTTCATTAAAGCGCGGTAAAAATTATCGTGTGTTAAATTAGATGTGTTCAAAGTTTTAGCTAATGGCTCCATTAACAATCATCCATGTAGCTAATCATCCGCCCAGTGGTCTCGCAAGCTTTCACGTTTATAAGTTACTAAAAGGATACTTCAACAGTGTTTTTCTCATAGGAACTATACTCATAAACCTCTCAAATAAGGTTGGAAATGGCTTAACCAGCCAGGGACACTACAGCACACAAAAATACCCATCTTTCCAAAAGGACCAATAATCATAATATTATTGCACTTATAATTAAACAACAAACACTTAAGTTATAATAATAACATCCGAAAGATTACACATGCTAATTACCTTCAGCAAAAAATCAAGACTTTTGATACCTACGGACCTTGGTTTTTTTTACGAAGCCTTGGGAAAATGTTCGACAATCGATTACAAAAGATACATCCTTATTTATGTGATTGCGATTTCTCGATGCAATCATTGGATCAATAATATTGAACATTTGTTTACATGGGTTATAAATTTCATAACCGATTATTATTTTGGTTTTTTTTTCTAGCCACACCGTCTAGCTTTAGGCACGCATTATTGATAGGATGATTTATTATGATAATAGGTTAGTGTTTAACCTTAGTTGTGCTTTTAGCTTGTATTTAATTCCTTCATTAACCGACTTCAAAAAGGAGGAGGTTATCAATTTGGATGTTTTTTTGTAAACAAAAAGACACAATGTGTAATTGTTAATGAATAAATGAAATACTTATCAAAAGTGAGTGCCCTATACAAGTTATAAAAAAAATAAAAATGTGAGCACCTCTTCAAGTTTTAAAAAGTTAATTACTATTTCAAGTACCTTCGTGTATAATAATCTAAGTAGCTACCGTTAGGATGGTATTGAATACCGGTTCACGGGGCTTCACCGAGATGCGAATATTCTGCAAGTTGAAGAAATAATGCAACAGTTTGTGCTATTCAATGAAATTAATATTAAATTATTTTGTTTTTGTTCTGCTACGCTAGAGGTCCTGGGTTCGATTCCCAGGTCGAGCAAAAAGTGTTATTGGGTTTTTCTATGTAATTCTCAGTAGCAGCTCGGAGTTTAGATTTGTGCCCGGTTAATGGCAATAGGCTCACCCCCTATTACATGGGACCTAAATATACCGGCGAACTGTGGGTGTACATTGGTACACCTCTGCCTAACCCTTTAGGGAATACAGGCGTGATGGTATATATATTTTTTTATTATTATTTTGTTTTTGTTAAATGACATTTAATTTGAAAATAATAGTAATTGACAATAAAAGTAAAATATTATTTCAGGAACTAACTTTTATTTTTTATGTAATAAGATCGTTTACTTTCACAGTTATGTTATCAAAAATTTATAGAAGGTAGGTCATTCAAAAACATAAAAAATATTGAAATATTATGTTAGTATAATTTATTAGAGAACTTAAAACTGTTATGGTAATGCCATATTTACCTTTCTAAATATTTTTATCTATGTATTTTTTAATAATTTCTAAGCTTGGAAAAGCAACAATGGTACCAACGAACCAACCTAATTTAATAAACTAATGAAATTCTCTATTACCTCATTACTAACTTATAACACGTCAATAATTATATAAAAACAAAATAACAGTACCTATGATTCATTTACCTTAACAGGTAGGTACCTACAGGAAAGTTCGCAGCGAAACTAACCACTATAAATATTGCAGAATAACTCATAATTTTCATTCATGTGCGAATCATAAAACCTGACGTAGTTTAAAACATACGCTTACAACCTGTTGTTGGTCATTTGTTTACTCCGCGTCGCTGAGCAAGGTCGTATCGACAATGTGCCGGATAAAGTTCGTGTTCGTGTTTTTGTGCCTAGTAAACTTCGTGCAGCCAAGGAAGTTGTACTACCCCAACCCCAACGACCCTTCCGCGATCGTTTTCGAAGGACCCACGAACTATGACACTCGGAAATCATCGGAAAACGAAGTCGCAGGAGTCGATGAAGACATTTTGAGTCTTGTTGACGTGAGATTTGGAGAAATTGGTGTTAAGGCGACGAAGCCACCGCCACCACCACCTGTAGACTCAGGATTCTTTTTCCCGGACGATTAATAAAAAAGGACATCAAAACGTCATACAAGTTACCAGTGAGATATTTTTAAATTGAGATTGGAGGTATATGTGAAAGTGTGTTATGTGAAATGGAAACAAAAAGAAGACTTGAAGATTCTACTAATAGTGCCATAATCCATGGTGTATTATTTATACTAATATTAACGTAAGTTATTTATTAAGACATTTTAGATTTTAAATCAGTGACATCGGATATTTACTTCGCTGTACAAATCCCATGAATGATGAGATGGGTCGTCGCAAAAACCACGAAGATCTGACGTGATGTGTCTAAGAACATAATTTATTGGTGTGTCTACAAACCACATACAAATTAGGGGCGTGGCCATTCCGGACAGGTCGAGTAGGGTTACCACGATTTTGACATTGACAAAAAATCCAAAAATGATTGAGTTAAGGCCTGTATAAAATTGTACTCGATACTTCATGAATATATTCTGATAATAAAGCTATATGTACTGATTTGACACTTTACTGTGAAAAAAACATTAAATTATGATCTTTAAAACACAAGGTAATATAACTATTTTAGTTTTGCACTTGTGAATAACTAAATATTGTAATAGCAGTAACAAAAACAGGTTTCTTATACAATTAGATGGTTCAGTTTAGTTATACACAATAGCTTTTTGCTAAGTTTTTATGATGTTGGCAGAGTATCATAATTTTAAGCCAATGTACCTAAAGTTTTTGAGATGACTGTGATGTTCAGGGCCTCATAATATTACACCAGTACACATACATTAATGATTAACTAAATAGTTTGCTTATGACGTCACTCTTGATTTAGAGTCAAAATTTGTATTTGGTCATTTTGCACATTTATATGTGAATTGCATAATTTACCCATTGTATTTATTAGAAAGGTTTTTTCGACAAAAATCCAGTTACGAAAATCGAATGTTCCAAAAAAAAATTGTATTGTCATGCTAACTATGGTCATATTTGTAAACAATCACAAGTGTGTAAAAGCAATTATTTAAGGCGTAATAAAATATCTTATTACCTACATAAGATTGGTGATATAAAGTATCAATTAAATTAATTTCTACTTGTCAATTGATATAAATATTATAGGAAGAATAACACGTGCCACACATCACCTTTTTATATTATCTGAAGACATAAAAAGCACGATATAAAACCAATTAATATAATGACCGAACGTATCTTTTCTTATTAAGGGTAATATGTTATAATTACAGTAATATAGACGTTATTACTATAGTATTTAGGAGCTACAGTGTGTGATAAAGCCGTAATGACTAAACGTATCGTCATCACGATCAAAATATTATTAGTGGTCGTTAAGACGCTCTGGGTTTATTACAAGATGTCAATTTTTGTGTATTATTGAATAGATAGATGAAATTTATTATCCATTCTCATATATCTTGCTTCGACAAAATGTGTATTGTTCGTGTATTATTGAGTTTAGTAATTTGATATTATAATGTAAAAACAAATATGGGCAATCTTGCAATCTTAGCCGTATTATGACTAAATAAAACTTAACTGTTACAAGAAAAACACTTACTAGTGAATTATAAAACAAACAAAAAGTTTTGTATAAATGTAGACAGTTGGACACATCTTTCACGTAACATTATTGACTACTTAGTTATTCCTTTTAACTTCTTTGTACAAAAACTATAAAACTTTTTAATATACAACTGACATTAGTTATATAAATTGTATAAATTGGTGTGATGTCAAAATATAACCAGACAATGGTTTTAGTATTTCTAAATAATTGACTTAGATGTATTACCTGTATTTTTAAAACGTATATAACGGGTTTATATATGAAATGTACTGAATGATTGTAATTACAAATAGTATTTAAGAAATTTTGTAAGATAGTCAATTTAGACTAAGAATATTTATGTAAATAAGATTCTAAATGAACATGGACTAAATAAGGACGACTGATAATTTTTAGTTAAATATAGAACATATTTGTGCATAATTTGTGCCGTTTTATTCGACGAGAACCTACTATACAGTCACACAACATACAAATATCTTGATATTATTATCCTTAAAGCGACCTTACCTATGTAGGATAATATTGAGCTTGATTGATTTTCTCACCAGTAACTAAACGACCAATCATAAAAACGTATCATTTATTTTTTTATATCAATGGATGGTCATCAATATGACGGCTTACGTTGATGTTAAAAAGTGGTCACCGACGTGTATAGCTATTCTAGAAGCAAGCTGAAATATCTTATTTATTTATTAAAACTTTATGCACAAATGTAAAAATACACCGTACAAAAGCGGACTTAATGCCTTGGGCATTTTCTACCAGTCTACCTTAGGGTGATGCAGAGACAAAACATAAGAGGTGCAAGAAAGAGAATCTTAGTCTTAGGGCCTACGCCCGCCTGCCGGGGCAGCGGGTTATTCGAAAGAGATACCGCGCCCCCGGAACGCAAAGGGAACATGAAGGAACATGGACGGGTTTTAGTCAGTAAAAGTCTGACACTCCCTCCCACCCCGCTCAGGACGGGGGAAGTAAATAGATGATTTACCATCGTTAAAAAAAAATGCCTCCACCCGCGTCCGACCTTTTGTAGGACCGATTATTTATTGGACTGTTTAATAGATACTAAGTTCTTGTTGGACATCTACGTTGGTATATTAGAATTCGTATGTTCCATTCTCTCCGACAAAAAAATCGGTCACCGATAAATAAATACTCAAAATCATAACAATTTCTTGAAAAAATTGTAAGTAAGTATAGATTTTGATGTGTGTTGGTTCGTTTTGACAGAATTATAACCAAAATGTTATAAATAAATTAGAAGTTTTTTTTTTCTATTCTTATTATCTTTGTTCTTCCTTCATTTGATGCAATTTCATAAAAAAAATTGACACAATGTACGCTGGTTTGAGGAAGTCAGCATAAGTCGGTTTAGTATCGAACTAGATCTGCCTACAACTTCACCCCCGTCAAATAGAACGTACGAAGGATAGTAGAATTAGTGGGATTAAGTTTTCGAATAGGTAGCCTCAATTTATCCATTAGGTAGACTATAGTACGCAATAGCTTGAAATTATGCATGCAAATGAGCATGCTTCAAGGATCTATATTATTATTCGGTTTTTATTTTAACTCGAATGTCAATATACATTAACAAGAGGTGGCTAAATATCAGTACGGTCTTAACATTTTGATCTACTGCCATTTGATTTTGAATCCGGATTTGTGTTATACATAAATACCATCACGCCTGTATTCCCCGAAGGGTTAGGCAGAGGTGTACCACACCCACAGTCCGCCGGTAAGTTTTAGGTCCCATGTAAAAGGGGGCGAGCCTGCTGCCATTCACCGGGCACGAAATCCTAACTCCGAGCTGGTGCTGAAAACCCCCCGATTATTAGTACATTACTGCAATTCTTATAATGACATAGAAAAAAAAATCATGGGCGTACAAATGGTTGTTCGGTTATAGAGTGTATGTTTGTTAACTAATTTAACGTAACAGAAAATGAATTGTTAGGCAACGTTTTAAAACAAGTAAAACAATTAAAAAAAATGAGTAACCCCTGACAGAAGAAACACAATAATTAAAAAAAAACGCATTCAAATCGCTTCACCTGTTTAAGAGCTACGATGCCTCACACAGACACACAGACACGTCAAACTTATAACTCCCCTCTTTTTCAGTCGGGAGTTAAAAATCAGCTTAGGGATGTTTGTGTCTGTAAAACTCGGCATTAGTCAATATTTTTTTACCCGACTACGGCGAAGCAAAAAGGAGGGTTATGAGGTTGACCGGTATGTATGTATGTATGTATGGATGTTCATCTGTTCCCTCATAATTTCTAAACCATCCAACGTAAATTGACAAATGAGGTGTCATTGGAAGCGTCCAAATTGTCCGCTGGTTATAGGCTACGTTATGTTCCAATAAATTGTATGTGGCGCCCTCTAGGGCTCATGAAGATGTGAAATAATATTATTTTTCTTCCAAATATGGTCGTGTTGCATATCAAATTAAAGGGCTTAATTAGCACACTTCAAATATATAGATATCGTAAAAGTAAATTGTAGGGACCCTTTAGAACGCACCATAAACCTAGATAACTAACTAATATTTCGTTTGGGAGACCTAATAGATTATTTCATATATTGTGTATATGTTGCAGTTCCAGTAATATTACGTATATAAATGTCTAAATTTGAACCCCAAAATAATTTAAATAAAAAAGAAGTTTAAAAAACTAAAACCCGACTACAAACAATTCACGTTCTAAAAAGTATGAAACAAGAAAACATTCTCATCTGAAAGCCGTGGTCGTATGCCACCTAATTCCGATAAAACAGTATGTGTATAGTAATAGAAATTTAATCTTTAACACTAAAGTTTAGGGCAAAGTGGCATACGACCACGGCTTTCAGATGAGAATGTTTTCTTGTTTCATACTTTTTAGAACGTGAATTGTTTGTAGTCGGGTTTTAGTTTTTTAAACTTCTTTTTTTAGTATATGGAACGAAATTTGGCAAGACTTCAGCTATTAGCGGATTTGACTGTGTTGTTGATTTCCATGTAAATAAAAAGTTAGTTTAGAAGTTAAAAGAAAGAAAGAGAATTATCTATTTAATCCGACTTCTAAAATAGATACAATCTTAGCACGTATTTCCCACACAGTCTATTGTTAATTTATTTGTTCAACAATATTATCCTTCTTAACCTTAGTCTGTTACGACATGCACTGAATTCTAAACAGGTGATAAAATGGTACCTACTTGACTAAGATTTACTGACCTAGTTTTTTTAGTCTAAGAAAAAAAACGAAACAAATGTGGCTGTACCACTTTTGACTATTATACAGGATTAAAACTTGTCAGTGTTTGAAAGGTTAAATTCAATTGGTCGTTGGAACTTAGAGACGTGATGAATATTGTTTGTTAGGTCAAAGTTTTCATTTTAATATTTTCATGACACCATCACGCCTGTATTCCCCGAAGGGTTAGGCAGAGGTGTGCAAACGTAGACCCACAGTTCGCCGGTATATTTATGTCCCATGTAATAGGGGTCGAGCCTATTGCCATTAACCGGGCACAAACTCAAACTCCGAGCTGCTACTAAAAATTTCATAAAAAAACCCAATAACACTTTTTGCTCGACCTGGGAATCGAACCCAGGACCTCCAGCGTAGCAGTCGAGCTTAGGACCACAAGGCTAACGACGCAGGATAATGGTCAGAATTTTAATTTTAAAAGACATTCTTTCAAGTAACTATATCTTTTATTTAGGGGTTAACAGCCTCGAATAATGTACGTAGATATCTACTTGAAAATATGAGTAGGTTCATTATAATTATACAAAAAAAATAACCTCTTTTTATTTTATTTATTCTAGATAATTTAATTTGATATTGCACCTAAAAACAAGGTATTAATAAGAGAAAAATACTATCAAAACTAAATAACACGTAATTTTAAATCTCATTGTTCGCGGTAATTCTAAAGATTAATAAAAGACCTTAGCATAATATTTTGGGATGTAGGTACCCACTATTCAACTGTTATTCCTGTTGAATTATGTTAATACATTTGGCGTATGCATTAATTAATTTGAATTAATCAATTTAATTTAATCTTAGATAAATTGAATTAATCAATTTACGAATTAGTAGATTGTGCTTCGTAATGAAGATACCGCAGGCTGTCTGTAGACTTGATGTAAACAGTGCATAGTCTGTGCCGTCTTTCGCAAATTGTCTGTAATTATTGACATTCATTATTTTTATGCTTGCGTCTATGTAAATGCGTCACAAGACTTGAATGTACCTGGAGGTACCCCCAGATGTACTCGTGACAATTCAATAATAAGTAGGTAGGTGCTGCGGTCATTTTACTAAGTGACCAAGGTACTAGATCTCTGTTAGTGTAGATATAGGGCTCCAACGTTTAACTGAAACATAAAATCACTTTTAATCATTTGTAATGTATTAAAATAATATGCTCACATCACGACCTATCGTTTATGTTGAGCAACCCTTAACAATTGCTAAATATAAAAAAACGCAAGCTTTACTTTATAATCGAATCTCTAATGGAATCCGATTAAAAACGGTTTAGCCAGGTTGCTATGGTATACAACCTTCACAGTCTTGAACCCCTCAACATGGGTTATTTGCATCGAGATATACAATCTACACTGATTGAATTACATATAAACGATGGAATCAATTATTATTTCCAACATAATGTTTTTACCTATCTAATCGCTTCTTGTTAGCCCTCCGCGGCGAACTGTCAAAACATTCTTATTTCAAACAGGATTTATCTCATAGGAGTAAAGTAATTAAATAAGGTTGTATAAGGATCAGCCAGCCAGTACCTTGTATACTAAGTTGACATAGACTAAAAAGGCCTATCGGGATTTATGAAACACGTGTAAAGTAATACCACAATATATTCTAAATTCAAAATACGTTTACAAAAAAAAAAAAAAACAAATACTTACCCATTTTTATGTGATAACAAACGGTCCCCGGGTCTTACGTGTCTTCCGTAAAATACGTTTATGTTCGAAACGAACCATAAAACCGGTTAAGCGTGAACAGTGTACCAAGAAAGGTTCTACTCGATCAACTTCCAAAGAAATTGGTTTACTTCAGTGATTATTTTAGTGACATTTTTTTTAAACCTTAACATTGGATGGCAAAATAATCTGACGGCCCACCTCATGTTAAGTGGTCACTACTGCCTGTAGATATTCGCAATACCAGCCTTACAAATGTGTTGCCATCCCAGAGACTAAGTTGAAATGTCTCATGTGCCTGTAATTACACTGGCGCAATCAAATCGGATCATAGCAACGCTGCTTTGCGGCAGAAATGGGTATGGTATACTTTAGTCTACTGAGAAAGTATACTTATAATAGGTTCACTTGCGCCAGAGTTAACACCTGAATTAATTACAAAATGTCATACATAATTTGTAATTGAACCTCGTGCTAGCAACTAAGTATGAGTTAACTTTTTGGAGCTTAACCCGATCATCTTATTATAAAATTTTGGTTTCCGCACTTCGAATAGGTACTGTAAAGGTTACATATCACGACAACCTGGCTGGAATGATTTTATTCCAAACACTCAATCGAATTCCATTAGGGATTCGAATTTAGAAAAATAAACGATTGGGTTTTGTATATAGGGCAATTCTTTGGCGGCACTCGTGATATGTCTCAGTTAAATGTAGTTGGAGCCCTATACACACACAGCAGCTAGAACCGGTACCACGGTCACAGCACCGTCCTATTGGAAGTTTGAAAGTCGACAGATATAAAATCGTTTTTAAATGCAGTCTGGTTTAATCGTTGTAATATCGATTGCAAGAATCGTGGGTGGTCTATTTGTTGTTATCTGTTGAATACGCACATTTTCTATTTAAAGGGATCAAAATCATCTTTGCTATCAGATTATGATTAAGATAATGTAGGTACTGTAGCTACTGTATAGCCTCCAAGATATAGGCGTTGGGTAGTTTGTGGATCACCGCACTGTTAATAATGCATTTTATAAATATAGTTACACTAGCTTTTGCCCGCGGCTTTGCCCGCGTGTGTGTCGGAAAACATGCCACAAGAACGTCAACCAGAATGATAAACACCAATTTTCATGGTATTTTAAACGACAAAAATATCGATTTTCCATACAAACTTTCATCCCCTATTTAACTCCCATAGGGATTGAATTTCGAAAAATCCTTCCTTATTCCTACACTATAAACGGAACCTCTGTGCAAAATTTCAGCTTTCTAGGTCTAAGGGTTTGGGCTGGGCGTTGACGAGTCAGTCAATTAGTCAGTCAGGACTTCTCTTTTTTTGATATAGATAATTAAATTACAAACAATCTACAATTTATAAAAAAAAGGAAGCTCATAGGGCATGAAAAAACTCATCTATATATACCATCACGCCTGTATTCCCCGAAGGGTTAGGCAGAGGTGTACCAATGTACACCCACAGTTCGCCGGTATATTTAGGTCCCATGTAATAGGGGGCGAGCCTATTGCCATTAACCGGGCACAAATCCAAACTCCGAGCTGCTACTGAGAATTTCATTGAAAAACCCAATAACACTTTTTGCTCGACCTAGGAATCGAACCCGGGACCCCTTGCACAGCAGTCGCACTTGCGAGCACGAGACCAACGGGGCAATAAATTATTCTTATTCTTAGCTTTCTGGGCTTCAAGAGTTCAAATCTGTCCTCTTCATTATTTTGGTAGACTTTACAATTACGGTTATCTGAATTGTCCTGGTTGCAAGGTTCAGGCTAGTTGGTACCTATCAAAGGTAAGGAGGATAATCGAACTCAAACTTATATAAACAGTTAAAAAGGTACAAAGTTTTTATCAAATAAAAACATGTTTTGCGTACCGGATCTTGAGAAGTTATTTTTACACGCCAAACTACTTCGATATTATAATAATTTTGATTTAATCTTTCAAAATATATTTTTTCGAAATGTCGATGGCGGAGTTGGCAATGAAAGTCAGAATTTATTATGTTTTTGATCTCAGTATTAGGCAATAAGTTGGGAAACTTCATATTTCTGGTGTAAGCCGGTAATATTGCCAAGAGAGGCAGGAGATTTGGCAATTGTGTGTAACACATGTAGAAAGCCGAAGACGAAGTCATCATTGCAATATTTTTTTTGTTCGCGAATGGTCCCGTAGCCTAGGAGGAGCTCGTGGCTAAATAATTACAGCCGCATAGACCGATCTTCCGGGTTAAGCCACGCTTGCCGAGGTTGGTCTGCGGATGGGTGACCACTTACCATAGCGAGTTTCCTCCGTGCCTCGGAAAGCACGTAAAGCCGTTGATCCCGGCTGTCATTTGTAGATCTTTGACAGTCGTTACTGTTAGTCAGAAGCCCGAAAGTCTGACAACCAGTCTTACCAAGCGTATCGTATTACCCATTACTGGGTTGTGGAGGTCTGATAGGCAGTCCGGTTCGACTGGAAGCCGACCCCAACATAGTTGGGAAAAGGCTAGGCAGATGATGATGTTGGTCCCGTAGCCAAAAGGTGCTACTTTACTATATTATGGATATAGCACCATCTTTTGGCTACTGAGATATTAAAGGTAAAAGCTCAAAATTTTCAAACGTTTCTTTGCAAAAAGCAAGCTGGAAATGTTCCAACTTAACTTTAAGGGAAATTTAAAGTTGCAATACAAGGGCCCCCATTAACCCTCATGGGGGCCCTTGTATTGTTGGATGCATCTGTTTTGCAGGTAGGTACTAAATGTAACACGTTACCTACCACTATCAAATCAATGATAATACACACCAAAAATAAAAGTCTTTTCCCAGCAGGAATGTTTGCTCAATGTCGCAAAATATGACAGTAAGCGTAGTTAGAGGGTATGTTGTGTGTCTTTTAAACCTCGTATATTGGACATGTCTGTGTATTCGAAAGAAAAAACATACCGTTACAGCTTTCCTAGACATTAAAAAAAAAAATACCATCACGCCTGTATTCCCCGAAGGGTTAGGCAGAGGTGTACCAATGTACACCCACAGTTCGCCGGTATTTTTAGGTCCCATGTAATAGGGGGCGAGCCTATTGCCGTTAACCGGGCACAAATCCAAACTCCGAGCTGCTACTGAGAATTTCATAGAAAAACCCAATAACACTTTTTGCTCGACCTGGGAATCGAACCCGGGACCCCTTGCACAGAAGTCGCACTTGCGCCCACGAGACCAACGGGGTAGTTAAGACATTTTAATTGATATTTAATTTGACTTCCACCAATCACGGTACATGCACAGACCGACAGGCGTACCTTTCCAATGTGGATCCACTACCATTGGTTTATAGCGGTATAATAAAATTAATTAAAATGTATCTAGGTATGTGCACAAATCAGATGTCTTATCAATATCATATTACTATACAATGAATCAGGTGTATTGTATATTAATATTCACTTTTTGTCAAGAAACTATCATCATACATTCCTTGCTTTGTCTTTTTATAATGGTTATAATAGGTAGCTACTTATATTTATGGCATCTTTAAATTATAAAGTCTATACAATATTTTGATATTTTTCCTGTTCACATTTTTGCTAGTTCAAACTAAAATACAAAAAAAAACTTGATAAAAAGTAAATAAACCGCTTTCAAAACAACATTATAACTTAGAACGGTTTTAGAAGTCGACGCCATTAAGAGGTATGTTAAAAAAAGATTTGTAACAGACTTGAAAATAATACAAACTTGGTTCTTCTAACTGCCTTGTTAGCCTAGTAGTCCTTAGTGCGACTGCTACGCTGCAAGTCTTGAGTTTGATTCCCAGGTGGAGCAAAAAGTGTTATTGAGTTTTTCTATAAAAAATCTCACTAGCAGCTCGGAGTTAGGATTGGTGCCCGGTTATTGGCAATAGGCTCGCCTCCTATAACATAGGAACTAAACATACCGACGAACTGTGGGTGTACATTGGTACACCTCTGCCTAGCCCTTCGGGGAAAACAGGCGTGATGGTACGTTTGAAAATAATACGAACTTAGCTCTTTTCAAAGAACATCTGTTGATCACTGAGCTTCAGACTAAGTACGCTACAGCATGTGGGAACAACACATTAATCTTAAACTTGGACCAAGTTTCACAGCTAGAAATGTGTGACAGTCTAAGTCCCATGTTCTCCACATTGTATGCGTCCATGCATCTTAGCCTGTCTACAAACAAACAAACAAGTACGTCCTTACGTACGTCTTGGACTAGAGTGAACTAACAATACATGGATTTAGGACGAAGAGAAACTAAACAATCGATGGTGTTCGTGGAATTCGAAATTCAATGCAATAAGTCTCTTGAGTACGTGAGCTGTGTGATAAAAGATTAGGGGCTTTTACGTAATTATGTTTGGAAGTAAGTAGGTACAGTAAATGTTGCACACCGCAGCAACCTGGCTGAAACAGTTTTAATTCAAACAGTAAATCGAATTAAATTATGGGAGTTGAATTTAGAAAAAATAATGATTAGGTTTTTTTATAAAGGGCACTTGTTAGGTCGCGTTTGAGATGTAAACTCATAACTTCAAGTTTAGTGTTTATAAATACGAAAGGAAGATGTTCGAATATCTGTTACTCAATCACACTTAAATCTGTGTATATTTGGATGAAAATTGGCAAACATAGATCATTTCCTGGATTAACACAGGATATTTTTTTATCCCTGTAATGTGTTCCCATGGAATACGCGGGCAGAAGATAGTTTCAATATATGATTGAAAACGTAAACCTTCAAAAGCAAGCGAAAGCCGGTGACACAAGTTTTTCACATTAATTGTCGATGAGATGAGATTGTGACTAGATTTTGAAATATTTAATTGCTTTTTGGCATTGTGGCTAGTTTTTTTTTTTTTTTTATAGACGGGAAATCATCAAATAACTTCCCCCGCCCTGGGCGGGGCGGGAGGGAGTGTCAGACTTTTACTGACTAAAACCCGTCTATGTTCCTTCATGTGCCCTTTGCGTTCCGGGGGCGCGGTATCTCTTTCGAACAACCCGCAAATTGTGGCTAGATTGCGACTTGAATTTGATCGTCATTTAGTTAGTAAACTTCAATAATTATGCTATTATTTTGATCATCCAAAAATAACGCTACGTTTCACCAGCCTTTTTATATCCCATGGGGACTTTAATTCAGTACATTTTGTTTTATTTCAATATCAAACGGTAAAAAATCGCAATATAAATAAATACCCTTTGAACATAGAATATAGAGCACTAGCTTTTGCATGCGATTAATTAATTAAAATTTAATAGTTCCTTTGGGCAGCCTTTGTTATTTTTAACCGACTTCAAAAAGAAGGAGATTCTCAATTCGTATGTTTTTTTTTAAGATAAGATACGAATATTTCAGAAACGTTTTAACAAATGTTTATTTGCTTTTTATCAAGTGTTAGTCGTGTTTATTTAAAGTGTCTAAATACAAAGTTTTATAGTTGCATCCTCAGTAATTACGGTCTCCCATACAAACTTTGAACCCCTTCAAGCCCTTTTTAAAAGTAGTATTTGTCCTTATTCAAACTCTAATCTATCTGTACCAAATTTAATCAAAATAGCAACAGACACACAACTTGCGCATTTGTAATATCAAAGTATGGATTGAACTATTTAGGTCACTGAATTTAATTCTACAAATAAATTCATTCTATTATTATGAAATGCGGAATGTTCAATGCTTTGAACCAATCCTCTTCAAGGCTTTGCATTACTTGAAGCTTCTTCAAGGAATAAAATGTCAACTTAGGAACGCGCAAACCTTTTGTGAGATTCGTTAGACGTGTGCTTGGGTACATGTAATCTATTTAGGTAGTCTAGAATTCTAGAATATGAATTTAATGTAAGAAATTCTGAATGCAATTTTTCTACTTTTGAAAATGAGAAATTCTTAGTGTAAATTAGATTGCCTGGCTTGAAGTCATGACATATTCTATTATTACATAACATAGCTTTAAATCACGCCTGTATTTCCCGAAGGGTTAGGCAAAGGTGTACCAATGAACACCCACAGTTCGCCGGTATATTTAGGTCCCATGTAATAGAGGGCGAGCCTACTGTGGTATACATTGGTACACCTCTGCCTAATTCTTCGGGGAATACGGGTGTGATGGTGGTTGCTATATTGTTTTATTAGCTGTTTATTTCGATTCTAATCAACTATACACCGTTGCATGGTTATGACAGCCTAGTTCAGTGCCATCGTCGATAGGTATTCTAATGCTTTGCTCTCAAAGGGAAGTCAAAGATGAAACTGTGGTAGTACGTAATTAGTTCCATGATTAAGAGCGATACAGATAATTTCATTTGGTTTCACTTACATTATAGTGTAAAATACCTGTAATGTAAAATTAATTCGATATCCTGAAACTGCGATTCTAAACATTCAACTATCAAAGAAAGTTACTTGTAAATAAGATCTTTTCGTTAGCAAGAGTTTCACTGAAGACCTGTCTTACCTTGTATTTATTACCAATGTATGTTTTGACCATAAGTAATAAAAAATATATTTTATTTAATTTTCATTAATACTTTTTTACGATAAATACAGACATAAAAGGCTCGTTTAGTTTTATAGGCATTACGTGAGGGCAAAATATAATGTTTGAAATCATTCGACCAGCTTAGATAAACGGCAATTCAATGCGTTATTTATTTTCCATTTGGAAAAATTCGTCATAAAATATGATTTATATGAAACATTCAAGTCCACTCATATGCTCAAAGATTAAATTTTACCTACCTTATGAATTTCATGAAAAAAAAATCGTATTTTCCTGATATGTTTTGCTAGTTTCTATCTTGACTTTTTACGCGTAGAAATCTAATATACCTTTGAACTACTGTAACCGGCGCGCTTGTATGACCTGCACGTGTAGCTATGTATCAAACGATAAACGCAAACGCTGAGTAGGCTTTAATAGATCTTCAACTTTATGTGCTTGGTTTTAAGTTGAAAATCTAATGAAGATTGCATAGCGTTTTCGTTCGTTCCAGTCGCTAACGCTTAGAAATCTTTAATAGATTTTTAACTTAAGGCTCTGGCTCGGTACCTACCTAGCGTTTACGATTATCGTTTGCGACTTGGCTAGAGGGCCAGATGTATGAACGTGGAAGAGGCGAAAGGAGTATGTAAGGATCATAGCAGGTGGTGTTCTGTGGTTTCTGCCTTTTTTTTTGGTGCGCGGTTGAAATCCTTTTAGACTTCTTCTGTCGTGGGGGTGACGGACGGGTATGCCGGCCGGACTCTTACCGCCTAAAGCCACCGCGGTGTTCCTCCACCTCTGCCTATGGCCAGGGGTGCGGGATTGGCCCCCATGGAAAGAAGTCGTGAGTTTACGTATGTGTGTATGTATGATATACCGTAAAACAAATCCTTTAAACTTCGACAATAATGTAGCTTTCTATCAGTAAAAGAATTTTCGTAATCGGATCAGCACTTCCAGAGAAAACCTC
Organism: Caradrina clavipalpis; assembly: GCA_932526535.1. Lineage (NCBI taxonomy): Eukaryota > Metazoa > Arthropoda > Insecta > Lepidoptera > Noctuidae > Caradrina > Caradrina clavipalpis. The sequence continues at coordinate 13,088,782 of OW052098.1, forward strand.
TTACAAGCCCAAAAACGAAATTTACCTCTTTATAATATTATTGTAGACTACAATAAAATATTATTTAATATTAACGTGAACTACTTTCAGCTTTCATTACATACATCAGTGAACAGGAAAGAAGAGGATTATTATTTTACTAAAACGTAGGTTTTCCCGAAACCCGAACCAAGTTTAAATGAAATCCGACCTTGTAGTTTATTCAAAATATATTCGAGGGTATACAAAATTGGAAAACAGAATGATAATTGAGTTCGTGTCAATGAATTCATAGAAGAGACCTTTGTTAATCAGTTTAGCTGTGACGCCAGCATCCGGACTCGAGCTTAGAATATTATATTATTTTAATATAAATTATTAACAGGCTTACCCCTTTTACGTTGGACACAAACTGCTCGGAAAAATGTGGGTGTGTCTGTGTGGGTACACTTCTAACTAACCATTCAAGAGAAATAGGTGAGATGTTAATAATTTACACATGACATTTTAACACGTAACGTTGTTACGTTATGTGTTAAATTGTTAACGAAGTAAGGGTTTAGTTTCATTATGAAGTTTAAATGACATAATAATTATTATATTATGAATATATTTTCGTTGGCGACGAGTGAACAAATTGTAAGTTTTTTTTTTAAATGAAATTTGAGGGGAGTGATTTTTTTTTTGTTTAAGCTATGTCTTTGTTTTCCCAAAAAATAATTCTCTTTTGGTAAGAAAATGCCATTTACGAGGTAATTACGCGTCGCCGATGATTTTTCAGTTGTTTTATTGGTGTCGCGATTCTGGTCTGGTGGCTACAAGTGCCACGATTAGGTGGGTGGTACAACCCTGGGTTCGATTCCCAAGGTCGGGCACACACATACATTATGCCTGTATTCCCCGAAGGATTAGGCAGAGGTGTAAAAATGTACACCCACAGTTTGCCGGTATGTTTTAGTCCCATGTAGCAGAGGGTCAGCCTATCCCCATTAAACGGGCATCGAAACCGAATTGAAAAAATATTTTTGTGTTGGGTAGTCTCTTTATCGAGGAAGGTTATCCGTACTAATATTATAAATGCGAAAGTAACTCTGTCTGTCTGTCTGTCTGTCTGTCTCTCTGTCTGTCTGTCTCTTCTTCACGCCTAAACCACTGAACCGATTTCAATGAAATTTGGTACAGATATAGTCTGAGACCCGAGAAAGGACATAGGATAGTTTTCATCCCGGAAATCCCCCGGGAACGGGAACTATTAATCCACGCGGATGAAGTCGCGGGCAAAAGCTAGTAGGCTATAAAACATCACGCTACGACACGCGGGGGCGGAGAAGTAACTAAAGATCTAACTATAAACGGGTAATTAAAACCACGTGGACGAAGTCGCGGGCGGTCACTAGTTTCAAATAAAACCAACGTCTATTGAGCTCAACTAAATCTTTATCTTTCATTTTCCCTAAAGTTAAAAAAGTCCAAATCTAGTTTTGACATAGATTCGAGTAGAAAAGTTATTTGTTAGTACCTAATACTTAGAGGTACCTCTAAATCTTACAAAAATACAAAGTAACGCCTATTCCTTTCAGAAATTGTAATACGTCTAAAGATTGCGTACAAAGTTTTTCCAGGCGAAACCATTAGGAGGGATAAAACGTGTACCTAGGTATCTATTTTCGTAAAAAAAACTCTTTGCTAAGTGTTTGGTATACTATTTCACAAAGTACTCTGTAAAACTCGAATCATTAAACCTTTATTCGAAGCAGTGTTATTCTGTAACAATCGTTCTTCGTAAAAGGTGAAGTGAACTTAAGGCGAGCTGTAATTTCACGTAATTATACTACGGACTGAAAGCTACCCCAAAGCGAGGTGACTTTAATTCATCGAAGGAGTTTTTTTACAGAATAACACTGCTGTTCTGTAAACTTAAGCAGTGGGTATCGGTGTCACTTCGTCTTTACTCTGAAGGGGTAAAAGGAGAAATTGATTAGATGTTTGTTAAAGTGGAGTATTTTTACAAAAGGTTACATAAATATAATAAAATAAATATACCATCACGCCTGAATTCCCCGAAGGGATAGGCAGAGGCGTATCAATGTACACCCACAGTTCGCCGGTATATTTAGGTCCCATGTAATAGGGGGCGAGCCTATTGCCATTTACCGGGCACAAATCCAAACTCCGAGCTGCCACCGAGAATTTCATAGAAAAACCCAATAACACTTTTTGCTCGACCTGGGAATCGAACCCGGGTACATAATGGGTGATAATAATCAACCTAATAGTCATTAACACTAGAACTTCTTTGGATTGACAAATTATTTTAAAAGCACATGGTAGCACATATCCGTAAGGTAATTTTACAAAAAAGTACGACGGTGGATACATAAACGAGTTGGTATTTATATAAGTACTTCATAGATATTTAGTGGTATTTCAGATAATAAAGCTGCATAATAATGATTTTGTGAATTGATCATAATCATTTTTTTTTCAATTAAGGTACTGCCACGATCGAAAGTAAAAGTAATTATATAATTGTATAAAGCATATCGACAGCGGAAATTTCAAATACAGGATAAGTTTTTAACCAGTGCGTAAATTTTTTTTGGTAGTTCAGTGTCAGTAATAGAACACATTTCCGTGATTAGTTAAAAAAAAAAAAAAAAAAAAAATTCATCCTTATCCGAGTTTGAAATAAGGAAAACATGGACATAATCTATTCGCCATACTATCAATGACAACTCTTGGCCGCCGCCCGGGCGCATGGCTGGGGCGAGGGGGTGGGGAATGCGCTAGCGCCGAGTGACAATAAAATATGGTTTTTAAGTATACATGTTTCGTAAGCGATAACTTTTTATTTTTGTACTAAGACATATCAAAATAAAATATACGTGTTTAATAAAACGTGTTGAAGTTTATTATGGCAAAATTTACGCACTGGTTAAAATTTTTTCCTGTATAGTAATGGGCAAAATTCGATTTTTCGAATTTTGTAATATCGCCAGTGAACATTTAAAATATACACCCTTATGACTTTTGAATTTCCCATTATCGATAGGGGGAGTGTGCAGTTCAAATAATTATATTTGAACTACACATTGCCTATCGACAATGCTAATTGCTAGTTTTTAAACAAGCTACTGAAGTGAAGCTTTTCCTAAAACAGTCTTAAACCTACCCATAAAAAACCAAACAAAACATGATTTTTTGAAAAAGGAAGTCAATAGAAAACATACTTGAAATTCAATTCAGAAAAATATGTAAAGAGATTGTATCTTTTGAATGCCATTCTCACGTCTCTCGACACGTTCTTATTTTGAAAATGTCTTGCTAAATATTTCAATATCAGATGACATTCTTTGTGTACATATACGTCGTCGCTCTTTCTTATGGTGGATGACGCGATTCGAAATTTGAATTTTATGGAACTTGTAATTCTTGTGCCTTTTACTTGAGAGACATAGGTCAGATATAAATTGACAGATCTTTGTTCGAATTCTTTTTTCAAAAAAAATCATAATGAAATTTTTTTTAAAGAATGATATTATCATTTTCCACAGAAGCGATTGTCAAATTTGCACTACCTATTTTATTTTCACGGTAGTAAGTTCACGGAATGTAGCATGACCAGCATTTTCCATATTATAATTCTACGTTTAAATACTTCATATTTCTTTTGTGGCTTTGTGAAACAGTTTGTAGATAATAACAAAGTAAAATGTGTAAAACATTAATTTTAGTTTAATATGGGGTTGACAGTTCTAAAATGCCAGTATCCTTTTGTTTTTATACCATTAAATATTAAAGTGAAAGTATTTTCGTTTTAAAGCGTAGCTGTAATAAGTTCTCTCCCCGAAAACCTCATTAATGTTATTTCTTTGTATCTTTTATGATATTCCAACAAAACAACATAATCATTATAAATAAATAATTGTTGTTCTTTTGAAGATGAAAGCTGAAAAAAAAACCAATTTAATGAATACTGAATATTTAGTTCGACTTACAAGTAAAAACCATAATTATAGTATACCTGAGGCTTGGACAGAATAAATTCTTCAACGTTTATGAATAATAACTAGACATCCATACCATTAAGCAACGCTATAGTAACCTTATTACCCGATTTATATCCATCAAACAAACCTTGCCCCTCCCAAGCTGAATTAAACTCTATCTCCTAAAATCAAAAGTTGAAATTGCAACGAATGCCCCAAAATTAGGTTTTCCTTCAAAAACTGAAGTACTGAGGAAGGCAATGGGCACATCTGGACGGCGTAATAAAAGTAAGACAATAAGTACTAATAGGTTTATTACAAGGTTTTTATGTTTACAGCTTGTTTTTAGATGTCCCTGTTTTTGTTGAGCAATGTTTTGTTACCAACATTGTTGTAATTTCGAAAGTGGTTTTTGCGCGGAAATGACTCTTATCAACGACTTTATTAAGTAAGGCAGAAGGTGTTTGGGAAATTAGGGTACAACTAATTATTATAAAAATAAAGGACGATGACAAAATTTGTATGGGACCCGTCCCCCCCCTTCAACAGATGTTTTGTATGTGTCAGGGGGTGCTTAAGGATCTATTAAAAGACCAGCAATCAGTTTTAACTCCAAAATCCATGGGGTTTAGAAAAAAAAGTAAAAAAAAAAAAAAATTTTTACTTCTAATTCCTTACACATATGTTATAAGAACTAAAATAACAATGTTTAAGGTTATTATGAAGTGTATACAGTTACACCGAACGCCATGCGGAGCCAAAGATTGTAAATCAAATTATTGTGTTACCTACATATTTTACAAATATGGAAAATAGGTACTTATAATATATTAATTGTCATTAATTATTATTCTATTCAGCAATTCTGCCGCTGGATAAAAATCGAATGTACTGCCCAAGCCCCATGTACCACGTAAAACGAAATAATACGTATGCAAGGTGGCCCCCATATATATACGATTTTTTTGTGGTTTAAGAATTAGACGATTTTTTATTTTGTTTTTAGATATTATTACCTGACCATCAGAACTTGATGGTTTCTAGTCTTCTTGAGTAACATTTTTTTTAATAATGAATCCTGAGGTCTACCTACGGTCGATAAAATCTGACTGTCTTTTCATCTCCTAAAGCGACTAAAACTAAGTTCAAAGGGTTATTTTTTAAATTCGTTCCAGATTTTCTATCACTCTAACAAAAAAACAAAAGACGGGTGGAAAGTACCTCAAAGTAGATTTACAACTTTAACGGACCCTCATCTTTCCAAATCAATACAATTAACCGGTAAATAAACAATTTTACTGGTCAGTATTCGGTGTAATTGAAACTTGAACATGGTAAGGCGAAGATATCAATATTTAAAAAGTGTTATTGGGTTTTTCTATGAAATTCTCAGTAGCAGCTCGGAGTTTGGATTTGTACCCGGTTAATGGCAATAGGCTCGCCCCCTATTACATGGGACCTAAAAACATACCAGCGAAGTGTGGGTGTACATTGGTACACCTCTGCCTAACCCTTTGGGGAATACCGGCGTGAAAGTATGTATGTATGTGTGTATCAATATTTTAGTGTTCCAGTGAACACATGCCATGACCTCTGTATTCCCCGAAAGGTTAGGCTGAGCACGTGTACCAATTTACACTCACAGTCCGCCGGTATGTTTTAGGTCCCATGTAATAGGGGGCGAGCCTATTGCCATTAACCGGGCACATTTCCTAGCTCCGAGTTGCTAATGAGAATTTCATAGAAAAACCCAATAACACTTTGCCACTCGACCTGGAAATCGAACCCAAGACACCTAGCGTAGCAGTTGCGCTTAGGACCACTAGGTTAACGAGGCAGTTGCTCAAGTGAATGCTGATAACAATGAATTTCAACGGATTTTCATCAAGTTTTTAATGCAATATGAGCTCTATATAACTGTTTTTATAATAACGTTAGTATTTAGTAGTAGTATCTACTTTAAAAAGTTAACCTAACTTTTTAAACTATTCAGAATCACCATAATGCAAAAATTAAACATGACAAAGCGCTCGAAACTTGATGTGAGATCGTTATTATTAATTTTCATTAGCTTTTACTTGAACACAAAAATATTGATATTTTCGCCTTATCATGTTGAATTTTCAATTGCACCGAATTTGACCGGTTTGAAAAAAAGACCGCTCAACTCTTATCGGGGTTGACCTCGATTCCCCATTTCCAGGACCGAGTGCCGAAGGAGTTTTGGGGAGTGCAGGGGAAAGAATCAGGGTTGTGGCTTTGAGGGACCCCCGCGTTTATGGGGTGCACCCTCGATACGATAGCGGAAGGTGCATGTGATGAATGGTGTATGTGATCTTGCGATCGTTACACCACTTGACCACTTCGCCTTGTCTTTGCCTTGTCTTGTATGGAAGCTGAAGCGGGAGGAGTAGTCAGAGGCTCGAGGGATGGCTGGTCGCTGAGAGAGCGAGTGCGGGGGGCCGCGGAGGTGGTGGTGGTCGCGGCTTTTTTGGCCTTGGAGGCCTGGTAGGAGGGTCTTCGCTTCTACCTTCTACTTACGACGACTTAGAGCGGGCGGGGTTGCTGATATAAGTTGCAAATGCGCTGCTTTAGGCATCACCTGCAGCCGATCGTTAATATATTTTGCTGATTCTTAACAGATGTTGGGGAGGACTGTATGTGTTCAATGACGATACTGGTACTTAGTTGACTGCTTTATTGCAAAAAAAAATCTCCAGACCGATTCCGGCCACGGCGGCTAATCTTAATGCAGACTAGCCTCGTACGCACGAGATATTATATTGCACAAGTGTGTGCGCAAACACAGGTGCACTCCCTCTTTCCTAACTCTCATAGCCCGATGGGACGGCAATCCGACACGACCGGAGAGAGATCAGGCGCAGGACCAACGGCTTTACGTGCTTTCCGAGGCACGGGGGTGTCACACCGCCAACTTCCAAACTCTGGGCTGCTAATGAGAAATTCCCAATGGAAAAACCCAATAACACTTTTTGCCCGACCCGGGAATCGAACCCAGGACCCCTTGCTCAGCAGTCGCGCTTGCGACCACTGCTTTATTGCTAAACAGTATACAAAAGGTATACATAACAAAGACATTATTTTAATTATGTACGTCTTCTTCAGACCGATTACGATCACGGCAGTTAATCATAATGCAGATACAGAGTAGAATTAATATCCTACTCTCCTGCGTACTTGGCTAATCTTGGCACTATAATTAGTGCACAAGTGACTGCGTAAATACAGGTGCACTCCCTCTTCCTAAATTCTTATAGTCCAATGGGACGGACATCCGATATAACAGGGAAGAGATCAGGCGCAGGACCAACGGCTTTACGTGCTTTACGAGGCACGGGGGTGACACACAACCATCTTCTAAACTCCGGACTTTTACTGAAAAAATCCTAATGGAAAAACCCAATAAATTTTTTTGCCTGACCTGGGAATCGAACCCAAGACCCCACGCGCAACAGACGTGCTTGCCACCACAGGACTAACGGGGCAAATATGGTTACTATAATAAAACTTTAAAACAAACTGTTATTTTGTACCACAAAATAATCCTTTTAAAACTTGATTTTCTGCTTATCTCCCATACTTTAGAAAAATGTCGTCATAGTAAAAAATGATCAACTTTTTATCAGCTTTCGATTGAGATACATTTCAATTCTGTTGGTCGAAGTAAGGTTGGGGGGACGTTTTCAAGCATCGTCCTTTGTTACCTGGGTATATTTATGATATTTTTGGATGTTTTACTGTTTAATTACGTACCTTATATCTACGAGATACCTTTTTGCCTTTTTTTTTTTTTTTTTTTTTTTTATAGACGGGAAATCATCAAATAACTTCCCCCGCCCTGGGCGGGGCGGGAGGGAGTGTCAGACTTTTACTGACTAAAACCCGTCTATGTTCCTTCATGTGCCCTTTGCGTTCCGGGGGCGCGGTATCTCTTTCGAACAACCCGCAGCCCCGGCAGGCATCGGCCCTCAGTGGCCCCATCCAATTTTGCTGACATCTCTTTGAGGCGCGCGTGGAACACGAACGCGCCGTCGACACGGTCTGTCGCTAGTGAACGTACGGACGGTGAGCTACCCATTGCTCACCGTCCACAGACCCGCGTCTACGGTGGCCGGGAGTCGTCACGTGGCTCCCGACGCCCGGATCGTCTACCGCGGCGGCCGCTGGGACGGGGGACCCTCCTTTCCCTCTCCCGTCCCGCCGCCTCCTTCTCTAGCATTACAGCTTCGCAGAAGGAGGCGACTGCTTCCCATTCCCCCTCGCTCCGGACCATGGCCTGAACCAGTGCCGGACGCGAGAGGGCGCCGCCGCCGATGGCCGCCTCGAGGACTCGGCGGTGCTCAGCCCAAGCAGGGCACACCGCCAGAGTATGCTCCACCGTGTCCTCGGGGCGATCCTCACAATGGTGACATCCGGGCGATTCCTCCCGCCCGATGAGGTGCAGGAACCTCCCGAAACTTCCGTGTCCGGTGAGGACCTGCGTCAGGCGGAAGGTGAGGGCGCCGTGGCGCCGCTCTAGCCACTCCTCAAAGAGGGGTCTTACCGCCTCAATCGAGGCGAGCCCTGCACGAGGTTGCGACAGTCGTTCTCTCCATGTCGCCATGAGATCGAGCCGGAGTTCCGTCCGCAGGGCGGCAATTTGCCGCGGCAGCGGAGTTTCGCCCCGGCCCAGTGCCTCCGCGCGCCACTCGTGTAGGCGCGCGAGGACCAGCGCCTCCAGATCCCATGGCGGCAATCCGGCAAGGAGGCTCGCTGCCTCGCCGGAGATCGTGCGGTATCCGCGGATGACCCTTATGGCGATCACCCGCTGGGACGCGTTCAGGTAGTGGGCGGCAAGCCGCTTCAAGCCCCGCGCCCACACCGGGGCCCCGTAAAGGGCCATCGAACGCACGACCCCGGCGTAGAGCCTCCGGCAGGAGGCGTTTGGCCCCCTCAAATTGGGCAAGAGCCGCTTAAGAGCGGCCGACGCCCGTGCCAACTTGGGAGCCAAACGTCGGAAATGTTCCACGAAGTTCCATCGGCTGTCGAGGACAAGTCCCAGGTACTTCATCGTCGACCCGACGCCGACGGAAACCCCTCCTACCGTTATTTGGGATCCCGAAGGTGGCGCGTTCCGAAGCCCATGAAAGCACAGGACTTCGGACTTGTGCAAGGCCACCTCGAGACCCAATTGCCGGATCCTCTCGACGACTATCGCAACCCCGCGTGTCATAAGGTCGGCCGCCGCCTCGTGCGACCACCCCTGCGCCAGGACCAACGTGTCGTCTGCGTAGCAAACTACGCTGGCGCCCTCGGGGAGGTCAGCACGTAGCACCCAGTCGTAGCCGATGTTCCACAGGAGCGGCCCCAGCACCGATCCCTGCGGAACACCGCACGACATCTCTCGCCGGTTCCATTCACCATTTCGACCAGGGTAGATCACGGCTCTATCACATAGATAGGCCCCGACCACCCGACGGAGGTAGTTCGGCACCCGGTGGTACCGGAGTGCCTCCCTAATGCAGGACCAGGGCAGGGAGTTAAACGCATTGGCGATGTCCAGCGACACCGCCAGCACAACCCTGCCCCGGGACACAGCATCCCCCGCCGAGAGAGCTCTCACGCGCATGATGGCATCCACCGTAGAGCGCCCCCTGCGGAAGCCGAACTGGCAGTCCGCAAGGTCCGGCCCCATCCCAGACAGGTGCCCGACGAGGCGGCCCGCAATCACTCTTTCAAAGAGCTTGCCCACCTCGTCGAGCAGCACGATGGGCCGGTATGCGGACGGTGAGTCCGCAGGGCGCCCAGGCTTCTGAATGAGGACCAGCTTCCCCGTCTTCCAACGAAGTGGGAACCGGCCCCTCTCCAAACATGCGCTTAGGAGCCCCTCCAATCGGGGCCCTAGAGCCTCTGAGGCCAGGACCCAGGCTTTCCCAGGCAAGCCGTCGGGTCCCGGGGCGGTATTTTTGCCTTTCAGCTTACGTACCGCCACCCTCAGGTCTACCCCAGTCACCTCTGGTGTGTCGTCGTCGGTGTGGTCCGCTTCCGGCATCGCAGGCGGCGGAGCCATGGGCGGGGGAGGATGTTCTCCCCGCGAGGGGAACAGAGCGCTCACCACGTCCTCAACGAGCTCCGGCCGGAGACTCTGCGTCAGCGGGGGGGCCCAGGTGCGGATCTTGTTCCGCACCGTCTTGTAAGGGCGCCCCCACGGATCCGCGTTCAGAGTCCCCAGCAACTCCTCGCGGGCCTGAGATTTGGCCCGCGAAATGGCCTCGTTGAGGGCGGTCTTCGCCTCTCTGTACCCCTCGTACAGCTCCGCCTCAATGGCCGCCGCATTCGGTGGCCGAATGCGGAGCCTGCGATGATGGGCGTACGGGTGTCGCGCAGCGACGCATGCCTCCCGCAGCGCCGAAATCTCTTGCGACCACCAGTACACCTGCCGGCGGGCGCCGCCTTGCGGGACTCGGGGCATTGCCACGTCACAAATGTCGGACATGGCCCCCTGGAACCACTCCACCTCACTGTCAATGTCGGCAGGCCTGACCGGTGATGACACCCAGGCCTGCACGATCGAGGCTTCCAGGAGGAGCTCCCGGTCCAACTGCTTCAGCGCCCAACGCGGACCACTCGGGGCCTGCACGACCGGCGCGCTGGAGTCCGGGGCGGAGACGTCAAACCGGATGTACCGGTGATCGGAGTAGGTCTCCACCCCCTCCACAACGCGCCAGTCAAGAACCCGCGGCGACAGAGCGGGGCTGGCGAACGAGATGTCCACCACCGATTCGCCCCGCATCCGCACGCACGTGGGTACAGAACCCCGATTCAGGATGACTAGACCCTTCTCCAGGGTCCAGTCCTCCAGCATCCTCCCCCGCACATCCGTGCAGCGAGAACCCCAAGCCACGTTCTTGGCATTGAAGTCCCCGAGCACTAGCACAGGGAGGGAATGGCTTCCGACGACGACACTCAACTCCACGAGGGAGTTGTGGAACTCGGCGAGAGTTCGGTTCGGGGAGAAGTAGCAACCAACTACGACGATCCCCCCGAACCGGGCTGCTACGCACCCCTGTCCTTTCTTGACCCCCTCAAGGGACGGGGTGCCGGCGGCGGCCGACGCAATTATGGTCACTGAGCCGCTAAGGTCCTCCACCCAGGTTTCTCTGGGCGGGACAAAGTACGGCTCAGCGACCACGGCGATGTGTATCGACCACTGCGCCATGCTCTGGAGCAACAGATCCTGAGCGGCGGCGCAGTGGTTGATATTCGCCTGTAGGAGGCGCAATGGTGCCGTTATTGGCAGTCCATTGCACCCCCCTGAGTAGCCGTTGCAGCGACGGCGGGCGCAGACTCCATGGCGGCCGCGGGAGCGGCGGCGGCGGCGGCGGCGGCGGCGGCAGCGGCGGCGGTGACGGCGGCGCGGGGCCTTCCCCCGGCCTTGGCGGGCACGGCGCAGGCCTTGCCCCCAGCCCGGTGATCCGCGGGCTTGCTAGCCCCCGCACATGCGTCGCAGTGCGGCGGGGCATCACAAGCCGCGGCCTTATGCCCGGGCTGACCGCAGCGGAAACACAAGGCGCTGCGGTCGACCTCCGAGGCGCATCGGCATGCCACGTGATTTCCCACGTGGCAGCGGAAGCACCTCATGGGCCTGGGCTCCAGCAGTCTGACCTGCGCCGACACCCAGCCCACCAACAATCTACGGCCCCCTGCAATGGTCTTGGCCGCCGCCACGGGGCAGCTGACTGTGACTGCCCGCATGCCCGAGCGGTCCGGACGGATGGTGCCCGCCCTAACCTGCTCGGCAGGGCATCCACCCGTCCTGGCGACGGCGGCCACCACCTCCTCTGCGGCGACGGAGTCGTCCAGGCCAAGGATGCGCAGATCTGCGCATTTGATGGGCCTGGAGACTCGGGCCTCGTCCGCGTCTAGGGACGCTCTCAGCCTTTCGGCTAGAGCGTCTGCAGACGGGCCGCTGGTGGCACCGGGGACCTCCAACATTCTGGCCCCCGTAGCCGTCACTCGGAGCCGGAGCCCCCCGGTGATCCCCAGCTCGCCGAGGTTCACTGCCGCCTTGGCCCTGGAGAGCACCTCGCCGTAGGTGACGCCCCGCTTCTCCGCCTCCGGCTGTAGCGTTATTACTACAGCCGCGGATTTCGGGGCGCGCAGCTTAGCAGCGGCAGCTCGCTGTCTCCGTCGCCGCCGCTCCTCCGTCCTCCTGGTGGCCGCCCTGGCCGCTCTGGCCGCCTTCCGCCCCTTCTCCTTCGCTCCGGCGACTTGCCATTCGGCTTCTGCCGGAGGACTGGGATTAGAGGGCGGGGGCGGCTGGGACGCCGCCTTGCCCCTCCTCGGGGGCACCGTATTTGGCGCCGGTATCGCCGGAGCCGGCTTCGCAGGGGCCAGCACAGCCCTGCTGGGGGGCTGGCTGCCCGGCCTCGGCACAGAGGCGGCGGCCGCATACGATGCCCGCTTGCCGCTCGTGGCCATCCCGCTCGCCGCCAGAGGGGGGCGCAGAACGATTCCCTCCAGCACGGAAAACCTGGCGTTAAAAGCCGCCAGCTCCCTCTGAACCAGGGCCAAAACCTGGTTCTCCACAGGCACGGGCTTGGGCTGGGGTTGGGGCTGGGGCTGGGGTTGGGGCTGGCCGCGCTGGCCTCCCGTCTTGGGCGCCTGGCGGGAACCGGACCCGCGGAACTCCGCTAGGTCGGCCTGGAGCCTCCGGTTTTGCTCCATGAGGAGCTCCACCTCAGCCGACAGGCGGGCCACCTCCGCCCGTAGCTGCGGGACCTCGCCCGCAAACCGGGCCTCCGCAGCCGCCGCAATAGTGGCCGAAGCCTCGTGCATGGCCCGAGACTTCGACCCCTTCATTTTTTTGCGGGCAACGCTCGCCACCGCGTTGTTGACCGCCTCCAGAAATCTGGACTTACGCTCCTCCTCGGAGCCGCCAGGTGCACCTGCCTCGTCAGAGGACTCGTCGCGGGTAGGGTGCTGCCCCGCCACCGCAGGTGTTGCCGGTCGCCCAGCAACACTGCTCCTCCGGGCAGTCACCCTCCCTGGGCCTCTCTCCTGGACCCCACCGCGTTTGCTGGTGGGGATCTTGCGAGCCGAGGCCAGCTGCTCGCCGTCAGAGGACGCCCGTTCGTCCTCCGATCTGGGCCGCTTCCTGAAGAATTGGCCCAGATCAACCACCTGATGGCGGGAGCCCAACGGGCTCACGGTCACCATGCTGGAGGCCGAGTCGGACTCCGACTCGGCATCTCCCTTTCCTCCTTCTGCGTCTTTTATTTTGTTATTTATATTTATATTTAATTCCATTTTTAGTCCCACGAGTATATAAAGTTCCAACCATCCAACCAAAAAAACAAGTGGTTCGCACTAGCGACTGATGTCCCATAGGGACGCCCGTCAGCCATACATCCCGTCACGGTGCGCCGCCGCTTGGGATTCGGGGTGACTTTTTATAGAGGGTTTCTACCTCGCGGTCCGGGCGGTTAAGCCAATACCCTCGGTGCCAATCGAAGCCGCGAGACATGACCACGACACTCCGATATGGGGTTACGATGTACGACGGTGACAGAGAAGGACCACCCTCCTCTCTGTCTGCTCGGTGGCAGGGTGAGTGCACGCCGAGCCCGTCCTCACTCCTCGACTGTGCCCTCTGCTGATCAGAGGGACACGCGGAGAAACGCCCTTGGTCCGTCCTCGGACCCCGCCCGTCAGAATATTGGCCACGAGCAGTGACATTCCCCAAAGAATAGGAATCTCTTCCCATTCCTCAGGGAAGATCACTACCCGCGCCCAGGGTGCACCGGCCAGCCAGCTGCCGTTCCCTCAAGACGTGTCCGGAGGGACAAGCAACCGACGGCACAAGTGGAGGTTTTCTGACTAGCACCCCACCTTTTTGCCTTGTGGTAATCATTATGAATACCAACCTTTAGTCTGATTAACGCGAAAGGGCATATACAATTTCTAGTTTGGTGTAGTATGTAAGCTATATACAAGCATATAAAAGCATGTTTAATCAATAAAAGACCAGTTGTTATTCAGCAGTCAGAGCGTTTCATACCATCTCCAATCCCAACCTCACATGGCGACCCTGCCATGTTTGGTGATGGGGCGTCGGCGGCGGCGTCGGGTAGCGTAGTAGTATCGCCTACAAGTTACGGACTTTGATCAAACTAGTGCGTTATTGAAGAGTGGTTTTCGGACGTTTGTCGTCTTTTTTAAAACAATGTGTAACTCTAATACGCCGAAAAGGGAAGACGTGATAATAAACCAAAATGGTATGAATCGATTTTAATCAACCTGCTAGGTATGTACATTCGGAAATACAAGAATACGAAATTGCTAAAAATGAGACGGATGCACGGATGGATGGATGGGCGGACGTACGGACGGACAAACAGACATATTGGCAGCGTCAGCAGCCCTTAAAAAACAAAATTGTGTTTATAGTTCATGTTAAGAAAGTTTTCTTTCAGTATTCTTTATTTTCAAATAATTATAAAAATAAATTACACGATAACATTTTTTTTTGTTTAAATAAAACAGCAGCAATTTGGCAAAACCCTGGTTAACAGTGGTTCGGAATCCAGAGTGAGGGAAAAAAAGAAACAGTTAATAAAACATCATAAACTATTAATACCGTGGCGACACCTACCTGTCGCTCAAAATGCTAACTACAACCTTATTTACAATTGAAAATTACAGATGGCGTTATCTGTTTAATTTTCACTAACAATGTTTAATTAGTAAAGAAAAACAATACCATTACGCATGTATTCCCCGAAGGGTTAGGCAGAGGTGTACCAATGTACACCCACAGTCCGCCGGTATGTTTAGGTCCCATGTAACAGGGGGAGCCGAACCGGGGTCAAGGCCTAACTCCGAGCTGCTACTGAGAATAAAAAAAGAAAAAGAAAAACAGAAAATTCTGGAATATTTGAATAATAAGGTAGGTACTCAATAATTTCCTGCCCCTACCCCAGAGTTAAGCTACACTACACAATGAAAATCACGTGGTACTAAATATTGGTTAATCTTACACATATCCACCGCTACACAGCTTAGAACGGAGGTAGAAAGGCAGCCAAGTACATTTACGATAAGGTACTGAAAAAATTAAAAATCCCGAGAACATTCCAGTTTCCAAACTTCTTACTTCTTATTACAGTTGCAGTTCTTTAATTAATTAATTACATTAAGATCCCAGTGTTTGAGTCCTCAAAACCATGTTTTAATCCAATTTCTCTTTTGCATAAATTACTCACTGAAACCCGTTTCTGTAATGCATTCACGGCTCGTCTTAATCCGCTTAGCAAATAACGAGGTAGTAGGAGCATCATCTTACAAAATGAAATATGAGAAAAAGTTCAAAAGTTTTGCTGAAACCTTTCAGTTCTCGTTGCGGGAAATGGAAACGGGTTCAACTTAGATCGGGTGTTCAATTTTATTCTGAGATTTGAACTTTTTCTTCTTAGCGTTTCGATGAAAAACTATAATAGAGGTATTATATTGTTGCGGCCCAGAATTTGGCCACTTTGACTGTGTTCTCAAAGAATTGAACTGTAACACGTGCTTGCATTTTGAGGTTTGGTTCAACTCCATTACTTTTTATTTGTTTTGGACGTGTGGAAGTTTAATGAGTTGGTATATTTTCTGTCAGTGAATTATCAATTACTAGCTTCAGCCTTAGACTTCGTCTACTTGGCAGTCAAATAGACTATAACAAAATCCTATGAAATAAAATCCTATGTTTTCCTTTCAGTGAAAGATTTTTTGTAATCGGACCAGCATTGCATGTGGTTATTCACCCAGTATTTTTTACTCTAAAACGTGTTCTGGGAAAGATACAATGTATTGTTCATTTCAATAAAATCTAAACGCTCTTGTTATCTTCCTAAATCAAGTTTGTTTTTGTCACAAGTAATTAATTTAAATGTTACAAGACGTTTTATCTTTGGTCAATGTCAAAATCAAAGCATTTATTTCAATTAGACCATTTACAGGCACTTTTGAATTATCAAGACGTTATACAGAAAATTGAAGCTAGTTGTTTGTTGTTAGTCGACATTTTTGTTGTTAGTCAAGTAACATTTAATTTACTCGCAATGGAGCTGAAATTTAACAAGTACCGTAGTTAGTTTATAGGTAAGGATCATCACCTAAGAACAGATTTGACTTTGACTTCCAGGTGAACGAAGTTGCGGGCAAAAACTAGTACTCAAAAGAAATTAGTTGGTCTTTGGCATTAGAAATAAAACAAAGTAGGTATTACTTGCGCCAAAAACTAAATTTAGAGCTTGCTGCTTGCGTTGTTGTTGGCGTGTTCGTGTTCCACTCGTGCCTCAAAGAGATTTCAGCAAATCTGAGGGGCCACTCAGGGCCGATGCCTGCCGGGGCTGCGGGGTGTTCAAAAGAGATATCACGCCCCCGGAACACAAAGGGTACAAGAAGGAACATGAATGGTTTTCAGTAAAAGTGTGACACTGAGGGCGGGATAAGTCATTGAATGATTTCTCACCCATCCCATTGTTGCTAACATAAGGTTAAATTACGAAATGTCACACGTAAAGAGCCAGTGCTACAGAAAATTGGCATTACGAACCATTCCATTAGGAAATCCTCTCAAATCGTAACTTTATATGCATTCGTTACTTCATCCCAATACATGTTTTGTACACCATTTCATTTCATAAATAAAACACTAATCCAGTTATTCGTTATTTTATTTTTTATTCAGTCCCAGAGTAGCTTAAAAACTAATATTAAATAAACAAATAAGCAAAAGTCTACATCAAATTGTGATCCTGCTTGATCATGTCGGATGCTTTTTCAGCAATCATCAGAATAGAACCCACAGGATCACTTCGAGTGATTGTTGGCAACACACTGGCATCAGCTATACGTAGACCTGAAACACCGTTCACCCGTAATCGAGCATCCACAACTGTACCCATGGGACAGGTGCTGGTGGTGTGACTGAGTCCAGAAGATACACACATTACGTAACAGCGCCAGTACTCCCGACTGCCTGCCCCAAATTCATTACATGCTGGAATTGCATCTGCCATCTCACCATCTACTTTTCTGTAATAAGTCGTATTCATCACTGGATTAAAGTCTAATATGTAGTCTATTAAAGACTCAACGTCTTCTTTATCTGATAAAAAGCCATTGTATATGAGAGGAGGATCCTCTGGATTAGTACTTCTCAACATTACTTTTCCCCTTGATTTAGGAGCTATGTTAATGATATGGTTAAATGCCTGCAGTCTTTTTGTTCCCTGTTTGTATATATTGTTGCAGATATCATCTCTGAACCTATAACCAAATGTGCAGTAGAAAAGTACTGTTTCTGCTGGAGCTATGTAGGTTATCACTTGATAATCTGGATAAGTAGATGATTTGTCTAGTGCTACAAAACCTGAGAATGATGATCCTGGCAGTTCATATGGGCTTGGTCTTGGTAAAGGCTGGGAGAGTTTATCCAAATTATGTACAATGATTGTGGTAAAATGCTCCTGCAACTTTTCTCCTACAGGCAAGTTAGAAATGACTTCAATGCCCTGACACTGTAAGTGCTCCTTCGGGCCGACACCCGATAACATTAGCAATTTAGGTGTATTAAACACACCAGCAGAAACAATCACTTCTTTTATTGCTTTAAAGGTGTGAGTTTTACCATCTTTTGTAAGAACTTCTACTCCGACAGCTCTTTTGTTATTGTCAAATATTATTTTAGTGACCAGAGTATTTTTTAAGATATGAAAGTTACGGCGGTCTTTGACTGAACTTAGGAATGCATAGGCTGAGCTCTGTCGAGATCTTCCAGATATAGTGAAAGTTTGAGCAGCATAACCTAAAGGATGATGTTTATTGAAATCCAAAACTATATCATTTCCCAGTTCTCTGTAGGAGTCCAAAAAGTTCAGAATTTCTTCCCGGTGGTCTGTTGTAATTCCTAAAAATCCATCAGTTCCATAATTTTGTTTGTCGACGGATTGAAGCAGAACTGGATCTTCCAGCCTTTCGTATTTGAGGAAATATGGAAAAACGTTTTCCCACTTCCACGAATCATCATTGATTAATTCCGCCCAAGAATCGAAGTCTTGCGGCTGTCCCTTGTGGTAAACCATATAATTAAGGGAACTACTTCCACCAAGCATTTTTCCCTGAGTGATTTCGTAGTAGTGCTGAAGGTGACAAGTATCATTATATCCGTCGAATTCTGAAGTGTAATTCCAGTCATAACGCGAGCGTTTCATCAACAGGGGTAGACCAGGAAGCTGAAACCAAAAGAAACAGTTGCTTCAAAACTCTTTAGTCTTTCTTATAGATTATAACTGAAACTAAATTTTAAATTTGTAGGGACAATCGATATCTGTGAAACTAAGTCATTTATTTACGTTACACAAAACTTATAAATAATAATTAAACTACAAAGTTAAAAAATAATAATAACTTAATTACAAATTATGTATAGTTAATATAAAAAAGGAAGGTCATAGGGCATCAAAAAACTCATCCGCATCGCTGTCAATGGGGCATGTGCCCAGAGGGCTGGCCTTTTCTTTGGCCAAAGAATCAGCATTTCATTTAAAATGAAACAATGACATTGGAAGGTCTGGAATTTAATAACAGGTTAGGAGCCCTATAAATATTGATGAATATTGTTTTTGATATGTATGATATTTATGTTTTTTTTGTTTATGATTATTGTTTTTTATGATTGTCAAATAAAATTAGAACAAGAAAGAATTTTGAAAAAACCTGTCAACCTGACTTTATTTCCCTTATTTTGATTAAAAACACTAAATAAGTAGTCGCAATCTCATTTTAGCGACATTATTTCTGAGAGATTAAGATTGAGTTTAGAATGCGACTGTTCTTAAAATTGTTGTAAACAACTGTGACTCAATGGGTGGGAAGGTTGTTAAGTACAAAAATAAGACAATGTAGTACGTATAAACTTACGTCAGACTCAAAAGGCGGATCGCCACCAGCCTCGATGAGCAGAACGTTGACATGCTCAATTTCCGACAGTCTGTTAGCAATGAGACTTCCCGCTGTTCCCGCACCAACCACGATGAAGTCAAAACTGGCGCCATCTGTAAAATACGATTTCAAAGTAATGTTTCTTTATTACGCATCTGATTCTTCTCTCATCTGGACTGCCTTGTTAGCTCAGTGGTCCTAAGCGCAACTGCTACGCTAGAGGTCTTGGTCTAGGTCGAGTAAAGTGTTATTGGGTTTTTCTATGAAATTCTCAGTAGCTATTACATGGGACCTAAACATACTAGGTAGCTGAGGGTGTACATTGGTACACCTCTGCTTAATCCTTCGGAGAATACAGGCGTGATGGTAATGTATAAACCAGTTTGTCTTTACCGGAAAACCGTTAGAAAACCAGTTACCGAAATAATTATTATCTGAACATAATTATAAACATTAAAACTGAAGAGTTGTTTTTTTTTTCTGAACCTAACTTCGGGCTGCTACTGAGAATTTCATAGAAAAACCCAGTAACATTTTTTGCTCGACGCGTAGTCGCAGTAGCGCAGCATATTATATCTTACTAAACAAAGCAACATGACTTACCACGGACAACAGCTTGTGGCGGCCACAGGTAGTTGGTGAGGTGCAGCGCTGCCATCACCTTGAATGCTCCCTGTAACACCTCTATCGTCTTAAACGCTTTAACGGCGTCCATGACTATCTGTAAGCAACATTATTGGGGTTATATTTAATGACTAGCTTTGGCCCGCGGCTTCGCTCGCGTATTATCCCCATGGGGGTTGAATTTATCAAAATCCTATTTAAGCGGACATCTTCATCATAGTAGCTCCAATCTTTAATTTCAGTTCAATCAGTCGAAAATCTAAAATTTATACAAACTTTCATCCTCTATTTTATCCCCTTGGGGGTAGAATTGATCAAAATCCTTTCTTAGCGGATGCCTCATATATACGTCATAACATTTACTTGCAAGCCAAATTTCAGCCGGATCCGTCCAGTGGTTTGGGCTGTGCGTTGATAGATCACTATGTCGGTCAGACCTTTGAGTTATATCTATTTAGATAATTACAATTAAATTAAATTTCAAATTATGACGTATGAAGAATACGTGTTGCTCCGACCCCAAGTAACATGGGATCAGGGCAGGAAGATGATGAATAAATTTTACATCTATTCGAAGCATAAGTTTTGTATACGCATTGAACTGTTTTTACTGTAAAGTAATCGAACCCTTTCTACTAACTGAATTATCCTAACGTTCTAAATTTAATTAATGATTGAATGCTTCTTCGTTGCCTAAGAATAATCAATTATTGTTAAAACAATTTCATAAACTGTACTACTTAAAATTATGATTTTATTAGCTGATATACTAAAACTTTCATAATGTGTTACCTATTGATAGATTGTATTTGTAAATCACAAATATTGGATCAAATATTGGCACAACACGTATAACAACTCCCTGAAGCGACCGGCAGTGGAATTTATAACTAAAAATAAAACTACAAACTACAAAAAGCAGTAGCAGGCCTACTTAAAAATATTCGTCACGTTACAATATTCTATAAACTTACATTAAATCACAGTCACGTTTGCGACGATGTTCCTCCACCACTAGTCAAAACACAATAGAGACTTACTAATTTAACTTAATATATTTATACTTATTATTATTTCAACTCAAAGTTACTGTGCAACCTCGGCTGATATCATTTTTAAGAACAACAAATTATTTTAAGACCCAGCAATATATTTTCAGTGTATTACTACAAGGCGTTGATTTGCAACCTCGTCAAATTCAATTTATGCTCGTGATTCCTAACACAAATCAATAATAAAATAAATTGTTTTTTTTTATTAACGTGATTTTCAAATTTGAGCTAGCCATCTCGCCAGAGGGTTTAGGCGCTATGCACACATTGATATAGCCCCGCGACAACTCTGCCTACCGCATACGCAACTGGGCGATTCTGAATTTTGTAAAAGGAGTATTCTGGATTACTGTTATCTGATAGTTGCAACTAAAAAAACAAGTATTTATAAAAATAAGCAAAGATACTACATTAATATGCCTTATAAAAAAACATTTGTTTTAGTGTGTATAGGTGGTTTGATATCAATATGTAGTATTTCATTAATAATAATTCAACTACAAAGTTAAAACTAAATAATAATTAAATTACAAACTATGTACAGTTAATATAAAAAGTAAGGTCATAGGGCATCAAAAAACTCATCCGCATCGCTGTCAATGGGACATGTGCCCAGAAGGCTGGCAGCATTGCCACGTTGTATGGCAATGCTGATTCTTTGGCCAAAGAATAGGCCAGCCCTCTGGTCACGTGAAGAATCGACCAAGAAAACTAAATGAGCGCTCGGTCCCCACGGCCCTAGTGTTTTAACCCCAAACGGCTCAAACATACCTATAACTTTCATTAAGGTTAATATATTTGCGCCGTTTGAGATTTTCCGCACCAGACGCAGCCGCCCCAGCACAACACGTATTAGTATTTATTAGATATTGGCCAGGTATCGTAATTATATCTGATTACTTCTATTTTTTTATGACAAGCTACCAACACCTTGTATATAAATGCACAATTGCATAGTACATGTTACTAAAGTGTTAATAATATCAGCCTATTTTGCCACACTGCAGGGTAAAGACCTCTTCTTGTACAGAGAAGGCACGAGCATTGATCACCACTCTTGTTCAAGGTGGGTTTGCGATTTCTGACTTATATTAATTGTGAGTCCAGATTTTCAGGTTATAATTATAACCTAATGAGGACTGAGGTGTGCAAATTCATTTTATATGCATATTAGTACATTTAACTACCTTTTAGAAGGGGTAATTATATTCAATTATGTTTTCATGTAAATGAAGTTCCTTTGAATGGTCTTATTGCAATAAATGATTTTACTTTGACTTTTTCCTAGCAAGCTTTGTGATGGCAGATAAGGCTGTGACGGAGTAGCTTCCAAGGACAGGAAAAGAGGTGTGGGCAGAGCAGACGATATTGTTGTCATCGTGGGTAGAACCCAGGTTCTACCCACGATGACTGGCACAGAGTGTGGAGATTAACACAGACAAAGAGAGAGCAGTGAGCGAAGTCGGTAACCTTGCCCTCTGCCCTCTCTCATCATCTGCATAGTCTTTTCCCAACTGCGTTGGGGTCGGCTTCCAGTCTAACCGGATGCAGCTGAATACCAGTGTTTTACATGGAGCGACTGCCTATCTGACCTCCACAACCCAGTAACTGGGCAACACGATACTTCTTGGTTAGACTGGTTGTCAGACTTCTTGGCTTCTGACTATCCGTCACGACTGTCAAGATCTACGAATGACAGCCGGGACCAACGGCTTTACGTGCTTTCCGAGGCACGGGAGTATCACATCACCACCACTGCACTCTCTAACATCCAATATTAACATTTACACTTATTGCTATTATAAACACAAAAGTTTACAAGGTGGATAGGTGGTGGTTTATGAGACTATTTTACTCTTAAACAACTTAGCGTAAAACTTAGCAAATTAGGCTCACGTAAAAATATTTTTTTAGATAATTATATATTTTAGCCCGATTTTGTGTTTCCATGTTTTCGTGGGATAATTTAGGTATTTGGCTTTATCCTAAAATCTATACACATCAAGTCGCAGGCAGGGGTTTTTAACAATTTTTTTATAAACACAATTATTTCACAAAAGTGTAGTTGTCTTTTTTTACTTGATACTTATACGATAGCGACTACATTTACGTTATCAAACAATTCTTTTCGCAAAGTTTTTACGGATTAAACCTAGGATTTACGTTTTTCATATTTGACTGTAACACCTAAATTATTTTTGTATTTAGAACTAAATGTAAGTACATAAATTATATTTTATAGTTACATATAAAAAAGTAATAATAACATGCTTAAAAAGAGCAATGACTTTGGTTTAGGTCGTTAAACTTTTCTAAAGTTTACGTTTAAATGTTTTAACTCAGTTTAGTTTTGCTAAAACGACAAAAAACAATCACTAAATAATCCCATGAATCATATTTATCTAACTAATTCAATATGTCAAATGTTTTACATTACTATCTAACAAAAAAGGTTCGATGTACACCTAAAGCTAATGCATAAAATAGATTTTAAAGTAACATTACAATTACATACAATCACGCCTGTATTCCCCGAAGGGTTAGGCAGAGGTGTACCAATGTAAACCCACAGTTCGCCAGTATGTTTGGGTCCCATGTAATAGGGCCTGAGCGAGCCTATTGCCATTAACCGGGCACAAGTGCATTATTAAACGGGCACAGGATGGACAAAGTGTTATTGGGTTTTTCTATGAAATTCTCAGTAGCAGCTCCGAGTTAGAATTTGTGCCAGGTTAATGGCAATAGGGTCGCCCCTTATTATATAGGAACTAAACATACCGGCGAACTATGGCATGCCAATGTACACTACATTGGCATACCACTGCCTAACCCTTTGGGGAATACAAGCGTGATGGTATGTTATGTTAATAAAATTCGTTTTATGGCAATAATTTTTGCTCAATCTTGCTTAGTTTGATAGGCATTATGGGTAATAAACGGCTACCTATGTGATGTGTCTTTTTGCACCTCATATTCCGGGGTCATATAGCCGTTTACCAATCTAAACATATATGTGACACACAAAAGGTATTAGCATAAGAAATGCCATAATACTAAGCTTAGTCTGGCAGCACTTAGGACACCTAGTTGAGTTAGAATGCAATTAAGGCGAGGTGCATATGCGCCGACTATTTTAGTGGAAGGCGTTACGTTAAGACGGCTAACTATACTAGAATTTTAAAGGAAGATTTCCTGCTTCAATAATACTGGCCATTAAAAAAATTTGGTCAGAAAAAGAATTTCTAGGCATTTTACTAAGTCCCAAATAATGTATGTTTTCAACAAAAAAAGGTTGCCCAACACTAAGAATTTCTCCAGTGTCGTGGGTGTGTTTGCAAATATAATCAGAATAACCAGACGTCAAACAACTATCTATTATATTATAGCCCATTCAAATATTTGTTCCCTAAATCGGATATAGCCTAGGCAGTGTAACGTTCAATAGCTTAGTTGTTATGCTAATTATGCCGTGAAACAAGAGATGAGTTAGATAACGGAACAAATAGACAGACACCGGTTACCGGTTTAACGGTTAGATATAGTATTGGTATTTGCCTGGGATCGAAGTGGCAATCTCATGTAAGTTGGCCTGCGGATTTTTCAAAAGAGATATCGTGCCCCCGTGACGCAAGTGCACAAGAAGGAACATGGGTTTAGTCAGTAAAAGTCTGACACTAGGGGTGCGAGAACTTATTTGACGATTTTCCATCCGGTAAACAAAAAAACCTCATTTAGGAGGGGCTTGATAAAATAAGATTGTGGAAATCCAATCCTTTTAAGCACTTGCCCCACTGGCTGCAATGCGGACGAGGTTTTAGGTGCAGAAAGAACTTTTTTCAATTAAATGTAAAAAAATAATAATAATGTAATGGAAATCCACTGACTTGAGAATTGATCGCTTGTGGGTAGGTATACACCACGTTTAGACGAACTAGAGAATCAAAGGTATGTGTAATGACTACTTAACATAATATGAACAATTTGTAACTGCTATGATCACATGGTGCCCAATACTTAATGAATAGGCTAAGAGGAAACCATAATAGTCTAGCAAAATATTCAGTACGTACGTATACTAGGCGAACAGAGTTAACCCATAATTTATCCGGCACGCAGCAATCGTGTCCGGCCCAGTCCCACTTAGCTTAGCAGCTTTTTGGCGTCAGCGATTTACGGTTTTAATCGCAGTAATAGATGATAATTAATTTGCAAATGTAAGTTAAGCCATGAACTGTCTGTATGTACCACTATAATCATAAGTAAATAACAAAACGAATAATAACTAATATTATAAATGGGAAAGTTTGTAAGGATGGATGGATTAATGTTTGTTACTCTTTCACGCTTAAACGGCTGAATGGCTCTGGATGAAATTTGGCAAATAAATAGATTATAGTCTGTAGTAACAAATAGGCTACTTTTTATCCCGGAAAAATGTACAGTTCTTGTAGGATTGTATATCGACTTTGACGCGGACGAGGTCGCGGGTAGAAGCTAGTAGATGATAATTAATTTGCAAATGTAAGTTATCATGCTATGAACTGCCTGCATATAGGTACCACTATAATCATAAGTAAATAATGAAAAAGTTTTAATGACTTTTAGTTATGATAATGTATTTAATACTTACTGTGCCCACGGCTTCAGGAAATATCTAGGTACACAAAATAAAACAAATTCGCTTCCCGATTTCTACGCTTAGATGTATTCAACAACGCAACGGGTCATACGGTTTTCATCAATAGATAGAGCGATTCAAAAGGAAGGTTTAGGGACTAAATACACTTATTCAGCTCCATTCAGCTTTTGTTTATAGAAAATGCCGGTTTTGTATCGCATCCGTTCAGCCGCGGAAAGCTGAACGCACTCTCCATACTACAATAGTGTTTTCTATAGGCAAAAACTGAATGGAGCTGAATAAGTGTATTTAGTCCCTTATACGTATAGAATATCACGCTACGACTAACAGGAGCGGAGCAAGTAGCCAAGACGTTACTGAACGCGGGTGATACCGCAGGGTATACAGCTAGTATTAAATACTATGTCATCATAATCTTTAAAGCTGGTGTAACGGATACAAGCGCGGTTACTGAAAGTCTTGATGGTTTTTTTTTACCGATGGGTAATCATTAAATGACTTCCCCCGCCCTGGACGGAGCGGGAGGGAGTGACAGACTTTTACTGACTAAAACCCATCCATGTTCCTTCTTGTGCCCTTTGCGTTCTGGGGACGCGGTATCTCTTTCGAACAACCCACAGCCCCGGCAGGCATCGGCCCTTATCGGCCCCACGTCTGTAGATGCTTGGAGTCTGAATGGGTACCCAGGTTGTACTTAATTGGCTATACCGAAAGGATGGTTTTTATGACTTTAGTACCCATATTAAGATGTGATCTCAAAATTTACCTATTTTTCATGTTATTGCTTCTTTTTTTTATAATACATGTATTCACAATGGAATTCAACTAAATTACTTTACTCATTACAGTAATAAATAACATTAAATAATCAGATAACGCATTAACGGTTGACGTCACTTTTAAACCACTGGGAAAAACATTGAAGAAAAAACTCAAAAGAACAATTACCTACAATTGTAATAACAGATTTACGGAAGCCTCTGAGTGTCTCGCGTGGGATTTACCTCCTAGCATGGTATCTACCTACATTATTTGCTCATTAATCATTTCCATTTTTTTTTCGATTTGCCATCTCACAGGTCAACGTAGAAGGTTGTTAACCGGACAACTTGCTGCAATTGCTGCTTTTCTTCTGGTATCTTTAAATCTAAAGTTCAAGCCAAGGCACTAAAGTTTTAAACTAAGTCACTACACGCTAAGGGCATCAAGGGTTACTTACATAGGTACACATACATACATACAATCATGCCTGTATTCCCCGAAGGGTTAGGCAGAGGTGTACCAAGGTACACCCACAGTCGCCGGTATGTCATAAGTCCCATGTAATAGGGGGCGAGTCTATTGCCATTAACCGGACACCAATCCTAACTTCGAGCTCGTACTGAGAATTTCAAGGGGTACTTATTATATTTAAATTATATTTTTATAATATATCATTTGATTGCAAACAAGCCTACGGCCCACCTGATGTTAAGTGGGCACCGCTGTCTATAGACATTTGCAAAAACAGAGGCCTTTGCCCACAGATAAAGTTGACATGTCTCTTCAACCGGAACACAGCAACACTGTTTTACGGCAGAAATAGTGTAGTACTTCTCCGGACGAGCTCCATCACAATGAGCTCTACTGCTGGTTATTTGATAGGTATGTGTAAATTAATAATTATATAAAATAAATTAATAATTTTGATCTTCAAATCTTTTGTTGTTCTCAAAAATATTATATCAGCCGAGGTTGCACAGTAACATTGAGTTCTGATAATACTTATAAGTATAAATGAATTAAATTTATTTAGCAATTGCCTATTGTGTTTCAACTTGTGGAAGAGAAACATCGTCGCAAAACGAGATTGTAAATTTTAGGTGAGTTTAAATGTTACATTAATAAAAATAATTTAAAATATTGTAAATGGCGAATATGTAGCAATAGGACCGCTTTTTTTTATTCGTGATTTCCGCTTTTGTACGTTCCTACGGGAAATAATGACTTGATGTTGTATTTTTATCTGTGTTGTTTAGAAAATAACGTATTTTTTTTTTATTCAATGTTTCTAAATTAAACTTTTAGAAACGTAATCTATCCATGCATTATAAATGTTTTTGATAACAAAACGATAGTCATAAATATAAGTAAGTCCACTATGGTAATGTCGATTCAAATTAGTTCTGCAAATCAATAATCTCTTATTAGCTAGTTATAATCATCCATTGGTGCGTATAGGCCTAGCTCTTTTCTTTCTTTTGATTGACATGAAGAGAAGTGCTGTATGCTGACACTTTATGATTTCTTTCTTTACGGTATGTTGAATCGTTTCTTTGAGATTTGTCGAGTTTCATTGGTCACCACTGTTGATTCTGATTTTCAGGAATTACTGTGGTTGGGAATAGTGTGGTCTGGCGGGCCCAGATTATGTTGGAAAGAAAAGGGTCCCAACATAATCTGGGCCTGCTAGGGCCACTGCCGGCCAGGGTTGCGGAATTTGTTCGAAAGAGTTACCGCGGCCCTGGAACCCAAAGGGCATTAGGTGAAATATGGATGGGTTTTAGTCAGTAAGAGTCTGATACCCTTCCGCTCCACCTATAGTGCAAGAAGTAATTTGATGATGCTACCCTTAAAAATGAATAAGAATATAATATAGATAGAATAGAAAATTTGATGTTGGTCAGTTATTTTTGGCAGAACTAAACGTAAATGATGTTGTTTACAGACAACCATGGATGCTGCTGCAGCGTTTAGGACGGTAGAGGTGTTACAGGGAGCGTTCAAGGTCATGGCAGCGCTGCACCTCACCAACTATCTGTGGCCGCAACAAGCTGTTGTCCGTGGTAAGTGATGTTGCTTTATTTAATAAAAGCAAAACATAATATCGCAATTATATTTTTTAAATCAAAGGGTTGGTAAAACAAAAAGTATAACGATTTTTTTCTTTTATTATTACTATTTAAAAAATAAAGGAAGATAACTACATATGTATGTATTTTGTTGTACTCTTCTGTAACTAAATTCCGGCAAGTCGCACGTTTATTCTATGGTCAGATTTATCTTATGGCATTTATTTATGTACTAGCTTTTGTCCGCGACTTTTTTTGTGTGAATTTTTGTCTTACGGATCCTTTTTTATTTTCAGTTTTCCGAAAGAAAAACTAGTTTAAGAAAAGAATCAGATACGGAATAACTAGACATTATATTCAAATTGTATTTTACAGATGGCGCCAGTTTCGACTTCATCGTGGTTGGTGCGGGAACAGCGGGAAGTCTCATTGCTAACAGACTGTCGGAAATTGAGCATGTCAACGTTCTGCTCATCGAGGCTGGTGGCGATCCGCCTTTTGAGTCTGACGTAAGTTTATACGCTCTTCATTGTCATTTTTTGTTCTCAACAACGTTCCCATCCGACGAGTCATATTTGTTTACGTGGATTGTTGAACTCAGGGGGGACAATTCTAGAAACTTTACGGAAACTTTCATTCTAAACAAAAAATACCTCTATTTTACTCAATTCTTTTAAGAAATTCTGATATTGATTGTCGCTAAGATGAGGTTGCGGCTAGATTTTATTTACGAGAATTTATAATGCGACAGAGGCATAAACATGTCAGTTTGACTGCTGCTTTCCAAACTGTCATATTTATTCTTCACATAAAAGAAACCCAACTATAAAAAAAAGAAACATTTTAAGCTAGTTAGGCATTTAAGACACTTGCAGGTTTATAAAACCACCATCATATTTCGCTGTTAGACTTTGTTTAATTTTTAAATGAGGTTTATCGAATGTCGCTCGTAGGAAACTTGGGTTCAGTGTCAAATCTCTAAGAAAGATTATTAAACAAACTGTTTTGATTTTGTTTCAGCTTCCTGGTCTACCCTTATTGATGAAGCGATCGCGTTATGACTGGAATTACACTTCAGAATTCGATGGATATAATGATACTTGTCACCTTCAGCACTACTATGAAATCACTCAGGGAAAAATGCTTGGTGGAAGTAGTTCCCTTAATTATATGGTTTACCACAAGGGACAGCCGCAAGACTTCGATTCTTGGGCGGAATTAATCAATGATGATTCGTGGAAGTGGGAAAACGTTTTGCCATATTTCCTCAAGCACGAAAGGCTAGAAGATCCAGATTTGCTTCGCAGCGTGGACAAGAAATACTATGGAACTGATGGATTTTTAGGAATAACAAGAGACCACCGCGATGAAATTCTAAACTTTTTGGACTCTTACAGAGAACTGGGAAACGATATAGTTTTAGATTTCAATGAACATCATCCTTTAGGTTTTGCTGCTCAAACTTTAACTATATCTGGAAGATCTCGGCAAAGCTCCGCTTATGCTTTCCTATCTTCGGTCAAAGACCGCCGAAACTTTCATATCTTGAAGAAAACACTTGTCACTAAAATAATATTTGACGAAAGCAAGAGAGCTGTCGGAGTAGAAGTTCTTACAGAAGATGGTAAACTTCACAATTATAAAGCAAAAAAAGAAGTGATCGTTTCTGCTGGTGTGTTTAATACACCCAAATTGCTAATGTTGTCTGGTATCGGGCCAGAGGAACACTTGCAGTGTCAAGGCATTGAAGTAATTTCGAAATTACCTGTAGGAGAAAATCTGCACGAGCGTTTTAGCGCCATCATTGTACATAATTTGGATAAACTGACTCAGCCTTTGCCTCAACCAAGCCCATATCAACTGCCTGGATCTTCATTCACAGGTTTTGTTGCACTTAATAAATCATCTACATATCCAGATTATCAAGTAACAACCTATTTGGGTTCAGCAGATATTGTACTTTTCTACTGCTCCTTTGGTTTTAGATTCAGAGACGATATCTGCAACAATATATACAAACAAGGAGCGAAAAGGCTGCAAGCGTTTAACGAAATTATTCACTTAGCTCCTAAATCAAGAGGAAAAGTATTGTTGAGAAGTACTAATCCTGAGGATCCTCCTCTTATATACAATGGCTTCTTAACAGATAAAGACGACGTTGAGGCTCTAATAGATTACATATTAGATTTCATGCCGGTGTTGAATACGACTTATTATAAAAATGTTGATGGTGAGATGGCAGACGCAATTCCTGCGTGTAATGAATTCGGGACAGGTAGTCGGGAGTATTGGCGCTGTTACGTAATGTGTGTATCTTCAGGACTCAGCCACACTTCTAGCACGTGTCCTATGGGTACTGTTGTTGATGGTCGACTACTGGTGAACGGCGTCTCTGGTCTACGTTTAGCTGATGCTAGTGTGTTGCCAACAATCACTCGAGGTGATCCTGTGGGTCCTATTCTAATGATTGCTGAAAAGGCAGCTGACATGATCAAGCAGGATCATAATTTAATTTAAACTTTTTTATTACTCATTTACTCAAAAGTATTTTTTACTACGCTTGTATTGAATAATGTCATGAGCCTATTATATTTGATAATAAATAATTGACTGATTGGATTATTGTTTTATGAAATAATGAACCTTGTGAAGGCCGAGAATGATAAGAAGATCAAGTATCTTGACTTGGTTCGCGAAGTTGTCGATATGTAGGATGTAGCCACAGCGATCATTGTGTTAACTGCCGTTTCAGCCAATGACTTAATTGCCAAGAGCCTCGACCAACATCTAAGGAAGCTCTAGTTGGGCGGCTGGATCAAGGGCTTGATTCAGAAAGCGGTACTCCTAGACACGGCGCGTATTGATAGGAGATTCCTTTTTCAGGAGCCCTGACCACCGGTGGCTTGGACTTTGTTCCCGATATCGGTGGGCTACTATTTTTTATATTTTCTAATAATAGTTTTTATTTTTATGTGAATTTTTAAAAGATGTATTTAATTATTACAATAAATTATATATAATAATATAATTTAATGAGTGAGACTTTCCTCAAATGCATTTTTACACCTTATTATATTTAGATTTGTGTGTTTGTTTATAACGAAAAGGCTCCGATCCTTACATACTCCTTTTCCTCGACCACATTCATACATCTGGTCAAACAAGCTCGCCGGTTACGAGTACCGCGCACCTGACCTTTCTGAAGAACCACACCAATAAGGTCAGGGTAGGTCTTTCTAGGGCGTCCCCTCCCGGCGTTGTCACTCACATCTGCCACATAAATCCCTTTTGTTAGTCGCCTTTTACTCATCCTCTCAACATGACCTTGTGTTAAGCAAATAAACTTTTTAATTTAATATGATAAGATCTAGGCATTGTGTGTAGCTGCATGAAGGCTGCGCTGACGTTGATCGCATCGAAGTTGATCGCTCGGAGTCAAGTTTGTCGTAGTAGTTCGCATGTTGAGCGATAGATGTCACTACATGTGCATCTTTCTAGTTGCATTATAAAGATACATTCTTTAAACCTATTGTTGGTCTTAAAATTTTATGTTAGCAGAGATTGCATAGTAACATTAAGTTGTCATAACAATTATACCTAAGTATAAATGTATCCAATTTATTTGATAATTGTCTATTGTGTTTTGCCTAGTGGAAGAGGAACATCGTCGTAAAACGTGATTGTGAATAATGTAAGTTTAAATGTTATATTAATAAATTTAAAATTTAGTAATTTAAGAATATAATTGTAATAGGCTTGCTAGTACGTTTAAGAATCGTCTAGATTATTCTTTTGTGAATTTCTCTACCACCATCACGCCTGTATTTCTCGAAGGGTTAGGCAGAGGTGTACTAATGTACACCCACAGTTCCGGTATATTTAGGTCCCACGTAATAGGGGGCGAGCCTATAGCCACTAATTGGGCACAAATCCAAACTCCGAGCTGCTCTAATGCCTATATATATATACTTTTTTTTTGTTTAATTTCTCTAATGCCTATATTTTTTTATGTCATTGGATGCCAAACAAACCGACGGCCCACCTGATATTAAGTGATCACCGCTCTCTATAGACATCTGCAATACCAGAGGCCTTGCAAAGCGTTGCCATCCCAGCGACAAAGTTGAAATGTCTCATGTGCCTGTAATTACACCGGCACCCATACCCTTCAAACCGACACACAGCCAGCAAGCCTGCTTTGTGGCAGAAATAGGTATAATGGTAGTCACAGATTTTCTGTGGTGTTAGTACTTCCCTGGACGAGCTCCTTCACAAAGAGCTCTATTACTACTAAAATGTACTGTATGTTCTTCTATGTCGTTATCAGTGTTGGTTAGCGAATCCGTACTAATATTATAAATGCGAAAGTAACTCTGTCTGTCTGTCTCTTCTTGAAGAAGAACCACTGAACCGATTTCAATGAAATTTAGTACAGATAATAGTCTGGGACCCGAGAAAGAACATAGGATAGTTTTTATCCCGGAAATCCCCCGGGAACGGGAACTATTAATCCACGCGGTCGAAGTCGCGGGCAAAAGCTAGTAACAAATAAACCAATACTCGATCCAATGTTTGTAATTTACAGCTTTAGAAACACAATCTGTCTAATAGGCAGAAAATTTTATAATTGAGAATCACCAGCATAGTTATCTTGACGTGGATGCCTGCAAGGGACAGTACCTTGTAGGGTTAGTTGGTTTTGGCAGAACTAATCTCAATGATGTTAGTTACAGAAAGCCATGGATGCTGCTGCAGCGTTTAGGACGGTAGAGGTGATACAGGGAGCCTTCAAGGTGATGGCAGCGCTGCACCTCACCAACTACCTGTGGCCGCAACAAGCTGTTGTTCGTGGTATGTTATGTAACATTACTTGCAAAGAAAAAGCTCGCATATATTTCGAAAGAACAAGCCAAAAAGTTTGTAATAAGGGGACACTTCTTTTACTCCGTGGTTTCACTCGCGGTAAGTGATGTCTTTAGTAACTGCTCCACTCCCGTGTATCGTAGCGTGACTTCATATAGCGTATAACCTTTCCTATTAAACGGGTTGTAGGACGCAGGATTTGATCAAATCAGACCAATAATGTCTGACATTAATGCGTTTAAACATACTCTTCTGCTTTATAATATTACGTTCAGTTTTAGAAAATAAAGTAAGAGAACTATTTTGATGTACTCTGCTCTAAATACTAAGTGTAAAAATATTAGGTATGTTGTATAATTTAACTGCCTCGTTACTCTAGTGGTCCTAAGCACGACTGCTACGCTATAGGTCCTGGGTTCGATTCCCAGGTCGAGCAAAAAGTGTTATTGGTTTTTTCTCTAAAATTCTCAGTAGCAGCTCGGAGTTTGGATTTGTGCCCGATTAATGGCAATAGGCTCGCCCCCTATAACATGGGACCTAAATATACCGGCGAACTGTGGGTGTACATTGGTACACCTCTGCCTAACCCTTCGGGGAATACAGGCGTGATGGTATATATATGTATAATTGAATTCTGGCAAATTGCTTGCTTAATCTTATCTTACTGCATATTATACATACTCGTACTAGGTATTTAAAAACTATTTAAAAACCCCCACGACTAGTTAAAAATGAGATATCCGTCGGAAAATTCATATAAACGAACGTGAAGTTTCAGATGGATATCTATTTTTTATGGAATAGAATATGACTAACCAAATAAGCCATAAGCATTCAAGGATTTCCAATAGAACCAGGGAGGCCTAAGTCCAGCAGTGGACATCCCGCGGCTGATATGATGATGATGAGGATGATGATGATGATTCAGGGATAGCGTAGCTTTTTGAAATCAGTCCAGTACTTCAGAAATTAGCTCGTTCAAATAAAAACAAACAACTAATTAACTTTATAATATTAATGATTAGGTAACGTTTTCAGAAACGGGTTTTTTTGAAAAAAAAAACCGGTTTCAAAGAAGAAACAATTACCTACGTAATATTATATTGAAATCCCACGAAGTTGCAGTTCTACGGTCTCGGACCAAACGCTTTGATTCCACATTTATAGTGCGAACTGCTAGACTTTGGAAGTCACTGCCCAACTCTCTGTTCCCTAATAAATATAACCTAGGTCTAATACTAATGTTCAAAGCACGAGTGAACCGGTTCATCCTAGGGAAGCGTCTTCCACCTTAGGCCGCATCATCACTTATGATCAGTAGTGCTATTCTAAAAAGTTAATTCCAAAACTACTTCTGAATTCTCAGTGAGATTTTACTTTCGTATTAGGTAGAGTATTTTGACGTTTTTCAATAGGATTTGATATTCTGCGAAGCAAGCGTGACTATCGAGATGAATTTCGAAGTGATTTGCCTATTTCAGAATAGCATAGTGTGCATATTAGTCAGGTATTAGAATATTAAAAATAAAAACGTATTTTACAGATGGCGCCAGTTTTGACTTCATCGTGGTTGGCGCTGGGACAGCGGGAAGTGTAATAGCTAACAGACTGTCTGAAATTGAGCATGTCAACGTTCTGCTCATCGAGGCTGGTGGCGATCCGCCATTTGAGTCTGACGTAAGTTTACACGTACTTAATTGTCTGATTTTTGCACTTAAAAACCTTCCCACCTAATGAGTCATATTTGTGTATGACGTTTGTTTAATTCACGTAGACAATTCTAATAACTTTTAGGAAGAAACGTTTGCATATTTTACCAAAACTTTTGACAAAATAGTGACATTGAATGTTGTTGAGATGAGAATGTGAGTAGATTAAGTTTCGTAATAATTAAAGGCGAAATAAAAAAGTCAATTGACAAATCAAATTTCAAATAAACATTCTTCAGATAAACATTATAGGACTGTTATAAAAATCAGTGTTATCAATCAATGGCCTATGACGTCTCGTGGATGATAAGTAAATGATAAAAATCAAAATTCCTAGCAAGCCAAACATTTATGAGCCTTACGGTTTATAGTTACTGACCTTCCACTATTCACCGGTATTTCATTTTAAATGAAATTTGATTAATGTCACTTGTGCATAAAGTTCCTGGAAATTTAGATTTAGTGAAAAATATCTGAGAAAAACTTTTGAAACAACTGGTTTTTTTTTTCAGCTTCCTGGGCTACCAGTGTTGATGAAACGCTCGCGTTATGACTGGAATTACACTTCAGAATTTGACGGATATAATGATACTTGCCATCTTCAGAACCACTATGATATCACTCAGGGAAAAATGCTTGGTGGAAGTAGTTCCCTTAATTATATGATATACCACAAGGGACAGCCACGAGACTACGATTCTTGGGCAGAAATAACTAATGATGATTCATGGAAATGGGAAAACGTTTTGCCATATTTCCTCAAGTTCGAAAGACTAGAAGATCCAGAACTGCTTCACTCCGTTGACAAGAAATACTATGGAACAGATGGACCTATAGGAATAACCAGAGACCACCGCGAAGAAATACTGAACTTGTTGGACTCCTATAGAGAACTGGGAAATGATATAGTTTTGGATTACAATGAACATCATCCATTAGGCTTTTCTGCGCAAACTGTCACTATATCTGGAAGATCTCGGCAGAGCTCAGCCTATGCATTCCTATCTTCGGTCAAAGACCGCCGAAACTTTCATATCTTGAAGAAAACTTTGGTCACTAAAATAATATTTGACGAGAGCAAAAGAGCTAACGGAGTAGAAGTTCTTAGAGAAGATGGTAAACTTCACAACTATAAAGCAAAAAAAGAAGTGATCGTTTCTGCTGGTGTGTTTCATCAGCAACGGTCATATACCTCCTCGTGTGCCTAGCAACCACTCGTCGTTTTCGGATACGTTCGTGGGGAAGTGTGGGGGCTGGGCCGGTGCACCCTGGGTACTGGTAATAATGTCCTGTTAGGAGGGGATTGTTGCCAGTGGCGAAATATGACCAAGGGGGGGGCGTTTCTCTTGCGTGTTTCTCCGATGGCAACAGCGGGGTGACACGTAGAGAAACAGAAAGTGCAAGTGTTTGTCCACTGAACTGTTTGCGTCTCAGAGGGTTCATTGGTTAAATTCGAGTGGTATCCTAAGTCTTCTTGGGCTTGGGGAAAAAAAAAAAAAAAAAAAAAAAAAAAAAAAAAAAAAAAAAAAAAGTGAGAAAGGCTGGGAGGAATAGGGACCTCACCCTTAAAAGGAAACTATGGATAGAGACTTTTGCGAAAAACGTCCCCAGGTGGGTCCCGACTGCTCAGCGGTCGGGGAATCCCACCCCGCTTCGGCGGGCTGCCCTCCGTACTCTGGGGTGGGCAACAAACGTCTTCCGTCTGTCCCTTCGGACACCAACGACAACCACACGCGTGATAACCGGACAACGATGAAAGCACCACATGATAACCATGAACCCTCCGGCTCCAAACCGATAGAGGAGATAGTGGCGCAGTGCGCACTAGGGAAAAAGCTGCCAGTAGAGCGGTTGACCGCTATCCGACCCTCCATTTCCCGGAGGCGTGACGGTCATAAAAGGCAACGGGATGCAGCAACGAATGAGGAGCTGTCACCGCCTTCAAAATTACCTTTGAAGGCGACGACTGCTCGAGGGGGAGGTCCCCCGCGTAGTAGGAAAGGTCGGTTTATTCGACCTCGCACGCCGCATGGCTCCAGTGCTCCATGCACCGAAGAAAGTGAGTCGGACAGTCAGAGCGTACCGCCGACGTGCCAAACGGGCACTGAAGCGAGTGAAGTGGAAGAAATGGATGTGCAAGTCAGTACCCAAATCACTCCTTCCTCTGCAATTAGAGAGAGCTCTGCTGGCTCAGCGGAGGCAATGGAGAAAGAGGCCCTTCTGGATATCCAGACTGTTCTGGATACCACAAGGAAATCCAAAAATATGAAGGGTCAATGTCAAAGGGCCATTAAAGATGCAGCAGAGCGCGTCAGAGTGGCGATAGAGGGGCTCGCTAGTAGAAGTTCCTCGGAAGAGACACGGAGGCTGCAACTGGAAAACGACCGGTTGCGAAAAGAGGTTGGAGCCCTCCGAAAAGAAATGGAGGCTCTTCGGGAAGAAGTTCGCTCCATGGGAAGGGAACCCGAACTGCCGCAGCCACAGCAACATTCATCGATCGTAGGCCCCGCGTCAGATGAGTTGCTGCGAGTTGCTGTTTCCCAAATCGGAAAAATGATGGACGCCCGGTTCGCTGGGATCGAGGACCGCCTCCTGCCGGCAAAGAGTAACCGTCCACCGTTAGCCGCAGACGTCAGAGATGCTGCCGGGAACGCAGCCAATACCAACAAAAGGTCCAAAAAGCCCTCTATGGCCTCCCGGGAAGCTCTTCAGGCAGCATCCCAAGTAGTGTCTCAAGTGGCTGAGACGGAACGGAACGCCCGGCCACCTAGTAGGTACGCGGCAACTACGCAGGAACCCGACCCTACGCTATCGACATCTGCCAATGACGGTTGGCAAACCGCTGCCAAAGGGAAAAGGAAGAGGAGGAGGAAAAAGAAAAAGCCCCTAGTGTCAAACACTGTGGCAACCGTAACAGAAGCAGGGGCTGGAGCCGGTTCCGGAAAAGTAGGGAAACGGAAGCTTCGCGCACCTAGGTCGGCGGCAGTAGTTTTGACACTACAGCCTGAAGCAGTGCAAAGGGGGTTGACCTATGCGGCGGTGTTATCGAGGGCCAAGGAAAGCGTGAACCTGGCAGATTTGGGTATCACCGACATCAGGTTCCGTCAGGCAGCGACAGGGGCGCGTCTGCTGGAGTTTCCGGGAACAGAGGGCACCAAAGGAGCAGACCTTATTGCGGAGAAGCTACGTGACATTTTCGCTGAAGACGTCAAGATCTCTAGACCTACAAAGTCCGCTGAAATGCGAATATGCGGCCTTGACGATTCTATAACTGGACAAGACGTACAGGAGGCAATCGCTGGGAGGACCAGCTGCCCTGCAGAAATGGTTCGAGTAGGTCCAATACGTATTGGCCCGGGAGGCGTCGGCTCAGCTTGGGCTCAATGCCCTGTCGAGGCCGCAAAGAAACTCGCTGACGCCGGCCGTCTTCTTGTTGGCTGGAGCTCGGCCAGAGTGAGGATCCTGGAAGCTCGGCCCATGAGATGCTTCAAATGCATGGAGAGGGGGCACATTCGTCATAAGTGCACCTCATGCACGGACCTTAGCGGGCGCTGTTTCCGCTGCGGCAAGACGGGCCATTTAGCTTCGACATGCTATGCCGACCCTCACTGTCCATTATGTGAGGTGGCAAAGCTGCCGGCCAACCACGTCGTTGGGGGTAAGGGCTGCAAGCCTCCAGCCCCTTCAAAAAGGAATAAGGCTGCCGCTTTAACCCCGGCTGCTTCTAATGTGGTGCGACTGGAATTGTCGCAAGAGGAGATAATGATTGCCAACTAATTATGGATCCAATCCGTAATCATTGTCTCCTCCAGACGAACCTAAACCACTGTGCCGCTGCACAGGACTTGCTCCTTCAAGCTATGGCAGAGTGGTCAATCGACGTGGCAGTTGCAGCGGAGCCGTATTTCGTCCCGCCCCGTCCTAATTGGATGGGCGACGTGGACGGTTCTGTTGCCATCATCGGCTCTACGAGCTCTTGTTCCCCACCCCTCTCGTTCAAAGAGCGGGGCCCGGGATATATTGCGGTCGCGCGGGGGGACATCATTCTCTTCGGAGTATATTTCTCCCCAAACAGGAGCCTGGCCGAATTCGAGGACTTCCTGGATCGATTGGGAGCCTCGGTTCGGCGAATGACACCGAGCCATATAATGGTCATGGGGGACTTTAACGCGAAATCCATCGCTTGGGGTTCCCCAAGAACGGATGTCAGAGGTGAAGCGGTCGAGGAGTGGGCGGCGGTTTCAGGCCTCTGTCTCCTTAACAGAGGTTCTGCTAATACGTGTGTGCGACGGCAGGGCGGGTCGATAGTGGACCTTTCCTTTGCTACCCCTGCGATTGCCACACGTGTTCAGGGCTGGCGAGTTCTGGAGGGTGTGGAGACACTATCGGATCACTTGTATATCCGTATGGATGTCTCCAACTCGCAGGGGTCGGGAGTGTCACCACGCCCTGAAGCTAGGCACTTTCCGCGCTGGGCAGTGAAACGGCTTGATAGGGACCTGTTAGAGGAGGCAGCCATTGTCCAGGCATGGCTATCTTCACCAGCTCTCAGTGAAGGGGTTGATGCTGATGTTGATGCTGAAGCTGACCGATTTCGGGATGCCATGACTGCTGTGTGCGACGCCTCCATGCCTCGCACGCATAGCCGGCCTTCAAAAAGGGAAGTCTACTGGTGGTCCCGGGAGTTGAGGGACCTCCGCGAGGCCTGTATTTTCGCCCGGAGGTACCACTCACAAGTGCGCAGACTCCGCCGTCGTAATGAGGAGTTGGAATCCCAACTGTATGAGCACTACCGAAGCGCCCGGGAAGCTCTACAGTTGGCGATCTTCCGAGCAAAGGAGCAGGCGAGGGGTGAGATGTTGGACGGTTTAAACCGCGATCCTTGGGGACGCCCGTATCGTGCGGCACGGAAAAAGCTCCGCGCCCATGGCCCCCCATTAACGGAATCCCTCCAGCCTCAGTTCCTTGGCGATGTTGTGGAGGCACTTTTCCCGGGGCGGGCGGGGTACATACCGCCGTTGATGATGGAGTCACCGGCTGATGACCAGGATGCCGAAGTGGAGACTCCTGCGATCACAGATGCAGAGATGGGAGCGGTGATTTTTCGGGCACGTTCAAAAACCACAGCCCCGGGACCAGACGGAGTACCAGCAAAAGTACTGGCACTGGCGATGAATGCGATGGAGGATAGGCTTAGGGAGCTGTTTGATACCTGTCTCACTTCGAGACGGTTCCCTAAGCCTTGGAAGGAAGGTCGTTTGGTTTTATTGCAAAAGGCTGGACGGCCTCCTGAGTCCCCCTCGGCCTACAGGCCAATAGTGCTGCTGGACGAGGTGGGAAAGATGCTAGAGAAGATTCTCGCTACCCGCATCGTCCGGCATTTGGAAACAGTCGGCCCAAATTTATCAGACGCGCAATTTGGTTTTCGAGGCGGGCGTTCGACTGTGGACGCCATTATACGTCTCAAGACCCAGGCGAAAGAAGCGGTGACGCAAAGGGAGGTGATGTTGGCGGTGTCATTAGACATCGCCAATGCATTTAACACTTTGCCATTTGGCTGCATCGAAGAAGCGCTCCGTTTTCATGGAGTACCCAGGTACTTGCGGCAGCTAGTTGCAGACTACTTGAGAGGACGATGTGTTAGTTACCAGGGACGCAATGGCCAAATCGTGCGGAGGCCTATCACATG
This sequence comes from Caradrina clavipalpis, assembly GCA_932526535.1. Classification (NCBI taxonomy): domain Eukaryota; kingdom Metazoa; phylum Arthropoda; class Insecta; order Lepidoptera; family Noctuidae; genus Caradrina; species Caradrina clavipalpis. The sequence goes on from OW052098.1 coordinate 13,129,148, forward strand.
CGGTGTTCCGCAGGGGTCGGTCCTAGGGCCACTTCTGTGGAACGTGGGTTATGACTGGGCCCTTCGCGGTGCTCTCTCTCCCGGGCTGAGCGTCATTTGTTATGCTGACGACACACTTGTTACAGCCCGGGGAGAAAACTTTGAGGAGGCGGCGCGCTTGGCCACTGAGGGTGCGTCCCTGGTAATCAGCCGCATCGAAGCGCTGGGCCTTAGGGTGGCGATTGAGAAGACGGAGTCCCTGGTGTTTTATGGGCCCCGCCGCCGACCACCGGCAGGCGCTTACATCACTTTAGGTAGTGAGCGGATTACGGTGCGGACGCACATGAAATACCTGGGCCTCGTCTTAGACCGTAGGTGGAACTTCGGCGAGCACTTCTGCCAACTTGCCCCGAAACTGATCGGCACGGCTTCCGCCCTAAGTCGGCTACTGCCGAATCTGGGTGGACCGAGTGTCATCTGTCGACGGCTTTACACGGGGGTGGTCCGTTCGATGGCGCTGTATGGTGCTCCAGTGTGGGCGGACTCCCTGACTACCCAAAATAAGGCTCATCTGCGGCGACCGCAAAGAGTCATGGCTGTCAGGGTAATACGCGGATACCGCACAATTTCAGCTGAAGCGGCGTTCGCATTGGCGGCAACACCCCCGTGGGATCTGGAGGCGCAAGTGCTTGCCGAAGTTTACCATCGAAGTGTGGAAGTTCGGACAGAGAGCGGCAGTGGTCCGCCGCCTGAAGTGGTGAGGAGGTGGCGCAGGGAGGCGCATTCTGCCATTATGAGGCAATGGGCCGAGAGGCTGGAGACCCCCAGCGCCGGTCATTGGACTGTTGGGGCTATCCAGCCAATCCTAGAGGAGTGGGTACGGAGGCGACACGGGACGTTGTCCTTCCGTTTAGTGCAAGTATTGTCGGCGCATGGCTGTTTTGGCAAATACTTGCACAAAGTGGCAAGACGGGAGGCAACTCCCGTGTGTCACCAGTGCGGTTGCAGCGAGGACACTGCTCTGCACACTCTTGAGCAGTGTCCTGCCTGGGAGGTGCAGCGCCGCGTTCTGGCGGCAGGCATTGGATTAGACTTATCACTGCCGGTCGTCGTCAGGGCTATGGTCGGCAGTGAGAGAGCATGGGAGGCGGTTGCGTCTTTCTGTGAGGAGGTTATCTCACAGAAAGAAGCGGCGGAGCGGGTCAGGGAGACAGACTCTCTCGCTGACCCGATTCGTCGCAGGAGGGTGGGACGGCGCAGGCGGCGAAATGCCGACTTAATGCCGCCATAAGAGGGGCCAGCGGACGATAGATCGGGGACTCTATCGTCCTCGCTGCACGGTCCCTAGAGCAGTGGTGATGTCTCAGTGTACCCGGACATCGCTGAAGGAGGAGAGAGCCCGGAGGCGGGCAAAGAAGATGGAGCCCAGATGTGGGCCACGCTGGATGGGTCGCGAACGTCATGCGTAGCAGTTCTCGCGGCCCATTCATCAAGGCGAAAGTAGGTACACACGCGGAGTTTTTAGTGGGTGCAAGCCCCACATAACCACGTTGTCTCCCCGGATGGCGTGGCATGCGTTAGGCATTTTCTTCGCTCACAAAAAAAAAAAAAAAAAAAAAAAGGGCCTGAGGAACACTTGCAATGTCAGGGCATTGAAGTAATTTCGAATTTACCTGTAGGAGAAAATTTGCAGGAGCATTTTAACACAATCATTGTACACAGTTTGGATAAACTAACTCAGCCTTTGCCGCACCGTGTCGACGGCGCGTTCGTGTTCCACGCGCGCCTCAAAGAGATGTCAGCAAAATTGGATGGGGCCACTGAGGGCCGATGCCTGCCGGGGCTGCGGGTTGTTCGAAAGAGATACCGCGCCCCCGGAACGCAAAGGGCACATGAAGGAACATAGACGGGTTTTAGTCAGTAAAAGTCTGACACTCCCTCCCGCCCCGCCCAGGGCGGGGGAAGTTATTTGATGATTTCCCGTCTATAAAAAAAAAAAAAAAAAAAAGCCTTTGCCGCAACCAAGCCCATACGAATTGCCTGGATCATCACTTACTGGTTTTGTTGCTCTTAACAAATCATCTACCTATCCAGACTATCAATTGATAACTTATTTAGGTGCAGTAGAACATGAAGTTATATACTGCTCATTTGGTTATAGATTCAGAGATGATATCTGTAACAATTTATATAAACATGGAATTAACAGACTGCAGGCGTTTAATCAAATTATTAACATAGCTCCTAAATCAAGAGGCAAAGTATTATTAAAAAGTACTAATCCAGAGGATCCTCCTCTCATATACAATGGCTTCTTATCAGATAAAGACGACGTCGAAGCTCAAATAGATTACATATTAGATTTTATTCCGGTGTTGAATACAACTTATTATAGGGAAGTAGATGGTGAGATGACAGATGCAATTCCAGCATGTAATGAATTTGGGGCAGATAGTCGAGAGTACTGGCGTTGTTACGTAATGTGTGTATCTTCTGGGCTCAGCCACACCACCAGCACGTGTCCCATGGGAACTGTTGTGGATGGTCGACTACTCGTGAACGGTGTGTCTGGTCTGCGTATAGCTGATGCTAGTGTGATGCCAACAATCACTAGAGGTAATCCAATGGGTCCTATTCTAATGATCGCTGAAAAGGCAGCTGACATGATCAAGCAGGATCATGATTTGATCTAGACGTTTTGCAAATTCATTTATTTAATAATATTTTTATGCTATTCTTGTACTGAATAATGTTTGCGATTCAATTAAGATATGTGATCCTTTTATATTTGATAATAAATATAATAATGGCTGCTTTGATTAGTGTTTTATTTGCGAAATAAAATGTTATATAGAACGTATGCTAATAGAGTTGCAATGTGACTATGTGAGAATTGCTAATGCTTAATTTTAAACTCTGGGACATCTTTGTAATTAAGCGTCGTATTAGTGGTATTAGCGACAAATGCTGAGTAGGTGCTTTATTTTATTTCGAATGCCAAAAGACCAACTAAAATCCATTTCGATTTCAAACTTATATTAACTTCATCAGTTCAAGTTTTCTCACGCTGTTTTACTCCACCGATGGCAATAATGTCTTCGGAGATAAACTTAGAAAGTATGCGTGAATTGAAAATGTCATATTGGTACCTAATATGGCAAACATTGCAGGAACAAGAACAGATGCCATGTGATGTTGTATAAGTATGTTTTTAAAATCTCAACCATAATGTTATAACGTTACGGTAGTTTATTTTTTTTATGTTTTGTCACATATATATCTCTTGCCGTGCCAGATGTGGGCGCTGGGCGTTAGTCAAAATATATTTTGTCGAACATTTTCGTCGAAAACGACGGGAACATGCTGAAAAAAAATACACTCAGGTTTGTGTTATCACAGAATAATATTGTCTTTGTTAAGGAGAGATAAAGGAAACTTATTAGCTAATGACTCAAGATGTTGTGTTGGTGACGTGTTCTTTATTATGGGCTATACACAGTAGTGGCTGGTGCCACAACAAACTAACCCACATTAAGATTTCTCTCGTTTTTCGATGTAACTGTAATGTTTGTGGATATTTAACGTTACTTCATTTATTTATTTTTTTATTTTATATATTTTTATGCCATTGGCCGTCACGACAACCGGCACAATGATTGCTGTATTCAAGTTACTTTATTATTAATTTGTTCTGGACCTAAGTTGGGAATATAATTATATTGAACTGCTAATCCTGGATACTGAGTTCGTTCGACGAAATTAATTTTATTGTCAAAAGATTTTCAATAGCCTCGTTTTGCATGACTAAGCTCAATCTATAAAATAAATGAAGTGGTGTCTGTTTGTATCATGTACTGCTTTTTTTTTTAATATGAATGTTTACACGGTAATAACACGAAAAACTAACTGAAAAACTAAACTGTTTGTTCTGGCTTATCTGGCTAAAGGCTGGACCGATTTGGACGGGAATTTCACTGTCAGATAGCTAATGTAGGCTAATTTTGTTTTAGAAAAAGAATTAGGGTCCCGCACTATATAAATAAATTGAAGTCGCGCTGTCCGTACATTTGAATAAAAACATGTTTTAAACCTTTTTTTATTTATTATTCTTTTAAGCTTTTACAACATTTTTCTATAGTTTTTTTTTTTGCAGAACACAATTTATAGTGGTTTTATTTTAATCGTCCATTTATAACTTGGAGCAGGCGGCGGGAATGTTAAACCCATTAATAGACATTAACTGTAATGGTTTTTACTTTTTCAAAACCTAACTCTTTGATAAACGGCTGGATTCATTTATTTATTTACACATATATACACTTTTTAAAAATAAAACGAAAGCGATACACATACATACAAAAGCTCACGCCTTTTTCGCATGGGGGTAGGCAAGAAACCACAGAACGCCACCTGCTACAATCCTTACATTCTCTTTCGCCTCACCACATTCATACATCTGATCATACAAGCACGCCGGTTACGAGTACTGCGCACCTGACCTTTCTGAAAAACCTCACCAATAAGGTCAGGGTAGGTCTTTCTAGGGCGTCCCCTCCACTCGCATCTGCCATATAAGTCCCTTTTGTCAGTCGCCTTTCACTCATCCTCTCAACATGACCGAACCATCTAAGCATACTCTTTTCAACCTTTGTCACTACATCCTCTTTTAATCTGCAACGTTGTCGTATCATACCAAAACGATACCAACGCGATGTTATAAGTAAAATAGTAATACTACGCAAAGATATGAATTATTTAATAATATTACCATGTCAGCCTATTATTGTCCCACTGCAGGGCAAAGGCCTATTCTCACACAAAGAAGGAGCATTAACCACCACGATTGCTCAAGGTGATTGGTGGTTTTCTATTTTTATCCCAAAATATTATACATACTACAATATCTATATAATTAAGTATGCAGCTTGAACAAACTTCGGCAGGTTTTATCCAAATATTATCATCGAAATATAATATTAGTGAGACGTGCACCTTATGACACACGGGTAAACATTAGCAGGTTATTACACGGTCACTTTTACATCATTCTGGAGCTGAAACACAGTATTAGTACCTAGTAGTTTTTTTTTATGACGTCTCTAAGACCTTGAGAACTTATCTCTATTTTTGAAGTGAAAACTTCTTTAGCTGGGTTATGCACTTTTTTTGGAATGGGTAAAAAATGTTAAACTCGCGTCAGGACACGTGACCCTGATCGAAAATTCGTAAGCGGCGTTGTGCACTTATTTTGGAATGGGTAAAAAATGTTAAACTCGCATCAGGACACGTGACCTGATCGAAAATCTTACGAATTTAAATATATAATATTTCATATTTGTGTACGATAGCGCAATAAAATGCACAATAAAATGCACAACGTTAATATTCAAGTTTTCACTTCTGCCGGCATTCCCGGAGTGCAACCTGTCGTTTTTTTTTAATTTCGAGTAAAATGTTGGTAGCTCTTCTGTCTGATCGATGAATGGATTTTTCAAAAGCTACCGTTCGCATGTGTTGTCCATAAGTTTACACACAAATATGAATTGACTACAAGGAAGTGTTAGTTCGAGTTCTCACTATTTCACAAATAAAATCTTAGTGTAATTTTATTTTTGTATTTTTTTGAAAATAATAGTTCCTATAGTTTCTGTTACTATGGCTTTCGGTTTCAGAACAGTGTAAAAATAAGGGTGTATAGTCCAAGACATCATACCACATTAACCAACGGCAAGCTTACATAGAATAAAATGTTCCTTGTTATACACACACACATATTCTGCTTAGTAGTTTGTCATATAGCTTCATTTTGCTTAATAACACCTCCAAGCGGTATCATTACATGTTAATTTATTGAGTTAAAACGACTCAAAGCGCTTATTAGCAGTACGTATGAGATTTTTTTCCATTTTTCACTAATAGATAGCTACATTATTCTTGAGTAGCATAGGCTATATAACATCACGCTTCGACTCGTAGGAACGGAGCAGTGTATGTGTGTACCTCCCATTGCAGCCGTGGCAGATATTTTTATAGCACCTTATATATTATGGGATAAAGGACACTTTACATAGCTGTTAACTACACATACTGCCTATTTCACTAAGTAAGTGTGAGCATAAGTTATTGCTGAAAAACGACATTTATTTTTTATGTGAATCAATGTGTAATGTAATGCTCGCAAAACATTGTATTGTATAATTATGTAAGTATGTATGCAATAGTACAGGGGCCGTGGGAATATACAAAATTTAATTACACCATTTAAACTCGTTTTAGTAAACAAACATACAGCAAAACTGGAAATTGAAATTTTGACCTTCAAAATTTCCATAACTAGATTAGCCCCAGGTATGGACCAATGCAATTATATTCGTTTTATTTTATTATTATTTTCATAGATTCCTTTGTGTTGAAGCTGTTACAACAATATGTGTGTATTTTTGTTCCGTTACCTATCTCGGGACCCTAGGTCTCGGATCTTTGAAATGTGTACGAGGAGCCGAAGCCAACTCACAGAGGCTTACATAGCTTACATTGCTTTACAATGAAATGGGACACCATTATTATTATTTCATTTATTTATTACTTTAAACATATACATTACATTTTTAAATATATTATTTTATTTTTTATTTATTAAATCAGGCATCAAGGCCCATAGAAAATATCTACATACGACCATAATTTATTACGTATTTATGACCTTGATACTTTCTAACCAACTCAAATAATTGGCATTTCCAATAGCACCCCTGTCCCTGCACATTTTTTTTTATTCTCAAGGTGGGAAGAATGGGCAAAAAACTCCATAGTTACTACTATAGAGTTTTTTTTCCCCATTCTTCTCCATACGTAACTACATACTTTGAAGGGAAATTGCAAAGAATCAGCATTGCCATACAACGTGGCAATGCTGCCTTTGGGGCACTTGTCCCATTAACAGCGATGCGGATGAGTTTTTTGATGCCCTATGTTCTTTTTTTATTTTTATTAACTGTACATAGTTGTAATTTAATTATTATTATTATCTAAGAATGTTTTATGTTTGAAAAAAACAGTCTTTGAAGGGGCAATTAAATGCAATTTTTGTTCCTTGTATAATAAGGATCAAATGTTAATTTTAATAGCTTAATTGAAATGAATGATTCCACTTCGGCTTTGCACAAAGTTGTGTGCTTACAAAATTTTCTCCAGTACCGTTGTTTTGTCAACGTGTCAAATTTTTGTACATTGTTCTAGTTTTTATTGATGAAAATGCTAAAATTAGCTTCGAAGAACCTGACCTTGTGGGATCTTCGCATTGCTATAAATAAAGTTACAAGCTTTGAAATAAATTTATGACATCGTTGCACTCGATAAATCAGAACAATACTGACAGACATTTGACCTTAGTCGTGAGACTACTTATCGTAAAATTATTTATATTAAATGGTGGGTGGGGCCAAAGCTTCCTAGTGTAATTTTAATAATTATAAGCCGGTTTTGTTATTTAATTTCTTTTATTTACATACATACATAAACTCACGCCTTTTTCCCATGGGGGTAGGCAGAAACCACGGAACGCCACCTGCTACGATCCTTACATACTTCTGTCGCCTCATCCACATTCATACATCTGGTCATACAAGTACGCCGGTTACGAGTACTGCGTACCTGACCTTTCTGAAGAACCTCACCAATAAGGCCAGGGTATGTCTTTCTAGGGCGTCCCCTCCCGGCATTGCCTTCCTTCTTCTCTTTTTTTTATTTCTTATGGAATTTTGTATTTAATTGATTACGTACCTAATAATTTCTATCTTGATTTCCTTAAAATCGACTTGATACTTGAATAAACTTAATGTAGTTTTTTATGGTTCTAACAATAACGTAAAAGATTAATTAATTCGATAAAATAATATTATATCGAATATTTTCTAGTTACACGTTTTTTTTTTTGTAATTGTTGGCAGTGAGAACCGTGGGTAAAGCATTTTGACGTACTCCATTCTGAAACAAATTGAAGAGGAGATGCGGGTTGTTTGAATGCTGTCTGCACGTATGACTAATACCTATTGCAAAACTGCAACGGCCCGTCGGAAAACACAACTTTTTGCTGGAAGCTAAAGCTTTTCAGTCTACAGCTCTTTGTGAAGGAGCTCGTCCGGGGAAATACTACCTCAATACCTATTTATACCGCAAAGCAGCGTTGCTGTGTTCCGGTTTAAAGGGTTTGGGTGGCGGTGTAATTACAGGCACATGAGACATTTCAACTTTGTCTCTGGGATGGCAACGCATTTGCAAGGCCTCTGGTATTGCAGATGTCTGTAAGTAGCGGTGATGACTTAACATCAGGAGGGCCGTCGGGTTGTTTGCCATCCAATAAAAAAAAACACGTCGCACGCGAGCCATCACCTTGTTATCTTATTATAATAAAAATGACTTTAACGCACATGATTTAAAGATCTAACTTGAATGACCAAATTATTGGTTGAGTCCGAGCCGTGTAGTTATATTAAGCCTTCACCTTTTCACTAAAAAAATATACTAAAATGCAGTAGATGATTGTAGAGGTGCAAAATTCATTGCTTTTGTAGATACTATATTTATTATGATTGCAGATATTTAAAAGCTAAACCATTTTATATGTCGTGACAGTAATGATTGTGTCTAACGATTACCTAAAATTGGTCCCTTTTTTATTATAAAAAAATAATACTTATTTTATCACCTAAAATCGTCTAGTCTATATTTTATTTCAATAATATTTGGAGCACTTTCTATTAAAGAATACCTCTGAATAGAATGTTGATTGAACGATTCTTCGTCGGTTATTAAATAGCAATTCTAATAAAAAAGCTTTACAGATCTATTCGCTATGAAACATTTTAATTTAAAAAGTCGCTTTAAAGCTTTTTGTCACAAAAAAAATATCATGTCGCGAGCCATTTTTTTTTATCTTCACTTCACATTTTTTTTTATCTGCCTAGCTTTTTCCCGACTATGTTGGGGTTGGCTTCCAGTCTAATCGGATGCAACTGAAAACCAGTGTTCTACATGGAGCGTTCACAACCTAGTTTCTGCGCGACATGCTGCTCTTGATAAGACTGGTTGTCAGACTTCCTGGCTTCTGACTATCCGTAACGACTGTCAAAGACCTACGAATGATAGCCGGGACCAACAGCTTTAAGTAGTCTCTGAGACACGGGGCTGCGGGTTGTTCGAAAGAGATACGGCGCCCCCGGAACGTAAAGGGCACATGAAAGGAACATAGACGGGTTTTAGTCAGTAAAAGTCTGACACTCCCTCCCGCCCCGCCCAGGGCGGGGGAAGTTATTTGATGATTTCCCGTCTTAAAAAAAATAAAAATAAATGGGTCACACCACCAACTTCCAAACTCCGGGCTGCTACTGAGAAATTCCTTTCTTTTATTTCTCCTAATACTACTAATTCCTAGGGAAAAACCCAATAACACTTTTTGGCCGATCTGGGAATCGAACCCAGGACCCCAAGCTCATCAGTCATGCTTGCAACCACGAACTCAACCTTTATACTTAATTATTATTTTTTTGGTTACTTTTACCATCAGGTCAACTTACCCCATTCTCCCCAAAATCATTTTAATTTATTGTATTTGTATTGTAATTCAGGCAAATTACTATGTTGAGATAATTGTACTGACTGTGTATTTATTATTACATTTTTCTTTCGTGTAGATAGATATAAAAGATAGCTTGTCTTACATTGTTTTGTTATTTTTGTAGTTTAAGTGGTCGAAGCACGTTGTCGCTAAAAACACACCTATGTAAGTTATTAAATATCTATCTAGAAATATTTAATAGAAAAAATATTAAATTACTGTTTAAATAATATGCAGTGGAAGGAACGTCGTTGCATAAACTTAATTTGTACTCTAGACCCCCAGAGTCAAAGACTATTTTACAAAAATCGCCCATTTCATACATTGTAGTGTGTTGCACTTTTGTTTACAACAGCCGTTTTTATTTATCTACGACAAATGTCTGCGCTAGAGGTCAAGAATGATCCTGCCGGGGCTGCGGGTTGTTCGAAAGAGATACCGCGCCCCCGGAACGCAAAGGGCACACGAAGGAACATAGATGGTTTTTAGTCAGTAAAAGTCTGACACTCCCTCCCGCCCCGCCCAGGACGGAAGGGGTCATTTGATGATTTTACCATCTCTAAAAAAAAAAAAAAAAAGAGGTCAAGAATGATAAGTGCTTTCCATTCTGTTTTATAACGTCTTAAATAGGTACTCATAGAAATGAACAACTATTACAAAGAGACCAACTCAGAATAAAAAACTCAGCTGCTTCCTTCAAAAATGTATGGAACAGAAGATTTTTTTATTCGTACATATATAATTGATTGATTGATTCCATAAAAAAAGTGGATCATATTTATGTGTAAAATGCTGCCTAAAAGGTGAGTAGTGATAAGTTCATATTATTATGCCAAACATAACCACTGTCCAGTTTCATTTAATCTTTTACTGTACGGAAATCCCATAAAATTCAACATATTTTATACTTGAAATGTAGCGTAGGTACCTATGTTTTTGAAGTGAAAACTTCTTTAGCGGCGTTGGGTAAAAAATGTTAAACTCGCGTCAGGACACGTGACCCTGATCGAAAATTTTAAGCGGCGTTGTGCACTTGTTTTGCTCGCGTCAGGACACGTGACCCTGATCGAAAAATTTGTACGATTCGCACGCAAAATCGTGCAAAATCGTGGAAAATCGTGGATGGATGGATGGACGGATGGACGGATGGACGAATGGACGGATGGACGGATGCACGGATGGATGGATGGACTAAATAGTACACGTGCTTGGTTTAATGGTTTATGTTATATACATAGTACTTTTATAATGATAATTATAGCAATTCATGCAAAATTATTCCCTAACCATTCCAAAATATCAAAAATGCACAACGTTAATATTCAAGTTTTCACTTCTGCCGGCACTCCCGGAGTGCAACCCGTCGTTTTTTTTTTAAATACTGGCTTTTGAACCCACGACCTCATCCACGTAAATCGTATAGCCTATAGGACTGAGAGGTAATACCTATAGCTTTCTATTAGTGAAAAAAATTTCAAATTCAAACCCAGCGTTCAAAGAAAAAAAAACATACAATCCTTCACTACCAAAGTAACTAACATTGTAATTGTCTAACTCAAATTAGTAGTAATAATTTTATCGTAGATAATAAACATAATTTCAAAATTAAGTCTCTTTAGTTTATTTTACATTTTTTTATCTTATATACGTCAAGAATTGTTTAACAATTGGCTATTAAGAAACATATTTACATATATATTTTTTTGTTTTGCATATTTAAATATTTATAAAAACTAGCCTACCAGCATCTATTAAAACAGTAGTAGCATTTTAATATTAATTTATGATTTCGGTTGTTGTATTTTCAACTTACGGCGCTGAGCTAGGCATTGAAAATCCAACAGTACGCAAGGCAAAGTAATATAAAAAATAAATGATTGTTTTATGAGAATTCTCAGTACGATATTTATGTCTTAGAGTTATTTACCTACATAGGCCTTTTGTGCCGTAACGATAATGATGTTAGGTTGAGGTGTGGGTGTCGCTTGTATTTGTTTAACCTTTAAGGCTGTGCATAAACGTGGACACTTTAGTCTCTGGTTTTTGACACAGGCAACCGTCAACAGTTTGTTTTTTATTTTCATATAACTAGTTAAAAAAAACTCATATTTTTTGGGATCTCGAACAAAATGTATACTCTCATATATCATGACAAACAAATAATAATCAATTAAGGTATAATCAAATGTCGGTTGTCCTTCACGTAAAGGAGACCACGGCATCTACCTATATAAGTATATAATAAAACTGAAGAGATTTCTGTTTGTTTTATTTAAACGCGGCAATCTCTGGAAATACCAGCCGGATCGGAAAACATATTTTCGTATACGATAGCCAGATTTATGAGTATTAGCATACAGACATTTCATTATGACACAAGGGGCGGAACAGTAACCAAAGACATAAAAGAAACGTGATTTTTTATTTAACAACAAGTGGCTTAGTTTGCGCAGCGCCTAAAGCGCTGGTAAGCAAAGAAAACGCATTATAATTCTAATCAGGTCTATCTTATGCTTCTTAGGTTCAGAGACGTCCTTAGTCGAGGTCTTTACCACACATAGGCGCCCATAGCGTGTAGTTGCTTAGACAACATACAACTTTTTAAATTTTAAAATTTGACGCAAACTTTACCGGGATTAAAAGTGTTCTATGTATTAATCCACACTACAATCTATCTCAGTGCCAAATTTAATCCAAATCCGTTTAGCCGTTTAAGTGTGAAAGAGTAATAAACATCAATTCTCACAAGCTTTCGCATTCACAATATTAGTAAGACTGGAGCTCTTAGTGTATTGAAGCAACGAAAGAATGTCCTGCGGTGTTATTCTGTAAAACCCTACTTCCGTGAAGTGAGGGTGTGGCGACCTATCAATCCCTAGCATCGTATAGTGACGGCCCAGTTTTAGCTCACTTCACCTTAATTCACTGAGGGAGATTTCTTACAGAATAAGCCGGCTGATAAGTTGCCAATAACCTCGTAAGTTGACATGCGAGATGCCATACAAACGTAGGATAGCCAATGCGTTCATTAAAAAAAAAAAGAATAAGTAACCTTAAGGGTCTGCCCTCACGACATCAGCTCGATTATTGGTCCGATTCTCGGTCGTGTGGAGAGACGCTGAATGCCGTCAGAGATTACAAAATATTTATTTTGTAAACATACGCCAATTAGCTACAGCAGACAATGTCTGACTTTTACTAAATAATGACATAAAATGTTCAGTTATTAATGCCTCGATGTATAGAATTTGTTCAGACACAGTAATTAGCCATTAACGCAATTACAGGGTGAGAGCCTGGTGATCCGTCACACAGGGTATCCTAGTATGGACGCCAGTCTCTCACAAAGGATCATGCTTAGTGCATTTTGGTTAATTTATTTGTATACATATGTTGTATTTTTACGTGAACCTTTGTGAAGAGTGAAAATAAAAATAAATAAAATAAATAAATAAATGACATGAAAAAAATAAAATAAAAAATATAATAAACTTGTTAGATGACACTCTTTTGTTTGGGGCAGTCGTGTAATAAATGTTCAAGAGTATCTATAGTTCTTGAATTGTCTTATTAATCCAAATACAAACCTACTATAGGTAGGTACCTAATTATGAGAAGTAAGTGGTTTGGCACAGGTGTACATAGTATTTTAACCCTTCTGCATTAGCTAGTATATCTCGTAGACAGATTTTCGTCGACTTCTATACATACCTTTTGTCGAGTTTTGCAAACTTAAATGTATGAATATGATCCCATAATAAAAGTTGTTAAAAATGATGAGTACAGACCCCTTTTCAGGTATATGGTAAAGAAAACTTATATATTTATTTATTTATTCATTCAGGTGAAATCAAAATTTTGGTTTTTGAGTAGTGATTTCAAACCATTATTTTGTTGTAACTGAACACATTAACAATAAAAAAAAAACTAGTTTTGCTTGTTTTTTTACCTAAAAGTGATTTATTATACTTATAACTTTTATCAAAATTTACAATGGGATCAACCGCTCAACGACACCTTTTCCATACCTACATTTTACATTTACATTTTGTCGATTTATGTAAACACAAATACCTGGAATGGAATAGGTTTTTGGCAATGGCCCCAGACTAACCCAATTTATTTTTTTAAACTTTATTATTTAGTTTATAAATCTATTGAACAAGCGTGGCGGTCGCTATGGCAACCAATAATTAATCTAAGCTTTAATTATTACGAAAAATAATTAACAACACGAGCGCAGAGCAATTTTTAACCGACTTCAAAAAAAGGAGGAGGTTATCAATTCGACTGTATTTTATTTTTATTTTTTTTATGTTTGTTACCTCGAATTTCCCGACTGGGTGAACCGATTGTCATGATTCTTTTTTTATTTGAAAGCTGGTGCTTCCCGTGTGGTCCCATTGTCACCATTTCAATATCTGATGATGGGATCTTGTAGAAATCGGGGGAACTCTTCAATAAATAACAACAGATTAACCGCGATTGTTGCTATATCATATTTAAGCATTGTTTACACCATCACACAATATAACATCACGCCTGTACTCAAGGGTTACACAGATGTATACAGTAGTATTTAAAAATTTCTCATCCAAGTAAACGAAATCGCATATTCTGCTTTCTTATGACTTTTTAGTGGTCTCGTAAATTTACATAGCACGACAGTTTCTTCATGGATTTGGATGACAAGAAGTTGATACTAAAAAGCGAGAAATAAAAAACTTTTTTACAAAAAAATTACAACCGCCTTCAAAAACTAAAAAGAGAAAAATAACTTTAGCTTTGGAAGTCGGTGGCAATACAAAACAACAAACAGAACCAAAGCCACCGACTTCCAAAGCTAAAGTTATTTTTCTCTTTTTAGTTTTTTTATAAACAGTTCTCGTCTTTATAATAAGGGGGTTCATTCCCAGGATTTCTTTTTATTTTTTATTCTAGATGGGTAAGCTCTAGTCTTGGTCAAAGGTGACATAGACAAAGTGTACGATGAAGTGAGCGTACTCAATTTAGGTACCTACCTATTAATTTATTTAAAACGATGATATCTTAACTTATTATCTTATTATAGTTTTTTTTTCATTATCATGACGCAAACAGGTAAATGTTGCACTATTAAATGCTAATTTAATAGTTACAAACAATGAGACTGTAACTACAAGTTTCAGTAATTAATTCAATTGTTTTATTTTACAAAAACAAGTACCTACATACAATGATAACAATACGTGTTAAGAAGTTTATTTCATATTACGGATTAACATAAAATCATTAGCCGTATTTTTTTTATTTCGATTTGAAATGAGTCGCCATTTTAGTTAATGTTTTACAAGGTGCATTTTATATCCTCGTCAAATGTTAGGAGATTGTCGTTAAATACATTAATAATGGATGGTGAAGTTTAAAAATATATTTTCCACGCCATAAATACGAGTAGGTATAATCACTAAAATTATTCCAAAAAAAACGGTAATTTAAAAAACTAAAAAACCCGACTGCTATTCTTTAAAAATCCCTAAAACAAGATAAATTGTAGCAGTCGGGACCTGTGATGTACTATAAAATATTTAAATAAATATGTGCTCCTGCGACCCGCCCGCTCGGCATTACGTTGACAGATGTCGAGCCGAGCGGACGTGTAGCACGCGCTCTAAAACAAATATAACTGTGTTTCAATAGACTACCTTAGGGTATAAAGCGAGACATAACATTGGCGACGAGGATAAAGAACGTGAGTGAAATAATGTTCATTTTACACGAGTAAAAAAAAAAAACCCGGATTATCGAGGTTATCAATTTCATCACAATTAAATATTATTTTCTATTTTATCCTATTCAATATAAAAAGAGATTTGGAGATAAATAAATATGTTGTTTAGTAAAATAGGAAATACTTTAACAATAAGTAAATTACTGAGAATTGGTATCTTTGGTCAATATGGCCTTAATATCAGTGCCTGTTAATACTTACTAACCAATAAATATTGTTGTGTAGCTGGTGTGCACATTCCATTATAACTATATACCCACATTGTATAAATACCGCAGAACTATCACCACCAAAAATATTGTGAGACATTCTCCGTGTCATTCTCGACCTACCCACATTACATTTAATAATAAATATTCACATTCTGAGAAATACCGCACGACTAAGTACTTATCTAAACACTAATTATCGTTCATTGAATCTTATTTTTATTTTGTATGCAGGTATGAATATGATTAGTGCACAGATTACTTTAAAATCATAAATCATATATTTATTTGCAAACATGGGGAGGAATATACATTGATGGTTAAAACAATCTATTGTGGTTAAACTCGACTCTTGCTCTTTTTCAATACGCCACCGACTACACAACAACAACTAATCGTGCCTGTAAGTACTAACCAAGTCGAAAGAAAATGACAAAATACATACTGTATACTATTCCAATGGGTAAATACTCATCTAGTTCCACATATACTGGTATAAAACTGTACTAGTATATGCAATACCACAAAACGATATTTATTCCAATGGGGAAACACCCATCAAGTTCCACATATACTGGTATAAAACTGTACTAGTATATGCAATACCACAAAACTATATTTATTCCAATGGGGAAACACCCATCAAGTTCCTCATATACTGGTATAAAACCTTAGGTACTAGTATATGCAATTCCACAAAATTAAACGATTCATGTTCCAATCCAAAAGTTCAGTCCTGAGTAATTAAAACGCAATACTATCAAAAATTGAATAAACATAAATATTATATAGTTTTATAAAATAATAATAACATAATCATATCGCTACCAATAGGTATGGTGGTTAATTCCAGTAGTAGGTACTTGGAGCCAACTCAATCGAAACCGTAGAGAGGCAATTAAAGGAATTCCAAGTAATAAAAACTGAACAGGTTAATAGGATTGGAACAAGGATAATAAACAAAGCCCGAACTTAGGGTATTCACTCAGATAATACACGGTGTACAAGATGTGGAAGTGGAAATCACAAGTGTGATGATACACGTTGTCCCGCGAGGGACAAAGTGTGTGACAAATGTGGTTAAAAGGTCGTTTGATGACTCAATGTCGAACAAGGAAACTAAAGCGTAAAGCACTCAATACTTGGAACAAACAAAAAAGTGACAGTAAAAAAAAATGATGCTCATCGACTCTGGGAGTAAAAACAATATAATAAATGATAAAACCTGGGAATATTGAAAATCTTATTATACCTTTACAAAAAATTCAAATAAGGTTTTGGCCAACAACAAGTAAAAATTTAGAAATATTTAATAATTCCTTGTCTAGCAAATTGTGTCATCAGAGTTTTAATAATATTTGTGACCCAAATGAGTTATATGCCGAGTTTTTTCGATATTAGACACTCAATTTAGTAACACTTTCCCAATTAGGAAGCAACACACAATTAATAAAAGTTTTCATCAGTATGTTGCGAATTACTCAAAAACTTTTAAAAGTGTTTGCAAACTAGCTAAATCACTTTACATTAGCAATAAAATTAAATCCGCAGATGATAAGATTAAAACTACCTGGAAAATAATAAATAATGAAACAGGTAAAAAGACACAGCGTAGTACTAAGTATAATTTGGAGACTCCCCATGGGGCAGTAAGCTCAGATATAGAAGTAGCTCAGGAATTTGAAAACTTTTTGTTAAAATTCCTCTGAAAACAACAGAATCTTTAAATTCCTCACCCGCGCTTTCTGTTGCACTACTTAGAAATAATGTAAATGCGTGCCCTTTGGAGTTTAAATTTCATCATACGAATCCCCAGGCTATAATAAAAACTTTTAAAGATCTTAATATGAAATCAACAGAAGATCTTTGGGGAATGTCAGTTAAAGTCTGCACATCTATCATAGAAACTATTGCGCCCTATTTAGCTTTCCCATCTAATACAAACGTAGATCAGGGAGTGTTTCCGGATCTTATGAAACACAGTAAAGTGGTTCCATTATTCAAGTCCGGTGATAGTAAGGAACTTAACAACTATAGGCCTATGTCAATTCTGCCAGTTCTCAGTAAAGTGTTTGAAAAGTTATTACTAAGTCAAATGTTGCGTCACTTTAATAAAAATTCCATCTTCCATGACCAACAGTACGGTTTCACCAAAGGGCGTTGCACAACTGACGCCCGTGTCTCCTTAATAAAAAACATTTTTACTGCCTGGGAGGAAGCACAAGATGCCATTGGAATCTTTTGCGACCTCTCAAAAGCGTTCGATTGTGTGCACCATGAGACACTATTATTGAAACTGGAACACTATGCCATTAGAAACACATCTCTTGAGTTAATGAGATCATACCTGGAAAATAGACAGGTTAAAGTTCAGGTGAACGGCGTAAACTCATTGGGGTCTGAAATGACAATGGGCGTTCCTCAAGGTTCCATTTTAGGGCCATTCCTATTTTTAACTGCCCCGTTGGTCCCGTGGTCGCAAGTGCGACTGCTGTGCAAGGGGTCCCGGGTTCGATTCCCAGGTCGAGCAAAAAGTGTTATTGGGTTTTTCTATGAAATTCTCAGTAGCAGCTCGGAGTTTGGATTTGTGCCCGGTTAATGGCAATAGGCTCGCCCCCTATTACATGGGACCTAAATATACCGGCGAACTGTGGGTGTACATTGGTACACCTCTGCCTAACCCTTCGGGGAATACAGGCGTGATGGTATATATATATATATCCTATTTTTAGCTTATATAAATGATTTGCCACAATTACTGCAACATCAACCTAAGATGGTGTTATTTGCAGAGGATACGTCATTAATTTTTAAAATAGACAGACGTTCCAATAATCTTGACGACGTAAATAACTAAATTCTTCGGATTCAAAATTGGTTCACGGTGAACAATTTGGTATTAAATGAAAAGAAAACCAAATGTATTCGATTTTCTTTACCAAATGTTAGAAGTAGTGTATGTGACCTTATATTGAATGGCGAAAAACTGGCGTTTGTTAATCAAACGATTTTCTTAGGAATCACGCTAGACGAGAAATTTCAATGAGGACACCACATAATTATAACATCTCTTGCAGGGCGGCTAAGCTCAGCAGCTTTTGCTGTTAGGAAGATTAGACAGTTAACTGATGTCGAAACTGCGCGTCTGGTCTATTTTAGCTACTTTCATAGTATTATGTCGTATGGCATTTTACTGTGTGGTCGGACTGCTGACATTGAATCCATTTTTATTTTACAAAAGAGAGCTGTCAGAGCCATTTATAATCTCCGTCGCTGCGAATCTCTTAGGGAACTATTTAAAAAGATCAATATTATGACAGTGCCCTGTCAATTCATTTATGAAAATATTATGTATATTATCAAAAGTGCACACATCTTTCATGGGGTACTGTGTTAAATGTTACAATAAAATACCTTGCGATATATTAAAACTAAATGAAACAAAATAAAAAAATAAAAAATGACTAAGCGTACACTTTGTAAACAAGCATATTACAAATTAGAGGATTATAATCAAGATAAAAATGCTTAGGAACATGCTGGTCCTGCTCCACTGGACAATTTAGTCTTGACAAAATCAACTGGTTGCTAATTAAATTATATAAGTAATTTAAGTGTTTTTGACTATTATTACTATTTCTTTTCTCTTAGACAATAATGCTTCATTTGTAATGGCTCACACACTGATTCGTTGCTTTTCAAATGTTAGAAGTGATCATCTTCGATCACAATATTGGTATTAAATATTATAATTGGTTTAGCTTTCATTTCTTAATTCGTGGCACTTAGTACGTATTGTAGTACTTTGAGTGACCCTTATTGTTAACAGTTTCAACTTTATTGTTTTGACATTAGCATATTTTATAAGGAATGCATGTAATTGTACAACATAATGTAATACGTTTTTAAAAGAGTATGTATGGAGTTTCTTGCCCGTTCTTCTCCATACGAAACTACCTTTTGGAATAGGCAGCTAGCTTCATTAGTTTTAATTATTTTGACGTTCAAAAGTGCCTTTTAATGGTCTAATTGAAATAAATGATTTGACTTTTGAATCAAAAGCTGTAGTTGTGTCTAACCAGCAACCAGGTTCCGGTCAAGTGTTTATGGCATACGGTTCAAAAAATCCTCTAGATGTGCTCGGCACATTTGAAGCATCAATCGTAGTTGGTCCAGAAACAAAAACTGCAAAATTTTATGTGATTAAAAATGGCACCCGTAATTTGTAAAGGCAGGCAAGCATACAGCTACATGTCTCAATGTGCTTAAATTAGGGATGTCGAAAACCGGCGTGTGGACCTAGAAGTATATGATAAAGATAAAATCACAAAAGAAAAAGGAAAGTTGATTGAAGATAGGAAAAGGAAAGCTGTAAACAATGAAATTAATATAGAAGAAAAGGTTTATGTTAAAAACATGATAAAAGAAAACAAATTGACACCTGATTTCAACCCTACTCCACACACAGTAATGAGTGCTAACAGAGGTGATATAAATATAAAAAAATGATGAAACAGGTCAAAACTTAAGAAGAAACATAGTTCACCTCAAGAAAATAGAGGGTCAATGGAGGATTCACAATAAAAACGGAAAAAAAAGATGATGGTGAGGTAGAAATAGATACGGATGATTAAATTGGTATTGTAACAAATTATTGTTTATAATTGAAGATTATTATTAAAACTAGGATATCAGATAATTATTAAAATACTAAAATTATATAAAATCACGTGTAGCTTAAATAGTGACTATTAATTGATTTTGATTATACTTAATTCGGAGTAGGACTTTGATTAGTTAAAAATACAAATTATATTGAAAAGAAGAGATGTGATGTACTATAAAATATTTAAATAAATATGTGCTCCTGCGACCCGCCCGCTCGTCATTACGTTGACAGATGTCGAGCCGAGCGGACGTGTAGCACGCGCTCTAAAACAAATATAACTGTGTTTCAATAGACTACCTTAGGGTATAAAGCGAGACATAACAGGACCCATTCTAGAATTGGAGGATTAGTGAATTGAGAGCACATACCTATATTACATTGCAGATGGTCCCGAATGGGTCCCGACTGCTACAATTTATCTTGTTTTAGGGATTTTTAAAGAATAGCAGTCGGGTATTTTAGTTTTTTAAATTACCGTTTTTTATTTTTTATTTTTTTAGTGTTTTAAAAAAGAAATTAATATACCCAGTATCACTCTTACAGTAAATACGAATCTAACAACACCTCTCAAGCTAAAATCCATGAAGCCATTCAGGCTGCAGAGCGCTCCAAACATTTGAATTTGGCGCCAAAAATCCGCCATTTTGTTTTTTTTATTTTGATGTACCCAGTGTCACTCTCACAGTAAATACGAATCTAACAACACCTCTCAAGCTAAAATCCATCGAGCCGTTCAGGCTGCAGAGCGTGCCAAACAATTATACATACATACATACATACATACATACATACATACATACATACATACATACATACATACATACATACATACATACATACATACATACAAACATACCCTCGAAAAACATAACCCTCCTTCTGTCGCAGTCGGGTAAAAATTAGTTGTCACATTTCTTTCTTTGATAAACATTTTCCCACACTATGAATTTCTCCTGTATCGTGGGTGTGTTGTCGAACATATAATCTCACATACACAAACGGCCGGACCCAGAGATTTAAACTCAATCAGCGAAGAATCAATCTATACTAATATTATAAAGAGGAAAAATTTGTATGTATGAATGTACCTACCGAATAAACTCAAAAAGTACTAGACCGATTTCAAAAATTCTTTCACCATTATAGTGCTTCATTAGCCCTGATTAACACGGGCTATATACGTACGCTACGACCCACAGGAGCGGAGCAGTAACTAAAGACGTAATGCCAATGAAATAAACCACAGCGACGAATTCGCTAGTACCAAATAAAATGACAGAAGTCGGTCTTTGAGACCAGTACGTAGTTACATTAGGGTTAAACCTAGAAGCATTTAAAAAAAAACGTGTCATCAAATAGATTGATCAGCAAATATGGAACGCAAATATAGTAAAAGAAAGATAAATATACTAATATTTATTTTCTTTAATACTTTGGAACTTGCTGCCTATATATTCTAGTTACTTTCGTGTTAGCCGTGAATTAGAAATAGCGCTTTTATAGTAATTTGTAAAGACATTTTTGTTGTTGTGAATATTGTGACTGATAATTTATATTTGTGTAATTAACTAATAGGTAAGATTTTTTTATACTTTACTATTTTATGCTAAACAGCATTTTAAAAACACTCAAATAAAAAAAAATAAAAACAGATCTGTTCAGCCGTCTAAGCGTGAAAGAGTAAGAAACATCCATTCATCCATCTATCCCCCAAATTTTTTATTAATTATAGCATTTATAATATTAGTAGGGTTTGTTACTCTATTGTGTCTATTTTACTGCTTTTAAAAATGCCAACTTTTTTTTTAAGTTGGATCTTTATGTAAGCACCAAACAGTTTGTCATTTATGCGATATTAGAGGTCAACTAAACATATTCAAATATTTGCACAGCTTGCTAAAATCATAAGACTTCATTTTGCTTTGCCGTAGTCAGGAATTAATAAATTTATATTATTGATTTCACGGTATGTACCACCCACTAGGTAGAGGCATATATATGTCGCAGGTTTTTCCCAAAATTAGGTTTTTGATGAAAAACCGGTAGATGACAAATTTTAAACTCAATTTCGTCGTAAACCTGTTACAGTCCAGATTTTTGATCAAAAACCTGAACTAGTTTAGGTTTATGATGAAGTTCTGGGTAAAATTTGCTTTGTTTTATGACAAAATCAATTTAAATGAAACAAATAAAACAATCTATCATAATTTGCAATTTAGTAGAAAGGAAACAATTTTTTATTTATCAAAATTTTACATCCATGATCCAATCAATATTCTCGTTCTTCAATGTAATTGTGAAATATAATGTTTCAATTTTACCTGATTTTTAGTTAGTACTAAATACGACTCACGATCAAAAACCTAGGTTTTTGATCAAAAACCTAATTTTGTGAAAAACCTGCGACATATATATAGCCTCTAGATAATTATATATTAGTAGCTTCTGCCCCACTAACGTCTTCGGTTACTGTTCCGCTCCCGTGTATCGTAGCGTGATGTTATATAGCCTATGACACTTACAAATAACGTGGCTTTCTAAGGGTAAGATAATTTTCAATATCTATTCAACAAAGGTAACAAACAAACAACTTATAAACTTACAAACTTTACCTCTTTATAATATAAGTATAGATTATATTATTATCGTAGTTGTTTCACTGAATAACGACATACCATGTCGACGGCGCGTTCGTGTTCCACGCGCGCCTCAAAGAGATGTCAGCAAACTTGGATGGGGCCACTGAGGGCCGATGCCTGCCGGGGCTGCGAGTTGTTCGAAAGAGATACCGCGCCCCCGGAACGCAAAGGGCACATGAAGGAACATAGACGGGTTTTAGTCAGTAAAAGTCTGACACTCCCTCCCGCCCCGCCCAGGGCGGGGGAAGTTATTTGATGATTTCCAGTCTATAAAAAAAAAAAAAAATCGTAGTTGTTACTTCTTGCCTTTAGTGTGGGAGGCCCACTCATTAGTAGCTACTTAGCAGATGTTTTTATTTTTATATTTCATGCTATTATAAAATACCATCACGCCTGTACTCCCCGAAGGGTTAGGCAGAGGTGTACCAATGTACACCCACAGTTCACCGGTATATTTAGGTCCCATGTAATAGGGGGCGATGCTATTGTATACGGTAATAGAAGCTACTATAAAGAAACATCTAGTAAGGGTCAAAGCACACAGGCTACTAGCATCTGCGTCGCGAAATGCGATGTAGCATCAATACAGTTGAAAAATCGCAGATCGCCGATGCTAAAAGAATCGTGTGTGCCTTTGCTCGAAGCGAACTTTGTTTTATTTCCTTGTTTTTGTTGTATGTACAGTTTTGCCAAATCAAATAGGGATTTTCTTTGAAAAAAAAATCTGTATTGCCTGATACTAAGAATTTTTCCTGTATCGTGGGTATGTTTACAAGGATTCATTAATAAACCCACATATACAAACAGCCGAAAAAAACTATCTGAAGACATCACATCAACATCCAGACATTTCTATATCGAAAAAACACATAGTCGTGATACAGACAGAAGATTAACTAAATTTATGTGTGAACTTGTTCACGTTACATAAAAATGATATCAATTACGTTTTTTTTAAGGAAAAAAATAGTGATGACGTTGGTACATAAGTAAAGTATTTAACAATGTACCTGTAATTCAGCTGACTTTTGCTTTTTTTAATAATGTATGTACAATTATTTTTAATAACCTAAACACAATGAATATGTAATTTAATAATCAATGATAACTAAGCCACCGAAACTCCTATTCATTGTTTCTTTATCCAACAATAGTCCAGCGCCAGCCGGGGATTGTCCTTGGGTGCATAGTGATAATTGTCGGTTGGTGTTTTGTTTCATTTAAAGCAGTCTAAGGGACCTCTGCAAGTTGGCTTCGGCTCCTCGTACGCCTTTCAAAGACCTGGGACCCCAGGGTCCCGAGATAAGTAAAGAATAAAAGAGAAACTAAAACTGGGTATAATAAAACTCATCATGTATGAAAACGTGCATTTCGTGTGACGGGCCTGTTGGTCTAGTGGTTAGCGGCCCTGACTGCTAAGCCGGAGGTCGTGGGTTCGATTCCCACCCAGGACAAACTTTGTGTGATGAGCATGATTGTTTGTTCTGTGTCTGGGTGTGATTTATCTATAATATGTATGTATTTATAAATTATATAAGTATGTATATCAGTTGTCTGGTTACCATAACACAAGCTCTGCTTAGCTTGGGATCAGATAGCCGTGTGTGAGTTGTCCCAAGATATTTATTATTATTTATTTATTTCGCGCTATGGTACATGGTCAAGTTCATACATAGTTGACATGCAAACAATGTTAAATGCTAATTAAATATGATTATTTATTTATTTATTTATTATAATGTTCTTCGTTTAACGTTTGGGTAAATAAATAATTGTTTTTTTTTACGTGAATATTCTGAGATAGTTTTATGGTTATAATAATATAATCAAATTTTTTAACAGATGTTTATTTCAATTGCTTTTTAATCACCTTTTGTTTTAAATTTTTCTTACCTATTTTTATATTCGGTGAAAATATTACACGAGTACTGTGTACATTTTGTATTGAAATTAAATCGTTGTTATCAGAACCATGGATGCTGCGGCGACTTTCAAGACTGTGCAGGTGATACAGGGGGCGTTTAGAATAATGGCTGCATTGCAACTCACTAATTACTTGTGGCCACATCAAGCTAATGTACATGGTAAGTGCTTGACCTTCAACTTTTTTTACATTGATTGACTTTTTTTACATTGCTTTCCGAAACCGTTGGTTTTGCGCCTGGTCTCTGCACGGTAGTGTCGGATTCGTCCATCGCCCCATGGCAATCGGTCTTAGAGAGTGAGAGAAGAGATAGCGCATCAGTGTTTGCGGTAACACACCAGTGCGTTATAATATCTCCAGCGTGACCGAAAATCGGTCGGGACGATAATAATATTATTAGATGGATCTCTTTATACAGAGTTACAATATCGTTCAATCACTTTTTCCATTTTAGGGGGTATTGGTTTCGAAGACCCAGGAGGCATGAAACTAAATGCGTAGTTCAAAACGCCATCAAGAAGTTACTTCGTGCGGGGCAGCTGCATATTATCTTGCAATAACTATCTATGTATTGAGATACAATACAAAGGACTTCTTAATAACTATTTTCAGATGGCCAAAGTTTTGACTTCATCGTGGTTGGTGCGGGAACAGCGGGAAGCCTCATTGCTAACAGATTGTCGGAAATTGAGTATGTCAACGTTCTGCTCATCGAGGCTGGTGGCGATCCGCCTTTTGAGTCTGACGTAAGTTATTTTGAATACAACTTTAATTGTGTTTATGATCTTTCTGTTTTACGGCAAAAATTCTTCATTTGTATACGAATATTTGATTTCTTTATCTAGTACTTTACTAGGCCATGATGACGATTCCGTACAAAAAAAAATGCTTTTGCTAAATTATAATATCTTATTTCAGCTTCCCGGCCTACCGCTCATCATGAAAAGATCTCGCTACGACTGGAATTACACCGCAGAGTATGACGGCTTTAAGGACACATGCCACCTCCAGACCTACTATGAATTTACCCTTGGTAAAATGCTTGGTGGAACTAGTTCCCTCAACTACATGATCTATCACAAGGGGCAGCCCAGCGACTTCGACTCATGGGCCGAAATAACCAAAGATGAATCTTGGAAGTGGCCAAATGTTTTACCATATTTCCTCAAAACTGGAAGACTAGAAGACCCGCAACTACTTGCCACGTCTGACAAGCAATACTATGGAACTGATGGCTATATAGGAATAACAAAAGACCACCGCCCAGAAATCAATAAATTCTTAGATGCGTACCGAGAACTGGGACATGATATAGTTTTAGATTTCAATGAACATCATCCTTTAGGTTACTCTGCACAGGCTGTCACTATATCTGGAAGATCTCGGCAGAGCTCGGCCTATGCGTTCCTGTCTTCGGTTAAAGATCGCCATAATCTCCTTGTTTTGAAAAATACACTGGCTACTAAGATAGTCTTCGATGATAATAAAAGAGCAATAGGAGTAGAAGTTCTTACAGAAGATGGTAAAACTATGACTTTGAAAGCGCATAAAGAAGTAATTGTATCTGCTGGAACATTTAACACACCTAAACTACTTATGTTGTCTGGTGTGGGACCCGAAGAGCATTTGAAGAGTAAAAATATTGAAGTAGTGTCGAATTTACCGGTTGGAGAGAACCTGCAAGAGCACATTTCAGTAGTCCTTATACACAATTTGGATAAACTAACGGAACCATTCCCACAACCTAGCCCGTACGAATTGCCTGGATCTTCATTCACTGGTTTTGTTTCACTTGACAAATCTTCCAACCAGCCTGATTACCAAGTGATAACATACTTAGGTTCAGCGGAAGTTATGCTGTTTTACTGTACATTCGCTTTTAGATTTAATGACGATATCTGCAACAATATGTACAAACAGGGAGTAGACAGACTTCAGGCGTTTAACGAGATTCTTAATATTGCTCCTAAATCAAGAGGCAAGGTGTTATTAAAAAGTAATAATCCAGAAGACCCACCTCTTGTTTACAACGGCTTCTTCACAAACAAAGAGGACGTCGAGAATCTTGTCGATTACGTTTTAGATTTTAATCCAGTGATGAATACAACGTATTACAGAGAAGTTGACGCCACCCTGTCGGATGCAGATCCTGCTTGTAATGAATTTGGCATAGGAACCCGGGAGTACTGGCGTTGTTACGTAATGTGTGTATCTTCTGGTCTCAGCCACATGACCAGCACATGCCCCATGGGTACTGTTGTAGATGGTCGATTACTAGTAAATGGCGTGACACACTTGCGCATAGCTGATGCCAGTGTGATGCCAACTATCACTCGAGGCAATCCTGTAGGTTCCATTCTGATGATTGGGGAAAAGGCAGCTGACATGATCAAGGCAGATCACAATTTGATCTAGATCTCAATTTGATAACCTTTGTTTTACTGGTATATTATAGCTTGCTTTAAAATAGTGCTTACTTTCTTTACATGTTATTATTATTAGTTGATGTTTACCGTAAGATTTGTTTAAATAAATTACCCTTGTTAAAAAACTTGCTATTTTGTTTTTTCTACGCGTTATGAACACTAGAGTTGTCCCCCTAGTGAAACAGTTTAAGCCTAAGCTAAGTTAGAAAGAGATATACAAAATATACATAAATATTAGTTTAACAAAAACATTGCACACATAGAAAACATTCCGCAGGCTCATTTTACTAAATTCAAAATTTAGGCGCAATCTCATCCCATCAAAGGCATTTTTGTCAATTTGCGATCGTTACAAAAAGTTTGTAAAATTGCCAGTTTTATTTGACTATCGTATTTTACGTACAGACATTGATTCGTTTATCGGATGCCAAAGGATCAGCACTTAGCATTTGAACATTTCCTATTAAGGTCCGACAAACGGACAGATGGCCAATTACGATAGTTCAAATGAGAATGTTATCTGGGATCAACTAGGTATTCTGTTTGCAACATGGTTCAAGTGGACACATTGATTGCCAAAGCAATTATCTCTGAAGCTCGCTCGAAAAGTTTGAACGTAAATGTCTACTTTGAAGTTTTTGTAGGTGTTATTTTTTAGGATTCAGGTTTCATTGGATAAGTGGTTCGGTAGCTAACTACCTACATTACTAGTTATAAAAATAATAATAATAACAAAAGCTTATTATTATACCACTGCAACGCAAAAGCTTTTTCCCATACAGAAAAGGTACGAGTATTAATCACCACGCTTGCTTAAAGCAAATTGGCGATTTCAGACTTATATTTTATTTTATTTAGTTTCCTCACAATGTTTGCTTTCTGATAAAGTATTATATTGAAGATAAAGTTTTAACTTTAATTCTAATATAAAAATTTTTATTAATAATAATTCAACTACAAAGTTAAAACTAAATAATAATTAAATTACAAACTATGTACAGTATGTTACTTTAATTCTAGGTTTCCTCACATTGTTTTTATTCATCGATGTCAGTGAAATCGAAGATAAACTTAGAATGCACATATGAATTGAAAACGTCTGATACTTGTCCAGATTTGAATCCACATCCTTGCGTATGGGAAGCAGGTGTCTTAGGTATACGTGCTATGCTGTAGCCAACTAGTATTTTCTATATATGTATACCATCACGCCTGTATTCCCCGAAGGGTTAGGCAGAGGTGTACCAATGTACACCCACAGAGAGAGAGTATTTTCTTTTCTTGCATAATTGCACCTAACTTAAAGTGTACGCGTTAAACTTTCTTCACAACGCTCCTAGCATAAAGTTTTCTGTTTGCAGGCATTATCGCAACACCAACATAAATTCCGGAAAGATAAGAGTGTATTCATCGCTTGCATACTAAATAGGGATAAGAGACTATCTGATCATTACAGTATAGTTGCACATCACTGATGTGACTGCTACGCTAGAGGTCTTAGGTTTGATTCTCAGGTCGAGCAAAGTGTTATTAGATTTTTCTATGAAATTCTCAGTAGCAGCTAGGAGTAAGATTTTGTGCCTGGTTAATGGAAATAGGCTCGCCCCATATTACATGGGGCCTTAACATACCGGCGAACTGTGGGTGTATATTGGTACACCTCTGCGTAACCCTCCAGGAAATGCAGGCGTGATGGTATGTATGTAGTTAAGCATTATAAGAAATAATGACTTAGAAGTTGCAATACCAACAATAATAATAGTCTAAATAAATGAGTAGGCGATGCGTGGTCTGTGTGTTGTAGTTGAAAATGAAATAAAGCTTGAAAATCGAAACAAATACAATTTATTAGATAGGATAAATAGAGACAATAAATTAAAGTTTCCAATTTTTTAATGCATTTTTTTATTCAAGAAAGCCTGTCGTGATTGTTCTAACTAGCAGTAGTAGAGGTGTTTGTGAAGGAGCTCGTCCGGGGAAGTACTGCCACCATACCTATACCTGCTGCAAAGCAGTGTTCCTGAGGGGGCGGTGTAATTACAAGCACATTACACATTTCAACTTTGAACCTGGTATGGCAACGCGTTTACTGGCCTCTGGTATTGCAGATGTCTAGTAATTAGGCAGCGGTGACCACTTATCATAAGGTGGACAGTCGTGTCGGCTTGTACTGCTTGTACCCCTGTACTGTTGCAAACACACACCCGTAAGCACAAAGTTTAACGTGTATTACATTCCGTGCTACCATCAACAGTGATTTATCACACCAAATATAATAATAATAGGAATATTTTTTGCTTAATGCTACTTAAAGTTATACTTATGTTGTTGTTTTGGTTTAATGCCAATAGGATTGCCCCATATTACATGGGGTCTAAACATAAATCTTCAAAGGTCTTGTTTAAATCAGCTATCAAAAAAAAAGTACGTAAAAAGTCATGCCAGTTTAAACAACCATGGGCTACATACACAGAGCATATTTGCTCGTTGGCTACATATGTACCCCGCGCGACCACTGCAGGGTTAATGGGTAGTAGTAGGTATCCGTAATTAACAGCTATGTGCTGTGTCTTATTACACCCCATATTTCTTTGTTTTTGATTCTTTTTTATTCTTTCAAAATATCTATTTCAAATGAAAATAAAATATTATTATGCCAACGCCGCCCGGAGGCTGCCTTAAGGATTGAAAGAAGGTTTTTGTTTGTGCAGAGTTACTGTTGGCTAATCAGCACAATATTTCCAGTTGTACTCGCAAAAGGGAGTTGTGGAAAGCTGACTAGATTTATAAACTAGTTGTGGCTTGAATTTCGAATACGAGTTCTGGGTAGGTACCTATTAAGTTTAAGTTTTAACAAAGCAGTGGTTTGTTAGTAAGCTGGTTTGTGGTCGTGAGTTTGATGCAAAATTCGTGATTCTTTAGGAACTAAATAAGAACATTTAACTTTTTTTTTACATGGGACCTAAACATACCGGCGAGCTGAGTGTGGTACATTGGTACACCTCTGCCTAACCCTTTGGAGAACAGAGGCGCGATGGAATGTTATGTTTTATGAGAATAGCTGACGTACTACGTTGAGACATAAATAATAACAATTACTGTTATAATGATAAATAAATTACTCTGTGTTGTGCTTCCTCTCACCAGTTCCTGAGGAAGCCATCCAAGGTGTCCCGCCATCTTCTCCTGAATAGGATAGAAGAAGGAATGGGAGGTGGCCTTTGCCCAGGTGTGGAACAGTAATGGCTAGCAAAACTCAAATAATATCTCTCCACTCCTTAAGCACCTCAGTATGTGTTGTAGGTACTTTTGTCGCTACATCAATACGTGCTAGCGGCCGTTTTCGGGGCCCATTTATCGAATGTGCAAGTCACCCCCTGCTATTTTATTCGTGTTAAAAACATTGATTAATCTGGGGCCATAGTCTTTCCATAGTATCAGGAAACTAGTCCATTTAAAACATGCAAACCCATAGTCCTATTGTTTGTTTCTATATGCTGCAATAGTCCTGCACCAGCCGAGGATTGTCCTTGAGTGCACTTGCATAGTGCACACAGGGATAGCTGTCGGTTGGTGATTCATTTAATTTTTAAATTTCTAAGGGGAGTTGGCTCCTCGTACGCCTTTCAAAGGTTTGGAAACCTGGGGTCCCAAGTTCATTCAGTAAATATAATAATTTGAACAAACATTTACTTCACAATTTCTTCCATATTTTGAAAATAACCATTTTAACTTATAACCAGAGTTAAAGCACGCCAAACGTGGGAAACGTCAACATGACTGCGTGCAGTCGTACCCGCCCCACAATCGATGAGTCCCACCTGCTAGCGTTCTCGGAAATAAACGGCGTCCTATTATATTCTAAGAAATAATAATTGTTAACTTAATGAATTTGAGGAACGAACAATGTTAATATTAATAGCAACTCGTCTAATGCTACACTAAAATTATAACATTAACAAAATGAATTTAATATTATTATCTACTGAATTAGTAAAAACAATTTTATACCTCATTTTGAATTTGTAAGAATACGAGCACAATAACTTTACAAAATATACATAAGCTACGTCAAATTTACAGCTACTAAAATTTTTGGTTTTATTTGTAAATTCAACATCCACATAAAAACGAATAGGCAGGTATATTATCATTCTCATAAACCTTCCAACATGTTTTAACATTCATCTATCGTCAAAATAAACCTTGACGATTTACTGACATAAAGTATTATCTGGAAATCTTTCTGTAATTCTCGTACAAAATGTATATAAAGCAGTAAAGTTTAGCGTCGTAAAGATGAAGGGTAAATTTAATAAAAACCGTATCAACAGCACTGTTGTGAATCGTAAATAATTTTGACAGATGTTGGCAACATAAAGCAAAATGTTGGATTATAGGATCGACAATAACGAGCTTACCTTTTTCCGTTTACCGAAATAGAAATAACTTTGTGGATGTTAGTTTAGGTTTGGTTTTTATTTCTTTGACGGACATACCTATGAAAGAAAAAATACAGGGAAGAATATTTTGTGTGTGTGCTATTTATTGATAGCTATTGGACTATGATCCCAAAGTCGGAGGAACTGTGTCATTTTGGCATGGCTGAAATTTTTTTAATAGCATAAATAGTAATTCTAGTAACTAAATGACTGAAATTCAGGAAGGCTCAAGGTCGTAAAGTAAACCGTCAGCGATGATCAATGTAAAAAAAATGACAAAAACGAAGGCAAACATTGAGACTGGGCTTAGAATGTGACCCTAATACGATCGTTCTTATGGTAGACTAGCCGCCCGCGACTTCATCCGCGTGGATTAATAGTTCCCGTTCCCTGGGGATTTCCGGGTTGAAAACTATCCTATGTCCTTTCTCGGGTCCCAGACTATATCAATCTGTACTAAATTTCATTGAAATCGGTTCAGTGGTTTAGGCGTGAAGAAGAGACAGACAGACAGACAGACAGAGTTACTTTCGCATTTATAATATTGTACAGATTTCCAAATCATTTGTGTACAAGAGTGATAGTCGGACTTTATATACCTACTTATGTTTTACAGTAAATTGTTAATAACCAACATACATTATTACTACACACTTACCGTAAACCATAATTTTAACCAGAACTTTTTAAGTTCCTACCTGGCTCGAGCGACTCTTCAATCGGCAAAACTTAAGATAACTAAAGTTAGGATCCATTTTACAATGAAAATTTCAAACAGTATGTTATTTGCTGTAACCTATGAAAAACAAATAGTACGACAAAGGAAAAGCAGCCGACGCTCTTCACAGATATATTGTATGTAAGATCAAAATTGAGCAAACAGTCACCCCTGTCGCGTTAGAATTCTCAAGTTGGTAGCAAACAGCGTTTGTTGTCAAACACAATGTGATTTTGTAAAATAAGGGCACCTACTGAAGTTTCCTTATTATGTTCAATTTTTTTCTGTTGTTGTTTTCTGTTTGTTTAATTAAAGCTCGGTGTCTTAATTCCATTACGAATAAATAATAATAATATAGACACGGGACGCACGCCACTTTCAACCGGTCCTTTTGGAAATCTATGGGGGAGGAAAACATTATGTATGTTCGGAAAAATCTTCATCTTTTTAATAAAGTTGGTGATAGACATAATTATAAGGGGTGCTGGTCAGAAAACCTCCACGAGTGCCGTCGGCTGCTTGTCCCTTCGGACACGTCTTGAGGGAACGGCAGTCGGCTGGCCGGTGCACCCTGGGCGCGGGTAGTGGTCTTCCCTGAGGAATGGGAAGAGATTCCTATTCTTTGGGGAATGTCACTGCTCGTGGCCAATATTCTGACGGGCGGGGTCCGTTTCGGACCGAGGGCGTTTCTCCGCGTGTCCCTCTGATCAGCAGAGGGCACAGCGGAGGAGTGAGGACGGGCTCGGCGTGCACTCACCCTGCCACCGAGCAGACAGAGAGGAGGGTGGTCCTTCTCTGTCACCGTCGTATATCGTAACCCCATATCGGAGTGTCGTGGATCATGTCTCGCGGCTTCGATTGGCACCGAGGGTCTTGGCTTAACCGCCCGGACCGCGAGGTAGAAACCCTCTATAAAAAGTCACCCCGAATCCCAAGCGGCGGCGCACCGTGACGGGATGTATGGCTGACGGGCGTCCCTATGGGACATCAGTCGTTAGTGCGAACCACTTGTTTCTTGGTTGGTTGGTTGGAACATTTTGTACTCGTGGGATTTATATGGATTTTCGCATTAAAAGAAACGACGTAGGAGGGAAGGGGGATGCCGGGTCGGAGTCCGACTCGACTCCTAGTGTAGTGAGTGTGGGAAGCTCAGAGAGCTCCCACCGCGAGATGGTTGGGCCGCCCGGGAAGTTCTTCCGGAAGCGGCCCAGACCGGAGGACCAGGCGTCCTCCGAAGGTGAGTTTGCCTCGGCTCGCAAGATTCCCACCAGCAGTCGCGGTGGGGTCCAGGAGCGAGGCCCAGGGAGGGTTACTGCCCGTAGGGGACCGGCGACGCCTGTCGCTGAAGGGCAGTCCCCCTCCCTAAGTGAGATTGGCGGCGTCGATGTGGTCCAGTCGGACACATCGCGCAACGAGGCAGGTGCACCTGGCAGCTCTGAGGAGCGTAAGTCCAGGTTCATGGAGACGGTGAAGGAGGCGGTCGCGAGCGTGGCCCGAAAAAAAATGAAGGGCTCGAAGTCTCGGGCCATGGAGGAGGCCTCGGCCACTATTGCGGCGGCTGCGGAGGCCAGGTTTGCGGGCGAGGTCCCGCAGCTTCGGGCGGAGGTGGCTCG
This sequence comes from Caradrina clavipalpis, assembly GCA_932526535.1. Lineage (NCBI taxonomy): Eukaryota > Metazoa > Arthropoda > Insecta > Lepidoptera > Noctuidae > Caradrina > Caradrina clavipalpis. Next base: position 13,163,153 of record OW052098.1, read on the forward strand.
TTTGTCGGCCACTATGGAGCTCCTCATAGAGGAGAATGGGAGACTCCGGGCCGACCTGGCTGAGCTCCGCGGGTCCGGCTCCCGCCATGCGCCCAAGGCTGGGAGCCAGGGAACCCAGCCCGAGCCAGTGGATGACCAGGTGCTTAACCTGGTCCAGCTGGAGCTGGCGGCCTTCCAGGCACGGTTTTCCGTCCTGGAAGGCATCGTGTTGCGCCCCCCTCTGGCGGCGAGTGGGACGGCCACGGGCGACAATCGGGCCTCATACGCGGCCGCAGCGTCTGTGCCGAGGACGGGAAACAAGCCCCCCAGCAGGGCTGGGCCGACCCCTGCGAAACCGGCTCCGGCAAAACCGGCGCCGGCGCAAAATGCGGTGTCCTCAAGGGGCAAGGCGGCATCCCAGCCGCCTCCGCCCCTTCCGCCCCCTAATCCCAACCCTCCGGCCACGGAAGCCGAATGGCAGGTGGCCGGAGCTAAGGAGAAGGGGCGCAGGGCGGCCAGATCGGCCAGAGCGGCCACTAGACGGGCGGAGGAGCGGCGGCGACGCAGAGAGCGGAACGTCGCGGCTAGGCTTCGCGCCCCCAAATCCGCGGCTGTAGTCATAACGCTGCAGCCGGAGGCGGAAAAAAGGGGCGTGACCTACGCGGCGGTGCTCACGAGGGCCAAGGCGGCCATAAATCTCGGCGAGCTGGGGATCACGGGCCTCCAGCTCAGGGTGACGGCAACGGGGGCCAGGATGCTGGAGGTCCCCGGTGCCACCAGCGGCCCGTCTGCGGACGCTCTGGCGGAGAGGCTCAGAGCGTCCCTGGATGCGGACGTGGCCCGAGTGTCCAGGCCCGTCAGATGCGCAGACCTGCGCATCCTGGGCCTGGACGACTCCGTCACCGCGGAGGAGGTGGTGGCCGCCGTCGCCAGGACGGGTGGATGCCTTGCCGAGGAGGTGAGGGCAGGCACCATCCGCCCGGAGCGCTCGGGCATGCAGACCATTGTGGTCAGCTGCCCAGTGACGGCGGCAAAGACTATTGCTGGAGGGGGCCGTTTACTGGTGGGCTGGGTGTCGGCGCAGGTTAAACTGCTCGAGCCCAGGCCCCTGAGGTGCTACCGATGCCACGTGGGGAAACACGTGGCATGCCGGTGCGCCTCGGAGGTGGACCGCAGCGCCCTATGCTTCCGCTGCGGTCAGCCCGGTCACAAGGCCGCGGCTTGTGACGCCCCGCCGCACTGCGACGCATGTGCGGGGGCTAACAGGCCGGCCGATCACCGGGCGGGGGGCAAGGCCTGCGCCGTACCCGCCAGGGCCGGGGGAAGGCCCCGCACCGCTGCCGCCGCCGCCGCCGCCGCTCCCGCGGCCGCCGCCGCCACCGCACCCGCGGCCGCCGCCGCCGCCGCACCCGCGGCCACCGCTGACACCGCGTCCGCCGGCGCAATGGATTGCCAATAACGGCACCATTGCGCCTCCCGCAGGCGGATACCGTAGGCACGGTCTGTGGGCGGTGAGCAATGGGTAGCTCACCGTCCGTACGTTATTAACTAACGACAGACCGTGTCGGCGGCGCGTCCATGTTCCGCGCACAGAGGTGTCAGCCACTGGAAGGGGCCACTAAGGGCCAAATGCCTGCCGGGGCTGCGGGTTGTTCGAAAGAGATACCGCGCCCCCGGAACGCAAAGGGCACATGAAGGAACATAGATGGTTTTTAGTCAGTAAAAGTCTGACACTCCCTCCCGCCCCGCCCTGGACGGGGGGGGTCATTTGATGATTTTACCATCTCTAAAAAAAAAAAAAAAAAAAGACATAATTATAATACTAGAAATAGGACAAATTAGATCAACCAAGTTTTAGATTGTCAAAAGTACACACTTCTTTTATGGGGTACTGTGTAAAATTTTATAATAAAATACCACTCAATATTCTCGAACTAAATGAGAGAAAGTTTAAAACATGCATAAAACGCACACTATGTCGTCAAGCATATTATAAATTAGAAGACTATATAAATGATAAAAATGCTTGGCTTACTGCTGGTCCTGCTCCACAGACACTCGGGCTCACAAATTAATATGCATATTTTACAAAAAGGAATTATGTTTTTCTTAAGCACCTTTTTTATTGACTTTAATAACGTCTACCGTTATTATAATTCTTATTTCTTTTTTCTTACATACTACAGTTGATTCGTTGAATAGGTTCACTGATAACCTTAGCTTTGTATAATTGAACATAATTTATTTCAATATTGTAAATGTGAGTACCATGGAGCCTTAATTTATTTGTTAAGTTACTAAGTATGCGTTGGACACTAAGCATGGCAGTGGAGAGCTTTGTCATGCTCACTTTAATGTCTCGCTGATGGTGGCGCGTGCATTGGATCGTTCGGTTCCCTTCAAGATGGTCGAGCTAAATGGTGCTGATGCACGCGTCATGCTCGTGAACGGGTGCTGTCAGTTGGGATTGGTCATCTCTTAACTGCCATGGCTTACATCTTTATTATTATATTTTATTGTTTTATATTCACCTTCATTGTTTTCACATATAGAAGCAACCACAATTTTTGTAACCAAGTTTTTGTAAAAACCAAATTGAAAGAAAAGAGTGTCCATGGAGTTTCTTGCTCGTTCTTCTCCATAGAGACCTACGTTTTGGAACGAGCAACTAGCTTCAACTTTAACTGTAACTTCTTGACAATTCAAAAGTGCCTGTACATGGTCTAATTGAAATAAATGATTTGAATTTTGATTTTTTTTTGAATTTTGGAGGAGTGAACGTCATACGACTGATATGATGATGATGATGAATAATAATATCAGCGTATTGTTGTCCCACTGCTGGTCAAAGACTTCTTCTAATGCAGAAAAGATACGAGTACGAGGTTGATCATTACGCTAGCTCGATTACAAATCCACATTTCCTCACGAAGTTTTCCTTCATCGATGTCTGTGATGTCCAGGATAACTTGGGAACGACGTGGATAGGAATGTCGCAGTGAGTGGATATCGTACCTGTATATTTTTGAATATTTTATAGAGGTTCAATTATGTTATACACATTCCAATATGCACTCATAACCAGTAGGGGTGTAACCATGGTAATAAAAACAATAAAAAACTAATTTGCTCTTTGTTATGTTCGTCATCGAAAATTGTAGTCGTACTGTATATACGATATACAGCGTGTAACGGAAAGGGTATATCCATACAAATGGGGTTAAGAGTGTATCCGGTACTGAGTCTCTATACAAAATTTCAGCTCAAAAGCAATAACTTTGAAAATGCATAATATTTTTTTAATTTCGGCAGTTTAAGCCATAAACAAACTTTTCAGGAGAAACAAGTTTTTTACGGAGTTGTTTCTTAGTGTGTAGTTCATTGACACCGATCAGCTGACTTAGTGTAATGATGTGTAGAATCCAATTCGAAACATTTGGTTTTTTGCTTAAATGTTGCTTAACTTTATAATTTTGTGAGTATAGATATTAAAAAAATGTTGCTATGTGGTTTGTTAACACCAAAAGAATCCGTACCTTTGATACCTATACCCTTTCCGTAACACATATGAAACTATAGGGTAAGTACTACACTACCCCATAGTTTAGTAATAACTGTTCTATACATGCACAATTACCACGTAGAAAATAAAATGTGCTCGTATAAGTAATGACATTCACGTTTACCGTCGAAGAGAAAATTCTTAGTTACATTATATTTCCACAAACATCATTTATATTTGTCCATCACACTTTTGTTCCCACAAGAATATTCGGTCACAATACAGGAACCCGATATCGTACCATTTGGGTCCTCAGAAAACAGGCAATGACTATTTATTGTGTTCGCTTACGAGGTATTTCTTCTGGTATATTGACGACCGAAAGTGCGTCTCGACTTGTCCAATAGACGGTCGCTATATCATAGTTAGGTACCTACCTATGATATATACCGCATAATAATATATAAATAATTAGATTCTGCTTGCGACGTTACGTCAGTGGTTACTGCTCCGGTCCTAAGGCTCGTGGCGTGATGCTATATAGCTTATAGCCTTCCTCGATAAATGGACTATCCAACACAGAATGATTTAAATTCCAACCAGTAGTTCCTGAGATTAGCGTGTTAAACCAAACAAACAAACCCTTTAGCTTTATAATAATATTAAGTATAGATTGAGATCGAAGTACCTACAGTTCTGATAATTATTTCAAAACAAGCGAGCTACGATATGGGAAATTTGCATCAAATAGTAATTCTGTCAATGGATTTTGAACGGTATTGCAGACAGCTTGACAAGTTTAGAGGTTCCGTCGTTTATCTTCGGAAGAGGCGAAATTAGACAGACAACAGCATCTGTTCAGGTAGAGATTTATAGTCTATTTCAGCCTATACTGCGGGAAATATGGTGCTGTTCTTTTTACAAAGCGGAATAAAATAAGAACTAGAATAATAGATAACTGCACCACAATTACACTCATTATTAAGGCCATGGTTTTTATTTTTTACCATTTTTTTTTGCGCTGTCACGGGTATTTCCTTAACAACGTTTCTCATACTGTTTTCATGTACAACCTAATAACATTGTTACCACAATAAGGCTTTGAAATAAGAACCTTTTTGATATTTATTACAGCTGCTGTAAAATAATTGACTTTTGTATATAGGGATGTAAAATAAATTAAACACGAAGGTAAATTCAAATTTTATTACAATTCAGGAGAAAACGAATCAAACTGTTGCAAGTCTAATATCCCCTTTAAATAAGGGCTCAAATTATTTCAAAGGGATATACAATCGTGAAAACAATCATAATCTTAATGTCTGAAAGAACTTCTTAATTTAATTTCTACTACATAAATTAATATTTTAAGTATGAACAGTTATAGATATTGCAATTTACAAATACTTTAATACTTATATACAAACGGACCAAGATATGTATGTACATTTTATTATTAAGATTACATATTTGAAAGTTTTCGTTGGTTATCAATGATTCGTCCAAATTCGATCAATTAACAAAACATTATTTACACACATACATTTATAGAAATCTAAAGTGCTATGCACTATTCAACCTTTAAATTATGTACATGAAACTACTCTACAATATTTGAAAGATATAATATTATTATTTATGTAATATCATTATAACACTTCTGTATATAAGAAATGTACATTGAGATTCGTAATCATATATTTTTATATACTTAAATTTTCATTATCCTACTTGATCATTGCTAGTACTACTTACAAATGAGTTAAAACATTTGAGCAAATCAGCGTCATTCAATAAAAGCGTAAAACTCTACACAAACTTACTTTGGCACGATCATGGTTTCATACAAAGTAATTTTTTGAATGCTCTCCTGAAGTCCATATTAAATATGGTGTAGATAAGTGGGTTTAGGGCTGAGTTGCAATATCCAAGCCAAGTGATGAAGTTAATGAACTTATTGGACAAGCAGCAACTCGCACAGAACGGGATGACGAGGTATATGACGAAGAAGGGCAACCAACATACCACGAATACACCCATTATGATGCCGAGTGTTCTAGCCGCGCGGCGTTCACGTGTCAATGAAATACGCTGTTTTTCTTCAATGAATTGGTAAACTGCGCTTTGTTGGTTAGGTTTTGGTCGCTTATGACTGGTCTTTACAGGCACAGTCTCACTCACTTCGATCAGATCATCTTCATGAGTTTCCTTCGAGTTACTCTCAGATGATGTGTTCCTATTCTCCAAATTATCACCCATATCGGTAACGGAGTTCTCGTTTGATAGAATTGGTATTATCAATTTGTTTTGTGATTTGTCATCTTTGCTCCAGTATCGTCGCTTTGGTTTCTTTTTTGGTGTCAGTTTTCTAGTTCTTTTCTTCTTCTCATTATCTGACACTAATCGAGTAACACCTTGGTGTTCGTTGTGATTTGCTTCTGAGCTCACAGAATCTTGATCGTGCTGGTCATTATCCTTATTCGTGTATTTATTCTGGCCGCTAGATATAGTGCTGATTTTAGTAGCCTTGGCGCGATCCCTGAGTCTCTTTTTAGTGGCCAAATATATTTCAAAATAAACTACAGTCATTATAACTAGCGGTATGTAAAAGGATCCGGATGAAGAGAAGATGACAAAACCTGGTTGGGAGGTTAAGCGGCAAGGGGTGTCAGGTTCGAACACTTCGGGCCAATCGTTCCAGCCCAGTAACGGAGGAGAGCTTATAACTAATGAGAGAATCCAAACTACTCCAATCATCAGGAGCACTCTTTCCAAAGTTCTCTTCTGTGCGTAATTTATAGGATCTGTAATCGCCCAGTACCGGTCTAATGCAATTGCACATAAATTTAAAATGGACGAAGTGCAGCACATTATGTCGCATGTGAGCCACATCTTGCACACATATATCCCGAACACCCATTGGCCGAGTATGGAATACGCCACATTTAGTGGTAGCACCAATATTGCTACTGTCAAATCAGCTACGGCGAGTGATACTATGAAGAAGTTCTGGACAATCCTGAGCGGTTTGTACGTGAATACGCTTAGGATTACCAAAATGTTTCCAACAATCGTTGAGATTATAATCAGCGTAAGGACTATTGCTGTACATATTGCCTCCCATTCGGGCACCGCTAGTGTTATCCCGAAGCTACTTGGATATTTAGGATCATCAGCGACAGCGCAAGCATCTCTATCATCGTCGATGATCTCATCAGTGTAATTTATTAATGTGTAGTTTGCATCAACGTGTGTAACTGCTTGCCCCATTTTGATGTAGTTGTGTTACTCGGCTACATTTCACGTTGTACTGTTGGGAAGGACCGTGATTCGCGAAATCCTTTCAAAGCATTTGGCCAGCATCCGTCGGTAATTCTTCTTGGGCGAGACGGGTGCGTTTCCTTTATTCATCCTTTCATACTCCAATTTTCTGTAACAATAAATAACCCTTTTAATGCGTAATGGACATGTATTGGCGATTTCTTTCTATCAAAGCGGATCGTGTAAAGGCGGGGCAAGCTGCGTAACGTATAAATTACCTCCTGCTGGAAATCTTTACTAGGAAGTCCCATTTGTGTGACTTGTTCATTTTTCGATGCGTAAACGAATCTGTAACAAAGGAGAACATACATTAGAGCCAGTCAGGTATGAAAACAAAATATCCGTTACAGGGAACGTTAGGAGGTGCTATTGGGTTATGGGAACTTATGGTGGGTCCACACGATACAGACTTTATAGTCTGTGCAGATATCTGTACATACAAAATTCTGTATCGTGTGGACCCACCATTAAAGAGGGTTTAAATATCTTTAATGCTATTCTGTAAAATGTCATGCGGCGAATTTAGGTGAAGTAACCGTAAGGTGAGCTGTCATTCTCTAGCCTTAGCTTGTTAAAACTTCAAGCGTAAATTCACTGATAAAGATTTTCAGAGAATAGACCAATCAAAATTATTTATTTATTTATAACCAACCTATATTATCAGTCTGCATCAGGCATGTAAGTAATTGGTTAATAAAAATCTCTGTTTGATGTATACCGAAAATCAGACAGATTCATTTGAAATCTGTGCAAAGCTCAAACAAAAGAGGGTATGAAATGAATATCTCGCCTAAGTTATAAAGTAGAACGCCTCTCAAATTTAGCTTGACTTCGATAATAACCTTGTTTTCCCTAGGGCCGAATGCGAGTTCTTTTAATACAAAATAAATCCCAGCATGGCTTTGACAGAATAGCAATCCTGGGTAGGGCAAAACGAAATACGCGATGTCCTAAATTCGATCATATTTCAAGATATTCGGAGATAAATTCTAGCCGTTACGAGGAAATGTAAACCGTTTAAATTGTTACCTTGACGCTACTCGTCTATACCGAAGTATTGTTTATAGTGTTTTAGAGATTTTTTTTAGATGCCATTTTGTTTTAATTTTGAGCCAACTTTAATAAAAGGTTGTTATCAGTTCTGTAGGTAGTTTGTTTTTTAGTTTTATCATCATAGGTTTTTTGGTTATTAATTAAAATGTAAAATGTATACAATATTTTCCAATTAGGTAATAAAATAAAACATCGAAAAATAAAGTTTTTTTTTTTTCTTTTTAATCTGCTTTTATTTAGGGGTTTTTATCTCAGATATGACAACCCCATCATACCCTTTTACAAAATATCTACATACATCAAGTTTTTAATCTATCTTAACATCTATTAACTATAATACTAAAAATGGATCACTCAACAAGTACTGTCATTAACTCACAAAATTTTTTAGTGTTCTCAGAACATGGTAAAGATAGTATTGACTGTATTAATCCTACATCTAACCTATTAAGTTTTAGCTCGATCATGAGTGATTCACGTTTCTCTTTATTTCGGACACAATCCATCAGCAAATGTTGTACATCCTCGACCTTATTGCACAGCATGCAATTCGGAGAATCGGTCTTTTTCATAAGGAATGCAAACTTTGCCGATGGATAGTGTCCGGAGCGGAGTCTTAAAATTAATGTCACATATTTTCTACTAACACTAGTATTATCAAACCAGGGCACTCGAGATGGCTGACCTTGAATACATCTATACCAAATACCTTTGTTTTGTGAAATATTGTTGAAATATTGTTTCCAAGAATCAAAACATACTGTTTTAAAATGTGTTATAAAGTTAAAAATAAAGTTAAGTGATAAAAAATTCAATGTTTCATTTAATAAGAAACATGAGTTTCTTATTACAATAACGAGACTGAAGAAAAACACAAAACACAACAAATATTTATTATTTAAATCATAATTTACCTCAATTTGCATTAAACTGACATCTCAGAGATTTATTGCTTAATAAGATGATAAATATCAAAAACACAATTATGTAAATTATGTTTCAATGTGACCTCAACATTGTAAGTTAATCTGTACTAATATAACAAAGCAGAAGAGACTTTTGGTTTGTATGTTTGTTTACACACAAATCCTTGGAACTTCCAGTAGGATTGAAAAAAATCTTTTTATACAGGTAAATTTTTTAACCAGTGCGTAAATTTTGCCATAATAAACTTCAACACGTTTTAATTAATACGTATATTTTATTTTGATATGTCTTAGTACTAAAAAAAAAAGTTATCGCTTACGGAACATGTTTACTTAAAAACCATATTTTATTGTCACTCGGCGCTAGCGCATTCCCCACCCCCTCACCCCAGCCATACGCTCGGGCGGCGGCCGCGAGTTTTCATTGATAGTATGGCGAATAGATTATGTCTATGTTTTGCTTATTTCAAACTCGGATAAGGATGTTTTTTTTTTTATTTATAGAAACGTGTTCTATTACTGACACTGAACTACCAAAAAAAATTTACGCACTGGTTAAAAACTTTTCCTGTATATGATATCCAGACTCATGATAAATTATATAGGTAGGCATATACCATCTCGCTACAAACCACGACTGCGGAACAGCAACCAAAAACGTAATTCAACGAGGCTGCAGGTTGTTTGAATGAGATACCGCGCCCCGGAACGCTTAGGGCACAAGAAGGAACATGAATGGGTTATAGTCAGTAAAAGTCTGGCACTCTCTGCCCGACTCAGGGCGGGAGAAGTTATTTGGTGGTTATTTTGTGAAAAAAACACGCGAGCAAACGGGGCGAACTGCCCCGTTGGCCTCGTGGTCGCAAGTGCGACTGCTGTACAAGGGGTCCCGGGTTCGATTCCCAGGTTGAGCAAAAAGTGTTATTGGGTTTTTCTATGAAATTCTCAGTAGCAGCTCGGAGTTTGGATTTGTGCCCGGTTAATGGCAATAGGCTCGCCCCCTATTACATGGGACCTAAATATACCGGCGAACTGCGGGTGTACATTGGCACACCTCTGCCTAACCCTTCGGGGAATACAGGCGTGATGGTTTTAAAACACGCGAGCAAAGTCGCGGGCAGAAGCTAGTAGAAAATTAAGTTTTAGCTAAATAATAGCTGCCAATAAAAACCCAGTCATTCTTCACAGAAAGGCATTCGTTTTTGAATAGAGAATTTAATCGAATTCTAGATTTTTCTAAAGAAAATGAATGAACGGAATGTAATTGGTTCAATTATTGCCTCCTGCTAATCTCTTTTGCCTTTATTACATTCGGTAAAGGGCAAAAATGTACAAAGGATTTTATTTTAATGACATTGCACAAGAGAATATAATTCCTGCATACCTAACCTACCCATATTTTGCTAGATTTCTCACTATTAAAGACTCCATGTGTTTTCTTTTAGAGTTTTTATTTAACTACTAGCTGTTATTGCCTGCGAATTAGTTCGCGTTCTAAAACAAAAGTTACTCCTTATAACATTAGCTATCTGCAATTGAAACTACCGTCAAAATCGGCCCAGCCCTTTCAAAGATTAGCCCGAACAATTTCTTTTTTAATTGTTTTTTTTTTAATAGTACCGTATATACTTTCCCACTGCTGGACAAAGGTCTCCCCCATTACCTTAACCCTCTTCTTTCTTAGGGTTAATATATGAATAGTGAACGTATTAGGCACGGAAATAAATACGACACGGACTGCTATGCCCATCGAAACGTGTCAACACACAATTGTTAACGCTCCGTACATGACACGCGGTGATGTACTTACTATTCAATACAAAAAAGAAATCTTGCCTGACTCTTTCCTAGCACGGTCAAGGTAGTAAGGAGACTCTTTTACTCGTATTTCACAAAGGTTCAAACAGATTTCAATAACAGTTCCAGTAGCAGATCGATCGAATACGGCTAGCCTGTCCAATGCATCTGTGCCGTCGCTAGCTTGAAAAATTATTTGACTCTGTCAAATATTGAATCAAATTTTTGTTTGCAGTATTATTTGAATGTCGAATTTGGGATTCATAGTTTTCGATTTATGTATTTCATAAAATTTTGTGAATGTTAGAGATGCACAGGTAAGCATTATGTCATTTTATCTCCTAAATAAAAATGTAATTAAATAAAAGGGGTTATTTTTATACGTTTATCAGTAATCGCATTCCAATACCTAACTCAATGTGCCTTTTCTGTTTTACAAGTTTTTGACAGGATTGTCGCTGAGATGAGATTGCGACTAGATTTTTAACATTTTTAATAACGAGGATTGACCTTCTTAAGTTATGCCTTACTTTTACCAATAAATATTTTACATACATATACATATAATCAAGCCTATATTCCTCGAAGGGTTAGGCAGAGGTGTACCAATGTACACCCACAGTCCGCCGGTAGGTTTAGGTTAATATTTTACTAGAAAATTAAACCGTCAGCAAAGTATTACCTTCATTGTTTGGCTTTTATAATTAACAAAAACAATATGTTTACCTTTTCAATAATATCCAACTGATTCAATACAATGGTCCACTTATAAGAAGTAATTATTCAAGTACCCAAAAGATTTATTCACTTGACAGAATATAGATGAATGATTTCAACCCTACCTTTCTTGATAGAAGATTGCGACACTGCCGTTTCTGAAGGTACATATTTATTAAATCGCAACGTTGCCAGTTCGTGACAATGGCTTTTATATATTTGCTTGTAAGGCATCTTTTTATGGATAATCGATCACAGCTGTATCTGTGTTGACTGAACAAGATGTTTTATCATTTACCTTAAAAGAGTTTCTTGTTCAAGGACATGTGTATTGTGTCTTATTGTATTTTGTTACAGATATATTACAATAGTTATTGCCGGGGACTTAAACCGCGTGAGTTTTTTTATAAATCCCATTATTTTTTTCATATCAAATAATTTATTTCGGATTAAAATCTATAAATTCCTTGAGACTTATGCAAAACCAGAGGCCTTGCAAATGCGTTGCCATCCCAGAGACAACTGCAGGTTGCTCAAAAGAGATACCGCGCCCCCGGAACGCAAAGGGCACTAGAAGGAACATGGATGGGTTTTAGTCAGTAAAAGTCTGACACTAAGGGCGAAGGAAGTCATTTGATGAATTCCCATGTTTAAAAAAAAAACCCAGAGACAAAGTTGAAATATCTCATGTGCCTGTAATTATATCGGTATCCATACTCTTCAAACTAAAACACAGCAACGCTGCTTTGCGGCAGAAATAGGAACTAATATTACCAGGGTAGATTGCTTGATAAGGACTCGAAGTAAAGAAGACGGATGGCCTGTTTGCGACTCGTCGACAACGTTATAAAACCATTCTCGATCACAGCACACTGGCATGAACATTTTAAGTTTTTTTCTGTAGGTATATTACATACTAGCTTCTGCCCGCGACTTCGTTCGCGTGGCTTTATTCATCCGCCTTAAGTTACGTTTTGGAATACTGCTTCGCTCCCGTAAGTCGTAGCGTGATGTTATATAGCCTATAACCTTCCTCGATAAATGGGCTATCCAACAAAAAAAGAATTTTTCAAATCGGACCGGTAGTTCCTGAGGTTAGCGCGAACCAACAAACAAACTCTTCAGCTTTATAATATTAGTATAGATTTTTTCTTTTACAGTAAATCTAAATTAACCTATAGATACTAATTTTGTAAAGATTAAAAAATTAACATTATTACATTAACAACGCTACTGATCCGGCGATAAACGTGGCCACCCGCTTGGCCCAAAAATTATAAGATTATCACCGACTCGAAAAGAAGAAGAAGAATTTTGTAAAAAAAAACTCCTTTTTTATCTTTGGAACTACTGGTGCGTTTCGAAAATTCTTTAGCTAACAGCGTTACCCCAAGGTCCAATTGACTATATTGTAGAGAGTAGTAGAATGTATACCTATATAAAATAATAACTGCCTCGGTAGCCTAGTGGTCCTAAGCACGACTGCTACTCTGGAGGTCCTGGGTTCGATTCCCAGGTCGAGCAAAAAGTGTTATTGGGTTTTTCTATGAAATTCTCAGTAGCAGCTCGGAGTTTGGATTTGTGCCTGGTTAATGGCAATAGGCTCGCCCCCTATTACATAGGACCTAAATATACCAGAATTGTGGGTGTACATTGCTACACCACTGCCTAACCCTTCGGGGAATACTGGCGTGATGGTATATTTTTTATATATCTATATAAAATAATGAGTAACCCGTAATAAAATTCACGTGGACAAAGTCGCGGGCAAAAGCTTGTAAACAAGAGTAAAATTAAAAACATGGCTTGTTTTCTTCATAATCTTTTTTCTAATAATGGTTAACAAGCTTTGTGTTGATCTTGTTCTTACTAAAGGTAAGAAAAATATTTACGTACAGTTCTGCAACAAGCTGGGTAGTTCTACTTCTTCTAATTACAGTTGGACCTACTTACCTACTTGCAAAGTATTATTTTTATTTGAATAAGAAGCTGTGCTACACGTTTTTGTGATAAGTCTGTGACGTCATAATTATCAAAGATTTTTGAGTTTTATGCTCGTACAATTCTTGGGGAAATCTTTTCATACTTCCATACTAATCCTACTACTATTATAAAGGCGAAAGTTTGTAAGTATGGATGTATGGATGTATGGATGTTTGTTACTCTTTCACGCTTAAACGGCTGAATGGATCCGGATGAAATTTGGCACAAAGATAGATTATAGTCTGGAATAACACATAGGCTACTTTTTATCCCGGGAAAATGTACGGTACCCGTAGGATAACACATCAACTGTGACGCGGACGAAGTCGCGGGCAGAAGCTAGTATTATAATACATGCAAAAGTAGCTCTGTTTGGCTGTTTCTCACATTTTACGACTAATCCACTGAATGAAAATTAGTTTAAACTCCAAGAAAAGACATACTTTACTTAGACTTTTTATTCCGCGATTACCGATATTTAGGCGGACCAATAATACAATAAGCCATTGCAATAATGTTATGTGGATAGCCACGTCTTTTCTGTAGAACATTTCTCAAAGTGACCTCTAGTAAAAAGCCTACACGTGCCACCACATTATCTACCTTTTTTACGTCAACATAAAATTCTGACTTAATTTAAACTCATTTATCTTTGTGACAGTTTTGGGTAAATTAATTACCTACCTCAAGCCTTATGGCTTTACAAAAACAGAACAAAATGTCAAGTCATCCGTAACATTTTGTCATCCTTTACATTTTGTCATCCTTTAGCTTCAAACCCTTCAACCCCACTCCTGCCTCAGGGGATGTTGTGGATGTTGTAAGTACTCTGAGCTCACGGCGTACACTTCACTGTTCTCGGGAACACTCTTGCGGTGTGCGTTTGTTTCAAGTTGCTTGTTATTAAAGGATGGTACTGTCGACTCTGGTTTAGGCTTATCCGGGCTTATCCAACCATTTTCGTAGTTTATATAAAACTAGCTGTTTCCCGCGGTTTCACCCTCGCTGCTCAGCACCTGTTGGTCGTAGCGTGATGTTACATATCCTATAGCCTTCCTCAAGAAATGGACTATCCAACACTAAAAGAATTTTCCAATTCCAACCAGTAGTCCCTGAGATTAGCGCGTTCAAACAAACAAACTCTTTAGCTTTATAATATTAGTATAGATAAATATACCATCACGCCTGTATTCCCCGAAGGGTTAGACAGAGGTGTACCAATGTACACCCACAGTTGGCCGGTATATTTAGGTCCCATGTAGGTAATAGGGGGCGAGCCTATTGGCATCAACCGGGCACAAATCCAAACTCCGAGCTGCTACTGAGAATTTTATAGAAAAACCCAATAACACTTTTTGCTCGACCTGGGAATCAAACCCAGGACCTCTAGGGTAGCAGTCGTGCTAAGGATAGTTCGTAGTTTATACCTATGATATTAACTCTGTCAAAACATATTTGTATGCGAGCGAATGAGTACTACCTACTTTTGTTTTGCTTTGCCCTTTCCTTATGCCCTAGTACTACATTATTATCCACAGAGCACAACAACGTTATTATCTGACTGCGCCAGAAAGAGGGTTATGTTTTTCAAGTGTGTGTTTGTATGAATAATTTATTTTTGTCATTTTTTTTCTGGAATTTGAATTTTATTACACAGACAACTTTTCAAATCCTTCAAACTCCTATAATTACGAACGCATTTAAGTAAGTTTAGGTGACAACATTTTCATTTGAAAATGTAACAACATTTTAAGACAGACCAATATTCCCAGCGTTCCTCAATTTTGTGATTCCTTACGCACCAATGATTTCAATAGACACAAACAGATTCCTACAGTCAGTAGAAATTCTCACTAAAATTATTCAAACTAACCACGACTGCAACAGAACGTAGGTATGTCAATAGCAGTAGACGATAACCACAGAACGTGGTCACTACCAGCCGTGACGTCACATGTCTTGACGTACTTCACAGAATATACGTGTGCAACGCTAACATGCAGAGCTCTTGGAATAACTAAGTGTGTACATAAAATGTTTATGATTTAGTTGACCAACTTCAAAGAGATCGAAAGACCGACACACATAAAATCAGTACAGTACCAACACTGCCAAATTATGTTCGCTCATTATAACACATTTGAGCAGTACTGCTCAAACTCAGCAATGACCCTACCGGAATTGCCTCTAAAAATCCAACCGTTAGATGCCAGCGCGCCGCCCGCAAGTCATCACCTTTTTCCTCTTGTTATTGTGGAAAATATTCACTGCCTCGTTAGCCTAGTAGTTTTAAGCGCGACTACTACGCTAGAGGTCTTGGGTTCGATTGCCAGATCGAGCAAAGAGTATTATTGGGTTTTTCTTAAAAAATCTTAGTAGCAGCTCGGAGTTAGGGTTTGTAGCCAGTTAATGGCAATAAGTTCGCCTCCTCATACATGGGATCTAAACATACCGGCGAACTGTGGATGTACATTGGTACACCTCTGTCTAACTTTTCGGGGAATATAGTGGTGTGATGGTAGGTGTTTCAAAAATATTTGATTTAAAGCCCTAAATTGATTGGCAAATTACAGCTGCTATAATGAGTGATGTGTTGTAGTGCGCTCAAAGTCAAATCATTTTATCAATTAGACTATTAAATGCACTTTTGAACGATACGACGAACAGGAAAAAGGTCTAGAATCTAGTTGCTCCCTTTTAAGGTAGGAAATTTAAATACTCTTTGTATTGAACTTAAATGAACGGTTGTTCAGCGGCTGAAAGAAGACTTAATGAATTGATCTTAATTAAAACCTCATTTTTTCCTCGGAATTGTTTTAAGACTTCAGTATTAAAAGTCCGCAGATTCTTGTGCAGAGGAAAAAGCAAGTAAGATGAGCAAGTAAGATGACCGATATTTTTACTTGCGATTTGCCGTCAAATTGAATTATGATTTATATGGGTTTAGATATGCAAATACGACCAAACCGTGTAAAAAATTACCTGGTTCCTCGAAATAATTTAATTGATTTTGGATACTTTACGCTATATAATTTCAAATCTCTTTTTATTTCTTGATGGTCCAGTGGTGTATAATATTGCGAGTTAAATACCAGGCAAGTACCAATGTGGCTTTTTCAACTCAAATATACTTTTCTATGTTTATGTTGGTCAGTGATGTACTAACATCGGTGAAGGAAAACAGCGTTAGGAAACCTAGAAATATAAATAATATACGCATAAGTATGAACTGATCGATTTGCCTTGAGTAAGCGTGGCGATCAATCCACATGTACGCACGTGTTCCTTGTATGAGAAAAGGCATTTGCTGAGCAGTGGGGCAATAATTATAGACTGGTAATTCAAAAGTGCCTGTAAAATTCAAAAGTGCCTGTGAATGGTCTAATTGAAATAAATGCTTTGACTTTGACTTTGACTTTTGACTTTGTATTATTATATCAGCGGAATGCTCGTGACTTTCTCCGCGTGGTTTATTTCACCCGCCATAAGTTACGTCTTTGGTTAATGCTCTGCTCCCGTGGGTCATAGTGTGATGGTAAAATAGCCTATGTTACCCAAGAATCATGTAGCTATCGATTGGTGAAAAAACTGTGAAAATCAGTCCAGCCCCCCTAGTCAAGTCACAAACGATAAACGCAAACGTTGAGTAGGCTTTAATAGATCTTCAACTTTATGTGCTTGGTTTTAAGTTGAAGATCTAATGAAGATTGCATAGCGTTTTCGTTCGTTCCAGTCGCTAACGCTTAGAAATCTTTAATAGATTTTCAACTTAAGGCTCTTGGGTATTAAGTTGAAAATCTATTGGTACCTACCGAGCGTTTACGATTATCGATTGTGACTTGGCTAGGGGGGCAGTAGTTTGGAAGCCTGTTCGTTACTAACATAAAAACAAAAACAAAAAAATCTTACTTCTTAATAATATTAGTTTAGATATATTTTTTAAACAAAAGGTTTAGAAAGTGTTTAAGGTTAAACATAAAACGGGAAATCAAATTTTTAGCATAAGTACGAATCTAGCTGCGGGTTGTTCGAAAGAGATACCACGCCCCCGGAACGAATAGGGCACATGAAGGAACATGGATGGGTTTTAGTACCTAGGACGGGGAAGTCATTTGATGATGTCCCATCAGTAAAAAAAAGTACGAATCAACGCGCCCAAAGTCGTGGCCAAAAGACAGTTCTAAATAAATTTTGATTTAACAATTAAATGGTTTAAAAGGCCCTTCAGCAACCAATGACACATTAAAATGATTAATGAGTTCAGTCTCTCGAATGATTTAATTCACACATTTTATAACACAGCGTGATCAGCTCTCACGGCTCACTGATCTATAATTAAATTAAATCGACGCGTGTTTAATTATAGAAATTTTCATATTGTTGCCAATTTTATCGAATTAGGTATGTAGTATACCTAGATTAAATTTTGAGTATATTTCAAATTTAATTAAAATAACAAAATATCCATTGGATGCTAAACTAGCCTACGGCACACCTGATTTTAAGTGGTCACCGCTACCTATAGACATTTGTAATACCAAAGGCCATGCAAATGCGTTTCCAGCTCAGTGACAAATGAAATTTGTGTATCGGTTTCAAAGAAAGTAATAATTATTATAAAGATTTCACTGTTGTTATCGACAAAGAAATGCCGTATTTTTAACTATCTCCGATATAAAATTAATAAAAATAGAATTAAGTATATAGTATTTAATAAGGTTACAGAAAAAAAAATTTTGTTCAGCAAAACTTCACCAAAAAAAAAGCTAACAAAAAACTTAGCTGAAATAATAAATATGTAGAGTTTATTCATTTTTTCAAAATAGTAGCATAGGCAATGTTGTATGTTATAGTTGAATTCAACCCTGATAAACTCGCGACCAAAAGCTAGTTAACAATAAAACCAAAATCTGGGTTTCAGTATAATATAATATAATCCCCAGACAATATAGAACATAACATCATTACTAGTTGCCTCGTAACAAGAATTGTCGTCAGAGAAATGAAATGTGTGCTACGCAGCGCTACGCCGGATACATGACATTACACGGTCAGCCCGGATACGTAATGAGAACATTCGTAGCGGTACTACGCCGTAGCGCGTAGCGTAATGTTGACGATAGGGGAAATTGAAATGTTGAGAGGAGTGTACGTTTGTTCAATCAACGTAATTATATTTTTTTCTTTTTTTTCTTTTGCGATAATTAATCTAAGCCTGAAATCGCCAATCTGCCTTGAGCAAGCGCAGTAAGCCATCATTGTGCCTTCTCTGTATGAGAAGAAGCCTTTGCCCTGCAGTGGAATAATTATAGGCTGGAATTATAAATATCGTGATTTTCATGAATTTTACACGGGGCCAATATGAAAGTATATCCTTTCAAATAATCAAAAAGAATTATTTGTATCGGTTGATAAATTACCAAGTACTGAGGCGTCAAACATAAAAAAAAAACATATATAAATGAATCGAGGACGTTTTTTTTAAGTCTTTTAAAACTCAGAATCTATACATATAATAAAATCGTAACGATGCCAATTCTGTACATTCAATATTTTTTTCAAAAAATAGTTGCTACATGTTAAGTACATTATACTGAACCCAAAACAATAGTTTTTGGAATTTTTGTCTTCATTCTAAACTCTCTCTATCAGCTGACCGTATCCGACACGAAATTATTAATCACGTTGTCTCGTATATCCAGCATCCTTTTGAAGCGCATTTTCATGTTTTGTATCCCTGCATATCTCAACGTCGCAGGAAACATTTACAAACTGCCTTCTGTGTGATAAAGTATAAGGTTCATTTTTCTTAAGTTTTATTAAAATTAATGGATAGTGCTGCTGGTGGTTACGGCACCTCTTATACAATATGTAGATTTGCATCCTCGTCAAATTCAAGGAGTTAACTATGCTCGTGATTCTTAACACGAATCAATAAAAAAATAAATTGGTTTTGAAAATTTATATTTTTTGATGTGATTTTCGAATTCGAACTAGCCATCTTGCCTGAGGGTTTAGGCGTTATGCACACATTGATATAGCCGCGCGACAACTCTGCCTACCGCATACGCAACTGGGCGATTCTGATTTTTGCAGGAGGTATTACAACAACAGCAAGTATTTATTAAATATTGACCAGGTATCGTAATTATATTTAATTACTTCTTTTTTTATGACAAGCTCTTAAAATCACTAGTGGTCTGATACCAAGCAAGTACTGCTAAGTTCAATTAAAATGTTCTACTGTTTTAAGTTCAATTAAAATGTTCTTCTGGGGAAGCGTGGTTTGACTTTATCTTTGTCACATCTGACCTAAACTAGAAGCAAGAGGAAACTCATACCAAATATAAATAAAAAAATACAACAAACATCTTGTTTTACTATACATTGTTCTCTACAAGTACCACTAAATGCATCACCCATTTAACAAACAAGAAACAAAGAAAAACACGATATTCAGTTAATACTCTTTGCGTAAAAACCTTCGTTACACAATAGAAGGCATCTAGATGCACTGACACGTATAATTACAACGCTTCTGTACCAACATAATAGAAACGTTCGTACTACCAATGCGCGGTTTAGACGGGCGCCATCACGAATGAACGGAACGAATGAATGAACAAAGAATGAGTGTATTTGAACGGAGAATGACATGGTAAATAGAGTAATGAAGTCTCTTCGTTAGAGTGGTGACATAAAGACTTATGATTTATGTGTATGGATATAGAGCTGAATTTTGTGAGGCAATGGTTAATGTATGGTATAATCAAAAATGCTCATGTGTTCTGAAGTACTAATACAAAATTCTTATGAAAGCTGTATCGGCATCATAAACATACCTACTCAAAACATACAGCAAATTGCGATAATTTGAGTATACTCAAATTAATTTGAATATAAATTTGTGTATAATTTTGAAATTAAGTAATTTGACAAATAACTCGTATTATTTGTAATTTACTCGTATTATTAAGTTCATCGTTCGTTCGATTTTACGGTTGTATTTTTGAAAATGATTAATTTAATTGAAGAACATTCCTATACTTTGATTAAATAAACTGCCATGAAACTTGGTACTATTATATTTTTATTCTTTTATTTGTAATATCTATAACCCCAAAAAAAATACTACCAAACTTGGCTCACTTTCCACATTTATGTTTCTATTGGGATTTAAGCTTACATCGTCCAGTTAGATTACTTTCAACGTTGAAAGTCATACTAATAACATGTTTCCTACTCTAATAAACTTAAAACGGTCGAATTTTTTTTAGAATTCCGTCTGACTGAGCCAAATTAATGTGATGACGGACGCGAGCATGAATTCAACGTTCCGACTGTCAACTTTTAATTAGAAAAAGCGTTTTGGAGAACGATTTCAACCATTTGAGTCATACGTAGGTATATCATAATTATGAAGTGACTAGCTTTTGCTCACGACTTCGCAGCTTCGTAAATGTCGCTTATATTTCAAATCCAATCATGATTCGTAAGACCGGTGACGTTATCTATTACCATACGAACGTTATTGTTTGTTTCCTTGGTAACAGGACCTTTTTTCTTAAAAAACCCTATGTCCGTTTGTGTACACCTGACAACGTATATGTACAACTTCAGGGTTATCGGTTCAGTGGTTTAGGCGTGAAAATTGTTATGAACGAACAAATAAACTTGTTTTCGCATTTGTAATATTAGTTTGGATAGGATTTATACGAGGTTTAAAAAAAACGTCTTATAGCCGCTAACTACGCGTACTATCCATGATACTGATAAGAAGTAACATTCAGCAAAAATTATTTCTTGAAAGCTTTGAACGAAAAATCACTGTTTATATGCATACAAAGTTACTCACAGCATTGTGGGTACATGCAACAGGATAGGAGTTGTAGTAGTTATGTTACGTTAGAATATATCCAGGTTCCCTGTACTAAGAGATGCACCCGTATACACAATATTTTGCATGCGTTGCGTTGCACGCTACCATAAACAGAGATTTTTCACACCAAAAAGAAAAGCTTTGCTTTTCAGTTCACATAAAAAAAAATGATAAAAAAGCCCTTAATAATAACAAAAAAAAAAAGAAACTAAAATTATAACACATCAAATCAAAAATTCCTCCGCATCGCCGTTAACCGGTGCCCAAAAGACTACCATTGCCACGTTGGATGGCAATGCTTAACCTCTGGCCAAGGTAAAAGCCAGCCTTTGGGTCACGAGAAGCATCAACCAAACGTTTTCTTCTTCTCAGTAATAATTTTGCTCAATTGTACTCAGTTTGATGGACAGTACGCATAGATAACGGCCACGCGATCAATCTTTTTATACCCCTTATAAATTGATTACTAAATAAGGACTTTATCCCCTTGAATATACATCCTCAATAGTACTAAGCTCTTTGGTACACACTCCCTCCTTCCACGACACGGGCCAAGACGACCAATGAGGCGTTTTGTTGAGCTTAGCAAATATAAAAGGCTATTCATCACTGAATACATGCGATGTTCATATAAAATTAAGCTTCAAATCCATTAATCATTCTTTGTATACTAGTGATGGTTGACCGGGTTCAAATTAGCTGAGGGCTTATAAGTGAGACGTTTTATTTATATTTGAGTATCCCGACTTAATAGTAGTAGGTACTTTCTAAGATTATCTTGGACATCACTGACACCGGTAACCATGTCAGGCCCTTGAGGCTGTTTAGTAACTCTGTCACTAGGGTTTGTGGGGTCGTTAGACCTTACTGCCCACACGACAAAGAGAGAGAGAGTAATAAAGCTCTTTGTGAAGGCGCTAACCCTAAGCAACCACCATATCTATTTCTGACGCAAGGCAGCGTTGGTGTGTCCCGGTTTGAAGGGTATCGGTGCCGGTGTAATTACAGGCACTTGAGACTTTCAGCTTCGTCTCCGGAATGGCAATGAATTGGCAAGGCGTTTGGTATTGCATATGTCTTTAGGTAGCGGTGACCACTTAGCATCAGGTGGACCGTGGGCAACAGCATAAAAATAGTGTGGTGCTTGCTCGTTCAGGCGGTTTTTTTACCGAACACTGTATTTTATACGCCAGGGATTTTCAACGCCGCAGTCGTGAATTACAAATTCTAAGCGCGGTAATAAAGTGTTCGTGTAAACAACTGCTACTTCTAATTAAACATAAGATAATATATACCCTGGGATGTCAACCGCATCAGTTATATATTTCGTTACTGGTCTATACGTCTTCTTCTTTATCGTGTGGGCAGTAAGGTCTAACGACCCCACACACCCGAGTGTCAGAGTTTCTAAACTGCCTCAAGAGCCTCTGACATGGTTCCCGATGTCAGTGGTGTCTAAGATAAACTTAGAAAGTACTTATGAATTAGAAAAAGTCAGATTAGTACTTGCCCGTGCCCGGTTACAAACCCACAACCACGTGCGTGACAGGCGGGCTCTTTAACCATCACGACACTCCGTTTTCTTTTCTGTACGTGTAAACCTTCCTCTATAATCACTATATTTATTATGATACAAAATATGAGATTTAAAAAAAAACTCAAAACAAGTTATAAACCTATGATGTTAAAATTTCAAATGTGTGAGTTAAAATTTAAAATTTCAGCCTGTGTACAAATATTGAAACTTTTAATTATTTAATTATTTACTTGTCTTTCACAGGAGGCAAGTAAAGTTTTACTAATTTATTTTTTCGGTGTTGTGCGATAAAACTTAAATAGACCAACGGATAATTTTGTGTCCTAAAAATTTAAAACACTTACATTTATAAATTTTCAATTTCTATTTTAATTTACTTTATAAAATGTGTCAAAACCAATAATATTTTTTAGGCTACTCTGCAATAGAATGATGTGACTAAATTCAATTTATAGGTATTAATATAATAAAACTGCCCCGTTTGCCTAGGGGTTCTAAGCACAACTACCATGCCATATAGGTGTTGTGTTCGATTTCTTGGTAAAGTTAATGTTACTGGGTTTTTTTTATTAAATTTTCAGTAGTAGCTCGAAGTTAGGATTTGTGCCCGGCTAATGGCAATAGGCTTGCCGCCTATTATATTTGAACTAAACAAACATACCGGCGAACTGTGGGTGTACATTGTTATACCTGTGCCTTCCACCTTCGGGGAATGCAGGCGTGATGTTATGTGTATATGTATACATGTACCTATATATGTAATAAAATGAAACTGAAGACGTTTATGTTTTATTTGTTTAAACCGTATACCCCACGAGTAGGTCGTTAAGACGAAGGAATATTTTATTTCCTACTTATTTAAACATGCACCAATTTGGAACTAAACTTTGTCTATTTGCTGCTGTTGATTCAGTTTTCCTGTATAAAATGGACTTAATTCAAAAATGTCTTCCATAACAACGGAATAACATCGTAATAAAACCAGTAAACGAGGCAATTACTAAAGACAAAGAGACAGTTGTTTGGGTATGTGAATATTAAATATTTGTAAACAGACCCACGATATAGGGCAAAACCCTAGTGTGGGGCCATGTATATTTATAAAAAATTAGTGAACTATTGGCGACTTCGTTCGCGTGGTTTATTTCACTCGCGTTACGTTACGTCTTTGGTTACTGCCTATCTCACGTGTGTCACATAGCCTATGATACTAAAAAATAACATGGCTTTATGGGTAAAATAATTTTCTAAACCGGTTCAGTAGATCCAAAGATTAACCCTACAACCTCACAAAACTTTACCTCCCTAAAATACTAATAAAGAAAAAAAATTGTAATAAAAATGTAGGTACTGAAAAATAATCCCTATTTCCTTCCCTGATAACTCAATTTTATTCATTACGTAGTAGTTTCATTAATGTTGTTTGCCTTCTAAGGACTTACACGTGCCCTCATGTTAGAAACTTCGCCAATTTGTACCACTGACTACAGCAAAGTGGTGTGATTGTTTTAATGTTGCCATTAGCACTGAATTCCCAAGAGTTTGGCTTGCGTTATATATAAAAAAAAATATACCATTACGCCTGTATTCCCCGAAGGGTTAGGCAGAGGTGTACCAATGTACACCTACAGTTCGCCGGTATATTTAGGTCCCATGTAATAGGGGGCGAGCCTATTGCCATTAACCGGGCACAAATCCAAACTCCGAGCTGCTATTTTCATAAAAAAACCCAGTATCACTTTTTGCTCGACCTGGGAATCGAACCCGGGACCCCTTGCACAGCAGTCGCACTTGCGACCACGAGACCAACGGGGCAGTCGAGGACGTTATATATGCGGGGACAAATCCAGTCTTCGGGCATTTGTAGAAAAAATTCTTGTAGAAAAACCCACTATTACAAAGTCTTATCGTACTTGCAATCGTTAGACCAACAAGGTTCTCTTGGAGGATAATGATAGGTTCGAAAACACTTAGGTCCACTTAAGTCCAGTCTAGAACGTTTGTAGAATATTTTGTGAGTTTTAAAAGTAATTTGTTATTGGTACGTATAAATGTGAAACAATTTGCACGCACGTTTTTGCAGGCTACGTATCGCGTCTAAGCTTAAACTAGTTTTTGGAAAGTTATTAAACTAAATATATATGTTACCACATTTCTTGTTTTTGCATATCATAGTTCTTAATAATCAATTCACTGGTAGAATTGATAAGAAATAGGGATGCATTTTGTGCAAAAAGATTGTGCGTAGTACCTACTCGTAACCGGCGTGTATGTATGACCATATGTATGAACGTGAACAAGGCGAAAGTAGTGTATAAGGATCGTAGCAGATGGTTTCTATGGTTTCTGCCTACCCCCATGGGAAAAAGGCGTCAGTTTCAGTTTGTGCAAAATATTATTTATAAATTTCAATTGCGAAACATTTTGTTTGACCTAGATTTAAATAAGCGCCTGATTACTGAACACCAGTCTGTGTTAATAGGTCTCAAAGCGGTCATCAACATAAAGCATCCTTTAGAACCTGGCATAACAATTGCTTTGCTAAAGTAAAAGGAATCATTCTTAGCTCGGAGACTAATGAGAAGCAACGTCTTGCCATTGACAAACGCCTCAATATTGTCTGCTGTGAAAATTAAATCTGTTTCTTGATGTTTGAGTGAACGGTTTGTCGTTAAACAGAGTAATTAGTCTAAGAAAATCTAGTAGAAATATTATTATTTTCTTCCTTGTTTAATTTCAGTGGCAACGCCGGGAGGGCACGCCCTGAAAAGACCTACCCTGACCGTATTGGCCTTCAGAAAGGTAACCGGCGTGCTTGTATGACCTGATGTATGAACGTGGATGAAGCGAAAGGAGTTTGTTAGGATCGTAGCAGGTGGCGTTCTGAAGTTTCTGCTTACCCCCATGAGAAAAAGGCGTGAGTTTTATGTATGTATGTATGTTTAATTTTCCGGATCGAATTTCCGTCACGGGCGGCGGCCAATCTCAGTGGTTAGTAGCCAATCAAACAGGAGATATTGTAATTAACAAGCGTGTGTGTGTGTACAGGTGAAGTCCCACTTCCCTTACTCTCACTGTCCGATAAAAACGTAATCTGATAGGACCGGATCAGAAGCAAGACTTTTGTGTGCTTTCTGAGACGCGGGGCTACCACATCAGCCACTGAGAAATTCCTAATAGAAAAACCCAATAACACTTTTTTTTCTGTCTGGCAATCGAACCCATAAGAAGAAGATAGAAGTTGACTGGCCCTTTAGTCAGACCCCCTGACTAAAGGGTCAGTCAACTTCTATAAAATTATTACACAGTTACCCAATAGCTTTAATATATAATTGCCCAATTCCGCCATCTTAAATGGCTTTTTTTTTGCAAATTTTTTACGTGATTGTCAACTTTAAATCAAATATATTTTTTCCATGTTTTTGTTGGGTATTTCTGTGTCTTAGAATGCCTTATGTTAATTTAGATCACATAATATGAAGCTTCTCATTGAAAACTTTACCAAATACATCCAATCACTGTAATTTTAGTCACTTAGCAACAAGATTTGATAAAGCCCGGTTGCCATGGCGGGTTGTAAGATGTCTCTGTGAATATTTCGGCGTAATTATAAATGTCAACGATGAAATAGCCGGCCTGATTGCGATCGTGTTCAAAGGTCTTTTCATGTCAAAGCAAAGAGCATTAAAGAGGCTGAAAACCCTTTTCAATATTTGAGAAATAAATTACAAACTATTTCAAGTGGAAACTGAGACATTTTGCTTATTTATTAGTCGTTGCTCACTAATGGAGTGTCGTCTTAGCAAAATGGTGTTAGCACACTGTAAAGGTGAGTCCACATAGAAGTACTTTCCCGAAAAAAAAATCTCTTGTCCGAATTTCGCTCTCGATGGCTCAATAGAGACTAGCTAAGTACGCAAGAGATGTTAGAGTGCACAAGTATGTGTGCAAACACAGGTGTACTCGCTCTTCACTCACACTCGTAGTCCGATGGAATGGCAATACGACATGACCGGGGGAACAGGCAAAAGTAACATTCTTACGAAAATGGTACAATACAAACAAAAGCTCGAATTAAAAAAGTTTTCAAATTTCCATGTAATATAACGTTCTTGTGAATCCTCCACGCTCTGTTCTACGTATCATGTGGAAATATCGCAACTTCTGGTACGGTCTGCTAGGGTGTCTGCTCGATAATATATGTTACAAAAAGTCACACGTTGATTTGTAAATTTTAATTGTAATATAATTATGGTTAAGCGTCATGCTCCATGTTCGGTTCGTCAGATGGTAGCACATTTATACAGCAATGCTCTGCTACAAGTAACTGCTCTAGTGTATACTTGCCTTTATGTAGGTACCTAATTCATACTTAATTCTCTCTAGTGACGGGGCTTTAGACATTTAATAAACATTCCTTGTTCTGACTGACAAATTGATCTGCCTCTTAATAGATTCGCAAGTCACGACTTTCTGTTATAATATATTATATTTTTATAGAGTAATAATGTACTGAGCTACGGATTTTGTTGGTATTGAATTATGGGGGTCAGACACGCTTCTGCAAATTTTAAGCGGTTCCGATACTGAAGGATTTTTATTTAAATAATAATCGGTTGGGTCATATTAAGCTTAGTTCTGCCAAAACGAGCTAACCCACAATCTCTTTTCTTTTTACGCCATTGGAGGGCAAACAAGCCGATGGCCCACCTGATGTTATGTGGTTACCGCTGCCTATACACATCTGCAATACCAGAGGCCTTGAATTTACGTTGCAATCCCAGAGACAAAGTTGAAATGTCTCAATAATTAAATTAATTACGCCAAAATAATTCAAAATAAGAAAACTTATCAGTTTTTAACAGCAATAATAGCTTTATATGTGTGTGTGTGTGCAGTGATAATTCTCACTCTTTAATGCAGTTCTCTAATAATTGTATTAAAGAACTAAAGAGTGACAATTATTATTTTAAAATGGGTAGAATTTGGAAGTGTTGTTTGTTTTGGCAGAAATAATAATGATATTGAACCTTATATTTTTACGATCCATCTTATATGATATGATGATATGAATATTCCGCTGCTGGGAAACCCAAAAACAATAAGAAGGAAAATAATACCTATACTTAATGATTATTTTATTAAAGGCGACCAGGAAAAAAAAAAGTTCGCGTGACTTGGTGGCTTCTTACTAAATAATTAGTAGTGCTACTCAACGGGCCACGCTTTTAGAGTTTTAGTCACGCTCTCAGAATATTAAATAACAAGATAGTATTTATATCATAGATTCATTGTTAACTGCCTCGTTGGCCTACTGGTCCTAAGCGCGACTTCTACGCTAGAGGTCCTGGGTTCGATTCCCAGGTCGAGCAAAAAGTGTTATTGGGTTTTTCGATGAAATTCTCAGTAGCAGCTCGGAGTTTGAATTTGTGCCCGGTTAATGGCAATAGGCTCGCCCCCTGTTACATGGGACCTAAATATACCGGCGAACTGTGGGTGTACATTGGTAAACCTCTGCCTAACTCTTCGGGGAATACAGGCGTGATGGTATATTTTTTATATATATTTAGCTTACACTTACGACTTCATACACACACTTCATACATACATAAACTCTACAGCTTTAAAATATCTAATTAGCACACCGCTTCATTAAAAATAATCCATACATTTTATTAATTACAACATAATCCATATAACAGAAAATATTTACTAACGAAACCAATTTATTGCTATAATAAAATCATTAATTAATAATTTTATCGCAAAGCATACATCAACATCTCATTAACGCACATTTTGTAATATCCGGATTATAACCTGAAAATAAATTGGACGGATTAACTTTATCCGATCCGGTGGGAATCAATTTGTCAACTGACAAAATTAGGAACTGTTAAGGTTTATTTGCAGATGCTTCTGAAAGGGCTCATGGCTCGAAGCCAAATATCAGGCTTAGGAGATCTGCCGGGGTACGGGTTGTTCGAAAGAGATACCGCGCCCCCGGAACGCAAAGGGCACATGAAAGAACATAGGTGGGTTTTAGTCAGTAAAAGTCTGACATTAGGGCGGGGGAAGTTATTTGATGATTTCCCGTCTATAAAAAAAGGTTTAGGAGATATTAAGGAAGGGAATTATTATGGAAACATCTTGTTGATATGCGGTATTGGAATTTAAAAAGGCTTTTATTTTTTTAATTAGCTTCTACCCGCGACTTCGCCCGCATTACGTTAAGTTTTTGGTAGCGTGATGTTATAATTACTATTCTATTACTATTCCTGATGAATTTGACTATCATTATGCAAAAATACTTTCCCCAATACGGCTGGTAGTTACAGAGATTAGTGCGTTAAAAAATGCACACAAAAAACACTTTAGCTTTATTATATTATTTTAGTATAGACATAGTGTTACCTGCTTTAAAAAAGATAAATTACACAAGACTTTTTACAAAGCTACCTTCATACTATTTTCATGGCTCATTTTATGTTAACATGTTTATAATACTGATTTAACTCTGCAATTCTGACAAAACACTTGTAACTCATAAATTTAATCGAATCGACGTGGAAGGATAGTATGTACTGTCTATTGTTCGTTTTTATATACAAACTCACAATGCATTAAAAGCATTGTTTCAGACTTTTAACAGTATTTTGTAGAATTCGTATATATAATTAATAATAATTAATAATTCTATGCTACTTACAACTAGATTAATTTAAAATTCAAAAAAATTACAATAATACAATAAAAAATAAAATGTCACTATAATTAAAGAAATAATAATTAAGGTATATAAATAGAATCATTTATCATAGGGTCATAATTGTTATTGTTAATGGTACATTTCAGAGTTCATCGACTGAGTATAAACATTTTTCTAAAAGAAAGGTTTTAAGACGGGCTTTGAAAGATCTGCTATACAAATCCGGTTTTAAATAAATAGGCAATTTATTATACAATTTTATAGCATTCAATCGAGAACAATGACTCACTATATTAAGGCGGGGGGTTATATTTGACGACAGGTCAAGTCTTCTAGTTCTTTCCTTTTTTATTTTTGCCTTGCATGTTTCAACTTGCTCAATATTTTTAGCCAAATTCACTAACAGAACCATTACGACATACCATAATTGTAGTCTATTAAAGTTTAAAACTTTTATTCAACATTCTTCAACTAAATAAACGATACAGCACCCCGAGCCGCAACCACAGCTGTTGGAATTATAAGAAGGCGCCAGAGAACAACTAACTTTAACTCATTAGTAACTTACTCAGTTCACTACCGCGTCAGCTTTTGCAGACTCTATCAATTCTGGGTAACAAATGACTGCATCCTTGCATAAAGCCGTAGGCAAGGCTAAAGATACTGGAGTATTCTGAACATCAGTTTGAAATTCGAAACATTCATTCCGAAAACAAATGAGTTCGATTCCGAATTTAGTGAGCTGACAGCTCACCTCGAGTTTGCTTTAACGAAATTCACAGGGGACAGCTTTTACAGAATAACACTGCTGTTTTCACCGGCATTCGAAATTGTCAGAAAGCAGGTCACTATTTTAACACCAATTGAAATGTCATGCAAAGTGCAGAGCGATTTTGAACCTAGTGCGGTGCAACTATAACTGTTAAGTAGACATGTCATAAACCAACCCACCATCCCACCAACCCACCATCTACAGACCTTCATGAAGGAGGACTTTTGGCCGAAGGGTGTCGTGTACCGACGTTTCCGAGGTCGGTTATTCGACACCACGAAGCGAAACACGACGCCGACTTTACAACGTGTTTAGCTATAGATATAAGGTTTTATGTTTTGTTATGTATTAGTTTATTATTATTGAATAAGATTATTTTTGTGTATTTTATCTATGGGCCTCAGTTGCCTTAAAAAAACGATTATTATTATTATTCTCATTTATTTATTGTATTTACATATAAGTTACATTTTTAAATATTAGTATAAAAAAATAAAAACATTTAAAAATATAAAAAATAGTAGCCCACCGGCGTCGGGAACAGGGTCCAAGCCACCGGTGGTCAGGGCTCCTGAGAAAGGAATCTCCTAACGATACGCGCCGTGTCTAGGAGAACCGCTTTCTGAATCAAGCCCTTGATCCAACCGCCCAACGAGAGCCTCCTTAGGTGTTGGTCGAGGCTCTTGGCTATTATGCCATTGGCCGTCACGACTATCGGCACAATGATTGCCGTATTCACATTATTATTATTATTATTATAAACTGAACTCTTTTTTAAAAGTACGCTGGTAATGATTGTTTTTGTCAACTTTTAAACAATTAGGTACAAGAAAAAGGGAGAAAATTTTCCTACAATAAAAATAAATCCAATGGACAATACAATATTAAAACATGATTAATGAAGATGACAACAGTGTTATTGAACCATTTTTCCAAAACTCGACCTATTTCTCAGATGAAATTTGAGCGAAACAAAACTGAAAGCCTTTAAAACCCCAACATAAAGGGTTTCTCAAACTTTTATGAGTATCGTATAAAAAAGAGGTCGAAGTAAGATTCTAATTTATTATACAAAAGTTTCGCTCGGCAACAATAGTTTGAGAGAAACACTAGCTTCGAAGATTGATGGTGAATAGAAGTCTTTGAAATAAATTAAAAATATATTAAACAATGAGGTTCGAGAACAATCGATGGTAGAATTCGATCAAATTGTTCGAAAGTTGAAACTTTTCACATCTTCCGAGCAATATCCGGAACAGATCGGGCTTCCGAATTATTTCCCCGCTTTCAACAGCTTAAAGTTGTTTCGTGAAAAACGTTCGGGACTCTTTTGAATAGAATAAAAGAATATAAGAAGCAAATGTTTTTTAAGTATGTTTTTTCTTTTATCATAAAGAAATTGGCTGTCTATTCAGTGTTGTGTTTTCTACTTATCATCGTTTATTTATCTTCACTTTCAAGATTATTCACAGACTTTCAATCAGCGCAAGGAAAATTTGTATTGCAGACAATAGTTACGAGTGTCCAATTCGAAAAAAGAAATGATTCGTTCTCTTTGAAATGTTAGAAATGATCATCTACGATTAAAAATATTGGCATTAAATATTATAATTAATTTAGCTTTCATTTCTAATTTGTAGCATTGAGTACGTATTGTAGTACTTTGAGTGACTTTTATGTCTGATAGATCATTTTGATATTTTTATATAATTTATGTATTAGTATTATATGTATGAAGTTTTTTTGCCCATTGTACTGCGAATGCGAATTTAAATGTAATTTAATGTAATTGACGTTCTCAAGTCTCTTTTAATGGTCTAATTGTAATAAAAACTTGACTTTGACTTTGAAAAAATACCAAATCAACACCTGGCATCATCATGAGCTCTTTCTATTTACGCATTGGATGCCAGCCTGCTGTGGCACTGAAACGATGCCAGTTTCGGACTGTACATGGACTTTTGTCTTTTTGTACACAGTTGACACGTAGCGTTTGTCGTCATACCGTCATGCATGAACAGTATGAACGACACTCGGCGCTCTCGATGTTTCAAAATCTGGCCAAATGCGAGTCGGACTCACGTACGAAGAGTTCCGTACCATTATCTATAAAAACAAGCAGAAGAATCACGTTTGTTGTAAAGAAAACCCCTTAAATATTTATTTTAATCTGTTTTTGTTTTGTATTTGTTGGCAACAGAATTACCTCATCTGTGAAAACTTCAACTTCTAACTAACACGGTTCATGAGATATAGCCTGCGACAGACGGAGGGACTTAGTAATAGGGTCCCGTTTTTACCCGACTACGGCGAAGCAAAAAGGAGGGTTATGAGGTTGTACCCTTTAGGTACGGAACCCAAAAAGACTACCGTCTGTGAGCAGACCGGTTCTCAAACTGCAGCAGTACAAACAAACAAATTGGAAGTAACAGCATTTTTATACTTCCCACCGTTACTATTTACACATTCTAAATCCCTAAGCAGCAAGGTGCAAATTGGCACTTATCCTTTTATTTTATTTTATGGCCTACCGTTGCACGAGCCAATAAAATTGAACCAATATCGATTGACAGTTAAGGCCACGGCCGCGAATGAGGTCACTTATACTCTTCGCGAAAGGCATTAAAAATACATGCAAATTTCCCCGATATTGATTTAGACTGCCTTGTTAGCCTAGTGGTCCTAAGCGCGACTGCTAAGCTAGAGGTCTTGGGTTCGATTTCCAGGTTGAGCAAAGTGTTATTGGGTTTTTCAATGAAATTCTCAGTAGCAGCTCGGAGTTAGAATTTGCGCCCGGTTAATGGCAATAGGCGCGCCCCCTATTACATGAGACGTAAACAAACCGGTGAACTGTGTTTGTTTATTGGTACACCTCTGCCTAACCCTTCGGAGAATACAGGCGTGATGGTATGCTTGTATGTATTGATTTAGTCTGGAGCTGTTTTGCCGATTTGCAATAAATTTATTGAAAATAAGACTGAAACAATGGAAAGTAGACGGTTTCAGCTATTTTAAATGGACTCTTCTTACATAAGATACGATTAGAGAGTGAGAACCGACAATGAAGGTTAGTAGCCAATTGAATGGCGGGAATTTGTGACTAGAAGAGACTAGGCTGTTTCATCACCTCTTTAAGACAATATTATTCAAAAATGGAACAGAATTTATGTGAAATGATGTGCAGAGTGATTTAATCGGAACTTTTAAATAAATTGTATTCTGCTTTTAATTAAACGCATTTCAACGAGTTTTATTTACCTCACGGGATACCTATCACGAAACAGGTAAATATAAATAAATTCAACTCAACAAATACCTGAACGAATGAATGAACGAATGAAACATTATCATTACCCATTTACCGGAATGGGTAATTAATTTTAACATTCCATCGTTTCAAAACCAAGTTAACCGTATGATTTAAATTTAAAATACTTCCACGTAGATAGAATTTTAAAACAGCATTTCTGTCGCCTCCTAAAATTCCAATAAGGCATCACAACCACGGTCAGTGGTCGCGTTAAATAATCAAATTGCTTCCTACTAACAATTTCACTGAAAATCAACTTTACACCTTGACTATAAAGTTGATATTACCTTAACAAATTACCGTGAATATATACCACAAATAATACCATAAATAATTTTATCTTCACCATAACTGTTGTTATTAAAACGAAGATATAAAAGGAGGTTATTGTTTGGCAAGAATATATGGTCAGTTTCCGTTGTTTGGCCTGGGCCCCCCGGGGGGCAGTTTGCAATCCTTGAGACTAGTGCAAATTACAACACCGTCATAAGTTATTCAGGAGGTCTAACTGAAATGGGTCGAGTTGGGCGCGGAAGCTATTGAAAGTAATGATGGCATAAAATTTTAGTTATTAGCTCATAAGGAAAAACAAAATGGAAGTGGATTTTGTTTGGTCTGTAACTAGAAAAGACTTGCCCTTTTTTTTCTATGGGTCGTACACCATCGAATCCAGTCAAATTTTTCATTTTAAATATGGATAAATAGTAATGGCAATCTTATCAACAAATAATTTTTGCTTACTCCATCCATTTAATGATTGCATGTCTAAAATGCATACTCTCTTCTCGATCTCTTTTGCTGTCTGTACATCACAAGCCTAAGGGTGGAAACAGACTTATAACACGCCACGTCACCACAGAAGCGAAGCGGCCTATTGCACGATTCGCACAATTTTCATCCGTGTCGCTACGCTTCGTAATTTGCCCAATAAACACGCGTAGAGTGTTACAAGTGACTTTTTTTTCAGTGGGAAATCATCAAATGACTTCCCCCGCCCTGGGAGGGACGGGAGGGAGTGTCAGACTGTTACTGACTAAAACCCATCCATGTTCCTTCTTGTACCATTTGCGTTCCAGGGGTGCGGTATCTCTTTCGAACAACCCACAGCCCCGGCAGGCATGGCCCTTAGTGGCCCCATCCAAGTTTGCTGACATCTCTTTGAGGCGCGCGTGGAACACGAAGGTTCCGTCGACGCGTTTGTCGTTAGTTAACGTACGGACGGTGAGCTACCCAATGCTCGCCGTCTAGTGTGCAGAAGCCTTTATACACAGGAATGTCGCAATAAACGACTTTGTAACACAAATGGTTTTATAGCCCACAATATTTACCACACATTAATCTTTTGGATGTAGACAAGAGATAAATGTGTTTAGTCTACTCATGGTTGGGAACAAGAGGTCGTTTCGTAAGTACCTAAGTACCTACCAAAACAAGTAGGTACTAAAATAAAAATAAAAAAGAATACCTGTTATTAATAAATTACAATAATATGCGTCGCTAGCCTAGTTGTCCTAAGCGCGATTGGTAAGCTAATCAGAAAAGGCTAAAGGTCTTTGGTTCGATTCCCAGGTCGAGCAAAGTGTTTTTTTTTATACTCAGTGTTAGCTGGGTGTTAGGATTTGTGCCCGGTTAATAACAATAGGCTCGCCTCCTATGACATGGAACCGGTGAACTGTGGGTGTACTGAACATTGGTATACCTCTGCCTGTCCTTTCGGGGACTACAGGCGTGATGCTATGTTATGTGTGTACAGTAATGTGTAAAAATACAGGAATACCATAAGAGTAGGTTTTATTACTGTATTGCTCTATGTGTACAATAAAATAATTAATTAATGTAAAATAGTAAAAAAAGGGAAAATACAACATGTGTGTTTCGGTAAAGAAATTGTAAATCATTGATAGACACAAACCTAAATACACAGTGCCTTGATTCCCACCAATTCCAACCTTATACCCTACACATAAAGTCACTTTTGAAATGCAAACTGTAAAAAGCAGTTCCAAATAAAAACATTTGAACATCAACGTTCGAAATTCAAACGTCAACCGTCGGAATGTCAATGTCGACCTACATCAATGTTTGCGACGTAAAGAGGGTAAATTAAACACTTCTCTTATTCTATCTTATGACGTCTAATGGCTTTTTAATTCGATTAAAATGCCGGTAAAAGCACCATTTAGCTTGTACTAGTTAAGAGTCAAAGCAGGTCTGGTCGGAGAAATGACAGAAGTCATTATGCAGTTTGCGAGCCTCGTTGCTCTTGACCTGTTTTCTTGGGGAAAATCCAGATGAACAATGAATAAAACTATTATAACTACATGACAATTCAAAAGTGCCTGTAAATGGTCTAATTGAAATAAATGCTTTGACTTTTGACTTTGACTTTGACTTTATAGACGTACTCGTTCAATAGTAAGGCAACAAAAGTAATAGTATAAGAAAAAAAAACGTATTTTGATTTAAACAACGGCATGATTGAGATCATGAGGCCAATTGCACTAGCAAACTAATCGCGAGTTCGTCCACGTAGCTTATTTCAGCTGCCTTACGTTACGTCTTTGGTTACTGCTGTGCTCCCGTGGGTCGTAGCGTTATGCTATAGCCTTTGATACTAACAAATAACGTGGCTTTCTAAGGGTATTTTTTTTTTCAAAATCGGTTCAGTACATCCAGAGATTACACCCAACTTCGCAAACTCACAAACTTTACTTCTTTATAATAATATTAGTAACAGAATAATTAATGTAAAAATATATGTAATTAAATATGAGGCATTTTTAATAGATTAAGATTGATATCAGGCAGCGACCGTACATAAAAGATAGTAGAATTGCCTCCTGAATTGATTTGGTTTCAACTCTTGCAGTGAATGCTCCGAATTTTGTAAAGGATTTACGACTATCCAGTTCTGAGTAATATTTTAATGTGCTCTGCAGTACAGCTTCGTTAGACCATGCATTTTTGTATAGTAACCAAATAATAGTATCTAAAAACATTCACGAAATCGAAAGTTTCATTTTTATCTTAACCTTGTTATTACGAGTATAATTATAGTTGCTTTATATACCGGTCCTTTTAGAAATCTATGAGGGAGGCCTATAATAATATGATGATGATGACGTCCACGACCCCTTGTTTTTATAGATGGGAAATCATCAAATAACTTCCCCCGCCCTGGGCGGGGTGGGAGGGAGTGTCAGACTTTTACTGACTAAAACCCATCTATGTTCCTTCATGTGCCCTTTGCGTTCCGGGGGCGCGGTATATCTATCGAACAACCCGCAGCCCCGGCAGGCATCGGCGCTTAGTGGCCCCTCCAAATGTTTTCTGATATCGCTACGACGACACGGTCTGTCGTTAGTTAACGTACGGACGTTGAGCTACCTATTGTTCACCGTCCACAGACCCGTATGGGGGAGGCTTATGTCCAACAGTAGATTTCCTGCGGCTAATGTGATGACGGTGACATCCACGAGCCCTGTGCTGTAAAAAGACTCGTATCTAATGTTTTGCATGTGTTACATCGCGCAAACCAAAAACAGAAAAATAAATAAATAATGTTACCAAGTTTCATGGGCAGTATGCATAATTAACGGTTATATGATATGTCATTTTACACCCGGTATAAATTACTTCATAACTATGACATACCTATGTATAAAAAATAGTGTCATTAACTGATAAGGAATATATTTAAGGGGTGTTTTCCACACCTCAACATGGCACAAGCGTGACTTAAATTACAGTATCCCTCACTAACAATTTGTTGGCCGTGACAAGCCTTAACAATTTATTTCATTTGTATTCAAAACTAAAATAAAATAGTCCTATCTGAAACACACCTTAAAAACAATAAAACGAACGCCATGTTTGCGTGACGTAGGTAACTAGAATCCACCTAACTGACACGATGCGAATAAGGAAAGTAAATAAAAGTGTTCTGTTTTTAGGGTTCCGTATACAAAGGATGGCTGCGGGACCCTAAGGCAAAGACTTCGTAGTCTGTCCGGTCCTCAGTTCTAAGGCATTTTTACCCGACTGCGACAGAAGGAGGGTTATGTTTTTCGAGGGTATGTTTGTATGTATGTATGTATGTAAGTTTGTATGTATAATTGTTTGGCACGCTCTGCAGGCTGAACGGCTCAATGGATTTTAGCTTGAGAGGTGTCGTTAGATTCGTATTTACAGTGAGAGTGACACTGGGTATATAAAAAAAAAAACAAAATGGCGGATTTTTGGCGCCAAATTCAAATGTTTGGCTCGCTCTGCAGGCTGAACGGCTCGATGGATTTTAGCTTGAGAGGTGTCGGTAGAGTCGTATTTACTGTAAGAGTGATACTGGGTATATTAATTTCTTCTTTAAAACACAAAAAAAAAATAAAAAATAAAAAACGGTAATTTAAAAAACTAAAAAACCCGACTGCTATTCTTTAAAAATCCCTAAAACAAGATAAATTGTAGCAGTCGGGACCCATTCGGGACCATCTGCAATGTAATATAGGTATGTGCTCTCAAATCACTAATCCTCCATTTCTAGAATGGGTCCCGACTGCTACAATTTATCTTGTTTTAGGGATTTTTAAAGAATAGCAGTCGGGTTTTTTAGTTTTTTAAATTACCGTTTTTTTTTAACCGCTTTCGGATTTTTTACAAACTGTGTAGCTAGACTATAATTATATTTAACAAATAATAATACCAGCCTAGTATTATCCCACTGCAGGGCAAAAGACAGAGAACGTCATACCTTCTCTATACGAAAAGAGGCCTTTGCATGGATCACCTCGTTTGCTCAATGTTGATTTCCGATATCAGACTTACATCCGTACTAATATTATAAATGCGAAAGTAACTCTGTCTGTCTGTCTCTTCTTCACGCCTAAACCACTGAACCGATTTCAATGAAATTTGGTACAGATATAGTCTGGGACCCGAGAAAGGACATAGGATAGTTTTCATCCCGGAAATCCCCCGGGAACGGGAACTATTAATCCACGCGGACGAAGTCGCGGGCAAAAGCTAGTTCTTTATAAGTCCAGATTTTTTTACGATATTTTTAGTCACCGATATCAGTGATGCCGTAGATTAGATTATATAGTAATACCTACTCTGTAATAAATAAAAAATGTCATATTATTACTTGACCGGATTTGAACCCACAACCGTATGTATGTAGACGGGTGCTTTAACCACTGGGTCATCACAATATGATAACAAAAAAAAATATTAAAAAAAAGTTAAAAAACTAGAGGGGGTCGCAATACAAGACCCATGTTTTTATTTGTATGTAGTGTTAAATATTGTACGGTGGTACAAAAGCCTTCGTGTCCTAGTTCTCGCGCTACCCTGTGTTTTATGTACAGAAACTGTCCTTGGTTAATAAGGCCATCATAAACTATCAAGATATAATGGTCACGGTATAGCAGTAAATAAAAGAGTCAGAATTTTCACTATCTCTACACTTCATCGCACTAGGAAATTTCGGAATTAACCCGTCATAGCTCCTAACTGGCACTTAAAGTAATCATTTAGTCTTAATTGTTTCAACCTTACGTGGAACGATATAGGTGCTGTTTTATTTTCCATTTCTGGGTGTAGTTGATATTTTTGACACTAAAAATTCGGGGAGAATCTCCTTCTGATGAAACTAAAAGGTTTTGCAAATTTAGAATAATAATAAGTAGTAACATTATCAGCCCATTATTGTCCCACTACAAGGCAAAGAAATCTTTTCATACAGAAAAGGATTCATTGATCACCACGCTTGCTCAAGGGGGATTGATGATTTTAGACTTATATTTATAATAAATCCAGGTTTCATCACGATGTGTTCTTTTATAAATGTCCAAAACGTACTAAGAAAGTCAATTTGCATGTGAAAAATTAACATAACTGAAAATTTGTTTTTTTGCCGTGTTTTATTTGTAACATTGATTTTTTTCAACAAAAGTATGAAAGCTATAAGTCACACATTTACGAATAGACTAAATACGAAATCTCGGAAGCTTGACTTACAAAGCTGAAATTTGGCAGGTAGGTTGTTTAAAGGTAGGAGACGTCAGCTGAAGTAAGCTGATTTTGCGACAGGGCCGGATTAAGGAGATCTTTGACTTAAACAAGATTTAGTTACGTATAAACCTATGTGTAAGATATACTGGAAAACTTTTAAAGATAATAATACTTTTGATAGACTATTAAATACTAGGCACAGAATTATGAAAATCAGGGCACATCAGTACAATATAAGGAGTCTTATGAATATTTCAAAAGTAATTTAAATACTATTCAGCTAGCTACATAATATACCTATACGCCCACTTTCACATCTTTGGTTACTACTCCTGATTTTCTATACGTATAAACCTTCCTCTTAAATCACTCTAATTATTGATGAAAGAACTGAACTGAACTGCCCCGTTGGTCTCGTGGTCGCAGGAGCGACTGCTGTGCAAGGGGTCCCGGGTTCGATTCCCAGGTCGAGCAAAAAGTGCTATTGGGTTTTTCTATGAAATTCTTAATAGCAGCTCGGAGTTTGGATTTGTGCCCGGTTAATGGCAATAGGCTCGCCCCCTATTACATGGGACCTAAATATACCGGCGAACTGTGGGTGTACATTGGTACACCTCTGCCTTACCCTTCGGGGAATACAGGCGTTATGGTAAATATATATATATATATATATATATATAGCAGCGGCTGTGCAGCGGATTTTTATGCGATTTTCATCAATATATATATATATATATTGATGAAAATCGCATAAAAATCCGCTGCACAGTTTAAAGATCTAGGCGTACAGACAGGTAGACGGCGGGAAGCGACTTTGTTTCCCGTAGGAATACGTAAATTGTAACTTACAATAAAACTCAAAACATTCCTTAGTGATTACATTAACCCATCCTTGTTCCAGCTCCTACGACAATAAATCTTGAAGTTAAGAAGTTCTAGACTTCCACAAGCTCTCAGAACTTCACAGAATGTTCGCGTAATGATGAGTTATTGTTTTAACCGATTCTGGGCATCTATAAAATATGCCGACGGGTTTTATGAAGCAAAAATTTTGCCCTAGAAAAATAAGTCGAGGGGGTTTCTTCACATTAATCTTTAGTTATCTTTGCGACCTTTTTGAGGGATGTCTAGTACCTCGATGTATGAATTGTGTATGAGTGTGTGTACCAAAGGCCGCTTGTTTGATGTTGGTGAACATTTTTAATAGCGCTGCGGTAATGGAAAGTAAAGGTTGGAATGTAAAAAATAACACTGTAAAAGTTTTGATACTTGGTCGATTTGTTTACAATTTTAAATGGGTAAAGTTGGGAAATTGGGAATATTTCTTCACTACTTCGGGATTCAAATATTTATAAAAAAGAAGAACATACTAGACGGGCCTGTTGGTCTAGTGGTTAGTGGCCCTGACTGCTAAGCCGGAGGTCGTGGGTTCGATTCCCACCCAGGACAAACTTTGTGTGATGAGCATGATTGTTTGTTCTGTGTCTGGGTGTGATTTATCTATAATATGGTATGTATTTATAAATTATATAAGTATGTATATCAGTTGTCTGGTTACCATAACACAAGCTCTGCTTAGCTTGGGATCAGATAGCCGTGTGTGAGTTGTCCCAAGATATTTATTTATTATTTATTTATTATACTTTACTTATCTTCTTTAATTAGAAATTATGTATGTACAACTAGCTAAATCCCGCGGTTTAACCTGCGTTAAGTTACATCTTTGATTACTGCTCCACAGTCGTACGTCATAGCGTAACATTATATACGAGTACCTTATTCAATAAACGGGTAACCCAACGCCAAAGATTTGATTTGATTGATTTGATTTGATTTTAATCGGACCAGTTTTTTCTGAGCTTAGTGCGTCTAAACAATCTCCTCAGCTTTGTAAAAATGCATTGATTTGAAAGTATCAAAAACATAAGATCATCACGTTTCGACTTTAAAGACACTTTTATTAAGTCTAAAAGTATCAAATACTCCAGTCAATGTTTCGTTATCACTTAAATATAATTCCATTTAAATAATCAACCACATAATTGTTTGCAACAAAGATTAAATGAGCAATAGAAAGATTCAGATACAAAATACCTAGTCAATAACACGAAGACGAATTAAGTCTAGACTTTATAATACCCTGTCTATCACTTACCACAGATTTCATAAATATTAAAATATGCAAAAATATGACAGAGTCTCATTAGAATACATTTGCCGTTACTTAAATAATAGGTATCACATTTTAACCTTGAATTTATTTGATTTCAGTTGAAACTGCCTTAGTGGCCTAATAACTGCCTCAGTGGCCTAGTGGACTTAAGCGCGACTGCTACGCTAGAGGTCCTGGGTTCGATTCCCAGGTCGAGCAAAAAGTGTTATTGGGTTTTTCTATGAAATTCTCAGTAGCAGCTCGGAGTTTGGATTTGTGCCCGATTAATGGCAATAGGCTCGCCCCCTATTACATGGGAAGTGTTATGTATGTAGGTATATTTAACTAATTAGTTAATAAACAGTCTGCGTTGAGCCGCCTTGTTTTATTGACGTATCCCGTATTTATCACAGAGTTAGTTCCGCATTTATAATATTAGTATAGATTCCTATGATCTAGTTTACTGTAACCTTTCCACAAGTAACAGATTGAATCATTAATTTATGATAGACGAGGTTATCTGTAAAGGTCTTGACATTTTACTTAGCGAAAGGAAATATCCATAAATTGGAATTATCAGAGCACTAGAGTTGTGGCAGAGGAACTATCACGCTTATAGTCCCCGAAGAGTTATGGTGGGTCCACACGATACAGACTTAACACAGACTTCTATTGAATTTTGTCTGTACAACAAATCAGTACAGACAAATGTCGGTGTGCCAGAAAAGTCGGAAGTCTGCGTACATGTCTGTACAATTGTTGGAGCAAAACTCATGATTATTGAATTGCTTAATTTATTAATTCATTCATTCATTGATTAATTTATTGTACTATATAGTTCTTTCATCGTCAGCTTAATTCCGATTTTACTGAATGAAAATGGCCAGACAACTACAGATTTACGAAAATCGAAATCTGAACTGATGAAAAGTCTACACAGACATTTGGTAAAGACCTCTTAGTAAAAATTTTTACTCAGACTTTATAGTCTGTGCAGATATCTGTACATACAAAAATCTGTATCGTGTGGACCCACCATTAGGCAGAAGTGTACTTATGTACACCTACAGTTCGCTGGTATGTTTAGGTCTCATGTAATAGGGGCGAGTCTATTGCCACTAACCAGGCACAAATCCTAGCTCCGAGCCACTGAGAATTTCATAGAAAACCCAATAACACTTCGCTCGACATGTAAATCGAACCCATGACCTCTAGCGCAGCAGTCGCGCTTAGGACCACTAGGCTAACGAGGCAGTCACCAGCGGCAGAGGAACGATAACGGAAATTTAATCAATTTTTGATTGGAATACAAATTCCAATCAATGGGTGATACGTAATTAAACCTTGTTGCAAAAAAAATACTGATATAGGGTAGTCGTCCATCCAGTTGGAAAATTCCCTCGAATCAAATAATTTTCTGAAATTGGCAAACATGCTAAAAATTTGTTGTAACTTTGTGGTGTTGTTTTTAAGTACATACATACCATCACGCTTGTATTCCCCGAAGGGTTAGGCAAACTTTATATTTGAAGATTATCCGTCTATAGTTCTTTACAATAATACAAGAAATACTTTTAGAAAAAAATCTAAATTGTAAGCAAAACAATATCTTCGTCGCAGGATTTGATCTCGCAACTTGTCATTCTCAGTCTTATACACAGACCACGAGACCAGAATAACTTGACCGAAATCATTAAAATAAGCTATTACACTAATTATATTATTAACAAGTTGTTATAATATTTAACCTAATGCTAACGTGATAAAGATCAAATTTGCGTGTGTGTATTATTATTCTATTTGTTAATTGAGTCCTCGACCACTTGACTGATAAGCTCATATAAATTGAATAAACCTTATTTTCATAGGCAGAGGGTCCAATTTCGTTTGTGTTTAGGGTGGGTCAGATAATGTTGACAACCGACTGTACCAATGTACACCCACAGTTTGTGGTGTTGTTTTTAGGTACCTATGTCATTTATTCTACTACTAGCTTATAAACGGGAATTCGTCTGCGTCGTGTTTTACACTTTTATCTTTGGTTAGTGCTCCGCTTTCGTGAGAGGTAACGTGATCTTATAGTCCAGTCAAATTAGACATTGAATTTTGCATTAATTCCCATAGAGCTGAAAATTGATATGAGTGTTAAAAATACTAAAAAAAGGCACCGTTTAACTGGAAAACGCGAAAATCCCATATTTGCAAACTTTGACAGTTAATAAAAAAAAATTGCATAAGTGGGATCGATGGGGACTTTTGACAATTCATTCGTAATAGTATTCTGAACATTCATGCTAATTTTCAGCTCTATGGGAGTTAATGTAAGCTGACACCTATTTTAAGGACTAATTTGACTGAACTATTAAGTATATGGCCTATACTTGTCCTGATGACTCTGGCTATCGGATCGTAACGTCCTAATAAATGCCTATTTGCCTATTAATGGCTCAAACTTCAGAAAATAAACTATGACCCGAAACTCAGGCACCCTAACTCTGGATGGTCTTTTGTTTTTGTTACTTTTTTATCAAAAGTTAAAAAAAGTCAAAGCATTAATTTCAATTAGACCATTTGCAGGCACTTTTGAATGTCAAGAAGTTACAGTTTAAAATTGAAGCTAGTTGCTCGTTCCAAAACGTAGGTGTCTATGGAGAAGAACGAGCAAGAAACTTTATGGACACTCTTTTCTTTCAATTTGTTTTTCACAAAATCTTGGTTACAATATTCTTGTTGTTGTTTTATTAATCACTAAATAGTCTTATTACTAATACTCCACGCTCACACAAGTTATGTTTAATTTTCTAGTTTAAATGCACATAGCGAAGGCG
The DNA here is from genome assembly GCA_932526535.1 of Caradrina clavipalpis. Lineage (NCBI taxonomy): Eukaryota > Metazoa > Arthropoda > Insecta > Lepidoptera > Noctuidae > Caradrina > Caradrina clavipalpis. The sequence goes on from OW052098.1 coordinate 13,207,627, forward strand.
TCTGCGGTTTCCCCTTTGCCTTTAAATATTTAGTTTGGCCGAAAATGTAACATTCAAGGTGAATGTCAACGTCCTTGATGTTTTGTTTCGAATTTTGAATTTTGAGTTGGGGACTTTCAGTTTTACTGTTATTAAATTTCACCTTATATCATCATCATCATCATCTGCCTAGCCTTTTCCCAACTATGTTGGGGTCGGCTTCCAGTCGAAAAATTTCACCTTATATGAAAGAGTATATACCCTTTAGATTTGATTAAATTCAATTAAGTAGCAATTCAAACTTCAATTTACGTTTCTTTTATTTTGAAAGACTTACCAATCTCGTTTTTCATTTTGCATCTCTTATTAAATAGTTGCTTATTTCTACCTACCAGTTAAGAGGTAATCAATTAAGAGATTCTTCCAAAATTTATGCAACTCAATTTCAATCTTTCAATTATACACAAGGTGAAATTGAATACTTAACTGAAAATCTGAAAGTCTTTGAACTCAAAATTATGAACAAACTTTTACCATGACATGTCTTTGCTGTGCATACATTTTGTTGAGATTTGTGGGCATAAAAGGGATTCAAAGTACTATTGTAAAAGTTGTTCATATAATAATGAATAGAATAACCTGTTTTCCGATTTTTAGATCATTCAATCACATCGTACGAGTAGAGATAATTATTTAAGATTGACATCTTTAAAAAACAAAATAGGCTAATTACTTAGTTAATCTAATAACTTTTTTTTTGTTGAAAACATAATTTGTGTAACTTTCAATGTCAACCAAGCTTAAAATTATATTAAGCTCTCACAAAAAATACAAACATAAGTAAATATACATAATTTTGAAGAAAGTCTTCGTAATTACAATTTAAATAATCTCCCCCGAGGGACGGTTATGACTGCACAAAAAATAATTAAGTTGCGAAACCACCCAACGGTGCTATGCAAAGCTAAAAATTTTGCTTAATTATAGTAGAATAAAATAAAAAAGTCGGGACGTACATTTTAGCACCGCGTCCGAAAAATACCTCAATTTTAATTCGTCCCATTTGCTTTTCAGTGTTTTTGAGGCAAATGTGACGCGCCTGTTATGAAAACATTACATTCATATTATGGGTTTAAATAGGGGTTATTTATGATGTTGCGTTATTGTTCATGAAGGTTTCGTCATAGTAAATCCATGTAATCCATCCACAGATTTACTATGACTAGATGATTTACTATCTTTGCTTGCTGTGAACTGGAAACCTGTTGCAATGTGCGGTTTCAGAGGTATTTCCTCCTCTGAACGCTTCGGTTGTGGAATGATCTTCTTGCTGAGGTCTTCTTCTTAGCGTATCGATGGTAAATAATAAAATATAAATAATTAAATAAGATATTTCCTAAATACTATGTTTGACCCAAAATTCGGCCACGGCAACACCATCCGACGACGCCGTCATTAGGTCCTCACGTGTGCAAGTGACAGGGCATGCGGCGCAAGATAAAAGGTGGGCCATGGTCTGCGGAGAGACCCCGCACAGGCACTGAAGGTCGGTGCCATCTGCGAAACCCCACCCGCTGAGGTGCCCCCAAGGAACTAATGGGGAGTATGGGTTTTTCAAGAGGGGCATAAAAAGAGTAATTAAAGGCCGGCCACGCATATATGATAACCCTGGTGTTGCAGGTGTCCATAGGCAACTGTAACCACTCACCATCAGGCGGGCCGTAAGCTTATTTGCCAAAACAGTGTCATAAAAAAAAACTTAATTTTTTTTTAGGTAATGCAACATTACGTAATTACATTGTAAGTGCAACATGCCATGTAACTTAACCAGCAACGCAACTTGCAACACATTTCATAACGCAGACACGCCAACGAAGATTAATCAATCAAAGTCACAAGAGGACGATGATGATGCTCAAAAATAAGAAATACTTACGAGGTGTGTCAAAAGTAAAGGTAGGTGTACATCACAGGAAAGTGCTGAAACTCAAACCATAAACTCCATTAATAATAACCCTCTTCAATCGCTTCCCTATACGTATGACATTGCATGTTTCATCCGTATCAATTCCTGATATTCGCTTATGTCACAAAAAGGGCAAAGGATCAAATTAAGGCGGTCTTATCCTGTGTGCTAATGACAATATACAAGGCTCTACTGTTCCTTTGCGGTGTTCTTGCTATGAAAACCTTATTTAGTGGGTGTTTGTGATATACTAGCTTCGGCCTGCGACTTCATTCGCTGCAAAGTTGGAACCTATATATTTTCCCAAGGGAACTGTAACTTTTCCAAGATAAAAAGTGAGAAAAAAAGGCCTTTGATGAGCAGTAGGATAATAAAATGCCGGTATTATTATTACTAACTCCTGCTTATGTCTTACTCCGCGTCGAAGTTGTTATATTATCCCAAGAGTAAATTTTTCCAAGATAAAAAGAAGGCTATGTGATATCCCAGACTACGATCTATCTCTGACCCAAATTTCATCCAGATCTGTTCTGGCGTGATTGAGTAACAGACATCAATTCAAACTTTCGCATTTATAATAGAAGTAAGAAGACTAGCCTTTGCACGCAATTTTGTCTATGTAGATGCCAAAATTAAGCCAAAGTCTTAAATTATCCCACGAGATCATAAAAATGGAGTAAAAGTTATCCTATGTGTTAAGCTATGTATATTTAATATCTACATGTCTGCAAAATTTTAACTAATTCCGACCAGCCGTTTAAGCTTAAAACAGTAACAAATATCCATTCATCCATCCATCCTCCATCCAATAGTACTAGGACTCAAGTTTAACGCGAGGTCACTAGCTCAAACATCCGAAACAAACTAGGTAACTATAAAATAGGGTCACATCTATTGTTTAAATCGAATACCCTGTAATCAGACCCCAACCCTAACTCAAATTGGATTCACCATACTCAGTTACCGATAAAATCAATTCGATAATAAATCCCTTCGAAATAGCAAATTTCTCGATTCATTAAACTCATACTGAACCCAACTGTCATAATAGGACAAGACTATAGATTCCTCCTAAACATTGCTTCTCGTCTATAATAAAGGGACGTTCGATAAAGAGGCTTACGTCAACGCAGTCGATAATTGCGATTCCTTTCAATCGAACGAACAAAATGGAAGAATAGGCTCTCCGTACGTTGAGATCGTTGAAAACGAACGGCGTCGGGTGCAGACTGTTTACTTCAATGATTGTTAGAACTAGTCTATATGTTACTGTAAAAACCGTATATTGGTAAATCTTAGGTGTTACTAACATATATTTTAGGATTTAGCAAAATGAGTTGGTAAAAAAGAAGTGTATAGATATAAAAGAGAATAGGGCTTGTATCGTAAAAGTTAAAAATAAACTAGGTGTTTATAAAAAACCGCTAATCCCAAGTGATTAATGCATGAGCCTTCTTCGTATGAAAAGAGGCCTTTGCCTTGCAATGGGACAAGTTGGTATTATTATTCATCGTCAAATTTAGGTACATGCTAAGCTTTACTAAAGATGTCTCTTCAAACCTACGGTTTACCGAGGGAATGATGGAGTTTGAAATGAGAGCTGATCACAGAACATTTGCAAATTTTACCATTAAGAGTTGGTCAGTCTTAGGATTTACCATAGTTCGGACTTTTACAGTAACATATACACTTGGTACTCAGCCGAGTGTTGTACGAAATGGAAGCTACTTTCCCGAAGGTGTGTTTGTATTGTGTTGCTTTGAAGTTAGCGTTATATAGGCTTTTGGGATATTTGAATTGTTTTGTAGCTTCTCGGAACCCGATTCAGTGATTATTGCCTCTAGGGGTCTGTGATTTTGAAACTCATAGGTACAGAGTGTTCAAATATTTGAAACAATTTTTTATTAACATCTCGGTGTCTAGTTTTCGTTGAAAATTCAAGGTTTTTTAAATCGGCCTTGTTTTAGTAGCCGCTTGCATAAGGTAGCGGTTATGATACCAAGCCAGTACGAATGTACAATTCCATATATGTGTAAATCTATAATTACGTATTTTCAAAGCTATCATGGACATCACAGACGTTCTACGAAGGAAAACATCGTGAGGAAACCTGGACTTATAATTATACAAGTCCAAAATCGCCAATCAGCCTTGAATAAGCGCTGTGATCAATCTTGCGCCCTATCTGTATGAAAAGAGGCCTTTGCCTTGAGACATTAATAATAGGCTGGTATTATTATTTTAATTGCTTACATAACTTTTGGAAAACACTATGTTACTGAACTTCCTCGTTAGCCTAGTGGTCCTGGGCACGCCTCGATTGAGGCGGTAAGTCTCCTCTTTGAGGAGTGGCTAGAGCGGCGCCACGGCGCCCTCACCTACCGCCTGACGCAGGTCCTCACCGGACACGGATGTTTCGGGAGGTTCCTACACCTCATCGGGCGGGAGGAAACACCCGGGTGTCACCATTGTGAGGATCGCCCCGAGGACACGGTGGAGCATACTTTGGCGGTGTGCCCTGCTTGGGCTGAGCACCGCCGAGTCCTCGAGGCGGCCATCGGCGGCGGCGCCCTCTCGCGTCCGGCACTGGTTCAGGCCATGGTCCGGAGCGAGGGGGAATGGGAAGCAGTCGCCTCCTTCTGCGACGCTGTAATGCTAGAGAAGGAGGCGGCGGGACGGGAGAGAGAAAGGAGGGTCCCCCGTCCCAGCGGCCGCCGCGGTAGACGATCCGGGCGTCGGGAGCCACGAGACGACTCCCGGCCACCGTAGACGCGGGTCTGTGGACGGTGAGCAATGGGTAGCTCACCGTCCGTACGTTCACTAGCGACAGACCGTGTCGACGGCGCGTCCGTGTTCCACGCGCGCCTCAAAGAGATGTCAGCAAATTGGATGGGGCCACTGAGGGCCGATGCCTGCCGGGGCTGCGGGTTGTTTGAAAGAGATACCGCGACCCCGGAACGCAAAGGGCACATGAAGGAACATAGACGGGTTTTAGTCAGTAAAAGTCTGATACTAAGGGCGGGGGAAGTTATTTGATGATTTCCCGTCTATAAAAATAAAAAAATAAAAAAAAAGCCTAGTGGTCCTAAGCACGACTGCTACGCTAGAGGTCCTGGGTTCGATTCCCAGGTCGAGCAAAAAGTGTTATAGGATATATAAGAAATTCTTAGTGGCGGCTCGAATTTTGGATTTGTGCCCGGTTAATGGCAATAGGCTCGCCCCCTATTAAATGGGACCTAAATATACCGGCGAACTGTGGGTGTACATTGGTACACCTCTGCCTAACTCTTTGGGGAATACAGGCGTGACGGTGATGGTGGTGTATATTACTGAACAGCTCAAATATGAACTGTTCCAAATTCCACCTAAGTCATGAACTAACTTATCTACAGGCAGGCAACTTGACGATACCAAACCGCTTTCATACTTAACACTTCGACCCGTTTACGAAGATATTCGTAACGTTTTGGCCGGAATATTGCTACTAAAACTAGGCTTAGATAGGATAAAACCGTATCTTGGCTAAACATTGTAGCAAGACTGGCTATTCTGGCTACTGTATGGAGTCCGGCTATCGTTCAATATTGACGAAGTGTTCATAATATTAAATTTACGGCCATACTGGCTGTGCTCTGCGGTCTACTAAGTCTTAACCACGGAGGCCCGCTAATAATTCCTTGTTACCAGAAAATATAGTCTTTCCTTTTTCAAAAATTGGAACGCTGTCTATTTTTTTTATTTAATGGTCTCGCGTCTATGGCTACTCCTTAAAAAGGTTCTAATACACTTTTTTATTTCTAATATGGAATGGAATATTCTTATAAATTAAATATTGAAAATAGAATAATCTAGTTTACAGATCCAATTTTGTTTTTAATTTGTGGAAAAGTGGTACTTTATCTAGGATTTTTTTTTCAAAACCTGTAAGTCAAGAAGCTGATATAAATATTTAACAATTCACAATGGGAATAAAACATCATCGCACATCGAGTTATTTTTACGGTAAAATTTATGGTATCTAGTAGAAAAAGCTCAACCACAAAAAAAAATTGAAAATCGATAGACCATTGGTGGAATCATCAGTGATCATACAAAAGGTGCAAACATGCAATCGAACATAGAACCGCCTCCTTTTTTTTTTAAGTCGGTCAAAAACTAGCAGTATGTGCGAAGAAATAAGACCCCTTTTATAACGTTAACAAAAACCGGAATATAGGTACTACAGATATTTATCATAAATTCGCTCCAAGTACTATGGCAGCGATGGAAAGTTCGCAAACTCCAACAAGATAATCAACTAAACTCTCAGGTACGAGTAGTCGACAGCAGATAATATTGTTTATCTTTAGTTTGACACCAGATATTACGCGAACTTGGCTTCCTTTTAGCTAACAATCTCATTTTCCAGTTTCGGTACATCTTTCCATAACTAACCAAACTATGTATTAAAGACGGGCCTGTTGGTCTAGTGGTTAGCGGCCCTGACTGCTAAGCCGGAGGTCGTGGGTTCGATTCCCACCCAGGACAAACTTTGTGTGATGAGCATGATTGTTTGTTCTGTGTCTGGGTGTGATTTATCTATAATATGTTTGTATTTATAAATTATATAAATATGTATATCAGTTGTCTGGTTACCATAAAACAAGCTCTGCTTACCTTGGGATCAAATAGCCGTGTGTGAGTTATCCCAAGATATTTTATATATTTTTTAATATAAAAAAAGTAAGTTTGTGTGCTACCTTTTATGGATGCAGGCCGCTTCCAACAGAGAGCTTTGGAAAGCCAAGGAGCAAGGCCTATGTCCAGCAAGCAGTAGACGTCATGCATCTGATATGATATGATGATAAATGATGTTACCTTTCAAGCCAAAACAGCTAAACCGATCATCCTGCAATTTCGCATATACGTTATCACGTGTACGGAAACAGACATAAGGTTACATCCTGAAAAATAGTACTGTTCCAAGCAAAACAACAAAAACGTTCTTACAATAATAGATGGCGCCACGTGTCTTTCGAATCATGATCGGATTTGAAATGTAACCGACATTTTCGCGGTCGGTAGCTAGATTATAGTGCGAAAGATTGGAGGGATGGATGTTTGCTACTCAATTATACCAAAACGGCTAAACAAATCTAAATGAAGGGTACTGAGATAGATTAGGCATAGTCTGACATACCACATATACTTTTACACTCAGGAAAAATATACGGTTCTCGAAGGATAGTAGGTATATCAACTTTGGACACACGGACGAAGTCACAAGCTAGTTGACGGGCCTGTTGGTCTAGTGGTTAGAAGCCCTGACTGCTAAGCTAGAGGTCGTGGGTTCGATTCCCACCCAGGACAAACTTTGTGTGATGAGCATGATTGTTGGTTCTGTGTCTGGGTGGGATTTATCTATAATATGTATGTATTTATAAATTATATAAGTATGTATATCAGTTGTCTGGTTACCATAACACAAGCTCCGCTTAGCTTGGGATCAGATAGCCGTGTGTGAGTTGTCCCAAGATATTTATTTATTTATTTAGTAATCTCATAATACTACACCAATTAATAAGTCTTTTATACGAAGGAGTTTTTAATAAAAATGGGAATTTTCTCATCAATTTTTTTCTAAGAGAACACAAGAATGTGGGCTATGTTAATATACTCGTAGTTTTTCTCATATGTGGCGGTCTCAGCTAATAATAAATATTAGCTGCGACCAAGAATACGAAGTTTATTAGCATTTTATCGAGAAGAAGCTTGTCGACTAACATTCCAGAATGGCCATGTAAGCTCTATTCAAACATAATTAATTTAGCTGTCATATCTTTTTTTTAGCACTTAGCATCTATTGTAGTACTTAAAGTGATTTTATTCATACGTACATCTTCTTCACATTTATACAAACATTGAATTATTGTACTTATTCAAACTGTTATAAAACTTTTTAAGAGTAGGTAAGTCTGGTGTTTCTTCTAACTAGATAGGAACTATTTGGAAAGTGTAAATAGATTAAAAACTAATTTTGTATTGTAATAGCATTCAAAAGTGGTATGTTTAAATCCCATGTGATAGGGCGAGCCTATGGCCATTAACCGGGCACAAACCCTAACTCCGAGCTGCTACTGACAATTTAATTGAAAAACACAATACATTTTTTTGCTCGACCTAGGTATCGAGCCCAAGACCTGTAGCGTAGTAGACGCGCTTAGGACCACTAGGCGAATGAGGTTTTATTATCATGGTATTTTAACACAAAAACGCAAAACTATCTTGAAAAGACACCATTTAAGAACATAGTCTATAACAGGAATAGTTCCCTTTGTTGTTGCTGACGCTACTGCCTGTTCTGTTGACGGTACACTTTCCTCTACGACTCCGTGCAACCACAGGTGCAACCAAAAGTAAATATTGCTTTGCAGGGTCCTAAATATCAGTATTCTGGCATCCTCCCAGTGTTTTACGAGTCAAGCATCGATAGTACTTTGGAATATAGAGAAGTCTGCATTTTAACCGAATAGGTACTCGTAAGTCTTGGAGCTGACGTTTTGGTAAAGTGCTGCGGGGTGGCTTTCACATTATGAAAATGGCAATGCGGGGAAATTGCTTAAGAACTGCTATTTAGGTCTTGGCATCGTACATGTGGTAAATTTGTGACTGCTGTAATTTCTACCTATTTACTAATATTATAAGGTTTAAGTTTCTTTGTTTTTTTTTTGTTTGATCACGCTTATCCTTGAAGCTAAGTGGTTCAATTCTGAAATTGTTTGTGGTAATTGGGAGCTAAGTTATTTTTGATTACTGTGTGCTAGGATAGGATGTATTTCAATATTTAAAAAAAACAGGGACCCGGAAAAAATCATACGACAGAATACGCGGGAAAAACCCAGTATTTTATATTTTAAAGAACCAAACAAGAACAAGAAACCAGAAAATATAGGGAAATCAATGTTAAAATGTTATTATCAACATAACGTTTTAACGTAGCTGAAAAACAGTAGATTACATTTGGAATTTCAAAAAAGTATTTTACCATCGCCAGAGAATTTCATAAAAACCTTCCCAAAAAAAAACAGCACCAAAAAAAACTAACTTCAAAAAGGAAAAAAACAAAAAACACCATTTCATATTCATATCATACAATCATCAAAGTGTTCATTTGAACCGTTAAAACACACCATATTATAAAAGAAACGCGCTGAATAAACGAGAATTTCTCAATTTGTAGGAACGAAAAAACTGGTAATGCAATTTACATGGGAACGTGCCACGAAGTATTATCATACGGAGTCTACCAACATACCTCCAGCTTAAGCATTGTACACAAGATGAGCTCTCTGAATATGCGAATTGTGCGACGGAAATTCATCTTTGTGTTGCTAAATATACTGCATAAATAGACGTCCACAGCGGACTGAAAAACTTGGACTTCAAAGAGCTGCTGTAGTTTGTATGGCTTTAAGTTTGAGTTATAAGGAAGTTTAGTTCGTATGGCGTGGGTAAGCTCAATATTCTCGGAATTGATGATACAGATGCGGTAGTCTGTCTTGTGCTTCTTAGCGTATCGATGGCAAATACGATAACATAAATAATTAAATCCTAATCAATTATCTAATTGGTCTTAAGAGCAACTGCAACGCTAGAGGTTCTGGGATTCCCAAGCTAAAAGTGTTATTGGGTATTTTCTATGAAATTCTCAGTAGCACCTCGGAGTTTGGATTTGTGCCCGGTTAATGGCAATAGACTCGCCCCTTATTACATAGGACCTCCTCTGTCTAACCCTTCGGGGAATACAGGAGTGATGGTGTGTTATAAATAATTAAATGAAATATGTTTAAAATTTTATGTTTGGCCCAAAATGTAGCCAGGCATCATCATCCACCGACGCAGCTATTAGGTCCTCACGTATGCAGGTGAAAAGACATGCGGCACAGGACAAAAAGTGGGCCATGGTCTGCGGAGAGACCGCACAGGCACTGAAGGTCGGTGCCATCTGCGAAACCCCACCGTTGGAGATTCTCTGTGCTTCGTCCGACTTGGGTGCGGAATCTGTTTAAAGTATTCTGTGAAAATCTGCCTCGTTGAATTTGGGTGAGGTTGATGTACTAAAAATAATGTTTTTTTTTAGTGAGAACCCAGACTCCTGCGCTAGGTGTAAAACCAATAATGTGTTTTCCAGGAACCAGTGTCTTCTACTGAGAAGACATGACAAACATGACATGAAGACATGACATGGTGAGGTGTTATTTCACCATTTTTTTCTTTCTTAAATGTTCCTCCTAATTTCTTTGTTTGGACAGACCCCTTGGGCCCCCAGGGCGGGGGTCATTCATTAGGATTTTCCAACTAGGAATAATAAAAGGGATACTTGTACAAGTAAAATAAATGTGTACTACATAAAGGTACAACTCTGCCAATTAGTTAAATAAATTGAACACAAATCATTTGATATACAAACAAACAAATTATCTCTCTCATTATCTTAGCAAAATAATTACGAACCAATACTATAATTAAATTTGATATAGAAACAATAATAAATATTAATAATCAATATAATAGTTTCAGTTTACTAAAACCTGTTATTATTATAATAATTGCTATCTACTGAAATTATTATACTATGATAAACGAGCAGATTCTAAATTGATCCCAGGCAATTTGTATAACTATAGTGCTGAATAAACGTTTATTAGCAGCAAACAGGCCACGCTGAATGTACATAAAACAAAATTTCTTCGTATTGTCGACATGGTATTGAAATTCTAGACTCGCCAGAACTCGCTTCGTTTTACCTTGGTTGAAATTTAGAGCGTCTAGCAAAAGATGTGGACTGCAGAAGGTGTCCAGTAATAACCAATAACGGTTTTTCATAATATCCTGTTAAACATAATGTAAAAATCAGGCTACCTTGAACATATTTATCTACCTATCCTCGAAATTTTAACTATGCTTTAATTACGTAGGTCTAATGGTTCGAAGAACCAATGCAATGGCCAATCTCAACAGTTACGAACTACTGCAATACTTATTACATTTATTTTATTATGTATCTTCAATGCATAATAAAAAAAAACTGCAAAGAAAATTGCAGCTTTTACTGTTGTACCCTAAATATGCGTGCTTACTCCCAAAAACAAGTATTACGTAAATTGGACAAAAGTAATTATAAAAAAAAAACATCGTCTGCAGAACCATTTTTGTAGTCGGTTAAACACGAAAACTGTTTACACACACTAACTTTGTTACGCAAAACCTCAGAGATGCAACGAAACAATTCCTTGCAACGACTAGATCAATTCGATTCCAGCATATGTCGGTACATCCCGGCTTCCATCCAATATGTCAGCACTTTGTATCCGGCTTTGCACTTGGGAATCTAAATCCTTTACGCTCTTTGACTCAGATCTAGATTTTGGCAAGGAAAACTTGGCTAGAAGCCGTATAGAGACTAATATGCGTTGCTTGCAAGCCAAATCCAGATATTCTACAAGACTGTCGTTTTACAAATCCTTGAAAATGTTTTGTGTTCATCTTTGTGACAGTTTTTGAAGAATAATTTTGACGGATTGTACAAGAAGGCTTTGCCAAACTACGGTAAGATGGCCGCAGTCAAATTATTTGGCAAGCAAACTAATAATAAATTGCCCTTTCAAGAGTTCTATCTATTTGATATTAATTTACCTACCTACTTAGATATTAGTACGGCTAATTTACTTTAAAATTCCTAGAATCTCTTTTGACGTAAAATTTCAGTGACTTGAATTCTCCAAATAATAAAGGCATGAACGATTTTCACAACGACAAACTGGATTGACTGTTACCCGACAAAATTGGATTATCATTGACATTATACGCAAATCCTGTGACATGACGCAATTCTCCCCTCATCTGGCAGTTAATGGGTTGGTCGTCAGCGTGTTACAAATCGGGCAATCGGGGCAATCACGACAGCCGACCGCATAAAGCTGCATCCACATTAACGATGGGGCAAACTCGACTTTATTGTCACTTGTTCCATGACACGCAACGAATATGGCCTTATTCTTCTTAATCATTTAGGTATGTCATATTCAGTCCTTTTGAAGTTTAATTACTTGACGGGGTAACCAGATACCTTTTGTAGGTGTATATGTATGGGGTATATGACGTTTAAAAGTGCCCTTTTTTTTAGATTATGTGATTGTTTAATATAATGATTTAATGAAGTGTTTGATAAAACATTACTGTTTCACTTCTCTGGCGAGATTCATTTCATTCATCCATTTTCATTTGGCGGTTTTCATTTTCAGGAGTTCGTAGTTAGGATTGGTGCCCGGTTAATGACAATAGGCTCGCCCCCTATTACATGGGACCTAAAATTACAGGCGAACTGTGGGTGTACATTAGTACACCTGTGCCTAACCCTTCGGGGAATAAAGGCGCGATGGTATGTATTCATTCCAAGTATTCATCACAATTATTCATTCCAAGGATTGTAAGTTAAGAAAGTATTTTGGATAAAGCTGCTATAATCATTTCATAAAGAGTTTTTACGAGCGCTCAGTCATAAGCATTGATTTCGCTCTAAAATTCTACTAAAAATACTTCTTTGTTTTCGCTTACAGAAATAAGAATTGGCTCCGCTTATTTATAAAAGAGAAATTGGACTGCCTAAAGCTACTCCGTCAAATATCTAAATTGCCCAAGGCTCCAGTAGCGATTGATTCCTGTCTCGGTAAAATCGTGCAAATAAAAACGAAGACTATGAATATGTCCCAACCAACCAATTTGTTTTATGCCCCAACAATAAAAGCGGGCTGACTGCGAAACAATCATCTAGAATTGGCTACAGGTTTTTAAAATGTACCCAGGTATCTACTTTTTTTTTACATAAGTAATACATAAATGCAGTAGTTTTTTAAATAAAATACAGAATTAAGTTAGTAGCCTGGCTCGTTGGCCTAGTGATCCAAAGCGTGATTGCTACGCTAGAGGTCTTGGTTTCGACTCCCAGGTCGAGCAAAGTTTTATTAAGTTTTTCGGGGTTAGGATTTGTACCCGGTTAATGGCAATAGGATGGCCCCCCTAACCATACCGGCAAACTGTGGGTGTACTTTGGTACACCTCTGCTTAACCCTTCGGGAAATAGGCATGTAACTTGGTATGGTTGGTGTGGTATGTAAGTTAATATTCTCCCGATCAAATTTCGATAGCCGCGGTCAATCGCTAAAACCAGATTAGCCGATACGCAGGAGATATTGTACACAAATGTATGCACGAACACAGGTGCATTCCTTCTTACCGTACTCTCATAGTCCGATGGGATGGTAATCCGACACGACCGGGGAGAGATCAGGCGCGGGATCAAAGGCTTTACGTGCTTCCAAACTCTGAAGTTTGGAAATAGAATGGTAATAACATAGTAGTTTAGGATTTAATTACCATACATTTTTAAAGGTTAGAACAACTTTTCTTTGAGTCAAAAAAGGGTTTCTTCAGTATTGTATTATACTTAAACATAATTGAATGATCATATTTTTCTAATAAGTACTAACACGAGAAGAATGATAAATTGGCTTTGTACTTTACAGTAATAAGTGAGCCAATGAGCAAGGCAGGTCGCTTCCAACCGGTTCTGTTGGAAATCTATGGGGAAGGCCTATGTCCAGCAATGGATGTCCTGCGGTCGATACGGCGAACGAACTTAAAGGGATGCGATTGGAGAGGTCTACGTATAGCAGTGGACTGTTGCAGACTGATGATGATTATTTATATTATATTCGTTATACATGCAAACTTAACTATTGTTAATTTTTTGTTCTAAAATCATGCATTGAAGCTTACCCATTTTTGGTTTCTACATTATAATTGGACGTCGTTACGCAAAAATGATCCAACCCTCAAAGTGTAGATACGCAAAAAGCATCCAACTCTCAAAGTGTCACTTTGAGAGTTGGATCATTTTTGCGTATCTACACTTTGAGGGTTGGATCCTTTTTGCATAACTACGTCCAATTATTATAGTCAAAGCTTTGAAATATTATGTTCATTAATCATCATCATCATATCAGCCGCAGGACGTCCACTGCTGGACATAGACCGCCCCCATAGATTTCCAAAAGGACCGGTTGGAAGCAGCCCGCATCCAGCTTCTATAGCGTCATTTATGTTCCATTACGTTGACATTAATTTTATTTATTTCAACACAAGTATTTTAAAGCCATACAAGGTAATTTGTATGATCATACCGTGTACATATTTATGAGCTCGATATTTTAATCAGAATCTGAATGATCTCGTTATTTTAAATTGCGTGTTTGGTTCATGTGATCCGCAAATTGGGATATACAAGTACTTTCTGTAGCTACAGTCGGTGTCAAATTACCGGGACGGGGGATGAACAGACAGTTCAAAGTAGATTGGGTTGGTTGGGTTGTTGGTGGTTGTTGGTGGTGGTTGGTTGGTTGGTTGTTGGTTGAGTTGGTTGAGTTGATTGTTGTTGTTGGTGGTTGATTGTTGTAGTTGTTGGTTGTTGTTGTTATTATTTTGACTGTGGGTGTACATTGGTACACCTCTACCTAACCCTTCGGGGAATACAGGCGTGATGGTGATATTAACAACAAAGTTTTTTTTTAGAATAACAGTTGTGTGTCTTCATTGTTCAATTTGAAATGTCTCTTGTGTTATATCTCGACAAGCAATACCCACCGGTGTCACTTGCGTTAAGTTATATCTTTGATTACTCCCGTGAGTCGTTCCATATTGTTACAAAGCCTATACCTTCTGCAATAAACGGGCTATATGCAGCAATTAGATTATTATAAATCAAACTAAGTAATTCATGAGATTAGAGTGTTCATACGAATAAACTCTTCAGTTTTATATTACTACATTTATAAAAAAAAAAGAGATTGTGTGCTTGGTTAATTGCCATAATGGCCGAGTGGTTAATGAACCCGCCTCCCATGCTTGAGATAATGAAATCGAAACCTTTTGAACGGTATGTTTATCAAGATAATTTTGACACAGACTCCATTACAAGTCCAATCAAATATCGAGGACACACAAAAGCGTTTAAAATAAGTGCCTAGCCAATTGTCGTCACGATCGACTTCCAATTTTAAAATTGGAATACGTCGAACCGTCGTTTCATTGGGTGATTCAACTCGTACACAAACTTTCTGAAGCTTTCGTAGTAATTGAAACTTAATCCATCAGTCATACGATGTTTATTTTCATTGAGTGACTGCCCCCGTTGGTCACGAGGTCGCGTGTGCGACTACTGACCGTGCGCCCTGGGTTCACAAAATTATTATTGTGTTTTTCCATTGGGAATTTAAAATCACTTGTGCACTAGAACATCTCCTGCTTATTTCGCTAGTCTCTATTGAGATGCTAATCTCACCTAGTCGGCTAGTCTCTAACTAGCCACCGTGACCCAAATTGGTCTAAAGAATATTGCTGTTATTATTTATATTCAAATAGTTTATGCCTGCACCTTCATCCGCGTAGAAGTTATGTAGTTATAAGGCCGCTTTCACATTAGGACGTTAGCAGCGCGACAGTAGCGCGGCAGAAGTACATTTCTTTACATTACAAGAACAGATCAAAGTTTAGGTCAGTACGGCGCACTTTATTTTAAAAATAGAAGCTGTGAAGCCGCGCTGCTAAAGTCGCCTAAATGTGAAAGCGGCCTAACACAAAACAGTTATCCACAGCAATAGAGAGGCTTTCTAACAGTGGAAGAAGTATGATAATTAGACCAGTATTTCCAGAGATTCCGTCTTACAAACCTCGTATATATTTGTACCAGCTTTTTCTCACGACTCGTCCGCACGAATTTTCTTCTTTTTTTTTGTAAATAAATGACGTACCTCGTTAATAATGTACCTTTACATACGTGAAAGATGTTTTTTTAAATTGGTTAAGAAGTTTTTGAGTTTATCCATTTCAAATAAGAATACGAATCTTTTCTCCTTATAATAATAGTCAAGATAGAACTTCCTAGTGTTTGATAGAACTTCGTAAAGTGTTCGAATTCGATTTTCAAGTCGAGCACATCGAGTTAGAACTTTGATGTCTTAAAGCGTTTGCGTACTGCACCTGATTCGATTCCGAGTACAACGTTTAAGTTTCATCCGAATTGAAAATCTTTTAAATCCAGACGACGTCAAGTTAAGAAGTATTATTCTGTAACCACATTCCTAAGTAAAGTGAGCGCAATGTGACCTGAGAACTAGGTGAGATGACAGTTCTTTACTTAATATTATCAAAAGAGGTTTTTACTAAAGATAGGAATACCAATAATCGTAATAAATAAATGAGTTCCAAATTCAAGCCGCAATCTAGCTTCAATATTCCAAGGCCGAATTCTCGTAACGAATAAAACGTTCAAACTCTACTCGCAATCTCACCGACAATCAATGTCAAAAACTAATAAAAAATTACGGCAATTTAGTGGTATTTTTAACAAAATTCAGACTGAGTTCAAGCGATCATTGTTAAACTTACGGGAATCTTATTCCCCCACTCATACAAATAATAGTAATTACTTCGGTTATATCAGACCAACATTTGTCAGATGCAAATAGCTAGCAATGTGCAAATTCTACCATCACGCCTGTATTCCACGAAGGTTTAAGCAGAGGTGTACCAATATACACCCGCAGTTCACCGGCCCAATGTTTAGGTCTCATTTAATATAAAGAGCTTACAACAAAATACATTTACGATAAAAAATCTTATCAGTCAGCTTACCATTCATTCAAATTGGGGTGCGAAGTACATTTATTTACTCATTTATTAATATTAACACTTCAATGTCGACCCCTTACAGAAGACTGAACAGTTTTCTTTGAGTCTGTTTCATTAATTGTTGCTACTCTTGATCAAAGGACAAGTGACGCCACCCGCGAAATTACTGCGATTCTGTGTTGGCGCTGCTGTGATTGCATTCTCTTTGATAATCTTCTTTTTAGGTGACTTGAGTTTATGTGGCTTTTGTAGAATTGTGCCATGACTTTCATTCAGTAATAACGTTAATAAATTGTCTTTATTAACCGACTTCAAAAATAGGAAAAGGTCATGTATTTTTTCTTTGTTTTTTATTTAATGTAGGTAATGTAGGATTTCTCCGAAATTTCTGTGCCGATTTGCATAATTTTTGTTTTCATACTCCTGAGGTGGTCCCATATTAATTACGTAAAAAATCTAATGTCGTCCTTCGGGAAATAAAAATTAAACACATTTGCTGGTTAGCTTATTAAGTGTTACCGTTTCTTAATGGAGTTGGATAATACATAACAAAAATACATACAAAAGAGACAAACTAAATTTATTTTTCACATTGTAGTTTCAAAAGTCGGTTTTAATTTGTGTGTGTTATTTTTTGGGAAGTATAGTATGGAGAGCCTTTTCAACATAATAAAAATGCCATAAAAAGATCCACTTACCCCAAACTTAATCCAAGAGCAAAGATTCTTTCAAGATAAAAATAAATGACATAGCATAAAATTGAGCCATGAGGTCGCATTGATTCACTGCCTTCCATTGTACGAAGATTGAAAGAGATAGCCGCACACCAGATTAGGCTATATAGCCCAAAGTCATTGAATCGAGTACACATAAGGCTATGAGCCTCATTGGAAAACCCTATGGTGGGTCCACACGATACAGACTTAACATAGACTTCTATTGAATTTTGTCTGTAGAACAAATCAGTACAGACAAATGTCGGTGTACCAGAAAAGTCGGAAGTCTGCGTACATGTCTGTACGATTGTCGGAGCAAAACTCATGATTATTGAATTACTTAATTTATTAATTCATTGATTAATTTATTGTACTATAGATATAGTTCTTTCATCGTCAGCTTAATTCCGATTTTATACTAATATATTGATTTTAAGTGGAATAAATTGGTCTCCATTGAAAATCGAAGTCTGAAGTGATGAAAACTCTGCACAGACATTTGGTAAAGACCTCTGAGTAAACATTTTTACTCAGAGTTTATAGTCTGTGCAGATATCTGTACATACAAAAGTCTGTATCGTGTGGACCCACCATTACGTACTCGAAATGTCTGTGGTTTATTGGAATCTAGATAAATAGGCATGGAAAAGGGATTTCGGAAATTTTCCCAACCTTTTAACAGGTAGCTGATTCGTAATTTAAAAAGATTGCCCACGTTTTGGTTGATCGGCCTCTTTTGTCGTAACATTTGAGTTGATAAAGGTTTAGGGAGATGACCGTCGTCTGGACGATAGATCAGCCCCCCTAGCCAAGTCACAAACGATAAACGCAAACGCTGAGTAGACTTTAATAGATCTTCAACTTTATATGCTTGGTTTTAAGTTGAAGATCTAATGAAGATTGCATAGCGTTTTCGTTCGTTCCAGTCGCTAACGCTTAGAAATCTTTAATAGATTTTCAACTTAAGGCTCTTGGGTATTAAGTTGAAAATCTATTGGTACCTACCGAGCGTTTACGATTATCGTTTGTGACTTGGCTAGGGGGGCAGGGACTCTATCGCCCACGCTGTTGTCACTGTGCACTCGAACATCGCTAAAGGAAGAGGGAGTCCGGAGGCAAAGAAGAGAGAGCTCAGAAATGGGCCACACTAGATGGGTCGCGAACGTCAAGCGTAGCAGTTCTCGCGGCCTGCACAAGCGGAGTTTTTTAGTGGGTGCAAGACCCACATAACCACATCGGCGTCGTCTTCCCGCATGGTGTGGTATGCGTTAGGGATTTTCTATGTTGAATAGAAATAAATATAAAATAGGATGACTGTCTTGTTCCACTAAAGAAAATTGACTTGGGAATGTCGAACTTAGAAACAAGTTTATGTCGGACGAAAACAAAATGAGTTGGCCTTTTCCCGATAATGTAAACAAATTATTTATTATTTTATGACAAAAAAAACCAGATGTCGGCAAAAACAAACAAAAAATACTCTTTTGCGATCGGTAACTTAATTCTAGTGTTTTCATAAACGCTCAAGGGACCGGCAAATTGAGGTTTTTTTTATCTAAAAATACTTATCAGAGCAAAAAAACGATGCTATGTGGCACTAATATTATATACTGAACCTACTTAGGGCTTTCGGCCGCTTTGACACAGATGTTATCTTAAATCTAGGTCTAGCTTGTAGTACCTACCCAATTTTTACCGAAAACGTTTTAGTTTACAAGGTAGGCGTACACCTTAATAAAACCTATTTCCATATTAATTTATTTCTACTTTATCTTAATAAAATTCACCAAGGTTCTAGAATACTTTGTAGGCGTTTTCAAGTACCTATTACGGTAATTTATTTCACTAAATAATATGAAAAAGAAATTATGAGTAGAAGTGTAAGTGAGTATGAAAGTCTATTATGAACTTAGGTTATTTTATATGAGAAAAGTTTTATGAGAAAACGAGAATAATGAACATTATTATAAATACTAGTTCGTGCCCGTAACTTGGTCCGCGTGAACAGCAATTATCTCAGATTTACATGAAGTCGCGGTTTAAAAATATAGCCTATATATTTTCTTAAGGCACAAGCTAAGCCTGTACAAAATTTCATGAAAATCGGTTAAGTAGTTTAGCCGTGAAGGCGTAACAAACAAACAAACAAATAAATAAATTAACTCACTCTCGCATTTATAATATTAATATGAATTTTAATTCATGTTCATAGCTGTTCAACGAAAAGGTCCGGTTTATGCAAAGACGCGGCAATAAAAGGGATTATGATGAGTTCGTTCCTTTTAAATATCCATAATAATCATCCTTCTCCGCTTGTATTTAAAGGAGTTTATCGCAATAAGGAGATCTAAGCCTTTAATTATGGTTGAGTAAGCATAAAGTTTAATAAAGGTTTGTTTGTAATTAAAGAAGGTTAATTAAACCATCTTTCTTTAATTTAGGAGCACTTAATAATAATAATACCAGCCTATTATTTTCTCAATGCAGGGCAGAGGCCTCTTCTCATGCAGAAAAGGCACGTGGATTGATCACCACACTTGCTTAAGGCGGATTGGCGATTTCAGAACATAAGGCGATTGGTACACTGCCCCGCATCACGAAGAATGGTGCGCGACAACGTAGTTTTTGTGATCTGTAACACTGCGCGTGAATACGTTTTCAGTGTTTTGAATTACGCGTGCTTTCTATACAAACGCAGATGCTTACTCGCAAACAAAGTAAGAACACGCACGCCTGCGCCACGCTCTGTGATGCGAGGCAGTGTGCCAATCGCCTTAATCATAAGTTCAGGATTCCTCACGATGTTTTTCTACACCGATGTCAGTGATGTAGTAGTCTGACTTAGAGAGCATGAGAAATTCGTGCGTGCGCGATCCCGACGCCTTAATCACTGGACCATCACATTACACATTAACACACACACACATTGACATTAACTGTAAATTAAACTAAATGTAGAGAACATTAATTAGAAAGTACTTTTGTAGTATGTGAATGTACTCATTAATCTTAACTTCCTAATCCTAACTTATATTATAAATGCGAAAGTAAGTTTGTTTGTTACCTTTTCAGGCCTAAACCACAGAA
This sequence comes from Caradrina clavipalpis, assembly GCA_932526535.1. Lineage (NCBI taxonomy): Eukaryota > Metazoa > Arthropoda > Insecta > Lepidoptera > Noctuidae > Caradrina > Caradrina clavipalpis. The sequence goes on from OW052098.1 coordinate 13,228,102, forward strand.
CCGATCATCCTGAAATTTTGCATATACGTTGTCAGATGTACAGAAACGGACATAGGGTACCGCAAATCCTGAAAAAAGTACTGTTCCTGAGAAAAACAACAATTACGATGTTATGATAATAGATGGCGACACAAGTCTTTTTTAAATCATAATTACATTTCAAATATAACTGACATTAAGCCGCGGGCAAAAGCTTAAGTTACCTATAAAAAATTATGTGGGCTCTGGAGTCCATACCTATTGCTATTTATAATTTAACATTCCCTTCAAATTATTAATTTTAAATACATATTCATTTTCAGATGGAGAACGTTAAACGGCCTACAGTAAATTATTGCTGTTTAAAATTACTGGTTACGTCTGGCATAGACTTGAGAATTACGCAAAACTCCTAAATTATCCCACGGGATCACAAAAACGGATTAAAAAGCGTATGTGTTAAGCTAGATTAATATTTATGTGGGTGCTAAATTTCGGCTTATGCCGCTACGGCGTAAAAGAGTAACAACATTCCGACCATTAATTCTTACAGACTTTCGCGTTTACAATAGTAGTATAGAAAGGATGGGAAGAGGGAGTGCACCTGTACGCACGCACTTGTGCACTATAATATCTCCTGCGTACGTGGCTAGTCTGCATAAAGATTAACCGCCGTGGCCGGAATCGGTCTGGTGAATTATAATTACATAGAATGGAGGATAGATAAAAATTCCAAGGATTGGATTGTATCGTAAAGTGACAAAACCTTCATGGCAAACGTATTCTAGAAATAGAAATAGAATACATTTTGTGTAAAAGCGCTTTTTATACGGCTTTCCCAAAATAGAAATTCACAGTCCATCTCACGCTCACTTCATCTTAATTCACCGAATGAATTTTCCCAGAATAAACCAGTACATCTAGCTGCGAGGACACGATAATACCCTACGTCGTAATATACGAATATTTTTCTACATTTCAACATGAAATTAAACTTTATTGAGAAATATATTTTTGGTACCCCAAAATACAGACGCTTAGTGGTTTGGATACCATCGTACATCGTGTAAAAATAAAACAAATATATAGGTAGCTACAATACTAAATTAATGACAGTAATCAAACATACATACCTAGACCACGGTAATATAATAATACAGTAGTGTAACTCGGCCGCATGATAGAAATAAATGCCTACAGCCGCGCGGTACGTAAACATGCGTTAGGGCTACCCGTCTCCAGCATTTTAATTACATTTGCCTACTTTCTGTTTCTATTTAGTTTTGTGATTGTAAATATCCTTTTTATATAAATAAATGAAATACTTTGTATATTGAATAGGAAGTGTTCAATAAAAATGCGTGTTGTTTTTTGATTGGTAGATTTAATTAAAAAAACATGTTTTTGTTTGAAAATCAAATCGGGCTTATAAATTTGCGACCGAAAAATATTTGCGCCTCGACTGAGTCGTACGAAATGCTTTATTGTTAAATTTTAAAGTATAATTTAAAACAAATTTATGTCTGGATGCGTTATTGACGAATTCATACAACCAAAAACAGCACAATATTTCCTACTCGTCATATTAACTGATTTTTAGAGAAAAAATCGCGCGGTTATTGTTAAAAAAACAACACACCGTCCGTTCGACACTGCGGTACAGCCGTGACTGTATGCACCCGGCGCGCACCCCAAGAGCGAGGCGCGTAGGTATAGCTCGCGTTTCGTCCGTTTGTATGAAGTTGGAGTACTGTATTATTATATTACCGTGCCTAGACCCACTTTGACCAAATCAAAACACATTAGTGTCTAAACGTATTTAGAACATCATTGCGTCCCTAGTTACATTGTTAAAAGGTGACAGAATGATAATTTAAATACATTTGACGGGCCTGTTGGTCTAGTGGTTAGTGGCCTTGACTGCTAAGCCGGAGGTCGTGGGTTCGATTCCCACCCAGGACAAACTTTGTTTGATGAGCATGATTGTTTGTTCTGTGTCTGGGTGTGATTTATCTATAATATGTATGTATTTATAAATTATATAAGTATGTATATCAGTTGTCTGGTTACCATAACACAAGCTCTGCTTAGCTTGGGATCAGATATAGTGTTGTAAAAATGAGCGCTGAGCGTCGAGCGCTGAGCGCTGAGTCGGCGCTATCGAGCGTTCAAGACTCGAGCGTGAAACGCTCGAGCGTTTAAGACTCGTGAGCGCTGAAGACTCGGGGTACGGCGCTCGAGTGGCGCGCTCGAGCGTCGAAGCGCGACACGAAGCGGGACATGTAGCGGCTACAGGATGCGCGCTGTGCGAGTGAGACAAATGTACTAGCGACTCGCTAGTACATTTGTCTCACTCGCACAGCGCACACCTACCACCTCGATACTCGCTACTTCGCTAGTAGCGAGTATCGAGGTGGCCAGGCCATAGCTCAGAGCGACACGCGCTGCTACATCGGTGGACGCATTCAGACAGACTTCGCGCGACCAAAACAAATAATTTTGTTTTTGACGCGCGTTGCGCTTATAAAAATGATGAATACTGAACAATTTATTAGTGAAGAACTGAGTAGACCAGCAATATGGATGTCAAAACATCCACATCATAAAAATAGGCATATTATAAAAAAAATATGGGAAGAAATTAGAAAGCAGGAGAATTTATAAACCAATAAAGCATAGAAACCTATATAGTACGTCTGCAAAAAGTGAGGCAACTAAAACTTTAACCTCTCTGGGCGAACCGTCAGTCTTCAAGGTCACGTTCCTTCGAACACAGCTCGCGATCATTTAATTTAAAATATGTTTTAATTGAAAAGGATGGCTTGTAGCGTGAAGGGATGTCATAGCAATCCAGGCAAACAGAAAAAATGAGATCAAATTACATTTAACAAATAAGTAATTACATTTAATAAATTATTTTTTCTTCGATCATCAAACAAACAAATTAATATTCTAACTTATCTCAATACAGTGTTTCTATTTAAGAAATAAATACCCACATTGCTTTCAATTTTGTTCAAAATGTTATATCATCGTACCTACTCAATAGCGTAAACAGTAGCTAGGTACTTACATAAAAAAAAATGTGTACCTACTAGGTACTTACGCTATTGAATGCGATATAACATTTTACCAGTTTCGACAAATGAATTTGGCATTAGGTAGGTATTAACAACTTACCACAAAATCATTTTCTTTAAGATAATAAACTTGTTTTTTTAGTTTCGTGGTCAGTAGGTTGTACCTACCTAGGTACGTAAAAAAACATTTTTCACCTAAAAGCCCGTAAAAGTATGAAGGGAAAATTGAACTAAATTTTTGGGTGTTGTGTTCCATTACATTGACTAAAGATCAGCATATCAGCTGTCGATACGCGCAAGGGTCTACGACCCTCGTGCGCCGGCGCCGTAGGTACACGCTTGCGTTTCGCCCGCTGCGCAAGTTAGGTATGTGAATTGAAGTGACTACTATTGGATCGAGGTCGTTTCCGAGTTTATCGGGGGAATGTATCGGGGTAGATCCTATATTCATAGTAAAGAGTGTGAAATTCGCCAAGTTCTCCCCTTTTCCGGTTAACTGAATAAGACGCGTGACGTGTAGTCTATGTATACTAGAAAGGTTTAGGTAGTTAACTAAATGTAAACAAAACAAACCACGTGACTCATGGATGCTAAACCTTTCACTTCAAATTTTAAAATCGTATTATTTAAAGTCGTATAATAATAGGCTCTAGTCTATATCAGAATTTGAGGAACTATCTGCCACGTTAATAATAAAACGTTCAGTGGTATTATCAATCATTTTATCAAATTTAAACATTTTCTGTTCTTGTTTTATTATATGACCCTCGCAATTTTCAAAGGCGCCTGGTTAATCGACTAAACGTAATACCTGCAATTTTAGTTGCCATACTACATCACGGGCGTACTCTTCAATTTAGCGACGTTATCTAATTCATCGTATCTTCTAAAAGGTTTTGGGAACCTGTCTTTTTAGGCTCTTTACAATAGACAGATTACAAAATATTATACTATTTTATAAAACTAACAAAAAAGTGGTGACCAAACAATGACATCTATGAAGAGTAGTTTACGAATAAATGAATAAGTTTAACATACATTAATAAAAGAGAAAAGTATCGCATAAATCGAAATTAGAATTGATTTTGTTGTAATTAATAATAATAATAATAATTCTCCTCCAGGCCGATTCCGGCCACGGCGGCTAACCTTAATGCAGACTAGCCACGTACGCAGGAGATATTATAGTGCACAAGTGTGTGCGCAAACACAGGTGCACTCTCTCTTCCCTAACTCTCATAGCCCGATGGGACGGTAATCCGACACGACCGGAGAGAGATCAGGCGCAGGACCAACGGCTTTACGTGCTTTCCGAGGCACGGGGGTGTCACACCACCAACTTCCAAACTCCGGGCTGCTACTGAGAAATTCCTAATGGAAAAACCCAATAACAATTTTTGCCCGACCTGGGAATCGAACCCGGGACCCCTTGCTCAGCAGTCGCGCTTGCAACCACGAGACCAACGGGGCAGTCGGATTTTGTTGTAACGTATTTTTAAACAAGGAAGTGTCAACTATAAAAAACCTTTTCTACGATTTGTTTACCTTTAGTTCCTTTCTAGTATAGGTTCTTCGACTCAAATCGGCTCAGATCAAAAAAATAGATCGGTAATCATTATTATCGGCGTGTTTGCATATTTCCCATAAGTTATCATTATTTTATTTATTGTTTTGCGTTCATAATGTCGAGTCAGTCGAAAGTTTCTCATGAAATGGAAAACGATAGCGTTATCAATATCATTAGTGATACTGAGAATGTACGAGATGAGAAGTTAGAGGTGAATTGATCTTGCAGAAATTGCAACCATCTTAGATCCCCGTTTGAACAATTATTATTTTATGAATAGAGGTAAACCAGAACCTTTAAAATAACTGAAATAAATAACAAACTTTGTCGAGACTCGCGCTCAAGGTCGACTCGAGCGTCGAGTTCGGCGCTATATTGAGCTTTTTTTTTCTAAACGGTCGAGCGTTGACTCGAACGTTTCTAAACTGCTCGAGCCGAGCGTTGACTCGAGCGTTGACTCGAGCGTTAACTCGAGCGTTGACTCGAGCGTTGACTCGAGCGTTGACTCGAGGGTTGACTCGAGCGTTTCTAAACTGCTCGAGCGTTGACTCGAGCGTTTCTAAACTGCTCGAGCGTGGACTCGAGCGTTTCTAAACTGCTCGAGCGTGGACTCGAGCGTTTTAGCGCCGACTCGAGCGTATTTACAACACTAATCAGATAGCCGTGTGTGAGTTGTCCTAAGATATTTATTTATTTATTTTATTTATTTATTTAGCACTAAATATGTTAAGTGATTTTGGTGAAAGCAGGCCCTACTATAAGTAGTTTTTAATAAGACAAATTTTGTTTTTGTAACTGTAACTGTGGACCATTAAAATTATTCTTTAAAGCAATTTAGTTTATCCTACTTATCGTTAAAAACGACTGTGAACAAACAACATTGTCTTTTCTAACAGATTACGTAACTATTATTTTAAGTCAAAGATTTTTGAAGACAAAATAGATTAAGGGCACCCAACAATAAACAAATTAAAGTTCGTGTTTTGTTTTACTTCGTGGCTAAAAGCTTTGAGATTTTGGACTGAGTCAATATTATTAGGAACGTTTCTCGTGTAACAGTAATGATGTGTCAAGCCTAATTGAATCACGCTCAATTTATTACAATAACGAAAGGAAATAAAGACTGTCATGTTTATTTGATGGAAAAAAAGAGAAACTATATTCCGGGCAGTCATGCTGACAGGCACGGAAACGACTTTTTCCAATTTTGGGACTTAGCGTGTTGCAAATAAAAATTGATTTAGCTTGGGGTGGTTATTCAAATTGGGTATTTGAATCATTAGGTATTATTTATTACTTGCTGACTGCCGGCAAACTTCGTACCGCCAATAAAAGTTGTCTGAACTTACTTCTTTATATTTTCTCACCGTTTAAACCTTTCCTGAACTTCCACAAATATTTCAAAACCAAAATTAGCCAAATCGGTCTAGCCGTTCTCGAGTTTTAGCGCGACAAACGAACAGCAATTTATTTCTATATACATAGTTTATACATATTTTGGAACCAAAACATCTATACCTACTAATATGTATTTTACACATAAAGTAAAGTTTGTAGTTTGACTTTTCTTCTTTTTTTTAAGAGGTAAGCAAATTTTTATTTCTGAAAGGAAGCTACGATAGTAGTCAGTGCCATTGTCTGCCTCTTATGGTTTAATTGCCGTCCCCATGGACGAAATCACGGGCAGAAGGTAGTTTGTAATATTGTAACTTCTATCATCAGCTTACAGCAAAGGGCACGGAAAGGCAACTCGTCTCCCCAAAGTGTGAACATTACTTAAACCCTAATTACATAAGCTTAAGGTTGCTTTTAAATTATAAATACTCCATTCTATTTCAACATGAGTTAAAATACACCAGAGACCTTAAATGCTAATATATAATTAGATCTAAAGATCCCTTTGAAACGTTCTAAAATTCTTTGAAAAACGAAAGATAATTAATTTACATTCTACCGGTATATCCCTTACTTAATTAGCTCATTAGGGATTGAACAAAATAAATGGGTTTCCATTCACAAGGGTATTAGATTTTCTCCAAATCAGAGATCTACTTTATATTGAAATTGTTAATTGATTAGTAATCTAATCGTAATCAGAGCGCTCGAATGTTTCTCGGAATTCGTATGTTCATACTTTTCCATTTCCAGTTCAAAGAGTACGATGAAATTGGAATTTTGGGGTTCTAATACCTCTAATCGAATGTTCGCATTAGTTAATTGGATAGACAGCGGTTCGGCTGTGAACAGTTTCCGACCCTTGGGAATCGAGTGAATGCTCAAGAGGTTATTTTACCATATAAATGCCATGTTTTTGTTTTCATTACTGTGTTATAAAGCTTGTTTTTTATGTTTATTTGAGGCTGGTTGGTATGTTGTTGTGTTTAATATTGATTGTCTTTTTTGACTGCTCATTTGGTTTTGTACTCGTAAGTTCGATTTATATTTTATTTATTTATATGTCGTGGGTTCTATTCCAAAATTATACATAGTTTTGTTGGATTTTATTAATACCAATTTTTCTGTAGCAGCCTGAAGTTAGTAGCATGATCTCCCCGTGCATCTGAATCTACGTAAAGCCTTTGGTTCTGCATTTCATCAGACTATGAGAACGGGGAAAGAGAGAGTAATCCTGTGTACACTCTCTTGTGCACTATAATATCTTCTGCGTTAGTGCGTTAGTTCTAGTCAATAATACTGGATCGGTGAGATCGAGAGAGTATTATTGATTCATCATCATCTACTGCTGGACATAGGCCTTCTATAATAATAGATATAAAGATCAGTCCTGCGCTGCCTGCCTAAAAAGCAATTTCCCACGTCCTTTGCTTGGTCGTCGGTCCAACCTCGTGTTCACGTGTTCGTGCGTAGTCACCGCTCGAGAACCATTATTATTGACTACTCTTAGTTAAAGTAAAACTACAGAAATCTGTCCGATTGTTTACTTAGACTCACAGCACATGGACAAATACACTTTTTTATTGGGAAAACCTTTTTGAACCGTACGTTATTCAATGAAAAATAGTGACCAAAACGAACAATGATTTTCTTTAACTCGTGCCAACCTTTCCAATTACCAAAAATCGCCAATCATCTTCGGAATTCTTTGTCCGCACAACCGGAAAGGGCCTTCAGTATCCTAATGGTCCCCTAATGGGTCCACATCGTCCCTATGTTCATTATATTCCCGCTTCGATGAAATTGTCTCGATAAAGCAAATAATATAATCATTTATCTTATTGATAGGCATTTTATAAAAGTATTGTATAGGTTTATGTGAAGGCAAGTTCTTTTTTTTTGGGAATTTTATAAATTGAATGCTGTTTACCTTTTTGACTGGATGGTCGCAAGACTGCTAAATGTGTGGGTACTTATGTATGTGTTGGAACTTAATTCGCAGGTCAGGCAAAGCGTCCTTGGGTGTTTCTAGTAGAAAATAACTTCGCCGTTGGTCCCGGCTGTCATTCATCAATCTTTGACGAATGGGTAGATAGAAGCCTGACAGTCTGACAACTAATCTTACCAAGGGGTCGCATAGGCAGTCACTCCATAGAAAACACTGGTACTCACTTGCATCTGGTAAGGCTGGAAGCCGGGGCTAACATAGTAGTCACGCCTGTATTCCCCGAAGGATTATGCAGAGGAGTACTAATGTACACCCACAGTTCGCCGGTATATTTAGGTCCCATGTAATAGGGGGCGAGCCTGTTGCCATTGATCGGGCACAAATCCAAACTCCGAGCTGCTACCGAGATTTTTTATGGAAAAACCCAATAACACTTTATTTTGCTCGACCTGGGAATCGAACCCAGGACCTCTAGCCTAGCAGTCGTGCTTAAGACCACTAAGCCAACGAGGCGGTAGTGTAAAGGCTATCCAGATGATGACAAATCAAATGCTATAAAAACGACAAAATCTTTACAATATTTATTTAATTAAACCTTACACAACAAAAAATACAAAGGCGAACTTAATGCCAACTTTACAAAACAAGAACTTATCAGAAACCTCATTTGTATTAAGAGTACTTACGTAATAACTAACATTGGAACTCAGTTTCTCAACAGGTCGGTAACTTTTATTATTTCTATATTGTATGGGTACCTTTAGCAATTGAATGCAGAAATAATAAAACTTTTCTACCGCACAAGAACATAAAAAGAAAACATATTAATTAATTTTCTTCCAGCTTCTAGTACTTGTTTATGCTTTGTTTCATAACGTACAATAAACTACTAGCTTTTGCCCGCGACTTTATCCTCGTAAATATCGGTTATCGCGATCGCAGAGAAAATAATTCAATTTCAAAATTCAATCATAATTCAAAAGACATGTGGCGCCATCTATTATCGTAGAACGTTATTGTTATTTTCGTCGGGAACAGTACGTTTTTTCGGGATGAAAGGAATTTATATAATTATGTATAAGGCTCTATTTGCGTTTCTGTATACCTACCTGACAACGCATAAGCAAAATTTCAAGATGAAGATGGTTTAGGCGTGAAAGTTAAGTTTCTTACAATAAACTCAATAGATTACAAATCCTGACTGCCTCGTTGGTCTAGTGCTCCTAAGCGCGACTGCTACGCTAGAGGTCCTGGGTTCGATTCGCAGGTCGAGCAAAAAATGATATTGGGTTTTTCTATGAAATTCTCTGTAGCAGCTCGGAATTTGGATTTGTGCCCGGTTAATGGCAATAGGCTCGCCCCCTATTACATGGGACTTAAATATACCGGCGAACTGTGGGTGTACATTGGTACACCTCTGCCTAACTCTTCGGGAATACAGGCGTGATGATGTATAGATTACAAATAAAGCTTATATGTTCAAATGCTTGAGAACTTCGTACAAAGTTGGCAGCTGTTGGCAATCCAGTTGCAAGAATTGGTAATATTCAAAAGTAGTTTAGATTTTCTGCATTCAAATGCGAAGAGTTTCCTAGCTGATGAGAATTCTTCAAACGTAGATATTCAACTGAGTCAAAGTGAACGAAATTACATACCGTACCAACTTTATATTTTTTTCTTGCTTTTGTTTTTATGGCTTACCTATTTTTGTTTCTCTATCTTGTACTTGTAGGTTGACAGTTGTGTGACAGTGACAGATACATATAATGTTTAGCCAAAACACGTAATAAATATCTTTTTTTTTTGTGAATATGCTTTAATGGACTATCGGGACACAAGACACCGGAAACACACATGTTTTTGTCGCATTGTCTGGCGTAATGGTACATGTTACAAGCCTGAAAAAAGCCTTTTTTGTATATTGCCAAGGGCTCATAGTAAAGACTTATCTATAAAATTTTATGAAAATAAAGCAGTATCATGGTAAAAAAATAGCAAAGGACATCCATTTTTTTTTTTTTAATTTAATGAAAACCTATTATTTTTTTATTTTGTTGGTTATTCGATGCAACTTACATCGCTATTTTGAACCTTATTTGTTGCCGCGATGACTTTTTGTCCTATTTGCTTATCATATGGCCTTAAGGGCAACCCGCAAGATGCCGCGCCGCTGAGCGTTACGTCGCGGTGCTGCGTTGTAAAGCATCCTACTATCGTACCATAAGGTAACCAATTTTCCTACGATCGTAAACATCATTACGGATGTGTGACGTCATAACGCAAAAATGTGCAGCGCGTTGTAGTAGTAAATTTCTGCTTTACCTACAGCAGGCGGACTAGCCATGTTGCGTTGTTATGTGTATCGGCCCTTATGGCTCGTGGAATGTTACCCGCTGTCCGCACGAGCGCTCGAATGAAACAAATGAAACTCGATATACCCACATCTATTCGACCGATACGGTTTTTTAACGCGATCTTTTTTTAACCCGCACTGTCGTATTTTCAACACAGTTCAACTCCGAGCGTTGAAAATCCAATAAAATGCGATGAAAAAATTAAACCCGCGTGTATTTGAACTCAATTTGAATCAGTTTCACAATATTTGATGTGGCTTTTACAGCGGTTTACAAATAGTACTTTAAGGAGACTACCAATTCTAGTTCTCTTTAGTGATGACAGCGATGGCATGAGCATTGCAGCAATACCATTATCACAAGGCATACTCCTATTCCAATAATTATTTCACTAATAGAAAGCTTAGCTATTGCTGAGTATCATGGGGGTATCATGGGATTTTACTGTATAATTGACTTCCACACGAACGAAGTCACATGCAGAAGCTAGTTTGCTTCGAGTCCAGATTTCTTTACGATGTTTATCTTCACTCATATCAGTTATTGATGTCCAGAATAAACTTAAAAAACACAAATGAAATAGAAAATAATACATTAGTACCGTACCTACTTGCCCGTACGCGGTTGTGAACGCACCACCTCATGCATGAGAGGCGGTCATTTAATATAAGTAGTTTTAAACAGCAAATTACTTACCAAGCTAATATGAACCGTTAATACCTCTCCTTTAGAACTAATTTCCGAAAACCACCTCAAAGATATTCATACATAAATGGACGCGGGCTATGCAGGTATTTGTAAATCAAGTACCTAGCTTTATGTGGGTGCAACCGTGCTGCAAGTTCCCAAAGTTAATTGCTTTCCTGAATATGTTTGAGAGGTCATATTTAAGTTAGGATGTTAGAATAGACAAAGTTTTAAATAGTTTTTGAATGGTGATGTTGCATGATTGACGTGAAAGTGCAAATACATTTAAATGTCAGCAGTACATAAAGGGCCTTGCTTATAAAAATAACGCTGATTCATACTCAGCTACCTCTTATGTGACTGACTGAACGATGAAACACTATTTTAATCTGCCAACACTTACACGGTCAGCATAGAGCATGACCAAATTATTCGACTAAAGAACGAAATTGAACGAACAATGTCATCGTTACAGCTGATTGTAGCCCGCCATCTTACTTCCGAACTATACTTAAACAACGGGTCGCCGCTGTTTAAATTTTCTGTCACTTAGGCAACATCTCAACGCTGATTAACGTTTATAGGTAAGATTTTTCACCTGAGACACCGTTGAAAAATAATCGATTTTTAGTCAAGGATTTGAGAGTTAATCAATTGAGAAGTAGCTGAGTATTATTTAGCGTTATTTTTATAAGTAAGGCTGAAAGCCGTAAAAAGACACTTAACGAAGCTAAAGTTACAGAGTTTTCCATAATTACAGTCATTTTATTTACAGGTTATGGTAATATTGAAGGTAAAGTTCCTAAATATTTTTTTAAGTAGTTCAGTTTGAAATGATCTGAGTAAATTTTAAATCTCCCAGTGACACCTGTATTGCTGGGTGTACTACAATACACAGTGATTATTTAAACTAAAAATAATGTTCGTTTTGTAATGGTTTTTGCGCAACGTTACTTAATTTGACGGGCAGTATCCGTATTTAAGGGATAAGTTATGTGTCTTTTTACACTCCGTATCCCGAAAATAGAAGCCTTTAATTAAATGATAATAATAATTATCAAAACATCAATGAAAATAATTATGTCCACACCATCGATATTCAGGGGTCACCCACTGACTTATTGACTAACTGAAATTATTTTCATGGAAAGGAAAACTTCCATGAAAATAATTATGTCATCACCGCCGAAGTTCAGCGGTCACCCACATTTTCCTACTCGTTTGTTTACTAACATTTCAAATATCGAATGCTAAACATCCTTTGAGCTCCACTCGCGCGAGGGTCGTCACGGATTAATTAATCATATTTATTTGATAGAATATTGAATTGTGTATTTTCAGTACTAGGTATTCGTATTCGAATATTATTTTGTTTTGCGGTGTCAGATGGTTAGTAAAAGCAATATAGCTGGTTGAATAAATATTTTTTATTTGATGGATTAGTTTTTGTAGATTGTTTATTGATATGGAATACCTATTAATTATTTTTAATATTGTTAGGTACTAGATATACGAAGATATTACTAAGCCGTCACTTGCTTCTTTTAAAATTAAGTAGCATTTAACAAAAGATGTTGCTAGGAAACACCTTTTATTTTTTGGTGTAAAAGATCACTGTTTACCATAAACTCGTAAAACATTGTGTACAATATGTAACAGTACAGGAGCCGTAGACGTATTTAAAAATAAGTCAAAATATTTAAAACTAAAAAATACAGAAATAGAGTTCAAAATTACATAATTGGGTGCAACAAAATAAATGCCGCTCGGACTTACAATAGTGTCTTGCACACAAAATTGAACTCTATTAGTGATATGTTTTAGTTCATTGTCAATTGATTTCAAAATGAGAAGTGCTCTATCATATTGGTGCTTCATTTGCGCTATGCCTCAGAGCCTAACAGCAATCGGTATCTGTAGACCATTTCTATTAATTAAAAACGCTCAAAAGCTAATCGCCATTTCCTTTCAGCGACAATATAAATGTCAAAAATGTAGGTTAATCACAGGCAGTTTTGACAGATTAAGACTAAAATTAGATAGCGATTGTTCCTAAAGGTTATTAGAATTGTGACCTTAATGCCTTAGCTGACAAGCTTTTACCACCAAATCTTATTCCACGGAACGCCTCTCGATTTCCTTTGCGGTTGCTACCCGACGCTTCGCTGTATCACTACTAAGTGACAATCTCATCGGTAAGACCATCGCATATCCTATCTTGAAGCAATTACGCTTTCATTAGAACTGTGTCAGTTTGCGGTAGATGGGTGGTACAGTCGGCAAAGAAATTTGGTTTTAACCCTGCTCTTGCCTACAATAGTGATGGTTTGGTTATGTTTTTCTGTTTCACGGATAGTTAAAGTGCTTAATCAGCTGAAGTCGATCTATTTCTTCTTTTTCTCCGAAGACTGGTAACTTGGACAGCTTTAACATTTGCCTCATTTAATTACCGTGCAGCTGTAAGTGCTGAAATTACAATGCTGAAAGTACCTAGCACAAGATATAATTTTCAGAAGACATAAAAAAAACTGTTTAATTATGACAAGTAACAAGCCTATGACACTTTTTCCTAAAACGTCATAATGCTAGAGTGTTAGCAACAGTGGCGACCACCAGAAAAACAGAGGTAATGAAACTCGATGAATACCGGAGAATCGATTCAACTGTCTTGGATCTTGTAATGAAAATAGTCAAGAATAAGCAGTGGAAAAATCCTAATTTACTGTTTTCTCCATTTCAAGCAGGAGACAAAGTAGAGCTAGGCCAATACACCGCAAAGTTGCTTATTTATTTATTTATTAAAAAAGGTTTGCCAACTGCTTCTACGTATATCATATCTTAGGTATTTGTTAAATTAAAAAATCCAGTTAATCAACACCACTTAAAAATAATTAAAGTACGGCTAATGGGTTCTACAATGTGGAGTGTGTATTACATTTCATTCCAATATAAGGAAAACACTTCAACTTCGCGCGGGGTAGCAACAGTATTAACCAACTTCTGTTACTGTCTGTACGTTAATTTAACACCTAGGGGGCTTCAGTCACGTACAAGATTAGAAATCTTATCTCCCCATTAATATTGCGTACAAACATCCTACTTTGTTATCAGGTTTGATACTCGTGCTTATCTGATAACAATATACTTTTTATAGGCCAAAAAAGGTTATGTGATGTAATGACTATCGAAATTGGGTAATATCAGTATGCGATAATAAGAAAAAAACGTGAGGTTTTACAAGAAAAAAAGACATGGTACAAATAGTGTTAAACTTACATGAACGAAAGAGAGGTAAGGTTGCCACCAAAGTCAAAATCCAAATATTTGTTTCAATTAGATCATTAAACACTGTATGTATGTAATCTCTACTTAGGTATCATTTCTTTTTAGGATATAAAACAAAAAATATACAGACACATGATATTAGGTTTATAGGATTACCATTTATTATTAGGATTATAAGTATACCTTCACTAAATGTAGTATAAAAACAAGTCTTGATTGCGCAAACGCGATAAATAAATCCAGGCGTCTGCTCCGAAACGCGGAAGCGATCAAAAGCCAAACGGTTAAGTTTGAAGCACTACAAACACTTCTATCCGATTACACTGAGCTTTGCGATGCTTTTAAGCTCCAAACAAAAGTGTGCTTATAAAGTTTCAATTCTGAAGAGTACAAACAAATAAACACACTTTTATTTTGTTACTTTTTTTGTTTTTTAATAGTAGATATTTTAGTTACAACCATTAAACGCTACAGCTTTGGTTAAAGAGACTTCTAGATGTAATATTTAAAAAAAACTCAATATTCTTTTTAATGTTACTTGATGGCAAACAAGCCGACGGTCCACCTGATGTTAAGTGGTCACCGCTGCCTATAGACATCTGCAATACCAGAGGCCTTGCAAATGCGTTGCCATCACATCATAAAATGTCTCATGTGCTTGTATTTTTTTTTTTTTTCTTTGATTTTCGATTTTCTTTCTGTATATGACGTAGGTAAATCGTATATCATAAGTTCCTACTGAATAAATTATTAAATTTCAATATATCGTTGTTCGTCGATCATCTCTTAAACTCTTAATTCTTTCCTTGTCCTGTTATTTGGAGTCGGGTCTCCTCACTTTGCGGCGCCAAGTTGGTCTAGCTTTCACAATAAGTCTAAGTCTCTCACAATATTTAATCACCAGATATTATTAGATATTAAAAATTGATCAGTTAATCCAGTTGCCTTTCCACCAAATGAGAAAAAAAATCTCACGTAATTGACGTGAAAGTGCCTTTTAATAAACACCATTCCATATTTAAAAATTGTTCCAATTATATCATTTTGCCAAGGTAAGGTTTCTATGAATAAAACGCACCGTGCTTTCTATTTCCCTGTTAAAATACGTGCATGAACGCCGGTAGGAATAGACCCTTTATTCTCTAAGTCAGTTAAACAAAACGCGCCTTCTCCATCCCTTTATTTATTCGAATAAAAAGAGAAAAGATAGAAAGGCACGAAGATTTATCTTCATTTTGTACAGTTTTTCAACGTTTTGGGTCCCTATAGAATTGAGGTCGCGAAGTCAATTATTAATTGCTAGAGTTTTGTGCTATCACAATGTGGAATCTATGCCGTATTAATTGAATGTCTTTTCCATTAGCACGGACCTTTCGTGTCGCACGACGAGTGATACGAAAATAGTGTCACAGATTAAGAATAGACATAGACAGGCAGCAAAGCTGATTAATAATATAATTAATGTATTTTCGAAGTTTATTTTGGAAGAATTACGTTGTCTGGAAACCTGGACAAATAATTAACATAAGTCGGAATCGCTAATCCGCCTTGAGTAAGCGTAGTGATTAATCCTGGTGCCTTATCTAGGAGTACCGTATTCTGAATCAAGCCCTTGATTCAACCGCCCAACGAGAGCCTTCTTAGGTGTTGGTCAAGGCTCTTGGCAATTAAAGCATTTCCTATATTGACTATCAGCACAAAGATTACTGTACCCACGTCCCATAAGTCGACAACCTCGCGAGCCAAGTCAAGATACTTAATTTGTCACGAGGGACTGTTATATCTACAATCACTGCTCGACGCTCTAACCGATCTATCATCCATATGCCAGGCTTATATAATATTATACTAGCTTTTCCCGCGTGGATTTTTTCGTGGATATTTGTTGTTACTGCTCCGCTCCCGTGTCCGTCAAATAACGTGGCATTATATAGGTAAATAATTTTTCAAAATCGGTTCAGTAGATCCAGAGATTACCCCCTACAAACTCACAAAATTACCTTTTTATAATATTAGTATAGATTTATTATTAAATCTGATAGCAAGCCTGGCAACACAGCGTGTTCCAAACGTATTTACTGAAGATAAGGGACTGTCATCACTCGTTGAGCTTCTTCAACGTATCTGCTTAAGTAAAACAGGACAATATAATGTCTAAACATTTCAGCAACACAGTTTACATCTTGCCAAAATTACCAATTCTAAGTGGGCTTTGAGAGACGCCTAAACTGTAAGCGCTTTGATAATAATAATAAAAGCGGGCAATGCTTGTTGGAAACATATAAGGAGAACGGTAGAGAAAAAGATATATCTAATTTGTAAAACATGATTTCGGTGAAAGGGTTTTGAATGTAGGAAAAACAAATGCAGGCGGGTTCAAGTGATTTAGAATAAGGCGGCAGAAATATGATACGATTTCAGTATTAATTGTGAACATTGTTTTACTTACTATTATAAATGCGAAAGTTTGTGAGGATGGATGGATGTTTGTTACTTAATCACGCCAAAACGACTGAACGGATCTGGATGAAATTTAGCACAGAGTTATATTATAGTCTTTTTTTTTTATAGACGGGAAATCATCAAATATCTTCCCCCGCCCCGGGCGGGGCGGGAGGGAGTGTCAGACTTTTACCGACTAAAACCCGTCTATGTTCCTTCATGTGCCCTGGAATAGCACTTGTGGCATTACTTTGACGCGGATGAAGTCGTGGTCGGAAGCTAGTTATGTTTCAAATAAAGGAATTTATAATTTCTTTCAACAACTTTGTTATTTTACGGGCCTGTTGGTCTAGTGGTTAGCAGCCCTGACTGCTAAGCCGGAGGTCGTGGGTTCGATTCCCACCCAGGACAAACTTTGTGTGATGAGCATGATTGTTTGTTCTGTGTCTGGGTGTGATTTATCTATAACTAGCTTCTGCCAGCGACTTCGTTCGCGTGGCTTTATTCATCCACCTTAAGTTACGTTTTTGAATACTGCTTCGCTCCCGTAAGTCGTAGCGTGATGTTATATAGCCTATAACCTTCCTCGATAAATGGGCTATCCAACACAAAAAGAATTTTTCAAATCGGACCGGTGGTTCCTGAGATTAGCGCGTTCAAACAAACAAACAAACAAACTCTTCAGCTTTATAATATTAGTATAGATATGTATGTATTTATAAATTTATCTATAATAGCTTTCTACCAGTGAAACAATTTTTAAAATTGGTTCATTACTTCCGGAGATTACCCCCTACATACAAACTTACAAACATACAAACTTACAAACTTACAAACAAATTTTACCTCTTTATAATATTAGTATAGATATGTATGTATTTATACTCAATACTCAATACTCAATACTCAATACTTTATTGCATTCCATAATGTATACAAGGCTGGTATAAAATTATATAAGTATGTATATCAGTTGTCTCGTTACCATAACACAAGCTCTGCTTAGCTTGGGATCAGATAGCCGTGTGTGAGTTGTTGCAAGATATTTATTTCATTTTTTATTTATTTATTTTACTATTCTTCAGATCACAAGAAAATAGAATTCCCTTTAACCATGTCAATTCTCCTGAATAGTATCCCCCATTTACAAAAGTCCTCGACCATTTCAAAGCCGGTAGGAATTTCAACAAATACCAGTTCAAACTATACCATAATTATTAGGTTCACGATATATTATACGGAACCCGGTCTGCCCCTTCATTTGTCACTGCCATAGCTTCGGCCTACCAATTTTGAGCGCCAATAATTTAACCTTCTACATGAGGGGCGCTGATGACGTCACCAGATAGGGTAGGGCGACGGCCCGTGAAGTTGTCCCATATTTGTTTGTGTAAAAATGTATAGATGCTGTTTTGATTGTAACCACAGGTTCTTTGAGATGTTGGGATAAAAATAATAGTTTTTACAGACATTTTAGCTTGATGAGACGTGTATTATCTATAGGTACTAATATAATATAGATGAAGATATTTTTTATGTGTTTAAACCCGCTAATCTCTAGAACTACCTATGTAGTGGAAAAAGTATTTTTGTATAAGATAGCCAAATTCATGAGAAATAGTAAAGCCCAAACAACATCACGTTATAACCCTCAGGAGCGAAGCAGTAGCCGAAGACGTAAGTCAACGCGGGTGAAACCACGGCGTATAGTTAGTTACTAACATGTTTTAATTAGTGATATGGATGGTCGCCTCTGCCCTCACCATCGTGCGTTTTATGAATTTTCTTATCTTGAAATAATAAAAATTTAATATCAAAGTATAGTTTTGACTATAAACTTTAAACGTTTACTGTAACAACACTGCTGCCAAAGTTACTCAACGGATTATGTGTTTACCACAGGAATGCTTACTTACCAATAATACCTGAGGCTGAAGTTACGTAGCGTAATTTCCATAGAAAATATAACCTCTCTGCATTTCCGACAGGTTGTGTAGCTACGCTAACTCTCATATATCTCTACCATGAAGGCGCGGCGCTGATGTAAACATTTAGGATAAGAGTCGATTTTGGCATTTTAAATCCGACTCAGTGCTTGTGCTTGTATGACCAGATGTGGCGATGGTGACGAGGCGAAAGGTGTATGTAAAGATCGCAGCAGGTGGCGCTTTGTGGTTTCTGCCGACCCCCATGGGAAAAAGGCGTGAATGTATGTACCTATGTATGTATGTAAATTCGACTACTGTAAAGCATTTGGGTTTTTAACACAATAAGCACAATTTTGGTGTCACCCATTGGTATAGTCCGCGAGACGTAAGCTGAGTTTTGCATTTGTGTGAATGCCCATTTAGATAGTGTAATTGTGACGTCGGCATAGAGTGGGACGCGTCCTTTGCTTGGTTTAAACTGGTTTTAACCGGACCCAACTCTCCACTGCCTCGTCAGCCTAGTGGTCCTGAGCACAACTGCTACGCTAGAGGTCCTGGGTTCGATTCCCAGGTCAAGCAAAAAGTGTTATTGGGTTTTTCTATGTAATTCTCAGTAGCAGCTCGGAATTTAGATTTGTGCCCGTTTAATGGCAATAGGCTCGCCCCCTATTACATGGGACCTAAATATACCTGCGAACTGTGGGTGTACATTGGTACACCTCTGCCTAACCCTTCGGGGAATACAGGCGTGACGGTATACCTATACCAACTCTCCACTTTTGGTAATCACTCACACAAATGCAAAACTCAGCTTACGCCACGCGGACTGTAACGACTTTAAACTAAATAAATATTATTCGCGAAACGAGTATTTCAAATTCCAAATTTAAATATCGATCGAATCACGTAACGTTTTCCGCACGCCCGCTCTAGGCTAAGAGAATAGAACTAAAACATTAATTAATACGACATGAATGTAACTCGTTACCTTAATCATTACGGAACAGATTAGTTAGAGCGGCTTAATTATGTTAATCAACTTTGTGTGTAGGTACATCAAATTTCAGCTTCACGCAGAAATAATTATATCATTTCAACCGAATTTTGGTAACGGCAGCCAATTACAATGGAGACTGGCCAAGTACGCGGGAGATACGATAGTGAACAAGTGTATGCACAAAAAGAAGGTGGGCTCTCTCTTCCCTCATTGACATAGTCCGATGGGACTGCAATTCGGAGGAAAGATCAGGCGCAGGACCAACAGCTTTACATGCTTTCTGAGACACGAAGGTATCACACAACCAACTTCAGAACTCCGGGCTACTACTGCGAATTTCCCAATGGAAAAACTCAATAACACTTTTTTCCCGACTTAGGAATCAAATCCTGGATCCTACACTCTCAGTCGCGTTTGTTACAAAGAGACCAACAGGGCATTATTCACACAAAACAGCGAATACAGCCCCATTACATTTTTGAGCTTTATTAATAGGATATTTTACTCGGCTCCTATTACTCGAGCCATGACTTATTACGGTGTAAAAAACGGACAAGTAGGTACCTGTGTATAATCCTTTGGGAAATACAATGCTGGTATTATACAAATTAATTCTGACTGCCTTGTTTGTCTTTTGGTCTCAAGAGTGACTCTTGAGCCAGCCAGACCCGTTATTCTAAAAATAGTTCTTTATAATAATACTAGTGGACTATCCATGACTTCGTTCTTCCGCGTGGTTTATTTCACCTGCGTCAAGTTACGCCTTTGATTACTGCTCCGCTCCCGTAGGTCGTAGCGTGATTTTATTCAGTGATAATGTAGCTTTGTAACGCCAAAAGATTTTTTTAATACGGTCCAGTAGTTTTTAAGTTATAAATACAAAATTCGCAAAATAAAAATGTTTCCTCTTTATAGTATTTGTATAGAAGTAAAGATATAGACTAGTGTTTGGCCGCGGCTACGGTCTCGTGGTCTTAAGCAAGACTGTTTAACTTTGGGTCCTAGATTTAATTCCCAGGTGAGAAAAGTGGTATTAGGTTTTTGCAATTTCGAAGTTCTTAGTAGTGGCCTAGTGTTTGGAAGTTGGTGGTGTGACACACCCGTTTCTTGGAAAGCAAAGCGATTTTGCCTAGCTTTCAATAGTAGATCATCGATAGTCGTTATGTTAGAAAAGCACTTGACAATAGTGTATAACATCATCATCATTTTATCAGCAAAAGATTTTCTGTATTCAGACCATCCATTTATTATCTCTTAGGTAGTACAAACAAACAAGCGATTTTGTTTTTTTATAGTACGGTATTATTGAAAATACAGATTAGAGAGTACAAGACAGATATAATTTGACTCAAATTAAATTATTTCAATACTAAGAATTTATCAGCTATTTAAGTAGTTAGTAAGATATTATTTCAATTGAATGCTTGTTTTGAACAACTTTCTTCGAACCAGTAAAACTTCTTTAGCAAAATAGTTCTACTTTTGACCAATTACCACAATCAATAGAATCTAGATTCTATTAAATCAGTTTTTATATTAGTTTAATAGTAACTGTTTCTGCGAGCAATATTCCCGAGGTCCTGCAGTGATTACCCACTAACTTGATTTTTTCCAGGCAATTTCTTTCTAAAACAGATTATGCCCGATTTTATAGATCAAGTAGGTGAAATTGTAAATAGGTTTTTATTTACAGGGCGGTAAAATTTAAAATCGTTTCTAGTTTCACCAAAAAATAATGCGATGCGATGGTTAAACATGGAGAACTCTAGTATTTAAAGAAAACATCAATGTATATTCCTACCCATGTTTGCAAATAAATATATATGATTTATGAATAACAGTAACAGATTTTTTTATCAGGGATTTAGTTTATCATATTTTAGGTTGTTAAAAAATCTGCTCCACACGTTTTGATCATTTTGTAGGGAATATGAAATTCTCTTAATTATCGATGAAATAGGATATCTCTATCGTGTCTAGAAAATATATAATGTTTTTTAGAGTAACCTAAACAAATTTTATAAACTCGATGCTTTTTAATAAAAATAAAAGCTATTGAGCAATTCAGAGAACAAATAGCAATAACCAGAGTAGGTATACAGAGGCGCAGTAAGCTTAGTTGATTGATTTATTAATAAAACTTGGTAATTAATATTCGGCTTAAATTAATCTGAAAAGCCTTGACTACAATACCTACCTACTTATCCCCAGTTGACCTACGTAAGCTATACAATAAATTGGCCAAGTTCGAGTTGGACTTCCACACACAATATTTTACACTACACAAAAAAACACGTTTCTTTTACCACCATTACGCCTGTATTCCCCGAAGGGTTAGGCAGAGGTGTATCAATGTACACCCACAGTTCGCCGGTATATTTAGGTCCCATGTAATAAGTCGCGACCCTATTGCCATTAACCGGGCACAAATCCAAACTCCGAGCTGCTACTGAGAATTTCATAGAAAAACCCAATAACATTTTTTGCTCGACCTTCGAATCGAACCCAGGACCTCTAGCGTAGTAGTCGTGTTTAGGAACACTAGCCTAACGAGGCAGTTCAGTTCAGTGGGACGTTCCTTTTATGGGGATTTTATTTTTAGTATTTGGTACCCTTAATTGGTATTTCAGGTGCAAACCCTAAAAAAAAAACAAATGAACACCCTCAGTTTTTCCTAAACAAAGACTTCATCACACTGGTCCTTCGGTCCAACTTTTACGTGGTCTTAAAAAGCGTGAGCACTCATTTAACGCGCGGGCTCAAAATGTTAGAAGGAAGAAGATATAGGTCGTGGTGTTACACTAGCAATTTGTTCGTCAGTAAGTGAGTGACGACCCTAATATTTCTTTATAGATGTGTAATAAACTGAGACTGGCATTTTTATCGACGGCTACATAATTTACGTGTAGTTGTTTAAGCGGTAAAATCTTGGCTCATTTGGTTACGTTTACGGAACCTTTTTTGTTTAGTATAGGTAGCCAAATTGTTTGGGAGACTGTTTTATGAACTTCCCTTTACTAGTGGTTTTTTTTCTAACAACTGACCTCTCTCAGGCTTAATGGAGACTAGCCGTGTACACAGGAAATTATTATCGTGCACAAGTGTGTGCACAATCATAGGTGCACTTGCTTTTCCTCAAATAGCCTAGTCTTGCCCTTACTCATCTTGTCCGACCACTCAAATCAGGCGCATGACTACTTTCCGACTCAGGCGAGTGTCACACCACCAGCTTTCATACTCCGGACTGCTGATGAGAATTTCCTAATGGAAAAACCTACTATCTCAAAATCTACTATAACACTTTGCCCGACCTGGGAGTCTAACCAAAGACCCCGCGTTCTGCAGTCGTGCGTGTCACTACGAGACCAACGACACTGTTATATAGTTTATGTACCTATTGACCAAAATATACCTAGTAAATTACTTTTGCACGAAGCACACTGTCGAGAAATTCCCCTTAATATCTTCCTACTACATATAATTTAGTAGTCCCTCTGTGTGTTGGTAAATAGCAGGCAAGAAGACGTTGGTGCATATTGTCCTGACTAAATAATAATGCTACGAACTAACTAGCCATGTACTGTGTGATAATAGCTTGGCGTTTCGCCAGTTTTGAAGATAGTAGAAAGAATTTTTCTTACCCGCAAAATTAAATGAGCCTGCGTATTTTGTTGGTGTTTATATTTTTAGGGAATATAAAAGTTTACCAAGTAACATATTTTAAATAATCCACTTGTCTTACTTATGCATTTTTACAGTTGCAGTAACAAAAATATTTTTATAAATAAATAAATAAATAAATGGTAATTCTCCGATCACAAAAAATATTTCACTAGTAAAAAGTCACACCATTATCGAGTATCCTTATATATATAATGGTATCTTTGATTTCTACGAAGACGATTTTCTGCGTACAAAAGGACCAATCCTCGTAGCCTTGGTCCTTTGGTACGGAACAAATTTCCGACCTTACCGCAATAACCATGTGGTCGTCAAGAATTTCTTTAAACGTTACTAAAGCTTTTAAAAATTCCCTGGACGAAATCAGCAATAATTAAAAGAAATTAACTATGAAGTAAAATTTAATATAAAGTTCAATGTAATGCTTTTGTACGCGACTTTTTCTCCGTGGATGTCAAAGACCTTTTCAATTCGACCTAGTCGCAAAATTCTTAGCTGACGTCACTTACCTATAAATTCAAAGATTTCAGCTTCGTAGGGTCATTAATTTTTTGAGTTTTCTCGTTTAGTCTGTGAGCGAATGAATCTTTCGTTCTTATAATTAATGCCATGTAAATTCAACACCCAGAAATTAAAGTTATTTTTTTTTTCACATCAGCAATTTCTCCATTGTCGTGATTAGGTGATATTAAATTAATTACAAACAGTACATTAATTTTAATACAAACAGGAGACTCTATACCTATAATAACTATATTCACTAACTATCATGTATTTAAATCCCAGAAGTAAAACAGGAAGAAATTATTACATCTTTAATATTAATTACTTAAGTACGACAAATAAATTAGCATAAAAGTACGATACAAGTACAAGATCATAAAATTATAAATACATAAGTAGGACTGTAAAATTATACACGACTCGAATTATGAAAGAGTTCAACCGTGAAGAGAGAATAATTTTCTCCAAGACGTATAATTTCCTAGTACATACGCCCAAAACACGGCCTAAGTTTACCGCAGGCGTAAGTTTACGCACAGAAATGGGCGTAACTTTACCGCGGTCTCCGTCAATTTACCACAAAATTATTCAAGAATTTCCTTGAAATATTTTTTAATAATTCCTTGAGCCGTTTTGTGGAGGCAACTACAATGTAATCTGGATTTCTGGAATGTTCAGTAACTGTATGATTCCTAGGATTGCAAGGTATCGCGACAATTTTTATTCGTAAAGGGATTTGAAAGATGAAAAATATGCCAAATATTTTTTACAGATATTTTGTGTCGCATTTTAGAAATCGCTTAAAATGAAAAGGTAGGTTTTTTAAAAATTATTTTATTTTTTAAGAAAATAAAGATATTCTAAAGTATTGCTTGACGTAGACCATAATGTCAAAATTTATGTCCATAAAATATTATTAAAAAGGTTTTTTGATATAAACTAAAAAAAAAAAATATCAAATGCACGTTATTAAATGTATTATGTTTAACTAAAAAGAAAGATCATTTTCTAAATCCCTAGTTTAAAATTATTCTTTCAAAGGTTTTTTTTTCGCAAAAATTAAATATCTTACTTAAAAATAAAGTTTAAAAAGTACTTTTTGTTTCCACTTACCTATTTAATGTTCGGTTCTGTTAAAAGTATGTTCATTGTTTAATATTTTCTTCTTCAGTTTCACATTTACCACTACATTATTACTATAGTTTAAAACAAAAAAAAATATCATAAACTTAATTTATTACTTTAATAAAAGTTATTATCTCACTAGAAATTATTACTATAGTTTAAATATTGCTTTCACAAACACTTCTATTCAACTCAGTTCAAAGTTCTGAACCTATACTTTCGTAGCACTCTCGCGTAGCACATGCGTCGGCAGTCGTAGCGGGTGTACTCCGTAGCGACCGACTATCAACTGCCGCTACGAGCTGTCTACGCCGTAGTACACTTAAGCGGGAGCGATGACAAGTTTTTTTCTTTCGCGCACCTACTTGATTTACTTATATTTATTGTACTTGGAAAATTTCTGTGCCGTTTGCAGTCGTTATTACTTTTGAGTTCTATGATTGCGATGCTTTTTTTAATCAGAAGACCTAGTTTGAACTCGCGGAGTAAACGTCATTTAAATAAAATGGAAATATTCCTTTCGTGCATAAAGTTTTTTTTTAATTTAAAGTCTTTATCAATGGTCCACATAAATTGGGAGTGTCGTATAAAATTCTACCACAATGCTATAGGATAAAGTCGCATTTCCAATTACAAAATGGAATCGAATCCAGGTTTTTTAAATAAATAAATTTAACATGGGGCGCAAACTCGTTTTTCCTTTAACCTTTATACGTACCTTTTTTAGAACCTTTTTTAAACCAATTGATTACCCTTTTTGATACGTTTATTTGCTCGCCTTTTTTATCTAGTAAACAAAATCCGAACCACCCCACATAATGAAACAATAATACTTCTAATTTTTAACGGAACCATAAGGCGCGCTTGTTCCAGCCAGTGTTATCTAATTAACTCCGAGTTAGTTCCTACTAACCTAACACTAACCCATTATGCAAAACAAGTCTCTTGATTGTTTGGAGGAAAGTAGAAATTATGTTTTTCTAACTCCTCCTCTAATCTTTTCTACTTAATTTCGTTGCGGGATCCAAGACAGCTGAATCGTTTCTCCGGGACTCGTCGAGCTTTATTGCCTCGGCGCTTTTCTGGTAGGCGCCACTGTTGATTCTGGCTTACAGGAGTTGCAGTGGTTCGGGAAGAGTGTGGCGGGCTTGTCTTATTAAAAAAATTCCTCGTTAGCCTAGTGGTCCTGGGTTCGATTCCCAGGTCGAACAAAAAGTGTTATTGGGTTTTTCTATGAAATTCTCAGTAGCAGCTCGGAGTTTGGATTTGTGCCCGGTTAATGGCAATAAGCTCGCCCCTATTACATGGAACCTAAATATACCAGCCAACTGTTGGTGTGCATTGGTACACCTCTGCCTAATCCTTCGGGGAATACAGGCGTGATGGTAATATATTAAAAAAATACAAGCATATAAATTCACATTGATAAACAACTAGACCTAAAACTACCTGTAAGCCATACCTACTAATATTTGTTCCGTCATGAAAACGAACCCGCAACACGCAGCGCTCCACACAATCGCTCAGCCACTGAACCGTTTTATCACAATCAATTTTACCTCTTGTCAAGATTTTGGTGAAAATGGACCTTAAATATACAAACCCGTGTTTTTACAAACAAAACAATTAAAGTTCGCGCTTCAACAAAGAACATAACGGAGTTTTTAAGTACGTACGAACTCAATTTATCACAGAGAAGTTTTAAAGATTCAAATCCTTAAACAAGTAGAATAAAACATCCTAAGATGTCGCAAAAAAGAAAAAAATAGGCTTTCCTTTTGGAATAGGGTCTCATGGCCAGCGGGAAAATGTAGATAGAGATATAGATAGATTCATTTATCTGCCAGAAATATTTTTTTATTACACTTGGAATTTCTCCTGTATCATGGGTGCGTTTACAAATACATAAACTCACATACACAAACAGCCAGACCCGGAACAACTATCTGTAGATCATACAAAAATTTGTTCCGTGCGCGAATCGAACCTACGACACGCAGCGCAGCAGTCGATTGCTCGGCCACTGCGCCAACCGTGTCGTCATAATGGTATTTTACAGATTTACAAACTACTACACAATACTTCTTCATATTCCGCCTACTAAATTCGGCATGCAAATTTTGCAGCAATAATAATGATTGCCCCGCCACTAACTAAACAAACAATAACAATATTAACTGCCCCGTTGGTCTCGTGGTCGCAAGTGCGACTGCTGTGCAAGGGGTCCCGGGTTCGATTCCCAGGTCGAGCAAAAAGTGTTATTGGGTTTTTCTATGAAATTCTTATAGTAGCAGCTCGGAGTTTGGATGTGCCCGGTTAATGACAATAGGCTCGCCCCCTATTACATGGGACCTAAATATATCGGCGAACTGTGGGTGTACATTGGTACACCTCTGCCTAACCCTTTGGGGAATACAGGCGTGATGGTATATTTTATTTGATGGTATAATAATTGTTCTACTATTTTTTATATTTTTAAATGTTTTTATTTTTTTATACTAATATTTAAAAATGTATTTTATATGTGTAAAAATAAATAAATGAGAATTCTAATTTAAACAGAATAATTAAATTTCAAAGTCAAAACAAGTACCTACTAAATAAAAAAAAAATGTCTACGTATCAAATACTAATGTCAAAGAAAATTAATTAAATTACAAATTGTCTAAATATCCACTTTCAAGTAATAACCAAAGAAATTAAATTACAAATGTCAATAGCTTAAAATAAACTAATCATCATTGTAACGAACACTTTTACCATGCTTTCAGTACATGATTCTATATCCCATCATTATCATCATGTTAATTGATGATGATTGTATTGACATATATATTTATCTATAATATGTATGTATTTATAAATTATATACTCGTAAGTATGTATATCAGTTGTCTGGTTACCATAACACAAGCTCTGCTTAGCTTGGGATCAGATAGCCGTGTGTGAGTTGTCCCAAGATATTTATTTATTATTCCAGAACTGTCTCTGTAGCCTAGTGGTCCTAAGTGCGACTGCTACGCTAGAGGTCTTGGGTTCGACTCCCAGGTCGAGTGTTATTGGGTTTTTCAATGAAATTGCAGCAGCTCGGAGTTAGGATCTGTGCCCGGTTAATGGTAATAGGCTCGCCCCCTATTACATGAGACCTTAAACATACCAGCGAACTGTAGGTCTCTACCTAACCGTTCGGGGAATACAGGCGTGATGGTATGTATATGTGTTTATTACCAAACAAATACGGGATTTATAAAAAAAATGTCTCAGACGAAGTGGCAGGCAAAAGCTAGTGCAAGATAAATAAGATAATCGTTTTAACTTTTAAATTAAATAGATTCCAAAATGCTTTGATGCCGACTACCAAACTTCATGCATTATTAATAGCATTTTTGATGTCTGGCAACATTTAACCACGATTAATTAATTATACATGCAAATGTATCTATTTGATTTATTTTTGAAAATCATTAAATATTTATGAGGTACACCCACATGCAGTTAAGTACTTTGAAGAATTAATCTAAGATAGTATGTGACATATGAATATACTAGTTTCTGCTCGCGACTTCGTCTAACAGCACTCTGTAGCTTCAGTTAAATATTTTTGGTAAATAGACTAGCACTTTCAGAAATTACCTCTTACAAATAAACTTAAAGTTAAAAAGAAAGAACATAAAGTTTATCTATTTGTGATCCATAGCCATATTATAAGTTTTCCATAGGCTATCCTATAGTACTTAGAGATAACATAGCTTCCTAATTTCGAAAGTTCTTTCAGAATTGGACCAGTAATTCCAAATATTAGCGAGTTCAAACAAAAAAAAAATAGACTGATAAATAAACGTGGGTAGTAGTAGTAAAGTAACACCAATCTTAAACCACGTATGGTTTAAGTTAACTTTACTCCTGGATATAACTTAAAACTACGGTTTATTGATAAAGATTTACTCTAGCTATATCTTTACAGCGGGAACAATGTTAAAATTCTAGGATTCGCACAGCGAGGCACCAGCTCGGTGCAATGACCTCGAGGTACTCTCTGCGGTGCGACACACTTGGCTCACAGAATAGTTCCAAGCAACGTATACATACCAGATTCTTGTATTCAGTATATCTCCATGATGTCAGATGTCCAAGGTAAAAACAACCATAAGTCAACTAGGTTAGTTTCATTAAGGGTTTTCATTGGTACACACTCCGTAAAAAGTAGTCTAGTCTAACCAAATTTCATCGAGTTTAATTATTTAACTGCCTCGTTAGCCTAGTGGTCTCAAGCGCGACTGTTACTGTCTTGAGTTCGATTCCCAGGTCTAGCAAAGTGTTATTGGATTCTTCTGTGAAATTCTCAGTAGCAGCTCGGAGTTAGGATTTGTGCCCGGTTAATGGCAATAGGCACGCCCCCTATTACATGGGATCTAAAATATACCGGTGGACTGTGGGTGTTCCTTTCTACACCTCTGCCTAACCCTTCGGGGAATACAGGCGTGATGGGTGTATGTGTTTGGCATTGACTTTATTAACGGAGTGTGGAAGTCTTATCACATACACGTTAACTACGCTATCAAAATTAGTAACATTGAGCCAAAAATTATAGCTAGGAAACGACTTTTATGGCTGGTGTATAAAAATATCTGGGTCAGGTAACACGCAATGTAACACACGTAAAACATTACGAGTGCATGCAACAGTACAAAGGCCGTCGAGGTACTTAAAGTTTAGTTAAAACAAATAATACTAGCTCTCGTAAAAAAACGTAATTGAGGAACTTTGACCTTCAATATCACCGTAACTTGAAGGTTCCGAGGAATGATTTAAAACGAAAAAATGGTCGCATGATGAGAAGAACATACAACCTTCGGCTTTGTTGAGTATCTTTTTACACCCGATATGTGAGTACTCTATCTACTGTATCGTTGGTCTCGTGGTCGCCAACGCGAATGTTTAGCGTGGGGTCCTGGACTCGAACTCCAGGTCGGGCCAAAAATGTTGATCCTGCACCTAATCTCTGCTCGGTCGCGTCAGATTGCCGTCCCTTAGGACTTTGATAGTAAGGGAAGAAGCTGTGCATCAATAATCTCATGCCTTCTTGTCTAGATTACATTGAGATTGACCGCCATGACCGAAATCAGTCTGGAGGATACATATTATGATATTTTATATAAGTAACAATTTTTGACAGAAACCTTATAACCTCACACACAAACACATAAAACACATTAACAACACACACACCCACACGGTTCACGCTTTCCAGCACATTATAATGTGTTCAAGATAAATCACACATCAAGCCACATAACGTCACGGGGTAACATACTCGTAATCCCGCTGTCACTAGGACCACGCCTCTAAACACGATGACTGATCACTGGTAGGATTAAATCGTCAGCTGGGACTTCTCAGCTTCATTATAACTTTCTGTTAGGCCGACGACGTGGCTAAGTGACGGGAAACTAATCGTCGACATCTCAATTCTCCGTCACCAAGTTTTTAATAATAAAAATTTTGACATTTACACAAACGACCGACGGTAGGTATTCGATGTTGTCCAATGTTTTAATGATTAAACTTTTTATTAAGATGTTTGAGTGTTGCTTGTGTTAAAGCTACTTTTTGAGTTGGTTGTTTGTCACGTTTTGGTAAAGGGCACTCGAAGTTTTAGGCTCACTTGCACCGAAATTCTAACTCTGATTTAACTAGCTGCTAACATAAGGTTAAATTATAAAATGTCATACATAATAATGGACTCGTGTTAACAACTTACTCAGAATTAAAAGCTAACCTTGGTTGGTGCAAGCGACCCTGAAATATACGTTTTGTTGATTGATCTAAGACTGTCCGCCCACGTCAGTCAATCGGTGACCGATATTTTTTTGTCGGAGAGAATGGAACATATGAAAAATTAAATCTGGATCAATTAAACGGTCCGATAATTGGATCTTCAAAAAGTCGGACGTGTGCGTAGATCTTAATGCGGAATAACAAGTGATTAGAGACCAATCTTATACTTTTCAATCAATCACCAAAGAAAGATTTTCAATTTCTCTTTTGTTTTTATTTGAGTATGTCTTTCTTCCAATCGACTAAACAAAACAGCTAAGCAATTACTATCGTGGCGGGTGACTCGCTGTCTTTCTTTGAAATAATTGATTTCTGTCTACAAAGTAATCTATTAATTATAATCTATGTTGGACAACTAATATTTATTTATTATTATTTTAATTACTGTCTACACTTACGAGTACATAACTTACAAACACGCTACCGTGATATATAGCTCGATATTATATGAATAGCTTATACTAGATATTCCACATAAATCGGGCTATCTTATACAAAAATATATTTTCCAATCCGACTGTTAAAAAAAAACCCGTTAGCTTTTTAATATTAGTATAGATTGTTTCGTTAGCCTGGTGGTCCTAAGCACGACTGCTACGCTAGAGGTCCTGGGTTCGATTCCCAGGTCGAGCAAAAAGTGTTATTGGGTTTTTCTATGAAATTCTCAGTAGCAGCTCGGAGTTTGGATTTGTGCCCGATTAATGGCAATAGGCTCGCCCCCTATTACATGGGACCTAAATATAAAGGCGAACTGTGGGTGTACATTGGTACACCTCTGCCTAACCCTTCGGGGAATACAGGCGTGATGGTATTTTCTTTTTTATAGATTTGAAAAGAAACTTCAACAATAATTATTATAGTTAGTATTATATAGCTAAGAAAATAATATTTTTTTAATACGTAAAGAAACTACTAAAAATGTGTGAATATCATTTTTGCTGTCATTGCCAAAACAATAGAGTGACAACACATCACGCTTCAAAATGAAGTCATAAACTAAGACCTAAAGCTACAGTAGGTACCTTATTAAAATTCACATTCACTAGGTACCTATTACGTGCTTTAGTAGGTATACAAAATTATGTGCATAATAAAAAATTTACTCACCAGTCAACATTTTAGCACAGAACATGGCACCTTTCAACATGAAATTGTAAAGATAGGGTATCTGTCAAATTATCTACACTGTTTAGTAATTTTCAGAATATTTCGATGTGAATGACAGCAAGATGGATCGCATAGACTGAAACTTTTGTCTCTTATAGTCCATACTATTATTATAAATGCGAAAGTAACTCTGCCTGTTTGTTACGCTTTCACACTTAAACTGCTGAACCGATTGTGATGAAATTTGGTACAGAGATAGATTAGACTTTGGAGAAGGACATAGTTAGACTTCTGTTGTGAGAAAAGAGCTTGAAGGGGTTAAAATAGGGGAAGAAAGTTTGCATGGGGGTCCGTCATTATTGAAAATAAAACCATGAAACTTAATACCTATTTATGCACATTTAATTAATATTTGTGCTAGTGTTTTTAAACAATTAATATTAGTAGCTTAAAAATAAAAATGGCTGCCCCAAATAACTATTACAAGCGAACGAAGTCGCGGGCAAGAAGTAGTATCAAAATATAAGAGCCGCTAAAATCTGAGACAATAAATTCTGTCTAGAATTACGTACACAGTTGACTAATAGTGACATTTATAAATTATTCATCATTTTAGCGACGTAAGTGAAAACATTTTTTATTGAATTCAGATTTAGTGTTTTATTAATGTCAAAATAGTTTTTTCACTTAATATAGTAACTTTAAATTACCAGCGAGGCCTCTCTGGGAAAATATAAAATAAAAAAATTACATAAACCTATCTAGTATTTTTAGATTTAGGACGAGCGTTTAAGTCTATTTTTGTATTTGCAAAATAAACTCTCAGAATCGTGGAAAAAAACCTGGAAAAATATTATATCTTTCAAAAAAATCCAATGTGAGATTTTTTATACAGTCCAAATTTTCCTTTTTCACCCTTTATGAATTAAGTAAAAGCCTTTTATCTCACATTTCATGTAAACAGAGAATCTACTTTGTAAATCTGGATTTTGGGACTTCAGTAATTTCGACTCGGCGATGAAGAATCAGTCAGACAATAATTCATAATGTCTTGTGTCTATATACATGTATTTGTATATAATTGCTAATGAAACGTCCAAACCTAGGTGCTAATCATCTGCGAACATAGATAGGTTTAAAAAAAAAACACAAGTCTGACACAAAAAAAGTCGGTAAAAGTCTGACACTAAGAGCGGTTGAAGTTATTTGATGATTTCCCATCTATAAAAAACAAAAAAGGTACTAATCATTATACTACACTCAGCGGCACGGAATCTGGCCCAAACATAAAGAAACCGATAATAGGCGATTTTGATATCACATATGAGAATTTCGAATGGTAGATTGTTAGGACATTTGTTTCTGTTAATTTAAGAGAGTGAGCACAAAAAAAAGTTAATTTGTTTAATTTCTGTGATCCTTAACGTTAGTTCGTTACCGAAACGCACAAAACATGGGCGAGTTAAAACTCGATATTCAAATGGTCGTGCATTTAATCTTTATTGTTTGATTTTTGAATGAATCTGTAGTCATTTATGCATCCAGAATTGGATCACAATACCTCTAACTTCAGCTCATGTTGCTCAGGCTGTGTTGCTTCGGAGTAAGGGGCAAACGCAGCGAGAGATTGCCGAAACTTTAAATGTACCTCGTTCAAATCTCAGGTACGCCTTAACAAGGTACGACCAGACTGGCCTTTACACAAGGAGACCAGAAAGTGGTGGTATTAGGTGGACATCAGTTCGAGATGACCGATTTATCGCTCTCGTAATTTTGAGAAATCGGTTTCTTACTGCGGTTTAAATACGGCAGCGGCCACAAACGGCAAGGGGGGTCAACACAAGTGAGCGAAGAACAAGAGGAAGAATGGAGGAACGGGATCTGCGTGCTTGAAGACCAATTTGATGTTCAGAGCTGCCCAGGCACCATCGCGTAGCTCGACTTTGGTTCGCTCGCGAACACGCAAATTGGACTCACGAGCAATGCAGTAAAGTTCTGTGGACTGACGAATGCAAAGTGGCCTTAAGAGGTCCAGATAGCCGCCAACGTGGATAGAGAAGGCATAGAGAGAAGTTTCTGCCAATCACTACCAGGGAAATCGTTAGTTTTCATGGTGGATTAGTTATGATTTGCGGAGGGATCTGTTCAGAAGCGCGCACAGAGTTGGCAGCAGTTGCAGGCCGTCTAACGGCAATGCAATACATTGAAGAGATCTTCCAAGAACATGTTAAACCATTCATGGGATTCATCGATGGTAAGATTTCATCTTAATGCAAGATAATGTCCGACCTCACACAGCTCGTTGCGTGGATTATTAACTATTGGCGGCGAGAATTACAAAATTGGAGTGGCCGGCACGAAGCGCAGACATGAATCCGATAGAACATGGCTAGGACCTGCTTTAAAGACACACCCGATCCAATTCCAACCCTCCAGGGACGATCAGTCAGATGAAACCCGTTCAGTTGGCCGCCTGAGAAGAAATACCCCATGTGGACATAAAAAACGTAATCCCCAGCATGCCTGATCACATGCAGGTGGTCATCAGAGTTAGGGGTGCAAATACCCGCTATTAATTTTAAGTACCATAGCGTTATTTTGTAAATTTCATTCATAAACATTGTTTTTAAACTTGACCTTAATGTCGTTTTTTTGTAATTTTGTTAAATTTTAAATGTTAACTCTTTTTTTGTTAATTAATCATTCGCATTAGGGATACGAATAAACATTTAAGGTTTACAACAAAAAAAAAACGCTGTTTTGAGTTCAATTTTGATAATAAGCTACATAACGCGCTTGGGCCACATTCCATGCCGCTGAGTGTATAATGATTAGTACCTTTTTTGTTTTTTATTACACCGGATGAGCCGGTTCATTTAATAAAACTCTCCCTTTGTGAATATAGATTAATCCCTATACTAGAGCCAAAGCACAAGCGCTACTGTTAGTATCGGTAATCTGCGATTTCGCAACACAGAAAACTGCAAAATCATGATGCAGCATCGATAGAATCTATAAAACTTACCATTTAAATACCGCGATGGAACGCGGAGAGTCGCCAGAACGTGATGCAGCATCGACACAGTCACAAAATTGGAGATCGACGAAGCTAGAAGTAGTCTTTCCTTTGACCTTTAGTGCTGCATTCAAGTAAGTGGAATGACAGCCTTAAAACACCTAAGCTCAATTCACCAAGGGAATTTTTAACAGAATATCATCATCATCATCTTCCTGCCCTTATCCCATTTTACTTGGGGTTGGCGCAACATGTTTTCTTCTTCCATGCCAACCTGTCAACCGTCATACTATCACTGACTCCCTTCTCTTTCATATCAGTCTTCACACAATCCATCCATCTTTTCTTTGGCCTCCCTCTTCCTCTACATCCATCCACATTTACATTCATAACTTTTTGGGTCACATGCGTCTCATCCCTCCTCTTCACATGTCCATACCAAGACAAACGGTTCTCTTTCAACTTTTCTGTCACTGGCGCTACTTTCAAACTTCCTCTAATATACTCATTCCTTACCGGGAATTTTTAACAGAATAGCCCAACTAAAGCCATATAGAACCACAATCTTCTAAAAAAACTCACACGGTAATCCATGCACACATAGTAAGCAGCTCAAAAGCCATTACGAGCGGTGAATAAATCACAGTTTTAATCCCAAGCCACGACCGCTAAATTACCACAAAGCTGACCACAGGAATATTTGCAGTTTGTCCTACGAAAACTTTACTTTGAATACGTAAATAAATCATAGTGGACAAACATATGATAGATTTCAATTGTTTTTGGTCGAGTTTGGGCTTGTTTTTGTGTAGGCCTAGCACTAGCGTGGTAAAGAAAGAAAAAATGTTTATTGACGCAGATCATGACACATACACATGAAGTGGAAGGCGTTGGATACAGGCCGCTTCCAACTGGTCCTTTTGGAAATCAGTTGGGACCGCTTCCAATTGGGGAGGCCTATGTCCAGCAGTGGATGTCCTGCAGCTGATATGATGTAGATCATGACGTGCACACAAAAATTGCAACGGGTAATGTTAAAGTTCTCTATTTAAGACGATTTTCGAATTATAAGTACAATTATTAATTTTATATATTCGGTTATTCCAAAGTAACATTGATTAAGAACACATACCAAAAATGTTATAGTATTGCACTTTCGTTTATTTTTTACTGACACAATAAGTATCACCTATTGGTATGTATAAAAGTTGAAAAGGACTTATAATATGCCCCACCATCACACCATCAAATGAAACATAGGTAAATTTAATTACATCTCGTGTGTGACTTTAGTTATTTGGCCAATAAGCACGCGTAGAGTGACGTCAGAAGTTACAAGTGTGAACGGGTTTAAAGCCTTTATTGAAGTGAAAACTTCTTTAGCGGCGTTGTGCACTTGTTTTAGAATGGGTAAAAAATGTTAAACTCGCGTCAGGACACGTGACCTGATCGAAAATCTTACGATTTTATCAATTAATCAATATCAATAAGACAATTCGCTGACGCGAATTGTCATATTTGTGTACGTCTTTAGTGTTTTCACTTCTGCCGGCACTCGCGGAGTGCAACCCGTCGTTTTTTTTTCAATTTAAAAATCGATCAAATTGGCGCTTACATTTACTCTGCACGCTTGTGCAAGACCCTTTTGTGGTACAACGTAATTTATTGTTTCGTTTCGAAAAATGCATATAAGATTTTTTCTGGGCAAGTTGACAACTTCTTTCCTCAACATGGAGATTGTATGATGTTTTATGCTAATCCTTGTTGTTAGGGGGATTTTTTGTTTCGCCATTATGCAAATGTAATTTATTGTAATGCGTTTTTTTCAGAGATTTCGAGTTTACGTTTTCTTATTTGAAGATAACGCAAAATCTTCAAATAATAATAATAATAGTCGCGACGGCCAATGGCATAATAGCCAAGAGCCTCGACCAACAACTAAGGAGGCTCTCGTTGGGCGGTTGGATCAAGGGCTTGATTCAGAAAGCGGTACTCCTAGACACGGCGCGTATTGTTAGGAGATTCCTTTCTCAGGAGCCCTGACCACCGGTAGCTTGGACCCTGTTTCCGACGCCGGTGGGCTACTATTTTTTATATTTTTAAATGTTTTTTTTATAATAATATTTAAAAATGTAAATAATGTGTATTATAAATAAATAAATTAGAATAAAAGTTTTTTTTCAGGCCTGGTATTACTCTTAATTTTTAATAATAATTTTATTTAAATTGACTGACATTTTATCTGAACCATTTTAATCAGCGCTATAGCTACCTATGTAGTTATGTGAAAGTCGGATATATGGGTTACGGATATTTAGCCCCTCGGCAAACTTGTAAAGGTCAGGTAGATATAGCAGTCCGCTATGTAAAACATTTATATTCAACCGTATTTAATCCACTAGAAGTCGGCCCCAACTTAATTGAGAAAAGGGTACGTTGGACGAAAACAAGTCGGGATAGTAAAAACTATTTCAATCATCGAACTAAAATTCACTTCACAAATTCCTGAAACTTTTTCCAATATAAAACTAAATTATTCTTTTAGTTAATCAAACTAAATTCAATAATTCTATCAGCGGACATTATATTCAATAAAATACCTTTTATTCAAATAAATAATATTAATGGTTATATTTTATTTCTATTACGACTAGCAACCGCCAATTTAGAAAGGGGTAAATGTCAAAGTTGGAACATTTGTTATTAGTTTATCTATAAATGGATTGTAAAAAATAATAAATGATAAAATAATTTATTATGTTTTCGGGATAGCAAATAATTTGGTTATGTAGATAAACGATTTTTAATGGAAGGCAATTTGAATAGGTTATGTCGCATTTTGTTTATGTATCAAGGTGACATTAACTGTCTAGTCGTACCTAGATGTCGCGTCAAGTTCTACCAATCTATACTTAATATTATAAACAGGTAAAGTTTGTGGGTTTGTGAAGTTGTAGGGGGTAATCTCTAGATCTACTGAACCGATCTTGAAATTTCTTCTACCCATAGGAAGCCGTCGTCGGCGGTCGTTATTTGTGAGTGTCATAGGCTATATAACATCACGCTGCGACATATAGGAGCGGATCAGTAACCAAAGAGGCAAAGTAAGGCGGGTGAAATAAGCCACGCGGACAAAGTCGCGGGCAGGTCGCTAGTTTATATATTATAATTATGTATACATGATGGAAGGGCTATAAACCTTTACCATGTATTTTGTAATGAGTTCAAAAAGGCACAACCTTACCCAACCTTAACCTCTGAGTCATCATTATGACTCAGAGGTTAAGGTTGGGTTGGGTAAGGTTAAGATGGTTGAATTAAATTAATGATAATTTTTATTTCAATGTCATTACATTGAAATAAAAATTATCATTAATTTAATTCAACCATCTTCAACATTATTTATTATTTTTTTTATACACTCTTACTACCAAATATTTAAGTTATAATCATTATAAACATTACAGCCGAAAACCGTTCACTGCTGGAGTTAGGCTTTGCTTACAGATACCCACAATGACGTCCTGCACTGCCCGCATCCAGTGGCTTACCGCGACCTTTACCAGGTCGTCGTTCCACCTCGTGAGGGCCTTTCCACAGTGCGCCTTCCAATACATTTGAATTGAAAAAGTCACATTGTTACTAGCCTGATTTCGAACCCACAACCTCATACACAAGTGGCAGGTACCTCAACTGAGCCATCTCGACAAGAAAATAAAACTGGTCATTAATTTAATTAAACCAACTTCAACTTTATTTACACATTTTTTATAAACACTAATTACCAAAACTGAAGCAAACGCATTAAAACGCGCTGCCAAAATTCTGAATAGCCTTGCTGCATGCACTAACTAGACACTTATGAGTCCTTAAAAAAATACGAGAAGTCCTAGCACTTTACTAAAAACGCCGAAATTACAGGTGCATAACATGGACATGCCTTCATAAAAGAGAGTAATCATTTACTGGAAGACAATAAATATAAAATAAATCCTGACTGCTACAATTTTAAGTGCAATCGGGTACAACGACTTTCTTGTTTAAGGGCTTTTTAATAAATACTTATTAGGAAAGCAGTCGGGTTTTTTAGTTTTTTAAATTACCGTTTTTTTTATTTGATTATTACTTATGTCTTTTATGACAGTCTCCTGAAATTTGTCAAGGATGCAAAACTACACCTTGTATTACTTTGTTTTCTTAACTTTATTTCGTACAAAACTCGGAGTGTTTCAAACAAAGGTAAAGGCACCGTTTTGTGTAAGTTTTCAAGTGTGGTTTCTCTTTAATTTCCCATGTGACCTGCTTGTGCATCTCTGCATTTCAGTTTATTTAAAACTTTCCACTTTTGCAATTTTAAAATCTTTGGCCACTCAATATTTAGATTTCACACAGTATGTTGTTAAACTTTGGTAATGAACAAATATATTAAAAAGTCAATAAAACAAATTACTTAAATCACCTGATTGCGTAAAACACACACACACACCAACCAGCCTGTATGTCACGGAAGGGTGAGGCTGAGGCAGAAGTGTACCAATGTACACCCGCAGATCGCCGGTAAGTTTATTTTGTAAAACATGAACTTTAAATAAAATCTGAAAAGAAAAAAGATGTTCAGTAGTCTAGAACTCTGTTCGGTACCAGTCGGGACACATTGACAACCTAGACCGCCTTATATCTCCCCAATAATGGGTCTCTAGTTTCCCTTCTTCTGGCGCAGTCGGGTAAAATACAGAATATTGTATCTTACTTTAATCTTACGGGTTTGGTTTATGCAGCATCTCTTGTAACGAATTTGTACGCCATGATAATACGGCTGAACATTGTAGAACATTTCTGTATTTAATATACAATGTATGTAGGTACACTATGGTTATACAAATAAATAACTTACTTACTAACTAAGTTTGAAATCGTGAATCCGATTTAAACAAACGTAATGATCAATGCTCTTGCCTTCTCTGTATGAGAAGAGGCCTTTGCCCTGCAGTTTTTTTTTTTTTTTTTATAGACGGGAAATCATCAAATAACTTCCCCCGCCCTGGGCGGGGCGGGAGGGAGTGTCAGACTTTTACTGACTAAAACCCGTCTATGTTCCTTCATGTGCCCTTTGCGTTCCGGGGGCGCGGTATCTCTTTCGAACAACCCGCAGCCCCGGCATTGCCCTGCAGTGGGATAGTAATAAGCTGGTATTATTAAAACTAAAAAAAAAAACGTAAATGAAAATAAAAAGTCATCGTTTAATTATTCACCCGACTAGTTCTCTTCAATTGAACTGATATCAAATGATTCTACGAACTGTAGGCAATGAAACTGATCGTTTTATTTAATTGGTCAATTTGACCATCCAATTAAGCGTACAGCAACGATTGCCATTCCGATTTGCTGGTATTAAATTAGTGCGTTTTGCATTTGAACCTAACATTTGTATTTGAAAATGTATCTGCTATTTTATTTTAATTATTCTGATTAAAAACTTTTTAGTGCATCGTTATTTTGTGAATACCGTAATGGGTTTAGTTTCTTAAAGAACTGAACAGAACGCTAATGTAAAGTAATTGTTATATGAAATTGAAGTCAAATTAAAATTATTTGCTATTTGCTTTCTTAAGACATACCTATATACCTACTTAGTTAACTGCATCGAAAGGATGTTATTTATATGTATAGCTAAAATAGCTACTACAGTATTCTTAAAAATATATTAATTTGATTTCTTTATCTCTAGAGTTCATTTCAGTCACTATATGCACGAGGAAGGCGGCCATCAGAGAAAAGTGGCGGCGTGTTGTGAAGCGTGCCACCAACACCTGAACTGATGACCACGACCACTCTGTCAAGAGTGATACCGACAAATAAGAAGAGAGTTCATTTTACTATCCTAAATAGTTTCAACGAAATAAAATATTTTCTTAAAAATAATAAAAACACAATACTCTATAACATTATTTGCCTTCAATCAAACCACCATTGTCATAACATGGACATTCCCATCCCATAATGAGTATTCCTTTTACAAATAACCCCACAACATTTCATACGAAACGGATTAGTTTCCTAGTCCACGTGACAGTGGCGCGTCTGTTCTTTTCTCACGAGTAGAGTCGACCTACATGTGACGTCATCACGGGGGAAAAAACCCAACCAGGTCACGCCAGACGGCCCGGAGCTTCACACATGCTTGCAAAAGTACGCGCATATATACAAAGTAATGGGGAAGCTAGACAAACAATCGTAATTAAATCAAGAGATCGAATTAAACGAACCTATTGATCAAGTTACATGGCATATGTGAAGGGAACTTTTGGTCCTTTTGGAAACAGAAAAGTAATGCAGCCAATGGCTCCTCAATATTTTTTCTTGAGGCAGGATTTGCTTGGTTGTTTGAGCTGCCTCGTTAACCTAGTGGTCCTAAGCGCAACTGCTACGCTAGAGGTCTTGGGTTCGATTTCCAGATCGAGCAAAGTGTTATGGGGTTTTCTATTAAACTCTCAGTAGCTCGGTGTTAGGATCTGTGCCCGGGTGATGGCAATAGGCTTGCCCCCTATTACATGCCACCTAAACATACCGACGAACTGTGGGTGTACATCAACGAGCAGAACAACCAGTAGAGAGCGCATGCGGAGGCTACCGCGGTCACCAAACGTACGCTACTTCTAGCCATTCTCGATAGTGCTGTTCGCAACATCGCAACGATTATATCGATCTAATTTAAAATATATCGACATAATCTTTCTTATTTTTGTATTTTTATTGCCTTATTTTAAAACATGCTTATGCCCTTGACTTTGCTAACAAATGTGCAGAGAATGAATAATATGTATGTTGAAATACATAATACTAGAATAAAACTTTCCTTGTACATAACAGAAAAAACTGTAAGCGTATGATGCCTATGCCTGCCTTTTACACAAAATTTAGTTTAAGATCATTATATAAATACAAAAGATTTTTCACCGACGCCAAAATAAGGAAGTTTTCAACAGGACACTTATTTTTTTTTACGTTTTATTACGACTAACTTTTCACAGTGTAATCTGACTTCAATGATTATTTTTTTAAAGAATAGTGTGTATATCTCAAAATTTGTTTTTGGAGTAAAGGGGCTGAATGGTTAGTATGCGAACACTTTGCTAGCCCCATTTATTTGTGCACGTGCTGTAGTTAACGCCAATGTAATAAGTTTAAAAAAGTATTTTATATGCATTAAAATTTGCTGATTTCCCAACGATGACATCGAGAAGAAATCAATAAATAAATAACATTTCAAAATCGAACCAGAAATCTCCGTATCAAACAAAGTCAAATAATTATCGATATCGATATTTTTAAAGTACATTTTTGGAATCACTAGATAATCCGTTGTCATTTGTTTGTGAATTCTTCACCCAATCACAGCGGTGAGACTTACCTCTCCCCCCGCCGTTTTTAGGTGACTTTGATTTAGAACAAAAACTTGTCAATGATCTCTCTACTGGTTGTTGTGCTCTGTGGTGTACATTGATACACCTCTGCCTAAACCTTCGGGGAATATAGGCGTGATGGTACGAGTTGGTAATCCTCGTGGACACCCAGACTGCCTCGTAATTGTACCAGACTGGGTAGTGCCGGACGACGGAAAACTACAGTCATGGCTTGCGTGACCCTGCCTTACAAGTTCCATAGGGATTTTATGATGGGCTGTGTTTTGTAATTAAATTAATTTGTGCCAAATTTAAAACTAGGTCTATTGGGTAACAAACATCCATCCATCCATCCAAACATCATCATCATCATCATCATCATCTTCCTGCCCTTATCCCATGTTACTTGGGGTCGGCGCAACACGTTCAAATCCATCCAAACATTCGCATTAATAATAGTAGTAAGATTACAAGCCTTATAAGGAAAATATTGCACTGAATATCTCGCTGCGTCCAGTTGGCAATTCTTGAACAAACCAGATATTGTGTTAAGAAAAGAATGTTGGTTCCTTTGTACCGAATAGGCTCCGAAACTACTGAACCAATTTTAACTATTTTTTCACCAATAGATAGCTACATTATTCTTGAGTAACATAAGCTATATATCATCACGCTACGAGTCACGGGAGCGGAGCAGTAACCAAAAACATAAGTTAACGCGGGTGAAATAAACACGCTGACGAAGTCGCGGCCAGTTTGCTAGTAATTCTATAGAAATAATACAAAAGTAATCTTTGGTATTTGTCAATTAATTAATCTAGAACCTATTACTAAAATGACGGGCCTGTTGGTCTAGTGGTTAGCGGCCCTGACTGCTAAGCCGGAGGTCGTGGGTTCGATTCCCACCCAGGACAAACTTTGTGTGATGAGCATGATTGTTTGTTCTGTGTCTGGGTGTGATTTATCTATAATATGTATGTATTTATAAATTATATAAGTATGTATATCAGTTGTCTGGTTACCATAACACGAGCTCTGCTTAGCTTGGGATCAGATAGCCGTGTGTGAGTTGTCCCAAGATATTTATTATTATTATTTATTTATTAAATAAAAGCTTTTAACTTTGGACAACTATGAAATTAAACGAACCGATGAAGCTTTACAGATAAAATGTAATCCTTAGATCAATTTGTATGCCTAAAGCCAGTATTAATAAAGCAATCTTAACATGGAGCCTGAGAGACAAATTTCAAGAGCATCTGTTACGTCAAGTGTATGCGTCATATGAATTTTAGATTTTAACGGCATTTGTTTAGATTTTAT
The DNA here is from genome assembly GCA_932526535.1 of Caradrina clavipalpis. Taxonomy (NCBI): domain Eukaryota; kingdom Metazoa; phylum Arthropoda; class Insecta; order Lepidoptera; family Noctuidae; genus Caradrina; species Caradrina clavipalpis. The sequence continues at coordinate 13,271,761 of OW052098.1, forward strand.
TTTTGGTTGATACGACAAGCTTATCATGCACGAGGTTGTGGTCCCGAAACCAGACACAGGCACATAGCGATGTGACCTTTTCCTTCGCCACGAGCAAGTGTGGTGATCAATGCTCATGCCTTCTGTGTATAAGAAAAAGCCTTTGCTCTGTAGTGGGACTATAATAGGCTGGTATTACTATTTATTCATGTATTCCTTTTTAATAAGTATTTCAGAAGAAATATTAGTAAAACTATAGTTAATATTTTAAAGCTGAAGAATTTGTTTTTTGAACACGTTATTCCCCGAACTTATAATCCGGTTCTGAAAATTCTTTCGCTAATAAGAACCTACGTTATCCCTGAGTTATACAGGCAATATTTTACTATAAATAAATAAATAAATATCTTGGGACAACTCACACACGGCTATCTGATCCCAAGCTAAGCAGAGCTTGTGTTATGGTAACCAGACAACTGATATACATACTTAAATAATTTATAAATACATACATATTATAGATAAATCACACTCAGACACAGAACAAACAATCATGCTCATCACACAAAGTTTGTCCTGGGTGGGAATCGAACCCACGACCTCCGGCTTAGCAGTCAAAAACTATAAGGGATTGGTAAGACAATTCACGTGAAAGAAATCGCGGGTAAAAGCTAGTTGAAAAATATTTGGTAGATATTGAATCATCTGTTATGGAAATAAGAGTCATGTTTCTAATAAGGGCAGTTAAAAGAGGCTATAGAAAATTTTAACCATCTAGTAACTAGGTGTCATGTGATCTTCGCTAACGATGGATACTAAAATTAGAAAGTGATGCGACCGGAATCACTATACAATTTTAGTTAGGGTTAGCTCACACCGTATCGTCCTTCTATGCAACGCGATGTGGAGCGTGCTTTTTAGATAGTAATATAATAATTGATGGAACTCTGTTAGTACCGCTTTGTAACGCTAGGGGGTCTAGCATCATGCACTGATTCTACATACACAAACACACGCCTTTTCCCGCAGGAGTAGGCAGAAACCACAGAACGCCACCTGCTACGATCTTTACAAACCAATTCCTTTAACCTCGTCGAATATAATTTATGTTAAGAATTTTCGCAACGATGTCCCTTCCATCCTATATAAAACTTAAGTAACTGTACAAAGAAAAAGGAATATTTTAGTAAGTGAATTCAAATACACCTCGCTGCTTCCCAATGTGTCTTGTGGCGCTAGCTTCGCAATGCGTCTGGCAAAACAACTGACCTCTCCAAGCAACATCGCATCGCGTCGCGTCTCAGTGTTATCTAACCTTTAGGTCTGTACCCTAGATCCGTTGAGACCGTATATAAAAGACACTACAGAAGTTTATAAGGCCAAACTAAATATTATATAACTAAGACGACGAAGTCTTAAAACAATGTTTGACGAAGACACAGAAACCAATACATCGTGTTTTTCTTCAGATCACCCTGAAGCGACATTCAATCATAATATTATTTACCTCGCAAACACATGACGCGCTATTGTCTAAATGAAGCTCCCTAAGAAATATTGTCTTATTTTCCCTAAAGAAATATGTGTAAGGATATTTTTTTTTCTCGATAAAACAGCCTTTGTTAATTAACTAGCTTAGGTATGCCCCGCGATTTTGTTTGAGTGGATGTCGAGTTTTACGGATTTTTTTGCTCAACAATATAGTAGCTGGAACAAACAGACAGACAAAAAATAAAGAGAGAAAAATTTTAAAAAAATCTAAATAGTCATATTTATTTTGTAAAAAGCTGTTTTTTTTTTAAACTACAAACAGACATTTCCATTGTATTTGTTCATAATTATACACGATTAATTAATATTTTGTGTGCAGAGTGTTTTATTTTCCGCTTTCACCATTTATCTTTTTTAACGGTAATAATCACATGATTTCCCGGAAGACTGCGTTATGTTAATTTTATATTCCTTGAAGTATAAAGCTACTTACGGTGTTGTTTAATTTAAACGCTGCTTAAAGTATCATGACACATTTTTGTTACATGTATAACAGGGGGGCAACTGGGTGGTAGACACCCTTAGCTAATAATTTTAAGACATAACTTCTCTAAAAAAAAAAAACTTTGTTTTACACCTAAAATAGCCGATATTTTTTATATTAACTGTCAAATAAGATTTTTTGTCGCTTTAAATCAATAAATATTTATTTAATTCACATGTCATAAAAATGACGTCACCATTCACTATTGCCATACAAACTAAATAAAAGAAACGCTTTTTGACAGGTCATAAGAAGTATGTCAATTGACTGGTATCTAAAACCCGATTCTTTTTACTTTTTAGAACGTTCGCATTCTAACTCAGTCTCTATTTGTCAAAAATGCTTCAAATTACCTACATTTTTGTCATTGATTGTCAATGGGATGAGATTATGGTTAGATTTTTCACGTTTTGTAGGTACTAAAATTAGAAATCAGTTTTCCGTATTTCAGTACTTCCTACTTACACAGGGTAGAGGAGACATTAATTACCATTCTGTTGCCATAAATGCAATACAATGATTTTTAACTACAACCTATTAAATAATTTGTCGCTTATAAAAAAAAACCTACCACTGGGTTGCTATTGAGAAATTCTCATAGTCAGAAGGGACAAGACCAACCTTTAGGTATTTTTCGAGGCACTTGAGTGCCACATCATCATATTCTAAATTCAGGACTGCTACTAAGAAATTCGTAATGGGAAAAATTCATTAACACCTTCACTCACCTTAGAATCGAATCCCCACGCACAGTAGTGATTACAACTACAAGACTAACGGGGTAGTTAGTCCTACTAATCCTACTTGTCCTACTATTTCTACTAATTTTATAAATGCGAAAGTTTGTAAGGATTGGAAGATGGATGGGTGTTTGTTACTCTTTCACGCTTAAATGACTAAACGAAACGGATGAAATTTGGCACTCAAATAGATTGTAATGTGGAATAATACATAGGATACTTTTTCCCGAAAAAATGCACGGTTCCCGTGGGATAATATATCAAATTTGATGCGGATGAAGTCACGGGCAGGAGCTAATAATTAATATATAGGTAAATTACCAACGCATGAAGGAACAACAATGATACTATTCAATTGTAGCTAGGAACTACTGCAAGGTATTGTACTTACCACTATTATGTTAATTTATGTGGCCACTGTTCTAGATATTAGCAAATAACTCGACTAATTAAGCAGTTAATTAATCAGCCACTAGTATGTACCCACTTAAGTAGAATGCCTTTATGTGATTATGGAATTGGTATACATATTGTTACAGTTGATTGAAGATGCATATCTGTGTTCTAATTTTTGGATTAAGGATGAGATTAAATGAATGTAATTTTGTGCGGTATAAGTCGTGTAATTTAAATTCCTTTCATATAAAAATCCTTCTTTCTTTCTTTATCGTATGGGCAGGTGTAACGACCTCACCCAAGTGTCAGAGTTTCTAAACAACCTCAAGGCCCTCTGAAATAGTTACCAATGTCACTGACATTGCTAACTATGTGCAAGATAAACTTAGAAAGTAGGTACATATGAATTAGAAAAAGTCACTTTGGTACTTGCCCGTGGCCAGTTGCGAACCCACAACCTCGTGCATGAGAGGCGGGCGCCTAAACCACTTAAATCACGACTCTGAATATCAAAGTCCTATTTGTGTTTTTTTTCCTAGTAGAAAGCAAATTACGCTTTTCAAAAAACGCGAGTCTAAAAGTCTCAACCCACAAAGTTACGTTCGGGTGGCCTCACCCGTAATCGATCACATACAATCAAAAGAAAATATAAAAACCTGACTGGTAGAGAATGCCTAAGGCATTAAGTCCGCCTTTGTACTTTTTGTTGCATTAAATTTAAATAAATAATAAAACTGAATATAAAAAAAATATACAACGGATATCAGAAAATGTATGAATGAAAGGATTTGCACGTTCGTTTGCCAAGATCCCTTCTTTTTAATGACGTCATAATATGCCATTTATTGTAAGTATTCAGATGTACAGTCAGCAAAAGAGATAAGTAACCAGGTTCGCCTAATAAATTCAAAGTTTTTAAAAAACCGATAGAATTTTTTTAATGAATTTTATTTTTATTAAACGAAAATAAACAGTTTATCAATTAAAATTAATTTCATTTACAAACGACTACCGGTTTGAAAGAAATTTGTAACTATATTAGACGGTCTGGTTACTTATCTCTTTAATTGTTGACCGTACATGATAACTGGTTATCTTCGTTCTAACTCTGAGTTTAACTTGTAAACAAGAATAAATAAATGAATGGGAAATGGGACCTCCGCGGTGACCACCTAACATCAGGTGGGCCGTGGACTTGCTTACCATCCAATGAAATTAAACAAAAAAAATTGCACGCACAATGTAAATTCAGCAAATGAAAGCAAACTTCGTGTCTGACAGCCGTTTGATATAATAGTTTGAGATCACAGTGCGTGCGCAACCATGTGTGGGTGTCATCGTATAAAGTAAGCCTTCTGTAAGTATCTATTCTATGTCTCTATCACCCGGTCAGCGGTTTAGAGTTAATGGAAAAAGCCAATGTCCGATATCGCACCTGCTTCTGTTACCTGTTGCCTGCGATAGCGGTTTAGTGTGACTTTAAATTGATATATTGAGGTGTCGATTTGTGTTTGATAATCTCTATTTCTCTTAAGAACATCATGCAATTTACTTTTATTTATTTATTTAGCCCGTACTGTCCCACTGCTGGGCAAGGGCCTCCCCCAATTCCTTCCATTTGTTCTTTTTCAGAGCCTCTTCGAACCAGCCCTTGTTGTCCACGCCTCGCCACCGCTTTCTAGTTAGCAGTTTACTTACATAACATTTAAAACCCAAATGCATCGAATTGTCCAAAGGCATCGTCGAGCAAATTAAAGGTAACAATAATTACAAACAAAGCATTTACATCTGAGATAAGTTAACATAGCCAGCTAATTCCTAGGGCGGGAGAAGTCATTTGATGATTTCCCATTGGTAAAAGAAAGCCTGCTAAGTAGTCGTAGCAAGATACTACTATTATGAAAACGAATCGATTCCTGCTCTGAACAAATATTTGTATAACCTACAGACAGTTGTTGCGGGTCTGGTCGTTTGTGTATGTGAGTTTACATGTTTGTAAACGCACCCACGATACAGAAGAAATTCCTAGAGTGGGGCAACGTTTATTTTAAACAATCTATCCGATTTCTATCATACTAATATTATGAAGGCGAAAGTTTGTGTGTTCGTCTCTTCTTCACGCTCAAACGGCTGAACGGATCTAGATAAAATTTGGCACTAAGATAGATTGTAGTCTGGAATAACACAAAGGGTACTTTTTCTCCCGTAAAAATGTACGGTTTCCGTGGAATAACATATCAACTTTATCGCGCACGAAATCGCGGGCATATGCTTGTTTCCAAAGAAGATTTAAGTCAGCGTTGACTATTCTGATGAGAGTAATCACACTCGTATTCCCCGAACAGCTAGCCAGAAGGCTAAAGCCCGAATTCAAGAAAAATACCCAAGGCTTTATAAATCGCCTAGAATCGGTCCAATTCCAGACTAATCAGACTTTCTCAGATCTCAATGTAAACTCAGTTTTATTAAAGAGACTATTCTTAATTAAACTAAAACAATACTGCATCACGTCTCTTTTTTATTGTAACTCCTTAATTGGCTATCCAATTCTTTAACATTCTTTTTTTTTATGCAAACTTCGCTTTATTATCATCCCTTTGTTTTAAATAGTTTACCATCATCATCGCTTTTTTAGAGTTCCGTACCCAAACGGGTAAAACGGGATCCTATTACCAAGACTTCGCTGTCTGTCTGTCTGTCCGTCTGTCTGTCTGTCTGTCCGTCTGTCACCAGGCTGTATCTCAAGAACCGTGATAGTTAGACAGTCGAAATGTTCACAGATGATGTATTTCTGTCGCCGTTATAACAACAAACACTAAAAACCAGAATAAAATAAATATTTAAGGGGACTCCCATGCAATAAACGGGATTATTTTGCCGTTTTTTTAAACGTGATTATTATGGGTATTTATTTGAGAAATTTGGGAACCCTTCGTGCAGGAGTCCGACTCGCACTTGGCCGGTTTTTTATGTAAAATTCGCTTTATTATCATCCCTTTGTTTTTAAGTGCAGGGTAGAATGACCTCTATCCACACCGCTTAAAATGTATTTTAACAAAACCTAAGTAACCATTAGTGCTTGTAAATAATGTAACATCCATATTTTATGACATCCAAATGGGTTTAATGTGTAAAAGGGATGATTTAATGGTCCAACCAAAATTATTATATCTTGCTTTAATATTTTAATAGTTTTTTTTTATATCCAAAACAATTTTGCACTTATATTTATGATCAAACAAACTTAAAGAAAAAAATGCGTAAATACAGAGGTAATGTTTATTTCAAAATAACCCTAGCTCTTCTAGCAAACCTTCTTCTAAAAGAGATTGTACAGAAAGAGACGTCGACACGGTGTGTTAAAAGAGAAAAGAAAATTAAATACATAAAATTATAATCAACAATCCAGTTACATTGCTTTTTTCGAATCTATATAAATGTATATAGTAGAAAAAACATTATTTTTCCTATGTAGTAGTTTAGTCCAAATTGTCGAGATACTTCGATAATACAAAATACATTCTATGTTTATTTTCATTTTGAAACGTGCTTCTACTTTATGACTAACTGATAGACTCTCCGATCTTTCTCGATCGATTTCATAATTCAAAATACAAGCTATATTTTTTTTAAATTTGCCCCACTCTAAAAATTTCTCCTGTATCGTAGGTGCGTTTACAAACACCTAAACTCACATACACAAACAGTCGGACCCGGAACAACTATCTGTAGATCATACAAATATTAGTTCCGTGCGATAATCGAACGTGCGACACACAGCGCAGCAGTCGATCGCTCAGCCGCTGCGCCAACCGTGTCGTCAAAAAATGAAATGATTTAATAGAAATAAATGCTTTGACTTTCATCACTCAGATTTACATTCTACCAAAACTAATACGGAAGGATGGAGTCCCTCTGACCATAGAACCCAAAAACTCTATAAACCACAAACAACATTGAAGGAATAGGAAATAAACTACCATTCCGATTTTACGACGGTCCAAGCTGGTCTACCATGATGTTGATTTTATAGCACCATAAAACAAAATCTCTTATCATCGCTTTCAAAAGACCCTTATCTCTTTGTATTGCAATTTTGTGTTTTATACATACATATAAAACCGTTACATGATTTGAATCTGGGTGAATCATTTGGGTTCGATTCCCAGGTCGAGCAAAGTGTTATTGAGTTTTTCTATGAAATTCTCAGTAGCAGCTCGGAGTTCGGATTTGTGCCTGGTTAATTGCAATAGGCTCGCCCCCTATTACATGGGACCTAAGTATACCGGCTAACTGTGGGTGTAGATTCGTACACCTCTGCCTAACCCTTCGGGGAATACAGGCGTGATGGGATCGAAAGGTTTGAATTTCATATCCGCCATAGTCACGCCCATTTTTGGTACAATACAAAGTGCTTAGACGAAGCTATAGGTCTCTGGTTCGGTTTCTAAAGGCCACTTATATTAATTAATAAAGTTTAAAATTTAGTTGCAATCACATCTAGGCGTCAGTCAACGTCACAAAATTTAGGTAAATTAGAGTATTTTTGACAGATTGACACTGAGATTAGATTGTAATCGTTCCTTAAAATTAGCAGATTGCCGTCTTTTCGAACTAGTGTAATAACTTACTTCTTAATAGCTTTGTTTTATTTGACTTTGAACAAACCTGTCGTTTTTTATTTAAAATGCTCTAATCAACATAAAATAACATTAACATTAGGTAGGTAAAGGGCGCGGATCATGTCTAGTGAATCATCCGACTCATGGTAGCAGGAGGAACCGTGGGGGTTTTACTCGGTAAGAGTCCGATATTACCGACCGTTCTCCCCAGATGGACTGCCTGCCTCTCTGTTCCCTGATAAGAAAAAAGAAGTGTAATCTAGGTATCTTCAAGCTTCAAGTAAACCGCTTCTTCCTACGCTAAGTTCCACCTTACGCCGATCATCACTTAAGATCAGGTGAGTTGTGGTCACGGAGTAAAGAAAGACTTTACTCCGTGGTTGTGGTCAAACACAAGCCTATTAAAATATAAAAAAGGTGGAAAGGTATTCTAGGTAGTTACCATTATGATATAAGATGTTGTTATTATGCTAATATCACAAAACATGAAGAACAAGACCCCATCTTCAAAACTTTATTCCATCCTAAGATTAAACTTCTAATTCTGTTTCAAAATAGTGTTGGTAAATGTATGGAAATCCACGAAACAGCATAAGATTGTTCCAGAAGGAAATGCGACTATTTCTCTGCTTGAAAACGCGAATATATATGTGGGAGCATTATAATACCCACACCCAGATTATCTCTACGAGTCGAGTGAAATATCTTTTCATGCATGCTATGCTGTCACCGAATAAAGACTGGTGCACACTGGGTTGTAGCAATCGCGAGCAGACGCGCGGCCAAAAAAGAGTAAACGAATGTAAGTTCTTTATTCGTAAATTAGAGAAAACTGTTATTCCAATCAGCTATTTTCCTTACTTATTTCCTTTGGAAAACCGACAGATAAACAAGAATAGATACTATAAATAATATGAAGCTAATAATCATCAGCCATTTTAATATATTTCACTCTCGCAAACAAGACGGTTCTTACGAGACCTCTCATGCTAAAATCCATCAAGCCGTTTAGGCTACAGAGTGTGTCAAAGACATATAAATACATACATACATCATATCTCACACTCATACACACTCATAAAGCATATCTCTCCTTCTGGCACACTTAGGTAAAATTATCATCATCATACCATCACGCCTGAATTCCCCGAAGGGTTAGGCAGAGGTGGACCAATGTATACCCAAAGTTCGCCAGTATGTTTAAGTCCTATGCGATAGGGGGCGAGCCTGTTAAAGGCCATTAACCGGGCATAAATAAAAACTCCGAGCTGCTACTGAGAATTTAAAACCCAAACCAAACCCAACAACACTAATAACACTTTACGCTCGACCTGGCAATCGAATTTAAGACCTCTAGCGTAGCAGTCGCGCTTAGGACCACTAGGCAAACGAGGTAGTCAGGTAGAAATTATGGCCAATTATAAGTTTCCACTTACATACGGCGTTATAATATAATTGTGTACAATATTGAAGACAGTAAGTAGAAAAGTTTAGCACTAAATAAGAAATTATGATAAAGTATCAAGAAAGTCATTACAAAGAATATGACTGAAATGGGCAACTAGATTCATATTTTTTTCTTGTAATTGACATTCAAAGGCGCTTTTTAATAGTCCAATTAAAATACATAAATAGTTTGACTTCGACTTTTTAAAAACTTTAGTAATCCTATACTGCTATATTACGTAACTAGCTGATGCCCGCAGCTTCGCTCACGTGGACATAAGTGTAACTTAAGAAATTAAGTAGTCAATGCCATGTCGCCAAAATCCTCCAAGCAGGAATGGTGGCAAAGGTGACTGCTAAAAGTTACGATAGTGGGTTTTCTATAAGTAATTTGTCTGTATCTTCGTATGTGTATGTCTGTGTCCGGAGTCTGGATTTGTGCATGTTTGTGGAAGAAGGATGTGTGTTATGAGTTTATTACCCTTTTCGAAAACTGATTTCTAATACACCTCGTACAGTTGCCATTTCTTTTTTCTGTTTGTTTAAATATACAGGAAAAGTTTTTAACCAGTGCGTAATTTTTTTTTGGTAGTTCAGTGTCAGTAATAGATGACATTGCCGTGTTCAGTTAAAAAAAAAATTTCATCCTTATCCGAGTTTGAAATAAACAAAACATGGACATAATTTATTCGCCATACTATCAATGAAAACTCGCGACCGCCGCCCGGGCGCATGGCTGGGGTGAGGGGGGGTGGGGAATGCGCTAGCGCCACGGTAATATAATAATACAGTAGTGTAACTCGGCCGCATGACAGAAATAAATGCCTACAGCCGCGCGGTACGTAAACATGCGTTAGAGGCTGCCCGTCTCCAGTATTTTAATGTGTCTGCACCGCGCGCGCACCCCAGGATCGAGGCGCGTAGGTATAGCTCGCGTTTCGTCCGTTTGTATGAAGTTGGAGTACTGTATTATAATATTACCGTGCTAGCGCCGAGTGACAATAAAATATGGTTTTTAAGTAAACATGTTTCATAAGCGATAACTTTTTTTTTTTGTACTAAGACATATCAAAATAAAATATACGTGTTTAATAAAACGTGTTGAAATTTATTATGGCAAAATTTACGCACTGGTTAAAATTTTTTCCTGTATTCTATTATAGCTGTGCCCGATGCTTCGCGCACGTGGACCTAACTGTAACTTAAGGAATTAAGTCTTGGCTGCCATGTCATCAAAATCCTCCAAGGAGGTTAAATGGTTGCAAAGGTGACTGCAGTCTGGAGTCTGGTTTCGTACACGGTTAGTAATTGACTTGCGTCATACCTAGGTCATGAACAGGTATGGTGTATGTTATGATTTTATCCGCTGTCGAAAATAATATGATGTAGAGTCAAAATTTACTTATTTTTCGATTTTAAACCATTGAAACATCTTTAATAGATGCTTTTTTATTAAGAACCTTACATTTTAATTTGGATATGTCTGGTCAAGATGGATCAAGACCGTTAATATGCATCTTGTAGACAGAGCACTGCCAACAGAATCTGACCTTCATGTTAACACAACAATACATATAGGTAATGTTTTGGAGGAAGGGCAAAAACAGAGAGTACAAAAAAAAATAAGAGGCTAAGTTAAGTTTTACCTCACAAATCACGCAATTTCTTTTGCAAAATGGTGGTTATAGGTAACATAAACCTATATTATATAATTATTTCCATTTAAAGTTTAATTTAAAGCATGTAGAATATAATCGTAACAGTACCTTAGAGAAGAAATTCTGCATGCGCTCACGGTCGCGTCATGAAATCATGTCTCTTGAAAGCTAAAGTCTGTGGCAGGGTTCATTCAACGATAGAAGACTGACTGCAACGGAATGGGCGTTTGGGTAAAACAGATTTTTTCTATCTTCCTGTTCTTGTCTTTTTTTTTCTATTTAGCCATTGGAAAAGAAGTAGGCTTTTTGGTACCAATTCAATTTGGTGGAATCTTACACCGAGATTTTCATAAAATAATCCTGAAGCCCCATGGAAAGAATTTAACTTACTACTTAAAAAACTAAATTTGCTACTCCTGGTTGGCAGTATTGTTGTGCCGTGATTGGGGTAGCCGCGTAGCTAAACCCAGACTATAAAATATTGCACACAAAATGTTTGCTGATAAATCGTTCATCAGTTGTATGAAGTGTCGAGGCCCACGGAATAGCGATCCATATACCTTGGTAATTCTTAAATTTTGTGGATTAATCAGTCGAATTCTGTTCGGTTCATTCTTTTCAGTTTTAAACGTTATGTTAAAGTGTGCCTAAACATTGTATCATTATAACCTGTCGAAAGAATGACAAAAAATTCTTAAATTTTGTGGATTAATCAGTCGAATTCTGTTCGGTTCATTCTTTTCAGTTTTAAACGTTATGTTAAAGTGTGCCTAAACATTGTATCATTATAACCTGTCGAAAGAATGACAAAAAATAACAATCAATTGTGATCGATATCACGCTAAATATTTTGCATGGCTTTCGTTATACCGCGAAGCTATGCACTTTATTGGCATGACAAATAAAGTAACCATTCCCACATATGTCACGATTAACTATTTAACTCCTCCACCCAAAGAGAGAAGTAGATTGTGGGAAGGAAGACATGACACGACAACTTGACGCCCTGTGAAAACCTGCCTCCCGGTAGTGAACTGCAGTGATCTATCTGGAAGGCACTAAATCGTTTGGTGCGCACCCGAGTTGGTCATTGCAAACATAATTTAGAGAAATATTAGGGCATCATAGTCCTGATTGACACCCAGTGCAATTGCAGTGCTCCTGATCAGACTATGCCCCATATACTGGACTGTCCTAATTGTCTGGTCACTTGCACCCTTGAACATCTGAATAACACCTCTGACACGGCAATAATCGCGGCCTGCTTGGCTCAAGTGGCATACATTATTATTATCGATATGAAAAGAAGAATTTAAATACTCGTAGCTTAATAATGTAAACCATCATGTAAACCAACCATGTGGTGGTCAGACCTCTAAATACTACGTTATTTTGTAAAAATTACGTCACATGAATAATATTTTATTATTTATCGTTCCCACTTCCCACACCTATTACTTTTTTTAAATGTACTATTTTGACTACGCTGCTGTATTAAATGTAACTATGTAAAAATAGACATTATTTACTACAGAAATATAAAAGGTAAAAAAAAATAACTAAACAAATCAATGTTATGGGAGAAATGTGCATACTGCTTTTTTATTATTATTGGGAATCACTTAACATAACAAAAAACAATAAAAAGTACACAAAAAGTAAAACAGTTTTGGGGGATCGAACTCAGGATCAGCGATTTGCAAGGCGACCGTCGAACCATTAGACTAATTATTTCGATGACACTTACTCCAAAATAGCCGTTCTAGTTTAACATGATTGACTGCTTCGCTCCTTAAAGATATGGCGTGATGATATTATTTTAGAAATTCAATCCGCAGCTATCTACAACATTCTTACATAATATCTCGTCTATTTCAATACCGTGAGAATTTGTAGAAGAATACGAACATAATGCAACATTGCTCATCCCTCAAAGCAAATAGCGTGATAATTTATAGCCTAAGTTTTAAGTTAAGCCTACCACTATACATTAGTGAAAACCGCATTCAAATCGGTTGAGCCGTGTCTGAGATTAGCGTGCACAAACGCACAGACAAACAGACAAACAGACAAAAATTTTAAAAACTATATTTTCGGCATTAGAATCATTCCCCGACCTCATAGCAATTACTTTTTTTCAAAAATATTTAATGTACAGTTTTGACTTCGCTACGATTTTATTATATGTATAGATATTATAAACGCGAAATTTTGTGAGAATGGATGGAAGTTTGTTACTCGTTCACATTTAAGCGGTTAAACGGAATTAGCATAAATAGCTCACATATAGGTATTGATCTAGTTTAACGCGTAAGCTCATATTTTGATACCGTATTTATTTATTTTTACAATTTACCAATACAACTAATACGCTTAAATGTTACCAAAAAAATAAAACTAATTACAATTTGTGTTCCCATTTTCAAATAATCCATTAGCGACTTTGCTAAATTTTGAAGTCTACAGACTTACAGACAGTCAGTTTAGTCTTACAGTCTGCAGACGAAGTCTGGGGCAGAAGCAGTAACAGTAGTATTTTAATAAAGGCAACACTCTCTTTTGTTTCTCGCTCGACGCGTCTTCGCTACAGTGTAGTGTGAGACAACCCTGAGCTTGCGCGGACGTCTTGAAGCCCACGCTACACGTTGAAAGGTATTTGCATCTGCTTATGTTCATGTGTTCATTCACGACTGGCGTTAAGCGTAATAATATGCATGTATAGGACTGCCACATACTTGGCATTACGAATTCTCATACGCTTTGTTCATCTAGTATGGGTTAGGATGAGAGAATAGTGTTTTGTTTTGAGGAAGTTCTAGTAATTTATTTAATTTACACCACATACAACTGCCTCGTTAGTTTAGTGGTCCTAAGCACGACTGCTAAGCTAAAGGTCCTGGGTTCGATTCCCAGCTCGAGCAAAAAGTGTTATTAGGTTTTTCTATGAAAAACTCAGCTCGGAGTTTGGATGTGTGCCCGGTTAATGGTAATAGGCTCGCGCCCTACTACACCGGCCCGTGTGAATTTACTCAGAGTGCAGTGGAAACAGTTAATCTGTTATGACACCATATTGGGTGGAAGCAGCAGCTACAGTTAGATGTACCAAGGTTCTATAAGAGGAAAGCTAACTAAAATATGGTGAAGAATTTTGTATACATTGTCATCTACTCTGTAACTTCACTGCCATAGACTTTATATCTACCTAGTATCGGCAATAATATGTTAAGCAGATTTGTGTGACTTTTTAATCCTAACGCAGAGATAAAAGACGGTGAGACAGCTGTCAAATTATCATATTTATTTTTCAGGTAAAAGTTCTAATCTTTTCTAGTTTTTTATAAGAAAAGCAAGCAATACAGATGTCGAAAATTCTGCCAATGTGAAAACTGACTTGAAACAGCAGGTGTGCAAAATAAGCCATCCGAAGGCATAAAAAATATTTGAATAAAAACTTGACATACAGTTGAAATGGACGTATAGTTGGACACAATGTAAATATTGTTGGGTCAGTATGGGACCTTAACCAATTTATTAATGTTAAAAAAACAAAATATACATAGAGGTATATGTGATATTGCATGGACATTTTATATTATTCTGATGAATGAAGGTCGAGAATACATGTTATCTGACTATTGAAAAATCTGCCAGTAGCAAGATAAATATAATATGTCAAAACCAAAAAAGAAAAACCGAAAGAAAAACGCACTAAAACTTACAATAATTTTAAAATACCCAACCAAATGATACAAAGCACGGCAACTTCCCATTAAAAACCACCCCTACATCGTTCAAAAATCAGTTTGAAACTCCGAACAAAATTCTTTCCCCGTCACAAAGAGTAAGTTCTTCAGTGGTGATGTAAACAAAGTTACTGGAGGGTTTGCCAACGACAATAATGATGACTTTATTTGCCTACTCCCCTAATATTATCTCGTGTTACGCTAACCCACTTTCATGGCCTATATTTTTGAGCATGACGTTACTTATAGTGGGTCCACACGATACAGACTTTTGTCTGTACAGATATCTGCACAGACTATAAAGTCTGAGTAAAAATTTTTACTCAGAGGTCTTTACCAAATGTCTGTGCAGACTTTTCATCAGTTCAGACTTCGATTTTAATGAATAAATTAAGTAATTCAGTAATCATGAGTTTTGCTCCGACAATCGTACAGACTTGTACGCAGACTTCCGACTTTTCTGATACACCGACATTTGTCTGTACTGATTTGTTTTACAGACAAAATTCTATAGAAGTCTGTGTTAAGTCTGTGTCGTGTGGACCCACCATAACGACCGTGACGTAATGGTCGGGAAAAACGGTTCCGTATTGTTTTGGAGTTTCGGCTTCGATGTTTCTGTGTGTGTGTAAATGATCTTGATACTTCAGTGGTTTAAGCGGTGCTGTAGAAACTTCTTGATATTTTGATGTTTATTGGTTACTTTTTTGTGTGTATAGCGGCGATGTCACCGATATCAACTTCAGGGTTGAAAAATGTAAATAAATAAACACAATCTATATTTATATTTGTAGTGTAAAAAGTTCTTTTGTATTTTCGTTTGTAAGAGGTAATGTCTATGAGTACTGATTCGACTACAAAAAATATTTATTTAATTAAATATTATACAACATCTGCCTAGCCTTTTCCCAACTATGTTGGGGTCGGCTTCCAGTCGAACCGGATGCAGCTGAATATCAGTATTTTACATGGAGCGACTGCCTATCAGACCTCCAAAAAAACCAACCACCAATAAATCCATCCTAAAATTTAAAATTTATCCTCCTTAAATATTATACAACAAACAATATAAATAAATGCCTTAGGCATTCTTTATGGTGAATGGAACCGGCGAGAGATGTCGTGCGGTGTTCCGCAGGGATCGGTGCTGGGGCCGCTCCTGTGGAACATCGGCTACGACTGGGTGCTACGTGCTGACCTCCCCGAGGGCGCCAGCGTAGTGTGCTACGCGGACGACACACTGGTCCTGGCGCAGGGGAGGTCGCACGAGGCGGCGGCCGACCTTATGACACGCGGGGTTGCGACAGTCGTTGAGAGGATCCGGCAATTGGGTCTCGAGGTGGCCTTGCACAAGTCCGAGGTCCTGTGTTTTCATGGGCCTCGGAACGCGCCACCGTCGGGATCCCAAATCACGGTAGGAGGGGTTTCCGTCGGCGTCGGGTCGACGATGAAGTACCTGGGACTTGTCCTCGACAGCCGATGGAACTTCGTGGAGCACTTCCGACGTTTGGCTCCCAAGTTGGCACGGGCTTCGGCCGCTCTAAAGCGGCTCTTGCCCAATTTGAGGGGGCCAAACGCCTCCTGCCGGAGGCTCTACGCCGGGGTCGTGCGTTCGATGGCCCTTTACGGGGCCCCGGTGTGGGCGCGGGGCTTGAGGCGGCTTGCCGCCCACTACCTGAACGCGTCCCAGCGGGTGATCGCCATAAGGGTCATCCGCGGATACCGCACGATCTCCGGCGAGGCAGCGAGCCTCCTTGCCGGATTGCCGCCATGGGATCTGGAGGCGCTGGTCCTCGCGCGCCTACACGAGTGGCGCGCGGAGGCACTGGGCCGGGGCGAAACTCCGCTGCCGCGGCAAATTGCCGCCCTGCGGACGGAACTCCGGCTCGATCTCATGGCGACATGGAGAGAACGACTGTCGCAACCTCGTGCAGGGCTCGCCTCGATTGAGGCGGTAAGACCCCTCTTTGAGGAGTGGCTGGAGCGGCGCCACGGCGCCCTCACCTACCGCCTGACGCAGGTCCTCACCGGACACGGATGTTTCGGGAGGTTCCTGCACCTCATCGGGCGGGAGGAGACGCCCGGGTGTCACCATTGTGAGGATCGCCCCGAGGACACGGTGGAGCATACTTTGGCGGTGTGCCCTGCTTGGGCTGAGCACCGCCGAGTCCTCGAGGCGGCCATCGGCGGCGGCGCCCTCTCGCGTCCGGCACTGGTCCAGGCCATGGTCCGGAGCGAGGGGGAATGGGAAGCAGTCGCCTCCTTCTGCGAAGCTGTAATGCTAGAGAAGGAGGCGGCGGGACGGGAGAGGGAAAGGAGGGTCCCCCGTCCCAGCGGCCGCCGCGGTAGACGATCCGGGCGTCGGGAGCCACGTGACGACTCCCGGCCACCGTAGACGCGGGTCTGTGGACGGTGAGCAATGGGTAGCTCACCGTCCGTACGTTCACTAGCGACAGACCGTGTCGACGGCGCGTCCGTGTTCCACGCGCGCCTCAAAGAGATGTCAGCAAATTGGATGGGGCCACTGAGGGCCGATGCCTGCCGGGGCTGCGGGTTGTTCGAAAGAGATACCGCGCCCCCGGAACGCAAAGGGCACATGAAGGAACATAGACGGGTTTTAGTCAGTAAAAGTCTGACACTCCCTCCCGCCCCGCCCAGGGCGGGGGAAGTTATTTGATGATTTCCCGTCTATAAAAAAAAAAAAAAAAAAAGGCATTCTTTATCAGTCAACCAAAGGTGGTGAAGAGATGTTTAACACGGCAGGCGTAAATTATTCTACGTAATTTTTTTTTATTCTTTAACAGATAAAAATCTACACTATTGCCGAGTGTCATAAGATTTGTTTTATGTTACACTTGACATCCACGCAGGTGAAGTCGCGGGTGGAAACGTAAACTATACTATTTTTATAAAGACGTAATGTTGTGAGGTTGTAGGGGGTATCTCTAGATCTACTAAACCGATTTTGATAATTATCCATCTTCTTCTTATCGTGTGGGCAATAAGGTCTAACGACCCCAAACACCCTAATGACAGAGTTTCTAAACCGCCTCAAGGGCCTCTGACATGGTTACTGATGTCAGTGATGTCCAAGACAAACTTAGAAAGAACATATGAACTAGGAAAAGTCGCATTGGTACTTGCCCGTGCCCGGTTGCGAATCCACAACCTCGTGCACGGGAGGCGGGCGCCTTAACCACTGGGCCATCACGACACTCATCACTCATTCTTTTATCCATAGAAAGTCACGTTATTTGTGAGTATCATAGGCTATGTACATCACGCTACGACCCACGGGAGCGGAGCAGTAACCAAAGACGTAACCAAAGGCGGGTAAAATAAGCCACGCGAACGAAGTCGTGCGCAGTTCGCTAGTCTTACATAATTTTGTAACCAACCATGTACTAATGCCATTTTGGATTATGCCTGTGGCGAATCCAAACAAACCCTAAGCCAAGTAAACAATTTGAATGTATACTGATATTATAAAGAGGTAAGATTTGTTTGTTTGTTTGTAGCGTATAGGCTCCGAAACTACTGGACCGATGTTAACCATTTTTTCACTAATAGATAGCTACATTATTCCTGAGTAACATAGGGTATATAACATCACGCTATGACCTACGGGAGCGGAGCAGTAACCAAAAACGTAACTTAACGTCGGTGAAATAAACCGCGGCGGACGAAGTCGCGGTCAGTTCGCTATTGTATAAATAAATACGGTGTTCAAATAATTTCTACTTAAAAACATAATTCATTCACAAATATTATAATGGGCAAAATGCGGAGCTAATATTATATTAATCCCGTCTAGACATGGGTAAATTTGATTTGAATGAGCATTTGAAACGTCTACGTAAATACGAGAGGCTGCAACAATATTGGTCTAATTATTTGAGGCTCATTTTGCTAAGTGCTTGTTTTAGCTAATTTATTATCAAAAACGTGATAAATATAAAATTATCTATTACCAGGAAAGCCTCCTGAAGCGTGTGGCGTTGTGCATTTTTTGTATTATTATTTTTGTTGTTTTTTTTGTGTCGGGTGCACTGTACTCCTTTCGGCATGCTTATAATTATACCCAGATGTATGAACGTGGAGAAGGCAAAAGTATTATGCAAGGATTGTAGCAGGTGGAGTTCTGTAGTTTCTGCCTACCCCCATGGGTAAAAGGCGTGAGTTTATGTATTTATGTACAGTGGCGACCAAAAGTCCATACCCAATCTCAAAACGTATTAGGTTGACGTTTAGTTTGACTTACGACCTTTTACTTTCAAGAATAGACACATGTATCATCGTTGTGAATGTAGTTCATAATTTCAACGTTTCTACATGAGACAAGATGGTCTCGCGGTTAAGCGCGCCCAGTTGACGGCGTTAATCAATGAGCCGCGAGTTCGAATCTCACATTATTTTTGTCTTTTTGTTTTTACTCAATTTGAAGAAATGAACAGAAATATAATATTCTTTAGCTTGTTCGCTTTGTTCACACATTTCGTAAATTTAAAAGGGTAGTCATAGAAAACTAATAAAGAATTTAGATTTCTGTGAGGTAGACATGAGTTTTGTGCATATTTAACTTGATTGGAATTAGCGTTGTCGTTTGGTTGTGGTTGTTGGTTAGTAACGAGTGATTTAATAGATACTCGTAGTGGTATTGTAAGTATTCTCGAAACGCAGGCAAATAATATTACTGAGGCGAGGGCGACTATTATTGGGCTGCATAAAAGTGGTCCAAATTAATATCTTATGAAACCTGACTGAATTGAGCTGTCCTGTGTTGAGCTAGATAAGCATGTTATAGTGTGCGTCTACAGACCCCCAAATCACCAAAATTACTCTATATTTGAGACAGTAATGGAAGATGCTTTGTCTAAACTTACAACTGGTAATAAATCATTAATAATCTGTGGTGACTTTAATATCAATATTTTAGAAAATAATTCAAATAGCAGTAGATTAATAAGTCTCTTTAAATCTTTCAACCTGTCAAATGTTTTTCTAGAACCCACACGAATAACTTCGACTACTGCTACATGTATTGATAATGTTTTTTGTTGCTGCAACTACTTAGATAAAGCCATAGTAAATTATCTTCCGTCTGATCACAGCGGACAAACCGTTTCTTTTGAGCACAAAACACCATTACAAAAAGTGCAGATACAATCAAGACCGATAACATCTGGTAATTTAAATAAATTTAATAGCACTTTAATTAGTAAGTTATGTGTTCAGAGCCTTGATATGAATGGTGGTAGTACTTTGTATGAAGAATTCTTTTCAGTCGTGCAAACAGAGTTTAATAATATTTTTAAGAAAAAAACCAAAACAATTTGCCCAAAATTTTTATTTAGTGATTGGGCAACTAAAGGTATCAGAAAAAGTAGGGAACGACTATTTGAGTTGTATGGCCTTAAGCCTTATGTAAATACTGAAAGTTTTAATAAGTATGTTGCGACTTATTCTAAAATTTTTAAAAATACTTGTAAGTCAGCTAAAGCCTTGTACATTAGTAACAAGATTAAATCAGCTGATAATAACATAAAAACGGTTTGGAAAATTATTAATAACGAAACAAATAGAAATAAAAGACATAATGCTGATTTTAGTCTAGAGACTTCCCGAGGGCCCATAAGCACAAATATTGATGTGGCTCAGGAATTTGTAACATACTTTACCAATATTCCAATTAAAACTACTGAAACTTTAAATTCTTCGCCCGCACTTGCTATTGATTTAGTAAGGGCTAATGTTTCAGCCTGCCCAAAGGAATTTAAGTTTAAACATATTAATCCTCTGGTTGTCATAAAGACTTTCAAACAACTCAAGAGCAAGGTCACCGAAGATCTGTGGGGCATGTCTACTAATGTATGTAAATCTATAATTGAGACAGTAGCACCCTATTTAGCTTTAATTTTTAACTTGTGTATAGACCAAGGGGTTTTTCCTACTTTAATGAAGCACAGCAAGGTTATACCATTATTTAAGTCCGGAGATAGCAAAGACACCAACAATTATAGACCTGTGTCGATTTTGCCGGTTTTCAGCAAGGTGTTCGAAAAAGTGATGCTCAATCAAATGCTAAATCATTTCAACTGCAACAACATCTTGCACGATCAACAGTATGGTTTCACCAGAGGGCGTTGTACTACTGACGCTGGTGTCACTCTAATTAAGCACATCTTTAATGCATGGGAGGACTCACAGGATGCCATTGGCATTTTTTGCGACCTCTCAAAAGCATTTGATTGCGTAAATCACGAGACGCTCCTCCTGAAGCTAGAACATTATGGCCTCGGTCAACTGGCGCTTAGCTTGCTGAAATCGTATTTGAATGATAGACTGCAGCAAGTTCAAATAAACGGTGTAAATTCATCAGGCTTAACAGTAAAGATGGGTGTTCCGCAGGGTTCAATATTAGGTCCGTTTCTCTTTTTAGTATACATAAATGATTTACCTCATTTACTGGAAAACCAACCTAAAATAGTGTTATTTGCTGATGATACTTCTTTGATTTTTAATGTAAATAGACGGGCACAGCATCTTGACGACGTAAATAACGCTATGCTTAAGATTCATAATTGGTTTACGATTAATAACTTAGTGTTAAATGAGAAGAAAACGAAATGCATAAGATTTGCTTTACCGAACGTTAAAAGTAGTGCATGTAACGTTATATTGAATAAGGACGTACTGGAATTCGTCGACAAGACAGTTTTCCTGGGGGTTACGCTTGACTCAAAGCTTCAGTGGGGTCCTCACTTAACATCTCTTGCAGGGCGGTTAAGTTCAGCCGCTTACGCTGTCAGAAAAATCCGTCAATTAACAGACGTGGATACCGCGAGACTAGTCTATTTTAGCTACTTTCATAGCATCATGTCTTACGGCATATTGCTTTGGGGGCGGGCTGCAGACATAGATTCTATTTTTATTTTGCAAAAGAGGGCTGTCAGAGCTATCTATAATCTTTGTAGACGCGAATCTCTAAGGGAATTGTTTAAAAAAATCAATATCATGACGGTACCTTGTCAATATATATACGAAAACATTATGTATGTTCGGAAAAATCTTCATCTTTTTAAAAAAGTAGGTGATAGACATAATTATAATACTAGAAATAGGAACAAATTAGATCAACCAAGTTTCAGATTGTCGAAAGTACACACTTCTTTTATGGGGTACTGTGTAAAATGTTATAATAAAATACCACTCGATATTCTCGAACTAAATGAGAGAAAGTTTAAAACATGCATAAAACGCACACTATGTAGTCAAGCATATTATAAATTAGAAGACTATATAAATGATAAAAATGCTTGGCTTAATGCTGGTCCTGCTCCACAGCCACTCGAGCTTACAAATTAATATGCTTATTTTTCGAAAGGGAATGATGTTTTTAGCACCTTTTTTTTGACTTTAATAACGTCTACCGTTATTATAATTATTATTTATTTTTCCCTACATAGTACAGTTGATTTATTGCATAGGTTCACTGAAAACCTTAGATTTGTATAATTGAACATAATTTATTTCAATTTTGTAAATGTGACTACCATGGAGCCATTTACTTGTTAAGTTACTATGTGTTGGACACTGAGCATGGCAGTTGAGAGCTTTGTCATGCTCACTTTAATGTCTTGCTGACGGTGGCGCGTGGGTTGGATCGTTTGGTTCCCTTCAAGATGGTTGAGCTAAACGGTGCTGATGCACGCGTCATATTCGTGAACGGGTGCTGTCAGTTGGGATTGGTCATCTCTTAACTGCCATGTCTTACATCGTTATTATAATTTTGTTATTTTTTATATTCACCTTCATTGTTTTCACATATAGAAGCAACAAGAATAATGTAACCAAGACTTTGTAAAAACCAAATGGAAGGAAAAGAGTGTCCATGGAGTTTCTTGCTCGTTCTTCTCCATAGAGACCTACGTTTTGGAACGAGCAACTAGCTTCAATTTTAAACTGTAACTTCTTGACAATTCAAAAGTGCCTGTAAATGGTCTAATTGAAATAAATGCTTTGATTTGATTTGATTTTGATTTGAATGTGAGTATTATATTAACGAATTGTAAATTAAACTTTTATTTGAAATTTATACCTAAGATACCTAAAATTATTTGGTGGCATTTCGATTAATACTTATTATTGATTTTTAAATATATAATGACGCCAAAAAAAATGTGTTTATTATGGAATTTATAAATAAATAGTTTTAAATATTAAAATTTGTTATATTAAATAAATATTATTAAATTATATAAAAAATTAAGTCACTTTAGTATTTTGTTATAAATGCCTAAAATTACTTTTTTTGTTGTTTTAGAGGAATACTATTATTAGTCTCCGGAGCAAGAAATACGAGGAAGAGGATAGATAGCCTATCCTACCTACTCAACAGCGAAGTGGATTAAGTTTGGTGGTTTCGCACTGGATAACATACTGTTTACAACAACAGCTGCATGCATCATAAACCAGAAAAAATACGTTTCGTTTTTAATATGTGGGGATGGCGTGCAACAGTGCTACTTATGAAGAAGTATTAGACGGTGTTATGCAACATTTAATAACCTGGATGTTTTAGTTTTAATAATGAGACGGTGTAACTAAACATTTAGTCATAATTATATTATATATTCGTAGATAGTTATTTAATGATCTTAAATTGAGGTTTAGTTTCAATCTTCTTTTCATCAAGAAAACGAATTATTAAACTATTACCTCACTAAGTTTATTGTGACGTTACATAAAAAAAACCTGTTCATAAAGTCTGAATTATAGTTTAGTTTTCAATTAACTCTGCTGAATACCAATTCAGAAACTTAATACGTGAGCATCACCAAATTTATTTGTGTTATTAAAATATCCTTCTCTTATTATGTTATTATGAATTTTATTGACTAAGTGGGTATTCAACAAAAAATCTTATGAACAGTTACAAGAGAACTTCTTTTATTTCGGTAGGAATGTGACGTTACAATTCTCATAAGTTTGTTAATTTTAAAAATAAATTTTTGTTATCACACAGCACGCCTTTTTTTCCTACTTCCAATTACAAAAAGTTAAAATAAAATCACATAAAAAGTTAAATAAATAATACAATAACTAATATTTGCTTCTTATAAAAAATAAATAACAAGCATGAATACGTAATAATTCAACATAAACCTAAAAAGATTTTGCCTAACATTATTATGGTTTCAAGAAACAAAAAACAGCCACACATAGTATAAGATTTGAACTCGGAATTCAATGATCGTAAACCCTTTCTTATCCAAACCAGCTGCCAGGACATGTTATAATTATGCGAAATTTAGCAATGCAATGGTAAGAATACGTCGCGCGTCGGGTAGGACTCGTACGGTAAACAGAAATATAATGCCATTTCGCGTAGTGCGACGATGGTTCATTAGTGTGTGTTATCTGTGGAATGTTGAGACATCATTCGTAAACACACATGCGCACGCGCTGACTGGATCGCGCCCGTGTTCATAGGAAAGTGAACCTTAGCGGGGGTATGGATTTCTGAGCGCTTACTGTACGTATGTGGTTTTTTTTATATATTTTTTTATATACCACAAGGACTGTGTGAAATAATAATTATTTCTGTTTTAAAATGTCCGTGTCACGTGATAGATCAGTGGGTAAATGCATTTGTTATGCATAAGGTTGCCGGCTTTGGTACCGGGCAAATGCCAACGTAACTTCTTTAATGTATATGAATTTTCTAAGTTTAGGTATCTTGTATATAACTGACGCGACGTAGGTAAAGGAAAAACATCGTGAGTAAACCTGGACTATACTAAATCTACCCATAAATCTATAATCGCCAATCCGCCTAGAGCAAGTATGGTGGTTAGTACTAGACATGGCATGGTGGTGTTTTTAAGAGGTCGTTGCCCTGCAGTGAGATAATCATCATTATATCAGCCTAAAGCCGCTCACTGCTGTACGTAGGCCTCCCAAAGACCACCAATTATCCCGGTAAGGGCACCTTACATCCATCCGCTGCCTGCCACCTTTAAATTGTCGGCCCACCGTGCAGCAGGCAGACAATAATGCGCTGGTAGTGTATTACAATTTCTTAGGAATCTTGCACCATAACAAATACATAGTTACTTGACGGGCCTGTTAGTCTAGTGGTTAGCGGCCCTGACTGCTAAGCCGGAGGTCGTGGGTTCGATTCCCACCCAGGACAAACTTTGTGTGATGAGCATGATTGTTTGTTCTGTGTCTGGGTGTGATTTATATATAATATGTATATATTTATAAATTATATAAGTATGTATATCAGTTGTCTGGTTACCATAACACAACCTCTGCTTAGCTTGGGATCAGATAGCCGTGTGTGCGTTGTCCCAAGATGTTTATTTATTATTTATTTTATAGTGTTTATGTTTAGGACCCCTGATTGACCATAACAATACCATTAACAAAATGAACTGAGTGAGTTGCTAATCGCCATCAGAGCGCAAAGGAATCATTTATTTCGCTACCCCTGCCCTTTAAGTTTTCTTGAGGTAAAGGTGCCGTCACGGTTAGGATCCTCTAAAGGTTATGTAGGACCCGACTCAGATCATACATCAACTCTTGACATGCACTGACAGTTACAAGGATGATGTTGCTAAATTCTGACCAGCCCTTACTGGTCAAAAAAAAGAAATTTGAAAACTAAAACCTGACAGTGACAAAAATAATATATGAAATAAAAATATAATTATTCTTGTCTGACAAAAAAAAATCTTAAGGTGTTAACATACCTACCATCACGCCTGTTTTTCTCGAAGGGTTCGGCAGAGGTGTAACCAATGTACACGCACAGTTCGCCGAAATGTTTAGGTCCCATGTAATAGGAGGTGAGCCTATTGCCATTAACTGCTACTGAGAAATTCATTGAAAAACCCAATAACAGTTTTGCTCGATTTGTCGTCACAGGTTCGATTCCGGCATGGAACAAATGTGTGTAACTGCCCCGTTAGTCTCGTGGTCGCAAGTGCGACTGCTGTGCAAGGGGTCCCGGGTTCGATTCCCAGGTCGAGCAAAAAGTGTTATTAGGTTTTTCTATGAAATTCTCAGTAGCAGCTCGGAGTTTGGATTTGTGCCCGGTTAATGGCAATAGGCTCGCCCCCTATTACATGGGACCTAAAATATGCCGGCGAACTGTGGGTGTACATTGGTACACCTCTGCCTAACCCTTCGGGGAATACAGGCGTGATGGTATATATATTTATATATATATATATATATACAAATATGTGTATGGCCTACGGGTAGTTGTTTTTAGTTCTGGCTGTTTGTGTATGTAAGTGTATATATGTTTTTGGAAACACACCGCACAAATATACAAGAGAAATGTATAGTGCGAGGTAAAGCTAGATTCAAAAAAAGACAACCAATTTCCCTATAAGGTAAGTTTAAATTATAAGACATCACAACACCACAACTTCTACATCTTCACTCTATCAGCCCTTTGTATAATTAAGAAACCAAAAAAACGATATTTTCTTAGCAACCAAGGCCAAAAAGTTGGCACTAAGAAAGTCCCTCCAAATTGATTCCACGATGGCGTGTTTCCCTATTATTATGCAAAGGAAAAATGAAAAGAATCGGAGGCGTGACCTTTTGAAGTTCGTTAAAAAGTAATCATTCTGCCCACCCCCCGGGCCGGTTATGAGATTACCCACCACTTGTTATTTTAAAGCGGGGAAATGATGAATTGCCGTACCTACTACTAAATCGGTTGTTTATTTAGGAGCTTCTAGGTGTTTTGTAAAATTGGTCTCTATTAGTGGCGATATTTTTACCACGATATCAGTATTACTGCCCCGTTGGTCTCGTGGTCGCAAGTGCGACTGCTGTGCAAGGGGTTCCGGGTTCGATTCCAAGGTCGAGCAAAAAGTGTTATTGGGTTTTTCAATGAAATTCTCAGTAGCAGCTCGGAGTTTGGATTTGTGCCCGGTTAATTGCAATAGGCTCGCCCCCTATTACATGGGACCTAAATATACCGGCGAACTGTGGGTGTACATTGGTACACCTCTGCCTAACCCTTCGGGGAATACAGGCGTGATGGTATTTTTGGATATCAGTATTAAGTTTTAAGGGTTCTGTACCTAAAGTGTACAAAACGGGATCCAATTACTAAGACTTTGCTGTTTGTCTGCTCGTCCATCTGTCACGTCTGCCTGGTCTGTTGTATTTTGAACTGTAGGTAATAGGTAGATATCTGCAATGTTCACAGAGAGTGTATTTACCTATATCAGTATTTTAGCACATACACCACAGGTGGTGGTGGTGGTGGTTTTAGGTGTACATTGGTGCACCTCTGCCTAACCCTTCGGGGAATACAGGCGTGATGGTGGTATTTTACTTTTACAACAGCTTATTCATACATTTATGTTTGCATAACAATTTATTTATTTAAGGTAGGTAGGTTTGATCCCATGGTAAAAGTTATTCATGACGATGAGTACAATGACCCCTTTTCAGGTTTACATACGGTAAACAAAATCTTAGGTGGTTTATTTTATTTCATAAGTAGTACGATTTAGAATTCATTTAAGTTTATAAAGCTGAAGAGTTTGTCCTTTTTTCGCTTAAACGTGCTAAGGGCGCTTTCAATTTAGACGATTGGTGCCGACGACTGCTGCAGTCCGGGTATCGTACTGCGCACGGGCGGTTATGATTTTTCATACAAAATGTCTCGACGCAAAGTCGTGCGACAGCAGTGCGGCGCACGTCCGTTGGCGGAACGGCAACAACCTGTCAGTGTCTCAGCTCAGTCGTTGTTCGCTAGTGCTGTGAACGCATCGTGTTTCTTAGAAATTCGATCAGAATGCAGCCGCGTATCTCTTCAAATAAGACGATTTACGTCGTACTGCTGTCGTCCGGCAGCAGTACGGCTCATGGTCGTAACAACCGTGCGGCAGCAGTCCGGCACCAACCATCTAAATTGAAAGCGCCCTAAGAGATCCGTATGAATATTCACGTGAACGCAATCGCAGGCCAAAGTTACTTCGAAGAACGACGAAGCGGCGAAGGAAGAAATATTCCAAAAACTAGTTCCATTCCAACAGAAAGAAGTTATTACGTAGAAACTATTCACTAGAACAATATACGGCACCATAAATTTCTGAAACTACATGTAATCAGTTATGTACAGTCAGCAAAAGAGATAAGTAACCAGAGTCGCCTAATAAATTCAAAGTTTTTCAAAAACCGATAGAAGTTTTTTAATGCTTTTTATTTTTATGAATAGAAAATAAATCGGTTTATTAAAAAAAAAATATATATACCATCACACCTGTATTCCCCGAAGGGTTAGGCAGAGGTGTACGAATGTACACCCACAGTTCGCTGGTATATTTAGGTCCCATGTAATAGGGGGCGAGCCTATTGCCATTAACCGGGCACAAATCCAAACTCCGAGCTGCTACTGAGAATTTCATAGAAAAACCCAATAACATTTTTTGCTCGACCTGAGAATCGAACCCAGGACTTCTAGCGTAGCAGTCGCCTTTAGGACCACTAGACCAACGAGGCAGTTACAGATCAGTTTATTAATAACATTTAATGTCATTTAAAAACGACCACCGGTTTGAAAGAAAACTTCAACTATATTAGACGGTCCGGTTACTTATCTCTTTTGTTGAAAGTCGTATTTGCAATTGTTCAGTTATGCGGTACTAAGTTAAAGTGTGGATAATAAAGGGACGAGCAGTATTCGCGGTAATGTTCTGAACTTTTGACTCTAGGCACTAACTACTATACCTAGATACTTAGCACTTACGTTGGTACTTAGTGCAAGAAGAAAAATACAGAAGGCTTACTTTTTGTTCTTGGTTAATTGATTTGTACTTTATTTTATTTATTTATTTTATTTAAACTTTTTGCACCAAAAAAAAGTACAAAGGCGGACTTAATGCCTTAGGCATTCTCTACTAGACGAGAGAGTCTATTAGAAGAGATAACACAGCAGGTGCAAATTATTGTACGAGAGTAAACAAAATTAAATGTACTTGTGTATAATTCAATTTTAAGGATTTTTTTATATCTCTTTTGTTTTTTTTACAATAGAATAGATATTTGGCAGTTGTTACGGAAATCTGACAACCATACGAGTATGTATTGCCCAGTAACTGATGTGTTGTGGAAGTCAAACATTGAAATAATCCTATTTAGAGTATAAGTGTTGAGGCAACAAATAAGCGATGATTCAAAATAGTGATGTAAGTTATATCGAATAACAACCAAAATCAAGTCATTTTTAGATTTTCATTAAAATGAGAAAAAAATACATGGCTAAATGGAATAATTTATAGATATGTTTTTAGTTCATAAAATTCCCTGTATATCATCAGAAAATTTTTGTGAACTACGCGCCGAAATTTTTATTTTATTTTCTCCTTTGCAATGTTTTTACCATGATACTGCTTTATTTTCATGATTTTTTTATAGAGAAGCCTTTTTTTTAACCCTTGACTATATTTTTAATTTTTTTCAGGCTTATAACATTTACCAATACGCCAGATTAGGCGACAAAAAAATGTGTGTTTTCTGTGTCCTGTTGTTGGATAGCACACCGAAATAAAATGGATCTTCTTCAAAAGTAACATTTGATGTGACTAGAGTGACTACTGTAATTTTTCTAGTGAATTATAGCGAGAAAAGTTTAAGGGCACCAGTGAGAAATATTTTATTACACACAACTCATTTGTTACCTAGTTTTATGTAGTGTATGACTTGTTGAGTAATAAGAACTTGTTTTATTCTGAAAACTATATAACAAGTTTCTTAGATAAAACTTGGTATTTATCCATTACTACAATCCCTATAGAGTTGAAAAGAGACACTTATCATAATATAGGAACTGCGGGTTGTTCGAAAGAGATACCGCGCCCCCGGAACGCAAAGGGCACATGAAGGAACATAGACGGGTTTTAGTCAGTAAAAGTCTGACACTCCCTCCCGCCCCGCCCAGGGCGGGGGAAGTTATTTGATGATTTCCCGTCTATAAAAAAAAAAAAAAAAACATAATATAGGATTCTAGTTTCTGTCTAGGACGTTCATTTGGAAGTCAAGTATCTATACCATAAAACATAGCCTATGGCGAACGAGGCGAAAGTAGTATGTAAGGATCGTGGCAGGTGGCGTTCTGTGGTTTCTGCCTACCCCCATGGGAAAAAGGCGTGAGTTTATGTATGTATGTGTATAGCCTATGGCTGTCCACCCACGTCAGACAATCTGTGACCAAATTATTGTCGGAGAGAATGGAACATATAAATTCTAATACACCAACGCACATGTCCAAGAAAAAGTCGGCCCCACGAAAGTATGGATCTATTGAACGGTCCGATAAACGGTCCTACAAATGGGACGTGAACGGAGGCCGTAAAACATTCAGTAATAGTATTGCTTTCTATTAGTAAAAAAATTTTTGTAATCAGAATAGTGCTTCCAAAGATTACATCTTACGAAAAACTTTAGCTCTTCTCAATATTACAATAGAAATACTAGCTACTGCCCGCTACTTTATCTGGGTAAACTTCAGCTGAATTATCTCACAGAAACAAAAACGGGACAAATATTTGTACCCAGGCAATTCCGTACAGTCGTTTAAACGTGAAAAAGTTACAAACATCCATCCTACCATCCTTAGAAAATGTTTATAATAGTACCTAGTGTTTCTACTTCTGCCGCATACCTTTTGAACATCCGCCGCGGTAGACGCTCCGGGCGTCGGGAGCCGCGAGACGACTCCCGGCCACCGTAGGCGCGGGTCTGTGGACGGTGAGCAATGGGTAGCTCACCGTCCGTACGTTCACTGAATAACGACAGACCGTGTCGACGGCGCGTTCGTGTTCCACACGCGCCTCAAAGAGATGTCAGCAAACTTGGATGGGGCCACTGAGGGCCGATGCCTGCCGGGGCTGCGGGTTGTTCGAGAGAGATACCGCGCCCCCGGAACGCAAAGGGCACATGAAGGAACATAGACGGGTTTTAGTCAGTAAAAGTCTGACACTCCCCCCCGCCCCGCCCAGGGCGGGGGAAGTTATTTGATGATTTCCCGTCTATATAAAAAAAAAAAAAAAAAAAACCTTTTTTGAACATGTGATTAATTGAGACTGTACCGCCACATACTAACAGATTACGGGTAGATGTGGGAAGCCCATTACCGTTCATTGTGGCTTAGTTTGCGGGAAGTCTTGGTTCTGCAATAGACGTCTTTCGGTCGCATGGTGTTGATGAAACTTGCCTAAATGTTTCTCACGAACTCACGGAATAAACGTTACATTAATTCGATTTTCGAATTGGAAATACCCGTTTCGCTTATTTGGTTCGAATTCTTTATTCAAATCAATTGATTGACCTTGTCTTATAATAAATAATAATAATGCTACTATGTCTCTCTCTTCTGTGGGTGTAAATTGGTACACCTCTGCCTAACTCTTCGGGGAATACATGTGTGTCCTACTGAAGAGTAAAGCCTCCTCTCATATGTACAGATATGGCACGAGCATTGATCACCATACTTGCTCAGATTGGCGACTCCAGACTATATAATTCGACAATCAAAGAGTTAATTATAATTTCAGGTTTCCTCACAATGTTTTCCTTCACCGATATCAGTGATGCCAAGACCACATTAGAAAGTACAATTTTGAAATAGAAGTAGATAAATGAAATAAAAGAAGTCGGTTAATAAATGAAGACGAAATGATAAGAAGAATTATTAAAATAAATATAAGTCACATTTGTATTTACCCACAGCCTCGTGCATGAGAGGCAGGCGCCATAACCACGGGCCTTCACCACACGACAAAATTACGATATACAAAACAAAACCAAAATTAATGACAGTCGTATACAACGCGTGCTAAGCGACAATAAAGCGATAGTAAACGGTCATTATTTTATAATTATACTACATTGCCCTTGAAATTCCAACCCTAAGCCCCTTTCAGTATCAACAGGAACACACCCACAATTACAACTAATTTCATAACAAACTTTAAGATTGTTAGTTGCACATCAACCGCCAACTATTTTAATATAACAGTTGGCACGCCAGAAAGCAAACATTTCGATTACAGTTAAGCTTTGTAACTTGTAACTGAAGCCCAACAAGTTTCCTCACGAGTCGGTATTTGGTTAAGGACTCATAAGCTAGTTTCAAATATTTTGCTAACGTTTGTGTACGTGTACCTAATAGACTAAGATCCTACCGTTGTCAGAGTCACGTAATTTAGCTTGTCATATTCGCATACCATCACGCCTGTATTCCCCGAAGGTAGAAGTATGACTTCAAAGTCAAATCATTTTTTTCAATTAGACTATTAAAAGGCGCTATTGAACGTCAAGTATACTCTTCCCCCGCCCCTTTAGTGTCAGACTTTGACTGACTAAAACCGATCCATGTTCCTTCTTGTGCCCTTTGCGTTTCGGGGGCGCGGTATCTCTTTCGAACAACCCACAAATCTATAAGGTGGCCTATTGCCATTAACCGGGCTGAAATCCTAACTCGGGGCGATTCTATTTAGGTACGAGTATTACATTTCAGAATAGACCTATTCTAAAATACTGTCAAACATAAACAAAAGTTAAATCTTACAATGCATCAGAGTGACGTAATTTCTATCCTCAAAATGTCAATTTGTTTTACATTGAAATGACGTAAGCCTAGTGACTCTGGGATCTTAGACCATAAACTTATGTAACTAGCTAAACTAAACTAGCAAAACTGCTCCGTTAATCCAGTTGTAGCAAGCGTGACTGCTGAACGTGGGCTCTTGTGTTCGATCCCCGTGTCAGCAGTCTTTTAGTAGCAATTTAAACTAGCTTTTCTGATTGGTTGATAAATTTTACCGACTTCAACACTCGAGCAAGACATGTAGTTTTGCTATCAACACCAAACAAACAAAACATACATACTTACTATCACGCCTGTATTCCCCGAAGGGTTAGGCAGAGGTATACCAATATGCACCTACAGTTCGCCGGTATTTTTATGTTCCATGTAATAAGGGGCGAGTCTATTGCCATTAATCGGGCACAAATCCTAAATCCGAGATGCTGTTTGTGAGAATTTTATAAAAAACCCAATATCACTTTGACACTCGACCGAGGAATCGAACCCGAGGCCTCCAGCATAGCAGTCGCGCTTAAAACCACTAGGCTAATGAGGCAGTTACAAAAACAAAACTTCTTTATTTCAAAATTATGTAAACAAATGTTTCTACAATCCTCCGTATCCATTGCGGCAAGTTTTTGAATAGATTTGAACAAGTTTGTGAGACAACTTTGTGATTTTCTTCACTGATGGGACAAAGCTTGGCTCGTACTGGCTATGACGTCATAGTTTTTATTAGTTCGCGCTTTGAGAATAACTGACTAGTTGGTTTTATGAATAACGCAAAGGATTATGCAGTGGGAAGTTTTGTTGAGTTAGTGTATGCAGTGGAAGGGAGGTAGTAATGAAGACTTTTACTATAGATTAAGAACATTTAATTGATTGATTTAATTTGATTCTAGTCTTTCTACTGCTATACGCTAGTGGTCCTGGGTTCGATTCTCCAGGTCGAGCAAAAAGTATTATTGAGTTTTTTCAATGAAATTCTCAGTAGCAGCTCGGAGTTTGGATTTGAGCCCGGTTAATGGCAATAGGCTCGCCCCTATTACATGAGACCTAAATTTACCGGCGAACTGTGGGTGTACAAAACCAGCCTTACCTAACCCTCTGCCTAACCCTTCCAGGAATTCAGGCGTGATGGTATATTTTTTATTCATATATTACAACAGAAAACAGCTATTAATGCTGTTTGAAATTGCAGCTTTTTTTTTGTTTCTTTTTATACAGCAAGCACAATTAGTACCAAGAATTGGTATGTTTATTTATCAACTACACAAAACACAAATACACTTTTTGCCCGACCTGGGAATCGAACCCAGGACCCCTCGCTCAGCAGTCGCGTTTGCAACCACGAGACAAACAGGTTTTTTTTGCACTATTATAAATGCAAAAGTTTAGATGGAAATCAAGCCAGAACGGCTGAAAGGATCTAGATAAAATTTGGCACAGTGATAAATTATAGTCTGAAATAACAAATAGGCTACTTTTATCCAGGAAAAATGTATAGCTCCCGTGGGATAATTAAAAACTTTTGGCTTCATTCTGAAATCTACGCAGACGGAGCTAGTTTTAATCAATTATTGGGTGCGATACGGATATTTCTAATTTAAAAAACGAAGTTACTACTCATTTACCGCGGTCTTTTTGGAAATCTATAGGGGAGGCCTATGTCCAGCAGTGGACGTCCTGCGGCTGATATGATGATGACTCATATACCAGAAAAACTTGAATCCTTGGTTTAATGTTTATCATACAGCAAATATGTAGATGATAAATTATTAAACTACCTCGTCTACTCTTTATTTAACTGCCTCGTTAGCCTAGTGGTTCTAAGCACGACTGCTACGCTAGAGGTCCCGGGTTCGATTCCCAGGTCGAGCAAAAAGTATTATTGGGTTTTTCAATGAAGTTCTCAGTAGCAGCTCGGATTTGTGCCCAGTTAGTGGCAATAGGCTCGCCCCCTATTACATGGGACCAAAATATACCGGCGAATTGTGGGTGTACATTGGTACACCTCTGCCTAACCCTTCTGGGAATACAGGCGTGATGGTATATATATTTTATTATATATTAAACTAAATTCATTTCTCCAGTAAAGTAAATACAGTAAATAGTTCTAAAAGCTAACATCATTCGATAAATATGACACATTGATGTACCGCAAATCATGAACGCGATTCTGATTCCCTATTTACTCAGCAATCGAATACATTATTTGTTGTTGTAACGCAATTAGCAGATAGCAGGATGTTGAATTTCAAATGTGGTGAATTTCAGCAGCGATGCATGGAATTTGGACTTTGTGTGCTCTGTAATTAAGTTGCATGTTGTGTTAGGAGATAATTAGACTGAAATTAACTAAATAGACCTAATACGTTTACTTGGTAAAACCATTTTAATTGAGCTTAAGGTGAATGCTCCGACCAGCCCGCGAAATTTAAATTTTCTTACGTTTTTTGCAATTTTCAAGTCAGTATTAGGTTTAATGTTGATTAAAGTATGATTCGCGGGCGTAAGAAGTATGTATTTTCAAAATTATAATCATTAAAATCAGTAAAATTACTTCATAAGTCAAGCTTCATGTAAAATGTCAAGATTTCATGAAATCTTGACATTTTTCAATAAACGTAAGAAAATTTAAATTTTGCGGGCTGGTCGGAGCATTCACCTTAATTCTGCCAAAGCAGGGGTCTATGAGGACTGTGAGTAAGCCAACTCACAGTCCTGTCCTACTTCTACTATTATTATGAACAAGTAAGTTAGATTAGCCAGGAACACATGTACATATTAATCTACCACTCATAAACTACATAATGGTTCAGAGTGATTGTTTTACTATTATGTCTGCTTCGCGGGCAGGGAAAGTTTAACATACCTAGGACGTATAGGATTTTTATTCCGTTTTTTTGTTTCCATGGGATTCGATTCCGAACTTAATACTGTAATCTACATACATACATACATACATACATACTGTCACGCCTGTATTCCCCGAAGGGTTGAGCAGAGGTATCGCAATGTACACCCACAGTTTGCCGGTATGTTTAAGTCGCATGTAATAAGGGGTGAGCATATTGCCATTAACCGGGCTTATACTGAAATCTAAACACACACAATTACGGGCAGTGTTTTAATAATTAAATTAATTATATCAAACTATGCACACGGTTACCTTTACATCATTCTGAAACCGAAAGCCATAAGCTCTATCATAGTAATAAAAACGATGGGCACTATTATTTTCAATAAATAACAAAAATAAATTGAGAACTCGAAGTAACGCTTCCTTGCAGTTAATTGAGTCAATGCATATGTGTGTGTAAACTTTATCAACGCTCGGCTACACATGCGAATGGTAGCCACTGAAAAATACATTCTTCGATCAGACAGAAGCGCTATATTTCCAACTTATTTAAGAACATGTCTTAAAAAAATGCCAATAGTAACTATTACTCGACTGTAGTTCCTGTGTTTTGGCTCCAGAGCTATATAAAAGTAAATATGATATTAAATGACAATAAAATAAATAAATATCTTGGGACAACTCACACACGGCTATCTGATCCCAAGCTAAGCAGAGCTTGTGTTACGGTAACCAGACAACTGATATACATACTTATATAATTTATAAATACATACATATTATAGATAAATCACACCCAGACACAGAACAAACAATCATGTTCATCACACAAAGTTTGTCCTGGGTGGGAATCGAACCCACGACCTCCGGCTTAGCAGTCAGGGCCACTAACCACTAGACCAACAGGCCCGTCAATCGACGTGGACAATCAATTTACATTACTGTGCTTGGCTTCACTTAAGCTTAGAATAGAAGTAAAATTCATCAACGTTAAATATCCGAACGTCGAAAAAGGTAGAAATTTTGGCAGAACTAAGCCCAATCAAATAAGTGACAACTTGAATCTTTTAGGTATTCAAGGCCGCACCTAGTATGCTCGTGCCCTAAAAACGATTTGAAAGTCACTCACACCTTCCTTCATTGTTTTACGAAAGGTGTGTTGAATAGAAGCATCTTCCTTTGACGAGACAACTCTATGGATCTTTGTTCCACAGTCGTTTGTTCACGCTAAAACACTGTTTGTCTTTTGATACGCGCACGGATAATGAAGGCATGGAGTGGAATTGTTATTTTAAAGTTGCGTTTTTGTTATAAGTATGTATTTGTTTTTAGCGAGGTCGTTTTTAGGGTTCCGTACCCAAAGGGTAAAACGGGACACGGACGGGTTATTTTTCTACAGAAAACTTAAAATCAGTAATATAAAAAAATACACCCACAGAACATACCGGCGAACTGTGGGTGTACACCTCTGTACACCTCTGCCTATCCCTTCGAGGAATACCTACATACGCCATATGTAAAAAAAAAAAAAAAGATTGTATGAGGAACTGTGCGATGTTACGTGTATTATCAAAGTTTTTAAAAGGTTTGAATAGTTTATAGAGCAACTACCCAAGAAACTATTAAACCCTAATCAAGCACCCCATGTACCCCATGTTAATCATTACAAAGTTTAACAATAATTTCTATAACTACTAAATCAGACAGGGGTGGCCAACTGGTCGATCGAAAAGGAACGGTCGATAGAGGATGTTAGTACTCGAATCGACCCCAGATGCAATACTCACACTACGAAAAGTTTTTACAAAGAATAATCTTTCATAGTATGGTGTTTCTCCCCAAATAATATAAAAAAATATTAATATTATACACTTTCGTTATATGTTCACTTATCTATTAATTATGTCAAATACGATTAGATGTTAAGTTTATAAAGAAGTAATGTCAATATAATTAATATATACCGCCCATAGTCTAGCAGATCCTGGATCTTATCAAGTTCGTCACCTCTGGTATACAATATCTATTAACTGAATTTACCCCCGGAATTATCGGGGTTCCGTGGCAATACGGAACTTCGCTATCTTCAATAATAATGGCTTAACTTGGCAGTACGCTTCGAAATAAGTCAAAATAATGTGTTATTAAGAGCGAAATATTATGATCACGTGATCGTGATGAATTCGAGATAAAAGGAATGTTTAATTCCCGACATTCGACTAAAAGTCTTTAATCAGTCACTAAAAATCAGTACAGTCGTAGGCCCTACTGTCTATGGTCGTGTTTAACTTGACCCGCTGTTGATTCATAGTAGCCAACAAGTGTTCCTCAAAGTTATTGATTTTATAATTTACAAAACGGTCTTAACATCGATACAAATAATGGATGTCTCGAAGAAGTGTAGTATCTGTGATGATCAGCTTACTGATGGAGTGCGTTGCTCAGTATGCGGAAACGAGTTGCATTTTCAATGTGCAGGCATCACTGAAGCTGGCCACCGTAAACTGGGAGACAGGAAGCTCTCATGGCGGTGCATGAAATGCAAGCAGTCGGGCGCTCATCAACCAACTTCTTCTCCAATGTCGCCGAGGGTAGAACCGGACTCTGCTGTATTACTGGAGATTCGAGCCTTGGCCGCTAAACTAGCTCCTCTAGAGGGTCTGAAGGATGAAATCCTGGCACTTAGAAGTGAATTCGCGGACATGAAATCCTCCCTAAACCAGCAATTTAATGAAATTGTTAAGGAATTTAATGTGAGGATAAACGACATGGAACAGCGTGTTGCTCAGCTCGAAAAAGTCCAGGGTCAGATGGATCAGCTTCAGGTGCGTCTGGATAAACTCGAGGAGGATTCAGACAACAAGGAACAATGGTCGCGAATGAACAATGTAGAAGTTAAAGGTTTACCGCTATCGAATAATGAGAACTTGGTACAAATTATCTCTAATAAATTATCACTTATACTAAAAAGATCTAGACCTGAGGTAAGTTATAATTTACACATTTGTGCCTTATATCTTTGTAAAGAAAACCTTGGCAATTCATATTATAATCAATTACATAATTTTAGTAATAATGTTAATCACTTGACCTTGACCCACCCGTTGGATAAATTCATTATAATGGGTGATTTTAATTTTGGTGATACTGTAGACTGGATAAAGTCTGACGGTAATGAACTGATCCAGAAAAATGTATCGTGTCGTCATTTGTGTGAGTTCTTCGATGGAGTTGTCACTTCTAACCTGTCCCAATATAACGGTGAAAGAAACAGTATGGGTAGATTGTTGGACTTAGTTTTCTCTAACGATTCGGTTAATGTCACTGAAAGTCGCGATCCTTTAGCATTACCTGTCGACCTGCATCATAAACCATTAATTATCACTGCTGATTTTGCTGAGATTCACAAACTGACTGATGGGTTAACTACGAAGTATGTATTTGCTAAGGGTGACTATGCGGCTATTAAATCTGAACTCGACCAAGTTAATTGGAATAAGTTTTTACTCGCTGACCCGTTGGATAGTGCCGTTGAAAATTTTTATAATAAATTGTATGAACTGAGAGATAAGTATATCCCAATAAAATCAGTTAGAAAGTCGTCTTATCCACATTGGTTTGATTCAGCTCTGGTCAAAGTACTAAGAGAGAAATATAAATATCATCGCAAGTTTAAAACGTATGGTAATATGTCTGACTATCATTCTTTTGCTCTTTTACGGAATAGAGCAGTTGACTTAGAGAAAGCTTGTTTCAACAAATATATGGATAGAATTGAATCATCAATTATTGAAAACCCAAAATGTTTTTGGTCATACGTCAAGAGCAAAAGAAATTCCGGTACTTTTCCGAAAGTAATGCACTTTGGTGATAGGACTGCGTGTACAGGTGAGGAGATCAGCAATTTATTTGCTACCTATTTTCAATCAACTTTCCAGCCACCTGATCCTGTGCCCGCCAGGTCCTGTGGCATTAGCGTCGAGGATGGTGTATCATACATCGGCTCGATTAGTGTATCCCAATCGAATGTTTTAAAATTATTAAAGACCTTGGACCTCACCAAATCTGGAGGTCCTGATCTTATGCCACCAGTATTTATAGTAAATTGTGCTGACAGCTTGGTTGTGCCCCTGTGTATTTTATTCAGGCGTTCACTTTCGGAAGGCATAGTTCCGAAAATTTGGAAATCAGCGTTTGTTACCCCAGTTCTCAAAAAAGGTGATAAGTCGGATATCTGTAATTATCGGCCCATATCTAAGATATGTATTTTTTCCAAAATTCTAGAACGCATTGTATTCACAGACGTATACGCTGCTATGAAATGCAGCTTTGGTGACGAACAACATGGCTTTCTTAGGAAGCGTTCCACTACATCTAATTTAATCCTGTCCCATGAATTTATATCGGAAGGTATGGAACAACGTGCGCAGGTTGACGTTATTTATACTGATTACAGTAAATGCTTTGATCGTATTGACCATAGACTGCTTTTGGAGAAGCTCCTAAAAGCCGGAATACATGGAGACTTGTATCGTTGGTTCTCTTCGTATATTGACAACAGAACACAGGCTGTGGTGCTTCAGGGGTATACATCTAGGTGGAATTTTGTCCCCTCTGGAGTTCCTCAGGGTTCAATTTTAGGATCTCTTTTGTTTACTCTGTTTATTGCTGACGTAAAACATTGTTTTAAGACTTCTTTTATTTTACTTTATGCTGATGATATGAAGGTACATAAAACTATTCGAAATATATCTGATACGCACCTATTGCAAGCTGATCTAAATAGATTCGAGGAATACTGCAGCCGTAACAAACTTGAATTAAATGTTTCAAAATGTTTTCACATGGTCTTTACACGCCAGAAGTCTATAATTGATTCCACTTACAGGCTTAACGATATCAATATAGGCAAAGTCGATAGTATTAGGGACCTTGGTGTTGTACAGGACAGCAAACTGCTATTCGATCAGCATATTGATAACATAGTGAATAAGGCGTCCAAAGCACTAGGTTTCATTATGAGAACATCATCATGCTTCCGATCACTAAAGCCGATAAAAGTACTTTATTGTTCGTTCGTACGCAGCCACCTTGAGTATGCATCACAAGTATGGAACCCTCAATACGAGATATATAAGTCTCGTATCGAGGGCATTCAAAGAAAATTTCTAAAATACCTTGATTATAAGGCGAAGCAAGTATCTATTGATTACACTCATAGATGTAGAAGGTACCATTTTCTACCGCTCGAACGTAGACGTCATATTAATGATATATGCTACTTGTTTAATATCGCAAATGGATCAATTGACTGTCCCGAACTTGTATCGAAACTATCAATGCGCACTAATCAGATGGGACTACGACAGCGACCACTTCTACATGTACCTTATGCGAAAACTAATTATAGGCGTAATTCTTATTTTCTGAGGGCTAGTAGTAGCTTTAACGAAATTTCTTGTGAAGATGGCATTGATCTTTTCTGCACTAATGCGAGCACAGTAAGGAAACTCTTGGCACAGCCGTTTTTTGTTCTGGATTAACATAAATTAACAATATTGAGGAATAACATACCTTATACTGTAAGTCATCTTTATGTTGTAATTATCTGTGGAGGCTTGTTATTAGCAACTTAGTTATATGTTATTGTTATTATAATGTTATTAATCTGTAAGCTTTCCTAAAATAAAATAAATAAATAAATAAATAATGTAAGTTGACAAAATAAAACACTTCTTTTTGGCCTTTTGTAATAATCTATATCTTGAATTCGTCAATAATTTTGTAGAAATATTTCTTGGAACCCATCAAATTAATCAGCTAAATGTTTACTTTGAACTCATAAATGTATCGTAATAAGGAAAACAAACAAACTGACATTTTCTTAGTAACTGCGGACCCGAGGACCATACATATAGTGGTAGGTAGAACTGACGTCAGACGTTTATTAGCTCATTTGTGCTTCAAAATATTAAATCATATTGGAATTTATTTTTCAAAGTTACTTTAACAATAATTAAATTACTATCTTTGTACAGATTAGGGAAGCTCATAGGGCCTCAAAACACTCATCTTCGTCGTTGTCAATGGTATAAATGCCCAAAAGGCTGACAGCATTACCACGTTGTATGGTTGTATAATGCTGATTTTTTGGCAGAATATAATTAGATCATTAAATTATTTCCATTTCTAAAATTGAATGATTAAAGGCCTCTCTTCACATGTATGATATTAGCACAAAGGAGATAATATCCCAGATTGCGTACCACGCCTAGGTGCGAAAGGTCGCGCGAAAAATTAAAAAAAATGATCTACGGATGTCTTGATATACCCCATGAGATTATATCGCACCAGAGTAGGAAAAAAAATGTTTTTTTTTATAAGAGTACTCTGGGTACTAACCCGATTACAACAAATTTTACACAGATAAAAATTTACCCTATTGCAAAGTGCCATAAGCCATGTTTTATGGTAATAATATACAAGATAAATCTAAGACAACCATTAACGAACGATTCAGACTCATTAAAATAATCGTTTGTCTGATGAACGGCAAGCCTTGAAGAAAACAAAAACTTTGTTTTTCCAAAAGTAATTCCAAAATGGTTCAATCGATAGGTTAATAACTGAAGCTTTAGTTAAGACTAACAACGAACATTTTGATTAAAGTAAAGTTCGAAGGCTTAACTCCAGTCGTTTGAGAGAGCTTATAAATTAATGGCTTTAAACTTCCAAGGATTGTTATTGAAAAATGTTTATTTCAGGGGATCAATTCCAGTAACTTTTGAGAACGATCACAATCTAATCTTAGTCCCAGATTCAGAAAGTCAGGCTCTACTGCTTATTGAGACTTAGTAAACCTCTGCTTACACCACCAGGAGTAGGTACAAGCGTCATGTATAATGTCTGAATGAAACATGAACGAGGTTTAAAATAATTGTACATTTTAACACATAGCAAACACAAGAAGCCAAGTAAAAGCCAAGTTACAAAAGAAACCTCATTAAAGTAACAACTATTTAACAGGAAAATGTGACGTTACATTATTTCAGCACTCACAAAGTTAACCTTGGCTGACCTTGACCGAGAAACTTGAACACGGAAAGTATGTCAGGTATGGCGACCAAGCTTATGTAAGGTAACATTCTAACTTCAAAGGAAATTTCAAAGTAGCTAAGTAAAGATATTCTTACTAATATTATAGAGAAAATAACATTACGAGGAAGGTAACCTTTAAAAAATGTACAAATAATATTATGTTATGTAATTCGCCTAAAAGGACCAATTTTAAAAATTCATAAATTCTCTGTAAGGACCTTAGTGAAAGTACTTCGTTAAATATTTAAATGATAGTAAGAACCTTTTTGCGGGTGGGAATCCTCATTGATACCCTCCGTCGGGGGAGAACGCAAGGGTTATGTCGATATTTACCGACTAAAACCTCACGGTACCTTCAGCCACCATGAGTCGGGAGCCCCATATTCGCTTGATGCATGATCCGCGCCCAATACAACATAGGCAGGGGAAAGCCTTTTCAAAAACGCTTTTCAAAAAAACGTACAATGAGCAGAAAGGCACTCAAGTGTCGTTTATAAGCAGGGATCGAATAATCGGATGCATGTTTACTCAAGCTTCAAGCGTTGGCTTATATGGAATGGACTTTTGTTATAAAAAAATCCGACGATTCCGAGATTTTAACCTACCCTAACCAACGCTATATACCTAGGCAAACGGCCTTCAAAGACAGTAATCCTCTAAGATATCTAGCATCCTGGTCATCTGTAAGAATATCCACACCCTTGAGTCCTGTCCACGTAGTTTAGTAGGCAACTTGTCAAGGATGGCGAGTTTCCCACAGTTGTACACGAAAAATTAAGTAATTTCTCTGCAGATCCGGATAAAATGAATAACACACATTCCTAGCGAAAATGAACTTTAAGTAAATATACATACGGCTTAACTAACCCCTATTTATTAGAAAGGAAAAACATAATTATAGTACCTATAGATATTATACGAACATATATAATTATTACCTGCTAATTACAACTTTGTAAAGGTAGCTATCTTGCCCTGTAACAAGGCATTTCGGTTCAATATAATTATTCTACGAATGTACCTACCTCCACACAAATGTATCTAATATCCAGCAGTGCTATTCTGTGAGAAGATTACTCTAAGAATTTAGGTGACAAGAACTTAAGGTACGCTGCCAATTTATCCGGCAAAGAGTGCCGGTTGCGGAAGAATGTTCTGAGGGCCCCTCGTGGCCCAGCAAATGATTGATATGACACCGTGTGGTTTTAGTCGGAGTCCAACACACCCTTCCGCCTTACCCGAGGCGGAGGCAGTCTATGAAGGTTTCCCGAAGATAAACACAAGCCATCAGTCAATCTATTCTGTAAAAGTCCCACGTGATACATTTAGGTGAAATATCAATCCATCCGATACTAGAATTCGAAAAGGAATTCTGATACTCACTTTACCTAAATTCAGAACCGGTATTACAAAATGACGCTGCAGGAAAGAGAGCAGCTCACCTTCAACTCACTTCACCTAAATTCACCGAGGGAAAGTTTTAAAGAAAAGACTGAAGGCTGAAATCCTTATTCGATTACTGTATAACGTTAATTTAGTTACTATGTAGAGCTGAACACACCTACTATGGAAGATTATAATTAGCTAAACCGCTATGCCAACTACCCGTATCATTAGGTAATAATTACTACGCTTGTGAGAAATTTACGTAATTCTCCGAAGTAACTAATTTGCCTTCATAATTGGGTATTTGAAACCATTAACCAATAATAAGGAGTATGTAAGGATTGTGGCAGGTGGCGTTCTGTTGTTTCTTTGCCTACCCCCATGGGAAAAAGGCGTGTTGTGCGTGGTTTTTATGTAAACAATAATAAAAAAAATTGGTATATGCATTGAAAATCCGATAAATCAATAAAATTAATAGTAAAATTTGGTTTTAGTTGCTTTGAAACCAATAAGTAGTTAATCAAAAAGAGAAAAAAAGAAAACTCACAGTTTACTATTGCAATACAAAATCTATGGGAGAATCGCGTTTTTGAAAAGTATGTCAATGATTGGTGGTTGCAAGCACCCAATTAAAGCTTCTAGCTATCGCTTGGGACATAATACCTTAATTATGAAAAGAACTAACGTCATAAATTGAGCGTAGTTCTGCCAAAACGAGCCATCCCACAATGCGTCAATAATTTTATTAATTACGTCAAACCAATTCAATATGCTTATTAATGTTGTTCCATTATTACGAAACTAGGTACGTAGATTATCCAGTCTTACCTAGGGGTATACCGTTACTGACTTGCGGAGGTCAAATAGGCAGTTGCTCTATGTAAAATCCTGCTATTCCGCTACATACGGTTGTACTGGAAGCCGACCCCAACATAGCTGGGAAAAGGCTTGGCAGATTATCCTACAATCTTTACATCGCCTTCGATAGATCCCTCGCTATAAGGAGGGTATAAGTATCGTTTAAGGGAAATGGGATTGTGATACTCTATCGTGATAAGCTATGCCTACATACAACACTAATATTCTGGAAAGGACATTCTGATATGCGAAATGCAAATACGTTGAGTAGTAGGTCTGAGCGAAGTTAATCGCCTGGAATAATTAATATAGCAAAACCATACATTTCTTTTTGTTCTGTAAATTGCTATTATTTAAACTGAAGTCGGGTTTAGACCTCAAACCAACAGACGTCAAAAATTTTCTATCAATTTTCGAAGAAATTGTAATAATTTTGCAAATGATACTTG
This sequence comes from Caradrina clavipalpis, assembly GCA_932526535.1. Taxonomy (NCBI): domain Eukaryota; kingdom Metazoa; phylum Arthropoda; class Insecta; order Lepidoptera; family Noctuidae; genus Caradrina; species Caradrina clavipalpis. Next base: position 13,316,657 of record OW052098.1, read on the forward strand.
CTTTGATTTGTTATAGGCATATCTACATTTTGTGTGTAAACTGAATAAACATGTAACATATTTAATTATTATTTGGTCAATTGAATTAGTGACGTAATTAATTGAATTAATAAGAAATTGTGGGATGACTTTTTTTGACAGAACGTTTTCTTTCTCTTTTTCCTCTTTTTTAACTAACCCACAATACAGTAGTACTTAAAGTGTTTGCGTTTTCAAACATACAAACACACATAGACAGTCAATGAAACCTGTACACCGTACAAATATTCTTTCAAAGTCAAATAATTTATTCCAAATAGACCATTAAAAGGCACCTTTGAACGTCTATTACTTAAAACTATTGAAACTAGTTGCCCATTCCAAAATGTAGTTTCGTATGGAGAAAAACGGGCAAGGTAATCCATACAAACTCTTTTAAAAAACGTATTATGTTGTTTAGTTACATTCACGTTGTGTAGATACGTTCATTCAGTTGTTGTTGTTGTTTAACTGCCTCGTTGGCCTAGTGGTCCTAAGCACGACTGCTACGCTAGCGGTCCTGGGTTCGATTCCCAGGACGGGCAAAAAGTGTTATTGGGTTTTTCTATGAAATTCTCAGTAGCAGCTTGGAGTTTGGATTTGTGCCCGGTTAATGGCAATAGGCTCGCCTCCTATTATATGGGACCTAAATATACCGGCGAACTGTGGGTGTACATTAGTACACCTCTGTCTAACCCTTCGGGGATTATAGGCGTGACGGTATATTTATATTTTTTTTTTTAATAGTTACATTCATTCCAGAAAAAATATTCTAATGTCAAAACGATCTATCAACACTAAATACCTTCTGTGCGGGAATCGAGCCCACGACACGCAGTGTAGCAGCCCATTACTATAACTAAGCCAAATTAAAGTCTAGGTAGTCTAACTTCATTTACAAGCCGATTTTTTATTGTTACTGCTTTTAGGACACAACACACAAAAGCTTAGCTATAAGTGTCTCAAACAGAACTTAAAGCTGTCCATAAAGATGGAAGGAACGCTTTATTTATCTTTCAAGTATGCTGAAACCAAGGACCTATTTAGCCGTAAAACTTTTACTATCCATTCTTCTTCCATCTGTTTAATCCTAGATAAGCTGTTTCTGGGTTTTATACTTTATTTAATAACCCGAAAATATTTTATTTATTACAAAGGGGCAAGTTAGAAAATACATAAAAATACTTTTCGATCATAAAATGTTATATCTTGGGCAGTCGTAAAAGCCATTTTATATGTCCTTAGCATTCAATAAAAAGGAAACCAAGATAGAGTCATCTTTGGTCTTTGCTTCGTAACTTAGGACCAAAATTATTAAAAAATGTCATAAGTAAAAAAAACCACTTCACAGGCAGTAGTGCCAGCAGTCTCTAAGAAAGCTTTACCTTAAGAGCACTGACCTTGCCATGTTACCATATTTTAAGCTCATATTCAGCTAGAGGTGTTGAAATCAATGATTATGTTTTACTAAATAATATACAAAGACACAAGTAAAAACCATAACAACGACAGAGAACCGATCAATAATATCAAACGAACCCAAACTGCTCGCTAATTTAACAGGATAAACCGAAAATGATTGACAATAAAAACAAAAGCATTCGCACCGATGGATATGAAAGGCAGCAAACTCAAGCCTTTTGAAGAAATCACCTCCAATTACGAGGCTGTAGTGCTAGCGGTAAATAATGGTGGTTGCTGTGAAGTAGACTGAATTGATTGTTATTTAGATATCGATTGTACTGCGGGTTTGCATATGGGGCTATGAAAGCGGCGAAGATGCGCAAACTTATGAGATTTTTCTACGGGATTGTTTATTTACATAAAAGTTTTCAGTTGAGCATGTTGTCGTGATGGCGCAAGTACCAATGTTACTTTTGCAATTCATATGTGCTTTCTAAGTTTTTCTTGGACATTACTGACATCGATGAAGAAAAACATCGTGAGGAAACTTGAAATCACCAATCAGCCACGTTCAAGCGTGGTTATCAATGCTCGTGGCTTCTCAGTATGAAAAAAGGCCTTTGCCTTACAGTGAAAAAATGATACCATGACACGGTTTGTGCAGTGGCTGAGCAATTGGCTGCTGCATTGCGGTGTCACTGGTTCGAATCCCGCACAAAAAAAATATTTGCATAGCCCGCAGATAGTTGTTCCGGGTCTGACTATTTATGCATATGAGTTTATATGAGTTTATACATATGTATGTAAACTCACCCACAGTACAGAAGAAACTCCAAAAGTGGGGTAACGTTTTTTAAAAAACCGTCTATTAATAAGCTGGAAATACTTATTACCCTTTAAAAACGTTGAATAATAATCCTCATTTCGGTGTTACGAAGTTAGTATTTTCTCAATAACTATTATTAATATTTCCTCTGTATTAATAATATGTGGCGAAAATATTTTTCTTAAGCTATATCCAATCTTTTCATGGCTCCCACCCGAGCAGGGTAGGTAAATACCATAGTGCCTCGGCATTGTTCTACGTGGAATTGTTATCGGCTGATTGCGAACCGGCGCTAAAGCTGTTGGTATTAAGTAGGTTGTAATACAATACTAGGTACATATTGTACTATTCCTTGTACTTGTATAATGCTGTTTACTTCGACAGAACGGTGTGCAAATCCTTTGAGAGGTACAGATTTGTAAACTAGTGATTTGAAGATGGTTTGGTCCGATTAAACAGATCTAAGTGATAATTATTTCTCGAATTTTGTAATGTTAATAAGGGCAAGTTTTATCATCATTCTATAGATACTATACTCTATATGCATTAGAAAAATAATGGACGCAAACGAGGCAGAACATGAATGTAAGGGTCGTAGATGGCGTTTGTGGTGTATGCCTACCCATATGGGAAAAAGGCGTGAGTTTATGTAACTGTGTATGTATGTATGCATTGTATGCATTTACATTGCAACCCCTGAATACAATGTTTCAGGAAACAGATTATTTGGGTTTCGTAAGGCTTAAAAGGATGTAGGAAATTCTCTATAATACCCGGAAATTCCTAATTTACCTGTGTCTATATAAATAAACAAAACTGGCTGAAATATACTTAGTTTATAATTATTATGAACGGAATGTATAGTAAATCATTTAGAAGGTTAGAAAAAGGAAAAGAGATTTGCTAACATTATTAACTTGAAGGTCTTTTTTTTGGTCCTCGAGTACGAAAATTTAAACAAAAAACTCGATTGTAAAAGTAGATTTTGGAAATGTCTAAAGAGTCAACATAATAAGGGTTCAAACCGGGTATTTGGATATTTTAAATCTTTCCCAAGCACAAGATAATGAAAAATTATTACTGTATGTAATATATTTAGCATATTTAATAATTGGGAGATCGGGAATTAACGAAGTTTTATCAAAAGTGGACCGTATGTAATATGTTTTAAATAGGTATAAATTAAATGTAATCTACACTACATTCTATAAAACACTACAAAATATGACATTGCAACGTTGCTATTCTAAGATAAAAAGCAATATGTTATTAAATTAGCCATTTATAAAAAAGAATATCACCAAAATGCAATAATTTCGACGATATAACACAATGACTGCTTCTATTTTTGTAATAAATGAAGTATAGTCCATTTTTTCCTTTTTATACTACGATCAAGGCGAAGTTCACGCAACAGGCGGGCGTCGAGTCCATTTATCACAAAGTTCCGATTGACATTCTAGACGTTTGCCGCTAACATGATGTGTCGTTAGCCCGAGTCATATTCTTGCTCAACTCAAAAGAGACTTTGTTATTGGGTCATAAGGTAGGTATTTTATTCCAGAAGCTCTGTCTTCTCTGTGTCTTTTGTATATTCAAGACTTTTGTTCAACTTAAATATTTGACAAACTACCACGCGGTATGGCAGTTAATGGAGGAACACGCTGTATGGATTTGATTCTTAGGACCAAGAATACACTGGGCCCTCTAGCCAAGTCGCAAACGATAATCGTAAACGCTCGGTAGGTACCAATAGATTTTAAACTTTATACCCCAGAGCCTTAAGTTAAAAATCTATTAAAGATTTCTAAGCGTTAGCGAATGGAATGAACGAAAACGCTATGCAATCTTTATTAGATCTTCAACTTAAAAAAAAGTTGAAGATCTATTAAAGCCTACTCAGCGTTTGCGTTTATCAATTGTTACATGGCTACAGGTACAGTCCTCTAGCCACTCACATACCAAACACTGTCATCATCATCATCTGCTTAGTTTTTTCCCAACTATGTTGGGGTCGGCTTCCAGTCTAATCGGATGCAGTTGAATACCAAGGTTTTACATGGAGCGACTGCCTATCTGACCTCCACAACCCAATTACTACCTAACACGATACCTCTTGGTTAGACTGGTTGTCAGTCTTCTTGGCTTCTGACTATCCGTAACGACTGTCAAAGATCTACGAATGACAGCCCTGACCAACGGCTTTACGTGCTTTTCGATGCATAGGGGTGTCAAATCAACTAACTATCATATTACTTGATAACTTTCCCATCCCCTTATTTTTGTCCAATACAACTTAACAGGAAAAAACAAAAGCAACCACTTACTTACTGAGCGACTCAAAACAACATTACTGAAACAGCAATAAAATGCCAGTGAAAGAAATTAATATAAAAATAGCTCACATTGTATGGGTACGAAAAGATGGCAAAGGTTCTCGTGATCTATCTAAATAAATATACAATAGGCGTTTGACAGAGAATAATAGGGAGCTAGAGAATCAATACACGAACAACAAAGCTTGTTTCTGTGAGAAATTTTGGTATATTAGCTTTGTACCGCGGCTATTTTTGTATAGAAGCTCTTTTGACTTAACGATGGTTGAAACTGAAATGTTTGCTTTGGGATGAGGTTGTATTGAATCATTTTTAGGGTTCTGTGTCCAAATGGTGTTAAATGAGGTCTTGTTACTGTGCTATTGCTGTCCGGTTGTATTTTAAAAGTTTGTTGGAAAATGTTTAAAACCATAATTTAAGTAGGTACATAATATTTTTTATGCGTATTTTTTGTATTGACGAAATTCAAGCACAGGTCAATTTATAACCTCACTCGTATAAAAATATTTTCCCAAAAAAATGAGAAATAATTGTAAAAATGAGCAAGAATAATAACTTCATATGTTTTCTTCTTCAATATTTGTTTATTTTTAATAATTGGTCAGTATTTTACTTTCTCTTTTCTTTTTATCTTATTTATTATAACAGCCATACTTATAAAAATAACGCTAAATAATACTATACAATATAGGCTTGTCCCCTACTACATGGGACCTAAAAATATACCAGCGAACTGTGGGTGTCATTGGTATACCTCTGCCTAACCCTTCGGGGAATACAGACGCGATGATATGTATGTAGTTATATTATGTTTTCTTTTTTCCTAAATAATCTTGAGGTAGGTATAACAGGTAAGTACCCAAGTCTAAATCAAGACAATGTCAGTATTACCGGTGACCACACTATCGAATTGTCCGTACTGTGTCAACATTGTAAATTAGATTAGGACAATTTATGAGCGTGTTAACAGCAACAATATACAGTTAATAATGTCACATAATTTATGTGAATTAACATAGGTTAGAGAATTTAAAGTAATAAAGTAATAATTGGTAGTTTGTCTGCCTCGTTAACCTAGTGGTTCTAAGCGCTACTGCTACGCTAGAGATCTTGGGTTCGATTAGCAGGTCGAACAATAAGTTTTATTGGGTTTTTCCATAAAATTCTCAGTATCAGCTTTTTTTTTTAAGACGGGAACTCATCAAGTAACTTCCCGGCGGGAGAGAGTTTCAGACTTTTACTGACTAAAACCCGTCTATGTTCCTTCATGTGCCCTTTGCGTTCCGGGGGCGCTGTATCTCTTTCGAACAACCCGCAGCCCCGTCAGTACCAGCTTGGAGTTAAGATTTGTGACCGGTTAATGGCGGTAGGCTCGCCCCCTATTACATGGGACCTAAACATATCGGCTAGCTGTGGGTGTACATTGGTACACCTCTGCGTAACTCTTCAGGGAATAAGGCGTGGTGGTATGTTTTATGTTAAGTAATTGTAATCCACGTATATATCGGTTATCGTGAACGCAGGGAATCGCGGATTAAAAAGTAGAAATTGCCTAAGCTACTTTTATATTAAACGAGAGTCCCTTACATCTCCTAAAATTTTTTGTCCGAAAATCATTATCTATAACACGTTTGATATAAACCTCAGTAACCATAATGTTAAAAATCCCGAAATTTTGTGTAACATAATTATCTTTAGTTCTAAAAGTATTCTGTCATAATATCGAGTACTATAATATTTGAAGCTCCTAATTTTACATGGCCTAAAGTCATATGTCCTAAGTATTGCGTTAAATAATGTGTATTATACCGAATGTTCATTTATAATATTTTTTTTACTCCTAAAACATTTGCTAAAAATTAGGTTTTAGTTACAGAAACGAATCGCTGCAAAACCGACTCCACGTAGTCTTGTCTGCCCCACCCCTAGACTGTAATTTAAAATCGCGTAGGCGCGGAGGGGCAAGGCGGTAAGCTCGCATGGGACCGCCGGAGCCCCGCAGCGCCGGAGCCGTGACAGAAACCATGCCTGCTGCATGTTGCACGCTTGCTTGCATGCTTGCATGCTTGCTTGCTTGCATGCTCGCTTGCATGCTGCATGCTTGCTTGCATGCTGCATGCTTGCTTGCATGCTGCATGCTGGCTTGCTTGCAAAAACGATAGAAATAAAATTCTGAAATCTAAAAAAAAAATTGTTTTAAGAATATTATTAATTTAAAAAAGTGTTATGTATTTATTTTAAAAAAGTGTTAATTAAGTAATTTGAATTTAGGATTTATAACTTTTATCGAAAAAGGCTTTATGTCTTTTGTATATTATTGATTGTAATATTTATGACAAACGGATTTATAACATATTATATTTAGGGATTTCAGTTTTATGGCATGTGATATTATGTGATATTAAGTTCGGGTAAGTTAACATTCGGACAAATGAGGATTAGGACAAAAAAAGTTATGGCACTTTAAATTATGGATAAAAAAGTTAGGTGACACAATAGAGAACCATATTAAACATTGTAATCGGTTCAAAGAGTTTGGAACACGCAAAGAAACGACCTACTTACGACTGGAAGAAGACGCTGGATGCAGGCCGCTTCCAACCGGTCCTTTTGGAAATCTATGGGGGAGGCCTATGTCCAACAGTGGGTGTCCTGAGGCTAATATGATGATGATGAGACCGACGAAAATAATCATAGTTGTATAATAATATGCCTAGTCGGCCACTGTCAGTATGCCTGTTGTGCTTATACAAAATTTATTAGTAGGAAACCGCTAACGGTCAGGTACTATAAGTATATTTTCGACCATTTTTACAAAGGCTTGTGTATAGCTAAGATCCAACACGTAGAAGGGCCTTTGTAAGAAGAATTTAATCTAAAGGTAATGGATCGAGCCCATTGTGGATTCTCTTTGAATACATAGGTATCTACTTACATAGGAAAAGTATATTACCTACCTGTGCATAGTCAGCGTTTAACAAGTGTTTTACTGCCTAAGATTTAATTGCGCGAGATAAAAGCTTTGATGTTTTGCAGCGAACGCCTACTCTTAAACACTTAGCAGTCAAGAGCTTGTGGGCTTATGTTGCTCTGATTTTCTCGAAGGACCAATTTTATCAGCATTAAAATTCAATACGAAATTCCTTGATGAATAAATAGGTGAAGTGAGTTTGATGTGAGCTGTCAATCCTTAGCATTAGGTAGTATGATAGCTCACCTCAAGTTTATCAAATTTTATCGACTGATTTCGTAACTGAATGAACTGAACACCAACTACCTACTGGTTAAAGGGTGTGCATACATATTATTGAAGTTCCTCACCAGCTCAAGGCCTAAATCTTCTTCTTTATCGTGTGGGCAGTAAGGTCTAACGACTCCGCACACCCTAGTGTCAGAGTTTCTAAACCGCCTCGAGGGCCTCTGAAAATTTCACATTGCCCGTGCCCGTTTGCGTACCCACACCCTCGTGCATGAGAGACGGGCGCCTTAACCACTGGGCCATCACGACACTAAGGCCAAAATTATTTGATACCTACAAAAATGTAGCACATACGAAAAATAAGCAGAAACCTTCTCGGTTTAAAACATCCATTAGCGATGCCGTATACTGAAGCGTAAAGAGAATATTTACACCTACGTTCATTTAAAAATGCACGAGAAAATTGAGAAATTATTCATCTGGATCGTTCGATCAATTACCGTGTCGCGACAACCATAACATCAGATAGCGATCGGTAATACTACTGAATGTGTCTCTTTACGCAAATTGGTTTCATCGTATGTTTACAGCCTTTGAGGCCATCAGAAGTTTGGAGTAATTATTTTAATTGTAATGCGGCCTTTTGGGAGATTTGTGGTGAAATTATACTGAATACTGAAATACAATATCTTTTTAAGTAATTTTAAATAATTAATACTTATTGGTTAGTTTTTAGTAATAAATAAAAAGCTCGAAATTCCACATGGGAAAACTGCTTTGAAGATTTTTTTGTCTAGTCCAAAAAGAATTTAATAAATTGCTCGAAACACTTAAAAGCTTTTAAACCTAGATAAATTTAGAAGTTAACTATTAAAATGTTGAATTAATTAATTTTTTGCCCTCCAAAATAATATTATTTTGATGTTAGTTTAGTTGCTCTTTTAGAAAATAAATAAGGATTGTTGATATTGCAACAATACTTTATTATTTAAATGTCTTAAATTATTGTTTTGACGTCACGAAGCAACGTTTATATATTATACTAGCTTCTGCCCGCGACTTCGTCCGCGTCACAGTTGATGTGTTATCCTACGGGTACCGTACATTTTCCCGGGATAAAAAGTAGCCTATGTGTTATTCCAGACTATAATCTATCTTTGTGCCAAATTTCATCCAGATCCATTCAGCCGTTTAAGCGTGAAAGAGTAACAAACATCCATACATCCATACTTACAAACTTTCGCCTTTATAATAGTAGTAGGATTATAAAATCAATACTAAATTATATTTGCTCTTCAAGTGGGAAGACAATAGAGAACGTATTTATTTTTGTATCACCTAACACAACTATAACTCTACCTATCTTTTTTTTTAAAGCAATCCGTGTATTATTCTAATGCTTTTTATTTTTATTAATTTACAACAACCTTACATCTACCATTGCAGTTTCCCAATGTGATAGTGTGGTTGTTAATGTCAATTACATAAAATTTCAACATACAATTACAACACACAATCACATTACATACAATTTATTTATATTTACACTTATTACTCTAATATCGAATCATCTTACTAAATACACAACACTCGTAACGTCACACTTACGAACTCGCCCCGTGAGCACTAGAAAAGATTTATTTTACGTTGGTTGCGTAAGCATCAAATGAATTGTTGCGCATCATTTGCCACTAGCTCTAATCCTTTTACAGACATAATTTACATGTCGCGTAGTTTTTACTTCAATCTGTTCCATTTCGTGACAGCGTGATGATATACGACGGTTAGAAAGTAGAGCTAAGATAGCAGATGGGTCTTATCAAAAGGACATTATGATTCTTGGGTAGTTTCATTTCTTGTGGTCCTTTGGACCGCATCCGCATCCTTTGGACCGCACATTTTAATGTAGATGTCCTCACATGCATGCATAACTACGGGGGATGAAGAACATTATATACACGTGAAACAAATTAGCTTTGTAGCATCTTACATTCCGGGGCTGCGGGTTGTTCGAAAGATAAACCGCGCCCCCGGAACGCAAAGGGCACATGAAGGAACATAGATGGGTTTTAGTCAGTAAAAGTCTGACACTCCCTCCCGTCCCACCCAGGGCGGGGGAAGTTATTTGATGATTTCCCATCTATAAAAAAAGGCATCTTTCATTCTAATTTGTCGTGATCTGTGTATGCATTTAGGTGCTGGTGCTGCAAATTACAGCTTACTAGCTTTTGCCTACTACTTCGTCCGCGTCAAAGTTGGCATATTATCCCACGGGAACCGTACATTTTTTCGAGATAAAAAGTAGCCTATGTGTTATTCCGCACTATTGTCTATCTCAGTGCATTCAGATCCGTCCAAAGCGAGAAGAAGAGACAGACACACAAACTTTCGCCTTTATAATATTAGCGTGATTAAAAACATGAGCAACTTTTAAATATTAAATTCGAAAGTGATTATGGAAAAAGGAATGTATTTGCAAAGTTATTTCTTTTCGTTTCAATCTAACTTATTTTGCTCCGTGCACAAGAATAAATCCCTTTTCTTAGTTTTATCATAAAAGAGTACTTAACTGACTTCGTAAAGGCATTATAATAACATTGATAAAGCCACAGACTTCTAGTACTTAAGTACTTAAATATTCAATTCGAAAAGTTTAAGTAACTTGATAATGGAGTTCATTTGAATTTTTGTTCTTTTAAAATTAAAGAACGGTCTCTTATCTAATTTAATTATGATTTCGATCAAGATAGTACTTCTAATATCAAAGGTTTTGGAATTAAAGTTCTAAAAAGTAAAAGTCTAGGTAAAAGAAAAAAATGATAATGTGACTTGTGTGTGTGTAACTGCCTCGTTGGCCTAGTGGTCTTAAGCGCGACTGCTACGCTAGAGGTCTTGGGTTCGATTCCCAGGCTGAGCAAAAAGTGTAAATGGGATTTTCTATGAAATTCTCAGTAGCATCTCGGAGTTTGGATTTTTGCCCGGTTGGTGGCAATAAGCTATAACATGAGACCTAAAAACATACCGGCGAACTGTGGGTGTACATTGGTACACCTCTGCCTAACCCTTCGGGGAATATAGGCGTGATTGTGGTATAATCATGTGAAAAACATATGAAATGACATTTTATTTGTGCTGTGTTGTGCCTACCAACTAAACATACATAACCAATTACCAAGAACCACTCCAGTTCCCATTAACAATATTTCATCCAACCGTACTTATGTAATACCCTCAATGCAATTGGCATTTTGTCAACATCAATAATTAAATGCAAATATTCAGCCATTTCCAATATTATTTGCCCACCTCCCTCAAAGCGGGCCGTTGTACGAAAATTCACCATAATAATTACTCATCTCAAAGTTTTCCCCTTGTCATGTATTGTGGTAAAAAGAAGGAAAGAACATTTATTTTTAATTTAGAAAGTTTATAAAAAGAATAACGGAAAGTTTAACAATATAGGGAAATTAATATTGTTGAAGTGCGGTTAACGCTGCGTGTCTAAATAAGAACGCAATGTTACCTATCATATCATAAGAGGAGTATCTAGAATTGCAGAGATAATGCGGAAAAAGAGGCGACACCATAACATTTTCTTTCACCTATAGTCTCACTATGCAGTCATTTTAGTTGATCTTTGATTAAACCTAGTTAGCAAGTTATTTATAAACTATTATTATATTATGGATCCAAGGACCAATTTTTATGGAAAAGTATTTATTAAAATCTTTCATCAAATTAAATTCTTATTTGAATTAAATTCTTTCTTCAGTCACAAGAATTTTTCAAAAGTTATTGTTAGAAATTGTATACTAATCAATTTTTAGTTATAATTAAACCAAGACTATTCAAGCTTAGTTCTACTGAAACAAGTTAATCCGTAATCCGTACTAATATTATAAATGCAAAAGTAACTCTGTCTGTCTGTCTGTCTCTTCTTCACGCCTAAACCACTGAACCAATTTCAATGAAATTTGGTACAGATATAGTCTGGGACCCGAGATAGGACATAGGATAGTTTTTATCCCGGAAATCCCCCAGGAACGGGAACTATTAATCCACGCGGACGAAGTCGCGGGCAAAAGCTAGTCTCTCAATAAAATTAATTACGTCAAATTTTTCCAAATGTGTTACATTACTATCCAGCAAAAACCGTTCAATTACATTCAAAACTTAAACATAGAACAGATTTAAAACTAGTCGAAGTCATTACAATTACTTCGAAAAATGGGAGAAATTTTATCGTTATTTGGGTGCCACTTCAGCAAAACTAGGAACATTATCTACACTCTTATTTCAACAACATAAATTGCTCCTACCTATGTTAAGTAGGTACCACCTATTAGGTGCATTTTACTAAGAATGTAACTAAGTGGTTCTCAAGTATGTCCTCGACATAGTTGCTCTTGAAAGCTTAGACACTTTACGCTTACAAACCACACACTTAAGTCTCTAGAGAGTACAAACCTCGACTTTTGACAATAAGATCAAATTTAAAATTTCAAATTTCAAATTTCAAATTTCAAATCATTTATTTCAATTAGACCATTTACAGGCACTTTTGAATGTCAAGAAGTTACAGTTTAAAGTTGAAGCTAGTTGCTCGTTCCAAAGCGTAGATCTCTATGGAGAAGAACGAGCAAGAAACTCCATGGACACTCCTTTTCTTCAATTTGGGTTTACAAAATCTTGGTTACAATATTCATGTTGCTTCTATATGTGAAAACAATGAAGGTGAATATTAAACAATTAAATAATACTAATAAAGATGTAGGCCATGGCAGATAAGAGATGACCAATCCCAACTGACGGCGCCCGTTCACGAACATGACGCGTGCATCAGCACCGTTCAGCTCAACCATCTTGGAGGGAACTGAACGATCCAATGCACGCGCCACCGTCAGCGAGACATTTAAGCGAGCATGACAAAGCTCTCAACCGCCTTGCCCTTAATGTCCAACACATAGTAACTTAAGAGAAAAAATATAATAAGTGCTCCATGGTACTCACATTTACAAAATCTAAATAAATGATGTTAAGTTATATAAAACAAAGTTTTTCAGTGAACCTATTTGGCAGATGACCTGTGGTATGTTAAAAAAGAAACAATAATAATAACGTAAACGTTATTTACGTCAATAAAAAAGGTGCTAAGAAACAACATTCCCTTTAAAAAGAAATATATATATTTCATTATGTTTATTAATTTGGAAGCCCGAGTGGCTGTGGAGCAGGACCAGCATTAAGCCAAGCATTTTTATCATTTATATAATCTTCTAGTTTATAATATGCTTGACTACATAATGTGCGTTTTATGCATGTTTTAAACTTTCTCTCGTTTAGTTCGAGAATAACGCGCGGTATTTTATTATAAAATTTTACACAGTACCCCATAAAAGAAGTGTGTACTTTTGATAATCTGAAACTTGGTTGATCTAATTTGTTCCTATTTCTAGTATTAAAATTATGCCTATCACCAACTTTTTTAAAAAGATGAAGGTTTTTCCGAACGTGCATAATATTTTCATATATATATTGACAAGGTACCGTCATGATATTAATTTGTTTAAACAATTCCCTTAGGGATTCGCGTCTGCCAAGATTATAGATGGCTCTGACAGCCCTCTTTTGCAGAATAAAAATGGAGTCTATATCTGCAGCCCGCCCCCAAAGCAAAATACCGTAAGACATGATGCTATGAAAGTAGCTAAAATAGACCAGCCTTGCGGTATCCACGTCCGTTAATTGTCGGATTTTTCTGACAGCGTAAGCGGCTGAACTTAACCGCCCTGCAAGAGATGTTAAATGAGGACCCCACTGCAGTTTTGAGTCAAGCGTAACCCCCAGGAAAACTGTCTTGTCGACGAATTCTAGTATTTCCTTATTCAATATAACATTACATGCACTACTTCTAACGTTCGGTAAAGCAAAACGTATGCATTTAGTTTTCTTCTCATTTAAAACCAAATTATTTTTCGTAAACCAATTATGAACCTCAAGCATAGCGTTATTTACGTCGTCAAGGTGCTGTGCCCGTCTATTTACTTTAAAAATCAGTGAAGTATCATCGGCAAATAACACCATTTGAGGTTGGTTTTCCAGTAAATGAGGTAAATCATTTATATATACTAAAAATAGAAACGGACCTAATATTGAACCCTGCGGAACCCCCATCTTTACTTTTAAACCTGAAGAATTTACCCCGTTTATTTGAACTTGCTGCAGTCTATCATTCAAATACGAATTTACTAAGCTGAGCGCTAGTTGACCGAGTCCGTAATGCTCAAGTTTCAGGAGGAGTGTCTCGTGATTTACGCAATCAAATGCTTTTGAGAGGTCGCAAAAAATGCCAATGGCATCTTGTGAGTCCTCCCAAGCATTGAAGATGTGTTTAATTAAAGTGACACCGGCGTCAGTAGTGCAGCGCCCTCTGGTGAAACCATACTGTTGATCGTGTAGGATGTTGTTACAGTTAAAATGATTGAGCATTTGATTTAGCATCACTTTTTCAAACACCTTGCTGAAAACCGGCAAAACAGAAACAGGTCTGTAATTGTTAGAGTCTTTGCTATCCCCAGATTTAAATAATGGTATAACTTTGCTGTATTTCATTAAAGTCGGAAAAGCTCCTTGGTCTATACACAAGTTAAATATTATAGCTAAATAGGGTGCTACTGTTTCAATAATCGATTTACAAACATTAGTAGACATGCCCCACAGATCTTCGGTAGCTTTGATCTTGAGTTGTTTAAAAGCCTTTATAACAACCACAGGGTTAATATGTTTAAATTTAAATTCTTTAGGACAGGCTAAAACATTCGCTCTTAGTAAATCTATAGCAAGTGAGGGCGAGGAATCTAAAGTTTCCGTAGTTTTAATTGGAATATTCGTAAAGAATGTTGCAAATTCTTGAGCCACGTCTATATTAGCGCTAATGAGACCACGGGAAGTCTCCAGAGTGTAATCAGTATTATGGCTTTTGTTTCTATTTGTTTCACTATTGATAATTTTCCAGACCGTTTTTATTTTGTTGTCTGCTGATTTAACCTTGTTGCTAATGTACAAGGCCTTTGCTGATTTACAAGTATTTTTAAATATTTTAGAATAAGTGGCAACATAGTTATTAAAAGTTTCCGTGTTTATATAAGGCTTAAGGCCATAGAGCTCAAAAAGTCTTTCCCTGCTTTTCCTGATACCTTTAGTGGCCCAGTCACTGAATAAAAATTTGGGGGAAATTGTTTTAGTTTTTTTCTTAAAAATATTATTGAACTCTGTTTGTACAACTGAAAAAAATTCTTCATACAAAATATTACCATTATTCATATTATGGCACTGAACACATAACTGGCTAATTAGAGTGTTATTAAATTTATTCAAATTACCAGATGTAATTGGTCTTGACTGTATCTGCACTTTTTGTAGTGGTGTGTTGTACTCAAAAGTAACAGTTTGTCCGCTGTGATCAGTGGTGCATGAAATTCGAATGGAGTATTATTTCATTTAATGATGAAAATGAGCATATTTGTTCCAATTAAACAATCTCTGCCAATTAGTGAACGAAACGCTTTTAATGATTTTGTAAATGAACACTGTTAATGCATTTGAAACCTCAGTGATTATTATTTCATGTATATTATACTACATATTATTGTACAGAATGTATTGTATTGTAGTGCTATTGTATAATAATTTTCGAATATTGGGTCTACTATTTTATTAATAAATTGATTGATTAAGTTTGATAGGGTAATCAGGTGCACGTGATGCAGTGCGTGATGCAGTGTGACCATGAATGTGAAAAAAGGTATCTCCCAGAGGAATACCAAAGCCAACCAAAGAAGAGATTATAAAGAAACTGTTGGCCTTAATGCCAGCTAACAGAAGAGGGTTTTGGTTGAACTTACCGGTATCGGATTGCGTAACTGACATCGACTAGAATGTGTTGTGATAGCGTTTCTAATTATAATCTTTAAGTACAACTTTAAAAGTTCTTTTAGAATAAGTATAATTCTTTTGTGACTTTATAATAATATTTAATTGATCTCAAATTGTGTTCACTTAATTTAGTGTGATAGTAGGTAGTTTATTAGGATAAATAATTTATCCTAACTTTTTTAGTCTTAAATAAGGCCAAAAGCTAAATATCTTTGTTTATTTTTCGTAAATTGTTACTATAAAATTCCATAGGAGTATTTCTAATTGAAGATTAAAAATTACATCCAGACATCTCTTTTATGTATTACTGTACTTTTTTCCTTATTAGTGTGCAATAAAGTATTAAATAAATAAATCTTTGCAATGATAATTATGAATGGATACTATATAAGATCGCAGTAAACAGAATTACTGTTATCGTGTTTTGTTATTATATTAACTAATAAATTAACTTTGCTAGTTTGTAAGCGCAGTTCCTCTACTTGCTGCTGATATTCTTAGTGAGGTAATGATAAATAATCCAAAAAAATACTTATCGTATCAGCTGTATGTGGTGCTGCCGCTTATGTCCTTAGGAATTAAAGTAGATCTGCTTGTAAAGTATGCTTAGGATAAAAGCCGTAAGTGGGATTACTGCTGTTATTATAAGTATCTAATACTTCAAAGCTTTTGGGGTAAGCTCATTTAAACAGCAGAATGTTGACCTACTGCTTTTATTATTAGCAAAGACGAATAATGATAACGGTGGTATACTTATTACCGTAGAGTAAGTATACTTCCTGCTTTTATGCTTAGAAAAAACAAATATTATATTAACTTACTGCTGTTACGCTTAATGGAATCCATTAAAGCTAGAAAAACAAAAGGTTCCATTAGAGCTAGAAAAACGAGGGTTAGACCATTTTAAAGAGCATTTCGTGGAGATACAGGATCAACTACTAACTCCATTTGTAAAAAAAATGACTTACTGCTCTTATTGTTAGTGCGGCAGTGAGGCAAAGCTGAAATATCTCAAGTACCTACACTGTCTCAAGTAACTACACCGACAGCCATACCCTTACAACCGGGACACAACAACGTAGCTTTGCGGGTCCTTTACAGTAGCTCCTCCCCTTTTAGTAGTAGCCCCTTCCCAAACTCACTACTACTGAAAAACGTATTCAGATGCTACTGCAATTAAAAATTTATATTGAATACATCTAAAGTACCTACATATACAGGTATCTCCAGTCGAATACCTCCTAATATAAGGCACCCAATCTTCAAACTTTGAGTATTCAGTCATTCTGTGTGTACCTTACACCTAAAGTCACTTTCATTACGTGATGTATGTCAACTAAGAGGGTAGGTACATAAGAAAACTCATTAGCACTGGTACGACCCAATAAACACAACTTACCTGACGCACCTTACTCACGCGTAATGAGTATTTCACTCGATATAAATTTGCTGATCTCATTTATAATATTATATTTTATATATAATTATATCTATGATTTATTAATCATAGATATAACTATATAAATTAGACAGACGTTTCTATTGAAACGTCTGTCTAATTAAGAAATTATTTTGTATAGACCATGAAGCCCAGACGTGGTCAAGGCGCAAGTACCAATGCAATTGGAAGAGGCCACTGAGGGCCGATGCCTGCCGGGGCTGCGGGTTGTTCGAAGGAGATACCGCGCCCCGGAACGCAAAGGGCACATGAAGGAACATAGACGGGTTTTAGTCAGTAAAAGCCTGACACTCCCTCCCGCCCCACCCAGGGCGGGGGAAGTTACTTGATTATTTCCCGTCTATAAAAAAAAATACCAATACAATAATAATAATAATACTAGCCAATGTCAGTGATGTCTAAGAGAAAAATTAAAATATATGTATGGATTAAAAAAGTCACCAGGTAATTGCACGGCTGGTATCGATCCCGCATTCTTATGTAAAACAGGCATCTTAACTTCGGGGCAACCACGACGATTTCCAATATGACTTTTAAAATGTAAAGTATTAAAATAAGGCTCTTTAAACTATCAAGCCTCTACAGTACCCTATATCCATTTGCTAGAGAAGGAGGCGGCGGGACGGGAGAGGGAAAGGAGGGTCCCCCGTCCCAGCGGCCGCCGCGGTAGACGATCCGGGCGTCGGGAGCCACGTGACGACTCCCGGCCACCGTAGACGCGGGTCTGTGGACGGTGAGCAATGGGTAGCTCACCGTCCGTACGTTCACTAGCGACAGACCGTGTCGACGGCGCGTTCGTGTTCCACGCGCGCCTCAAAGAGATGTCAGCAAAATTGGATGGGGCCACTGAGGGCCGATGCCTGCCGGGGCTGCGGGTTGTTCGAAAGAGATACCGCGCCCCCGGAACGCAAAGGGCACATGAAGGAACATAGACGGGTTTTAGTCAGTAAAAGTCTGACACTCCCTCCCGCCCCGCCCAGGGCGGGGGAAGTTATTTGATGATTTCCCGTCTATAAAAAAAAAAAAAAAAAAACCCTATATCCATTACTTACATAGATATTTTATCTCAGACATTTCCCGAATACTGTTCAAACTTTCAAGCACGACATGTGCGCCTTCCGCAAATCACCACCAAGGGATATATTCGAAAAAGTTTCAATCCAATGATACTTTGAAGGGAAAACTAGGTGGGTTACTATAATGTAATTAAATTAAATGTTCCTGGTATTAAATCCAAGTCTTTCTTTCTTTACCGTGTGGGCAGTAAGGTCTTATGACCCCACACACTCTATTTTCAGAGTTTCTGAATCACCTCAAGGGCCTCTGACATGGTTACCAATGTCAGTGATGTCCAAGATAAACTCAAAAAGTACAAATGAATTATAAAAAATCACATTGGTACTTGCCCGTAATTGGTTGCGAACCCTCGTGCATGAGAGGGGCGCCTTAACCACTGGGCCATCACGACATAAATCCAAATAAAAATAATACGTATAATTATCTTTTTTCTATTAGGCTTAGTAAATGGTGAAAGGACCAAAATATACCACAATTTGGTCCTTCCATCATTATTATTGCAAGTGTAACAGTAAGATCGTACCTTATGCTACATTTATAAATAGAACATACCTACTTTGTACGTGATTTTTCCTACTCCCGAATGTCAGCTAAATCTTGTTTAATTGCCTAATCGGTATCCAGAATTTACTTTGACACGTTGATTGATAAAAGCGAACGTCGCGTACGATCTCCAAGCTACAAATTTGTACTAACAACCCTGTGACTTTCCAATCAGAGGTTCAGAAAAACAAAACAGACATTTAAAAGTTATGGATTGGATTCGCCTGTCCGTAGTTGGTCCAATACGTCAAGTTTTATAAAACTGAACCAATAGAAAACGCAATATTTCAGTACAAACCTGGGTTTTGATTTTTAGAGCTTCTTTTTTGTTTTATTTGAATGACGTAGTGATAGATCTATTCTCATAACCTATTAAAGCTCAGGAGTAGCTGCAGATCAAAGACAAAAGCTATAGACAAATAAATTACGCACTTAAATATCATATTATTATGTCAATTTCAGTATTATCATTGAATCTTACGAAACCAAAATCAAATAACAATCATAATCTCTCCAAATATTCCTCTGAAATTTCCATTTTTCACGCTTCTTAGTCTCTCATTAGCCTACCGCCGGCAAAAAATCCAGCCTGCAAAATAATCCTCGACATTGAAAATAAAATATCTTCTTCTCACTTCAGTATATGAGGTAATCAACAGATAAGTAGGCCTGCTGTGCCATTCTGTAAAAATCACTTTTGGTGATATTCAGTGAAATGAGATTAACTGTCAATGAAGTTTACCACTATTGAGCCAGCACGACTTATGTACAAATAAATTGTGTTATCGAAAATAGAAGACAACCAAATTCTTCATTCAAATTCGTTGGCGTTTTATATACTATTCCATATTTTGCACGTAACTTGTTATTTCGTTCGTATGAAAGGTCTAGATTTTATTATAACATAATACCTACACGACCAAAAAATCCTATTATAATACTTTTGACCCTCTACACTTTAGTTCTAGGTTTATGACCATAAAATAACAGCTTTCACATAATAAAATTCAAATAGGATACATTTCACCCATTTTTATAACAGGCCTATTCGCAAAGTATCTTTTCAAAACATTTACTGAGGATACAATATGACGCCACTTACTTGAACAAATATGTTGGTGTGATCCCGCATATAAATGAAATTTGGAACTTTAAATCTTAAGCCTTTAATGGATCCAGTCCATTTAAAGGTTCGACCAGATAAGGCTTCATTATCAAAAATGTGGAATTTTTAAATTTCGTATTTTTGTTTTAATTCTTACTGTGTGGTGTGTGGTACTTACGTGATCCGTAATAGGTCTACTATAATTCTGTTTTATTTTTTGAGTGGATGACTCTAAGGACCACTTTTTACGTTTTTGTAATTAGGTATGTTAACTAGCTTGCCTATGACTTTGTCCTCGTGGAATTCAAAGACCCTTTAATTTGGCCCTTGCGCAAAATCTGTTCTAAGCTGACGTTCTGACTTGTAAAGGACCAACCCGATTCGTAGATCAAGTATTTTTGAGATTTTTTGTTTAGTTAGTGCGAGAATTTCGTCGGTAGGTCGATTTTCGCTGTCCTAATGTCCTAAAAATAAATTTATGTGAAACAAAATTTGACGGCACGGTTTGCGATTAGCTTCTGCGCTGCATATTGAGAGTTTGTACAACCAACCTTACCAACCTAAGTTTTAATGACCCACGAAGTGACAATACCCTGGTAATGTGATAAAACAATAAAAAACACACTATATGTTACTCTAATCTTGGCTTCAAAACTTAACAGAGTTTAACAATGAAAAAACTTCTTTTGAGAATAATCCTCAGCCTTTTTCTTTAACATTTTATAACACTTTTAACTTATTTTTATCCTACGAGTGAGTTGCAAAACATGTTGTTCACTCAATCTAATTGACATTAAAATGTCATCACTAACTCGATGTAAATTTAATTTTCGTTCCCTTTATACACTTTCTAGCGTCAAGTCGGAATTATGGAACATTAAAGAAATAATAAGATTTAAAAAATATCGCTTTTTGTTGCGTTACAACGGATTTAAAGATATCACATTGCCGTTTAAGTACGCATACTGTTCGTCAAACTAATTAACATTTGGCAAAAATTTAGCTGAGAAACGACTTTTATTTTTAGTGAGAAAAACTATGGGGTGTGTTGTCATTACAATGAAACTTTAAAGATGTAACTTAAACTCCCACGGTTGAAGTTACAACATTTGAAACTTGTTTTCTTAATAAAATAAGTAAAATATCTTTGGAACTTTGACTTGTATATTTCTGTAACCAGAAGGTTTCCTATAAGGTCTGAAATAAAAAAACGATCGTAATGATGAGAAAAACGTGCCATTTTTGGCTTTGCTAAGTGTCTTTATACACCCTTTTATAAGACTTATACATTCTATAATATTGATCGATTCTAAGAAAATTATTATCTGTCATTCTTCTAGTGCCAGCTGTTTCTTATTAAGAGAATAAACTAATCTCTAATGCATAAACCCTTAAAAAGAAGCGAAGCTTTTATTTTATTTTGAACACAATAATATAATATGAAAAATATTTTTCCATTGAGCTGATAAAAACGTACTGCTATTTTCTAAATATTGGTCCTTTGTGGCGCAAAAAATTGTAACGTATTTTATTTCTAGGCTTTTTTATAAAAGATCCGTACATCAGGTTAAGTCAGACAAAAGGCCATAATTACTTCGATTTTTCTTCATTTCATTATTATTGTATTGTCTGTAGATTTCGATCAAATACAAGCCATGATGGCCCAGTGGTTCGGCGTCTACCGCTCATACATGGTTGGTGGTTCGATGTCGGGTAAGTATCTATATAACTTTATAATTCATATGTACTTTCTTATTCTATCTTATTGATGACTGACATCGGTGACGAAAACGTAGACTTAGTCTGAAATTACCAATCCACCTTAAGCGAGTGTGGTGACCAATGTCTTCTCTGTCTGAAAAATAAAACATGAAAATCACAAAAATCACATGTTTATATTACAAAAACAAAATCTTGATACGGAACTACTGACAATTATACATTACATTTAAAAGGACCAGTATAAAAAGACCGCATTTCCTCTCTCTGTAACTTAAAATGATACGAAGAAAGGGCAGTCTAAGCTAATGATAGAGGTCAGAATAAAATGGCAAAGTTAAGAGGAAAACCGGACACTCATAGGATACAGCTAATGACGTTGAAAAACCGACCAAGTGCGAGTCGGGCTCGCGTACGAAGGGTTCCGTACCGCTATCTATGAAAACGACAACAAAATCACGTTTATTGTATTGGAACCCCTTAAATATTTATTTTGTTCTGTTTTTTAGTACTACCTATTTGTTGCTGCAAGAGAAATACTTCATCCATGAAAATTTCGACTGACTAACTATCACGGTTCATGAGATACAGCCTGGTGACAGACGGATTGGCAGCGAAGTCTTAGTAATAGGGTCCCGTTTTACCCTTTGGATACGGAACCCTAAAAATCAACGTCGGTTAAAGTGGTCCTCTTCCGGATAGAATAGCTCTTCTTGTTTGCTTCGATAAGGACCATGCATTTGGAACGAAACAACATGGCATTATCTTACGCTTTACTACGTCACGCATTCTTTTTATGGCAAAAACTAGTATTGCCAAAAAGGGTTGTAAAAAAGTTTATGTATGGGATTGTTGTACAGCTTATCTTCTTCCATTCGCTATATACATAACAGTAAATGGAAAAGCGAATCTCTTAACATGCAAATAAGTAATAAAACTATATAAAACATGCGAGTATGAAACTGCGGAAGTACGGAATATCTGAGAAACATATTTAAAAGCAAATAAATATAAATGATAAAAGTTTATAAAGAGCAAACCAGAACTTTTTTACAAACGTACCAACCTACTTAAACAAAAAATTGAGAAATAATGAACGGCAAAAACAATACAATGGCACGGTAATATAATAATACAGTAGTGTAACTCGGCCGCATGATAGAAATAAATGCCTACAGCCGCGCGGTACGTAAACATGCGTTAGGGCTACCCGTCTCCAGCATTTTAATTACATTTGCCTACTTTCTGTTTCTATTTAGTTTTGTGATTGTAAATATCCTTTTTATATAAATAAATGAAATACTTTGTATATTGAATAGGAAGTGTTCAATAAAAATGCGTGTTGTTTTTTGATTGGTAGATTTAATTAAAAAAACATGTTTTTGTTTGAAAAACAAATCGGGCTTATAAATTTGTGACCGAAAAATATTTGCGCCTCGACTGAGTCGTACGAAATGCTTTATTGCTAAATTTTAAAGTATAATTTAAAACAAACTTATGTCTGGATGCGTTATTGACGAATTCATACAACCAAAAACAGCACAATATTTCCTACTCGTCATATTAACTGATTTTTAGAGAAAAAATCGCGCGGTTATTGTTAAAAAAACCACACACCGTCCGTTCGACACTGCGGTTCAGCCGTGACTGTTTGCACCCGTCGCGCACCCCAGAGCGAGGCGCGTAGGTATAGCTCGCGTTTCGTCCATTTGTATGAAGTTGGAGTACTGTATTATTATATTACCGTGACAATGGTGTCGATTCTGTTATGCACAAGCTAAATTTAATTTCGACTATTTCTATCTTTTTCTTTTCAATCAAACAAGAAAGGGGACGTGAATTAGACTTGTCAATTTTAGTTGATCTAAAACCTCTATACAATTATAGTTGGCATGTCAGAACGCGTTGATTAAAAACACGGAAAAGTTCAAGGCAAAACTAATTTGACATCTCTAACTTAGTTCTAAGGTATTACTGTCCTTTTCTTTCACTGTATGTTAGTAAGAGATGTCAATTCTCTAATTTTAGTTTAGTTTGTGAACAAGGTATTCGGCACCAATATGGAACAAAATAAAAACTAAGAAACAAGGCTTGATTTTGTAACTTTCCTCGTTACATGACAAGAATAAAACTTATTTAGACTGTTATAGAATCTTATTGTTTTAAGAATTATCATCAATTTTTTTAACTCAACTTTCTATTGTCTGATTATGTATTCTGCAAATCCATGTTCAGTAAAATTACTAAAAATATGATCGCTTGAAGGCTTTTTTTGTCTATATCAATTTACTATTTAATTGTCATAATTATTATCAAAATATACCATCACGCCTGTATTCCCCGAAGGGTTAGGCAGAGGTGTACCAATGTAGGTCCACCCACAGTTCGCCGGTATATTTAGGTCCCATGTAATAGGGGGCGAGCCTATTGCCATTAACCGGGCACTAATCCAAACTCCAATTATTATCAATACTTATTTATCTGTTTTGACATCTCAATATTTTAATAGTGGTAGAGTGAGTCTACAGACTAATACGTCATACCATCTAACATACCATCACGCCTGTATTCCCAAAAGGGTTAGGTAGAGGTGTGTACACACCCACAGTTTGTCGGCATGTTTTTAGGTCCCATGATATAGGGGAATAAAAACCCAATAACACTTTTTACTTGACCTGGAAATCGAACCCAAGACCTCTAGTGTAGCAGCCACGCTTAGGATCACTAGGCTACCGAGGCAATTCTTATACTACTTACTTACCATTGTTATTATCACCGCTAAACAGCTTCTTACCGGTTTCTGGATAAAAAAACCGGTCAACAACCGACAGCAGATAAACATTATATTTTTGAACTACCATTTGACCTTCGAGCTTTAAATTAAACCATTTTTGCTGGTGCAACATTATAATTAATAACATTTTATTGAAGTCAAATGTCTCGATTGAAGCGCATGACGTTAACAATAAAAAGTGTCGGCAAATTCCATTGTTGCGCCCAATTTAAAAAAGAACTCGTTTGGACGAAACCATGTTGAGTCGATGCACTTGTTTAAATCAATTGGCGTTCGTAACAATTAAAAGTCTGATGATTTTTTATTGACTCTTTCGGATGTTCATAATACTCATACACTACAAAAAGAAACGAGTAAGCTGTATAAAATAGACTCACTTCAAATAGGTAGGTACCTATATTAATGAGTGGAGCAATATAAACAAAATTAGATTGCCTAAATAATTTCGTTTTTAGTTACAACTAGCTTTTGCCGTTGTCTGCGGAGACTTAAAATTAAGCCAAGGTTCTAAATTATCCCACGGGAATACAAAAACGGGATATAAATTATCCTACGTGTTGAGCTACGTGTTTGCTGAATTTCAGCTTTCCTTGTAACGATTTTTATCCTCACAAACTTTCGTGTCTGTAAGCTTAAACAGATTCTCCATTTTTCCGAAACCTGATGAATTCAGACTTCAATAAAGAAATCCAATCAATTTTCATTCAATGTAATAAGTACCAATATAAACCAAGAAAACAAGAAAAAAAAACTCCTTATTACCCGGAAAAACAGAGCAAACTCGCTAATTTTATCACCATAAAGCATTACTATAATTGTCGCCATGTATTATTGCCATGAGATAAATGGAGTTCCGACCAGTTGCAATCGGGGCTGTGAATCTGCGACGTGACTTGGAATTATAAAGTTCCTTCAGCAGTGTGATTCTCTAAGCCTCACTTCGTAATTCGAAAGCTGAATCCGCAGTGAGATTACAAAATCGTATTCTGTTAAACACGATCACGCTGGTGGCGTCACCACGGCGAACGAATACTAAACCAATGACAAGTTGGTTCGTTATCGAAGTGAGCGCGATCACTTTAGTGAGACTCGTTTTCGAGTTTGCATTTTAGAGAATCGCACTACAGTAGTGGGAACACGTGTGTATTAAGTTTACACTTCAATACTCAATACATTGTTGTACCCGATATATTGTGCCCGGGTTCCGTAAGTGGAATTGAATATTACTTGGTGAGTTTATGTGGTCGTTAGGTATCGAAGTTTAGACGCCTTCATAAGAGCAATCGATTTAGTAATACGGTTATAGAGTGTGAATTTCAATATACATCAAGCTACAATGTTATACATTCGAACACTTTATTTATTTTGTATTTAAAATAGAAATTGCTTATCATTTTAAAGTAAAAGGAAACCGGCTCTAAGGACCAAATTTTTGCTTCTCAATTTAATTTAATACATTTATTTATTTAACTTTAGTACAATACGGCCATTTACCAATTACATAATCTCACGCAGATTTCTCGCAAAGAAAATAGAAAGAATAGTAAATAAACATCATTAAACTATCAAATCATCTTTTAAATTTTCTTCTTTTCTTTCAGTCTTTTTAATTTATATGTACACGAATTAACATACATACAATCACGCCTGTATTCCCCGAAGGGTTCCAAACGGTTCAAATTAAGTACAAGAATTGAATAGGCAAATAAAAGCAGCAAACACACTATTTGAAGACGTGTTAATAACATTTGTAACGAGAAACTGAATGCTTCCCACATCTAAAAGAGACCCCAAGATTTCAGTATCTCAAACCCCGACTCAAAACAAAACTAAGAGGTAAAACGTACCAACGTTTATGGTTACCCGGTTCATAATATAATCCACGCGACGTGTTTCCTAACAAACTTTCTTAGGCTGAAAATGTAAACAAAGAGTATTTATTTAGGAGCATGAAAGTCTAAATAATTTGGGTATGAGCGTGTGTGTTTTAGGCTATTGAGATGTTTCTAAAGTTCGTGCAAAATTCTCATTTATTTTATTCATGATGGCCCAGTGGTTAGGGCACTCATCTCTTGTATACAAGGTTGCATGTTTAATACCGGGCAAGTACCAATGTGACTTCTTCAATTAAAATGTACTTTTTTTTTATCTAGGAAATGTGACATCGGTGAAGAAAAAACATCGTGAGAAAACCTGGACATTAAACAAGACTGGCGATCAATGCTCGTGCCTTCTAAGGGGCTAACCACACATTTCCGGGAACGCGTCCCGGCCGTGTTCCGTCAGGGATGGGGAAAAAATCGGTTACGTACAAATTGTATGAACTTGTTCACACAGCTCCGTGTCAGGCGTCAGTGTCCCGGAACGAATATTTTCATAAATTCATATACAAACGGACAACTCGGAACACGGATAGCCCTGACCCGGAAATGTGTGGATAGCGCTTTAATCTCTTATTTTGATGGGACTTGCTGACTGCACTGAAAATTTGTTGATATTTTAAAGAGTACGAGTAGTTTTGTTGTTTAGTAGAGTATTTTAGAGAGTCAGTTTTGGTGTACATTGGTACACCTCTGCCTAACCCTTCGGGGAATACAGGCGTGATGGTGATGGTATTTTAAAGAGTAACTAAGACTACTTTCATTTACACAGAACTAGGGTACTGCGCAAAAAAAAAGAAAAACCTTCGAAAACCGACATTAAACCTTATAAGCAAGTCTGAAATAAGTTATTTCAACTTACTTACAACTTTAGCTACCAGTACTGCATTAAATAACTTACCATCCAATTTCTTCGGAATGTCAAGTCCACGCAAAGGTCAAGCAAGACTTCTCTGTGAAGTATTGGAAGCAATTACGAGATACACCTGGCGATCGAAACTAAATGAATAATACAATGAACCGGCGAATATAGATAGATGTCATCGTTAGGCCGCGACCTTTCTATATTAAGACTGTCGTTCAAGAAAATGTATTCCCCAGACCGATTTCGGCGGATTTTATCGTGTTACCCAGTAACTGGGTTGTGAAGGTCAGATAGGCAGTCGCTCCATGTAAAGTATCCGGTTAGACTGAAAGCCGACCTCAACATAGTTCGGAAGAAGTTAAGCAAATGATGAGACCGATTTCGGCCACGGCGGCTAATCTTAATGTAGACTAGCCAAGTACCTACGCAGGAGATATTATAGTGCATAAGTGTTGTGCGCAAACTCAGGTACACTTCCCTTCTTCTCTAACTCCCATCTTCTTTATCGTGTGGACAGTTAGGTCTAACGACCCCACACGCCCTAGTGTCAGAGTTTCTAAACTTCCAAAGGGCCTCTGACATGGTTACCGATGACAGTGATATCCAAGATAAACTTAGAAAGTACATATGAATTAGAAAAACTCCCATAGCCCAATGGGACGGCAATCCGACACAACCTGGGAGAGAACAGGCTTTACGTGCTTTCCAAGTCACGGGGGTGACACACCACCAACTTCCAAACTCCGAGGCGTTACTGACAAATTCCTAACGGAAAATAAAAAAAATAATGTCAAGAAAGAAAACATAGATGATTCATAAACTATTCATAGGCATTATATACGTTTTATGTGACCATAACTGAATAGAATCGCCTCATTAAAATTCATAATTCACTTCTATGTTGTGTGTCTTTTTCCATTGAAGTATTGACTTTATATACATACAATTTACATAGATACACATACATAAACTCACGCCTTTTTCCCATGGGGGTAGGCAGAAACCACGGACCGCCACCTGCTACGATCCTTACACACTCCTTTCGCCTCGTCCACATTCATACATCTGGT
Source organism: Caradrina clavipalpis (assembly GCA_932526535.1). Lineage (NCBI taxonomy): Eukaryota > Metazoa > Arthropoda > Insecta > Lepidoptera > Noctuidae > Caradrina > Caradrina clavipalpis. The sequence goes on from OW052098.1 coordinate 13,344,887, forward strand.
CATACAAGCACGCCCGTTACTAGTACTGCGCACCTGACCTTTCTGAAGAACCTCACCGATAAGGTCAAGATAGGTCTTTCTAGGGCGTCCCCTCCCGGCATTGCCACTCACATCTGCCATATAAATCCCTTTTGTTAGTCGGCTTTCACTCATCCTCTCAACATGACCGAACCATCTAAGCATAGCCTTTGTCACTACATGCTCAATACAATTTATGTATTAAAATATATATTTTTTAATTATTTACTATATGTACCTATTTATATTTATTATGTTTTTCATAAGCTTCTGTATACATTTGATCGTAAGTATAGAGTTACGATCAAATGTATACAGAACAGACATTATCATTTACGGTCTTACGCGGCATCTTGCGAAGGCGCAAAGCGCTTCTATATTTCCACATCGCTTATGTAGAACGCCACGGTATACAGTCGCAAATCACAGGCCAACTAGAATATCTAAACATTCGATCAAACAATTTTGTACAAGACACAAAAATATCCATTCCTTCCGTCAGTAATATTTAATGTTCATGTACTTCAACACCCGGTAACCGATGACCCTTAAACCGACCGATTCGAATAATCCGACCACCTTTGACCCCGCGACGAACACTTGAATACCATTAAATTATGTAAACTGGAACGCTTCCCAATCTCCGTTGATTTTCTTCGCAGAGCGCTCATATATTTGGATTTAGGAGAATGCTTTTAAAAAATTGTTTTTACCTTTAAATTGTGGGATTATATTTTTTCCCGTTTTTCTGTTTGAGGTTTTTAAGAGTATAAGCAGTAAAACTGTGAAGGTTCATACATACACTTGAACATTTACTTGTAACAGAACATCGGTTCGCTCTAATGTTGCCCCTTTTCACGAACCGAACACTCGACGCATTGTTACAAATACATTTTACAAAGTAGCGAGCATGTTTGTGTAACATTTCATCGATCCAAGACTTGAGCGCGTTCGCAGCACACACTAGGTACATGCAGATCCGATATTTCAAGGAAGATTAAATGCATTTTTTTTTATCTATGTACCTCTCGCATTTCAACCTAGGAGGTTGTTTACTGCTCACCCGGGCTTTCTTGTGGATGCCTCGTAATTAAGGCCTCCAGCCACCGCAGCAAAAAAAAAAAGAAATGTTACAGATAAATACGCTTTGCCTTGAACATTACATCGAACACGACGTCGAGCATTCGCAAGAACGTTACATTGCATCAATTTTTTTATTTTATTTGAGCTTTTGTTGATCGAGTTTTCGTAACTGAATGTTTCATCGAAATACTCTACAAATGAGTACCTTTACATGACGCTATAGTATCGAACGGTTATAGTCTGTGAAGTAAACGTTATAAAAAGTAACCTTCACTATCATCTCAACCCATTGAACTGCAAAAATCAAATTGAAATTTGATTGGACAGATTACCAACACAGGCAACAAAACACCGTTATCCAAATTAAATTTAGTCTAAAATATGTCTAACATTGTTTGGCTATCAGATATTTGAATACCGCTAATGAAAACGCAGTGATGAAAACTAATAACACAACTAAATTGCCGAACCACGATTTTAATAACAAAATTAGAAACTATGTAAGCATTGTTACCGTTGTTATTAATTTGGTTACACAAACAAGATACTATTAACAAAATTTTGACAACATGACGTTAACTGAGTTGCTATCAATAGAAAATTTGAGATCGACGAGATCGCTTGAGTAGAACAAATTAGATTCTACGATAATTAACTTAGGTAAATTGGATTTTGAACAATAACGCTTCTCGATTCCATTCATAAAGTTGTCTATAAATACGAGGTGCAGTTTTACATCCTCGGCAAATTTCAGAAGATTATAGTAAAAGACTTAAATAAACAAATAAAACTACTGGTCAATGATTAATAAATACAATGTAAGTAGTTGTTTCTTTTTTTGCTTACGTTTAATAGTATTTAAGAATACACTTGTTTCAAAGAATAGAATTTCCCCGTTGCAAACGCGGTAGGCAGAGTCGCGCGATTATATCACTGTGAGCGTGCAGGTTGATCGCCCCTCCTGCCTAAGCCTATTAATTTATTATAGATTCGTGTTGAGAATCACTAAAACACCTACTTTAATTTGACGAGGATGCAAAACTGCACCTCTTATTGATCTATAAACTTATCTGTAATCTATAAAGTTCACTCATTCACTAAATACCACATCTCGAAAACTACTTGACCTATAAAAGTTGGTAGAAGACGTCAGTTAAGAACTTTGACTTTCACACGATATTGTAAACTTGTAACTCTTACACTTACAGGATTTTATATTGGCACTGAGTCCCACTCCCTGAGTCTTCCTGAGTAATATAAGCTTCATAACATCACGCTACGCCCTGCAGGAGCGGAGCATTAACCAAAGACGTAACTTATGGCGGATGAAATAAGCAACGCGGATGAATCGCGGGAAGCATTCTATGGTGTTTAATTTAATTATTAACACATTCTGGGTTGGTTCGTATTGACAGAACTAAGTTTAATTCTGGTTCAAACTGATAAAGCTTAGGAAACAAAATTGAACATACATCAAAGTTACAAGATAGTTCTATGAGTTTACCGATTAACACCATCTGGTGTAATATTTCAAAATGCATCCTAAGTTATTCCGGCGTCTCGAGGAATTTCCTCTTGTAAACATTTTATTGGAGCCAACACGTTTGCCTGAAGTTGGGGGACTTCGCGCAATGTCTTACGACTTCGGAAAAGTTAGGAAAGTCCTTAAAGACTTTAAGGAATCTTGGGCAGAGATAGATAGACGCTGCTTAACTTGTGCATCGGCTAAGCAGTATCCTTGTCACTATTTTACATCGGCGAAACGTGATGTACAAGAATGAGACGGGAGAATTTGAGGAGTAAAAAGATATATTACAAAGCCGTTAACTCTACGCATATTGCGCATAAATAAAGCTAAAGTTTGTTTGTCACACACACGCGCACACGCTAATTTCTGGAACTATGAGTACTTTCGGCCGGATTCCAAAAAAATATTTTTCTATGTTTTGAGGAATAGTAAAGGCTTTAATAACGCTACGCCCCTCGGGAGCAGAGCAGTAACCAAAGACGTAACCAACTGCAAGTGAAAAAACCACGCGAACGAAGTCGCAGGCTGAACCTAGTAACAAAATACTGTAGAAATTCCGTCAACGGGTTTTATTTCAATTAAACCGTTCAATTTTATGCAAATGTGAAGCTTCTAATACTGACTTCTTTCTGTTACTTGACCTTTACGATTCTTTAAATACTTAAACTGACTTAAATAAGGGCCGTCGCAAATGATCCTTCAAAACATAAAGCTCATTGAAATTCCAACAAGATCCCCGTCTTCGATGCTTGCAATGTTCAATGTTCCCGAATAATGATCGGCTCATTCATTTACATAATAGTTAGAACTCAACGTAAATGTACGTTTAATCAACTGAGAAAATATAATGCGTACTTCAAATTTATTTTAGTAAGCTGACGAAATGAAGCTAAAAAAATACTGTTGTTTATTTATTATGCCAACATCTTATTTATTATTTGTTTTATTTTAGGAAAGCTTACAGAATAATAACTTTATAATAACAATAATATAACTAAATTGCTAATAACAAGCCACAACAGATAAATACGAAATAATAATGACTTGCTTACAGTATAAGTTATGTTATTCCTCAATATTGACCTTATTTTATTCATTAATAAGGTGCAGTTTTGTATCTTCGTGAAATTCAAGAAGGTAAATATGCTAATGATTCTTAATACGCTACTGATTTGTGTAAATCAAGTGATCAAATTAATAGCACTTTTTTAGTAGTTGATGTTTCGCATTCGAATTAACCATCTTGCTGCTGGACTTAGGTAGGCGGAATGATAAATGGCAACCTCCTGAAAGAAGAGGATACAAAACTGCAACTATTAGATCTTCAGTATAACACATTATCAATCACGTCCTATAAGTCAGCAATAACAAGCTAACCATCATGTCTAGAAATGACATAACATAAAAAAGAACAACTTAATTCTAAAATATAAAAATGAATCATTAATTATTGAAAAAATAAAACACGTCTTCAAACTAGGGAGCAAAATTATAATAATAAAAAAATAGCAACTTCTTTTATGAAGAAACCGAATTACAATTTAATTTATACACGAATTTACCATTCGATATCATCGATACCGAACGGAGATATATCGATACCTAATGAAGAATGAAAGAAAAAAAATATTAGAGTATTTTTTTCTTTTGGGCATTATGAAATTCAAAACCGCTTCGTGCAAAATAACAATTTTCTTCTGTTCCAAAATATATGAAATCGTTCACCGTCAAAAAAATACCATTCATTTTTGAACAGAAACACAATACCAGCCTTCAAATGTTTCAGTTATTCAAATCAATTTTACGGAGCGGTAGCTCTATTACGCTATTCCCGTGGTATTCGTATTGTATAGTTCCAATATTTTGTTGATATTTTTCGTGATATGAAAGTTTTTCAGATCATATTTGTGATTGATAAAAATAAAACAAAACATCTCGTACACAAGAGGTTTGATAGTTATATAAAACGATGTAGTGTGTAGGATAAACGACTAGATGTAGACATCTACGAGTATACTTTAGTATTATAAAGAGGTAAGATTTTCTTGTCTGTTTGTTTATAACGAAGAGGCTCCGAAACTGCTGGACCAATTTAAACCATTTTTTCACCAATAGATAGCTACATTATTCCTGAGTATCATAGGCTATATAGCATCACGATACGACACACGGGAGCCAAGCATTAACCAAATACGTAATTTATGGCGGGTGAAATAAGGCACGCGGGTGAAGTCGCGGGCAGTTCTCTAGTTAAAATAACAGCTTTTTGCTAAATACAAATAACTGTTTGTACGGTACTTATACAAAAAAAAACTATTTTGAAAGTCTCCTAAACGGCTGGACCGATTTTGACGGGACTGTCACTAGCATATACAGAACAGCGCAGTGAAGTAAGAAAAATTCAAATATCTCCTAAGGGACTAAAGTACACTTTTTAGCTAGAGCTAAAAAGTGTACTTTAAAGTGTGTGTGTTTTAGTTGTAAGTGTTTTAAGTGTACTTTAGTGTGAGCTAAAATAACAGCGGAGGTATTAATAACAGCGGAGCGGGGCGGCGGTTATTTTCTGATTAATTTCATTACGGGATCTAAAACGGATGAATGTTTCTCCGAGACTCTTCGAGCTTCATTGCCTAGGCGCTTTTCTAAGGCCACCTACACCACATTGTTTTTGACGTAATACCTACCTACTGATAAAAAATATCCTTATCAATACGCAATATTATGCCGATAAAAACAAAAACATTACGCACAATGCAGAAAAAAATAATATTTAAGTAGGTTAAGTGGGCTCATTAGAACGTAATTTACGTGAAGAACAAAATATTGCAAACGTTTAAGACGGTGTGTGCGACGTAATACTGTGACGTCAATATTTAATATGTATTGTTATCAGTTGACCCGTGCCTACTTATTAATATTATCATTGTTATAAACATTTTACGTATATGCTCATCTTATGAAAACAAAATAATGTATTTCGTATGTACTTGTTTACTATTTCGGAGAGGCAGTTCACACCCCCAAATTAGAACTCAAGAAAGCTTTGTTTAAGTTCAGTAAAATATTATTGCTAATGATGCCCATCTGCCCGTTACCAAACTGCCTCGTTAGCCTAGTGGTCCTAAGCGCGACTGCTACACAAGAGGTCTTGCGTTCGATTCTCAGGTCAAGCGAAGTATTGGGTTCTTCTTTGTGAAATTCTCAGTAGCAGCTTGAAGTTAGGGTTTGTGCCAGGTTAATGGCAATAGGCTGGCGCTCCCTTTCATGGGAACTTAAATATACCGGCGGACTATGGGTGGACATTGGTACACCTCTGGCTAACCTTTCGGGAGAAATAGCAGATGGCATGTATATATTAGTCTTATGAAAACAAAACATCGTATTTCGTGGGTACTTACTTATTTTTTGGTAGAGGCTGTTCACACCTCCACAATACATACAAACATATACATACATAAACTCCCGCCTTTTTCCCATGGGGGTAAGGAGAAACCACGGAACGCCACCTGCTACGATGCTTACATACTCCTTTCACCTCGTGCACATTAATTTATACGCCGGTTTAGAGTACCTACTGCGCATCTGACTTTTCTGAAGAACCTCACCAATAAGGCCACGGTAGGACTTTCTAGGGCATCCATTCCCTTGGCAGATGTAATTGGCATTGCCAATTACATCTGCCATATAAATCTCTTTTGTTTGCCTTTCAGTCATTCTCTCAACATGTCCAAACCTCCACAATAGAAAATTCATCATCATCTGCTTACCCTTTTTCCTAACTATGTTGGGGTCGGCTTCCAGTCTAACCGGATGCAGCTGAATACCAGTGTTTTACATGGAGCGACTGCCTATCTGACTTCCACAACCCAGTAACTGGGCAACACGATACCTCTTGGTTAGACTGGTTGTCAGACTTCATGGCTTCTGACTATCCGTAACGACTGTCAAAGATCTACGAATGAAAGCCGGGACCAACGGCTCCACAATAGAAAGTTAAAAAGCTTTATTGATTAAATTCAGAATGATATTATATGTATATAGTAATACCCTTGGGGCACGTGTCCCATCGACAATAGTGTGGATGACGTTTTGATGCTTTATAATCCTTGGTGGATCATGAAGCCTGTAAATGATTTTATTGAAATAAATGCTTTGGTTTGTTACAGTCCGCAAAGCGTAAGCTGAGCTTTGCGTTTGTGTACTTTTTTAACAAAATATAATATATTATATATACATATACAATCACGCCTGCATTCCCCGAAAGGTTAGGCAGAGGTGTACCAATATACACCCACAGTTCGCCGGTATGTTTTTAGGTGCCATGTAATAGGGGGAGGGTCTATTGCAATTAACCGGGCACAAACCCTAACTCCGAGCTGCTACTGAGAATTTCATAGAAAAACCCAATAACACTATTTTTTCGACCTGGGAATCGAACCCAAGACCTCTAGCGTAGCAGTTGCGCTTAGAACCACTAGGCGAACGAAGCAGTTAACAAAATATAATGGAAATGAATAGCGAGAAATACACACAACGAAACATGAATCCGTTTTATTTTTATAATACCGAAAATAAAAATTCCGGTTTGTTACCATAACATTAAATTTTGATAAAACCGCAAAAGCGTAGGTTCTCCATTACGATGGGGAAAAAATTGGAAACATCTCTTTCCGAAAACAAACAGTATGACTGATTTTAGACTGAAACAGGACTATATTTCAGGAAGTAGGAAGTACTCCATTAGCACGAAGAATAATTTCAGAAATTCTTTTTCGACGAATCCAAAGACTATTTTCGACGAAAGATTTTTACTGTTATCGTAAAGTTATTACATTTTACTCGTGTCTAATGTTTACACGTGTCGAAACAAAACAAAAGAATTTTATGTTTGGGTAGGTACCTATTTGAAAAAACTTTATGTGAGACATATTTTGTAAAGAAATATTATCTCTATCTATCTATCTATATAAATAAAAATGAATGCCCTAAATGTGTTGCTAAGCGCGAAACTCGAGAACGGCTGAACCGATTTGGCTGATACTTTGTTTGTTGTGTTCGTAATTTCCCGGGCCAGGTTTCTATGAAAGTTTTTTTTTGGAAAATCTACCGAAGAAATCGCATTTTTGCACCCGCGTGAAACCGGGGCGGTTCGCTAGTATATTATAAAACAAAGTCGCTTCTCGCTGCCTGTACGCTTAGATCTTTTAAACTACGCAACGGATTTTAATGAGGTTTCCAGCAATGGATAGTGTGATTCAAGAGGAAGGTTTATACGTATAGTACATTACGCTACAACTAACGAAAGCGGAGCAGTAACAAAAGACGTAACTACGAGTGACCTAGCTAGTACTACTTACTTACATCCTAATTATATTATTAATGCAAAAGTTTGTGAGAATTTAATACTAATTATATTATAAATGCAAAAGTTTACGACGATAGATGGATGAATGGATGGATGGATGGATGGATGGATGGATGTTTGTTACTTTTTCACGATCAGTGGAGCGGATGAAATTTAGCAGTGATAGATTGTAGACTGCAATAACACATACGATACTTTTCATCCGGAAAAAAATACGGTTCCCATAGGACAATACTTCAAATTTAACAGGGACGAAGTAGCGGTCACAAGCTAGTATTGGCATAAATGAAAACTTCAACAACAATATCTCACTCAAACATAACACAAACAATCTGAAATGTGCAGTAATTTCCGCGTCACCCACCAAATTCAATTGCTTACAAAATTTAATAATAAGCCACCGATGTGCCGCGTCACCGGCTATTATTCAATAACCACTGGCTTAATCAACAGCCCTGCACTTGATAGCCAAAATACATACCTATTTCATAAAATAACTGACCTTTTGAATGCTTTGTATTGAAACAACTAGCTTTTGCCCGCGACGTCGTCGACCGCATCGAATACTTTGGGCAGCTTTTTTTATTACTAAAAACACTTTCGCAAAAAATGCATTATTGCCAGAACAAATTTGATTTCCATTAAAAAGGTCGTAGCAAGTCAACCTTAAAAGATATGTTGTTGTAGACTTTTTTTTTAGAACATTTAAAGAGAAACAATTCCGTAATACATGAGTTTTGGGTAACGTAAATCATTTACGTAGCACGCGCAACGAAGTTCTCAGAAGGAATAACATTTCCCGTTTTTAAAACATTGTCCATTGATGCTGCGCTCCTATTAGTCGTATCGTGATGTTATGTAGCCTATATATAACCTTCCTCGATAAATGGACTACCCAACACAAAATGACCCTTTCAATGAGAACCAGTACCAATGTGACTTTTTCTAATTCATATGTACTTTCTAAGTTTATCTTGGACATCACTGACATCGGTAACAATGTCAGAGGCCCTTGTGGCGGTTTAGAAACTCTGACACTAGGGTGTGTGGGGTCGTTAGACCTTACTGCCCACACGATAAAGAAGAAGATGAGAACCAGTAGTTCCTGAAATTATCATGTTCAACCAAACAAACAAACTCTTTAGCTTCTAATATGAAGTATAAATTGAAAGCGAATATTGCTATCGAATAATCTATTTGTGAATAATAATGCTCATCAAATTCTATTCCAATTATTAACAGTTATTTTGTGTAATGCATTGTGCTTTGAAAGCTTTGAATTAATAGGTATATCATACAATGAATTGTTATTTGAATATTTGGTTGGGATTGGGCACTGCTATTATTATTATTTTGCATACAAAGCAAGTTTCTCGTTCACCGTTTTATTGTTGCGATGTGATTAAAAGAGTTAGGTAGGTCAAAATAAGGTTCACTTTTACTCTTCATTTTGTGCTATCAAACACTATATTTATCTACTTAATTTTAAATAATTCGGTTTTAAATTCAACCGCAAAGCACCGTTGCTGCATTCCGGTTTGAAGGAGCTGGTGTAATTACCATGCACCTAAGACATTTCAACTATGTTTCTAGGATTGCAAAATTGCAAATGTCTATAAGCAGCGGTGACCACATAACATCAGGTGGGCCATAGGATTGCTTGTCATCCCATGACGTAAAAAATAATGAAAACCTTTTTCAGAATTAATGGAATGAAAGGCAGCATTTTAATCACAGAACAATAAAAACACACTAATATTGTCACTATGAAAAGCTTCGCTCAAAAAATCTCTTAAGAACGCCTCTTATAGAAATAAAAGAATAAAGAAAAGATATACTCAGCTTAAGAGAAAAAATCTCAATCCACTTCAGTGATCATTCCATTGACGGATTGGTTCGAATCCACCACTGAATTTCGGCTTCCCATAATCCCATGGCCCACGATATATGACGAAAATACGACAGAATTGTAGAGAATGCCTACAAAGTTGATGAATCCTCTTTGCAGGAACACAATTTGGCATTTTGACAGTTGAGATCAAACTGTAATGCGCAAACTGGGGGAGTACTTTAACTGATTGCTATATTTTTCATTGGGATTGTTTTAATTTAATAAATTGTGTCTGTGTTTCGAAGACAGGAGAAAACACAGATTTATTTGTGAAGAGAACGTTCGAATTTCTGATTTTATAAATATTTACCTGAGTAGTTATTGGGAGTGGTAAGTATCTTGATGGCTGTGGTGGTTCTATTATAACTTTGGATTTTTGGTTCGATTGCCTCTCGTAATTGTTACACATACGGTTCATTATTGAAGAAATGCCAGGAGTGTGGCATCGTCTTTACGTGTACTTAGATAATTTACTAGCTTCTGCCCGCGATTCTGTCTGCGTAGACTTTAGAATTAAACCAGTCTTAAATGATTCCACGTGAATATACACACGGGATAAAAAATATTCTGAATAAATATTATTTATTACGTATATTAAACTAGTTTGTGCTCACGACTTTGTCCGAGTAAATATCGATTATCTCGGACACAAACGAAGTCGCAGAATAAAAAGTATAAGTCACCTTGTCTAGTCCCTTCTTGGGATTCAATCCCAAAAAAGATGTCGATTATAAGGTACGGGGTAAGACTCCATAAAATACTCATTAAAATCGGTTCAGTGGTTTAATCATGAAAGCGTAACAGACAGACATTAAGAGCTGGTTCACATTAGGTCGGACGGACAGTTTACCGTTGACCGACTGTCGGGTGTTGCTGTTCACACTAGACGCTGCCGACCCGACCTAATGTGAACACCACAGACGGTACGGTCGTTTTACTGCCCGGATCGTCACAAAGCAGTCAGTTTCAAAGTTTTTTTTTTATATTGTTCACTAGTTTTATCCCATAATAAACTCCTGTCTTCCACAAGAGAAATCAAAACTTCTGTATTTATTTCGCCCTCCATATTTAAGTGTTTTCTCTGCATACACGTCGACGAAACTGCTCGCGCGAGTGCCGAGAGCGGGAAATGAGCGGGTGGAAGGGTAGCGGGCGGGTGGCTCCGCCGCTTCGCGCCGACAAATGTGAACGGCGCTATACTTGCTAGTACGCCAATATTATGCCGACCCGACAGAAATCGTGGCTGAACGTCCGGTAAAAGTGTCGCCTCCGTTAGTTTTGTCGGGTCGCCCATATGTGAACGGCGCTATTGAAATACATACGCCAATATGGATCCGACACTTTTGTCGGCCCGATAAAACTGTCGTTCCGAGATATGGATAAGGTCGTAAACAACTAAACTAGCCAGACACTACAGTACCTAGGTACCTACTACAACTCCATTTTCCCACGATGTCCCACATAACGCGCTTCACATAATATTTGCACGAATCTGTCTCGCAGGAGGTATATTATAATTAAGACAAAGGAACTCCAACTACCTACGACTAAGTTTAACTTTGTCAAACAGTATTCGCCCACCAAGGGAACCATTAAACTGATTTTAATGGAGTTTTGAAACCATACAACTTTAGGCCCTAGGAAAGTTGGATTCGCGGTGAGTTTGAATACTTTGTTGAAAGTTGCAAAGTTATTAACTAGAAATTAGGTTTGTAAACAAAGAATGATTGTTAATAATGAATGTGTCATTGTCTTACTAAACTTTCGACGCTGTAGTAGTAGTAGAGCTCTTTGTGAAGAAGCTCGTCCGGGGAAATATTACCACCATACCTATTTCTGCCACAAAGTAGAGTTGCTGTGTTCCGGTTTGAAGGATATGAGTACCGGTGTAATTTGGTGCTTGGACATCATTGATATCGGTAAAAGAAAAACATCGTGAGGATATTTATATGGTTTTTTTTAAATCTGAATCTGCCAATCCGCCGAGAGAATGCGTGGTGATCGGTGCCTTCTCTGTATAAGAAGAGGCCTTTGCATTACAGTGGGACACTGTACACTCACGCCTTTTTCCCATGGGGGTGGGTAAGCAGAAACCACAGAACGCCAGCTTGTATATAATAGGAATAATAGGACAACACAAGGGTAAAATTTTGTTTTTCTTTCAATAATACCTAATCATAATTATGACCTACATTAAAAGTAGTTATTCTCAAATTCGCATAAAAAAAATAGGTTAGAAACAAAAAAGAGTTTATCAATAGTGTCTGTGTGTCAATGCTACCAACTATTTTGTAACCTACTTACCCCATTTATCATCTTCATATTATTATCAAATAATTTGACAAACATCAATATTATCCATGAATATTTGTTTACATTTTAATTGGGGGTGTTGATTAGGATATAGGGGGTCCAGATTTGTGTTAAACAAATAAATAATTAACGTAATACCTTTGCTTTAGTTGCTGTAGACAACTTTCACACGTAAGTTCTTAGTAATTAGGTTGAAAAGTGATTAACCGCTATTGTCATCGATTGCACATATTGGACGAATCGGTGAAGATGTCTAAATAATATATTATACAAATAAAGACAATCAAATATAGGAGTGATAATATTGACCTAATTTTCTATTGCATAACATTAAAAGTTTGTTATATACATATTTTGTTAAATAAATAAGTTGATAAACAAAATTATTAATTACATTATCGTTATTAGGAAATGAATGTAATATACGTATACATGTATATGTCATTCCGATCAGGCAGCAGGATTACTGAATACTCGTAATGTCTCATTTATTCAATACCTGAATGGATGGGTTAAATAGCATTGTACTTTAATATTGTTTTTGAATGTCATATTGTAAATACACAAACATTATCATCATCATATCAGCCGCGGGACGTTCACTGCTGGAAAGTAGTGAAAGTCGAAAGTCTTCGACCAGTGTGTGTTGCCAGTGATGACATAGGGCTCTGAAACGTGGTCTCTTACCATGGACCTTATTAGCAAAATACATAATGTAGTAAGAAAATTGCATTTTATTTAAATGGTGTTAGCTAATATTATTGTTGTTGTTTTTATTGATTTTCTTTTCTAAGTTCTTTTTTGGTTGTAAGAGGTAATTTCTCAATATCATTTCTAGCTCTTTCCTTTACATTCAACTCGTAACTATCTTACGATACCTCGATAGCTCTCACAAGGTTCTCTGTTTACATGTTGACAGTAAGCAATTAAGGCTTAGTTTAGTATCCCTAGGTCATAGGCTATCAGTAGTCACTATAGGGGGTCTATGCTTCAACAACGTGAGTTGATACAAGGAGTGGGTTTCGATTGATTGCAATTATTCAATGGCCATTGATAGTCATACTTATTAACAGTCTTTTCTTATCTATACTAATACTAGCTTTTGTCTGTGACTTCGTTTGCGTAGTTTTTTTCTGGTTAAGTTTCGTCTTTGTTTACTGCTCAGCTGCCGTGGGTTCTTGATGTTATAATATAGCCTATAGTCTATACTATTCCTCGTAAATGTGGCAATTTTTTTTTCCAATCCGACTCGCAGTTCCAGATATTAGATCGAATAAATATACAAACAAGAGAGAGAGCAAAAAGTGTTATTGGATTTTTTCTATGAAATTCTCAGTAGCAGCTCGGAGTTTGGATTTGTGTCCGGTTAATGGCAATAGGCTCGCCCCCTATTACATGGGACCTAAATATACCGGCGAACTGTGGGTGTACATTGGTACACCTCTGCCTAACCCTTCGGGGAATACAGGCGTGATGGTTGGGTTTTTTTAAGAGAGAGAATTGTTTGTTTGTCCGTTTTATCTCCAAAACTACTAGTCGGACTGGAAAAATTCTTCTTGTATATGATTAGCCAGATTCATGAGGAATAATATAGACTACACGGTGACCGAACTTCATAATATGCCTGTTGTATACCGCTATTTAATAGTATTTTGTTGTACTTAACTATTACTACTTACCTGTCCTTTTGGAAATTTATGGGGAGGCCTATGTCCAGCAGTGGACGTCCTGCGGCTGATATGATGATGATGAACTATTATGAAGGATTGCAGTCTTGTAATATTATGTTATCGTTATCAAACTATAAGGGGTCTGTACTTTTAAATGACAAACAACAATAAATAACCCGTTTAACTGCTAATTGCACTGATCGAATACAATCTTTCTTTCATACTCTATCTTCTTGATATTATGTGTTACTAGCTTATGCCTGCGACTCTGTCCGCGAGAACGTCGGTTTTCAGCGAAGTCTTTTTTTTGCACGAATACCTAATTTAGTAAGATTAACCTTACCTTTTTTTAAGGATGGGAAATAATCAAATGACTACTTCCGTTCTGGGTGAAGCGGAAGGGGGAACAATTTCTGCAACACTGGAACCTTACCTAATTGACGGCAGGAAAATATCGAGTGCTGATTTTGGGTGTGTGTGACACAGCTGCAATTTATTTAAATCCCTTGTGCAATTTATTTACAACCAGAGGAGTGCCTTGAGGCGTTGGTTTGTAAAATTGTTGCTACAAAGTATATGTAGGTACTTTTATAACATTTTTTCATTTTCTCTGAATGTTGCCTAACAATTAAACTGAATTTCTCCTGTATACAAATATGCCATACAAATATTCTTATCTTGCTTTTACCAATTTACCATCCTTACGAGTTTAGTACATCTGAATGATCGCCAATTTAAACTAGTTTGGTGAATACTGGCATCCCTCAAGGCTTTTGCCCCCTGCCATATAAATATTCGTGCCTTCAACATGCAGCGCTGCCACCAACCGCTTAGGCACTGCGCCAACCGTGTCGTGTCGTAAGTAAAACATTTGATGGAGACTCGCTCAGCCCATGGATCCCTGGTCCCTGCGGCCTGCAGCCTACGAAAATGTATTGTTTAGATTGATCTAATGCAGGAATTCTCTAAGTTATTCTATGACGCTTCCAGTTTGTACAAAGAAAAAATATTCGCGACCCCCTTGCTGATAATTTTTATTATAGCCCCAGATAATATAATTTTAGGTTCATCATCATCATCTCAGCCATAGGACGTCCAACATCGGCCTGCTGAACATAAGCCTCCCCTTTAGATCTCCACATATACCGGTTGTATATAATTTATTGTTGTTATAATTTTTAAGTGTTGTAATTTTAGGTTACTAACAAAGAATACAGAGATGGAAAGAAAAAATGATAGTTTTTTTTTTGAAAATGTTTAAATGTCTATCTTTTTAACCTAAGTACTTTTTAACTAAGTTTGTATGAATACCGTAGGTTCCACGTAAACGCTCCTAATCTGTAAATAAGGTCCTTAACTAATCTAGTGGTCGACGCCCCTTTGCTGTATAGCTACGTACACAAACTCAAACCTTTTTTCCCATATGACCGGCAAAAACCACAGAACGCCACCTGCTTCGATCCTTGTATACTATTTTCGCCTTTTCCACCTTCCACGTTCATACATCTGGTCATACAAGCACGCCGGTTACGAGTACTGCGCACCTGACCTTTTTGGACCACCTATGAAAAGGGCGAAGATACCAATCTACGCCCTTATTTCTAGTTGTTTTTGCTAAATTTTTGTCTATACTGCATTATTACACTCCCTATATATAGCAATGTAAATAATCCTTGACCAACACTTAAAGTGCAATGCTCGGACAACTATTACAAGTAAATTGTTATTACCTTGGCCGAGACACGATAGTAATGTGGGTGAATAAATAAAAAGGTTCCGTAACACGGTACAATATTAAAATAGAGCAAAAATATGATGTAGCAGGTCCTTTAATTTTTTTACTTCATTCTATTTGTGTTAGTTGGGGTTGTGGTACTAGAAAGGAAGAGGGAGGCCAAAGAAAAGATGGATGGATTGTGTGAAGAATGATATGAAAGAGAAGGGAGCCAGTGATAGTATAACGGCTGACAGGACGGCATGGAAGAAGAAAACGTGTTGCGCCGACCCCAAGTAACTTGGGATAAGGGCAGGAAGATGATTTGTGGGTATAGTGGCTATAGTTATAAACACTCTATGAAAATTTCAATTCTCTACCTATTGCGGTTCATGAGATTGCTGATAGACGGACGGACAGCGGAGGCCTAGTAACAGAGTCCCATGAAAATCAATGTTTATGTTATTGAGAAAGGTTATGTTCAGTTGTGTTGTGTTAAAAAATATTATTGTAAAGTCATTTTCAATAGATATTTAGGTATCTTCATTAGAAGCGTTGATTTATCTTTTGTTTTCATTGACTTTGTAAATTAATTCCCTGTCATTGACTTTACATTTTATGATCACAAAATTCTGTCTCCGTGAAGCGTCTATAGATTCTAAGTAATTGATATTTCATAATCTAAATGAATAATTGACTGTCTGAATTCTCAATAGACAATTAATAGCTATTGACAATTACTAAATCTATACACCTTTTTATTGGAAAGGGGTCTGTAGAAGGCTTTATAAAGCCCTCTAGATATTGTGTCAAAAGAGACTAACCCTAATAGTGATAAATGATCACAGTAAGGTAGGTAATAGCTTTAGGAAGAACATAAAAAAAAATACAAGAAATAGTTAAAAAAACAAATGTATTTGTACATTACGGTGATTCCAATCTGCACACTTTACACAATCACTGGTACTTATAATATAAACTTATATAGAGAATTATACTAAAATCTATCACAGTCATAATACGGTTGATGTCATCCCCTTACTAATTGTACCTTTCGCGTACTCTCGCGAACATTTCCGCACTGTCAACTTTGTTGGGGCCCTCGTTCTTCCCGAAGAACGTCATCCTCGTGGTCTTGACGAGGCCTTTGCTGTTCTCTGCTGACTTCCTCCAGTAGACCGTCTGCACAGCATTCCTGCCTGCGATGTACCTCGTGGCGCTGCCGATGAGTTGTCTTTTGTCCATTATCGAAGCAGAATATGTCCAATAAACAGAGTATACAGCACAGCTTAGACGCTGGAGATCTACTGATGTAGATTTGGTTGTGTATAGCTCTGAATACTTGTTGTGCAGTCGAGAACTGGTTGTGGTATGATGTTTGGGGTCGGAGCGTCCGCTTATATAGTGGGAGGCACGTGCATTGCGTCTGACTGATAAAGCTACACAGCGGTATTAAAGTATCGGTGACACATTTATGTGTGTGTGTGTACTTTGCACTTCGCAAACGCGTGCCTTAGTACTTACATACTCGTAGATTAGCTCCTAGAACTACAGATCCAGTCATCAGTGTAAATGATCCGAGGCATACAGATAAGCGATGCATCCATTACTTGTTTTACCACTTGGTTTTCTGTAAAAAATGTCGCTAAGCCTTCAGTGTATGTCAACCTCGTTAATTTGTATGTGAGTCATAGTTAGGGTACAGACAATTTTTTATTGCACGCAGTAATATAATGACAGATTGTATTTGAACAGTTTTTGATTGTTTGGCATGTTTGCTTAACAAACAAGAAACAATTAACATTTTATGTTAATACAACAGGCATTAAAATAAATATTAACTTATTAAATTATGATTTCTCATTCCATTTAAATCTTGTGTACCTATATATTGTAAAGTACCTAAGTAGGTTTCACATACAATTCCTATTCACTGATTGATAATTCGATCAGGAATTTTCAATCAATCATTGTTTGTATACAATCAGAGACTAGACTTTGGACCTTGAACTGGTGCTGTTTAAAAATAGCTCAGTTTATTGTGGTCGTAACTAGGAACAATTGATACAATAAATTACCTATACACGCTTGTGAATTGTATTGATAACTGCGGAATAAGTGGCGACTGGACTAGGAATAGAAATTGTAGATAGTACTATCAAATTAAATTATAATTATAATGACGTATGTCTCGGTCATAATTATTATGATATTTATTATAATTATGTGTTAATGCAACATGCATTAATTCAAGTATTATTTTCGTACTAGCTTTTCCCCGCGACTTCGTCCACGAAAATGTCGGTTTACGCGGGCGTAGACAAAGTCGTGGAATAAAAAAATGTCTATGTCCTTCTTCAGGGCTCAAAGTTAACCCGTGATCGTGTCGGTTTTTATTTATTTAAACTAGATGCACACAAAAATACAAAAGCGGTTTCAATGCCTCAGGCATTCTCTACCAGTCAACCAAAGTGTTGCATTTATGTATTGAACATCTGATTTAATTTTAAGCATCAAAATATTTTCTGCCTAGGGGGTCTAAAACCATGTTTTGAATTAATGGTAAAAGTATTCATTAACATATTCTTTCTACCACGTATTTTCTCGAACAAATTTAAGTCACTGCGGCCAATATCAATGCAGATTAGCTAAGTACAGAGCAGATTATGCATGTGCATGCATGCTCTCACTCTCATAGTCTGACGAAACGCAATTACGTATTTTCCGAAGCACGATATTGTCACACCTGATACCACCGACTTCCTAAGTAGTACGCCCAGGGTTGCGGAATTAGTTCGAAAGAGTCGCCGCGGCCCTAGAACGCAAAGGGCATTAGGAGGAACATGGGTGGGTTTTAGTCAGTAAGAGTCTGACACGCTCTTCGAAGTAATTTGATAATTTCTCATCCTTAAGAAAAATGCCTTGTTAGCCTAAACGCGACTGCTATGTTAGAGGTCTTGGGTTTGATTTCCAGGTCGAGATAAAAGTGTCATTGGGATTTTCTATGAAATTCTCAGTAGCAGCGCGAAGTTAGGATTTGTATCCAGTTAATAGCAATATTCTCGCCCCCTATTAATTGCTACCTTAACATACCGGTGAACTGTAGGTGTACATTGTTACACCTCTGCCTAACCCTTCGGGGAATACAGGCGTGAGAGTATGTATGTATGTAAGCAGTTTTATGTATTAGGAATTTCTTAGTAACCACCTCGGTTTTAAAGTATTACCTAATACAAACATCTACGAGTAGGTACCCATCTCTGGAATCGATCCAAGACCTCGCTCAGCAGTACGCTTGCTCAAAGCAATATTCTTCCAACGATTTGAATGCTCATACATTTTGCAGTTATTTTCTTTGTCAGTCTTCTTTATTGTAAGGAAATGGTTTCCATTTCTCGCTAATCAAAGAACTATCGTCTTCCATATTTTATCCATATAAACCAGGGATTCCCAAAGTGAGCACCTCAGCTTTACCCCATTATTTGAAGAAAAAAAATGGGTATAGATTACCAAACTCACACATCACATTGATAGTTGTCGTTGTACTTTATTTCCTATGTTTATTAAATATATTTTTGTGTGTCAATATTTACATAGTATAAAATAAAGTCGGTTCTCGCCTTCTGTACGCTTAGATCTTTTGCACTACATTTATTACACGGTTTTCATGAATAGAGTGATTCGAGAGGAAGCTTTATACGCTCACAAAATCACGCTACTATCAACGGGAGCGGAGCAATAACCAAAAACGTGGGTGACAAAGTGGGGTTTTTTTTTTTTTTTTTTTTTTTTTTTTTTTTTTTTTTTTTTTTTTTTTTATAGACGGGAAATCATCAAATAACTTCCCCCGCCCTGGGCGGGGCGGGAGGGAGTGTCAGACTTTTACTGACTAAAACCCGTCTATGTTCCTTCATGTGCCCTTTGCGTTCCGGGGGCGCGGTATCTCTTTCGAACAACCCGCAGCCCCGGCAGGCATCGGCCCTCAGTGGCCCCATCCAATTTGCTGACATCTCTTTGAGGCGCGCGTGGAACACGGACGCGCCGTCGACACGGTCTGTCGCTAGTGAACGTACGGACGGTGAGCTACCCATTGCTCACCGTCCACAGACCCGCGTCTACGGTGGCCGGGAGTCGTCACGTGGCTCCCGACGCCCGGATCGTCTACCGCGGCGGCCGCTGGGACGGGGGACCCTCCTTTCCCTCTCCCGTCCCGCCGCCTCCTTCTCTAGCATTACAGCTTCGCAGAAGGAGGCGACTGCTTCCCATTCCCCCTCGCTCCGGACCATGGCCTGGACCAGTGCCGGACGCGAGAGGGCGCCGCCGCCGATGGCCGCCTCGAGGACTCGGCGGTGCTCAGCCCAAGCAGGGCACACCGCCAAAGTGACAAAGTGGGGTAGCTTACACATAAAACGCAACTGCATATATTATCATTGTACCCTGTTTCGACTAACTACAGCGACTGTAAGGGGGCCGCAAACTGAAAAAGTTTGGGAAACCCTGCCACAAACGTCTCAACGTTTGCAGACTATTTCTGTAATGGAACTGGAACACTTTATAGCTCATAATAAAAAAACTACAGTACATGTTTTATGAGATATTTGCACAGCATGAGATTTATTAAGATAAACCTTAATTGCTTTGTTTGCTTTATAATTAGTAAGAGTAGACTTGTTGGAACTCTTGTGTTTGTTTTGTCTGGCGGTACTGCAGTTACTACGTAACATGATTGTTCGTAATCATTTCATTCGTGTTCGTTGTGTTGTAGTTTAATTCTTGTTATTATACATATATTTTTCTACTTTTATTTACATGAGTTATTACCATTATTTATTTATTTATATTATTTACATTATTATTCATATTAAATTACATTTTCATCCTCATCATGTCAGCTTCAGGACGTCCTCTACTGGATGTAGGCCTACGGCTGATAACCGGTCCTATTAGAAGCGGCCTGCCTCTAGCGTCTTCCTGGGGTCAGGTCGTCCATCCCCCTTGTGGGTGGATGTCCTGCGCTGCGCTTGCCGGTGCGTAGTCTCCATTAGAGAAGTTTGCGGCCCCATCGCCCATCAGCTCTGTGTGCCATGTAAATATTATATATTAATACATAAAAATATATAAAAATATTTATATTGCGAAAATACTTTGAAAATATTAATAAATATGTAGTAGCCCACCAACATCAAAATCCGGGTCCAGCTACCGATAGTCAGAGATTCTGAGAAAGTAACTTCCTAACAATACGTGCCGTGTCTAGGACTACGCTTGCTAAATCAATTCTTGATGCAATGCATGAGGATTTTCATATTGAAATGGAGAAAACTACGCTGCGCTTAAATGTATATTTTTCAGCGAATGTTGCCGGCAATAATTAATGAAAGTTGCTCATTTAAGCAGAGACGGGTTTAATACGTTTTCTTCACTTCCACTTTCTGACATGATTGCTTCGGATATTTTGGCGCAACTTAAGGTTAACACACATGTTTAAAGCATTCTTTTCTTTATTATTTGGTGTACTTAGCATGTTTTGTCAACTTTGAAATCCTACTAATCTGACTAATCTACTTCCTACTATAAATACTCGTATATATATACATATTATAAATGCGAAAGATCGTGATGATGGATAGAAAAATGGATGAATGTTTGTCGGATCTGGATAAAATTTGGCACTGAGATATATCAGCAGTGGACGCGGACAAAGTCGCAGGCAGAAGCTAGTTAATTCTATTCTTTCTATACTTAATAACTAAAGGGCCTCAAAATAATTGCTTATTAGTCGAGTTTCTTTTGCTACAAAAGGTACCTAATAGTATAATAACTACTTATGACGCAACAAATCATATGTCAGGGGTCTTAAGATACACAGTCTTATCATAGACGTAGAACACAATAATAATGAATAGTAGTTACAATAGTAAAGATAACGTTTATCACTTGTTTAATTTACCTTTATTTTAGGTATGTTTGTCTTTTGCGCATTTAGAAGAATCGCAAATGATAAAGGGCTTAAACTTTGGGTTTTGGTACGCAAATAAAATAGACGCGTAGGATTCACAGTGATACTAGAATTTATTTATTTAGTAAAAAACGTTGCCCTATATGTACTTTGTTGTAGTAGTAGTAGAGCTCTTTGTGAAGAAGTACTGGCACCATACATATTTCTGCCGCAAAGCAGCGTTGCTGTGTTCCGATAAAAGGTTTAGCTGTCAGTAAAATTTGAAACACATGAGAAATTTCAACATTGTCACTGGGATGGCAAATCATTTGCAAGGCTTCTGGTATTGCAGATGTTTATAGGCAGAGAAAACACTTAACATCTGGTGGGCCGTCGGCATTTTTGCCATACATACATATACACCATACATACATACATATTTTTTTGTTAAAAGAAATAGCAAAAATACTACGAATTTCTCCTGTTTCGTGAGTGCGTTTACAAACATACAAACTCACATACTCAAACAACCAGACCCGGTACAACTAACTGTAGGCTAAACAAATATTCGAAAATCAATAAAACAGTTCTATTTTTACCAACAATAAATCAGCGATTGTCTCTCATCAATCTCAGCTTCAAACTATATACCACCTAACACGTGCATGTATGATCAGCCTAATGAAACATAAACTGAACAATGTATTAATAGTGACAGCTCTGAAAAGCACGTGTCAACCCGTGACGTCACAGTAATGTTGCAGTACAAAGGTTACTGTAACACGTTTTGCAACTGTACGCTGTGTCGTCCATTGACATGTAACGCTCAATTAGCTTCTATTGACTTCAACGTGCGGTCGGAAGTCAGGATATAAATATACCCAAGCTGCAATAGTACCTATTCTCCACGTGTTGAAAAGAATAATTGAAGTAAGTTCTGTCAAAACGAACCAAGCCAGAATGTTTAAATAATTAAATTTATTACGTGAAACTTAATATGCTAAATGCTTTACATTTGTATCTAATAATGTTTGCTTAGAATAGATTAATCCACTTAAATTTAATCCAAAATAATCGGATTCGACCCAATTATTCCACTTATGCTTTATTTCATATTATGATGCGAAATTAACTCTGTCTGTCTGTTACGTTTCCACGACTGATCTACTAAACCGATTTTGATGAAAAATTTTGAGCGGAGCAGGTTTGAGCCCCAAGCAAGGACATAGGCTATTTTTATTCCGCAATTTCATTTGCCTCCACGATAACCGACATATTCATATTGGCGGACGAAATCACGGCCAAATAATTATAAGATGCCGATGCATTTATTATTCATATTTATTTATAATTGTGTCGAGCTATGGATAAAAATTGACTGGAGTTTATTTGTCTTGTAGAGCGAACCCTAATTAAGAGATAGCTGCCGAGTAACACAGACAGAAAAAGAAATGGACGCTGCAAGAACGAGCATTACTATGGTAGCTTCCAACCAGCGGTTTACACAGTTGAAATTCTCACTACTTTTTCTAATGTACACTGAAAGGAATGTATACTTAATATTAAAAAGCTGAAGAGCTTGTTTGTGTTTGTTTGTACACGGTAATCTCGGGAAATGGTAGTCCAATTCAGAAAATTCCATGAAGAAAAATCTAAAAGCTATGTTATCTCTAACTATCCTACTATAATGTTATAAATGCGAATGTTTGTGAGGATGGATAGATGTTTGTTTCTACATAACATAACATCACGCCTGTATTCTCCGAAGGGTTAGGCAGAGGTGACAATGACAATGATAGAAAAGAAAAGCAATGACACCCACAGTTCGCCGGTATGTTTTTAGGTCCCCTGTAATAGGGGGCGAGCCTATTGCCATTAACCGGGAACAAGTCCTAACTCCGACCTGCTACTGAGAATTTCTTAGAAAAACCCAATAACACTTTTTGCTCGACCTGGGAATCGAACCCAAGACCTCTAGCGTAGCAGTCGATGTTTGTTTCCCTTTCACGCTTAAACGGCTGAACTGAATGATATTTGGCACTGAGATAGATGTGTGGAATAACACATAGGATACTTTTTATCTCGGAACAGTGTAACCGTACATTGTTACAATGTTGTACACCCGTGGGATATTGTATCAAAGACATGGATGAAGCTAGCAAGGCTATATTGTACTATCAAAAAACTTTATGATCTGTTATGAAAGACATACACACGAAGTCGCTGGTAAAAGTACTGACTCGATAAAAAGTAAGAAAACATCATTTTAATTTTATTTTAACAATTGACATCATTTGAGAATTTGTCACATTAATTTTCCGTTCCAGAAACTGGAGTTTTTACAGGGTATAAAAGCTTGATACAATCAGCCCTAAATAAATAAACTGAAGGATAATAAGCACACTACGATAAGAATATAGTTCCCAGAAAGGCAATTTATCTAAACAATGCAGCTACATGTTTGTAAACAGGTAAACCTACATATTTTCGTCTCCATCGCGTCACCGGTGAGATAAACAGTAGCTATGCTAACACTTTACTATCGATTGCATATGCAAATAGACCACACCTACATAATATTGACTTTTGTGACGTTTTAGAAATAACAAAAACAATAACAATGCTATTAGCGTAAACTACAAGGTGGGATAGACATCATAATAAAAACTTTTTCTTCTAGGATTCAGTACAAGATTTTAGACTCCCCAGAGAGATAAAATGTCTTGTCTGTTATTAAAAACATTAATTGGCTGTTCCTTGTGTTTAAAATTGCAAAGCCAGTATGCAGGTAGCGGTGACCACTAAACATCAGGTGGTTTAGATCTTACTCCTCCGCTAATCTTTTCTGATTAATTTTGTTGTCTGATCCAAGACAGTTTAATCGTTTCTCC
Organism: Caradrina clavipalpis; assembly: GCA_932526535.1. Classification (NCBI taxonomy): domain Eukaryota; kingdom Metazoa; phylum Arthropoda; class Insecta; order Lepidoptera; family Noctuidae; genus Caradrina; species Caradrina clavipalpis. Next base: position 13,369,298 of record OW052098.1, read on the forward strand.
GGGACTCGTGGAGACTTTTCATTGCCTCGTCGCTTTTCTGGCGGTCTCCACTGTTGAGTTTAGCTTACAGGAGTTGCAGTGGCTGACTAAAACCCATCCGTGTTCCTCCTAATGCCCTTTGCGTTGCGAGGTCGCAGTAACTTAAAGGCTACAACACACTTGTAACACCCTATGTGGCCTGGCATGACATGTTACAAGTCTGTTCCCACCCTAAAAGTCTTCTTCACTTGAAAACTCGTCTATCTCGTTTTTTATGTTCTCATGGGAATTTCTATCCAATCCCATCTTATGTACCGACCTCATAAAAAGGATAGAAAAGTTCCTGTGTGGTGTCTCTTTCTATTTGGCAGAAGATTGTGAAAAATATAAGAAAAATATAAGTCACAGTAGTTTCTGTTTTTCTAAAAGATAAGTGCCTAATGTGTTCTCTAAATGACTCTAGACTGTGAATCACAAATTAAAACACGCACAAATTGTATACTAAACTAACTTAAGCCGTGCCTTTGTACGTGTTAATGTCAGTCAACTATAACTGACTTCATCTGCATCCACTAGGATGCAGATGAAGTCGTGCATGAAACCTAAGGTTTACCGACCCTTGAATCGGATTTTGTTCACAATTTCATGGGATTTTTGCGCAGAACCATTTCTTTTTTTCTGAAATAAAATTGCCCCTTAAAACATGATTGAAAGTTCCGTCAAAATCAGTTCAGCCTTTTTGAAGATTAGCCGGCACAAACAGACAGACAGACAAGTTTTTGAAAAAAAACATTATTTTTCTGTTTGGTACCAACATGCAAACAATGTGTAAGTATATCTTTTGTAAAAAGCTGTTATTTTAAAATTACCTACAGACACTTCAATTGTATTTATTTACATGTGGAGATAAAAACGGCTTTTTATTACTTTGTTTACGATTATTCTAATGTCTGGTTCTGTCCAGTTAAAGCAAAAACAATTCAGCATCTTCCACCGAAGATTGACCCCTGTTTGTCAAGATAAGGTGACGTAAAACGTTGCGTCAGTTTGTCTATACTCGATGACGCAAGGGTTTCCCGAAATTAAAGTATAACAGGTAATCCATACAAAACAATACCTATTTCGGTTCATCATATGATAACAGCTGCAGGACGTCCACTGCTGGACATAGGTCAACCTCATAGATTTCCGAAATTACCGGTTGGATGCGGCCTGCATCTACCGTCTTCCTGCGGTCTTAATCAGGTCGCCGGCGACCTTGTGGGTGGGCGTCCTGCGCTGCGCCTGCCGATGCGTGGTCTTCATTCAAGAACTTTGCGGCCCAATTGAGTTGGCCTTCACCAATTTTGATGACCAAGTGGTTCAGGCACTGTCTATCATAAATAAGGTTGTGTGTGCGGTACCGGGCATGTACCAATGTGACTTTTTCCAATTCATATAAATATACTTTTCTAAGTTTATCTTGGACAGCATTGACATCGGTGAAGAAAAACGTTGTGAGGAAACTTAGACTTATAATTGACTAGCGTCTGTCCGCGACTTCGTCCGCCTCAAAGTTGACATATTATCCCACGGGACCCGTACATTTTTTCGGGATTAGTCTATGTGTTATTTCGCATTAATATCTATCTCAGTGCCAAATTTCATCCAGATCCGTTCAGCCGTTTAAGAGTGAAGAAGAGACAAGCACACAAACTTTCGCCTTTGAAATATTAGTATGAAGTGTGATAAAAGTTTGGAATCGCCAAGCTGCCTTAAGCAAGCTTGGCGATTAATCCTCGTGCACGTTGCCCTGCAGTGGGACAATAATAGGCTAGTATTATTATTTACCTACTTATCAACAGGTACGTAAAGGTACAATGAATTATCAACATTTTTTTCCCTGATGATTTCATGTTTATATCACGCTATTTACAAGTGACAGTAAACCCAAGACATATTATCACTGTATCTATTAATGAAAGGAAAATAATGAAGGCAAATGTGTGAGTCAATATTTTTATATATGGTATGCGCCTTCCTTCACGTACCTAAATGTTGATTATCACGCGATTTTATTGCACAGTACCCTAATTCTTCGATATTATAAGGCGTAACTAAATGCCTTATAATCTCAACTAACTGGCAGTGAAAGTGTCATCAAAATCAATCTAGCCGTTTTGGAGATTAACTAACACAAACATAGAAACTAATATTTAAAATATTGTTTTCATCGTGTACGCCTACTAGACAGTGAAGTCACTTCTAGTATATGATTATTTTTTAGTCTTTCCTTCTTACCATGTACTTCCAGACATTTTTCTAACTTTATCCTACATTTGTTAACCTTTTTACTCCAACCAGTAAAGTTCACTTAACCTTAACACGGGTCTTATTAACCGCGACAATGGACAGTTGAGGAGAAAATTGTTTTGCCTAATTGTCCTACCTACCGTTTGGCAATCGTAACTTGTTTTTACTATTACTTACACTACAATTTCAGAAGGCCAATTCTACTAATTAGAAACGGTCAAAATCTACTCGCAATCTCATCTCAGCGTCAAACAATGTCCAAAGGAGAATGCTCAAAAAAAAAACCAGCTTCGGCAGAAAAGAGATGTATCTCATTTTATCAATAATAATAATTAATAAAACATTAAATGGTAATTAATGGTAACTGCCCCGTTGGTCTCGTGGTCGCAAGTGCGACTGCTGTGCAAGGGGTCCCGGGTTCGATTCCCAGGTCGAGCAAAAAGTGTTATTGGGTTTTTCTATGAAATTCTCAGTAGCAGCTCGGAGTTTGGATTTGTGCCCGGTTAATGGCAATAGGCTCGCCCCCTATTACATGGGACCTAAATATACCGGCGAACTGTGGGTGTACATTGGTACACCTCTGCCTAACCCTTCGGGGAATACAGGCGTGATGGTATGATCACGATAAGGACCGGTTATTATTTTATTACTTATTATTATTAATAATTTGAGATACATTTCTTTTCCGCCGGAGCTGGGTTTTTTTTCTATGGAGCCTGAGCATTCTCCTTTTAGTAAATTAACAGGATTGTGACAGTTTGAGACTGAGATTACATTACATTAGATTGGTCCTAAAAGTTCTAAAAGAATAGGTCCTCAGATTTTTCTATAAAAACTTAAAACACCCCTTTCTCCTCCTCATTGTTCAAGTCCTTTTATTTACTGAGGAAGATCCACCACAGTACCATTAACCGAACCAACACATTTCCTGAAAGCCAGATTCAACGAGAAAAGTGCCGAGGCAATGAAGCTGTACGAGTCCCGGAGAAATAAAGCAACAGTCTTGGATCCCACAACGAAATAAATCAGAAAAGAACGCCGGGATCAAGTTAGGTGTATTTGATTTAGAGGTCTTATCCATTAACCTGGAAAAAAAGGAATCACTTAACCACCATTTAAATTGTTACCTTATAGATAGGTAGGTCAGTATGGAATCGTTCCAGCAACTGCCATAATGCAATTACAAAAGGTGATTAAATTTGCTGCTATCATTCGAAATGTAACAAGAAACAATGTTGATCTTCGTATTCTTATTTTGTTTACTTTAGTGTCAGGTTAGTATCGTAATTGATGCGATGAAAATCAGGGACGGACTGTGAATGTGTGGGTCCCTGAGCAAACATTATTTAGGGGCCCACTTAAACAAATCAAACTAATTACTATTTTGTCAAAAAACTGTTTGCTATAATTATGTAGGTAAGATATTAGAACAATAATGGCCTATTGTGATATAAGTTTGTAATTACAGTTGAGGTTGAATTGCAGCCTGTGCTGAAGGTAACATTTTTGTACACATGGTATGTGAATAAATGAACAACAATAAATTTAAAAAAAACGTAAGAGCGTAATGGAGCCGAAAGGGTAATAGTAAAGACTTAATTTTTTTTTCTCAATGGGGCCTAAAGCCCTTTATTTTCACGGGACCAAGCTACATTTCAAACAGCCTAGATTCGACCCTGTCCACAATACAATCGAATCGATTCAAGATCGAATTTGCTATAGTCATACACTATGTTAAGTTAAACAAGGGTCTTGGGTACTTTAAGGGAATGTGGTACTCACGACAATAAACAACTTTTACTATAGGACCAACCATAAAATCGAGAAAATTGTATCAGCTGTTCCGTACATTTTGTCGAGTTACGCGAACATAAATGTATGGAACAGCTGTTTATTGAAAACGGCATTGCTCTTTACGAATGAGGGTTCATTGAATCGCTGACCCACTCTGCCAACATTCTGACGTAATAGCCAATATATTTTAGTACTACTAAAAGGAACCAACCCCCAATCTCTCAGTAATTGAGTCAAACTAATTCACATTACTAATAAAAAGCAATAATACTCCAATGTGCATTATTGTACATTTAAAAAGGATGCTTAAATAAGACTAGCTGATTAACCCCGCGGTGTCCCCGTCTTTAGTTACAGCTCCACTCCCACTGATCACACCGCGATGTTCTATACGTATAAACCTTCCTCTCGAATAGCTATATGTATCTTCAAATAAAAACTTTATTAAAATCCGTAGCGAAGTTTAAAAGATATAAATATACAGAGGAACAGACGGTGGGAAGCGAATTTGTTTAATATACAACTAGCTTTTGCCCGCGACTTCGTCCGCGTGGATTAATAGTTCCCGTTCCCGGGGGATTTCCAGGATGAAAACTATCCTATGTCCTTCCTCGGGTCCCAGACTATATCTCTACCAAATTTTATTGAAATCGGTTCAGTGGTTTAGGCGTGAAGAAGAGACAGACAGACAGAGTTACTTTCGCATTTATAATATTATAGTACGGATTAATAATTATTTATTGTTAAAAATCATTAGGTACTACATGAAAATCAATATCGAAAAATGCAAGATATTTTAATTCTTGGTTCTTCTTGACAGAACCGATCCGAATAGTGAACTGCAATGACTGATTAGAAACACTTAACAGTGTCAATAAATGCAACGCATGTTCGAAGGCACGTGTCGCGATACGTGTTGTTCAAACGTGCATATTATAATTACTGACACGTTATTCGAAGTACCTCTGTTGATACTCGCTTGGGATGACTAGCCTGTTGCAATGATTAATATGTGTATTTACATCAATTGACAAGTTTTAATTGGTAAATAGTGCTTTAATTGCTTGTACCGATAAATCATTTTGGCTTGTGTTGTTAGTCTACAGAGAGATAGATTCACGCACTCGCAATTGTGTGTCGCGATAAATGTTTCCTTCATAATAGTAGGCTTATTGTGGCGTGCGGTTCATATAGGCAAATAGACATTGTCTACCCTATAAAATACGTATTTATCTTTTTTATTTTGATATGTTTATAATATCAGCCAATCTATAGATATACATCATTATTTAATCGACAAGGCGACGAACCAAAACCAACATGTATTAGGTGTTTTTGCTAGGTAAATTTTCTGTCTAACCTGTCTAAAAACTCTGTACACGCCACTATATTACCGTTCATTAGTTTGTTCACCTGTAGACGATTCAAATGCACGCAACCTAACAACCAACGAACGTTTTATCAGCCCCATTTGTCTCGATATCCATTTGTCTCTGCTAAACATTGGGTACTCTGTTCGTTGCTCAGGTTGGGCAATATTATTTAGTTTTTTCATTAGTAATTTCTCAGTAGCAGCCCGAAGTTTGAAAGTTAGTGATGCGACATTCCCGTGCCTCTCCATTCTCCATTCTCGTAAAGCCTGATATCTTCACCGGTCGTGGCAGATTGCCATCCCATCGGACTAAGAGATGCAGGGAAGAGGGAGTTTGCCTCTGTTTATACAACTACTAGCTTTTGCCCGCGACTTCGTCCGCGTGGATAAATAGTTCCCGTTCCCGGGGGATTTCCGGGATGAAAACTATCCTATGTCCTTTCTCGGGTCCCAGACTATATCTGTACCAAATTTCATTGAAATCGGTTCAATGGTTTAGGCGTGAAGAAGAGACAGACAGACAGACAGAGTTACTTTCGCATTTATAATATTAGTAGGTACGGATAATATTTCCAGCTTAGTTGCAAATTTCCATTGAGTTGGCCACCGTAATCGAGAACTCGGTCAAGATAACAATTACTTTGAATGGAATAGTACACAAGTCAATACTAGTTATACCACCAGACTTATGCCAATAGTACCTACTTACTTATGATAATTAAACAAACAATAACCGCGTTATTTATTTTTTAAACAACAAACAACCTTAATGCCAGCATAGTTGATATGTATGTATGTTTACATACGTACATATTCTGCTTATCAACGGAAGAATTAATTTACTGATAAAAATTATGACTATGATGTAATACCTTGTGTTTGTGTTTGTAAAAGAGAACCGGATGTGATTTGTTTCTAGAACTACATACATGCATAACATCATGCCTGTATTCCCCAAAGAGTCAGGCAGAAGTGTACCAAAGTACACCCACAGTTCGCCCGTATGTTTAGGTCCCATGTAATAAGGGGCGAGCCTATTGCCATTAACCGGGCACAAATCCTAACTCCGAACTGCTACTGAGAATTTCATAGAACACCCAATAACACTTTGCTCGATCTAGGAATCGAACCCAAGACCTCTATCGTAGCAGTCGCGCTTAGAACCACTAGGCTAACGAAGCAGTTAGTTAAGCTAGAACTTTCTCTGAATAAAATAGAAACATAAAAAATAATAAATATACAGGGGATCTGAAATTGCTCGTATTCCTCTCGGGAGAAGAAACTATGACTAATTTAGAATGATTTAACCCCTATCACTTGGGGGTCGAAAATCCGCCATTTTCGAGAAAATCTACTTTGTTTTTATTTTTAGAAAAAAACCGAATTTTGGTAATTAACATTTAATAAAAAAAAAAAACACTTTTTAGCCAAAAATTTTCTATGATCTGATAGCTTACTAATTGACCAACCTCTCTAAAGCTGAAAACTGTATAATTTACTGTTAGATTTAATGTTGTATGTTAAAACTTGCAATAAATTAAAAAAGAAATCTGATAAGTGATGAAGTTTTTTTTTTATTAATTTTTAATTATCAAAATTCAGATTTTTCTAAAAATAAAAACAAAGTAGATTTTCTCGAAAATGGAGGATTTTCGACCCCCAAGTGATAGGGGTTAAATCATTCTAAATTAGTCATAGTTTCTTCTCCCGAGAGGAATACGAGCAATTTCAAAGCACCCTGTATAAATAGATTTATAAAAGTATGTAGTTACGTACTACATACGGTAGGTAGTATAAGTAGAGCTCCTTTGTGGAGGGAAAAGGATAGTGAGGAAGTCACACACACCTATTTCTGCCGCAAAGCAGCGTTGTTGAGTCCTAAAAAAAGGTAAATAGCAAGCTGCCTCGATGGCCATTGGTACTGGATTCGAATCCCAGGTCAGGTAAAATGTTCTTAGATGTTTCTATTAGGAATGTCCTCGTAGCAGTACAGAATTTAAAATGTAGCTGTGTGACACCCCTGTGCCTCGGAACGCACGTAAAGCCATAGATCTCGTGCCTAATCTCTCCCCAGTCGTGTCGGATTGCCATCTATGTTTTTGCACACACTTGTAAAGAGACCAACTGTCAAACTTTGATAGTTTGTCAACTTTATTACAAAAGGTAAAGGTCCATATTGAATTGGAAATTTGAAAATTTGGGCTAGCTTGATGTACTTGTGTGTCGGTACACTATAATATCTCCTGTGTACCTACTTGACTTGTCTCCATTGACTGAAACTCGGTCGGGAATGTTATTCTTAAAGAAACTGATTCCGTGGAAGGTATCACAGTTTTTTAGAAAGGGGATAAACACAGCTCTATACACATCACTGAGTCATATCAATAGATTTGTATTATAAAACAAACATAGCTATACATTAATAACAATCAAATCTATAATTATTTTTTTACAACTCATGTCTTATGCACAGACAGAAGATTTACTTGTTGTTTGCAAGTAAATTGCAAGCACGCTGCCTTATTTTTTGTGTATATGTAACACTTAATTTAAGTACTTTACTTTTTTAATGTTAATTTGTTTATTTTTGAGTAGATATGTATGCGTCTTGTAGCCTGAAACACAGGTTTAACCTAGTTCAGGCAATTAAGAAACAGTGCTCTATTTTATTTTTTAAGATTATCATTGTAATTGTGCCTCTTTTTATAAATAAACGATTTTATTAATTTAACATAAACACTGAAATCCATTAAAACAAATCTCATAAAGAAAATAACATATTTCTCGAAAAAAAAACATAATCTTACTAATGCGAAAGTTTGGATGGATGTATGTTACTCTATCACGCCAGAACGGCGGAACTTATCTAGATGTTTGACATAGAGATAGATTATAATCTAGAATAACACATATGCTACTTTTTATCCAGGAAAAATGTTCCCGTGGGATAAAACATCAACTTTGACGTAGACAAAATCGCGGGCATAATCTAGTCACACTAATATTATAAAGGCGAAAGTTAGTGTATTTGTCTCTTCTTCACGCTCAAACGGCTAGACGGATCTACATGAAATTTGGCACAGCTATAGATTGCAGTATTGAATAACACATAGGATACTTTTCATCCCGAAAAAATATACGGTTTCCGTGTGAAGCTATACAATTCTCAGTAGCAGCTCGGAGTTTTGCTTTGTGCCCGGTTAATGCCAATAGGCTCGCTCCCTATTACTGGGACCTAAACAAACCGGCGAACTGTGGGTGTACATTGTGGGTGTACACTTCTGTCCAACCTTTCGGGGAATACGTGTGTACGTATGTGTGTTTCCGTGGGATGATATATCAACTTTGACGTACACAGAGTCGCGGGCAGAAGCAAGTTCAAGATAAATCTCATTCTCGTCACTGGTCCATATATCGCAGACTTAACTGTTGCATACAAATGCTACATGTAAAGGTCTATCTAGTTTAAACAAGGCCATGATATGAATATTTGAACAAGCAATTCCAAAAGATGCGCTGGTGAAATAGTTACAAACTCTGATTGCATCGACGGACGAGATGCATACGTAAGTAGGTACCAAGCTAAAGTTATTTGGTAAAGCAATATAAAAATGTCCCCCGAAGAATTATGTTTGAAAGGTATATTGAAAAACAAAATTCTTTCCATAGTATTGTATTACTTTTTACCAGTCTAACCAAGGGGTATCGTGTTGCCCAGATACTGTGTTGTGGAGGTCAGATAGGAAGTCGCTCCATGTAAAACACTGGTATTCAGCTGCATCCGGTTAGACTGGAAGCCGACCCCAACATAGTTGGGAAAAGGTTAAGCAGATGATGATGAGTATTGTGTTACTTTTTGATAGTTTGTGTTTTGAAAATTATAACACAGCAGCTCGGAGTCAGAATTTGTGCCCGGTTAATGGCAATAGGCTCGCCCCCTATTGCATGGGGCCTAAAAACATACCGGCGAACTGTGGGTGTACATTAGTACACCTTTGCCTAACACTTCGGGAAATACAAGCGTGATTGTATGTTGTTGTAGCAGATGGCTTTCTGTGGTTTCTGCCTACCCTCATGGGAAAAAGACGTGAGTTTATGTATGTGTATGTGGAACATGTTTTAAAATTCATTGTATTGAATGATTTGTAGCAGGCACCTTACGCTTACCTACACAATCTAAACTACCAGAACGTATGAACAGGCAAGTACACAAATTATGTCGAGGGAAAGTTTTAAATTATGACGTGTTCATAGTAACTATTTGTAATTAAGATAACATTGCGACTATCAAATTGTATTTAGCAATATTTACGATCACTTTATCTGGTAATAATGGCTTCACTAATTTGCTACTAGTACTACATTTAAATGTAAAGTTTAAGTATCTACTGACTGCCTCGTTAGCCTAGTGGTCTTAACCGCGGCTGCTACGCTAGAGGTCTTGGGTTCGATTCCCAGGTCGAGCAAAAAGTTTTATTGGGTTTTTCTATGAAATGCTCAATAGCAGCTCGAAGTTTAGATTTTTGCCCGGTTAATGGCAATAGGCTCGACCCCTATCTTCTTCTTTATCGTGTGGGTAGTAAGGTCTATCGACCTCACACACCCTAGTGTCAGAGTTTCTAAACCGCCTCAAGGGCCTCTGACATGGTTACCGATGTCAGTGATGTCCAAAATAAACTAAGAAAGTACATATGAATTAGAAAAAGTCACATTGGTACTTGCCCGAGCCCGGTTGCGGACCCACAGCCTCGTGCATGAGAGGCGACCACCTTAACCACTGGGCCATCACGACCCCCTACACATGGATGGCCCCTATTACATGGGATCTAAACATAGCGGCGAACTGTGGGCGTACACCTCTGCCTAACCCTTCGGGGAATACAGGCGTGATAGTACGTAAGTATCTACTCGATATCATTTAAATATTGATTGTTGCTCATGGAAAATCTCCTTAAAAGTTCCGTTGTTGTGATAGCCGAGTGATTAAGGCGCTCGCCGCTCATGAATCACATTGTGGGTTTGATACCGGGCAAGTACCTACGTTATAACTTTATATTCAGAAGTACTTTCTAAGTACCCGTAGTAGGGGTCCCGGGTTCGATTCCCAGGTCGAGCAAAAAGTGTTATTAGGTTTTTCTATGAAATTCTCAGTAGCAGCTCGGAGTTTGGATTTGTGCCCGGTTAATGGCAATAGGCTCGCCCCCTATTAGGTACATGGGACCTAAATATACCGGCGAACTGTGGGTGTACATCGGTACACTTCTGCCTAACCCTTCGGGGAATACAGGCGTGATTGTATTTTTTTTTTTTTTTTTTTTTACTTTCTAAGTTTTTCTTGGACAACACTGATACCGGTAAAGAAAATCCTATAGCACTCAGGTGTATCATAACTTCCTATTAGAAAGAGTTGTTAGAATCGGATTAGTCGTTTCAAAGCTTAGTGCGTTTAAACTAACAAACTCTTCAGCTTTATAATAAGAAATACCTATAGATACCTAACCTACTTCTATGACAACCACTAGAAAGATGAGGATGTAAAACTACACCTTGTATAACATCACGTTAACACGGGAGCGGAGCAGTAACCAAAAATGTAACTAAACGCGGATGAAACTTTAGGGTATAGCTACTTATATTGTATTTTAATCATTATTCCTGCATATTTTTTAATGCTCATTTATAACAAAAAAAACGTTACCCCACACTAGGAGTTTCTCCAAATAAATATTTGTTCCGTGCGGGAATCGAACCTGCGACACGCAGCGCAGCAGTCGATGGCTGGGCCACTGCGCCAACTGTGACGTCAATTTGACGTGGAAGTACCCCAAAGTCTCAGATATTGACGTTCGTCAGGTTATCATTATGAGTTTATACCTAGGTACGTGCTATGTATGTATTTACTAACACTGTCACGTTGCTTTACACGCTGTACTTGTTATCGAAAGGTACTCCATCGTTATCGCACTTATTAGGTCAATAAACCAAATGGATTTCAAATGCAATATTGTAAATACGGGATTAAAGATAATCTTGTTTTATTAAATTCATAGATTAGAAAACAAGTATAGGGTAGAAGCCAAGGTATAATGCTAACAACCTTTTAAATCCTTAGCCAATCAGGAGGTTTAATTGAGATTAGTTCTGCCAAAACGGACTAACCTACAATCTCTCAATACATACACACTACATACATTAATGATAGTAATACACGACTTTTATTGTCCCACAGCAGTGCAAAGGCCTCTTCTTATTACAGAGAAAGTACGAGAATGATCACCAAGCTTGTTTAAGGCGCACGCTTACTTGAATACATTACGTCTAAGTAATTAAATATGCCAAAATAAAATTACTATCCAGTCATAACAGTTCAATATAATACATAAAACATCATCAAGTTCAAACAGCTTGCATTGTAATTTAGTGTGGAAGGTTTCTTTTTTAATAATCGGCGAAAAGTTTAAAGTCATCGGTCTAGAAATATGAAGCGAATTTATGTCAAAAGAAATTTTCGCGGATTCCACTAAAGCCTACGCCCACGCTTACGCCTACGCCTGTATTCCCCGAAGGGTGGTTTGTAAATTGTACCACTGTATGCCAGCAGTCCTCCGGTATGTTTAGGTCCCATGTAATACGAAGCAAACTTATTGCCATTAACCGGGGACAAATCCTAACTCCGAGCTGGTACTGAGAATTTCATAGAAAAATCCAATAACACTTTGCTGGACCTGGAAACAAACCAAGACCTTTCATGCTATATAAAAGCGAAACAATACAACGTTTGGTAACCCTGTATTTAAAACAGATTTTCCCCGAAACACAAGCTATTTACCATTGCTTTCCCTACAGTACAATAACAAACCACCAAATCACGTCAACAACGTTTCCGTCAAAATCACAACAACAGTCTAGGAGCGATACCACCAATGATTAATGACAATGAATCTGCAACTATCCGGTTGTATCCAGTTTTATCCGCCTGATACCGGCCTAGGGCTGCACGCTCGCGATAAAACGTAACCCCGAACATTTTGTAGGTATTAAACAGCTCAGCCTTTCGCTGTTATTGTTTCAGATGTAAAGGTTGCCTTATTTTTACACATCAGCATTATAAAAATGTTTTTTCTGCTTTTTACTGGATAAGCACTTGAGTGGTTCTGTCGGGAAAATGTAATATGGACTTGTGTTTTAATGTAAGGCAAATTGAAATATGAAAATGGAAATGGTACTTTTGCCAAATACCTACATAATCTTATAAACGTGAAGGTTTAGGTAGATGGATGTTTGTTACTCAATCACACCAGGACGGCTGAACGGATATAGATGAGATTTGGTACAGAGATAGATTATAGCGTGGTTTAGCAACAAGAACATGGAAGTACCATCACGCCTGTATTCCCCGAAGGGTTAAGCAGAGGTGTACCAATGTACACCCACAGTTCGCCGGTATATTTAGGCCCCATGTAATAGGGGGCGAGCCTATTTCCATTAACCGGGCACAAATCCAAACTCCGAGCCGCTACTGAGAATTTCATAGTAAAACCCAATAACACTTTTTGCTCGACCTGGGCATCGAACCCAGGACCTCCAGCGTAGCAGTCTTGCTTAGGACCACTAAGCTAACGAGGCAGTACATGGCACACAGTACAGTAACATGGAAGTATCTGCTGCTTTCTGCTTTAAAAAAACGTTATACCATACTAGGAATATCTCATGTATGGTGGTTGGTGGCTTGTTAATCGATCACCCCAAAACGGCTTAACAGCTCTGGGTTAAATTTGGCACAGCGATAGATTACAGTATAGAACAGCACATACTCTTTTTTATCCCAGAGAAATGTACTGAATAATAATAAACTTATTTTCTTTCAAAAACTGAAACAAAGATTGAATAAAATTCCAAGGTTTTCGGTAGCCTGGCTCAGATAACTAGTTAGAACTAATCTTTAGCAAGAGATCTCCGCGAAGTTACGAGGTATTGTTTTGTAACTCAGTTAACTCCTTAAGCTCTTCATAAATTAAAACTACTGAGGAGTTTTTCTCCTTTCTTTTTACAAAGAAATGTTGTTTAAGATAAGGAAAACGTGGTTCTTCTTTGAATAGAATTCCTTTTGCAAATTGTAGCGAGTTTATCTTCTGAGAATATTCTGGGAAAATTTCAACCCGTGGATTATCTGCCGATAGGTAAAAAGTGTGGAATGGCTTGCAAACCGAAGTACTTATAAAACTTACAAGAAAAATATGAATCACTATCTTTTTCCCATGACTTCACCTACGTAAATTTTCTTACGGATGACATTATTATTATCATTATATTATTCCTTTAAGAAATTCACTCAGGGATAACCTAGCTTCCTATATGCGAAACAATTATCGAAATCGGCTCAGTAGTTCCAAAGATAAGCGCGTTCTAAATGAACAAACAAAATCTTCCGCTTTTAAATTAGTGTAGAAAATAAGAGGTAGGTCTACGTCGCCAGATGTCTGAAACTGCCCTCATGATGTCAAAATAATAGTGTAATGGGACAATACATCTAACCTTTCACCCTTTGATGTCCCTTTTATTCCGGGTAGAACGGATCCCGGTCCAGCTGTTACCATAAATTCGGTACCTCATTCAAGAACGAGTATGTCATCACTTATTTTTTTAAATCAGTTGTCCCTTACACTTCGAACTTGTAAGCAAAGCACCTTTGTATGTAATAGTTAATTGCCCCACACAAAAGTGGTTTACAATTAATGTACTGAATCTTTGGCAAAATATTCCCTTCCAGCATGTATTTTCATTTAGGTACTAACATAATAAAGAGAGGTTTTAAGAAGTTTGAGTCCGATTTTAAAAACCTTTACTGATAGAAAGCCACACTATCGACGAGTGTCATACGATGTTATTATTTATTGCCGAATGTCATTCGCTATATTTTACAGTAAACTAAACTGCCACGCGGAGGAATTCGAGGGCAAAAGCTATAGTATTTCATAAAGACTATACCTACATATTTAGGCACACGTAAATCCATTGTAGGTATTGCGTTTTATTATGTAAAGAAATAATTATGCAGATTATTCATCGCTAAAATGACCCAAAACAAAAACTTTAATGAGTTCATGCACCGACGCTGTTATATTCCATCGGCGGTCGTTACGCGTATCAAAACAATAATATTCGGGTGAAAGGGCATTGATATTGTTGTTGATGCTATGTATTTTACTAAATAATTACGGCATCCGATCGGGTCAGGCAAAATAGTATACTGGGTGAATTGGGTAAGGGTTAATAGCCCTATTGGGATTTTCCGTCAATCATTTTTCAGTATAAAAATACAACATACTACTGCGCGTTACTTATACATTGCTGCGCTACGTGTCACGGGTTCGATTCCTGCACGGAATAAATATTTGTATGACCTACAGATACCTAGTTGTTCCGGGTTTGGCTGTTTGTGTATGTGACCCTATGTTTGTAAAGGCACACACGATACAAGAGAAATTCCTGTAGATCATCTCTGATGACTTCGAAGAATGCAGGCGTGATGATATAATAATGGTGATGATGTTACTTTATTTTAGAATTATGTAACTTCTGCTCGAAACTCCGTCAACGGAGATTTCAAATTTTAAAAAAAGTCCAATCCTTTCGTAATAATTATCACAGGACCACGAAACGGGAAAAAAATGATCCTATATGTTAATTAAAATTATCATTTGTGTGCCAGCGGGTATGTTTGAATGATGCTTATTAATTTAAAAAATAAAAATATACCATCACGCCTGTATTCCCCGAAGGGTTAGGCAGAGGTGTACCAATGTACACCCACAGTCGCCGGTATATTTAGGTCCCATGTAATCATGTACTTATTAATTTAAAATTATTTAAAAATGGAAAATTATGAAAATATGATTTTCGTTAATTTATCTTCTATGTTACGTAAGTACTAGGCTCACATAAATACCAGAGAGTTCGCAAGTACGTACGCTTACTGCGCAGCGCATAGCAACGCGACCGTAACGCAGACTGCCTGGCGCTGCCTAATGGCAGATAACTTTGTACTAATATTGTTACACCTCAGAAGGCCAATTGTACTAATAAAGATTTCAAATTACACTTTTACAATTAAAATTCTTTGAAATACATGATTGTGTTTTCTTAATTCAGTGAAACAACTACCTAAAAACAACTACAAGACAAAACGAAAAAAATATTTTGGTAATTAGGCAAGTTACAGACATTCTTGACGGATTGAGACAGATCAGAAAAAAAAATGAATAGTGTGTGAGGTAATTCTCGTATCATAAAAACGTTTGAAGTACCTATTCTTATCTATCAAAAATGCCTGTATTTATTTACCTAGATTATTGTCAGGATTTGAAACCGACAGTCAATGAGATGACATTGCGACTCGATTTTAAACCATTTTTAATACAAGAACAATATGTTTTTAGAAATTTTAAATGTAAAAGTATAATTCAACATTTTTATTTTTCCCGTAATAAACATAGTATTCAAGATAGGTTTTGGAGGATCAGGATAATAAAATATACAATAGAGTAAAACCCTGAACAGCACGGTCAAACTTTTAGTTTTACCGAACAGTGCCCTCAAATTCGCCCACACTCTACGAAATTTCATACAAATCACTGTAGCAGTTTAACAGTGAAAACACACAAAAACGGAGAGAGATCAACAAAACTTACTTGCTAATGTGGATCATATTCTCCAGACCTATTTCGGCCTCGGCGGCTATTCTAAATAGAAACTAGCTAAATCCACAAGAGATATCTATTAATGCAAAAGTGTGTGCGCAAACACAGATGCACTCCTTTTCCCTAACTCTCATAGTCCGATAGAGATCAGGCGCAGGACCAACGCCTTTACGTGCCCTCCAAGGCTTGAGAGTGTCACACCACCAACTTCCAGACTTCAGGCTGCTACTGAGAAATTCCTAATGGAAAAACCCTATTACACATTTTTCCGGCCTGGGAATCGAATCCAGGACCACGTTCAACATTCGCGCTTGTGGCCAGAAAACTAACAGGCTGTTAATGTGGATAATTATCAACACTACAGAAACCTTCCATGAATCATTACAATATTCCGAGATTCTACCAACAAGGATAATTAGAACACTAAAGATTTCTTTGAATTACATCATAGTTTAAACCAGGCGTTGTTTTATTCCATTAAGTAGTATAGGATAGCGAACACCGCACGCGTGCCATGCGTGCAACTGTAAGCGTGTGCAGTGCATGCCGTGCGCGTGTGTGCACGATGCACGTTTTTTATACACGTTAGACTGCACGTGGTTTAATAATAATTACACTTATAAATTGTTGAGTGCTTGTACTTGAGTGTAAATAGGTACTAGCTTTTTCCATTGGTTGATACACACAGATGAAGTCGCGGATTGAAAAGTAGCCTTTGTCTTTATCCTAATCCCAATATACCTCGTTGTCTAATTTCATTAAGTTAGGTACCGTAACTTTGACAGAAAGACGGATAGAATTATTTTCAAATTTATAATATTAATAAATACATAGTATACATACATACAATCACGCCTGTATTCCCCGAAGGGTTAGGCACAGGTGCACTAATGTATGTACACCCATTAATGTCGAAATAAAATAATAATACTGGCCTATTATTGTCTCACTGCTGGGCAATGGCCTCTTCTCATACAGAGAAGGTACCACCCTTGCAAGAGGGAGTGGTAATTTCAGATTAAGATATATTAATTACACAAGTCCAGGTTTCCTCACGATGTTTTCCGTCACCGATGTCAGTGATATCCAAGATAACCTTTAAAAGTATATTTCCATTAAAATTATACTCATAAAAATACATTAACGATAATATTTTGCAAGAAAATTATTATGAAAATTTATACTTAAATAAGTAGAAGCAAATATCAAAAAAAGTAACTTAGTTTACTTTTCAAGCACTTATTCATGCAAAAGTCACAAAATGATCGTTTGATGTCTCGTTAATAAAATAAACAATATTCGTGAAAGATATCAACTTGCTCAGAAATATGTTTTTCGTTCGTTACGAAGTATTTAGAATGTATTTACTTGGATAACGTATGTATGTACCTATGACTTTTTCGTTTGATAATATAATTTGTAAAAATTGTCTTATAACTAACTAGCTTCTGTCCGCGACTTCGTCCGCGTCATAATTGATATATTATATCACGTTATCTGTACATTTTTCCGGTATAAAAGTATCCTATGTGTTGTAAGTTATTTCACACTGCAATCTCTCTTAGTGCCTTTTATCCAGATCCGTCCAGCCGTGTAATCGTGAAAGAGTAACAAACATCCATCCTTCCATCCTCACAAACTTTCGCATTTAACTAACTAATAAGAGTTAAAACTTCAAAGTCATTACAATTACTTAATTAGAAAATTATTTGGAAGGATTGGCCATTTAAGATTTCCTTTACTGATTTTATTGTCGTTCAAAATAAACTAAGAAAGAACATAATATAAAATAGAAAATGTCATATTGGTACTTGCCCGTGCCCGGTTGCAAACCCACAACCTCACGCATGTAAGGCGGGCCCTTAACCATTTGGCTATCAAAATTTACCTAAAATCTGCCTAATAAATAAATAACAAAAGAAGAAAATACCGTTGCTTGCATGTAGACTATAACGCCGCGTTGGCTTTATCAAGGTGCAGAAGAAAAAGAGGAAGCCAGCTTGTCGCAACCAGTGCGGTACTGCACCGAGCGGGCCGAACTTCCTGCTGCGTCCTGCTGTACCAGTGACGCCACTGTACGTGTCCCGATTGCATCACTCTACAAAGGTCGCGGAGATTGTAGAGTATATCAGCATCAAGACCAAGTTCACTCTGAGGGTCGAGCGGTTGGAATCTCACCACGGCGTGAGTTTCAATTCCTTCGTGGTGAGGGTGCCAACTCAACATCTGTCGTCTTTTATGAAGGAGGAATTTTGGCCGAGAAGTGTAGTGTTCCGGCGATTCCGAGGCCGGATACCCGACACCGCGCGACACACGACGCCGACTTTACGTGTCAATTAGTTTTTAATTATGTTTTTTATATGTATTACTTTATTATTGTATAACATTATTTTGTGTATTTTATCTATGGGCCTCAGTTGCCTGACAATAAAATGATTTATTTTATTATTATTATTATTATTTATTATAAGTTTCCGAACTAATTAGTGAAGTTGTGCTTAAACTAACTGTAGCTCGCGGGAAATTAAACTCACTCTCCTACTTTTTGATTGTGTTTTGTTCCTTCAGATCGATAGTCGATACATTTAGCTATAGCTTCGTGATCACGATAACAACTTTGATTAAGTAACTAGTGGAATAAAACACTGATTGTAGTTGTTTGTATTTTTTTTATGTCATTGGTTGACAAGCAAGTAAAGACGCGAAGGTGAGGCGAAGACGCTGGATGCAGGCCGCTACCAACCGGTCCTTTTGGGAATCTATGGGGGAGACCTATATCCAGCAGTGGATGTCCTGCGGCAGATATGATGATGATGATGGCAAACAAGCCGACGGCCCATATTATGCTAAGTAGTTACTGCTACCTATAGATATTTGTAATACCAGACACCTTGAAGATTCGTTGCCATTCCAGAAATAAAATTGAAATGTCTCATGTGCCTGTTGCACTGGCACCCTTTAGATCGGGACACAGCAACGTTGCTTTGCGGCAGAAATAAGTATAGGTAAACCGGTAGTCCGTCTCCGGATGACCACCTTCACAAATAACTCTATCACTACTAGTATGAATCATTCTTCTTCTTCTTTATCATGTGGGCAGTAAGGTCTAACGACCCCAAACACCCTAGTGCCAGAGTTTCTAAACCGCCTCAAGGGCCTCTGACATGGTTACCGATGTCAGTGATGTCCAAGATAAACTTAGAAAGTACGTATGAATTAGAAAAAGTCACATTGGTACTTGCCCGTACCCGGTTGCAAACCCACAACCTCTTGCATGAGAGGCGGGCGCCTTAACCACTGGGCCATCACGACAGTGAATCAATCAAGTGAATGAATCATTTAAAATCAAATTCGACTTCTCGATACTAGCCAGAGGTTCATTAATAGATTTTGACAATTCTTTTCGTTTTATTTTCCTCAGGGTGAACATAAATTGCGACTAAAATATACAGTCACGGTCAGGCAAGGCCACAGAGTAGCCAAAATGCAACAGTCTACAGTATACCAAAACCCTTTGTGAGTTAGCTCAAAGAACAGATTCCCTTGTGCACGTTATATCGAGCACTTGACCTAGAAATACTCTATGCTGTGGCACCGACCGCTCTTGACATTGTCGAGATTAAAAGGCAAGCGGGAAGCAATAAATATTTTAGTACCAACGAACAAGGTATTTGTTATGCAGCCAGCTTATTTGCAACTATTTTAATAATGGTGTTAGTGTTCTGAGTTGTCAATTCTTTTACGTCTCTCTTTAAAGTATGACAAAGTTATTAGGCACACTAGTTGTGTAACTAATATTCGCATTCGCTAAATGTAGGCGAATATGTTACGAATGTTATGAATTTCAAAAAACGCTCATTATAACCGCAAACTTCCTTCTTTATGTTTGAGATCTATCGCTAGATAAACGAAAAACAATAAATAGGTTTTTTTACCAACGAATATTAATTTTCAATTGGCTGTTTCGGTCGCTAATATTCGCCTGGATATTTAATTTACCGCAATTACATATTAAACCTTAAAATATATTGAAAACCTTATAATAAATTAAAATATCGTGGTGGCAGTGGTTAATGCGCCCGCCTCTAGTGCGTAATAATAATAACCTAATAACGTATGTGGTTGCGGGTTCGATACCGGGCAAGTACTAATGTGACTTTTTCAATTCATATGTCTCTCTATTCATATCTACTTTCTAGGTTTATCTTGGACATCTCTGACATTGGTGAAAGAAAATATCGTGAGGAAACCTAGATCTATAATGAATCATCATCTTCCTGCCCTTATCCCATTTTATTTGGGGTCGGCGCAACATGTTTTCTTCTTCCATGCCAACCTGTCAACCGTCATACTATCACTGACTCCCTTCTCTTTCATATCATTCTTCACACAATCCATCCATCTTTTCTTTGGCCTCCCTCTTCCTCTACATCCATCCACATTTACATTCATAACTTTTCGGGTCACATGCGTCTCATCCCTCCTCTTCACATGTCCATACCAAGACAAACGGTTCCCTTTCAACTTTTCTGTCACTGGCGCTACTTTCAAACTTCCTCTAATATACTCATTCCTTACCTTATCCATTCTGGTCACACCACACATCCATCTCAACATTCTCATCTCCGCAACATGTAATCTTTGTTCATCCGTCTTCTTCACGGCCCAACATTCCGATCCATACAGTACGACAGGTCTTATCACAGATTTGTAAATTTTCCCCTTCAACTTGAGAGGCATCTGCGGATCGCAAGTTACTCCAGTGACCTGTCGCCATTTCATCCACCCTGAGTTGATCCGGTGCGTTACGTCGCGGTCTACTCCGCCATCTCCTTGGACAAGCGACCCAAGGTACCGGAAGTCGGAGCAGGCTGGTATGGGCGTTCCGGCGAGAGATATTGGCACAGGACTAGAGAGACCGCCAAAGTCGCAGAACAAGTATTCGGTCTTAGTTCTGCTTAACCTCAGACCAACACTCTCCAGTCTTTGCCACCACACCTCCAATCTGCTCTGGACCTCTGGGCCACTCTCAGCAACCAGCACAATGTCATCGGCAAACAGCATACACCAGGGAGCCTCTTCCTGGATATCAAACGTCAAACCTAGATCTATAATGAATATAAGTCTGAAATCGCCAATCCGCCTTGAGCAAGCGTGGTGATCAATACTCCTTCCATCAATACGCCTTCTCTGAGAAGAGGCCTTTTCCTACAGTGAGATAATAACAGGCTGGTATTATTATAATTTGAACCTTATGTAATTGACATAAGTCACATGATGCCCGTTCATGATTTACAACAATAACTCGATACCTACCAAATATTGGAACCCGAATCTTTGCACTTCGTACCGCGTAGCGCTGACCTTTCTCACTATAATGACGAATGGAAAACTAAAGCAAAATACTGAATGATGACGATAGCGATAGAATAATTATTTATTATTGTATCGTAATGTGATATTATAAAGCTCATAATCCTATGTGTCATATAAATAATAAACAAAATTGTCTGTTGTGTAAAGTTCATAGATTAGGTATGTTCCGGATTTAATAGAGGACGTATTATCACTGTATTATTGCATGATTTTATCGTAAGTATACGGTACAGGAATTATCTGTCACTGGTTTGTCTACTAAGTATGGTCAAAGTCAAAGTTCTGTAAAAACCACTTAAAAAAGAGTGTCCGTGGAGGTGCTTGCTCATTATTCTCCATAGAGACCTATGTTTTTAAACGAACAACTAGTTTATAACTTCTTGACAATTTAAAAGTGCTTGTAATAGTCTAATTAACGAATGCTTTGTCTTTTTGAACTATCAAAAAGACAAGTCTTTACAATAAAATAACAAAATCTAATTTTCTGACCAAAATCTAGTTTCCTTTGAAGAAGAATGCGTGACTCACCCGCGTTACGACTTTGTTTACTGCTCCGCTCCCGGGGGTTGTAGCACGATGTTATTTAGCTTTTATTACTCAGGAAGAATGTAGCTATCTTTTGGTGGAAAAATTGTTAAAATCGGTCCAGTAATTTCGTAGCTTATTCGGTAAACAAACCATAAAATATTTCCTCTTTATAATTATTCCGCTTTAGTATAGACTAACAGTACCTATTACAAGGTACATAAAGAACGGATCTTGATAAAAGACTCTTGAATGTTGGACTTTCGGACTTCCAGTATCTATATTATCTGAAAAGTACGTTAACGTAATCTTTGTTTTGTTAAAGGTCGGTATACACCGGTGTAATCGGCTTACATCTGTACTGATAAATGTAACGTGTATAATAATGTTTTTGTTTAGAAAAATGTTCCGGGTGAAGTCAATTCATAATATACTTGATATGAGTCTGTTACTGGCCCTAAAATACCTTCCCCGCTACGTTTGCTACGTTTTTCTTAACTATGTTAAAATTAGTGTTATGTAGGGTAAGTCTGATTCCCCTGAATATTTTTTGCTAAGTGTCAAACAATAACAGACTCGAGTAGTTTTTTATTTTATTGATTGATACTTAATGAATTAATACCCTCCACAAATTGGGAGAGCATGAACGATGTCAGGGACAAAAGCTGGTTCCAAATTTCTCTCAGCCAACATTTTAGTATTCAATTGTCAAATCGTCTATCACATAATTAACTCGTTCCTCATTCCACCACATTTCCGATATTCTCGCTAGGATACAATTATGATGATGATATAGATATGATACAGATATGTGAAAAAAAGTGCTCAAAAGATATAACGTTCATTTTAAATGTGACATCAAAGCTCACGAAATATTAAGCACACCCTAATTAGCCGGTAGAGGGCGCCACGTAAACGTTTTACTTTGTCAACTCGTTTCAACGCTTTGGATTGAGACCTAGGAATAAAAGGAGGTGGCTTTTAAACCAAAATAACCGCTATCTGTAATCTCATTAAGTTGAATTTAATTAAGCTTACATTTTTAGTCCCGTTTGCACTGTTCCTAAATAAATACAGTTAGCGTTAAACGTATTTAATAATAATCATTCTGTCTCTATTAACTACAAAGGATTAGCAAAAATAGAACGATGTTTAAAGTTTGGTTTTGCTGAAATTGCGCATTATTTTTCCTAACAAATATTATTATAATAGAGTCTTTTAGAATTCCCCGAAGCAAAATATTGACATAGCAATATAGATCCTGTTGCCTACGTAACACGTGTCAATACTGAACACATCATGAGAATTTCCAACAAGCCACGTGTCTAGTACTATCTATTAAAACGCGCTGTTTAATCACCCGCATTGTTATGATAGTAATATATTATGAGTGGTACTCGGAAAGTTTAGAAAGATAAATAAATGATAATCTCACTATTTCATTTTTATTGTGGGTTTACTTCTGTTTTGTTCGATACACCTACCTAATGACTAAGCTTCGTTTATGAAATAATCTGATGTTATATGAAATGAACTGTTGTAGGTTCCAAAGCCCTATCTAAGTGTAAAAGGAAACTCTGGAAATAATAGACTAGGACTGTAGATGTAGCCCGGTATAATAATATAGTATTAATTTAAAACAATAGGTAGGTCGCGACGCGTACAGTACGTGTATATCGAACGGTCGTTCTTGCGAATGCCCCGATCGGTGCGTCGGCGCCGTTCGTCTCGGCGGCCGCCCCTCCTCCCTCGTCCGCGTCATACCCCTCCGTCGTCCCGGCCGAGTAGTACCGAACATAGTCCCGGCGTTGAAGAGAAGTCTTCAATATTATGGAGTAGTAGTAGTAGTAGTAGGCAGTGGGCATATCGTATTGTAAGCCCGACGAATGATTCCCTTTTTCGTCTTGATGTCTGCTACTCTCGCGATGCCGTCTCTCCCTGGGAGTAGACGAACTACTCTTCCAAGAAGCCATAGTAGTGGTGGAGCAGTCTTGTCTTTGATGAGCACCAAGGCACCTTCCTTAAGCTGACCTTTGGATGTACACCATTTCGTCCTTTGCTGTAGCCAGAAAATATACTCATTAGTAAAGCGTTTCCAGAAATGCTGCTTTAAGTACTCGATGCGCTGGAACCGTTGCAAGTTGCTGATGTTTTGGCTGGTTATCTGTGGATGAGGCAAAGATATGAGTGGTCTTCCAATGAGGAAATGAGACGGAGTAAGCGGAGTAAAGTCAGAGGGTTCATTTGAGAGGGGTGTGAGTGGTCGAGAGTTCAGTATCGCTTCGACCTGAATAAGGCATGTGGACAGTTCCTCGTATGTTAGATGTGTCAAACCTAATGTCCGCCGTAAGTGGTGCTTAACAGATTTAACTGCCGACTCCCACAATCCTCCAAAGTGTGGCGTGTATGCAGGAATAAAAGAAAAGTTTATACCTGATTCAGCCATCTCTAATGTATAATCCTGTTTTAATATATTAGAAAGCTCGTTGAAAGTGCCAACAAAGGTAGTCCCATTATCAGAAAAAATGGATTTTGGTTTACCCCTACGAGCTGTAAATCGGTTTAGAGCTGCGATAAAAGCTTCCTTTGTAAGGTCCGAGACAAGTTCCAGATGGACCGCCCTTGTAGCCAGACAGACAAAAACGCAGATATAGGCCTTAGTTAGCCGACAACCTCTCCCCTTACGGTCAGCAATCATTATGGGACCAGCATAGTCAGTGCCTGTTTCAAGAAACGGATACTCCAACTGAACTCTTTCCCTTGGCAATTGTCCCATCTCAGGTTGAATGGTCTCGCCCTTAAATCTCATACATTTGACACAAGTACGTACAGTTCTTCTCGCCAAGTTTCTACCACCTAGTGACCAGTATCTGTGCCTGACAGTTGCTAACAACAGTTGTGGACCCGCATGGAAGAGCTTTAAATGATAAGATTTAAAAATTAATACAGTTAAATGGTGTTTACTGTCTAAAAGTACGGGATGTTTTGTGTTATAATCATAGAATGAATTGTTAAGCCTACCACCGATTCTAATTATGTTGTTATCTAAGTAGGGTGTTAGTGAAAGAAGACGGTTCTTATGAGGTAATTCTTTTCCTAATTTAAGTAATTGGTACTCTAGTTGAAATGACTCATTTTGTGCAACTCTAATAAGGAAATTCGTAGCAAAAGTTAATTCAGAGCTTGTTAATGAGCCGTACAAACGTGTCCGAGGATTCTTAATATTATTTATAAATCTGTGTATGTAAGCTGTGATACGTTGAAGTCTAGTATAATTTGATGTATTGCTAATTAATAAATTAAATATTTGATTCCTGTCATTCAAATTAATATTCTGAGAATTTAATAAAACGATTGTTTCTGGTAGCACGTTACTACTATTTGAATTAGGCTTAGTAGGCCATCGCAAAGGATCCAATATCAAAAATTGTGGTCCGGACCACCATAGACTTGTATTGCCTATCTGGTCTGCGCTGATCCCACGTGACACAAGATCGGCAGGATTATCCTTGGAAGGTACATAGCGCCAGTCATTATCACCATAACCTTCCAGTATCTCGGAAACTCGATTCCTAACAAAGGGCTTAAGCAATGCTGGTGATGACGCAAGCCATCCCAGAACGATCATGGAATCACACCAGAATATACAGTTCACCGATTGAAAAGTGACAGAACTGAGTACCTTTGTACAGAGCCGTGTTCCCAACAAGGCACCACAGAGTTCCAGACGTGGTATAGTAGTGACCTTAATCGGAGCCACCTTACTCTTGGAAGCGTAAAGGTTCACACTAACCGACCCATCTGCGCTAATAGATCGAACGTAGATACACGCTCCGTACGCCTTCTCTGAGGCGTCTGTAAATATATGAAATTCAATGGATGTGGGTGAATCGCATGTAATTCTTCTCGGAATTTTTAGATTATTAAGATGAGCTAGTGTATGTGTAAAATTAAGCCATACCTTACGTAAATCATTAGGTACTTCCTCGTCCCATGAACCTTTACTAATCCATAGTTTCTGCATGAGGAGCTTTGCTTCTACTATGCAAGGTGTGACAAGTCCTAATGGATCAAATATCTGTGACACTATTGAAAGAATGATTCTTTTTGTGATAACTGAATCAGTGCTTGTCATGTCGATTGAAAATGTGAGTTGATCAAGAGTATATTGCCAATGGAGTCCTAATGTTTTTGATAATTCATTGGCACTTAACTCAACTGTATTTGGTGTATCATGTGTGGGTGTTTTATGATCCTGTGTTATAGATTTAATTATGTGTATATTATTCGATTGCCATTTTCTTAGATTTAGTTTTGCTGTATTCAATGTGTTGATAATGTTATGACAAAGTGTTATTGTGTCGGAAATTGTGTCTCCTCCAGTGAGTAGATCATCCACGTACAAATCGTCAGCTATAGCCCGCCGCGTAGCTTCGTCTGAAGTTTCTGTGGATAGTTGTTTCAGACATCGCGTTGTTAAAAAAGGTGCGGAAGCCGTGCCATAAGTGACGGTGTTCAAGGTGTATGTTTTAAGTTCATGTGAAGAGTCAGACCTCCACAGAATTAATTGCAAAGGCCGTTGTGTATTAATTACATAGATTTGACGGAAGAACTTTTCAATGTCAGCAGATACCACATATTTGTGCTGACGGAAGCGTAGAAGAATAGATAGTAAATCATTTTGCACTCTCGGTCCAACATATTGAATTTGATTTAGTGATTTTCCTGACGTTGTCACCGCTGAAGCATCGAACACCACTCTAAGTTTGGTTGTCGTACTTTGCTCGCGGATAATACCATGATGTGGCAAAAAATAATGATCCGGTAAACTTGTTCGATGTTCATATATACTCATGTGTCCTAGAGTTTCGTATTCTTCCATGAACGCTACATAACGCTGTTTAAACGACGGATCCCTATCAAACTTACGTTCCAATGACAGGAAACGTCTCTTAGCCATATCGTATGAATTTCCTAATGCCTTAGGAGATTCTTTAAGTGGTATGGTGACTATGAAGCGCCCGTCTGTGCTGCGCTTAGTACTTTCTATAAACAATTGTTCACATTTGTTTTCTTCAGGTGTGTAATTATATTTTGGTGAAATTGTGTCTAATTCCCAAAAACGTGTAAGAGTTGTATCTGTCTCATCTTGTATAGTCATACAGGTTACATCCGAAGTACTAGGCTTGTGTATCGCGCCCGATATGAGCCAACCAAATTTTGTTTCAAAAAGTATTGGATTGTGTTTCCCTATTTGTATGCGATTGGTTCCTATAACACTCCAAAATATGTCTGCCCCCACTAAAATATCAACGGAAGAAGGAACGTAAAAAGATGGGTCAGCTAAACATATTCCAGATGGTAACGGTATCTCATGTTTATCTATGTATGAATGTGGTATGGATGTAGTTATAATTGGCAAAATCAGACAGTCAATGTCCACTGTAAAATCACTATTTGACGACTTGATTTGAAGTGTGCACGATTTAGTTGGGTTCGTAGATTGATTGTTTATTCCAGTCACTCTAGAACTAACAGTACGAATTGGCAAATTAAGCTTACCAGACAAGTCCTGGGTTATAAAATTCGCGGTGCTACCATTGTCCAGCAATAGCCTGGCACGATGTGGCTTACCCTCGTAGTCCATAGCATAAACCTGGGCTGTGGATAACAACACATGTCGTGACAAATATCCCTGTTTATTATTTGCCGATAATACAACATTTTCAGTTACGGATGATGAGTGTCCTTGTGCTTGTGTGTCATTATCAATATGTATCAGTGTATTATGCTTCTTTTTACAGTATTTACAACCAGATAGCTTGCATGTCTTGTTCTGATGACCTGGTCGGAGACAATTAAAGCAGACCTTGCACTCCCTAACTTTCAGTAGTCGGTCTTGTACAGATAATTCTTTGAATGCTTCACAATGATAAAGATAGTGTCCTGTATTACATATTTTGCAAATATATGGCTTTATCGGATTTTGTTTTATGTCGTTAGAATTTTGAGAGACGACGAAGCTCTTTTCTTTATCATCGCTCTTAGCAGGAGCAATTCTGAAATTTTTGGATTCTTCTAGAGTTTCCAACAGGTTTGACCTATTTCTTAGAAACGTTAGAAATGCGCTTAAGGTTGGAGTATCAGTTAGAGTATTCCTATGCTCCTCCCAATGTCTGCTTGTAACTGAATCTAATTTAGACGATACAATAAAAATGACTAACGTGTCCCAATGTTCCACCGGCTGATTTAATGTCTGTAATGCTTGTAGATTTTTGTTAGTTACATCTATAATGCGTCTGATACCTTCGCTCGATTCTTTTTGTATAGATGCAACAGCAAGCAACGCTTTTACGTGATTATTTACGAGTAATTGTTTATTGTCGTATCGTTCACACAATAATCTCCAAGCATTTTTATAATTTTCTGATTTAAAATCTAAACTTTGTATAACTAGTGCGGCACTTCCATGAAGAGAAGTCCGCAGGTAGTGAAACTTATTGATTTCATCAATGCTGTGTTCGCTGTGAATGAGAGAGATGTACATATCTTTAAATTCTAACCAGTCCTTATATCCCCCCCCAAAGCGTGGTAAATTAATTTTAGGAAGCCTTACGTGATTCTGTCTGTGGGTAACTACAGTGCGGCCATCATCAGAACCTACCTCGGACGCTAAATTCAAAGTAGGTTGGGTTGTGCGGTGCTTTGTGATTAGTACACGGGCCGCCGCAACCTGGCTGTTGTACTGATTCTCAAACAGTTCACGTTCCATGTACAGCTCATCCGGGGTCTCCGACAACGTCTCCAATTGATTCTGTAATTCGTCATAAAGATCGTATGAGGACTCCATTCTACTAATTCTCATCTCAAGTTCCACTAATTGAGCATCACTAAGTTGTTGGCATGATTGAGCAGTTGATAAAAAGGTTGTGAATTGCGTTAGCTTAGCCTTTATAGAAGCACGCTTCTTAATGAGCTCCTTTACTTTAGCATCACTTGACATTTTAAAAGATTTGGCCTTTAGCTTGTGCTATAGGAAGAAAATAATAAATAAAGAAAAGGCAGTCCTTAAATATAACTACAGATTTTGAAAACTCAAATGAAAAATAATAAAAATAATAAAGTTAAATGAAATAGGAAGAAAAATATTTCTTCGATCCCTTTCTACTGTAATAAAATGTATAGCAAATCCTTTGCCTCAGATTGCTATGCAAAAACTATTAGGCGTTATGAGATTCAGTGCTTATTTAAAATTAAAGTTCAATTGAAATCGTTAATAGCAACTGTAAATATATTTTATAACCAACAATACGTTATACATCATTTATTTATTGCGAATACTGTTAAAAAGGAAGGAAAAAAGAAGTGAAAGAACCAATGAATTGCTTCTACCCACAACCAACAAAAAAAAAGAATGAAAGGAAATAGCGAACTGGAGTAATAACGATACTAATATAAATCTGCGAACGTATGACACAGCACCGTGAATACACTATTACCACTAATGCACTACGACAATATAATTGTTGTGATACGACATGAATTTGAAAGCACAACTATGATCTACATTAAATTAATGAAATAAGGTCTATGACGATCTGAACCACTACGATGAAATGGGAATGTATATTACGGATGAATCAATACAGATATATGTATGAAATACTACTAAATGAGGATGAACAAAATGGATAAGGAATTGGAAAGATCTCACGTATCTTTTGCCATCCGTGCTGTGTAATGACTAGGCGTATTACAACGCTCCGGTCAAAGTCCAATGTTTATTCGTGCGCCTTCTCTTGACCGACGACTGCTGATGACGCGGATCTGATGTCCGAAGTCCGTTGGGCACCGAAGTGAAGACACGGCTTACGTGCACCGATGACTTTTGCGGCCACTCCACTCAGACAGACGACAAGAGGTCTTGAAGATAAAGGCAGTTCTTGAATGTTCTTCACAATACTTCTTCGGGCACGTAACTAACTGACCATATTATCTTGAAGTTGCCCAGTTCGAACGGCCGAAGTTTTGAATTCTTGAAAAAACGCGTAACGGACGAACCACCTACTTAGTTTTTTTACTTTCAATACTGTAAGCTCGAAGGACCATATGTAGGTTCCAAAGCCCTATCTAAGTGTAAAAGGAAACTCTGGAAATAATAGACTAGGACTGTAGATGTAGCCCGGTATAATAATATAGTATTAATTTAAAACAATAGGTAGGTCGCGACGCGTACAGTACGTGTATATCGAACGGTCGTTCTTGCGAATGCCCCGATCGGTGCGTCGGCGCCGTTCGTCTCGGCGGCCGCCCCTCCTCCCTCGTCCGCGTCATACCCCTCCGTCGTCCCGGCCGAGTAGTACCGAACACTGTACGTATGATTTTCGCGTTAAAGTGACAGTGGGCAGGGCACCTGGTACGTAACTGATGGCCGATGGGGCCGCAAAGTTCTCGAATGCAGACCACGCACCGGCAAGCGTTGCGTAGGACGTCCACCCACGACGGAGGTAGACGGAAATCCTGATAAACACCGTAGGAAAACGCTGGATGACGGTCTAGTATTTTTTTTTTTTAAAGACGTGAAATCATCAAATAACTTCCCCTGCCCTGGGCGGGGCGGGAAGGAGTGTCAGACTTTTACTGACTAAAATGTCCGTCTATGTTCCTTCATGTGCTCTTTGCGTTCCGGGGGCGCGCCGAGCGCGGTATCTCTTTCGAACAACCCGCAGCCGGGCAGGCATCGGCCCTCAGTGGCCCCTCCAAGTTTTGCTGACATCTCTTTGAGGCGCGCGTGGAACACGAACGCGCCGGCGACACGGTCTGTCGTTATTTAATGAATGTACGGACGGTGAGCTACCCATTGCTCACCGTCCACAGACCTGCGAGGTCTAGTATACCGCTTCCAACCGATCCTTTTGGAAATCTATGGGGGAGGCCTATTTTCAACAGTGGACGTCGTTTAGCTGACATGATGATAATAAAAACATTTTATCCAATAAACAACAGAATTTTACTAAACAAAGTTTACAATGAAAACAAACTGTAGCTATTCTGAATGACCTGTAGGTTCCCTTAAAATTCCAAGAACGTATTTCGATACTATCACATCTTTTTTCACTGTAGTCTAGACAGAATCCCGAGGGCCTAGCACGACTGCGCTAACGTAAAGGCATTCCATTCCATTTTCGAATTAGAAATAGGACTTCTTCAAGCGTCATAAAAATTTTAGACGACGATTCTATTTTTTTTTGTGTCACCCAAAGAAAAAAATAAAAGAAAAAGACATGAATAAAACCTTCAAGCTTAAAAAATATTATGTAAAAGAAAAACATTTCTAATTTAAGAAATCTGACGAAATTGAAGTAAGAAAGACTGTTTTCTAATATAGATATTTACTTAACTGAGATCATACTATATTATACTAAGTGTTTATCATGTGTTGGTCCCGGCTGTCATTTGTAGATCTTTGACAGTCGTTTCGGATAGTCAGAAGCCAAGAAGTCTGACAACCAGTCTAACCAAGGGGTATCGTGTTGTCCAGTTACTGGGTTCTGGAGGTCAGATAGGCAGTCGCTCCATGTAAAACACTGATATTCAGCTGCATCTGGTTAGACTGGAAAGCCGACCCCATCATAGTTGGGAAAAGGTTAAGCAGATAATGATGGTTAATCATACAAAACATTAATATGTACTTTCTATCTATAACTTGAGCATCACTAACATCGATGAAGAAAAAAAATTCGGGAAACTTGGAGAAATAGTTAATAAGTACCTATAAGTCTGTAATCGCCAATCCGCCTCGATCAAGAGTGGTAATCAATGCCCCTACCGTCCTTTAAGAAACCTTTGCCCTAATGTGGGACAATAATAGGCTGGTATATCATTTATTTACATTCCAAATTCAGCTACAATGGTAGGTAAACAATGCTATGGCAAGCACTGCATAATCAATAATTTTGTGCAAGCATGTTTGACCGTCTTTATTATGTCTGCGCAAGTCTTAGTATTTATCCAATACGGATATGTGCAAGTTTAATTTAGTCTTCAGTCTTATCCTTGCTTTGCTTGCCAGTTACTCGTAAGTATGTAGCATTGCAGCCACCTTTATTCAGGGTGGAGCCAGACGAGCTCAATTTTTTGAGTTATGATTCGCGTTATTTCGGTTAGATTCTGCTTCATACAGAACTCCTGTTTCATTCACACGGCGACGCAAAATGACTGCCCCGTTGGTCTCGTGATCGCAAGTGCGACTGCTATGCAAGGGGTCCCGGGTTCGATTCCCAGGTCGAGCAAAAAGTGTTATTGGGTTTTTCTATGAAATTCTCAGTAGCAGCTCGGAGTTTGGATTTGTACCCGGTTAATGGCAATAGGCTCGCCCCTATTACATGGGACCTAAATATACCGGCGAACTGTGGGTGTACATTGGTACACCTCTGCCTAACCCTTCGGGGAATACTGGCGTGATGGTGGCGACGCAAAATGAGTTGTCAGTTTCAGTAGAAAGTAAGTTACGCGACAGAAATTCTGCGACTCGCGACTCACAAAATTACGCTCGTTTGGCCTCACCCTTACTACTCTTTCTCCGCGCGCTAGTACTAGGCCATCTAAGAGACAGCCTAAACAAATGAAAATCAAAACAAATGACGAGTGTTTTCACAAATCAAATAAAGTAAGATGAATGGAATGTATTTGTATTACTTTTATTTACCTAAAAAAGTGAGTAACTATCACGCCACTGGTGTCATTATTATGGCTGTTGACGTGAAAATCACTCTATTTATGCATGCAACTGTACAGTCATTAAAATGTATGTGCTTTATTTTTTTGTGGCGGTTAATTAACAAAATGTGGATAAAGCCGATGATGTTAATAATGGGCTCCTGTGATTACGCCCACTTCCAAATCTCATGTTAAATCTTAGTTTAAATCTAATCTCTCATTGCGCGATTGCTGAGCAAGGGGTCCCGGGTTCGTTTTCCAGGTCGGGCAAAAAGTGGTTTTTTCCATTAGGAATTTCTCAGTAGCAGCCCGGAGTTTGGAAGTTGATGGTGTGATATCCCCGTGCCTCGGAAAGCACGTAAAGCCGTTGGTCCCGGTTGTCATTCGTAGATCTTTGTCAGTCGTGATGGATAGTCAGAAGCCAAGAAGTCTGACAACCAGTCTAACCAAGAGGTATCGTGTTACTGGGCGTAACTGGGTTGTGGAGGTCAGATAGGCAGTCGCTCCATTAAAAACACTGGTATTCAGCTGCATGTGGTTAGACTGGAAGCCGACCCTAACGCAGTTGGGGAAAAGGCTAAGCAGATGATGATGATGATGAAATCTAACCTCTCATTATTATTTCAATGAATACCATATCAACAAATTAGTTGTTCATAGCCCGTACCAGCTAAGGAAACAGAAAATTCACGGGAAATTAGTGTGAGAGACTAATTGCGTGGTTAACAAGAACTATAAGTTAGTGAACCAGACGGTTCTGCACAAAGTAGTTGTGGGGTTCAACTTCACGACGATAAAGTAAAAGAGATAGACACATAACTAGATACAACACGACTTATTTTTTATTTTTTACTAGCGATAACCCCCGATTTCGTTCGCGTTC
Source organism: Caradrina clavipalpis (assembly GCA_932526535.1). Classification (NCBI taxonomy): domain Eukaryota; kingdom Metazoa; phylum Arthropoda; class Insecta; order Lepidoptera; family Noctuidae; genus Caradrina; species Caradrina clavipalpis. The sequence goes on from OW052098.1 coordinate 13,402,938, forward strand.
TAAAATAAAAGTACCTGGCCTAAGTTACTCCTTATAACATTGGCTACCTGCGAGTCAAAGTCCCTTCAAAATCGGTCCAGCCATTTTAGAGATTAGCCGGAACAGACAAACAGACAGACAGCCAAAAATGATAAACTATCGGTTTTTTTTAACCACCTACATGACCTCTGTCCGCCATAAAGGTTAAATAAAACACATAAGTACTTAATTATATCTGTCTTTCCAAGAACAGTAGCCATAATATTTGTCCCGCAATAAACTGTAATTTACGAAATCCTAGAACAACAAGGCGTCTTGTTTTCATATTTAACTACAAGACGATTTTTTTTTTACTTTGTAGGTACATTTTTCATGTATCGTGGATGCATATACAAACATTTAAACTCGCATACAATTCATTATCCCTTTCTGTGTTGAGAACAAACATGTGCATTGTTTATGACGCATACGCGCGTCGCCCGCACTTAAAGGGTTAACTGCCTAACCGACTGAAACAATTATTTGAAGGGCGTACAAATATAAATGTAAACGCACCAACGATGCATAAGTTTCAAGTATAGGGAACGGTTTTTTTTAAAGAAAACGTTGTTCTCTTCATTGTGAGGGAATCGAATCTGTGACACGCAGCCCATCGCAACCGCTCAGCCACTGCGCCAACCGTGTCATCATTATATTAATTACAAAGCGTTTGATCAACTGACTGTTTCGTGCTTACTTGATTAATCAACAAATTCCTTTGCAGAGCAGTGAACTTGTTCAGTCAGCTATAACTAACACTTATTATGGATGCCTTTGACGACATGGTTGTCGAAGCGATTGGCTGCTATGCTGCGTATTGCGGATTCGATACCCGCAAGCAAAGATTATTTCTTTGACCTATAGATAGTTACACGGCGTGGATAGTTTGCGGCGGAAGACGCTGGATGCAGGTCGCTTCCAACCGGTATCTGTGGACATCTAAAGGGGAGGCCTATGTTCAGCAGTGGACGTCCTATGGCTGAGATGATGATGATGATGATGATAGATAGATAGTTATGAGACTTTAAATGGAATTGAACAGGAGAAATTCCGGACAAAATGTATGGAAAAAGTCATTTCTATAGTACTCATACCTTAAATGGTCGATAAGATCTTTTGATCCTTACGTGAAATATAATCGATTGGTATATAAAAAACGTTACTGACTTTTTTTCTTTACTGTTTTTTTCCAAAATCTGTGAATGCAGTTCAGAATAATACCTCAAAAAGTTATGGATAGTCTCTTAAAAACGCTTTTCGGTAACTATAACGGTTAAGGTGTCTGCCCTTAATGACCCGTCTCAAACATCCTCCCTTTATATTTATATTATAGAGTAGAGAGGCCATGTCAGAGGCCCTTTAGGAGGTTTAGAAACTCCTACACTTGGCTGTTGTGGGGTAGTGAAACCTTACTGCCCACACGATAAAGAAAGAAGAAGAACAGAAGATAGAATGCGTAGATAAAATTAAATACAGTACTAATATCATAAATGCGAAAGTTTGTGAGGGTGTTTGTTACTCTTTCACTCTTAAATGGCTGAACGGATCTTGATGAAATTTGGCACTGAGATAGATTGTACTGTGGAATAATACATAGGATACATTTTATCCCGGAAAAATGTACGATTCCCGTGGGATAATATATGAGATTGACGCAAACAAAGTCACAAGCGCAAGCGCGACTGCTGAGCAAGGAATCGCGGGTTCGATCCCCAGGTCGGGCAAAAAACTGTTATTGGGTTTTTCCATTAGGAATTTCTCAGTAGCAGCTCGGAGTTTGGATTTGTGCCCGGTTAATGGCAATAGGCTCGCCCCCTATTACATGGGACCTAAATATACCGGCGAACTGTGGCTGTACCTAAATTGGTGCACCTCTGCCTAACCCTTCGGGGAATGCAGGCGTGATGGATGATGGTGGCAAACAAAATCGCGGGTAGAAGCTATTCAATATAAACCTGTATTATATACGTCACTATAATAGGCAATGGTACGTATAAACTCGCGTGTACACGCAAACATCTTGAACAACAATGGCGCCCAGCCCGCAGGTCCTCTCTCTCTGATTTGTATGACAATGTTCAAATTGTTTGCTGACTGTTATAGCATGAATTGAATGTAAGCTTCGTTTAGTATACCAAGTTTACATACACTTCTGGTAATTTGTTAATTAAAAATCTTTGTGTCTTATAGGTAAAAATGTATGCTTATTCTCCAGACCAATTCCGGTCACGGCGGCTAATCTTAACGCAGACTAGCCACGTACACAGGATATATTATAGTGCAAGTGTGTGCGCAAACACAGTATCACTCTCTCTTCCCTAACTCTCATAGGCCGATGGAAAGGCAATCCGACACGACCGGGGAGAGATCAGGCACATGGCCGACAGATTTACGTGGCACGGGGTGCCACACCACCATCTTCCAAACTTCGGGCTGTTACTGAGAAATTCCTTATGGAAAAAACCTAATAACACAGCTGCGCTTATCACCGCGAGACCAACGCAACGGGGCAGTTCGTCCCTTATGACTCAGCGACATCCATTATTTCAAATTCTCTGTATCTCTGGCCTTTTCTACAAAAGAGATTAGTGCTGGTAAACCAAAAATACTCCAAAGTATACACTTTTGATCTAGATCATTTCGTAACGAAAACATGAGAATTCACTAAAAAAAAAATCTAATAAAAGAAATCTGAATTTTAAAAAAAACTCAATCTTTCACCTTATCTACTAAAGAGATTAGGTACTGGCAAATACAGCAATTTTATTTTTCAAATGATGTTTGAAAATAGAATAATGAGAATGGAATAATGTCATCACATTTTAAATTGAGTCACAGGCACCTCAGCTAGGCTACTGTGTGCCAAGTAATTTTCTATGAAGAAACAAATAGCCTACTTTGCATTTCTTGAGACGTTATTACGTAGGAGTTAGTTTAGCGACATCACAAAGTAAATATACGATGTTGGTACTATGAAAAATAGTAAAGGAAAATCTTTTTAAAGAAATATATATATACTTAGGGTAAGATAATTTGAAACTAAAAAAGATTAAGATTCAAAATAGATTCAGAAATAGATCGTAAGCACTTCTACTTTTCTTTAATCCTGCCCATCTATGCCTTTTCTTTAAATGCTGCCTCGTTGCGTAGCGTGACTGCTAAGCTAGAAGTCTTGGGTTCGATTTCTAGGTCGAGCAAAAAGTGTTACATAGTTTTTCAATGAAATTCACTATAGCAGCCCGGCGTTAGGTTTTGTGCCCGGTTAATGGCAATGGCTTGCCCCCTATTACATGGGATAGGTCCCATATTTCAAAGGTAGGCCTTTACATACTAGCGAATTGTGGGTGTACACTGGTAAACCTCTGCCTAACACTTCGGGGAACACAGACTTGCGATGATATATTATATTATGTTATCGTCCCTTTCATTCTGTTTATTTACCAAACACTGAAGATTCATTATCAAATCAACAACATTTTTATCCACTGCTGGAACTTCTCCAAAAAGACCACCACATTTGTGGTCGTCCGAAAAAAATCTGTAGGTACGCAGTGTCCGTTTTTCTCTAGATTATTTTCACCATCTTCATCAATCTTAGCCCTTTAGGCTCTAAGTGCACCTTAAGTGCCATAACGGCCCATTTCCCATAATAGCCATAAATGGCTCCCATAATTCTAAATTCACTTATTCACGTTTCTAATGGTCTTTTTCTTTTAGACCTCCGGAAACATTCACATGGTTGGTCTAGGCGGTTAATAAAAGAAAACGGGGAATACTAATATTATAAAGAAGTAAAGTCTGTGAGTTTGTAGGGAGTAATCTCTGGATCTACTGAACCGATTTAAAAAAAATATTTTGCCCATAGAAAGTCACGTTATTTATGAGTGACATAGGCTATACAAGGCGTTGATTTGCAACCTCGTCAAATTCAAGGAGTTAACTATGCTCGTGATTCTTAACACGAATCAATAATAAAATAAATTAGTTTTGAAAAAAAAAAATTGACGTTGTTTTCAAATTCGAGCTAGCCATCTTGCCAGAGGGTTTAGGCGCTATGTACACATTGATATAGCCGACCGACAACTCTGCCTACCGCATACGCAACTGGGCGATTCTGAATTTTGCAAGAGGAGTATTCTGGGATACTGTTATTTGATAGTTGCAACTAAAAAAACAAGTATTTATTAGATATTGGCCAGGTATCGTAATTATATTTGATTATTTCAATTTTCTTATGACAAGCTCCTAAAATTTGACGAGGATGCAAATCAACAGCTTGTATAAAATCACGCTACCACCCATGGGAGCGGAGCAGTAACTAAAGACGTAACGTAAGGCGGGTGAAACAAGCCTCGCGGACAAAGTCGAGGGCAGTTTGTGTTTTATAACCATAACGCGAACAAAGTTGCTGGCAATGGATATAATGGTATTTAAAACAATTATCGTGTTTTTTCTTACAGGCGCCTTTCTGGCGTCGGCGTCATGTTGGCGTTTCCAGTCAACAAGGTTCTATACCTATTATGTATTTTTTTCTTTAGGTATATGGGTCGTAAAGACACATCACATACCCGTAAGCACGAATACTTTTTATCGAACTAAGCAACATTGAGCAAAAATGATTGCTGTGAAATATTTTTTTATTGCTGGTAAAAGCCACTTTTTGTGGTGTCATGCACACGTCGTGTAGGTATTTAAAGTTTAGTCAGACCACCAACTACCTGAAAACCATACAAATATATGACGTGCGGGAATCGAACCCGCACAGTACAGTACAGTAGCCAATCGCTCAACCGCTGGCACACCAACCATTTTTTTTAATTCGAGATGGCTAACTCTAGTCTTGGTCAGAGGTGACGGAGACAAAGTCCATGATGGAATGAGCTTACCCAGAAGAAGCCTGTACACCGTAACCTTGAAGAGATTAGTAAAATGTCGTTCTTTAGTCGAAACGTTAAATCAAAAATAAAATAATATTAAGCAAGTAATACCTACTTCAATATTTCTCAGGCGAAAAATTGAATATATTGGCGACAATACCGCATTACAATAGAGGATGGAGTGGCATATATCTGAAATGTGGCATGCAGCGGATTCAGTCGTGTTGAAGCGGAAATTGGCATAAAGCGCATATGTTGGATTTCATTGTTGCTTACCGTGACAGCTCGGCGTGGGACCCGGCAAGAGAGGTAGCGATTTTCAGCAAGTTGTAAAGAGAGAAGATATAATGAGAAAAACAAATTATAGAAAAGATGGAAACATGCTGTTCTTGCATTAAAGTAAGCTTCTCATCTTATCTTGCAATTATTGGCTTCTGTCCATGTCTTTGTCTGTGTAGACTTCACAATAAAGCCAAAGTCCTCACTTCATGGGAAAACAGAAGCGGAATAAAAAGTATCCTTCCTTCAATGTTATAGACTAATAGAAGGGCATACCGCGTAGAGATCAACCACAGGACCGACGGCGACACGTGCTTTCTGAAGCACGAGCATACCACCAACCACCAACACCACCACCACCACCAAACCAAGATCAGCCACAACCATACCACTAACTTTCAAAATCCGAACTACTACCCACCCAAAAAAAAAAACGATGGGTTGCACTCCGGAAGTGCCGGCAGAAGTGAAAACGCTAAAGACATTGTGTGTGTGTCATATTTGTGTACGATAAATTCGTAAGATTTTCGATCAGGTCACGTGTCCTGACGAGAGTTTAACATTTTTTACCCATTTCAACGCCGCTTACGAATTTTCGATCAGGGTCGAGTGTCCTGACGCGAGTTTATCATTTTTTACCAATTCCAAAAAAAGTGCACAACGCTGCTAAAGAAGTTTTCACTTCAAAAAGCCAATAACAATTTGAACGCCGAGGGACTCACACCCATGACCCTACACTTAGTACTCCTCTGTATCGGTGGCTTAGTTAAGATCCTAAAAGGTGCAGGAGTAAGATGACACTGGTATAGAACATCAGGTTTTCAAAAAGTCGTTACCTTATCACTTAGACCACACTGCAGGTAAATCGTTCTACCTTTAAAAGCCCGGACCTCGGCACAGTGACATAAGTAACATTTTTATTGGTTCTTCTCCACTCCACGTTTAAAGAGTGTGAATAGTATATTTGCATCGGAAACTGCATACGCAATAAAGCTGGTATTTGTTGAATTATTTCTAAGAATTGGGTAGTTGACACCACTAACCAAAGATTTCAAGTCACAACTTCTCTAAAAAAGCACTTTTTTACTTATGAAAACCAATTAATTTTCAATTTCTTGTAAAATTAGATTTTTACTTACTTTAATATCAATAAATAGTTAATTCAGTAGGCCGATAAGTGACGTCACAGCGTGCTATTGCCATACAAAATCTATGGGAGAATCGCGTTTAGAATATATGTATACCACCACGCCTGTATTCCCCGAAGGGTTAGGCAGAGGTGTACCAATGTACACCCACAGTTCGCCGGTATATTTAGGTCCCATGTAATAGGGAGCGAGCCTATTGCCATTAACCGGGCACAAATCCAAACTCCGAGCTGCTACTGAGAATTTCATTGAGAAACCCAATAACACTTTTTGCTCCTGGGAATCGAACCCGGGACCCCTTGCACAGCAGTCGCACTTGCGACCACGAGACCAACGGGGCGTTTAGACAGTTTATAAAACGTATGTCATTTAATGGTGGTGTCAAAACAAAGGGCTCTACTTATACAGAGAAGGCATGGGGAGTGATTACCGATCACAAAGCGGATTGGCGATTTCGGACTCATATTAGTTATAAGTCTAGGTTTCCTCACAATGTGTTCTTTCATCGATGTCAGAGATGTCCAAGATAAACTTAGGAAGTACAAAAGAATTGTAAAAGTCACATAGGTACTTTCCCGGTGTCGAACTGCGACCTGCAAGAGAAGCGGGCGCTTTAACCACAGGGCTATTACAATAAATATAGAAATAAAAATTAGAGCTGTCGGTGTAAGTACACTAGTACACCTCTGCCTAACCCTTCGGGGAAAACTGGCGTGATGGTATGTTATGTAGAAATAAAAAAAACTTTTTTACAAAAAAAGACAACCGCCTTCAAAAACTAAAAAGAGAAAAATAACTTTAGCTTTGGAAGTCGGCGGCTTTGGTTCTGTTTGTTGTTTTGTATTGCCGCCGACTTCCAAAGCTAAAGTTATTTTTGTCTTTTTAGTTTTTGAAGGCGGTTGTCTTTTTTTGTAAAAAAGTTTTTTATTTCTCGCTTTTTAGTATCAATTTTTTTATCCAAATCCATGAAGGAACTGTCATGTCATGTAAATTAACATGACACCGGTAAAAAATGTCATAAGATAGCAGAATACGCGATTTCGTTTACTTAGATGAGAAATTTTCAAATATTACTGTAAGTATACATCTGTGTAACTCTTTCGAGTGTACAGGCGCGATGTTATGTTGTGTAATTGCGTAAACAATGCATATTTATGCGATAGCAGCAATCGCGGTTGATTTGCTGTAATTTTTTGAAGAGTTCCGTTGTCTGTCTCCGTAATCCATCATCAGATTTATATGAAATTTAAATGGAACCATTTGGGAAGGATAATCAAAATCGGTTTATAAACGACGAATCATAATATAATAAAAAGTCCCTATCTCAAAAACTACTACCGTTAAGGAGTACTGTAGTATCATCATCAGGACAGCAGCATCAGATGTTGACACCCTGAAGCATATACCTGAGTAAGACATGATTACGTAACAAAAACACCATACGAGCATACAATTTTCGGTGGTTGCCCTCGATTTCTCCTGGATTCCATCATCAGATCCTGGACTGGTGAAAATGGGACAACCTCAGAAGTGAAATCTATCCAACAAAAAAAAAAATTTGAAATCCGTCTATAATTGACGAAAATATCGGTGAACATACATAAAAAAAAAAAAAAAAAAAATATTATACATACAGACGAATTGAGAACCTCCTCCTTTTTTGAAGTCGGTTAAAAATAAGGACATTAGCTGCGCTAAGCGAACGTAATTTGGCGAGTTGCGAGACGCGAGTCGCGTTTTTTCTGTCACCCAATTTACATTCAACTGAAACTGACAACTCATTTTGCTAAGCCGTCTGACACAAATGGGATTATTGTTTGAAAAGGAATGCAGGGTAAATATCGCGATTCACGACTTACAGAACCATAGCAACTTATCATATTTTTAATTTATTTTCTCTGACATTAAATCACACCAAAAATTTACATTAAAGCTTGCCTACGTGTGTCCCTTTGTACGCTTAGATCTTTTAAAGTACGCCACGGATTTTAATGCAGTTTCATCGTCATCAACAGATAGAGTGATTCCAGAGGAAGGTTTATACGTATAAAACATCACTTTACGGCCAACGGGAGCGGAGCAGTAACTAAAGACGTAACTGAAGGTAGTCTTGTTAGATAGCTTTTGCAGAAAGGTTGCGTGCGCTGTACTCGTAACCGGCGTGCTTATATCACCAGATGTATGAACGTGGACGAGGCGAAAGGAGTATATAGGGATCGTAGCAGGTGGCGTTCTGTGGTTTCTGCCCACCCCCATCGGAAAAAGGCGTGAGTTTATGTATGTAAGTGAAGGTGGGTGACGCCACGAGTTATACAGCTAGTATATATATACCTTATTTAATAAGGTAGCATAGTTCAAATATAGAAATAGATCCAATCTCAATCCAAATATATAAATAATTACCTTGATATTCTTTGAACTAGCTCTTCAAAGATGTCTCGTACCTACATATCTGAGCAAATATAACTTATAATTGTAATTAAGACTCTTTGCTGTCCTTATGTTATTATTAGATAGGTACAGTCAAAAAGGTTAACTAACTAATTTTGAAATACAAAAGTAACTCATCATCATCATATAAGTAAGTAGTCATCGTATAAGTTTATCTTGGACATCACTGACATCGGTAACCATGTCAGAGGCCCTTGAGGCGGTTTAGAAACTCTTGACACTAGGGTGTTTGGGGTCGTTAGATCTTACTGCCCACACGATAAAGAAGAAGATCATCATATATTATTAGCCGCAATACGTCCAATACTGGACATAGGGACTGGTTGAAAGCGGCCCGCGTACAGCGTCTTCCTGCGGCCTTAATCAGGTCGTCCGTCCACGTCAAGTAACTATTAGTAGTATCTAATTATAAGCTACGTTTAATGGCACATAATAATTCATCTATGTTTTCTCTGTCAGTGAATTTGTAATTCTTGAAAGAAAACTGTCCTAAACAAAATACCGTAATATTAATAATTTGGGTGATCTGTAAATCGAATCTAGGATCCGATGGTCAGCAGTCTCACTTCTGATTAGTAACTACTCCTTTCATAATAACTTTAAAAAACTATTTATATTTCAGTGTTTACAGGCTAACATTATAGTAAGCTAAATATTATAATAAGCGTTCGCGTTTTACGATAAACACAGAACCATTGCTAACGCTGGATGCAGGCCGCTTTCAACTGGTACTTTTGAAAATCTATAAGGGAGGCCTATACCCAGCTAGATATGATGATGATGAAAAAACCATATAAACTGATTACCATTTACAATAAAGAAATGTGCATTAAAACGCAGCTATTTCAACAATACCTACAACCTAACTATAACAAGACAAAAAATAAACAAAATAATCTCCAACATAAAAAAATGAAGAGTTTAAATCTCCGGGCAGCGCAATCCCTGCAGTTTCTCAGTTAACAAATGAAAGCTTGGTACGCTTACTGAAATAGCCTGGCTGTTTATACGATAATAACTGTGCTGTTAAAACGTCGTTACTCAGTTTGTACAATTGCAATGTTTGCGCGGAATCGCTGGAAAAGACGAAGTTTTAAAGAGATTTTTATGAAAGAGCATTTTTTTTTGTAAATAAAAATGTTGAATGCAGATAAAGGGTTTCTTGCAACTTTATTGTGCAGATTGCTAGTTAGCGTTAATACTCTATTTTGCATTGCGACAGGGTTACGTAAAATGTTAGTAAAGGTTCTTTTACGCGGAAATCTAAAATTGCAGAATTACTTGTAATTTCAGATGGTTGGGTTATGTTGAGAGGATGCGCAGTACTTGTTACCGGCGTGCTTGTATGACCAGATGTATCAATGTGGATGAGGCGAAAGGAGTATGTAAGGATCGTAGCAGTTGGCGTTCTGTGGTTTCTGGCTTTCCCCATGGGAAAAAGGCGTGAGTTTATGTATGTTGTAATTTATTTTTTTATCTTGCCTGTAACATCCCACTGCTGACCAAAGACCTTCCCAAAATCCTTTGCCGATATAATTTTTATTACAATCCTGAAATTGCTGTAATGTGCAATAATTGCTTAAAACACCACATTAATCAAAGAGTTAAGCTAACTTACATAATTTTAAGCCAAACTACCAAACGGCAAAAACAGAAATGTACAAGAATTGCGCGATAGAGTTGCCCGTGTAAGCACTCGACGAAACTCATTTCAGTTCACACTATTTAATTAACTACTATGCGGTTGCCCAAAAACCCGCTATGTGCGGTCAGCAACGGGCAACCAAATAATTGCGTACGACCACTGGTATTAACCGCTGTTTAATGGCAATTGCTCAGTACAATAGCACCAGCTCCAACACGAACGACATCTCCAAGAAAAAAATATTTGTCGTCCCGCGAGCTGTCACCATCACGCCTGTATTCCCCGAAGGGTTAAGCAGAGGTGTATTAATGTACACCCACAGTTCGCCGGTATGTTTTTTTAGGTCCCATGTAATAGGGCCACCTGTCATCTCTTTTATCTTGCCATCATAAAAAGATGTTTTAATGCAGACGATTGAAAACCTTAATTTGAATGGCAAATTATTTGCTGTGTTAAAGCCTTGCTATTATTATTAAACAAGTTAACTTTTGATATTGCAAGAAATTAAGTAGTACAGGACCTTTGTCATAAGTGGTTTTAAATTTTATTCTGAATGCTATACAAACGGTGTATTTAAGGTTTAGATTTGCAAAGCAAGATAAAAATAATACACCAAACAATACAATTTAAAATAAATACATTGAACAAAATCTCTTGGATCTTTCAAGCTTCCTTGAGACAATATACAATTGGAAAGCGAAGACGGAACAATTGTATTCAATTAATTATATCGATAACTGAACTGAACTGATACTGAATATCGGCTGATTTGAATAACGATCTCTTGAACAGAAGGTAGATCCTATTTGAAAACGGGTTTTTGTATAAAATTGGAATATCTACACTATTATAATAAACCTGAGAACTGGTTTGGTTGTTGATTTGTTTAAGCTCGCTAATATATGGGACTTCCAGTGGGATTTTAAAAAAAAATTGTATATTATACCAGACTCATGAGGATTGAGTAGATAACATCACGATACAACAAACGGGAGCCGTTCAGTAACAAAACACGTAATTTAACGCGGCTGAAAAAAAAAACACACTCGGACGAACTCGTAGGTAGAAGCTAGATGTTTATAAAAGCCTTCTTTCTTGCCTTCAACCTTTCTTTTCATTTTAAAATTTACCTCTTAAGGGTCGGTACATATCTGACGGAAAATGCGTCGCGTATTATCGGTCGCGTAACGCCAAAACAGTTAAATAGATAATAAAACATTGAACCTTTCACACCTAACCGATGATGCGTTAGCGCGTCTACCTAAGAGCGACGATACGCTCGACGCATTTTCCGTCAGATATGAACTGTTAAAGTAATATAATGTTGAAGTGAAAACTTCTTTAGCCGCGTTTAGCAATTTTTTTGTAGGAGCAAATGTTATCGCGTCACCAACACGCTCAGCTCAAGATTTCAGTGGCAGTACCCAAGACTGGTTATTTTTTAGTTAGGTATTTATTTTATTTATTTATTGACACACCAACGACTTATTCACTAAATCATTACATTGTTATCTATTTAGCAGCTTTGCGGTGAATTCGTCACTTATAGGTGTGCACAGCACTTGTACAATCATTTAATCATAATAAAGAATTATAAAAAATACATTCAAAACATCATTACATCATTTAAATAGGGATACAAAACCGATTATAAATTAAAAATATAAAAATAACAAATAAAACAATAAATTAGAAGACATTATTAAAATTAAGAGAATAGATTAGAATTGTGGGTTAATTAATTAAATTAAATTAAAATGTACATTATTAAATACGTTAAAAGGAGTCACACAAATACACAAATTAACATTTTGAAACAGAAATAAACAAACAGATCGATCAAGAACTGAGGATGTGTCGTTTGAATTCATTCAGACTGTTCGAAAATATGTCCAAGTTATTAGTACGCGTGCTCAGCGTATAAACAGAAGGTAATGGTCTCGTTATCAGTTTTCTGCTTAATCCGGTCACTCAATCTGTCCAAGTCTCATAGCTAGTAGGTACTATTTGCAGGTTCTGTCCAATTCCGTCAGTGCCCATCCTGCTTAATAATCCCTTAGATGCCGTTTCCGGCACGTGTGCACAGGATGGTGTATTTCTAGGGGATCCGTTTTACTAGAGGAGTTACAGATTTGCATTCAAGCAATGCCAAATTGCTTCTTATCTCGAGTAGAAAAAATGTAACTCCTAAATAGCTCAGTAATATTTTTCCGTAAAAAAGAGTAAAAGGATGAAATTAATTTTGGCGTCGTTTACGCTTTTAAAGCACACGATGACACTTAGCGTCTCCGCACATTACCGATTTTTTACCCATTTCTGTCCGATTTTCTTCATCGGCAAGAAGAAACCTGTCAAAAATCGGCCCGATAATTGGGCCGGTGCGGAGACGCTTGAATAAAAAGAGATAGACTAATGGGTAAATGCTAAGTGATGTGTCTTTTTACACATCGTGTATATAGCAGGCCCAAAAGCTTATTGTATTCCATTACAAAAACGTAACCCCTTCTAAACAATCAAGTAAAATAAAGCGGAAATAAAAAAAAATCGGAAGCGAAATTCGTAATCCTTTTAAAATGAATGAATTAATGTAATAAAGCACGATCGCATGTATGCATAATAAATAAAAAGAACAAAGAATCCATTACTTACGCACACAAATTACAACGAACACACGAATTAAAGAGATTCCGATTAAAAGGATTCAGTTACAATACAAACAAGGGATTGAAAGCAAAACGTGTTTAGATAAAACCCGGCAAGTGTGTGTTGAGTCAGAAATAACGCTGATTCCGTAGGCGAATTATTAGTAGGTACATATTTCGACTGCTACACTAGAAATCTTAGGTTCGTTTCTCAGGTAAAGCAAAGTGTTAATGGTTCTATTAAATTCTCAGTTACAGCTCGGAGTTAGGATCTGTGCCCGGTTAATGGCAATAGGCTCGCCTTCTATTACATGGGACCTAAGCATACCAGCGGACTGTGGGTGTACATTGCTACATCTGTTCTTAACCCTTCGGAGAATTTACGTGTAATGATATGTGTGTTCGTATTTCATTTAGAATTCGGTTTCTTTCTTAATTTCGGTTTGACGAAAAATTTCTGTCGAAGTACCAGTCTCAGTGAAAGAACCGTTAAAATCAGTTTAACAGTTTAGGAGATTAGCCGGACCAAACAGATAAAAATTAAAAATACGTTTTTTGTTAATAAGAACCGCGCAAACATTTATATGCAGTTTAAGTTACTTTGGTATTACAAACAGACACTTCAATTTTATTTATTTCTATAGATTGTAGTATATCAAAGTTGGTGATGCAAATGCGCATGCCTTCTCTATATAAGGTGTTACCAAAATATCTGCCACGGATTTAATGGGAAGTAGTATTGTGTTTATAGATTACAATAGTAAAGATAAATTATTGATAATGTGTCATATTTTTATTAATTTGTGAACCGCGTTATGTAGGCTAGAGAAACATTGACTCTAGCCCAATGGGGCTAGAGTCAATGTTTATTAAATTACTTTATTTTCTCAAATTGAATTAACTATTCTGGGGTATGAAATTTCTTCACTATTGTAATCTTTAAACACAATACTACCTCCCATTAAATCCGTGGCAGATATTTTGGTAACACCTTATATAGGATGAGACTTATTGCCCTGCAGTGAGACAATAATAGGCTGTTGACTGTATGACACCAACACGTGTAGGCAAAGAACTACGGCTTGGTTTTTTCCTAAATAAAAACTGTTACTGTAATAGGTACGTTTTGTGGTTTTACATAAACAGAAACATTTTCCTGTTTCGCTACTGAACCCTAGAGGTTAAACGAAGCATTCCTTTTTTTAGCTCATAAGCCCTCGTAGATATTTTATTTCCTGACCCATAGGTATCTCTGGTCGGGTAAATCGAATGATGTCAAACAATTGTTTTAGAAGTAAATAGACCGGGGTTTTGTTATTTATGTAATTCTATTTTCAAATCATTTAGCGTTTATGAGAATTGTGATAAGGTCGCCCGCGAATATTTTGGGTAATTTAATTAGTGACCGATGCTTAAACACATGATTGTACCCTCGAGTGTCATTCTGAGTTCTGACAGTTAATAATTTCGACGCGGTCCTATAACAATAGTTCGACTAGTAATTGCTTCGACAAAGTCAAATCATTTATTTCAATTAGACCATTAAAAGGCACTTTTGTCACACAACTTCGACAGAACCCTTCTTAGACATGCAATTGTTTGGCAGGTCTCTATTTGGCCGGAACATACCTCCTAATACTGCATTGAAATGTGACAATAATAATTGAACTTCGGTTTATGGTTTAAGGTACAAAAACTTATTAATTTATTATCATGATAACACTTTCCTGAAGAATTAAAGGAGCTGCCCTTTGGAATAAGGAATTACATTCAATATTATTAATTTTTTCTCATGTAATTGACGTTCAAAAGTGCATGTTAATGGTCCAATTAAAATAAATGATTTGACTTTGACTTGGTCTTTTTCTTTCAAAACGCTTTTCCCTTTCAGGTGACTGGGTAGTCAAAAGCGTTCTGTACGGTTGATAAAACCGTAACCAAAAAAAATGATTACCGGTTATTATACCTAGGTAAGTTATATCATGGGTCTCAGATATAATAGACTTTAATGAAAAATCTTTCTTAGTTGAAGAAGCAGATAAAAATATCTATAGACTAAGTAATTAACGAAGCTACTGTTAAAATATAGGTAGCACTAAGTAATTAAAAAAATAACTAAGGATAAATAATCCTTTGAAGGAGATGTTCCCTCTCATAATTATTATTATTACCATTAGTAGTAGACTCACTTGTTTTTTTTATTCATTAGAAGCAGTTTGAAGCAGTATTATAAACTTTTTTTAATAATATTTTGCTTGTATAGAATTCCGAAAGTGCGTATTTATTTGTGATCTGTGTTGATTTTTTTTTCGCTGTATATCTTATTCAAATTAAATTTAAATGTTGGCAATGTAATTTCAATCTAATTTAATTCTAAATTTTGAAATTGTAAATACAACACAAAACATACAAAAGACCTTCGTACTGTACTCATGTTTTGCAAAATAAATATAATTCTATATTTATATATTTATTAAGTTGGAAATATTATTGTTTAAAATAAAATCTAATTATGGTATTCATTTCTATGGATTTATATTATTAATTAATATTTATAACCTTAAAATAAGATAACAAAAAAAAACTCAACTGAAAGTATGTCCAAAAGACTGGAAGCATTGCCACGTTGGATGGCATACTTTATAGCCTCTGGCCAAGATGGCCAGTCTTTGGTTCACAAGAAGTGTTAACAAACAAAAATATTAAATAAAAAAGATTGGACTGGCCATTTTCTTTTCAAATTTTATTTATTAAACAGAAACTTCCAATAAAATCGCAATCATGTTCATTGATCTTAGTATCATTTTCAGATGAAAGAAAAGAAATGAAAGAATGAAAGCCTTTTGAGCTCCAGTTGACTTAGTTTCAATTATTAAGAAAATGAAAGAGGTCACTGGTGTGTGAAAATGAAAATTGGTTCAAAAGGGACGAAGAAAAAAGTTCTTTATTAATTTTAAATTAAGGTATACTATTCTGCTAGGCAAAAGTGTACCCTATGGACTTCCATATCTTTAGCACGTAAAGCCGTTGGTCCTGCGCCTGATCTATCCCCGGTTGTGTTAGATTGTCATCCCATCGTATTATGAGAGTAAAGGCCTACGCAGAAGATGGCGTGGCATCGGAAGGAATTTGTCGATGCATCATTTTAAAGCTTAGCTATTAATGTCGTATATACTCGTAATATCGATACGTTTGAATATTCATTGGTAAAAATTTAAATCCCTTGCCATGCCGTCTCGGTGTGCATATGCCTTTAGGAAAGAGAGAGAGGAGCTGTGTTTGTGCACATACTTGTACACTTTAATATCTCCTACGGTCATGGCGGGTAATGCCCAAATCGATATTATTATTATAATCGCTCTTTCTGTTCCTTTCTTTGGCCAATCCGTAACGAATGAATCTAGGTCGTCGTGTCAGCGTTTCCGAAATCTACCTCAATGAAGGCGTTCGTCTTCAGGCACCCACTGCGCGCCAAACCTGATTAAAAAGTATTATGAAGACTTTTTGATTTACGCTTTGTAATAATGAGATCTCATTTTTAAGGTTCCGCAAACTAACGGGAATGGATCGTGAAAGGTAAGAAACGAGATCATGTTTCTAATAAATTAAGAGAGCAAGGTAGGTACATATAATCTACCCAATACGATGAGTAGGCACTTTCAAACCAAGCAAATCAGTCAGTTCTAATATTGAACCTGTATGTATTTACAATCTCAATGAATAATATTCTCCCAACTGTATGTCCCGGCGGCCAATCTCAATAGAGACTAAATACGCAGATATTATTACTATAACATCTCACAAGTGTGCGTGCAAACACACGTGCAGTGTCTCTTTCCTCACTTCCATGGACCGACGAGACGCCAATCCGATGAAACGGACGGCCGGGATAAAATCAGGTATGACCAACGGCTTGACGTAATGTCCTAGGCTCTCAGACAGCTACTGAAAAATTCCTGATGGAAAATCTTAATAACATTTTACCCGATTTGGGAATCAAACCGAAGTTTCCAACGCTCCCTAGCGACCACGAGACTAATGTACGATTTCCACCAACTGGGCGGAGTCGGAGCACATTTACGCAGTGCTAAAAAAAAATTAGCCTTGTACACAATAGTTAAGGTTCATGTTTGCATAGAATTTATACTGCTTGGAACGGCATACGCGCGGACCTAACCGATTTCCAGGAAGCCTAGAAGCTTTAATTTTCTGGAAATCTGAAAATCGTACATAATAGGGCAGTCAGATAACAGGGGTAGCACAACAAAGACCAACGTGACAAGCGGAGCAGTAAACACGCCAACACCCAAAGGCTATTAACACGACAAAACTTCCTGACTTGTCTTAATACAATTTCTGAAACACTCTCATTCTGAAGTTAACTCCACACAGTAATAAGTCAAATTTATTATCGTAGTCAGGTTTAAATTGTTTAATTAAATTGCTCGAAAGCTAATTATTCCGTCTTGAATTTGCAAATAAGATGCCTTGTTTGAAATCGGCAGGTGGGGGTTGGTTGGTATAACTTCAAATTGATGTTGGGGAATTAGGTCACGCAATTAGAGGGCTGTTTACAATATTCTAAGTAAATCCAATTGTAGCGAGAAAATAATAACTTTGATTAGCTTTTCTTTGATGATGAGAAATGGATTGTTTTTGTAAAGAATAGGAAAATGTTTATTGGGGTGGTAATCTTGGACTGGAAGATTTTTGAAGTGAAAACGTCTTTAGCGGCGTTGTGCACTTTTTTTGGAATGGGTAAAAAATGTTAAACTCTCGTCAGGACACGTGACCCTGATCGAAAATTCGTAAGCGGCGTTGTGCACTTGTTTTGGAATGGGTCAAAAATGTTAAACTCGCGTCAGGACACGTGACCTGATCGAAAATCTTACGAATTTATCGTACGATAACGATATGTACGATAGCGCAATAAAATGCACAACGTTAATATCCAAGTTTTCACTTCTGCCGGCACTCCCGGAGTGCAACCCGTCGTTTTTTTATTTATTCATGGTATGATGGTACGTCGTGATACGCAAACTCATACCCTACCCAACTTGCGAACTTATCTTATGTTAACTTATTAACTTATGAATTAAAAGAGTCACATTAGTATGTGACCTTTATAATTTATAAGTTTATTTTGCACAAGACTGACATACCTATGTAGGTGAAGGAAAATACGTCAGGTAACCTTGACTAATAATATTAGTCCTTAACACATTCACTGTAGGGTCAAAAATGTTAAAGGTCAAACCTCCACTTGCGTCAGGCACATGTGCTTGACATGGCAGCTAAAGGGTTAAAGAAGTTTTTGCTCTGCAGTGGGATAGTAACAGTAAGATATTTTTATTATTATCTTAAAAATTCTGCTAGCTGTATCTTGTACATCATAACGTTTTCATCTTCATATCAGCCACAGAACGTTCAGTGCTGGACATTGGCTTCCCCCATGAATTTACGAAAGGACAGGTTGCAAGCGGCCTGTTTCCTTTAACGTTTTAAGTTAAAGAAAAAATTACCTTCTTTCCTGAGATTAAAATTACCCATATTATCCCACAGAAAAGAGGGTAATCTTTCCCAAGAACGAACACTACTCAATATTCCCACTTATTGTGACAGTTTCTATAAAAACCCTACGCTAAATAGTGGATATTTTCCGGTCCTATTAATACTCCGGATGTTGCTAAGAGGGAGTTCCGGCCATACACCATTGTACCTCATTTGTCCATTGAGTATATTTTCCGCTTATATGAATAATAGGAAAATTTTACGGGCCACAAAATTCCATTAGCCGGACCGGACGTGGTCCAAATTGTTATTAAAAATGGCCTCTTGAAAGAAAATCCTTTGTGTCGTAAAAATAATGTGTAGTAACCATTTTCTTTAGAATTACAGGTACCTGTACTTTTTATTATAGTACCTATGTATGCCTAACCTATGAACTAAATGTGTTTAATATTATTACTACTAAATAAATTACCCAACAGTAATAGTCAAAGTCAAATCATTTATTTCAATTAGACCATTAAATGGCACTTTTGAACGTCATTACATGAAAATATCATTAATATTGAATCTAGTAAGTAAGTACAGAAAGGTAATACCTACCTAAAAAAGTAAATCTTAACTTCTAAACGAGGCTTGTGTTGTGTAATTAGGTAAAAATAATAATAACGGGAACCGATATTCACGCAAACAAAATCAGGGGCAATTTGTCTTCTTAATGACTGCCACAAGAAGATTCCCACAGACCAGAATGAATAACATTTTGAAAAGACACGTCTTTTCACAAATGTTAAATCACCATAATCTTCCTGCCCTCATCCCATTTTACTTGGGGTCGGCGTTTTCTTCTTCCATGCCAACTTGTCAATCGTCATACTATCACTGATTTCCTTCTCTTTCATATCATTCTTCACACACACAATCCATCCATCTTTTCTTTGGCCTCCCTCTTCCTCTACATCCATCCACATTTATATTCATAACTTTTTTGTTCACATGCGTCTCATCCCTCCTCTTCACATGTCCATACCAAGACACACAAATGTTAAATACGAAAGTAACATGATACTCAAAAGTGATTTGCTAAAGCTGAAGTTCATGAAATTACCGCCAGCACTAAAGTACTTAATTATGCTAAACCTAAAGGTAACAGTTTCAACATTCCTAGAGAACGATCGGAGCTCGAGTGGTCACGAGTTTGGATTAAAATAAAGTTTTAACGTTAGATGAACTGTCAAAGTGTTGGACGTTGCACTGAGTTCCACTGAAGTAAATATAAAGTTGGGGACTAATGAGAGCGAACAGGATTAATAGGATTAAGTAAAGTTGCATTTGCATGTATTCTAAATTATCGGAGAAGCAATTCTACTAAAACGATCGCAATCTATTCTCAGTCAAAAATACCTCTTATTTACCTGTATTTTTGACGTGAAACGTCTTCCAAAACAGTATAGGGGTAATTTGCTAAAACCGATGAGAAAAGAAACACGTCGCCTCGGCGAGGGCTACTGCTCCGTAACTACGTGTCGTACGCAATTAATTTATATGTCGTTGAATAGAGCAAAGTAGTCGTACTCAGATCAAGAATATGTGTGCATAGACGTTTCACGTTAACCCAACGGCTGTGTACCATGTCACAACCTTACCCGTTTTTTGAAGTGAAAACTTCTTTAGCGGCGTTGTGCACTTTTTTTGGAATGGGTAAAAATGTTAAACTCACGTCAGGACACGTGACCCTGATCGAAAATTCATAAGCGGCGTTGTGCACTTGTTTTGGAATGGGTAAAAAATGTTAAACTCGCGTCAGGACACGTGACCTGATCGAAAATCTTACGAATTTATTTAGCGTTTTCACTTTTGCCGGCACTCCTGGAGTGCAAACCCGTCGTTTTTTTTTTACTTTGTTTGTCGCTAAGATGAGATGGTGACTAGATGTTGAACGTTTTTAATTAGGAGAATTGGCCTTCAATGGTTTATACTTACAGTTGGAGTGCACTTTGTATTAATTAACTGTGAGTCTAGAGTCGCTAAACTTACGCCATGTAAGCATGGCTATATTTACTGTATGTTTGGCTTTATTGGATGTTGAGATTCAACAATATCCTGTAAGTATCTAGCAAAGGTACTCAAGATTATAAAGGTCAATAGGTCAATAAGGTCAATACAAAATGAAAAAGTGGTAAGAAACAAGCTAAAAAGGTGTTTATGTGTTTGAAAATTCTTTTACTAATAGGAAGGTACTAATGGTTTTATTTTATTATCAAAAATTGAAGAAACAAGAATATTTACGCGGGTAAAAGTGTAGCTAATACTTGAAAGAAGGCACAGTATTCAAGCTAACAAATACTTACCTTCTTATCTACATATTCCTCTATCCTTTCACAAAATTTCACCTAAGCCAAATGACATAGATCTAGCAACTCAAGGATCTTGGACCATTAGGTAAATTCTAGCGAAGAAAATAGATTCAGTGCTGAATTTCAATCATTATTAAGCGTCTAATGAGAAAGTCTCCATTTTGAAGAGATGGATGAAATTGCATTTATTTTGTCTCAAATTTAAAAGACTATGGAACTTAATGAAAAATTCATTTGAAGTATATGATACATACATACAATCACGCCTGCATTTCTCGAAGGGTTAGGCAGAGGTGTACCAATGTACACCCACAGTTCGCCGGTATGTTTTAGGTCCCAAGAACAAACAAAAGAATAAGAAGAAGTATATGATGATATTTTCTTTTTATGTTGTTTTTGAAGATCGATTATGCGATAACTTTCAATTATTATAAAAAAAAGACTTTAATTTGAAAAAGAAAATAGATAGACCCTTGAGCAACGAAGATTGATTGATTACCAGATTTTAATCATAAGCTAAAATGAGCTTTATTGTGAAGAAAATAAACCACTATTTTTCAATAACATTTTGTAGGTTTCTGAAGAACTTCTTTAACTAGTTGCCAAGTGAATTGAAAATGCAACGCCCATCGCTAGGAACAAAAACTAATACCAGCAGTGCTGCTGTGTGCTCAAGTATAAGGGTCAACGCCAACAGAGCAGTTTTAATTTAAATTGATTATCTCTAGACTTTTCTCAACTATATTGTGGTCGGCTTCGAGTCTAACCTAACCTAACAAGATGCAGCTGAATATCAGTATATTACATAAAGTGACTGCCTATCTTACCTTCATAACCCAGTCACTGGGAAACACCTTTGGTAAGACTCGTTATCAGACTTCCAGACTTCTAACTTTCCGGCCGTGACAACTGTTAAACATCTGTCGAATGACAGCCGCGATCAAAAGCAATCATGAATAATGAACCAAAAATATATGAGAAAAAAAGTCGAAAATTGATCGCAAGATGTAATATCACGCATTTATGTCTTAATTAGATATCTTAATGAAACAACGCAAATTTTAACTCTATATTTATTTCTTTTTAGTTCATTATTAATTCTTCGGAAACTGTCTGCACTAACGCAAGAGAACTTTCCTGAACAAACACGTTCCTTTGAAACAAGAACAGTTTCTTCAATATCCAGCTACAATATTCCTAGAAGCATTGCTATACAAGAATTCAAAATGTTGCAAAAGCACACTTTGTATACAAAGCCAACGTTACTGTAGGGAGATGAATGATGCAAGGGAACCTACTCGGGCGCAGCAGATATCAGAATATCGATGCAACCGGCCCGATGGACTCATGAATATATATTTAAAAACTTTGCTAGTGGGATCCGGAGGGAATTCATCAAATGATACACAAAAAATTGACGTTGAAGGGCAATGGGGAAGATCGGTGAACTGTTTTTTATGAAGTATCGTGATAAAAGCAACTGCTAAAAATCTCTTAATAATAAATGAATTGATTAGATACATCAAAATAATTTGATATGTAAAATGTAAAGAAAAAAATGTAATTCTCCAGGCCAATTCCGGGCACGGCGGCTAACCTTAATGCAGACTAGCCACGTACGCAGGAGATATTATAGTGCACAAGTGTGTGCGCAAACACAGGTGCACTCCCCCTTCCTTAACTCTCATAGCGCGATGGGATGGCAATCCGACACGACCGGAGAGAGATCAGGCGCAGGACCAACGGCTTTACGTGCTTTCCGAGACACGGGGGTATCACACCACCAACTTCCAAACTCAGGGCTGCTACTGAGACATTCCTAATGGAAAAAACCCAATAACACTTTTTGCCCGACCTGGAATTCGAACCCGGGATCCCTTGCTCAGCAGTAGCGCCTGCGACCACGAGACCAACGGGGCAGTAAATGTGTTAATGTCATATGCACAAGTGTATGCGTAAACACAGGTGCACTCCGTCTTCCCTTACTCTTATAGTCCGATGGAACAGCACAATCGAGAAGAGATCAGGTGCAGGACCAACGGCTTTACGTGCTTTCTGAAGTACGTGAGTGTCACATCACCAACTTCCAAACTCAGCGCTATTACTACGAAATTCTTAAAGGAAAACCCAATAACACTTTTTGCCCGACCTGGAAATCAAACTCAGGACCCCGCGCTCAGCAGTCGCGCTTGCGACCACGAGACAAACGAGGTATGAAACCAATCTATAACCAACCGCTGTCATTTTTTTCCCATTTCCATATCGTTCAAATGCATTATTTCTAAGGTGTTCATAATATTAATAACCACATAATTCACTATGCTGTGTGTTCATCATAACTCCACAAGTGAACGCTACGTACATAGTGTTAATTGAATTCAGTTTAAACGTCTCCCATCTGAGAAATTAGCGGCGTATTATGTTAGATGTTAGAAGTGTTTGTTTTAGAATGATATGAAATATAGACCGGTGTGAATACAGGTTGGGGAAATTATAGCCTAGATAAATATTATCCAAATAATGTAGGTAATCTAGGAGAGCTCTCTATGAAGGAGCTTTTCCGAGGTAGTAATATCACCATTTTTTAGGGCCCCGTACCCAAAAGGGTAAAACGGGACCCTATTACTAAGACTTCGCTGTCCGTCTGTTTGTCTGTCCGTCTGTCACCAGGCTGTATCTCATGAACCGTGATAGTTAGACAGTTGACATTTTCACAGATAATGTATTTCTGTTGACGTTATAAGAACAAATACAAAAAAAAAACAAATATTTAGGTGGGTCCCATACAAAAAAACGTGTTTTTGCCGTTTTCTGTAGATAATGTTACGGAATCCTTCGTGCGGGAGTCCGACTCGCACTTGGCCGGGTTTTTTTAAGCATGGGAAATCATCATGTATTTGCTTGCTACCTAGGTAGAGTGGAATGGAAATTTTATTATTGACGAAAATCCATCCGTGTTCCTCTTCATGCCCTTTGCGTTCAAGAGCCGCGGTGACTGTTTCGAACAAATTCCGCAACCCTGGCTAGTACTACCACCATGCCTACATATTTCTGCCATAAAGTAGGGTTGCTGTGTTCTGGAAATAGGGTTATAGACACCATCAATCAACTGACTTACTTTTTATTAACTGTTAAAACGCGATTATCTCATTAATTTTGCACGGCAATAACAAATTGTGATGTCACTTATTTGCCAATTGTCTATTTACTAAAACTCCAACACCATCATACCATCACGACTATATTCCACGAAAAGTTAGGTAGAGGTGTACTAATGTACACACAAGTTTCGCTGGTATGTGTAGGTGCCATGTAATAAGGGACAAGCTTATTACCATTAACCGGGCACAAATCCTAACTCCGAGCTGTTACTTAAAATTTCATAGAAAAACCTTATAACACTTTTTGCTCGACCTGAGAATCGAACCTCTACGTAGCAGTCGCGATTAGGACCACGAGACAGTAAAAAATCCAATACTACACTTTTGAAAATGAATCGACCTTTTAGCGCTGAAATGAAGTATCTCTTTAGTGAACTTATGTTTTGGAATTATTCGTGTCATAATAAATACCCAATTTTCATTTGTTTCATTTTATCTCTATATCTCCAAGAACCATTTCGAGCGGGATCCACGACAGTTGAATCATTTTCTTAGGATTTGTTGCGCTGCATTGTCGCGACGGTTTCTGCTATTGGTAGAAGATATTGGATAACAAGATTTGCAGTTACAATTTTATTCCAATAGATGAAAACAACAAGAACAAAAAAGCAAAAGTTTAAGTATTCTTTTTGAGTAAACGTTGTCTACGAATTTATTTCTGTATCAAACACTTTAAGGTAATCTTACATACACAAACCAGACCCGGAATAACTAAAAGGTATCGAACCCAAGTCAAGTCAGTCTTGACATGTCATCGCTCAGCTGGCGCGCCATCGTTCTCTCTAATTAGTATCGTCCATACTGATATTATGAGTGCAAAAGTAACTATGTCTGTTTGTCTGTTACGCTTTCACAACAAAACCACTGAACCTATTGTGATGAAATTTAATACGGGTAAAGCCTGAACCCCAAGAAAGGACATAGGTCACTTTTTATTGCGCGGTTTCGTGTACGTCCGCGATAACCGACATTTGCGAGGATGTAGTTGCAGTTAGCGGCTAGCTATAGCTACTTACATACATAAACTCACGCCTTTTTCCCATGGGGGTAGGCAGAAACCACAGAACGCCACCTGCTACGATCCTTACATACCATTCATACATCTCGCCATACAAGCACGCCGGTTACGAGTACTGCGCACCTGCTACAGCAGCACACACATGCACAGCACGCACATAGCATGCATGCATGCATGCATGCATGTATAGCTACTTACATATTTTTATTCCTTAAGCTTAAAGTAAAAACAAAACAAAACTATAAAGGCCAAAGCAGATTAACAATTTTTAGATACGGCGGCGGTCAGCAATTATCTCTGACGCGAATCAAACTTCCAAAAAGCCATTAAATCGCTAATTGCTGCTGCTAAAAATAGCCAAACTGTTTTAGCCCTTATCACATCGTATTATAACTCCCTCCCTGATATTTCAGTAGAGCGTCGCGTCGACTTACAGGATGCGATCCATCTTGGCTTCTTCGCTTCTTGACTATATTTAGAAAGGTCGATACTTAGGTTATGACCTCTGACTATAGTTGTATTCGATGTGACAGACTTAGTTTATCGCCTGGAGTTTCTTATACACGGTTACTTTTACATCGTTCTGGAACTGAAACTCAGGAACTCCGGTCGAGTAATAGTTATTATTGGCGTCTTATTTTAAGACGTGTCAAAGAAGTTGGTTATAATGCATCACTTTTTTTGTCATTCGAGTTAAATATTGGTAGCGTTTCTGTCTGATCGATGAATGGATTTTTCAATAGCTACCGTTTCACATGTGTAGCCGAACGTCGATAAGGTTTACATACACGTATGCATTGAGTACAAGGAAGCGTTAATTCGAGTTCCCACTACGGCGCAAATAAAATTTGTTATTTATTGAAAATAAGTATGCTAATAGTTTCTGTTAATATGATAGAGCTTATGGTTTTTGGTTTCAGATCGATGAAAAAGTAAGCGTGTATAAGTGCTATCGGGTTTTTTTACTTTAAGAAGGAAGTTTTTCAATATACTTGTGCGTTGGTACTTAGCAAGTTCTGAGTGGGATATGCTCATTGATAAAGTTCTTCAGTCTTTCATGATCAATTTTCTTTGTGAAATATTGTTACTTGGTATTGAATAAATTGTTACTTTTTCAATTATGGGTTTTAGGTGAATGCAAATAAAAGAGGAAATAAATAAACCGATTATATTCGGGTTACAAAAGTAAATAAATATGACAAACAGCTACATTAGCACTCTCGCGTTTATATTCAATACCAGTGAAAGGTAGTTACCTAGTTGTTAAATTATAGTTGTTTGAAGGTGGTTGTCCTTTAACTACACACCTACTCCTTCAGGCTAAAGTCTGAAGGAGTTCAATACATGTTACGATGAACGTAGTCCATAAGGCCTATTGTAGTTTTCTTTTTATTATAGCAATAATAAATAAAAGATTAAAGTTGTCTCTGTGATATTTTTACTCAAATATTCCGTAATTTTTTTGCTTAATAATATTAAACTAAAATAAACCCTAATATAGAGAACACGAAACGTAATAATATTGTGTTATAATTTGTAGTTATTTATTTAGAGCCAATTAATACAACGAATACACAATTGTAGGCCATTAAGAAACGTATAAATTAATATGAATTCAACCAAATTACTGGCATAAACAGTTTCGTATAATTATTCCTTTATTAAGGAACTTTCGTTGTTAGTAGGTACAAAATGTTTATGAGTTTTGGTAATATTTAAATACTATAAAACAATGTAATTACTTCTAGGTCAAGTAGTACTAAACCCCTTGGAAAATATTTAATGCAAAATGAACTTTATGGCCCCGAACTTAGAATATACAAAGAAGGATATGCATTTTCATTTTACGCCCCATTGACTTTTGTTAAATATAATAACGGTCATAAGTTTTTAAGGTCGATCCTGTATAAATTACTTTTGTTAATTAAAATAGTTGACCAAAATGGAGTCTTTAATGGTTGTAGAGACATTGAAGAAGAGTCATAAAATGCAATAGTTAGCCAAGTGTTTAGCGATGGCACTTTAATGCAATGTGTTCGCGACGGTACTTGAATGAAAACTTCGAAGGCGCGACGCATTATTTTGTGAAAGGTGGTCTGAGTGCGAGTTGCTAGTGTAGGTATAAAAACTCGCATTGGCAACTCGTACTTATGGAAAATGTGTATAGAATAATTATGTTTTCAAGAATTGTCACCAGACGGCGCTATTTCAGTTTCAGTAAGAGTTAAACTTTACGCTAACGCAATCGATTTTAGACAAAAAATAAGTTTTTACGAAGGAGCTTCGAACTTTGTAATATGCCTACTACTGCTATACTGCACTACTACTGTAAAACTGATTACTGCTGTTGTTTTTAGGTACTGTCAACTGTTTATTCGAGAATTCCATAAAACATTTTAGATTATGTTTATTTCATTTTTATAGGTATGGCAAAGTATACTCAGCCATGAGTGTAAATTTCTATCAGCAAAAAACTTTTTTGTAATCGAAGTAGGTCATACAGAGATTAATTGCCTCTTACAAACAAACTTTACCTCTATATACTATTAGTATAAAATTCAAATTTCATAAACCATTCCACATCCTTCAATTCCAAGCCACCATATAATATATGACCATTTTTTCAGTTTATTATTTCTGTCTGGGCAATAGATTGCGCCAGAATTTTCCGCGAAACAAATATTAGTTCGCGTGTTCTCTTATAATATGGAAAATGTTGGTGTTATCAATCATAATACATTGAAATGGCTTTATATTGTCTGCTGCCATTTGTACATCGTTTAGGCCAAATTCGTTGCGTTATTGTTTGTATGTGTGTGTGTGTTTGTGTATTTTGTATCGAAAAACACACACATATTAGTGGAAATTGTAAAGAGAATAGTGGGCCCATTTTTCTCAGCTATTAGCCTTCCCTTTTTATACTAATTGTTATAAATAGGTGACTACCTCGTTAGCCTAGTGGTCTAGTTGGGTTATTATTGGGTTTTTCTATGAAATTCTCAGTAGCAGCTCGGAGTTAGTGTTTGTGCCCGGTTAATGGCAATAGGCGCGCCCCCTATTACATGGGACTTACACATACCAGCGAACTGTGGGTTTACATTGGTACACTTTTACCTAACCCTTCGGGTAATACAGGCGTGATGGTATGTAATTATAGTAAACAGGTCAAGGTTGCAAGTTTTTTTGTATTATTTTTGTTTGTCGTAGGTAATTTCTGGAAGTATTGATCTGATTACAGAAATTATTTCACAGATAGAATGCTACACTATCGCCGAGTATGAAACATTGGGTGGAATTGCAATCTCAAAGTCAGTTTACCAAAGGAGATGGCTAAATGGAAGTATAGAGCACTGCCTCATGTACCAGGTACCATGTATAAATATGGTACCTAGCACAATGTAATGCTGAATGGCTAAATATTAGTATTTCTTGTAAAAAAGTTTCAGATACTTTTTGGGAATAATATAATGGTAAAATAATATTGCCTAAAAAGGAAAAAAGGTGTATTTGACAGTATATAATTTTCTTCAATTGACACTTTCGAAAAATAATAAAACGAAAATGAGGTTGTATATTTATAAGCGAATGTTTGTGATGACAAGTTTTCTTTTTTTTTTAGATACTTTATTATGTTTAATAGTTCACGAAAGTGCTAGGAAAATATTAAACACTACATAATTCATGAATGTTTTTTTAAATATTATGAGGTTATGTAAGATTCATATACATTCCAGAATGTATCTGGCCCGGGGGCAGTCATTTAGCCATCACCGAGGGTTTCTTATGCCACCCTTTGGGTACGAAACCCAAAAAAAATCACACACCTAGATATAGCATCGTACCTTATAATAAAACAACCCAGAGCTCAATAAATTATTATCTTTTAGCATTGAAACCCAGTAATATATTCACGTGTAACCATAAAATACCTTACATTTCCCCCAACAAACCAATAAATTCGACGGAACAAAAGACCTTTTCAATATTTATAAGCCAGTAGTGAATATCGTAACAAATGTGTGACTTTAGGAACAAAAACTTGGCTTGTCTATATTTTATATAATAATAATATTATTTAAAGCTGAAGAGTATGTTTGTTCGTTTGTTTTTTTGTTTGAACGCGCTTATTTTCGGAGTTACTAGTCCGATTCTGAAAATTCCTTCGGTAATAGGAAACTACCTTATCCTTGACTGCTATAGGTCATATTTTACTATGAAAGAATTTTGGGATAGGTACATAAGAAAAATTACGAGGGCAAAATCTCGGGTCAAAGCTAGTTACTTAGTTACAAATAAACTTTGTAAAATAGATACCGAATTTTGGCAACTGAAATCTTGGCTTTAGATTAAAACAAAGCCTAAAGCCAAGAGTTTTAGTCGCCAAAATGAATTAATAGATACAATCAAAATCATGTGTATTGAAGATTTCATTATTTAGTTTGGAAGAATTAATTAAACGCATATAGCCATAGCCAGGCACGGTAGCCAAAGTTTCAATTGTATACGTAAAAAAAAAAACACAAATATTATGGAGGCTCAATCTAAACTCCTTACAACCAAAATTGAACTCATTCAATAATCACTAGCTTAGTTGCCTTCTTGAATTCGAAGATGCAAAACTCCACCTTGTATATAGTTCAGAAAACATTGTATTATGAAAGGTGTAGGAGCTCGAGATTACACATGCACTGCATCTCGATTTAAGACACGAATCGCATCATATGACATGCCTCAGGGACTACCAGCTGATATTTTCAAATTGAAAATACTATATTACAGACACGGTAGGTTGCGTGGCTGAACGGTTGTCTGTTGCGCTACTTGTCGAAGGTTCGATTTCCACACGTAACAATCAACTGTATCATGTCCTTGTCTATAATATAAAAATGAATCGCAAAATGTGTTGGTAAGCGCATAACTCGAAAACAACTGGACCGATTTGGCTGATTCTTTTTTTAAAATATTCCTTGAAGTACGAGGATGGTTCTTAAGGAGAGAAATATTCTAAAAAAAAAAAAAAAAACCTGAAAAAGTCTAAAAACAACAATTTTCTATACTCCCATACAAAAGATTTGTGATAATACTTATAATGTCGGTAGGGGTAGGGTAGGGGTAGGGTAGGGTAGGGGTAGGGTAGGGTTAGGGTAGGGGTAGGGGTAGGGTAGGGGTAGGGTAGGGGTAGGATAGGGGTAGGGTAGGGGTAGGGTAGGGGTAGGGTAGGGGTAGGGTAGGGTAGGGGTAGGGTAGGGGTAGGGTAGGGGTAGGGTAGGGGTAGGGTAGGGGTAGGGTAGGGGTAGGGTAGGGGTAGGGTAGGGGTAGGGTAGGGGTAGGGTAGGGGTAGGGTACGGTAGGGTAGGGGTAGGGTAGGGTAAGGGTAGGGTAGGGTAGGGGAGGGGTAGGGTAGGGTAGGGGTAGGGTACGGGTAGGATACCACGCGAACGAAGTCGTGGCGGGTCAGCTAGTAATAAATATAAGTCTGAAATCGCCAATCCGTCTTGAGCAAGAGTTTATGCTCGTGCCTTCTCTGAATGAGAAGAGGGCCTTTTCCCTGCAGTGAGACAATAATAAGCTAGTACTATTTTATATAATACTGTGGTCTCTTATAAATGAAGGATTACACCGTCATAATACTTTTGTTGTATTGTTATTATGTCATGATTTGTGTATATTTTTTGTTGGAGATCCTAAATGAATAAATAAATAAATATAAAACAGCGAAAAAGTCGCACATATTCAATTAGTTTCACGTAATTAAATTAATTTGTGAGAGTATGTAGGATGGTTCATTTTGGTAGAACTAAGCCTAATTAGGAAGCTTGATTACAGAATTCTCATAAATAGTCAGAACGTTAAGTGGCAAATAATTACGTGTTGATGACAAAAAACTCACTAAGTACACAAGACATTGTGCTTTCACAGTTCCCTCAAAGCCAAACGTGCTAGTATAATTAGGATAATGCTAGTTAAAGAAATTCCAAGTTTCCAGCAAGTATTAACAAGTTTCAGTTGTTCTTAGAAGTCCTATTAGCCTTTCAAACTTTACCTTCTTGTACCAGCAGAGAACATTTTAAATTAACTTAGAAGCAAAAGGCTCTAACTGAAAGATAAATACCAGGTACTTGATAAACTTAGATGATTGACGTACCGCAAATCCCTTCTGAATATATGCTGCCAATCCATTAGGATCTCGTCCAGATAAAAATATTTATGTATAAATGTATATAATTTTAAAGCGGTTCGGAGATAAAATTGGCAGAAGATTAAATTCGATCGGTTTTATAACTGAATATAGAGTAAATGTAAAAAAAAAGTTGTTGTTGTTGAATGTTTTTGTTGCTGTTGTTGTTGAATGTTTTTGCTGTAGTCGATATGTAAATGTATGTGTTGTATTTCTTTTTTCTGTTTTTCTTTCCCTTTATGTATTTATTTTCTCTTTATGTTTTTCTTTTTTTTCTGCCAAAAATATTGCCAACTATGTTAAGAGCGAGTTCCAGTCTAACAGGTTACAACTGAATACATTATTTACCTGGATATTTTTAACTGGCACTATATGTACTCCATAAACTTAAGACGAGACTTAAGAACTAGCCTTCTATTGTTTACTTGCCCATTATCGCGAGGATAGTAGTTAGGATTGGTGGAGATGAATGGCAAGGGACTAAAACGCGATACAAGTAAAAAAATACTTTTTAAGTCCGGACACGGAATATAATTTACACTTGCTGAGCTGTGAAAAAGCTTATAGGTTTATAATTTAATTTTTCGTGCTTAGTTACATATACAGTTTTGGTGTTAGGTTTTCAAAATTTTGATTTTCAGCCATCAAGATGAGAAATCATCAAATGTCTTCTTCCGCTTTGTGTGAAGCAAAAGGGAGTGTCAGTCGCTTACTGACTAAAAACTCTTTCGAACAAATTCCGCCACTATCAATGCCAAACAGCTAGTCGTTTAAGCGTGAAAGAATAACTAACATCCGTCCATCCATCTATCCTCACAAACTTTCGCATGTATAATATTAGTAATAATAGGATAATAGGATAATCATACATAATTTATGTTCAAGTACCAAGACTCATAAGTCATAATGTTGCTACCAAATTATTTACAAACTACGTTTCTAAAACAAAACACAAAAAAGCTACATTTTACTTAACATTATAAAAGAAACAGAGAATAAAAAACGTAAAGATATTATGAACAATGCAGACAGAATATTCGAAAATTAACTTGCAGAGAACGTTCAAGAATAAGAAGCAAATTATGAACGACCTGACATTGTTCTCGTTTGAATTGAAGAACGCTCGCAGTATGTTGAAGACAGAGAAATATTATTATGCCATATATTTCCAGCATTGTAGATACCCGTGTACTATCAAGACATAAGTCGTACTTTACTGCGTTTTGTGTTGGATTTTGTAACTGTATTTAATGATAACTGAAGGGTTTGTTGAACTATTAAGGTATATGTTAGAACTAGGTAATGTAGGTTTAATAGGATAAAGAACAATTGGAGTTAGTTCTACCTAATTAAACTTACCTACGTTAAAAAATCCTTTAAATTTCTTAGTTTTGGATGTACCTGTGGACAGTAAATAACACATTTGGCATATAAGTTTCAAATAATTCATTTAATGTATGAGGTTGGGGAAATAACTCTTTTTGCAACACTAAGCTCCAACCCATCTATACTTCTATCTACCTGTACTAAAGCTGAAAAGGATTTTTTGTTTGTTTGAACGAAATTAAATCAGAAAATATTGGTCCGATTAAAATAATATTAATATCGACGAATTTTTTAGGCTAACACCAAGCTACGCCACACAAGAGCGGAGCAGTTGGAAACCAAAGACGGGGTCCTGTTATAAAACCTATTGAGAGAGAAGAATTTTGTTACAAAGTGAAACATGTTGATATTGTCAACAATGCAACAGATGCCGTCAACAAAATGGAAGCTGTTCTAGTTAATGTCCGGGGACCATTAATTAAACAAGTTGGTCCGGCAAGGACTTCATATAACTTTGACGCTCTAGACTCGCTCGACCGACAGTAGTTCATCAGGTGTCCATTTTGAACGAGGTATATTATATGGAACTTTAATACTTTTACACCAGAATTTATATTTGCTTGAAGTAGTTTAGAATTTTTCATGTTGTTGTTTTTCATTTTTTCATTTGTACAACATATTTACAGCTAATTTGGTTTTCTTTTTGTTGCTAAAGTCAACATTAAATCATTTATTTTAATAACACATAACATACTTACGTATATATCACATAGCCATTAAATTACATAACCATTCTATAAGTAATTGACGTAATATATAAATCTATCAAATGCACCACATAAATACACTGAAATGGCAAAAAAGCCAAATCGAATGTTTTCAAGTCATGAAACAACAGAGTTATTACATTTCAGTAAACTTATGAAAAATGCCTTCGCATATTAAAAAAGAAACCGAAGCATTGCAAGCATTAAGAATCCATATAGAGTTACCTAATACATCTAAAATAATCTTGATCCCTGAAGGCCCAGCACAAACGTACGAAGTTAAATTTTTTGTGTCATTGAATGGCAAACAATCCAACAGCCCATCGGACGTTAAGTCACCGCTCTGCCCATAGACATGTGCTATAATGTCACAAACTTGAAATGTCACAAATGCCTGTAAATACACTGGCACCTATAACTCTTCAAACCGGGTTACAGCGACGCTGCTTTGAGGCAAAAGCAGGTATGGTGGTAGAACTTTACATAACTTAAATTCGATTGATTTTTAAATTGGGAATGCTGGTTTCGCACGTTACGCTTAAAGACTATTTGTGTTTATTGTGCTTGTCGTATAAAATGTATAATACAGTCATTTTTAATTCCAAAATCCATATGACCAAATTGACTTGAATAGAATTCTTTTGTAAATGCTCTCGTGCTAGGCCTACAGATTACAAAATATTATCAAATTGCCGATAGTACTTCACAATATTTTTAACTTTCCACCCGATATAGCCATTGAGGCGAATAAGTAATAATAATAATAATATCATTGTAAAGCCATGTAAGGGGCCTCTGCGAGTTGGCTTCGGCTCCTCGTACGCCTTCCAAAGGCCCGGGACCCTAGGGTCCCGAGATAAGTTACCAAATAAAAATAATAATAATAATAATTAGTCTTTTGTCAGGTGGAAATAAGGTGCGCGCCTTCAACGGGTGGGTCATGCCGGTATTGATGTACTCTTTCGGCATACTTAAATGGACTCAAACGGAACTCGACGCCCTGGATAGGAGAGTCCGTACATTGTTAACGGCATATCGGATGCATCACCCGCGGTCATCGGTGATGAGACTGTATATTCCGCGGAAGTGTGGAGGTCGTGGCTTTTTAAATGCTAAGTCTCTCCACAACCGCGAGATATGCAGTCTCAGGGAATATTTCCTTGAAGCCGACGTGGGGATGCACCGAGATGTTGTGGCAGTGGATAAGGGCCTCACCCCGCTCTCCTTGGCTAAAGAGAACTGGCGCAAACCAGTAGTGCTGGAGACTAAAGATCGCGAGGAGGTATGGCAGAGTAAGGAGCTTCACGGACGCTTTTTCCGGGCCTTACATGGGCCCGATGTAGATTTCTTAGCGTCCGTATCCTGGCTGCGCTTCGGTGACCTATTTGGGGAAACCGAGGGTTTTGTCTGTGCAATTATGGACGAAGTTATCATGACGAATAACTACCGGAGATTTATTGTGAAGGATGGCACGGTTGACATTTGTCGGGGATGCCACCGGCCGGGGGAATCAATCCGCCACATTATCTCTGGGTGTTCTCGTCTAGCTAACGAAGAGTACTTGCATAGGCACAACCTTGTAGCCAGGATCATCCATCAGCAACTTGCTCTGAAATACCGCCTTGTAGAATCGGAAGTACCGTACTATAGGTATGTGCCCGACCCAGTTCTCGAAAATAGCCATGTCACATTGTACTGGGACCGATCCATCATCACTGACAGGACTATTGTAGCCAATAAGCCTGATATAGTGGTGGTGGATCGCTTAGAGAAGCGCGCAATGATTGTTGACATAACAGTCCCACATGACGTGAACCTCGTGAAGGCCGAGAATGATAAGAAGATCAAGTATCTTGACTTGGCTCGCGAGGTTGTCGACATGTGGGATGTGGACTCAGCGATCATTGTGCCGATAGTCGTTTCAGCCAATGGCTTAATTGCCAAGAGCCTCGACCAACATCTTAGGAGGCTCTCGTTGGGCAGCTGGATCAAGGGCTTGATTCAGAAAGCGGTTCTCCTAGACACGGCGCGTATCGTTAGGAGATTCCTTTCTCAGGAGCCCTGACTACCGGTGGCTTGGACCCTGTTCCCGACGCCGGTGGGCTACTATTTTTTATATTTTTAAATGTTTTTATATTTTTTATACTAATATTTAAAAATGTAATTTATATGTGTATTTGAAGAATAAATGAAATAATAATAATAATAATTTATTCAAATAAAAATGTTTACAATAAGTGTACATAAAACCAAACAGATAAAAAGATTTCCCATAAAATTACAGTGCCTAAAAATTAACTAAAACTAAATAATTATAGGAGCAAGTATCGATAGTTCGGAATTGCAATGTTAGGTAGCGACCCGCCCGAGCTAGGTTAATTTAAACCTGTGTTTCAGGCCATCACATTGCAATCCAATTACATTGGGATAGTAAGTTTTAAATTAAGAGTATAACTACGAGAATAAGCTTACAAACATTAATACCTAAAACTATGAAATTATACAAAAGTAAACACTTACGAAGGTATCAAATAACATCATGACAAAAATTTCTAATAGTTGTTCTGTGTCTGTGTAATTATTGGCGTACCGTAAGCACATTACAAGATGTGTGAAGCGGGTGCGTGGGAAATCGAAAAGGGCGAAATGTGGCCACCTTTAGAATTACTCTTTGAGCACGCTCTAATGGAAGTAAGTTTGTTTTGGCCGCACCGCCCGCGCCCCAAGAAGTTATGCAATATGTAAGAATGGATTGACACAAAGCTAAATAGACCTGATTAATTAATTTAAAGTCGGCTATGTTCCGTAAGTTTTTAAAAACATGCATTAATTTGCGCACTCTCATACACAATAAATCGATATGTTTACGGAAGTTTAGATTTGTGTCAATGGTGATACCTAGATACTTTACATGGTCAGCTCTAACTAGAGTAGGGCAAGAACATGCAGTGTCAGCATACGTGCAACAATTATGTACGTGAATGTTTAGATTCGTAAGCGGTATGTTAGTATTTCTCAATGTAAATAAAATATAATTCGTTTTATCTGTATTTAATGTTAGGAGATTATTACGATAAGTATATCTAACAAACGATTTTTTAAGCCGAACATTTGTATTTGAAAAGTTCGGTATTCGTGCTACGTCGCACACTGGTCATATTGATATTATCTCAACCTTCAATAATTCATTCAATGGTAAGATTGATTTTAAAACATTCGAATGTTTTATTTTGATACGATACAGAAGCTTTGCCTAAGTGTCTTGATTATCGTTTTGGCTTAAATGACTTATCCGGGCTCGGTTTCCAAGAGTTAAGGGCATGTCTCGAAAACAACCAATAGGATACCACAATTGCGTTTAGGCTAAACGGTGAGATGTAAAAATAACTCAAGCCGATTGTTGGTGGGTAATAAGAAAGAGCTATGATGAAACAACTGTTTTAAATGAGTTAATAACTTTTTAATTCACTTAAAACACTTTCAAACCGTTTGATTATAAACCCTTGAAATAAACTTTGATCAAATAAACCCTTTACACAAGTTCTTAGAGACCCGGCTGGTACGATTATAGAAGTATTAATATTTCAAAGGTTGCTGTATTTATATTTACTTTGTAACACGATATAAGTTAAGATAAATGTTTCGAGAAATGTTGAGAGGGATATTAAATTGCTTCGTTTACTTTGTTAACAAACAATTCAGTCAACCGTGTGTACCTATTTATAACTTAACAAATCAGCTGTCTGTGTTACTTCATACACGTTTTGCATACTTTTTTCTTTCTTTTTTATATATTTTTATTTCTTTATATCATTATTATATGCCAAATAAGCCAACGGTCCATCTGATGTTAAATGGTCACCGCTGTCTATACACATCTGCAATTCCAGATGCAAATGCGTTGCTATCCCAGAGACTAGGTTGTAATGTCTCATGTACCTGTAATTACTCCGGCACCCATACCCTTCAAACCGGAAATTTTGAAAATAATTGTGTTTATTATCAAAACACATCCGATTACCAAAACAATTTACTTCGAATCCACAGCTGCCTTAAATCTGCCTACGTTTTGCTTTAACAAGAGCATTTGACACACCTACACACCACTTCCTCATATCCATAATCACAGATATTACGCTGTTCCCTTCCAATACCATCACGCCCACAAAACAGACACCGCTGTTTAAACTGTAGCGATATTCCACTGTTATTGTATCACGTAGCCTTTTATGATGTCCCAAAACATTGCTGGGGTCCCCCAGGGAGGTATAATGGGACCTTTAGCGAGTACACTCGTAAGCAAGCCATAATCTTCGCGCACAAATTACTGTCGACCCGTTTTGTAGGTGTAGAATATGCCTAAAAAGATTGCTTCGATCGGAGATATTGTTTGAACGGTGTTTGGTGTGTTGTTTGTACTTACTTTTAAGCAATTTTCCTTTTTGTTTGTTCTAGAGATTTTATCGGAAATCGTGGTTTAATTTTAATCTCACGTGAACCTACGCAGTAACGCTTTGTTTGTTAAAAAGAGTGGCCCTAAGCTAATTGTTTCATTATGATACTCAGATATTAAATAAAGTCTAGGATTTCAATCATACATATTTAAATTCAGTCGAAATAAATTAAGTGGCCAAAAAAACCGCAGACGATTTAAAAATTCAATTTCACACCATTACGTAAAATGCTGTAGACAGCACATTATAATTTTATAGGCACAATGAATCTAACATAATATCATCCTCTTTTATCAAAGTTATAATTCGCAAAAGTTATTCACTGAGTTAAATGGTTCATATGTATGTAACAAAAAGGTTCTTTTTGCGAAAAAAAGGTCGCGGCCTTTGAAATGGGAATTATAAAATAGTTTGAAATTGTATTTTCAAATATTCCGAATGGAAACATTTGTTTTACAATTTGCTGTTTTAGACATATTATGTAATTATAATAATACGGGTATTTAAATTAAAATTAGAACAGGTTTCACAAAGCAAACTTTTTCTTGTACTTTCGTTTTTCCTCATTATGGTGGGTCCACACAATACAGACTTTTGTCTGTACAGATATCTGCACAGACTATAAAGTCTGAGTAAAAATTTTTACTCAGCGGTCTTTACCAAATGTCTGTGCAGAATTTTCATCAGTTCAGACTTCGATTTTAATGAATAAATTAAGTAATTCAATAATCATGAGTTTTGCTCCGACAATCGTACAGACATGTACGCAGACTTCCGACTTTTCTGATACACCGACATTTGTCTGTACTGATTTGTTGTACAGACAAAATTCTATAGAAGTCTGTGTTAAGTCTGTGTCGTGTGGGGTCC
Source organism: Caradrina clavipalpis (assembly GCA_932526535.1). NCBI lineage: Eukaryota > Metazoa > Arthropoda > Insecta > Lepidoptera > Noctuidae > Caradrina > Caradrina clavipalpis. The sequence goes on from OW052098.1 coordinate 13,441,637, forward strand.
ACCATTAGTTACTTTGACCGACGAGTATAAATGTAGACAGCCTGTAATCTAAACTAATATTATAAAGAGGTTGTTCTGTTTGTATGTTTGAAAGAAAGATTTTTTGCAATCGGACCAGCACTTCCAGAGGTAGCCTCTGGAAGTGCTGGTCCGATTGCAAAAAATCTTTTACAGATATAAACCTACACTAATCAAATAATGGACATAATTCGCAATAAATAAAAGAATATATAAATATAGGAATATTTCTTTATTCCTAATAAAGGTCGCCGGAAGACGCTGGATGCAGGTCGCTTCCAACCGGTATATGTGGAGATCTAAAGGGGAGGCCTATGCTCAGCAGTGGACGTCCTATGGCTGAGATGATGATGATGATGATGACTATAATTCGCAACTTTTTTGTTGTTGAATATAGGTATTGCTATTAGTGTTTTTTTTTTTTTTTTTTTTTTTTTTTTTTATAGACGGGAAATCATCAAATAACTTCCCCCGCCCTGGGCGGGGCGGGAGGGAGTGTCAGACTTTTACTGACTAAAACCCGTCTATGTTCCTTCATGTGCCCTTTGCGTTCCGGGGGCGCGGTATCTCTTTCGAACAACCCGCAGCCCCGGCAGGCATCGGCCCTCAGTGGCCCCATCCAATTTTGCTGACATCTCTTTAAGGCGCGCGTGGAACACGAACGCGCCGTCGACACGGCCTGTCGCTAGTGAACGTACGGACGGTGAGCTACCCATTGCTCACCGTCCACAGACCCGCGTCTACGGTGGCCGGGAGTCGTCACGTGGCTCCCGACGCCCGGATCGTCTACCGCGGCGGCCGCTGGGACGGGGGACCCTCCTTTCTCTCTCCCGTCCCGCCGCCTCCTTCTCTAGCATTACAGTTTCGCAGAAGGAGGCGACTGCTTCCCATTCCCCCTCGCTCCGGACCATGGCCTGAACCAGTGCCGGACGCGAGAGGGCGCCGCCGCCGATGGCCGCCTCGAGGACTCGGCGGTGCTCAGCCCAAGCAGGGCACACCGCCAAAGTATGCTCCACCGTGTCCTCGGGGCGATCCTCACAATGGTGACATCCGGGCGTTTCCTCCCGCCCGATGAGGTGCAGGAACCTCCCGAAACATCCGTGTCCGGTGAGGACCTGCGTCAGGCGGTAGGTGAGGGCGCCGTGGCGCCGCTCCAGCCACTCCTCAAAGAGGGGACTTACCGCCTCAATCGAGGCGTGCCCTGCACGAGGCTGCGACAGTCGCTCTCTCCATGTCGCCATGAGATCGAGCCGGAGTTCCGTCCGCTGGGCGGCAATTTGCCGCGGCAGCGGAGTTTCCCCCCGGCCCAGTGCCTCCGCGCGCCACTCGTGTAGGCGCGCGAGGACCAGCGCCTCCAGATCCCATGGCGGCAATCCGGCAAGGAGGCTCGCTGCCTCGCCGGAGATCGTGCGGTATCCGCGGATGACCCTTATGGCGATCACCCGCTGGGACGCGTTCAGGTAGTGGGCGGCAAGCCGCCTCAAGCCCCGCGCCCACACCGGGGCCCCGTAAAGGGCCATCGAACGCACGACCCCGGCGTAGAGCCTCCGGCAGGAGGCGTTTGGCCCCCTCAAATTGGGCAAGAGCCGCTTAAGAGCGGCCGACGCCCGTGCCAACTTGGGAGCCAAACGTCGGAAATGTTCCACGAAGTTCCATCGGCTGTCGAGGACAAGTCCCAGGTACTTCATCGTCGACATTGCTATTAGTGTAACATATACACTACTGCCGGGTACCTTCCAGTATATAATATTTTATCGTATATACACGCGGACCAAAAACGGACGCCAAAAGAAAAAAGACAAAATGGTTTGTATATGTAAAGGGTAATCTCTTGATCTGATTACAAAAATTCTGTCACTGATGAAAAACTACATTGTTGCTAAGTGGCAAAGGCTATTTTAAGTATACCATCATCACGCCTGTATTCCCCGAAGGGTTAGGCAGAGGTGTACCAATGTACACCCACAGTTCGTCGGTATATTTAGGTCCCATGTAATAGGGGGCGAGCCTATTGCCATTAACCGGACACAAATCCAAACTCCGAGCTGCTACTGAGAATTTCATAGAAAAACCCAATAACTCTTTTTGCTCGACCCGGGAATCGAACCCAGGACCTCTAGCGTAGCAGTCGCGCTCAGGACCACTAGGGCAACGAGGCTATTTTATGGTGCCAATAATAGGCTTTTACGCTGACGAAACAAATATTAAATACGAGCTGCTGCCCGCATTTTCATCTGCGTCAAAGTAAATATATTATCAGACGGGAACCGTAATTTTCACATTTATAACAGTAGTAAGATACCCACAAACCAGTAATTTACAGGTAGAATTTCTTACCACAACCTCTCATCATAATTCACCTTACAAAGGATTACTTGAATATAGCCGAGTCTTACTTACACTTTAAACAATTCCCTTTCCAGCATATCCGACCCAAAATACATAAGACAAACAGTAAATATTACTTCAAAGGCTTAATTCAGACAAAGACTACATAGTATTCATTTACAAGTAATTTCGTTCAAACAATTATTAGCTTTAAGTTTGGAACCTGAGATAATCCTTGACACTGAAGCTTAGTGCTGAATTTAGCGAAATTTGTATGCTAATTTGTAAAGTAAATTGATATCAAAGTTTGCGATGAAACTTATGGTGTTCGGCTTTTATATGAGGTGGAATATTATCACTGTTTTGTTTTAAAAGGTTGGTAGAACTGGAAAAAAGTTGCTCGAAGTAATTAAAACCGTCTTTTGAGGTTAAGCGTCTCTGCTTTTTTTTTTTAGAGATGGTAAAATCATCAAATGACCCCCCCCCCCCCTCCCCGTCCTGGGCGGGGCGGGAGGGAGTGTCAGACTTTTACTGACTAAAAACCATCTATGTTCCTTCATGTGCCCTTTGCGTTCCGGGGGCGCGGTATCTCTTTCGAACAACCCGCAGAAGCGTCTCTGCTTGCGACTGATTTTTTAAACGATTATCGGACCGATTTTTGACAGCCTTCTCCATCGGAGAGAAGCTTAGTTACTTGCTTAATTAATATGGGGTGATAGTTGTCACTGCATCATTCTGCCCGCGGCTTAGTTAATATATTAACCCACGGTCACCGTACATTAAAGAGTCAATTTCATCTAGATCCGGTCAGCCGCTCTGAAGAAACATCCATCCAAACTTTCACATTTATAATACATAGCACTTTTTTATTTTAAGACGGGAAATCATCAAATAACTCCCCCGCCCGGGGCGGGGCGGGAGGGAGTGTCAGACTTTTACTGACTAAAACCCGTCTATGTTCCTTCATGTGCCCTTTGCGTTCCGGGGACGCGGTATGTCTTTCGAACAACCCGCAGCCCCGGCAGGCAATACATAGTAGTAAGGTACACATTTGTGCTAACATAAATCTTCTTAGCAATGAAATGTAAATAGTAGAGTAATAACTTCTATGAAGGAAGCCGTTATGAAATCTAACGTTATAACTTTATGCAAATAGACGTATGTGTAGCTGTGATAAGCATTTAATAACTTAATATAAACTAATAGATATGGCTTGTAATTATGTTGCGGGGCTTTATTGAATAAATCATTTTCAAAGTGTTATTAGGTTTCATAAGTCTGTTAAATAAACAGTATGGTTTTACCAAGAGTTCAAAATATATATTATAAGTTTGTGCTTATAAAATAGCAATAGTGGTGGTATTTCGTAATAGCCGTGATATGGTTTATGATGTTGTCAAAAAAGGTATATTAAGTAAGTAATAAAATTAAATAACGACTCCAGGTCAATAATTAATTAAGACCAGTTTTTTTATTGTTTATGTTAGGCAGTATTTCAGAATACACCACTTTCAAAGAACCTAATTGCCCCTTTGCGTATGCGGTAGGCAGTGTCGTATGGCTATAATCATCTTGTGCTTGCCTATACTCTGGGTATAGGTGAGGTTTTTGTATTCGGTATATCCATCTTGCCCTCAAGAAGAAAAAGAAGAAGAAGAAAGAAAAGAAAGAAGAAGTTTGAATTCGGTTAAAAATCACAAACCAAAAATTAAAAAAATATAAATATTATGGTTTCGAGTTGGGAATCACTACCATTTTATGGTGTACGTTTTGCAGTTAAATACCAACAAATATTACTGCTACAACTTCAGACTTGCTACAGATAATAAGGCGCTTTTATTAACAGTAGTCCAAGATCCTTTTAAAACTAAGATTCCTTTAAACAAGCCCTTCCCGTACATAAAAAAAAAGAATACAATAAAAGTAACTGCGAAGAAAGGGAAATTGAATATATGGAAATTCCATCCCAAAGGTTCGCTTAAACAGAAAACGGTTATGCTAATTTTACCATATACGAGGTATTCTGATAACGGTTGACGTTGCATACACCATGAAGTAAATACGTAATGGATTTAAAACGATTTTTGAACCTGTATTGTCCCTATGTTGGGATAAGGTCTCCCTAACCTTCCACTTACCCCTATACGTTGCCTTCTCTCATCATTAGTACCTATTTCTGCCGCAAAGTAGTATTGCTGTTTTTTGGTTTGAAGGGTAGGGGTGCCGATGTAATTAAAGGCACATGAGACATTTCAACTTTGAACTCTGGGATGGCAAAGCACTTGCAAAGCCTCTGGTATTGCAGATGTTGTCTATAGGTAGCGGTGACCACTTAACAGGTGGATCGTTGACTTGCTTGCCATCCAATTTAGCGTATCTGTCTTTATTCATTCTGCATACATGGCCTGCCCAATCTAATTTCAGCCTTCGCCAATTCCTGTTTTGGAGTGTGTCGTGGTATTGCATATTCGGTTAAAATGCTACAAATGAGTTTTGGTTTCGTTGGTAATGATAAATCGTGATGCAGTGTCTTTGTAAAGAGATTATCTGAACGGATAGGGCCCATGCAGATACGTTTCAATTTTAATCTGATCTGAATCCTACACAGCGCGCGTGAACCTGCACTTTAAACAAACACAAAGCTGATGAGTCGTACATGCTGTGTGATGATAGATAACGTAGATATTGAAGACCATTCAGCCTAAATATCATAGTTACTGGCAATTATGAGTCTCTTTTTTTTTTAACACGCTTAATATTAGGTCGACGTGTATGTAACTATGTAATGGAATCTAAGGCAACTAACTTAACCCTCTTTCAAGGGTCGTAGCATAATGAAACTTGGCAGCTGTATGTAGTTCTGATGACAATACAATAATATGGCACTGTCGAACTGATGTGACGATGGAGCCGGAAGATATGAACTGGAACTTCATGATGCAAAATCGTATCATAGCTGTTTTGGATTTCTTAGAAAAGTCTTGTAATAAACTTTGACCACAATAAGCTTTCAATGTCTGATGATGAAGCCGGAAAATAGGCACTGGCATTCCATGATGGAATATCGTGTCATAGGCACTGGCCCATATGAAACTAAGTTATTAAACATAGGATAGCTTAAATTAAAAAAAAAACACATAACTACTCAAAGTCAAAGTCAAAGTCAAATCATTTATTTCAATTAGGCCCTTAAAAGGCACTTTTGAACGTCATTACATAAAAAAAAACATTAATATTGAATCTAGTTGCCCATTCCAAAAGGTAGTTTCGTATGGAGAAGAACGGGCAAGAAACTCCATACATACTCTTTTAAAAAACAATGTATTACAATAAGTTGTATAGTTACATTCATTCCATAAGAAAAAAAATATAAATGTCAAAACGATCAATCAAAAAAATAAAAAAATAAAAGTCACTCAAAGTACTACAATACGTACTCAGTGCTACAAATTAGAAATGAAAGCTAAGCTACTGGGTTAAGACTTCTGCCTCTCCTGAATAAGGTTGTCGATAGGTACAGAACCCATAAAAAATTTCAGCAAGAAGAGAAGTTGCAATTGTCTATAATAATACCAGTCTATTATTGTTATTGCTACTGCTTGCAGTAATGTCGCACAGACACGTGATACATTTCACCTTTGTCTCTAGCATCGCCACGCATTTGCAAGGCCAAGATGTCCATAGGTAGCGTCACCACTTAAAATAAAGTGGGCCGTCGGTTTAATTGCTATCCAATGAAATCAAAATAGGCCTCTTCTCTTACAGAGAAGGCGCGAGCATTGATCACCGCGCTTACTCCAGGTGGATTTTCGATTTATTTATAAGTCTGCGGCTACCTTACGATTTCCTCGTGCCCCAATTTCAGTGACGCCCAAGATAAACTTAGAAATTAGGTAAGTACATATGAATTGAATTGCACATTAATTCCGTTCCCAAAGACAAACCGTGAAAACGGTTTTGTGGGGCATGGTTTCTAAGTTGTAATTTTTTGTTTTTGTATTAATAAATAAATAGTAATATTTGCACGGTATCGAACGCTAAACCTAAAGCATAAGAGGCGGGCGCTAAAACCAATTTGCCGCCACGACGTTTGTTTTTGATGTCAGAGAATAAATTCATATTTTATTCTATATAGTTGTTGCTTGCGGTTTCACCCGCATTCTAGGAGATATAAATTATACACCCAGACAAAAAGAACAAAGTAACCTAACCATGACATTGTTCCATTCTTTGTCATATTTTCCAGTACAAAAATACGTGCTACAAACTAAATATTTAATTCATTTATCAGTCTTTTCGTTCCTCCATATTTCGTTTGTGTAAAGAAAAACGCAAACCGCACTACAATGAAATATTATTATGGCATTCAGTGAATAACTATAAAAGCGTGCATTAAAATTCTGCTTCCCCGCAACGTTTCGTTATTTATATAGTTTTAAAAACCATTTTAAAATGTAAACACGTTTTGCATTTTGAGATAAAAGGCTATTGTAAAACGATTTGTGTTATTAAAGAGGCTTTTATGCTTTTAGGACAAGTGGTATTATAATGTAGTACAGCGATTCATTCAGGCTACAGAAAGAAAAACCAATCAAATGTGAGTCTGCCTCGCCCACGAAGGGTTCCGTGCTGTACCATAAAACACGTTTCTTGTATGAGGACCCCTTTGATAGTTAATTTTATTTCATTTTCATTATTTGTTGTTTTAGCGGCCATTGATAACATAATCTGTGAAAATTTTAAGAGACTGTTTATTAGGGTTCAAAAGATACTTAGTAATACCCCTTGGGTTTAAAACCTTAAAATGTTTATTCTTTAATTTAATCATAAGCGTTCCTTCTTCCTTTGTAGATAAAGCGTAGCGAACCGTGGGCACAAATTAAGTCAACAACTTTAATGATGGCTACCACATAATTTAACTTTCTTTTCCGTTGCTTTTTTCTTTCATCTCTTCATTATTAGATTACGTCTTTTAAGATTATTTTGTGGGAAAAAAAAACCATAATATTTAAACCTTTTTAACAGATTCTGAATTTGAGAAAGTACTTCAGATGCACTTTAAAGTTTGTGTAATCACCTTTATTAGCCCCTTAAAAAGAAGGTGCCATAAAATTTACTTCGGGAGTATATTAAAAACAAAATAAAAAAAAGAAAATAGTCGAAGTTTCGCTCCATAAAATTGCGAGGTAACGTGACTCTAGGGGCCCAATGTTAATAAATTCTAATCCCAGAATAATTATAATTTAAATCTAGAATACAAAAACATCTGGGAACAGACAAGACAAACTGGGAAAGCCCAAGCTATTTAATGTTACAAATAAAAAAGATAAAAAAGAATTCTGTAAAGAAGATAAACTTTCTCAATGAACTGTTTGTTGTTTTCAGGCAGTACGAAATAAAATTCAAATTTAGAATTGAGGTTGTTTATAATGAGGCTGTAACATTGAGTTTGTATTTTTTTTCTGATGTTACAAAGGACTAAAGATGTACATTACTTTTTTTGCCGTCATTATTTTTTTTAGGTTAAAATTCTATTGTTACCTCTGTTATAATTGCTACTATAATATGAAACAGACGAGACGTTTTTTTGACGTGAAAACTTCTTTAGCGGACGTTGTACAGTCGGTTGTCAACATTATCTGACCCACCCTAAACACAATCGAAATTGGACCTTCTGCCTATGATAATAAGGTTTAATTTCAATTTATATGAGGTTATCAGTCAAGTGCTCGAGAACTGAGAATGACAAATACAATAATAATACACACACGCAAATTTGATCTTTATCACGTTAGCATTGGGTTAAATCTTATAACAACTTGTTATAATATAATAAGTGTAATAGCTTATTTTAATGAGTTCGGTCAAGTAACTCTGGTCTCGTGGTTTGTGTATAACACTGAGAGTGACAAGTTGCGAGATCAAATCCTGCGACGAAGATATTGTTTTGCTTTCAATTTAGAATTTATTCTAAAAGTATTTCTTGTATTATTGTAAAGAATTATAGACGGATAATCTTCAAATATAAAGTTTCTAAAATGGTAATATTTCGGCATAACTTGTAATAAGTGGGTAGTTGAAAAATAAATATTTGTATTCATTGTAAAACTGGTATTCAAATACTACTAACTAAGGGTATGCAGTGACAACGCGCAAACATATTTTACCTTGCCTTACTAAATTGCAAAAACAACTTCTCTTTACAATTTATTTTTGTCTATTTTATAGGTAGTTTTTTTATTATCATGTCATTATTATTTAATCACTCCATTATGATTAAATAATAATGAAGGGATAAAATACAAAATAATCTATTTGCACTAGGATAAGGTTGGCTGCTTGTGCTGTGCAAGAATAAACTTTATTAAAGTATACTATATGGTTTAAATTCTTTAGTCTTGTGGTCACTAATCGTTGTTTACGTTCGAAATCAAGTTTAACCTAAATATAGCTTCTGCTCAGGTGTTTCTTTTTTAATTATTTTATTATACTTTTTTTACAGTTCTTTAATGGAAAACGCATAGAAATAAAACTAAACAATTGCAAATTTAAAATGTTTATTATTTCATTAAAACACTTAGGTAAGATAAAGTAAGTAAATGCTCACATATTTCCAAATTAATATACAATATATCAGCCCTACTTATAAAGCAGTCTCAAATATTTGAGAAACAGTTAAACATAAATCAGTGACTGATCAGCAAAAATCTCACTTATAAACGTTAATCAGCGTTGACAAGTTGTTGAGCAACAGCTCAAATCTAAACAGCGGCGACCCGTTGTTTAAGTCTGGTTCAAGATGGCGGATTTCAATCAGCTGAGACGATTACATTGACATGTCGATTTGACGTTATGTTATTGTGACGAGGTTGACATTAGTGTCTCGTAAATATAATTTGTGAAATTTATATAATATTATAAATAAGCAATAATGGAGTTGTACAGTATACCCCGCGATTTTCAAAATGACGTGGCAGAGCTGAGATACTTTGCGACTCCACGAAGACGAAGGAGGAAGATTTATAAAGTGCGGATTAAACCGCACTTTATAAAGAGATCTCTGCTAGATCTTTCCGACTCTGAATTTCGGCTGCGATACCGCTTCTCGAAAGCAAACATGAGCCGAATTGTCAGTATTGTGGGGAGCGATTTGCAGGCGGACACCCGAGGTGGTGGTATACCCGTGGAGCTGCAAGTCATGGCCGTGTTACGATACTGGAGCCGTCACGAGGTACGTACTAATATTTTGATACATTTTTAAGCATGTATGTGCCATGCCAGATAGTAACAGATTCATTTACTTACAGATTCAGGAGGATTGTGCCGACATACATGGTATGAGCCAACAGACTCTGTCACGTTTGCGGTTTGTGTCGCAAAGTGGCGATTGCGCTGGCATCCAAAAGTCCACGTAACATTAAAATGCCAGCCAACTTAAATGAGGAAAGCAAGGCGATTCAAGCCTTCCAACAGATTTGTGGCTTTCGGCACATAAGTGGTGCCATTGACTGTACACACATTAAAATTAGAAAGGTTGGTGGTGATGAGGGTCAGTATCACATCAACAGAAAGGGGCATTTTTCTATAAACACCCAAGTAAGTTTCTTGATACTTTTTTTATACCAACTAAAATATGTAGGCCTTAACATAGACAGGGTCAAAAATCAAACATGCAATTTTAAACCCTTTCATGCCCTGACTTTCACATACATATTAAAGACATATTATAGTGCTTCCATACTATTCCTCAGCTTAGCCTATCAACACAAAGCTATTTAAATAAAAATTGTTTTAAGGTGGTGTGTGATGCTGACCTTAAAATCTGTGACATTGTGGCACACTGGAGAGGCAGTACACACGATGCCAGGATTTTTCGGGAAAGCTCCATCAAACGACGGTTTGAAGAAAATGAGTTTGTGGGGAAGCTGATTGGTGACAGTGGCTACCCCTGCACCCCTTATTTATTGACACCAGTGCTAAGGCCCCAGACTGAAGCAGAGCGACGCTACAACAACAGCCATATTATTACTCGGAACGTTGTGGAAAGATGTTTTGGGGTGTGGAAACAACGGTTTCGCATTCTTCAGGGGGTCATGAGGGGTTCTTACACGACAATAAAAATCACCATTATTGCTTGTGCTGTTCTGCATAATTTAGCGATTCTTTTTAATGAAGAACAAGGTATGTACCAGTGCTAGTTTAATTAAAAATACAATATTTTCTCTATAACATATATTTTTATTTATTTATTCAAACCAGTCAACCAAAGGTGGTGAAGAGTTGATATGGCAGGTTCGACAGGAGTAATACAAAAAATTAAAACAAAAAAAAGACTTAATGCAAGAAAGAGATAAAGTAATTGTAAACAAGTAACATTTTTACAGTTTAGCTTCATATTATGCTGTGTGTACAATTAAAAGATACGACTTTCTTCTTTACAGATGCAGCACAAGAACCAGCGTTGGTAATTGAGCAACCAGAAGACGAAACTCACGCAATCCCAGACGATAATGTCGCACACATATCTAGAGACGCCTTCATTCAAACTTATTTTAATAATTAATCTACATTTTTTTTTACATTAAAGCCTATACATATAAATCACAGCCTTTATTTTAATTGACTTTAAAAATAAATTAATACTTAGTTTAAAAAACACAAAAAAAACACGCTTTAGCTTTTTATCGTGGTCAAAGTTCATTACAAGACCTTTCTAACAAGTCCAAACACGGCTATGATACGGTAGTTCATCATGGAATGCTAGTGCCTATCTTCCGGCTTCATCATCGGACCTTGAAACTTAATCATGGTCAACGTTCATTACAAGACCTTTCTAACAAGTCCAAACACGGCTGTGATACGATCATCCATCATGAAGTTCCAGTTGCAGTGGCAGACTATGAGGCGGTCGACCGCCTCCAGTCATATTTCTGGCTCTTCTATAAGAAAACTCAGTTCTTTTTGCACGATTTTTCATATTACGCCATTGCGTTAGCAGTAATTGTGGCATGTCCCGTTTGGTGGGGCTGACTTTAAAGCTGAAAGCTTTAAAGCTGAAAGCATTAAAGCTTAAAGTAATAAGTACATATGAGATACGTATGCAAATGAAGAACTTTACAAAAATAAAAACAGCCAAAACCAACCTAGACAAAACCTCCTCCCAAGCCACTTTTTTGGCGCTATTGGCAATCGTCGTGGTCCCTTTATTTTCAATAATTGCCACCCGCTCGAGAACCAGCTTCCTGAACATAATCTAAAACAGCCTTTCATGTTAAACGTGCAATATTGAAAATATCATTTACGTACTTACAGAATAATTTTATTGACCACTTCACAATTAATTAATGATGTATTAGTAACCTTTTCCTGTACACTCCAGTTGATGGAGCGCGCTCTTTTTGTTGGGGGCTCCATCTGCTCCATGTTTATGTATGTTGTTATTTAATAAATACTTTAAACTTTAATATTATTTTAAGATTGTTGAAAATTTTTGAACACAAGGCGGCAATCGACAACAAATAAATGTCATTTGTTAAAGTCAACTTCAAAATTTTGACACTTGACCATGATCAGTTCCACAGAGTACATCATATATATACGGGATCAGTTCGTTCGATTTCGTTCTTTAGTCGGATAATTTGGTCATGCTCTATGCTGACCGTCTAAGTGTTGACAGATTAAAATAGTGTTTCATCTTTCAACGACCGTTCACCTGAGATACCATTGAAAGTGGTTTATAAGTAAAAAAAAGTTGATCATTACTTAAGGACTTAAGAGTTACTCAATTGAGAGGTAGCTGATTAGTAATCAGCGGTATTTTTATAAGTAAGGCTGTATATGAGGATGCCATAATCAAATCTAACCATTTATAAACATTAAAAAATGCATGTTTATGCTTGAAAGTTGGTTATCGAGAAAATTAATTCATCTGTGAAATGCTTTACAGATTTATAGCTGCCTATTATACGTAGTGAATAAACATGTCATTTAAATAGAAAAAAACTATTTATAACAATAACATCACCACGTAATTGGCAACATTTTAATGGTTTAACAATCTATCCATTGAGCATTTACTTACATGGTGTGTTTAAAAATATCCTAGATTAATTAGTAGCGGAGTGATGGCGCACCGTTCCTTGTTACGTTCATCTTTGTTCGATTTAAATGTTTTTTTTTCATCAGTGAAGAGCACAACATTTTCTTCTCAATTAAAATTTAAATATTCGTGGGCAAAACGGACCCTTCTTCTTCGCGATGAGCAGGTGTCAATGCTATTTTCTGTGCCGGTTTATAATTCCTTATTCCAGCAGCGTGTAAATGCCTTCTCACTGTTTCCACTGAAATATCGTGTTTTATTGCGGTTACACTAATGGGCAATCGCATTCGGGACTATACTTGATGTTTTTTGCCCCTGGACGAATCCGCTGAATATTTACTTTGTCTCCATAACGTCTTAGCTACAGTCGTATTTCTCTAAAACAAAAAAAAACATTTTTGGAACTGTTTATGTAACTTGTAAGGAGTGAATGTAATAGTAAAATAGCCAACTACGCGTTCATTAATCACAATCAATTAAATAAAATAGGTATAAAAAAACACTTACTGCTATATTAAGACGACGACCAATCTCTCTAATTCCAACATTCTGCTCATGTAAAAATATGATTTTATGTTTGGTATAATCATTAAGCAGCGACATGATGCTTTATTACACCAAATTGCTTAAAAATACTTAACGAGTTATGCGAAACGATTTACAAATATGTGTGCGCAGTCAATGCTAATAGGCGTAGTGTAACTTTTGTCACTTAAGTAGACGAATTTATTATTACCTCACGAAACAAATATATGTGAACTTAAACTTTTTTAATTTACCCACTACAAGATAAGTTATTAGGCGTAAATCATATTGGTCGTTCTTTAATAATGCAAACAATATTGTAGAAATGAAATCAAATTAAAAAAGAAACTGATAACAGGTGGACTGTGTTTTCGAACCCACATGTTGTTCCTCGCCAATCCAACATCAAACCGCCAAGCCACAAGAACTTGTTAAGACTCCACGAAATTAAAGATTGGCTTCTAATTATGTAGGGAGACTTAAAATATTTTTAACTTTAATGTCAACGAGACAATGATTAAAATAGCTTAACAAAATGATATAATGCCGGTGGCTCCGACAACGTTGGGTGGGTTTATGCGTGTCTGTATTTATCGATAAATTGAAATTAAACCTTATTTTCATAGGCAGAGGGTCCAATTTCGGTTGTGTTTAGGGTGGGTCAGATAATGTTGACAACAGACTGTACACTTTTTTTGTAATGGGTAAAAAAATTTAAACTCGCTTCAGGACACGTGACCTGATCGAAAATCTAACGAATTTATAAAAAAAAATAAACAAATCAATAAATAAATAAATATTGTATTATACCACATAAATGATAGTACTTTTATACTGATAATTAAAGCAATTCGTGCAAAATTATTCCTTAACCATTCCAAAATATCAAAAATGCACAACGTTAATATTCAAGTTTTCACTTCTGCCGGCACTCCCGGAGTGCAACCCGTCGTTTTTTTTAATATAAATAGACGTACCATTGTAATAAAAATCACATAATCAAAAGCAAATAGCATAATCCTTATATTTATGGTTCTGTCATGTTTAAAGGAAGACTGAAAGGCGTCTAAGAAAAGGAATTTATATGGCAACACCGGGACAACGCCCTAGAAAAACCGACCCTGACCATATTGGTGACGTTCTTCAGAAAAGTCGAGTGTGCAGTTCTCGTAACTGGCGTGCTTGTATGAAAGTGGAGAAGGCAAAAGGAAGGATCGTAGGAGGTACCGTTTTAGTAGCTTATCCCCACGGGAAAGAGGCGTGAGTTTATGTTACACTAGCTTCTGCCCGCGACTTCGTTCGCGTGGCTTTATTCATCCACCTTAAGTTACGTTTTTTAATACTGCTTCACTCCCGTAAGTAGTAGCGTGATGTTATATAGCCTATAACCTTCCTCGATAAATGGGCTATCCAACAAAAAAAGAATTTTTCAAATCGGTGCAGGAGTTACTGAGTTATGCGCGTACATACAAACAAACAAACAATCAGACAAAAATTCCAAAAACTATAATTTTGGATTCAGTATGATGTATTTGACAAGTAGCAATCACTTTTCGAAAAAAATATTGAATGTACAGAATTGGTCTCGTTACGATTTTATTATATGTATAGATAAACTCATAATACATACATTATGTTACTATATGTAATGTAAGAAGCAAAAACATTGAAAAATAAATACATTTTCTAAATTGCCGTAGACCTTCAGAATTGCTCCCTAAAGTAACAAAACTAGACGTTACGTGTTAACCCTACAGTTAACACGAGAGCTGTTAACTTGCAAACGTGAGAAAATCCGAACCAAGTTCAGCTAGAAAACGTAATGGCCCAAACTGAACGAGAATGAAAAATACTCAAGACTCGGCATTTATTCTGCACGGAAGTGCATTCCTTGTTCTGAGAACTTTGTAACGAACTGTTTCAAGAACAGTGTTGTTACGTGAAGTTGTTTAGTTAGGACTTACAGTGTAACGTATTATTAAAAGTGTAAAATACAGAATAGGTCTTATTTTGTAGAGTAATAACAATATTGCGTCCGAATTTCGGTAGCAGCAGCCAAACTCAATGGAGACTGGTTACTCTTCATTAGTTAAGTACATCCATTGGTTGGCACTTGGTTAAGTAACACAAAGATATAATAGTGCACAAGTGTGTGCGCAAAAGTTAAAGTCTAAGTGAAATCATATTATTATATTTTAATTAGGCCATTAAGGTTGTTAGGGAAATAACAGGATGTCTAAACGCGCGTCAAAATTTTGACATCTGACCATAACCTACAGTCACCACAAATATAATATCTTTATTTTTTGCATTGCCCCCACTCTAGAAATTTCTCCCGTGCGTTTATAAGCATATAAACTCACATACACAAACAGCCAGACCCGGAGCAACTATCTGTAGGCCATACAAATATTTGTTTCGAGCGGGAATCCAACCCGCGACACGCAACGCAGCAGCCAACCGCGGCGTGCTTGTATGACCAGATGTATGAACGTGCATGAGGCGAAAAGAGTAAGTAAAGATCAGCTGGTGGTGTTCTTAGGTTTCTGCCTACCCCCATGTGAAAAAGGCGTGACTTTATGTCTGTAGTTTTGTATAGAACCTTCGCTTCGTCTAAAGGAGAGTGGGCAACCTGGTCTACCTACTCAACAGCGATGTAACATACGTCGTTGAATAGGTAATTGTGTGTACTCCATTTTGTTATATGGCCGTTAAGTTGTAGGTAATGGGGTTCTTGAGATATTTCCCAAAAACAAGTTAAAGCAAATTAATTTCGCTGAATGGACATTAGTGCAAATCTTCATTAACTATAGCTATATAAGCGCCGCTGCGTTACTGCTTTAAGATCATGAAGTCACATGTCTTAATCACTCAGCTGTTTAACTGATTACACTTTAGGAACAACAGTTTGCTATTTTCAAAAAGTTCTTTTTTCTAGTTTTCACGATTGGTAATCACATAATAACTGATGTATCTACTGAAGGTAACAGGAACTTTCAGTAGCGCCATCAGGATGGAATTTGGTGTGGACAAATGTGCGGTCATGTATGTCAAGCGAAGGGAGATTGTGGAGTCCGAGGGAGTTCAACTCTCGGAATCCATAAACCTTAGATCCCTTTCTTTAACGGAGATCAATAAGTATTTGGATACGTCGGAAGCGTTGGGCATCAATACTGTTGTCGTGAAGCAATCGCTGAAGGAGCGCTTCTTTGGCCGCCTGAAAAAAGTATTTATCAGGCGGAAGCAGGGTTGCCTTCAACGGGTGGGTCATGCTGGTATTGTGGTATGATGTATGTTCTTTTGGCATACTAAAGTGGACTCAAACGGAACTCAATGCCCTGGATGGGAGGGTCCGTATCCGTACATTGTTAACGGTATATCGAATGCATCACCCACGGTCATCGGTGATGAGACTGTATATTCCGCGGAAGTGTGGAGTTCGTGGCTTCTTAAATGTAAGACTTTCCACAGCCGCGAGATATGCAGTCTCAGGGACTTTTTCCTTTTAGCCGACGTGAGAATGCACCGAGATAGTGCATGACATGGCAGTAGATAAGGGCATCACTCCGCTCTCCTCGGCTAAAGATAACTGGAGCAAATCAGTAGTGCTGGAGACTAAAGATCGCGAGGAAGTATGGCAGAGTAAAGAGCTTCACGGACGCTTTTTCCGGGCCTTGCATGGGCCCAATGTAGATTTCTTAGCGTCCGTATCCTGGCTTCGCTTCGGTGACCTATTTGAGGAAACCGAAGGTTTTGTCTGTATAACGTACGAAGAGTACTTGCATAGGCACAACCTTGTAGCCAGGATCATTCATCAGCAACTTGCTCTGAAAAACCGCCTTGTAGAATCGGAAGTACCGAACTATGGGTATGTGTCCGACCCAGTTCTCGCAAAATAGCAATGTCACATTGTACTGGGACCGATCCATCATCACTGACAGGACTATTGTAGCCAATAAGCCTGATATAGTGGTGGTGGATCACGTAGACAAGCGCGCAATAATTGTTGTCATAACAGTCCCACATGACGTGAACCTCGTGAAGGCCGAGAATGACAAGAAGATCAAGTATCTTGACTTGGCTCGCGAGGTTGTCGACATGTGGAATGTGCACTCAGCGATCATTGTGTCGATTGTCGTTTCAGCCAATATTAAATATGCCAAATAAGTCATAATATTTAAAGCTCGCTCTTTTTCGCGTCGAGAGGCGTGTTTTACCAACTCCCCCAAGTTCGACACGGTCGCTAGACACTTATGTAGCCATAGTTAATGAAAAATTGCATTATTGTTCTATTCGGCGAAATTATTTTGCTTTAGCTTGTTTTTGGGAAATATCTCGAGAACCCCATTACCTACAACTTAACGGCCATATAACAAAATGAAGTACACACAATTACCTATTCAACGACGTATGTTACATCACTGTTGAGTAGGTAGACCAACTCCCATACATTTTTGCCCACCCTCCTTTACGGACCGTAACTTATTAAAAACGACCCGTAAATTATAGGAACCGAGTAGTACATGAATCATTTAAATGACTCTAACTACAGCTATTATGTCAAGAAAAATAATCAAGGCACTCCTGAGAAGCTCGACAAAGACAAAGAAATCTCCATTACATCCGAACATTACTTACTTACTAATGGTCGTTGACTCTAAGGCTGAGGCTGAAGCTACATTAAGCCGCAACGCGACCTGCGACACAAGAGCGATTTAAATAAATAAATGAATGCTCATGTGTATGGCTACACCGTACATCAAATATTATTAGCGATGTTTGATTTTTTTATGCGATGGGAACAACATTACTATAATCACGGCATCGGCTACATCAACATCAGCGAAATTAAAGCTATTTTATTAGGGAATTTCTCTCTTCTAATACGATTTTCGCTAATAATGTAGCCATACCATGTACCATACTGTACATGGTATGCAGCGATTTGCGATGCGATTGGAAGAGCGAAACAAAATAAACATGGTATGGCTACATTATAAGCGAAAATCGTATTATAAGTGAAAAACATACCATCACGCCTGCATTCCCCGAAGGGTTAGGCAGAGGTGTACCAATGTACACCCACAGTTCGCCGGTATGTTTTTTACTAGGTCCCATGTAATAAGGGACGAGCCTATTGCCATTAACCGGGCACAAATCCAAACTCCGAGCTGCTACTGAGAATTTCATAGAAAAATCCATTAACAGTTTTTACGCGAATCGAACTCAAGTCCTCTAGCGTAGCAGGCGCGCTTTGAACCACTAGACCAACGAGGCAGTTATAAGTGAGAAATTCCCTAATAGAATAGCTTCAATTTCGCTGAGATGTTCATGTAGCCGATGCCGTGGTTACAGAAATGTTGTTCCTATCGCGTAAGGAAATCAAAGATCGCTTAGCTAAGCCACGCTACAGTAAGCCGTGACGCGACCTGCGACACATGAGCGATTAAAACAAATAAATGAATGCTCACGTATTTGGCTACACCCTACATCAAATATTACTAACGATCACGGCATTGGCTATATCAACATAACAGCGAAATGGAAGCTATTTTATAAGAGAATTTGTCACATTTAATACGATACCATCACCATTACGCCTGTATTCCCCGGAGGGTTAGGCAGAGGTGTACCAATGTACACCCACAGTTCGCCGGTATGTTTTTTACTAGGTCCCATGTAATAAGGGACGAGCCTATTGCCATTAACCGGGCACAAATCCAAACTCCGAGCTGCTACTGAGAATTTCATAGAAAAAACCATTAACAGTTTTCACGCGAATCGAACCCAAGACTTCTAGGGTAGCAGTCGCGCTTAGGACCACTAGGCTAACGAGGTAGTTAGTTAAGGAATTTCATACTTATAATACGCTTTTCGCTAATAATGTAGCCATACCATGTTATCTCGTGTCGCTTTTCCAACCGCATCGCAAATCGCTGCCTACTGTAGCCTCAGCCTAAATGGAAGCTTTCCATCATGTTACAATGTCTAGGTCACATTTACTTCAGCTCTAAGGTATTAGTATTCATTCAACGTCGCCACTCGGGATATTAGAACATTTCTTCGTGTAATGTAGTAGGTATAGTAAGAATGACAGGTTAGACGAAGATAGAAATGGGATTTTGATATTTGTGCGTAATGGAGTTTAGGGCGGGTTTTGATTGACAACATCAGCAAAGGTTATTGAGTTCTTTATATATTTTTCAGCGTGTAACAACTACAATTGGGTAGATGACACCACTAACCAATAATTTCAAGAAACAACTTCACAAAAAAACATTTAATTTTAGCACTAAAAACCCGATGATTTTTTAAATAACTATAAACATCGATTTTTAGTTGCTTTGAAATCAATAAATAGTTAGTGATTTGAGATGACAAAAAAGTGACGTCATAGTTAAGTATTGTCATAGAAAATCTATGGGGGAATGGCGTTTTGACAGCTCATAAAAAGTACGTCAATTGATTAGTGGTGTCATCTACCCAATTCCGTAAAACAGTGCAACACTTAAACGGCCAATATACATGGAACAGCAAAATTTATAACAGCAAAACAAAATCAGATACTTTAAAAATGACTTACATATATATATGACATACACTTCACTAGATAGTATAAAACAAAGTCGCTTTCTCTGTCCCTATATCCCTATGTATGCATAAATCTTTAAAACTACACAACGGATTTTGGTGCGGTTTTTTTTAATAGATAGAGTGATTCAAGAGGAAGGTTTATACGTATACACCATCACGCTACGATAAACGGGAGCGGAGCAGCAACCAAAAAAGTAACTGAACGCGGGTGTCGCCGCGGGGTATATCGCTAGTTTAAAATAAACTTTACTCTTCTTTACTTTACTTTTACCATGGATTACATTCATCATTCTAGACTCTATTTGCGCCGGTTCCATACTCTTTGACCGTACAAGTCCTGCACTTTTGTTATGGAAGAACACATATTTTTAACTTAAAAAAAAAAAAAAACGCCCCGTCCCATAAGGTCCCGGGTTCGATTCCCAGGTCGAGCAAAAAGTGTTATTGGGTTTTTTATCAAATTCTCAGTAGCAGCTCGGAGTTTGGATTTGTGCCCGGTTAAGGGCAATAGACTCGCCCCCTATTACATGGGACGTAAATATACCGGCGAACTGTGGGTGTACATTGGTGCACCTCTGCCTAACCCTTCGGGGAATACAGGCGTGATGGTATATTTATATTTATAAAAAAATAACGCTTCTAAGTCTAGATTAACTGAATTCATGGTAAAAGTCAGTGGTACGAGGTTCCTTCCACGATGTAAATCTTTTGTACAGCTATATTTTTAACAGTTAAATTGGGTACATTTTTAATAAATGTTATTTAAACCGACGTCGTTCCTCATTATAATGCGTTGTTAGGACAGCTAGTTAAAAGTTGTGAGGTAATGTCTGCTACTAACTTAGTTGTAGTTTACAATTTCCAGCATCTTTTAAGACATTTTTCTTAAGCATAAAGCTAATGCTAGTTAGGGTAAAGCTGAAAATAATGAAACACAAAATGAAATGAAAACTATAGTAAAGTTAATCCTAACTAATACTATAAATACGAAACTTTGTGAGAATAGATGGGTGTTTGTTTCCTTCAGGCTTAAACGGCTGAACGGGTCTGGATGAAATTTGGCACTGTGATAAAGTGTAATGTGGAATAACAAATAGGCTACTTTTTCTTGCGGAAAAATGTACGGTTCCCATGGGATAAATATATCAAACTTGACGCAGACGAAGTCGCAAGCTGAAGCTAGTGATAATACCAGCCTATTATTATTTAATTGCAGGGTGAAGGCCATTTTATATTATTTTATGTTAATAATAAAGAAAACATTTCTTGTTATAAATAATAAACTCACATAAAGAAAGATCAAGAGAGAAATCCTTAATGGAAAAACCGAATAACACTGGCCCACCTGGGAATCGAATTCAAGACTCAAAGTGCAACAGTCGCTCTAGCGAAAATCAAATTACTAGTAATTTCATGAAATACGTGAGATTTTTGAATCGTATAATAGAACAAATTCTAAGTTTTATGAAAGTTTTGTGTTCAACGTATTGATGGTTGTGATATTTGAGCTTACTTTCAATCTTGTTCTGAGGGCCTAGCATAAACGCGTTCAAAAAACATAACGTAAATTTGTTCGATTTTTAAATTGAGTGTTGTTGGATTTTTTATGAAATTCTCAATAGCAGCTCGGATTTAGGATATGTGGTTAATAACAATAGGCTCGCCCCTATTACATGGGACCTTAACATACCGGCGAACTGTAGGTGTACATTGACACACCTCTGCCTAACCCTTCGGGGAATACAGTCGTAATGGTATGTAGGTATGTATACTTTAAAATGAGAATACCCGTTTCGCACATAATATTTATTATAATGCTATAAAAATCTAAATTTAATTATTTACTTCAAATAAACTATTTATTTACTGGCACACAAGCGCAAAAAAAGTTGAAGCTACTCGAAAGAGCAAGTAACTCCATGAACACTCATAAAGAAAAATTGTATTAATTTCAAATTAAAAAAAAATACCATTACTACATTCATACATTCACTACATCACTCATTTTGAATAGTCCTATTTCCAATTCAAATCGAATACATTACCTTACCGCGCTCCTGTAGGACTTTTAGGACAAACCATAACCAATAATAACAAGTTAACCCTAAAAACAACTGCAATTTCTAACTCAATTAACTTCCGCGAAAATGTTGTTATTGGTAACAATTTATTTTCGAACAAGCATTCGTAGTGCGAAAGTTTCCCAATTACATTTTGTCTCTGGCGCTGAATTTTTCGCAAACAGTTGTACTTTTGTTGGTCCGAGAATTGGGGTATTTGGACTCTTTGGTCAGTGGTTTTGCCACCTGCTACCTAATTGGAGTTCGGAGCAGAAAATCTTATTACCTGCCTGTCCTAGGGTTAATTTTCGGCATTGGTGTTAAAATTTTACCGCATCGTATCGATAAAAGTTTTGAATTTTGTTTACGGAATATGAATAGGATACGATTTTACTTTGAATATTACTTTCATGTTTTTACCTATTTGTATCTGTGTAACTGCTAATATTATAAAGCTGACAAGTTTGTTTGTTTGATTGAACGCGATTATCTCAGGAATTACTGGTCCTATTTAAAAAATATTTTTGTCTTATTTAGTCAGTTTATTGATAAAGATAGGCTATATAGCATTACGCTACGATTCATGGACACACGAAGCAGTAACTAAAGATTTATTAGACTCGAACCAACTAAAACCCCACGGTGTTCCTCCAACTGCCTTTGACCGGGGCAAGGGCACCGCTATGAGCATTTCTGGCATGGTCCAATACATAAAGTTAATTTTATGCATATTGAAAAATTATCCATTAAACCTTGAAGGACGAGCCCTTCAAAGTCCAATAAAAGCAAATAAACTAAGCTAGCTACTTAAACATAAGTACATCAATGAACTTACAAAAACAATAGCTGAAAATTATCGTAAAACATACTCTTTATTGTAACCATTTTCATTTAAAGATACCCTTATAACTCCACAAACATTATTATCTACAAATTGTATTTTATTTCACACTAGCTTCCGACCGCGATTTCGTTCGCGTAACTTATTTCATCCGCGTTAAGTTATGGCAAAACATATATTAAGAATTTTTCTGAAGGCTTCTTTATTTATTTTTTAAGTTAGGTCATTGATTGCTGCTCTTTTCCTGTGGGTTACAGCGTGATGTTACAAAGCCAATGTTATTCAGGAATAATGTAGCTATCTATTGGTAAAAAAATGACTAAAATCGGTCCAGTAGTTTCAGAGCCTATGCGGTGCAAACAAACAAACAAATCTTCTCTTTATATAAGTATAGACTAACTTTGTTTCGTTTTATGGGATAATATAAACCCCCCCTAATACCCAAACGTAATCAAAAATGAATCTACGAACACGCAATTGTGTACAACAATACAAATTTTAAACAACCTTGAAATAACGAACGATTTCAGGTCGATTATCCAGTAATTTCCTATGGAAATAGAAAAATAAATTCAATTGCTGAAACCAATTTCTGTAAAACAAACATTGAACACACGCAATTGTCTTATCAAGGAATAGTTTATTCTATAAAGTGTGTGACTTCTTACTGACTTCGCTCGAGGCGAGGCGGCTGTGAGAACGGAGCGGGGAGACTAGAAAAGTAAGAAAATATGAAGTCATAGAAGTGGTGAAAGGGATATCATGACAAAAACTATTCATTACCATGGTTTTAAGTACATGATTCTCAAAATACTCCTGTAGACTAGTCATTAGCAAAACAATATTGAAATAAGAAAACGTGCAACACTTACACGGTCAAAATATATGAAACAGTAGATTTTTTGTAAATAACTGATTAGCCGGATCCACACCGGACGATCCAAAATGGATCGGCGATCCCGCGATCCGCGATCCAAGATCGTGATGCGTGGAGCGTGGATCGTTCTAGGTCGATCCAACAGCAATCTTTTGCGATCCTGACTAGCTGCTCCAACGCGCTCCTGCCGATCCACACTGAATCAGTTGAATTTGTCTGGCTATGGAGTCACACGTGCAACGACGGCGACGAATAGCCGTAGCAGCAGCAAGCTACATTTTACATTACGTTATATTTACGGCAAAAATTACGAAAACGAAAAAGACAGTATTGGGTTAAAACAATTTTTAAAAACCGGTTGGAATATGGGACTCGACTTTACAAAGAGTTCTTCATCTTCTCTTAGACCTCTATTTGTGTAATTGGTATCATTAGGATCCCATAAACATTATTCTCCCTATATAAAGAAATTAAACGGATACATTGCGAATTATCCATAACGGCGGATCACGCGATTTTAAAATCAGAATAGCCGGATCCACACCGGACGATCCAAAGCGCTCCGATCGCGCGCGGCATGGAGCGCGCTCCACGGAGCGTGAAGTGTAGACGTGCCGCGCGCGATCCATGTGCGCGGCGGAGAGCGCGCGCTCCTCGCCGCGTGCGATCCATTTGTTGTCGGTTTTTTGGTCATGCACAAAGGGGCCTCAGCCGCTTGGCGCGCGCGGTCTGGACGGTTGTGATTTTAGAATCGCGTGATCCGCCGTTTTGGATAATTCGCAATGTATCCGTTTAATTTCCCTATAGGAGAATAAATGTTTATGGGATATTAATTTAATTTTAAATAAATTAACTCTTTGTAAAGTCGAGTCCCATATTTCAACCGGTTTTTAAAAATTGTTTTAACCCAATACTGTCTTGCCGTAAATATACAAGTAAAATGTAGCTTGCTGCTGCTACGGCTATTCATCGCCGTCGTTGCACGTGTAGTCACACGTGCAACGAATCAGTTGAATCAGTTGAATTTTGTCTGGCTATGGAGTCCCATAGCCAGACAAAATTCAACTGATTCAGTATGGATCGGCAGGAGCGCGTTGGAGCAGCCAGTCAGGATCGCAAAAGATTGCTGTTGGATCGACCTAGAACGATCCACGCTCCACGCATCACGATCTTGGATCGCGGATCGCGGGATCGCCGATCCATTTTGGATCGTCCGGTGTGGATCCGGCTATTCGTCCAGATCGCGCGCGCCAAGCGACTGAGGCCCCTTTGTGCGTGACCAAAAAACCGACAACAAATGGATCGCACGCGGCGAGGAGCGCGCGCTCTCCGCCGCGCACATGGATCGCGCGCGGCACGTCTACACTTCACGCTCCGTGGAGCGCGCTCCATGCCGCGCGCGATCGGAGCGCATTGGATCGTCCGGTGTGGATCCGGCTATTGATTATGAGACAGGAAAGAAGGTGCACCTATGTTTGCGCACACGCTTGTGCAGTACAACATCTCCTGCGTACTTGTACTTGTTTACTGCATCATCATCATTATCAGCTGCAGAACGTCCACTGCCAGACAGGCTTCCTCCATAGACTTCCAAAAGACCACCTGGACCTGCTGGAAGCGGCCTGCATCCAGCGGTTCTCTGCGGTCTTAATCAGGTCATCTGTCTACTGCGTATGTGACTGAAATTCGATCGAATGAAAATTGATACTTTTTATCAAATGTTCCATTTCATTCAACAACGGGACGTGTGTTCAAGGCTTATTCAATTACTGGAAGAGTTTAACTTTCTACATCCGCGCTCACGTCTGTTCTCTCTATTATCTGAGGAACAAAGTTTTTATAACTTAAACAGAACTTCATTTCTCGCTGTGTTCCTGGTATTGGTCGCCTTGGGTGCTTGATGAGGCTTCTACAGTTTAGCAGAGGATTAGGAAAATTGTTTTCTTTTTCATTCGTTCGGGATTTTTATTAGTTATTTTTTTTTTGTTTTATTCTGTAGTTGTGGAATAACAATTACATATAATTGTAACAACAATCACGTAATTTTAGATTTCGGTATAGGTATACAAGGTGTAGTTTGTCGCATTGTTGCAGGAAGGTGTCATAAAAAAACTAATAAAATGTCGCTAAAAATGTATATATTTTTATGTCTTTACATAAAGTAATTGGCCAACAGACGTTTTATGTTTGAAATCAGTTAATGTTTGACAGTATTTTAGAATACACCTCTTTCAAAGCAGAATCGCCCCGTTGCGTATAAGGTAGGTTAGTGTCCCACAACTCGTCAGTCGTGGGACACTGCCTACCTTATTTATACACACAGTGGTATCGTCATAACACTGTGTGCGTGTGGGCTCATGGCCCTGAGTGTTCAAAAATCATCTGCCTACTAAAAAGACATCCATTTTTTATTATTCATGTTAAGAATTACTCCATGAATTGGATGAAGATGCAAAACTGCATCTTTTAAGTATATTCCTCTATCTAATTAGACTGGCGACTTTGGAATCTTAGTCTACTCGACGTAACACATATACTAAGTATTGAATTTCCCAGAATAAGACCACTGCATTGCATTGCATTGCAAGAAGACTATCACTTGCCAATATCTGTAGCTCGATTCCTTCGAAGAATGTTGTAGATCAAGTTGAAATAAAGTTAGCCTTACCTATAATGAAGTAGCAAGACTTTTAACAATGTTTTCTAAAGTTGGCACATGCTGCTGCTGAGTTTACTGCCTCATTCATTTGGCTTTAGTTCACCCAAAGCGAACCAAACGTCATACACATTTTTCAAATACTGATATATTAGCACTATTGAATTTATCTATATCAATGTTATCATCCTCTGCCTAGCCTTTTCCCGTTTATGTTGAGGTCGGCTTCCAGTCTAAGCGGTTGCAGCTGAATACCAGTATTTTACATGGAGCGACTGCTTATCTGACCGCTACAAAATTCCTGCGTAACACGATACCTCTCGGTAAGACTGGTTGTCCTACTATCAATATCATCGTTATTAAGGGGTTACATTACTTGTTCGTAAGACGATATCTCAAGTAGTATTTATACAGATACAAACAATCTTTCGCTGATAGAAAGCGAAACTTTTGCCAAAGGCTATGTTTTATGGTACTTAATACGTATACTTGACTTTCAGGTGGACAAAGTCGTAGGCAGAAGCTAGTTTCGAATATATTTAGAGTATATATTCTGGATGCAGGACATTGTACAGTACCTAGTTGGTAGATAGTAATACAATAGGTTTAACATGTTTAGTTAGCTTGAGATAATTAATTCAATTATTGAGATAGTATGACTTGGTTCATATTAGCAGAACTCAGCTCATTTGGTCTCACGTACACACACGGTCGAAGGATCGTAAGTTAAAGTTTTAATATGCTAGGCTTGGCTAGGCTAGTGGAAACATAGCTAGGGGTCGAGTTTATTAATTAAACTTACTAGGTAGAAATCCCCCGTGAATTTGTTCCTAGTAAACTTTTTAACCACTGTACCCTGGGGTTGGAATTTCGAAAATCCTTAATACGTTCATCGTAAAACGAACTTATTGCAAAGTTACGGTTGGTTAGCTTTATAACTGTCTAATAGGTTTTGGCTATTCAAATTAACCTATATGAAACTTGGCAGACGACTCATCTGCCTAACCTTTTCCCTGCTATGTTGGGGTCGGCTTCTAGTGTAACCGCATGTAGCTGAATACCAGTGTTTTATATGGAATGACTGCCTATCTGACCTCCATAACCCAGTTATGGGCAACTTGCTACCTCTTGTTAAACCTGATTGTCACACCTTTGGGCTTCGGACTGCCAAAGATCCACGAATGGCAGCTGGGACCAACAGCTTTATGTGTTTGCTTTGCGAGAGACGGGGGTAACATCACCAACTTCCAAACGGCGGGCTAATGCTGCGAAATTTTACAATGTTAAAAAAAATAATTGGTATTGATGCAATAGATGAACCAATCTTACGCAAGGCAAACATTCGTTATTTACTCCTCTTTAAATACAGATTATTTCGTAACAATAGAATATAAATAAAACATAATCTAAAACTGGAAACAGAGGCCTAGTACAAAAGTTGCATGAATTCTATTTCTACTCTATACATTTAAATTAGAGGCTATAATTACATCACGGGTGATGCTACTTGTGTGTGCTGTTTAAAATGAAATAAACAAAAGAATTCTATGGTTTTTATTCTTTTTTAAATTAAAAAAACAGTTTACGTTGCAAAGTAAAGTTACATACATATCATCACGCCTGTATTCCCCGAAGGATTAGGCAGAGGTGTACCAATGTACACCCACAGTTTGCCGGTATATTTAGGTCCCATGTAATAGGGGGCGAGCCCATTGCCATTAACCGGGCACAAATCCAAACTCCGAGCTGCTACTGAGAATTTCATAGAAAAACCCAATAACATTATTTGCTCGACCTGGGAATCGAACCCAAGACCTCTTTTTTTTTTTTTTTTAGAGATGGGAAATCATCAAATGACCCCCCCCCCCGTCCTGGGCGGGGCGGGAGGGAGTGTCAGACTTTTACTGACTAAAAACCATCTATGTTCCTTCGTGTGCCCTTTGCGTTCCGGGGGCGCGGTATCTCTTTCGAACAACCCGCAGCCCCGGCAGGCATTTTGGCCCTTAGTGGCCCCTTCCATTGGCTGACACCTCTGTGCGCGGAACATGAACGCGCCGTCGACACGGTCTGTCGCTAGTTAATAACGTACGGACGGTGAGCTACCCATTGCTCACCGTCCACAGACCGTGTCCACGGTATCCGCCTGCGGGAGGCGCAATGGTGCCGTTATTGGCAATCCATTGCGCCGGCGGACGCGGCGTCAGCGGCGGCTGCGGGTGCGGCCACGGCAACGGTGGCGGCGCCAGCGGCGGCGGCGGCGGCGGCGGCGGCGGCGGCGGTGCGGAGCCTTCCCCCGGCCCTGGCGGGCACGGCGCAGGCCTTGCCCCCAGCCCGGTGATCGGCCGGCTTGTTAGCCCCCGCACATGCGTCGCAGTGCGGCGGGGCATCACAAGCCGCGGCCTTGTGACCGGGCTGACCGCAGCGGAAACATAGGGCGCTACGGTCCACCTCCGAGGCGCACCGGCATGCCACGTGATTCCCCACGTGGCATCGGAAGCACCTTAGAGCAGCAGTTTGACCTGCGCCGACACCCAGCCCACCAGTAATCTACGGCCCCCCTCAACGATGGCTTTGGCCGCCGTCACTGGGCAGCTGACCGTGATGGTCTGCATGCCCGTGCGCTCCTGGCGGATGGTGCCTGCCCTCACCTCCTCGGCAAGGCATCCACCCGCCCTGGCAATGGCGGCCACCACCTCCTCCGCGGTGACGGAGTCGTCCAGACCCAGGATGCGCAGGTCTGCGCATCTGACGGGTCTGGACACTCGGGCCACGTCCGCATCCAGGGACGCTCTGAGCCTCTCTGCTAGAGCGTCTGCAGACGGGCCACTAGTTGCTCCGGGGACCTCCAACATCCTGGCCCCCGTTGCCGTCACCCTGAGCTGGAGACCCGTGATCCCCAGCTCGCCGAGATTAATGGCCGCCTTGGCCCTGGTGAGCACCGCAGCGTAGGTCACGCCCCTTTTTACCGCCTCCGGCTGCAGCGTAATAACTACAGCCGCGGATTTAGGGGCGCGAAGCCCAGCCACGGCGTTCCGCTCTCTGCGTCGCCGCCGCTCCTCCGCCCGCCTGGTGGCCGCTCTGGCCGATCTGGCCGCTCTGCGCCCCTTCTCCTTTGCCCCGGCCACCTGCCATTCGGCTTCCGTGGCCGGAGGATTGGGATTAGAGGGCGGAGGGGGTGGAGGTGGCTGGGACGCCGCCTTGCCCCTCCTCGAGGGCTCCGCATTTTGCGCCGGTGCCAGCCTTGCCGGGGCCGGATTCGCGGGGGCCGGCCCAGCCCTGCTGGGGGGCTGATTAGCCGGCCTCGGCACAGACGCGGCAGCCGCGTACGAGGCCCGCTTGTCGCCCGCGGCCGTCCCGCTCGCCGCCAGAGGGGGGCGCAACACAATGCCCTCCAGGACGGAAAACCGTGCCTGGAAGGCCGCCAGCTCCCTCTGGACCAAGGTCAAAACCTGGCTTTCCACCGGCACGGGCGCGGGCTGGGGCTGGCTACGCTGGCCCCCCGACTTGGGCGCCTGGCGGGAGCCGGTCCCGCGAAGCTCCGCCAGATCCGCCTGGAGCCTCCTGTTTTCCTCCATGACGCGCTCCGTGGCGGCCGATAGGCGAGCCACCTCCGCCCGAAGCTGCGGGACCTCGCCCGCAAATCTGGCCTCCGCAGCCGCCGCAATGGTGGCCGAAGCCTCGTCCATTGCACGAGACTTCGACCCCTTCATTTTTTTTCGGGCCACGCTCGCCACCGCGTCCCTCACCGCCTCCATGAACCTGGACTTACGCTCCTCCTCGGAGCCGCCAGGTGCACCTGCCTCGTCGCAGGACGTCACGGTCGGGGTCGGGTGCTGCCCTACCACCGCAGGTGTCGCCGGTCGCCCAGCAACACTGCTCCTCCGGGCAGCCACCCTCCCCGGGCCTCGCTCCTGGACCCCACCGCGACTGCTGGTGGGGATCTTGCGAGCCGAGGCCAACTCGCCTTCGGAGGACACCAGGTCCTCCGGTCTGGGCCGCTTCCGGAACTTGGAAGCGTCCGGCCCACTCCTTTCCTGTTGGGAGCTCCTTGAGCTCACACTCACCACGCTGAGAGCCGAGTCGGACTCCGACCCGGCATCCCCCTTCCCTCCTTCTACGTTTCTATTTTTTGTGCTTAAGTCCATAATTGATCCCACGAGTAAATACTATATCCAACCAACCAACCAAGAAACAAGTGGTTCGCACTAACGACTGATGTTCCATAGGAACGCCCGTCAGCCATACATCCCGTCACGGTGCGCCGCCGCTTGGGATTCGGGGTGATTTTTTATAGAGGGTTTCTACCTCGCGGTCCGGGCGGTTAAGCCAAGACCCTCGGTGCCAATCGAAGCCGCGAGACATGATCCACGACACTCCGATATGGGGTTACGATGTACGACGGTGACAGAGAAGGACCTCTGTCTGCTCGGTGGCAGGGTGAGTGCACGCCGAGCCCGTCCTCACTCCTCCGCTGTGCCCTCTGCTGATCAGAGGGACACGCGGAGAAACGCCCTTGGTCCGTCCTCGGACCCCGCCCGTCAGAATATTGGCCACGAGCAGTGACATTCCCCAAAGAATATGAATCTCTTCCCATTCCTCAGGGAAGATCACTACCCGCGCCCAGGGTGCACCGGCCAGCCAGCTGCCGTTCCCTCAAGACGTGTCCGGAGGGACAGGCAGCCGACGGCACGCGTGGAGGTTTTCTGACCAGCACCCCAACCCAAGACCTCTAGGGTAGCAGTCGCGCTTAGGACCACTACGCCAACGAGGCAGTTAAGTAAAGTTAGGCTTACAGAAATCCCGATATAGACCTAACCCGTCCACACATTACTCTACAAAGTCTACAAACGCCTGAAAGGGATACTCTATAGGGAACGGGAACTTTTATTTTCGTATGGGTCTGATTGAAAACAAATATAGACGTGTACAAACATCGGCCTTACTTAACCCGCCTCGCGTTGCGTGGAAATAGACGACGATTATTATGAGCACTGACTGCACGAGTGTGGTTATAAAGGAGCTTGCCAACTACACTGTTCCACGCGGGTTTGACACAGTGTAAGAGTCCCCCAATAGCCCTCATTTAACGACACAGTTGGCGCAATGGCTGAGCAATCGGCTGCTGTGCTGCGTGTCAGGTCGATTCCCGCACGGAATAATTATTTGTATGACCCACAGAGAGTTGATCCGGGTCTGGCTGTTTGTGTATGTGAGTTTATGTGTTTGTAAACGCATCCACGATACAGGAGAAATTCATAGTGTGGGGCAAAGTGTATAAAAAAAATTGCGGTTAGGTACAAGAGTACCCCCCTAACTCACTAGAAGGAGAAGGGAAAATCCAAGGCCCGGTCCTTAATTTTAGGACCCGCAACTCTGCTGCCCTACCCGCTCATCCACGACCTCTACGGTCAAGTAGGCATACTAAAGGTAGGTGGTGGTGGGTAGGTGGTATTTAAACTTCATGCAACAAAAAGTACAAAGACGGGCTCAATACCTTAGGCATTCACTATTAGTCAACCAAATAGTAGCATATCTCTTATACTTCTGCGGGTTGTTCGAAAGAGATACCGCGCCCCCGGAACGCAAAGGGCACATGAAGGAACATAGACGGGTTTTAGTCAGTAAAAGTCTGACACTCCCTCCCGCCCCGCCCAGGGCGGGGGAAGTTATTTGATGATTTCCCGTCTATAAAAAAAAAAAAAAAATCTCTTATACTTTTCAATGCAAAGAATATTTTTTTTCCTGACACGTTTATAGCACGTTATAGTGTGGGCAGGCTCTTTAATTCTGCCCCTCAGTCTCAATTTGAGCACGTAGGTTCGTATTTTTGGACGATACTTAAGCATAAATCTCGCATTAGAGTGGGCGTTAGTATGGAATCTGGCAGTTGTCCGAATAACCTAAATATGCTCTCTAGCATTCAGTTCTGTCCGATATTACCTTCTGAGTACTCCTACCGTGGTGAAATATTAGCCTTTTTACAGCATAATTCTTGCTGTAAAATAGTGTGTAGGTAAATGTCGACTACATTTACCTACACACTATTTTACAGCATATCGAAACATAAATCCTTAATATTCATACTTGTTTTCTTTGTTTTTCGGCGAACTGTGGGTGTACATTTGTACACCTCTGCCTAACCCTTCGGGGAATACAGGCGTGGTGGTATATTTATTTTTATATTTGGTTTTCTGAATATCATTTAGCGCCTTCGCCCACAGCAGACTTTATATAGAACCGATTATCAGACCAAAATAATAGATCCATAGTTTCTCTGGACCGACTTTTTAGTAAAATAACAATAATTCAAGTCATCTATTATGCCACTAACCTAACGACCTGGGTTCGATTCCCAGGTCGAGCAAAAAGTGTTACTGGGTTTTCTATGAAATTCTCATTACCAGCTCGGAGTTTGGATTTGTGCCCGTTTAATGGCAATAGGCCCGCCCCCTATTACATGGGACCTAAATATGGCGGCGAACTGTGGGTGTACATTGGTACACCTCTGCTTAACCCTTCGGGGCATACAGGTGTGATGGTGTATATATTATTGTCCCACTGCTGGGCAAATTCCTCCCCCATTTCCTTCCAAATATTATTTTCCTGCGCATACCACCACCTATATAATAATATGTAGTATAGATTTAAACTTGTGTTTTGAATACCATTTATTGCGTAACTGCCGTGTCGTAAACCCAGCAAAGTGAGCATTAAGCATGTCTGCACTTCTGTAACTAGCTTTATTTAGTACGGGAATTAGTTGTACTACACAGCACATTTAGGTGGCTCTGGATCTCGTTTATTAATGTTATGGTCTAAAGAACAGGGGCCGCCAGGCTTACGTCGTTTTAAATTTTGAGAACAGATAGAAGAAAATGTATAAATGTAAAGCATTTCTTATACCTTGGGCCCAATTCTCCCAACTGAAAACGTTCAATCGCAATGGCACCTCATTGACAATACACATAAAAAAAAAGATTATGATTAATATTCACAAACTTGATCGTACCGAAAAGTTAGTAGAATTTCCCTCTAATATCTTAAAAATGGCACTAAAACCAGCAAGTACTCATAGATATTTCTTTACTACATAATGTTCTATCTGTGCTCTCAAAATACCACCCATATTAAAATGACGTAGATCTCTCTATTCCGGGATCTCAGTCAACAACAGATTAAATTAATGAGAAGTATACAAACTTAGAATACACTGGCTTTTCCTTATTACTTTACAACACTGAAATTCACTATACACAATTAGAGAATCAACATCTGCCAAAGATTGTTAGGTAGCCCTTACTTGTAAAGATTCAAGCTTTGCGTAAATAAGACCAAAAATAGTGGAGCTGTTCCTCAAATGAGATTAATTGATGCACATAATAATGTAAATTATATTTGTAATCAAACTGAAAAACTGCTTTACCGATTTTAAAAATTCTCTCACCTATAGAAAGCTACTAATCATAGGCTTGTTAACAAAAAAAAAATAGTTTAAAGTTAATGCGGACGAAGTCATGGACAAAAGCTAGTTGTTTCATAACTTTGTGGTTTCTGAACTAACCCTGCACATGATAATTACATTATTATTTTTCAAACATAAAACTAATTTAACTAATAATTAAAGAAAGTATTTAGGTACAGTTAATATAAAAAAAGAAGGTCATAGGGCATCAAAAAACTCATCCGCATTGCTGTGAATGGGACATGTGCCCAAAAGGCTTTTTTTTTTTTTTAGAGATCGGAAGTCATCAAATGACCCCCCCCCCCCCCGTCCTGGGCGGGGCGGGAGGGAGTGTCAGACTTTTACTGACTAAAAACCATCTATGTTCCTTCGTGTGCCCTTTGCGTTCCGGGGGCGCGGTATCTCTTAAGGCTGGCACCATTGCCACGTTGTATGCCAATGCTGATTATTTACTAACCCTAGCATAGCTTTTAAACCACGTACTCAATTAGATAAATTATTTCTATAATATGAGAGTTTCAACAGCTGCTGCTCCATACGTGGTTTCATTTAGAAATCTAAAGCCCTGGACATGACTGTAACCCTTAGACGTATGTAGGTTACTGTACCAGACAATAAATCTACGTAATTGGAACACTTTCTTGGTTATTGTTTCGTAAATTTAATGAAATTATATATAATAGACTAGTTTCTTTCCGCAACTTCGTCTACGTCAATGATGATATAGTATCCCACGGGAACCGTACATTTTTTCGGGATAAAAAGTAGCCTATGTGTTATTCCGCACTATTATCTATTTCAGTGCCAAATTTCATTCAGATCTGTACAGCCGTTTGAGCGTGAAGAAGAGACAAATACACAAACTTTGACTTTTATAATATTAGTGTGATGTGAAGGGATTGGAACCATAACACTTTTCCGGGATAAAAAGCATAGGTACGTGCAATTCCAGACTAAAATCTCTGTGTAAATATTTTTTCAGATCTGTTCAGTCATTCCGACGTGATTTAGTAACAAACATCCATCCATCCAGACTTTCGCATTTATAATAGTAGTAAGAATCTATTTTAATATTCCTAAATCACGTCTAGAAAGCTTTCGTAGCGGTCTGTCAAGTCGTTCTTATTTTAAACATAGTTTATCTCATAGAATTATTCTTTTAAAATAAGGTTGTATATTGCTCAGCCAGCCAGTCTCTCTAGTACCTTCATATACCAGATGTGCACCTACTTATCTTCATTCAAGACGGAGAATGAAAGAGTGATTTATTTGGTGTACAATAAAGACTATTTTTCTTTGTTTTATTTAAATTCTGAAACTGACACAGTCTTGCCAAATTTTGTCCTTATCTAGCAGTACTTAAAACTCATAATTGTAAACATTCCTTTTTATTCAACGTCAACATAATTATTCCGTTGTTGAAACCCTAAGGCAAAGGTTCCCAAGCTGTGCGTCGGGATGTCCTGGGGAGTCGTAAAGCTATCCTGAGGGCACTATGCGATGCGACGTTCTTCTCATTGGTCCTCCTCACAGTCACAATCACTGTACTTTTATATTTTCTTTAATTAAAAGAATAAAAATAGTTGAACTGCCTCGTTAGCCTAGCAGTCCTAAGCGCGACTGCTACGCTAGAGGTCTTGGATTCGATTCCCAGGTCCAGAAAAAAGTGTTATTGGGTTTTTCTGAGAAATTCTCAGTAGCAGCTCGGAGTTAGGATTTGTGTCCGGTTAATGGCAATAGGCTCGCCCCCTATTATATGGGACGTAAACATAGCGGCGAACTCTGGGTGTAAATTGGTACACCTGTGCCTAACCCTTTTTGGAAAACAGGCGTGAAAGTATGTATAATAAAAGTATATTATTTTAATACCTGCCACTACAAACAAACATCATTTATTGCCATATCAGAAGGTCGTTGTAAAAATATAAAATACAATCTGTAAAGACAGTCGCAGTACAAAAATATTGAGAACCCCAGCCCTAAGGGATTGAAATAGGAAACTCGGGTAATGGTCACGGTCTAAGTAAATACTCTATTGTATTACAACCCATTATATTAACGGTCTCTCGTTGAATTCACCCGGGTTCGTCCATCTATTTAAGTGTAAGTAAAGAATAATTAAGCGAATATAATTATTTTTGTATAAAGTTCTTGTGAATGATTCAAGAAATTGTGGAATGAGACTTGCTTAATCGGCCTATATTCCATTTGTAATACCATTAGAATAAGTAACGATGGTAATATTCTTGAAATAACTGTATTTTTTGTGTTTGTTAAATAGACTTAATATTATAAAGTAATCTACTAAACCGATTATGAAAATTCTTTTACCCATAGAAAGTCACGTTATGTTTTTAGAGTCAAAGATTATTTAACATCACGCTACGACACACGGGAGTGAAGCAGTAACCAAAGACGTATCTCAACGCTAGTAGTTCGCTGGCGCGAACTACTAAGGTTATCATAACAGGGCTAGGGATAGGAATAGGGACTAGGCCATCATAACACTAAAAAGTGTTATGATGGCCTAGTCGCTTCTCATGCATATAGTTGTTTGAATCCGGGCAAGTACCAATGTAACTTTTTCAATTCATTCTACTTTCTAAGTTTATCTTGGACATCACTTTGATGAAGGAAAATATCGTAATGAAACAATTCAGTCAAATGATATTGTAATCTTGATTTTAAGACGGCACTAATTTTCAACGTCTCTCTCTAATTTTCAACGTCTCTCTCTTTCCCTCTCTCTCTCAAATGTAGTATTCACCGTTTGTCCAAAATAGAATGAATTCTCCATTATTCTTATATCCAGTAAATCTGTAAGGACAGGCACTTACTCAAAGCCTATTATGCAGGAACTCAACAATTTGTCCTCTATTCCCAAATAAAAATGTATAGCTGTCCTACAGTTTGGCTCGCATTTTTATCAGGCACGTTAGAATAAAATAAAAAGAATTGTATATAGTGTATCGAGACCTACTGGGGAAACTTACTTCAATCTATCGAATGTGGAACTTTAGTACCTACATTGGTTGGTAGCATGTGCATGCATCATATAAAAGTGCAGAGCTAAAGCGAAGCTGAAAAAAAAAGCAAAGATTTCGCACAAAAAAATACAAACTTGGACTTTGATCGTAAAACATAAATGACCCTTCCTCGGTGAATATAGGCGAAGTGACCTTGAGGTGAATTAATCTCTAGCTACAAGTAAATGACAAGTCACAAGTTCACTCACGGAGATTTTTGCAAAAAAGAGCGGCTTGAATTCTAAGGGACAGAGATTCTAGTAAAGCTTATAATCATTTATCCAAATTATGACATCCGATGTTTGAAGAAGACCGCCAGTAGTCGACATCTTTCAGTTGCAATGTATCAATTACAATGTAAGTTACTCGAGCTAGATCTCCGACACTGTGAACCGCCACCGCGCCCAATGCTCTGTTCGATACCAGACCGAACTGAGATACATTTGCGGATAAAAAGAATGTGATCTTGTCAGAATTCTTGAAGTAGGTACTGTAAGAGGAATGCATAATAGGTTGGTAATGGCATACTTTTTAGCAACGAGCGGAACAACCTCTGTGCTTTTAACCTACCTTTAATACATCCAAGAACATTTTATTTTAATGTATAGGTACTACTTCAAGAAAGCTACTTACTGTTGTTGATTTATCCATTATAAAGTTACAAATAAATAAATGATAGGTAATAATTTGGATTCTTCACTAGCTTCGCATCGTTTTCAGTATGAACGTCCCTTAAACGTTTTCAATCGCGTAGATTTCCGTTAGCTACAGATAAAGTTTCTTTGGAAACAAAACGATTCTGTCTACGTCTAGATTTACAAATAAGTAACACGTAACATGTCTGAATTACAATCAGGAATTCGAGTATTCTTTTGTGATCGTATTACTAAAAGGGCTAGAATTATACGCCTGAGGAGTACTTACGTCATTATTAGAAACATAAAATAAAAGTAGGCTTTATATGCGTTAATTATGTAGCCTTTTTTTAAGTGCTTTCTCGGTTCTTCACGCTTCTACGGCAAGACTTGTGGCGGCGATCCTATGAGTTACGCTAGATCAATAATAGGTGTGCCAAATTTCAGCTTATTTCTTTCAGTCGTATAAGCGTGAAAGAGTAACAAACATTCTTCCATTAATCCTCACAACTCACACACTCTCTCATTTCACGTTTAAAATAGTAGCAGAGCATCTGTGGGTGCACATTTGTGCGCCTCTGCCTAACCTTTCAGGAAAAACAGGCGTGATGCTATGTATGTATGTACTCCATCAAAGAATTACTGTAGTGCCTTTATCCAAAATTTGCTCAGTTAAATTTGTATGAGGTGAGTATGAGGTGAGCTATCAATCTCTAGTATCAAGAGGGATGACCACTCACCTAAATTTACCGAGAGGGATTTATACAGAATAGACTGATAGTTCCTGTGAAATTAATGAATGTGTTATTAAAAAAACAATTTAATAAATCGATTCGTTTTTACAGCTTACGCTAGCATTCACTTTACA
Organism: Caradrina clavipalpis; assembly: GCA_932526535.1. NCBI lineage: Eukaryota > Metazoa > Arthropoda > Insecta > Lepidoptera > Noctuidae > Caradrina > Caradrina clavipalpis. The sequence continues at coordinate 13,479,626 of OW052098.1, forward strand.
TTATATTTTACTACTTCTATCTTACAATTAATTTATTAAAATTACACAGAACATACTACATAAAGGTTTGGTAATAGTAACTGTGAATGATCAAATAAGGTGTGGGCCAAACAGCGACAATTTTTGCAAACTTTTTTAAATTCAATTCTTTTTCTGAATTTTCTTGTAATATTTTTGGTTCAAAATTGCCTATGCTGTGGGTCGGACAAGGAATATCTATGCAAACTATTTTAAAGGTATACAATGGGGTACAAAGGTATACAAAGGTATACAAAGGTATATATATTAAAGGTGTACAATGCTTCTTTTTTGGAAACTTTTTGGTTCAAAAGTTCCTTTTAATGGTCCAAATGAAAAAAATAACATGACATTGACTATACCTAGTGCGCTCCATACAAAATGTCAAAAGTATTTTATCGATAATTTAATCCGACCCGTCCAAGTTCTATCGCCTGTCATTACTATAACAACTATTGTATAAGAATAACCTAATTATTAGTTAAGAAAGAACTCCTTGATTCTTCTCCAAAGAGTTTTTGTTTGTTCTTCAGGGATTGGTTTAGTTAGTCACTTGACTGGAAGGGTCTCGTGGAGCCAAGTCCTCTTGCCTTCGTTGAATTCTGCAGCTGTATGGTCTGTTCCTTCTAGTATCCATTTGGTGGTCAATAAGCCTTCAACTCCCACGGGTCCTGAAAATAGATGATTGAGTTAGTGGATTTTCATGTAATGGTTTTGTTTTTTATTTTGATGGCCTATATTTTACCAATCATCATTGGTATTTTTTTTAACAAGCACAACAAGTAATTAAATAATGTTTTTTGGGAGAAAACAAACATATGAATATGATAATGCGCTGAGCATGTTAAAAACATGAAACATGACTATTTTTCCGTAGATGTGTGTATCTCAAGTCGAATTATAAAGAAAAGAATTGATCACATACCATTTCGGACTATAAATACCATTAAAGCTTGGTAAATCTATAGTTTTCACTAGAAAATCTTCTAATTTAGCTTATTTAGACATTTTACAATTACACATACATTCAAAATCGTCTAACTGACATTTCACAGCCTCTCCTAGTAAGTAAACTGCATAAATAAAGGGATTCATACAACACAAAACTTTTATCTCACCTCTAGCGTGTATCCTGGCCGTAGAGATACCAACTTCAGCGCCGAGGCCGAAACGGAAGCCGTCGGCGAAACGCGACGACACGTTGTGGAACACGCATGCGCTGTCCACTGAGCTCAAAAAACGGTTCGCTGCGGCATCTGAAATTAACATAAAAAATATTTTGTAATATTTACAGGATTATTATATATACCATCACGCCTACATTCCCCGAAGGGTTAGGCAGAGGTGTACCAATGTACACCCACAGTTCGCCGGTATATTTAGGTCCCATTTAATAGGAGGCGAGCCTATTGCCACTAACCGGGCACAAATCCAAACTCCGAGCTGCTACTGAGAATTTCATAGAAAAACCCAATAACACTTTTTGCTCGACCTGGGAATCGAACCCGGGACCCCTTGCACAGCAGTCGCACTCGCGACCACGAGACCAACGGGGCAGTCAGGATTATTAAATGAGATAAACTATATACTAGGCGACTAACTAAAGAAACTGAAGCTGAATGGCATCAAATTCTCTTGTTTCACCATCAACTAGAAATGTGCTCAAAAGACTGGCGGCATTGCCACGTTGCGTGATAATGCTTAACTTCTGGCCACGGTAAAAGCCAGCCCTTGAGTGGTTATTTTTTGGCACGATCCCGCTACACTGATCCTAACCTAGTGGCTGCGAAAAGTGTAGTGGGATTGTGCCAAAAATACATTAATTCTGACTTTCAGGAGTTGCAGTGCAGTTCAAGCAAGAATGAAAGCCAGAATCAACAGTGGAGAACGACAGAAAGGCCCCGAGGTAATGAAGCTCGACCAGGGGAACAATTCAACTGTCTTGGATCCCGCAACGAAATTATCAGCCCTTGGGTTACCCAATAGCAAATTATGTTTAATCGTTCGTGTGTCTTACTCTAAAGAAGCTCAATGCCTTCCTGACGGCCAACCCTAATTATGATGAGTTTGCGGATAAATTAAATTATGCGTGTATGTCTGATATTCCGTGAAAGACAATATGCGAGGGTGTTGACTGTCCCATGTTGGTTGTAATTGTTTATGACACAATAGTCAACATTATATACTGGTTTTTTCTTTCTATGTTACTTGTTTCTATATAAATTATTGTAATTAGTGTGGCACAGTTGGACTTAATAAATATATAAATTGACTTCAACATGTTTTTATATTGTAAGGTATCTGGCACCATAGTGCCCACACCCTCCCCTACATCAAGATCCAACACGTGCACTTTAGAAGACAGTAACAAAGCTACTGATGCCGCGTTAAACATGGCCACCTCTGGGCCCAAAAATTCTAAGATTATCTAAAATCATCGATTCGCAATGAAGCTAACACAATTTACTTGTATGTAGTATTGTGTCTCAACCATGTTTCTAGCATCTCACAATGAAGTACCGCAATTAGATTAATAAAATAAGTAAGTACATCCCTCAGAACTCATAAAAACAGCCAAAGATAAAAGTTGGTGCTTTATTTGTAAAGACACAATAAGCTGCTTCATAAATTCTTTATTACACTTGTTTACTACTCGCTACAATGAGCATACAACCATTTTGTTCTAAATAAGAAAAATTATAACCCTGACTATTGTTGGAGGAATAATTTTATTCCCCTGGCCCTGGTTACAAGTTCAAGTACATATACTATGTGCTATCAGACAGCAGACGATCGTAAAACAAGAGTAACAACTACAGATAAACTTATCTATAGCTATATAGTTGTTGCTGATAACAATAGCTTCCAAAAACACAATATACTTATCACGCGTCAACAAACTGGTTTACATGCCATTAACTATGTTTGCCTTGAAGTAAGAATTATCATTATAATTGTAACTACTTCCCTATTTGTCGTTGATGTAAATAATAGAATAGTTACAGATGATGCAGTTCTAGCTAATTGGTTTGAGGAAAATGTGGGAGAAGCTAATTATATTGATTAGAAATAATATCAGACCGATATTGGTAACGGCGGCCAATCTCAATAGTGATTAATAAAGTACACAGAAGATATTAAAGTGCACAAGTGTGTGCAGACACAGGTGCCCTTCGGTACTGCAATTCGACACACCGAGGAGAAATCAAGCGTAGAATCAACAGCTTTACGTGTTTTCGAGATACAGGTGTGTCACACCACCAACTTCCATACTCTAGGCTGTTACTCAAAAATTCCTAATGGGAAAACCCAATCACACTTTTGACCGACATGAGAATCAAAAATAGGACCCCATTCTCAACTGGAGCGACCAGGAGACCAAGGAGACAGTGTTTTTATATAAAGTGTACCAGGTGATTGTAAAGTTGCATAGAAATAGTTACAATGAAACTCACCATTCTCAGTGACAATGACATCTGTATGAGAGCTTCCGAACTTGTGTATATGATCAACAGCTTCGTCCATATCCTTTACAATTTCAATGCAGCATTCCAAAGCTCCATATTCAAACTTCATACTCCTCGCAGGTGGTGGACCAAACGTCAACTGACTAGAAAGTTTCGGGCCAGCATGGATTTTAACACCCTCCTTCTTCAACATATTGCAGAGATCATTAAACAGGTCACCGGAAAGATGGTCTTCGTGAATGAGTAGAGTTTCCATAGCGTTGCAGGCAGCTGGGTAGTCACACTTCGCATCGCGAACAATCTTTAATGCCTTAGCTGGATCAGCATCTTTGTCTAAGTACACATGACAAATGCCCTCAGCGTGACCAAGAACAGGAATGTGCTGAGACTGCTTCTGGATATTTCTCACTAATTCAGAAGAACCTCTAGGAATAATCAAGTCTATGTGCTTCTCCATTGACAGTAGATCGCTAATTTCTTCCCTCGTCGATACCAGAGATATTGCGTCATCAGCACCAACACCTTTTAGAGATTCTTTAACTAATCCCATGAGAGCTTTATTTGAATGAGCAGCTTCCTTTCCGCCCTTTAAAAGTAGACCATTAGCCGATGCCATAGCTAAAGCAGCTACCTGAGGCAACGAATCAGGCCTGGATTCAAATATGACTAGAAGAACCCCAATGGGAACTGTAACTTGTTGTAAAACTAAATTTTCAGCCAGCTTTGTTTTCCTTAACACTCTACCAACGTTTTCGTAACTTGAATCAGCAATCTGCTTAAGGCCTATAGATAAAGTTTTCAATTTGCTATTACTTAAAGATAGTCTGCTAAGTAAAGGCTTAGCAAGCCCACTCTTTGTGGCCTCATCCAAGTCTTTAGAATTTGCTTCTAAAATTTCATCTTGTTTGCTAACTAATAAATCTGCCAGTGAGTGAATGGCTGTTGCTCTTTCTGATGGAGTAAGCCGTTGTAGAACTCGGCTGCCAGTTCTTGCTGTAAATTAAGGAAATATAATGAAAATATTTGTTTTAAAATTAGTCCTAGTCCTTAAAGATACTGAAGATAATTATCGTACGTACCATTTTCTGCCAACACATCAACAGATGTGGTTGCAACAGGGGTAGTAACACAATCCGTGAAGAATGTACCAACTTTTCTTCCACTAATGATAGTCTTGATGGCTTTTTCTTGCATACCGTTGCAGATGACCACGCTGACTCCACGAGCCATAGCCCAAGTGGCGGCATTTACTTTAGAATCCATACCGCCAGTACCAACCTTAAAAATTAAATTATTTTATGCATGATTTGTATTTATATTTTCTACGAATAGCTTCGTTCATGATGAGAGATTATTGCGGTTTGAGCACCATTTCCAAGTACCTTTTTTTATTAAAATGTATTGATCAAAACATCAGAGCCGTCGTTACTTGGAATTTTAATTAGTTAACAAAACAAGAGACAATATCTTGAAAAATAGAATAATCATCTTTAGCTTTTCTGTAACTTTTGCGTGGGCTTACAATGCCACCTACGCTTAAAGCTTGCCTTTGTCTTGTAAAATCATCGATAGCATTATGCTTATTTTAGGATGATCTCAAAAGAAAATATATTGTTTCTGTAACGAATTCACTAAAAAAATAAAGGGAAACAGTTCTATTTCAGTATTTTCTGCGTAAATCTAAACTCTTTTATCTTTTCTAGGTTAATTCTATAATCCTTTATATTTCTCGACGCCTACGCTAACGTAGGCGTTGAAAGTCAAATAAGTCTAAACTTATTTATATTTTTATGTTGTGATTGCGAGATATTCTAAAATCTTTGTCTTACCTTTGATTTTTGTCCGAATTGTACTTGATCTCTCTCTTTTGACGTGTATGTATGCATCATTCTTGCACCGTCCTCCCACGGGGGCTTATTGTAAATACCATCGACATCAGACATCATTATCAGTAAGTCTGATTGGATCTCAGCAGCAAGAAGAGCTGAGAGACTGTCGTTGTCTTTGATACCTATTCCCTGTAAAACAAAATATTTTCTTATTAAATTAACGTTGTCCTACACGAGACTTTCTCCTGTGTCATGTGTCATGGGTGCGTTTACAAATATCACTGAACTCACAACTACTTATAGGGGATTCGAACCCGCAACACGCAATTTAGCAGCTAATCGTTTTACCACTGCGCCAATTGTGTCGTCTCTTATTTAGTTTTACGATGACATATTTTTTTTGCGAATGCAGCAAAAATATTCGGACATAAAATAGTTGGATTTGTGGGTGCAGTCGGGGGAATTTATTTCGCGATTAAGATAACTTATGGCTGATTGACGGACATCGGATTCAGTCGTTATAACAAGTTGAGCGGAAAAATGTCGCATCATATGACAGAATTTTTCGATGAATCTGCACAACATACATCTTACTATACAGGTCAGTTAAGTAGCATTGGCGAGGAATTCATATAACTACCGACTTCCCTTCGGATGATCGGGACAGTGGCTACTTTCTCTCTATTAGGAGGACTACATAACTAAAACTTCTAAAATTAAGCCATTTTTGATTTGGCTCCCCTTTACGAATTGACCCTTCGCAATTAATTGATCAGTCCTACCTACACCACCTAGCGAGTGTTGAGTTGACCTCCTGACCAATGGCGAATGAGAAATGCAAAATGTAATTTTGATATCCTCATAGTAAAATTATTGCGAATCACATCTTCGAATTTCTTTTTCGTAGATCTTCAAAAAATAAGAATTATTATTTCCATCATCTATATTTTTTACCTTCTAATATACTTATCTGCTTCTAATCAAATAAAAATATGTACCCTACGTTCTTTGATTGAAAGTTGATAATCTCTTACCTTTTTCCCAGTTCCTGGTACAACGGTATCATCATGGATATACATCGGTGGGCTGACAGCATCATTAGTGTTGACAATGGGCACTATATTCAGAGAAATCAATTCCGATAATGTGCAGAATAAGTTCTTTCTTGTCTCTTCGTTATAAAAATCTGGTTTGGTCACAAGAACCTGTGAAAAACATCAAGAAATAAGTCTTTGTTGTTACCGTAGCCAATATTTTTTCCTTATAAATTACGTGAGTCGCAGATAACAAAGGGGAAGGCATACCAGAAATTTCGTCTCCAATTTATATTCAAAGGTGTTTCCGAGAAATGATTACTACATTAAGGCTTGGATTGATCGACGGAGGGGAACCTTAACTGAAGTAGATGATATTGGAACCTTAGACAAGAACAATGGATTTTCAAGAATGTGGATCGTTACAGCTTTTGTGTAAAGAGAAAACCGCGCGAAGCAATACCAGTGAACGACATATTGAATCCTTTTAAAGCGACGTTCAATTTCACACTTGGTTGTAAGATAGGTTTCTTTAGTTTTCGCCTGGTGTTGTGTTGTTTTTTTGTTATATTGAATTTCAGCAAATATTACGTATATTTTTTTTTATTTGTTATTTACTAATTAATATAGGTTACCTTTCACGTATTTTTTTATTAAATTTAGTAAAGAAGACCACAACATTGGCACAATTCATACTCATATTATAAATGCGAAAGTAACTCTGTCGGTCCGTTATGTTTTGACGACTAAACCACTGAACCGATTTTGATAAAATTTGGTACTACATAGATAGACCATTCCCTGGATTAACTTATGTGATGATGATACAAATTTGACGCGGACGAAATCGCGGGCAAAAGCTAGTATTATTATATCATTTCTTTTGTAGCTATCAATCGTACTATTTTATCCACCGATCGTGTATTTTAAACCCATTGAAGTTCCTTTAACACTAGTAATGGCACATCAATAACTTTTAGTACAACTGTAACTCTTCTTCAATTGACTTTTACGACGTTTCTCACAATGGTGAACAGCTGACCATTCGCGTTTTTATTTGGCAGTTTGTCTACTGATAAAGAATAAGGGTTGTGTAATCAAAGTTTTTTCACCTTTCGCAGAGTTTACCTAAGCATTATTTTTTATTCAAGATGGATGAACTCTCAGAGGTGAACAGTCGAAAATAATTAATAATTATTTTATGATAAAAATCAAGTAACGGTTGACAGGATGGCATGGCAGAAGTAAACGTGTAACGTCGACCCCAAGTATCATGGGATAAGGGCAGGAAGATGATGATGATGATGATTAAAAACCAAGTAACTTCACAACCCAGACATAGTTAAAGACAACATTCCCGTATAAACGTTTCAGTTCTCTCAGTTTCAGGCCGTCAAAAATAAGCCTATTTTATTTATACCAATTTTTGTTCAAGTTCAGACCTTGATTGTAGCTAACATATTAAGGTTCTGACAAAATTTTGAACATTTTATGTAGCAGTAAGAAAATGCAGTTTACTAAAATACTTGGTTCCTTTAAAAAAAATCGTTTACAGTAAAAATATCACAATAAAACAATCATATTCCCTAACAAAATAATACTAGGCCAACATAAATATCTCACACCGGAACAATACTAACGTAGAAACAATTATAACGTCAAGTAAGGCTTTGTCTTAACTCCACTTCGGAACCAGTTAGTTTTCTAATTCAGGACATTTATGCAAGTTGGAGTTTGTACGCGTCCGTATAATTTAACTTTGACGTAGGTAGTGTTGTGAAGTTATGTCAAAACTTCTCGTGTGTCTGCAGCCGTGGTAGTTATTAATTATGTAGGCGCTAACGCTTTGGGTGCGTTGTTGACTAGTTTTTCAGGATAGTGGGTAAAAAGTGTAAAAATGAAAATTATGCTCCAGACCGATTTCGGTCACGGTGGTTAATCGCAATGGAGAGTAGCCAAGTAAGCAAGAGATATTAAAATGCACAAGTGTATGAGTAAATACACTCCCTCTTCCCTATCTCTCATAGTCCGGTGGGACGGCAACCCGACACAAGCGGGAAGAAATCAGGCGCAGGACAAATGGCTTTACGTGCTTTCCGTGATACCCCTGTGTGGCACACCACCAAATTCCATGCTCCGGACTCCTACTGAGAAATTCGTAATGGAAAAACTCAATAACTCATTTTGCTGGACCGGGGAATCGAATGCAGTACCCCACTCCCAACAGTCGCGCTTGCGACCACAAGACCAACGGCGTAGTTTGGGTTAAAAGTACATACTGCCTAGTACAGTCCATTTATTTATAACAATATCTTTTTCCAGAATTTTTGTTGTTTTATGTCAACTGGGGAATAATTATTTCCAGCTGGTCAAGATTTTATAGTTAAGATTAGGTAATTAGGTGCCCGGGGTAGACTTTTTAAAACATGCCTCATTTTTAACATTATTTTTTTAAATGTTCCGTTTGCCTACAAAGAGTTACTTTGTTACCATTATTTTGTATAATTTTCAAATCCTAAGAGAATACTAGAATTTTTATTTTGCATTAAAGTAAAATAAAAAAATATAATAACAACAAAATCGTTAAAATTAAAGGCAATATATAAAAATATTCGTAACAAACACCCGTTGTATGGATAATGAATGGTGCCCATTTGCGTATCAGAATAATTAATAATTTATTTTTATTCGTCCCTAGCCTGATAGACGAGCTTGAATCTCATAAAATATGCATTTTTCGTGTAAATACTTTTGCATAATTTTTCATTAAACAGATGTGGTTTATACATCATGTACGTTCTTTGACGTGGCTATCAAGACAAGACAAGACAAGAAATTAAACGAAACTTTTACTTTGTTACTCTGTAAAGCAATAAAATAGGTACGCAATAAATTGACGTTATGATTTAACGTGGCAATGCCGCCAGTCTCTTGGGCACTTATCCCGTTGACAGCAATGTGGAGGAATTTTTTGAAGCCTTATTATTATTAAGCAAGCCTATTATTATTAAGTTTTTTTTTATTTTATTTTAAGGCTGAAAATATTAATGATAATTGTAAAGATATAAAAAAAGAACATAAATTATCTATGTGAAAAATAAGTCACATATGTCGAGGTTGGTATTCTATTTTTGAAAAACTATAAAAAAAAATGGTCACTTTATAACAGTTATTTTCGTTATAACCTTTTTGTTCCCGTGATTAAAGTATCTTCAAATTTTCTTCTATTTGCAAGAAAAATCCATTACAATCTTGCAATCATACCTAAATATTTATTTCAAGATGTATGCATATTCTCTTGAAAATAAATAAAATACTTACTCTGCTTTCTGAATTGAAGGGAATCAAATAAATAAAATAAATTTTACTGAATTCTTTGTGTATACAAACATTTGTATTACAAAAGATTTTAAGTGAATTAAAATTGAAAACTTCAAAGCCAATGTTTGTTTTTATTCACCACAAGACTTCGAAAGTGAGAGTGGTTATTTAAGGGACAAAGCACACACGCTACTTTTAGTAGCGCGAATCGGCGATCAGCCGCTTTTCGGAAGCGCGATTCAGCGACTAATCGCTACCCCCCGCACACTTGAAATCGCCAATCGCAGCGATTTAGTCGCTTTTCGGAAGCGCGATTCAGCGACTAATCGCTACCCCCCGCACACTGTAAGATGCCGATCGCAGCGTTTTGACATAATTAAGGTCTGCCCCCACGACCGATAATCAAAACTAACAAAAAACTGTCCCACTGAAAAACTGAAAATCTGTCTGTACTGTCTGTGTGTAAAAAAGAAAGAGAGAAAAACCATTTATTCTCGCGAAAGCGACGCACAACACAAAAATAAAAATAACAAAAACAATAATCTATAATGCGCTACTACCGCGCGAAAAGGCTGACGTTCAGCATAAAGCCGTGGCCCGTGCACGAGACACGGAACCACAGCGCTGGTTTTCAGCGTCAGCCGGCGTGTCGCTGTCTCGGAACTATAAGGTACGACATTACCCACAGTTCCGTGTGTGTGTGAGGGTGTGTCAGGGTGTATGTACTCAAAAAAACTTTCAAAAATCGGCCCGATAATCGGGCCGATTTTTTACAGACTTTTTTGCCGGCGAGAAAAAACGACCGAGAATCAGCCCGATTATCGGTGATGGGGGCAGACCTTTATGTGGAACATAATGCGACTAGTGTTGTGTTGTGATTTTGACGAAGCTACACACTTACGATAGATTCTAATGAAGCTGCACTGCTGCCTGCAATATTGATAAACCGAAAATGTCAATCGCTCCGGAGGCGGTATTGGTTACATCCTATAACCAGTTCACGTCTTACATTACGCAAACATCCATCCATTAATCCAACCGCACAAACTTTCGCATTTATAATATTAATAGGACTTTAAATGCGAAAGTTTGTGAGGAGGGATGGATGGATGGATGAATGTTTTCATCCATCCAGGATGAAAACATCCATCCATCCATTTTATTGTATTCATAATATAAAAAATGCGAAAGCTTCTGAACTCACAATCTTTGGCATTTTGAGCATGGGTGGATGGATGGTTCCATCCATCATCCATATATCCCTTTACACAAACGTTTGCATTTATAATATAAGTAGGATTTTAAATACAAATGTTTGTGAGTAGGCATAGATGGATGATGAATGGATGGATGAAAACATCCATCCATCCATTTATTGTAATTGTAATGTAAAAAATGCGAAGTTTCTGACCTCACAAACTTATGCATTTTGAGCATGGATGGATGAATGTTTCCATCCATCATCCACCTAACACTTAACCTACCACCTAACTAACCTAAAACATGCGCATTTATAAAATTAGTGGGATAAACAATACCATTGCAAATCGCCAAACTATCGATAATCGACAATGGATCAGCAACACTACAGCCGACCCGATCTAACATCGGAACAGTTCGGGATTCCGATACTGCGTCCGAACGCAGTTAGTCGCCAAAACGCGATACAGCATCGCTAAATCGCGCGATTTGGCAGCTGCGATCGAACGCAGAGAGTCGCCAAAACGCGATGCAGTATCGATACAGTTGCAAATTCGCCGATTCGCGCTACTAAAAGTAGCGTGTGTGCTGTGTCCCTTACTTACATATTATGATTTTAATTCGATCGTGGTAGCTGGACATCTATACTAATATCATTAAGAAAGAATTTGTTTGTTTGCTTTTAAGTTTGAACGCGCTAATCTTTGAAACTATTGGACTGACTGACTAATGAAAATTCTTTCGCTACTAGGAAACTACGTTATAAAAAAAATAGCATAAGAAAATTCGCGTGAGCGAAGTCAAGGGCTTTGCCTAGCTAGTGGAGAATAATTGAAACATTTTAGAAATGTAACTTAATTTTGAAATTATAAGATGTCTATCACGTCCAATTTTAATGAAGTCTGAATCATTAAATTTAAGCGTGATAGACACGGCTGATAATGGAAAGGTAACTTATTGTCTATTGCCTTAAATATGCAAATTATAAATTAATTCCAAAGATCCATCGGCTCAAGTAAATGATAAAACATTCAAAACCTCCTTCGATATTTAAAAAATAATATGGGTTATGATTACCCGAAATAAATGTTTTTTTTATGATTTTTTTACGATATTTGTTACGAAAATAACTTTAAATACCTCCAAGATCCCTGCACTATCGAATTAAGCACTGGTTACACATAAGCACTGGTTGCCGTGCTTTACATTGCGCACAACCACCATAAACAGTGATTCTTCACACAAAAAAAAATAAGTTATTAAAATCAATAATTCACTCTCTCTGTTGCTGAGTTCCAAAGGCAGTTTGTGTAGTTTATGGGTATGGTATGTGTTTCTACCTACTTACACCGCATATAAGACATGCACACTAAATGATAAGTTGATAAAGTTCAAGAATCTTAAGGTGGTAGACTGTTTTAGCCCTAGATTTGTAAAGGCAAGCCCTTTTAGTCTATCAAGACGACATCAAAGGGACTTTCTTATAATATTTAAATAAACAAAACAACAAAAGGATTTTTCAAGGCTTTATTGTTTTGAGATCAAATAGAAAGTGTATCTTTTGGTAAGAGCTGTTGATTTTTCAAATGTTTTTAAATATGATTATTGAAGTTTAGACAGATTTATCTAGGACCTTTTTTATCATCTTCCAATAAGTTCTGATTAAATGGCTTTGTAAAGGATTTCATGCAAATCCCATGCATTTATTTTAATGTGTGGGCACTCACACAAATGCAAAGCTCAACTTACGCCTCGCGGACTGTATGTACAGTCAACAAAAAAGATAAGTAACCAGACCGTCTAATATAGTTGAAGATTTCTTTCAAACCGGTGGTCGTTTTTAAATGAAATTGAATTTATTATCTATTATCTATTATTTATTTTCTATTAATTAAAATAAAATTCATTCAAAAATATCTATAGGTTTTTGTAAAACTTTGATTTCATTAGGCGACTCTGGTTACTTATCTCTTTTGCTGACTGTACATGTAAGTACTTAATGTAAAGCCGGTTTTCAACCGCAAAGTCTGAACAGCGTACGCATACACAAACTGCATGGAAACACGTGCAGAGCCTTTGTGTTCGGTGCTGCGACGTGGGCGCATGAAAACTTCTAGTCCGGTCTAGAACACCCCTTGCATACGAATGCGTCCGAAGTTACACGACCACTTCGTAATGCAGGGAAGCTTTTCTACAACATGTGGGTATGTTAATTGTAATCCTAAGTGCTTTCAGGAATTGTTTGCATATGTGGTGTAATAAAAAGAAACATCACTTGCCGTTTACAACGCATTCTGACCACCATACTTAGTATCATTGAGCAAAAAATATTGCTGGGAAATAATAATACCAGCTTACTGCGGTACTGCCCCACTGCAGAAAAATTGAATTTTAAGCTTTACTATTTGAGTTAATAGGTTCATTTTTCAATACCGATAATTTTCAAGGGTGACGCTATATTCTAGGTACTCAATAAACTTACCTGTGCTATCTTGACGTTGTACTGTGAGAACATGGCATCGTACATGGACATCAGCTCCGACTGCCCCACGGCTGCGGCTGCTCGAGGGTCCAGGATACTGCCGGCATCCTGAGAAGAGGAAGAGCATTTTTATATTAGTTGCACCATTATTTTTTTGTACCGAATTTTGGTTACGGTGGCCAGTCGCAATGGAGACTGGTCGAGTATGCAGGAGATGTTGTAGTGTATAAATATGAGCGCAACCACTGCCCTTTGCCTCACTCTTAAGGTAGGAGGAGACAATAATCCGATACACATACATATATTTATAATAAGTATTCATGTCTTTTCACTATCGTAGGTTCCCACTATGAATACAGTACCCGATGTGCTGTATTTATAGTGCAGACTGCTAGCTACGGAAGTATGTAACATAATTGTAACATAACATAAACGTTTATACAACGTTAGTGCTGAATTGAATTTCTGTTGGTACATACTTACTACTAATATAATATTATATTTACACAGTTCCAGTAGCTGCCTCGTTAGCCTAGTGGTCCTAAGCGCGACTGCTACGCTAGAGGTCCTAGGTTCGATTCCCAGGTCGAGCAAAAAGTGTTATTGGGTTTTTCTATGAAATTCTCAGTAGCAGCTCGGAGTTTGGATTTGTGCCCGATTAATGGCAATAGGCTCGCCCCCTATTACATGGGACCTAAATATACCGGCAAACTGTGGGTGTACATTGGTACACCTCTGCCTAACCCATCGGGGAATACAGGCGTGATGGTATATTATTATTATTATTATTTACACAGTTGTAAGGACCACTAAATAGCCAGGGTATCTTTTAACTCCGGTCTGTTGCTAACACGGGCCCACTTCCCACTTAGTGGGTGAGTCCCATTAATAATTTAAAGCTAAAGAGTGTGTTTGTCCGCGCCAACCTCCAGAACTACTGGGTCTATTCTGAAAATTATTTCGCCAATAAGAAGCTACGTTATCTCTGAGAATGTTATATCAGTTACATGACTTTGACGCGAGCAAAGTCAAGGGCAAAACCTAGTAAACAAATATTCATTGATGTTCAAAGAACATTCAATTGATTGTCTCATATTGCCTATAATATAGAATGCATGTAATTATTATCGATAAATCAACTGCACTATGGAATTTTAATATCGGTATGTTATCAACGTCGTGTCACTGACCTCTCGCGTATGATCGCTGGGAGACAAAGTCTCTCTCATAGACAGCGACATAAGTAGCTCTTGTGTCAACTTCTGACGTCCGAAAGCCACTGCACCGCTTGTCACCATGATGCATTCTCGACCTTCGTGATGGCATTCTGCTACCTGCAAAAACAAACTTATTTATAGCCGGGCAAGGTTGATTTTTCCATGCAAGTAAAGTAACCAGAGAACCTATCAAATGAACTGCACAAACAATTCGATATTCAAAAGTTTTTAAATAAATAGAACGAATCACGCAATAATAATCTACTAGAATATTTTTTTATCAAGCCTCCAGTTCTTCGACTCGGAATCCAGATAAGGTTCCAATTTCAAAATTAAACTTAAACCCTGTAAAAGTTTTGAAGTGAAATATAAAACAGAAATTCAAATAGTTTGTATGGCTGCCTTAACTTTAAAGAGGTTTCAAGATATTTATTACAACCAAAGCACTATTTGAGAAGCTAGTATGATCTTTTAGCATTATTTTAAAAGTTTGATATTTAATTTATTCTGCCATAAAAGTATTTTAATTTATGCAAATTATTCTTGTTAAAAATGTACGCTGCGCAGGCTGCGCTGTAATGAGTATATTAAAACGATGATTAAAACATTATTGGAATGCGAAAGTGAATTCGAACTTTACCTACGCCATAAGAGAATAATTTGAGTTCTACACTAATGAACCAACCCACAATCTCTCAATACAACTAATATAATATGCTAAATGCTTTTCTGTCCTAGAAAACTATTTTAATGTTGAACACAAACATATGCTTCGAATAGATTTAAAATTAATCAACGTTAAATATCCAAAATTCTTATTACTTCAAAAATTATTACTGTAAAAGAGTAAGCATGGAGTTTCTTGCTCGTTCTTCTCCATACAAAACTATCTCTTGGAAAGGGCGACTAGATTCAATTTATTTTTTTATTTTTACATTACGCTCAATAGGGCTCTACTATACTATCTAATGTTCTACTTAAAATAAATGATTTAACTTTAACATTGACTTTTAAATGGAACAAATTTTGACGTGAATTGGTACAGAAATTATTTCAGTGCAAATACTTTAGCCCAATTACGTACATTATATATGAACGCCAGCAGTTTTGAAAATCTATGGGGGAGGCCTATCCAGGATTGCGAAAATGGATAGAAAGAGTCACCGCAGCCCTAGAAAGCAAAAGGCATTAAGAGGAACACGGATGGGTTTTAGCCAGTAACAGCCTGACACTCCCTTCCACTCCAACCAGAGCGGAAGAAGTCATTTGATGACTTTCCATCCTTGAAAAAAATAGGAGAGGCCTATGTCCAACAGTGGATATCTTGTAGACATGCGCAAAACAGTGCACCACGAAGTGATGTTATATGACATTACATTTCGTGCCGCGTAATATTACATTACACCATCACTTCAAACATCACGCGTGATGTTGTGATGTAGTGCCATTCGATAGCACACCATCGCGCGTAATAATGTAATGAAATGTTCTAGTGTACGTAATAGGACATGTTATTGAAATAGTATAGTAATATACCGATGCGATGCGTTCGGGATCGGAAGTAATCGGGACGGCTCGGTCGGTTCGAGACTTCGAGCGAGTGCAAGTTATGTCGCGAGCTACTGCGCTGAGTGCGCTGCTACCGTACGCGTGATGTTTAGTGTAATGGTGTGATGCTTATTTTGGTCGCGAAATGTGTCATGTAACAGTACGCGCTCGGGTGATATTACGCGTGATGCATCACTCGCATTACTTACACATGTCTAATATCTTGCGGCTGATATGATGATGATGATGCGAGTACCTGTTCAACAATAGACGCGAGTCTTCCCAAAGCCAGGCCGTTGCCGTCCTCTCTAGTGATGACAGCACTGCCCAGCTTCACCACCAGTCTTCTTGCGTACTTCAGCTGAGACCGGTCTGTGAACGTCCTTTGTTTGCGTTCAGCACTCGCCAAGTTGCGCTTGTCTACATTCAGGCTCTGTAAAAGAAAGAGACAGGTTGAGTTTTTACTGAGGTGCCTATATAAAATTATATTTGTATTTCTTGAAGGGGTAAGCATAATCATAAGTGCTATTAGTACAGGAACCGGCTGTTACTGAATATTTCCTTAATGGAAACACCCAACAGCATCATTGTCTGATCTAAGGATCCTACCCAGGACTTACTACTTCATTTTACATTAATGCTTGTCCTTGGAGTGACTAATATGGAATTATGTGCCTTTTGATCTAGCTTAATACATAGGAATTAATGCAGAAGATTCCTATGTATTAAGCTAGATCAAAAGGCACATAATTCCATATTAGTCACTCCTGAAAACACTGTGGGTGTCGTAAAGAAAAAAGCTAATCTATTTTTATCCATGAAATCTACATACGCCTACTCCTTTCTCAAAAAAGTTATATTTTATTTATTTTACATACTCCAAACAAAATTGAATTTCATGATGTAAATATGATCCTATAAAATATTCTAGAAAGTTCGCGCGAATTCTAAGAAATACCTTTCAAAAAATTACGATCCCTAGAAATTTTATAAAAGAAACTTCCACGTGGATAAAGAAAATATCGTGTCTACTGAGAATTCTTGATACTTTTGAAGTCGAATACCTATCTATATTATACTTGATTAAGGGCTTTCACAGACTTTCCCCGATTTATTTTATGTCATTGGATGGTAAACAGGCCCACTGCCTACCTAATGTTAAGTGGTCACCGCTACCTATAAATATCTGCAATACCAGAGGCCTTGCAAACCATCCTAGAGACAAAGTTGAAATGTCATGTGCTTGTAAGTAATTACAGGCATATGAAAAATTTCAACTGTTTATACCGGCACCTATACCCTTCAACCCGGAATACAGAAATGCTGCAGTAACAATAACAGTTAACAAATAACAGTGTACCTAGTCGTAGTATCATAAATCCACGTCATGTGCAATCGTTGCAAATTGCAAAAAGAGATATGGTTCAGCCATATCTATTTTTGCAATACCTATCCAACGATTGCAGCCTTTTCCGAGTCAACAAACATATTTACTCGACTTCGCCAAAACCAAAAAGAAAGGTTGTGTTTTAGCAATCTATGTATGTATGTTTGTATTTACGTACGTACGTCAAAAAACTGAAACTATCAAACTAGTAAATATTCCCGCCGAGGTCGCATGGTATTAGTTACTGACTAACAAGCTGGACCGACGAGGCTGCATGCGATCACGGCAAAAATATTTCCCTGTTTCCTACCTTTTAGTTTTATTTTTGTCGCAGTCCGGTTTTAGTTTTTATTGCTAGATTTTTGATGGAACATACGTAAAGGTGAGTAGGGATATACCACTGCCATTTGCGAAACAAAAAGCTTAAATACTTAAAACAATTCATACAGTTATTGTAATCGAACTCAAAAATTACATGAGCTTTGAAGTATGTTGTCTAACAGGAGGATATAACGCTGTTCTTTTTAGAGCCAAACATGACGATACTCTTATATTTGCAGGCGTGTTCAATTGCCAGCAAATAATTTAAGTATGTGCGAAAAAAGATAGCAATTCGGTCGGTCATTTAAGGAACGTATGGCGTGCGTTTTCACTTCAGTCTCTCTTCTTTGTATCTAGGCGGTGCCATATTTGTCAGAAATGTTTGCCTATTGTAAATTAGTACACTTTCTTCTGTCTACAGAAGCCCTAAAAGTAAACACTGTCAGGCATCATGTCACTGACAAAATTGTAATAGCACTTCGTGAAACGACTACCTGCGTACCTAAGGGATTACAATAAAAAATAGTACTTTGCTTATTTTAGGTATCGTTACTGACACCTTCCTAACTAAGGAGCTATGGGCTTAGAATTTGTTAGGAAGAAAAAACAAAAGACGGTTTAAACAAAAAATGAATAAAAATTACATTGACAGATGACAGTCCCCTATGAAAAGACAAAAATTACTCAATTAAAAAATAATTCAGCAACCAGTAATAATTTGACGTACCTATATTTTTTTATTTGACTTGATTCCAAGTTATATTAAATAGGTTTTTACAAACAAGGGACATCCCTTTTTTTGGATGGGAAATCAAAAAAATTACTTCTTTATGAGCGGAAGGGAATGTCACTGGCTCTTACTAAAACCAGATTCCAGGGCCACAGTGACTCTTTCGAACAAATTCCGCAATCTTTGTGACACCCCTAGACATTTGACACCGCTACCTAATATTCTTTCCAGGTTTACCTCAAGCCATGATTTCTTCTAAAAAACTTTAACCATTATAATATTTACGATTGCAATATTTATTTATTTCTCCCTTGACAGAAATAAGTTTAAGATTGAACTTGTAAAACTTCATAAAGTCTTGGCTTTTTTTTTCAGGAGAATAAAATATGGTCGCATGAACGTTATTGTATTTTTTGTTATTCTTTTATTCTTCTGATATTAAAGTTAGAATAATCTGGGTCTTAGGGAGCAATAAAACTGTTTGAATTACAATTAGATTGCTAAAAATATTTTTTAATAATGTCATCGCATTGAACTGTCTGAAGTCTTTTTTAACTTTGAAATGAATTTAATTATTTTTGTGTTATTTTAAACATCATTGGATGGCCAACAACCCGACTGTCCACCAGATGTTAAGTCGTCACCGCTGCACATAAACATCTGCAATACCAGAGGCCTTGCAAATGCGTTGCCATCCCAGAGATAAAGTTAAAAATCTCATGTGCCTGGAATTTCATCGGCGCCTATACTGCCTATACCCTTCAAGCAACGCTGCTCTGCGGCAGAAATAGGTATTCTGGTAGTATTTCCCTATTACATGGGACCTAAACATACCGGCTGAATTTTGGGTGTACATTGTTACACCTCTGCCCAATCCTTCAGCGAATACAAGCGCGATAGTATGTTATGTAATACGTGATAGAAAAGATCCTTTAATACATCAACAAGATCAATATTTCCCACGTATATAGGGCGATGAAGAAATTCCTCACCTCGCAAGATAAATTGATATCGTGTTCTCAATTCAGGAACAGTCCTAACTCACAATGAGAACTATATTACGATACATAGCATCACGTTTGATACACCAACACGTTCCAGAATAAGGCAGTGTGCAGAGAGAGGAGTGTCTTGAGACAGTTTTACCGGAGCAAAAAACAATTTTGTCTTTAAAAAAAGGTGACTTAAAGTTTCTTGGGATTTTAGAAAATGTGAAACGGTTCGTAAAAAAAACCAGTATTGATTTTAATATAGACACTGCTACAAAAAACTGAAATTCGCCCCAACGACTTAATGCAATAACCTAACCTTCACGACGCTCAGTTCGGTTTTCGCGCTGGACTTTCTACTGAAAGCGCAATTCTGAGTCTCAAGCACACTGTTCAGTACTATACTGAAAGAAGTACGCCTGTGTATGCGTGCTTTCTTGACCTTTCCAAAGCATTTGACCTCGTGTCTTATGACGTATTATGGGAGAAGCTCAAGAGAACTGGCGTGCCTACACAGGTACAACGAATTTTTCATTTCTGGTACCAGAACCAGATAAATTATGTAAGATGGGCGAGCAGCTTCTCCGAAGCGTACAGGTTGGAGTGCGGGGTGAGGCAAGGCGGTTTGAGCTCTCCGAAGCTCTTCAACTTGTACGTGAATGAGCTTATAGTTGAACTCAGCAGCACACGAGTAGGATGCTCGATCGATAATGTAAGTATGAACAACTTTAGTTACGCTGATGACATGGTGCTGCTGACCCCAACTGTAGGCTCAATGAGACAGTTGTTAGCCATATGTGAAACATATAGCAATAAGCATGGATTAGTGTATAATTGTAATAAGAGTGAGTACATGGTTTTCAAGGCCTCCGGTAAGTGTCCGTCAAATGTACCTGCGATTAAATTGAATGGTACTGAACTGAAGCGGGTTCACCAGTTTAAATACCTTGGACATTACGTTACCGAGGGTCTTGATGACCGAGTTGATATAGAAAGGGAACGTAGGGCATTGGCGGTCAGAAGCAATATGCTGGCCCGCAGGTTTGCGCGTTGTAGTGACCAAGTTAAAGTCACACTATTTAGAGCCTACTGCCAGACTTTCTACACGTGCAGCCTGTGGTTCAGGTATACGCAGGGACCGCTCAATGCCCTACGTGTCCAATATAACAATGGATTTAGGATGTTGTTAGGGCTGCCTCGTTTTTGTAGCGCCTCTGGTATGTTTGCGGAAGCCAGGGTAGACGGCTTTCATGCCATCATGCGCAAGCGCTTCGCTTCTTTGTTAAGCAGAGTCCGGGGTAGCACTAACAGCATCCTACAAGTCATATCAGATAAACAGGACTCAAGTATCTTAAAAACATTTATTTGTGCTCAAATTTTATAAACTTTTTGTAATTATTATTATTATGGACATTATGCTCTGAAATAAAGATTTATTATTATTATTATTATTATCATTTATTCATTCATTATACATATTTATTGTATTTTTAAATATTAGTATAAAAAAATATAAACATTTAAAAATATAAAAAATAGTAGCCCACCGGCGTCGGGAACAGGGTCCAAGCCTTATTATTATTAAAATAACGCTTGTATTCCTTCAACTTGGGGCTGTTACTGACAAATGCGTAATGTCACCAATACTACTTTGAAGAATTGGATGTTAATACAATAAATTATTAGTAAATGCAGTTAGCCATCTTGTAAGTAGACAGTAGATAGAACATGATGAAGAGATTGTTTGTTAGAGCGTGCTTATCTCTGGAACTACTGGTCCAATTCTGAAATTCTTTCCTCTTCTTTCCTTTCACTAATAGGAAACTACGTTATCCCTGAGTTTTATAGGCTATATTTTATTATTAAAAATTAGGGACCCGCAAGAAAATTTAGTCGAAATCGCGGGCAAAAGCAATTAAATAATAATAGTGCCGGCCTATTATTGCCTCACTGCTGAGTGCCGAGCAAAGACCTCTTTCCATGCAAAAAAACATCACTTATCCCGACACACCACCATTACATCCAAACTCCTGTAGTACGATTCTCTAAAATGCAAACTCGAAAACGAGTCTCACTAAAGTGATCGAGTGAACTTTTCATTGGTTTATATTCGTTCGCCGTGGTGACGTCACCACGGCGAACGAATACTAAGCCAATGACAAGTTGGTTCGTTATCGAAGTGAGAGTCGTTTTCGAGCTTGCATTTTAGAGAATCGCACAGCTGAACATAAAATAACATAAGTAATTAATATCGCCATTGAAAACGTTCCGAAATAATTTGTTCCTCTCAAAATGTAGGCCTACTTGTAGAAACCCTTTTAGCGTTGTAATTAAAACTCCAATGGAAGTGACCACAGAGTTTTGGAAAGGGCTTGTCATTTGTTTAGGAGTTAGCAGGAGGCGAAACAATTTAAACTTTTTGTTTATATAATTATGTACTGATATACTTTTCTTGGTTTTTGATTTAGTAATTTTAAAATTCATATTTTAACAAGTAAATTAATTTTAAGGTGCCACAACCCTTAAGGGGTTATTCGACAACCGAAAATCGGTCCGATTATCGGGTCGATTTTTGACAGATTTCTTCGCCGGGGCGTAAAGAAACGACCGAGAATCGGTCCGATAATCTGGCCGATTCTCTGTCGTGGGCAGTCGCTTAGACCGACGGAACTCTATTGCTAGGTCTAAGCCACTATCATCTGTCCGTGTATCACAAGGCTGTAATGTTAATCGTAAAATAAGCAGAATGTATTCACAGAATTTATGTTAAAATGGTGTCTGTCTTGGGAAAGACACAGAAGGTTAAGTTGAATCAAATAGTTTTTGTGATACAGAATCTTTAATGCAGGAGTAAAACCTACACTTGGCCTGTTTATAAAAGTTTTATAAAATTATTATAATTAAAATGACAAAAACATTTTAATAATGATAATTAAAATGTCAAAAACATTTTCTTGCGACAATTCAAAAATGGAAAATATTTTAATTATGATAATTCTACCAAAGAGGTTAAATTTTAAAAATGATATTTGAGAGAATCTGTTTCGAACTGTGTAGAGGGATATTCTTATATTTTTTCTCTAAAATTTCTGACCTATTTTACGTTGCGGAATGATCTACGGTGTAATTAAAAGTGTAAAAGTTTACACGTTCTTTTTAATTACAATTAACGCTGCTTCCTCATTTTCTTGCAAAACAATATTTATAGCTTCATAGCCCTTATTATCATAAGCAATTTAAAGTTGTTCCAAATTTTTACTTTGAGGAAATTTTCTTTACGAAAACTAGGATATTAATATTAACCTGCACTACCAAAGAAAATGGACTGTATTTTTAAACTGTTGATTAAAGAGTATATATTTAGCATTTATGAAAAGTACAGAATATAAGCATAAAGTAATAAGATAAATTACCCTATTAGAGTAGACTAGCTAGGGCATAAGGGCGCTAACATATGAATATTCGCTTCGTGTCGAATTTAAATTTGGAATAAAAATATAAAGCATTGGTGCTAATTCTCTTGTTCACAAACTTAACTAAATTTAAGTTATGTTCATCTTTCTCTTTCCATTTCATTAAGAAAAGGACAGAAGATAAAATTTTTGTTAAGTTCTGTTTAGACACTCCATAGATAATTTAGACGCGATTAAAAACGTGGTGACTAGAAACACGCCAATTTTCTTCAGGCGCTGTCTAATTTGACAGGACTAAATGAATATGTATCTGCTGTCCTTTTCTTTAAGAAATTGAAAGAGAAAAATGCATTTAACTTAAACTTTGTTAAGTTTGTGAACAAGAGAATCAGCACCATTGTGCACCAATATTATAAACAAAATAAAACATTTTTTTTTTTCAAACTTTAAAAGTATTGCCTACCGTAGCAATTCGACAAAAGCATTCTAAATTCAAAATCTATCGAATTTGCCTAACTTACTCCGTCAACTTGTAATAGTTCCTCAGCTTGCAGCATAACGTCGAAATTGGCATGACATCGTACCGAACAATAATAAAATTTCGAACGGTAAACATTTATAATCCCAGGTTTAAGCGAATTTCGGCCTACGTTACACTAACGATATTCATATTTACACACAATTTGGTTTAACAGATCGTTTTCTATTTTTCTATAATTCTAGTTGTCAACAGATTTACATTTTGTTGTGTGTGTAAAGGATTTACATGAGATTAAAATCACGTTAGTTTGAAAATATTTAAAACGCCACCCACCCCGTACATTTTGACGGTCTGTAGGTCGGCGCGATTGCTGAGCGTGGGGTCTTAGATTTGATTCCCAGGTCGGGCAAAAAGTGTTATTGGAGTTTTGCATTATAAATATCTAAATATAAATATCTTGGGACAACTCACACACGGCTATCTGATCCCAAGCTAAGCAGAGCTTGTGATATGGTAACCAGGCAACTGATATACATACTTATATAATTTATAAATACATACATATTATAGATAAATCACACCCAGACACAGAACAAACAATCATGCTCATCACACAAAGTTTGTCCTGGGTGGGAATCGAACCCACGACCTCCGGCTTAGCAGTCAGGGCCACTAACCACTAGACCAACAGGCCCGTCAATTATGAATTTCTTAGTAGCAACTCGGTTTTCAAATTGAACGCTTGTAATGAATACAAGTGGACCTTGTATTATGACCGCAGAGTACGCCTGCGTACCTACCGTCAATATTAATCTATCAGATAGTACCTATCTATGTGGAGTGTCACGTGGTACAAAAGTGCATGTTTAAATAGATTTGATATGTATGATGTTGCAGTTTTTCCTTATTGACTATATTATTTTACTATACTTTGGCCTAGCAGCGTGAAAGGCAATAGGGGGCACTTTTGCACAGCAGTAGGACAATACAGGTTGAAGAAAAAAGCTTTTGGCTTTATTGAGTGGAAGGCAATGACGCAGACCTTTGCCCAGCATTGGGAGAATACAGGATTGACAAGTAGGCTATGTTCCTTCTTCGGGTTCAAGCTTACACCATACAAGATTTCATCAAAATCGGTTCAGTGGTTTAGCCGTGCAGTAAAAGACAAACAGACAGAGTTGTTATGGTATTTATTTGGTATTTTTGAAGTAGATTAAATACAACGGTTCTGAAGATACGGTGGGCGCAGTGGTTGAGCTATTGGATGCTTTAGTTCGAGTCCCTCATGTAGTAAATATTTATATGGACTATAGGTAGACGTCTCTTTGTGTATGTAAGTTTATGTTTGAAAATTGTCACGAAACTGTCACGAAACGGGAGAAAATCCTAATATATTTGGTTAATAAAAAAAGAAAATCCAATATTCAAATACAGAAATATAAAAGTTTTGAAGACCCTTTTGACAATTACAGAAACATATTTCAATACAATATTTAGCTAGTTCCATTGATTAAAAGGCGAAGCTGAACAAGGGCTTGTCTCAAAGCCCCAATAGACTGCATTGCAATACCTGACAAGTTCTACACAGAACAAGTTAAGCTGCTTTAGTCTGAGATCCCGGAGACACTAAATCTACGTCATTTGAGTGAGACGATTCAAAGGGAGGGGATCTTTAAAGGCTGTAATTATGGTTCATGGAAAGTGTCAGACTATAAAGAATCATAGTTTTTAACAATATCTAGTAACACATATAGGAAAAAAACAGTCATCTCACTTGAATTAAAGGGACCATGTTATGACTTTTATCTTAATTTTAAACCTGATGCCTGACAAAATTAATAGCCTAGCATTGAAGCTTGTAAGTATGCAAAAATACTTTTACAATTATTTTTTACACACTCTAAAAGTCAAATGTTCACTTTGGTTTCCAATGATAACCGTTTGTAAAATTAATTCTACTTACTTATTTTATACTATGAGTACTGTTACTTGGAGTTACTGTGTGTTGAATTAACAAATAAACAACTGTTCTTGTTATTTATTATTATTTTTCTGAACGACATATTCCTCCATTTTATATCGTATTAACCTAGCTAAAATTCAATATTATACATACATATATATGTTGCAGTCAAAACTCTTAACCAGTCAAAAGTACTATTGACTAGCAAAATCAGTCAAAAGTAGTTTTGACTGAACAGGTTGGTCAAAACTACTTTTGACGGCAAATTTGCGGTCAAAAGTACTTTTGACTGGTGGAATCAGTCAAAACTCTTAGAAATCTGCCACTAATCTACAATTAATGATATAATATATTCCTTATAAGTAAATTATAGTATGCAAGAGCGAGCGAAGCGAGCTCAGGACTTCTTATTCTTCTTAGCGTTTCGATGACAAACTATATTGTAATAAAAATAAATAAATAATATACAGGGTGGAAATTTATTATCCTACCTGGAGGGAAAGTACTCTAAATACTTAAGTTAGCAAAATTTACTCAAAGGAAACATACCTTTATTTTAAAAAAGAAACGAAACTGCATTTAAATAATTTTGTAAATACGCTTGCTACACCCAGGAATCGAACCGACTAAAATTCGAAAAAATAGCATCCTGTACTTTTATGGCATCAATTGATAGGGTCAATCATAAGGATCAAATCTCTGCAAACATGGTAAATTAAAATTAAGAAAAACATGCAATTTTAATGTAAACTTATTTTATTCGGACGAAAAAAACGAGTAAACTAAGTCCTTGCTGGAAATGAGCTTCATTTTCTTGGATGCACCAATTTATGCCTTAAAAAAAATCATTTTGAGTAACTTTTGGTAGCGTAATGCAATTTTCAATATTCACCAAAACACCCTACTAAAAGTTATTCAAAATGAATTCCTTAAAATACTGAATTTGTGCATCGAAGAAAATG
This sequence comes from Caradrina clavipalpis, assembly GCA_932526535.1. Taxonomy (NCBI): domain Eukaryota; kingdom Metazoa; phylum Arthropoda; class Insecta; order Lepidoptera; family Noctuidae; genus Caradrina; species Caradrina clavipalpis. The sequence goes on from OW052098.1 coordinate 13,505,988, forward strand.
AACGTCATGTCGAGCATGCAATTAGTTAATGTACTTACTCATTTTTTTCGTCCGTATAAAATAAGTTTAAATTGAAATTTGATGGTTTTTGTTTAATTTAGCTTACCATGTTTGCAGAGATTTGATCCTTATGATTGACCCTATCGATTAGTGCCATAAAAATACAGGATGCTATTTTTTCCGATTTTAGTCGGTTCGATTCCCGGGAGTGGCAAGCGTATTTTCAAAATTATTTAAATGCAGATTTGTTTCTTTTTAAAAATAAAGGAATGTTTCCTTTGGGGTAAAATGTGCTTACTTAAGTATTTAGAGTACTTTCCCTCCAGGTAGGATAATAAATTTCCACCCTGTATACTATTATTATAAATTATATTGATGCGGCCCAAAATTTGGCCACCAGCTCGGGACTTGGGGAACCCCGAAATGGACAGGTTAGGTTAGAAGGGGATGGCGGGGTCTAGAGAGCGAGCGAACAGACCCCGCCATCCACTTCTTGGCCATTTCCTTTGTCGCTCCTCGACTATGCCTTTTAAGCCACTAGGGCAACCTCTGGCTCTATCTCTAGGGCAAGAAAGTAGGACAATTATTTCACGTATAATCAAGTAATATAATTATATCACTAACCTTGAACCGTATTGAACGTAGCGCCAGTGACAGAAAAGTTGAAAGGGAACCGTTTGTCTTGGTATGGGCATGTGAAGAGAAGGGATGACACACATGTGACCAAAAGGGTTTTGGACATAATTGTGGATGGATGGAAAGGAAGAGGGAGGCTAAAGAAAAGATGGATGGATTGTGTGAAGAATGATATGAAAGAGAAGGGAGTCAGTGATAGTATGACGGCTGACAGGACGGTATGGAAGAAGAAAACGTGTTGCGCCGACCCCAAGTAACTTGGGATAAAGGCAGGAAGATGGTGATGTCTAACCTTGAACCGTATTATAATCATATATTTGGACAAATGAATATTATGGTGAATAAATGGAAAATAACAAATAAAAAAAACAAAAAACAAATAAATAAAAAAAAAAAACAAATAAATAAAAACAAATAAATTTATGGATTCAAATTATTATGACACTTGATATGACTACCAGTGAAATTTGTGAAAATGATTTTATGTAATTTCACGATTGTGGCAACTGAAGCGTTATTTCTAATAAAATTATGGCAAATAAAAGTATGGAATATAAAAGGATTGCATTTTAAATTATGGCAAACATTAGTAAAACGTATTCTTTGTATTGATTGTAATGCCAAATTTTTCGTAATAAACGATGTCACGTTTAATAAATATCTTTTTTATTCACATCTTACGAGTTAATAGTGCTTTTGACTGACGCTTTTTGCAATTAAAAGTACTTTTGACGAAGAGAGTCAGTCGAGTCAGGCATAGTCGAGGAGGAAGGACGAAAAAAATAGCCAAGAAGTGGATGGCGGGGTCTGTTCGCTCGCTCTCTAGACCCCGCCATCCCCTTCTAACCTAACCTGTCCAAGTCGGGGTGCCCCAAGTCCCGAGCTGGTAGCCAAATTCTGGGCCGCATCAATATAATTTATAATAATAGTATATATTATTTATTTATTTTTATTACAATATAGTTTGTAATCGAAACGCTACGAAGAATAAGAAGTCCCGAGCTCGCTTCACTCGCTCTTGCATACTATAATTTACTTTTATAAGGAATAGATATCATTAATTGTAGATTAGTGACAGATTTCTAAGAGTTTTGACTGATTCCACCAGTCAAAAGTACTTTTGACCGCAAATTTGCAGTCAAAAGTAGTTTTGACCAACCTGTTCAGTCAAAACTACTTTTGACTGATTTTGCTAGTCAATAGTACTTTTGACTGGTTAAGAGTTTTGACTGCAACATATACATAAACTCACGCCTTTTTTATGTTATAATCCCTAAAATTTCAGCCAGGCTAAAATGACGTAGGTCTGGAGACTCTGGCATCTTGAACCACTTGTAATATAATTTATCTATAACTTTTGACTTGCGAATTGAAACTTCTTAACTGAACCAACGAAGCGACTTCAACCTGAGCAGTCTGAAGTCCAAACTTAGTGCAGTACAATTCTAAACTGAAGTGTCCAAACATTTCAAGTGAAAATCGCTGTGTGTTTTACAACTACAAAATTGTTTGCAAAATACAATTTGTCTCTTGAATGTTGCATTAGTATTCTACTACTGCAGTCAGGGCCGAATTTAGATATGGGCTTTATGGGCTGGGGCCCAGGCCCCCAAGGATATTAAGGGCCCCCAGCCCAATCGATAATAATGAATCATATAAGAAAAAAAAATCCTATTCTGTATTTTTGTCTTTGGTTACTGCTTCGATCCCAAGTTGTACCGTGATGGTATATATCCTATGTTACTTAAAAATAATGTAGCTACAAATTGGTAAAAAAATGATTAAAATCGGTACAGTAGTTTCAGAGCCTATTCGATACAAACAAACAAAAAATCTTTCCTCTTTATAATATTAGTTTAGATAATAGCTATTTCATTAATTACGTAGGCAATAAGTTTGATAAATTAGATAGGCCCCCAAGTAGTGTTGGCCCAGGGGCCCACACTTTCACAGTCCGCCCCTGACTGTCAAGATAGTTTGCTAAATAGTGCTAGTACTTTTCTGTTTAGTATGCAGCTGTGACTACGGTTGTACTTAATTACTGCAGATTTAATCAGAACTGACTACCGCGTCGCTTGCTTAACTATTATTGTTGTTTTTATTTGAATCTATACAAATAAATAAAATTGAAGTGACTGTAACGTCAAAGGTATATAAGAATGTTCGTTTACACAGCATCTACTTATATCAATTTCTTTTTTTTTTTTTAATCTGTCTGTTTGTGCCGGGTTGTCTCCAAAACGGCTGGCCATTTTTTGAGTTTAGATTATAAGGAGTAACTTAAGCTACGGTAAACAATTTAGTTTGTACACAAAAAAAAATCGAGGTAACAGATTTTAACGCGGACAAATTCGCGGGTCTAAGCTAGTTTTGCAAACAAAAATAATATAAAAGTGAGATAAGTGTACGGAATTCTTATTCATGACATGCTAACAATAACAAAAGAGTTCTTTAATGACAAGTTATCTAAATTATTGTTATCATTTTAATACGTTTACATAGTCAACAATTAAAATAATTTAACTATAAATGTTATTCTAATTAAAAGCTGATGGAACGAAGTAGCATAAAGTTACTATTTTTACTGAAATTAAACTCTGAAATATATTCAAATATACTAATTTAGAACTGATGTATACGTAATGAAACTTGTCAGTCTTACGGACTTACTGTCAAATTCATAATCTTATATTTGAAAGTATTGACAAAGATATAATTGGACATTATTTAAACACTTAATAAATAATATAAACTATAATTACGTACAATGTAAAAAAAAGCAATTAGTATCATAAAATTCATTATTAAAAATATAGACGTAAAAGTATTAGAATGGGGTTAAAATTGTTGAACATTATTAAACTAGCCCTAATCGTTTATTTTTCTAAACTCGAATACCTTATAGGAGTGATTAGGATAAAACTATTTCAGCCAGTGTTATTGCGGTGTACGACCTTCGCAGTACCCAACTAAACATGTTAGGAGTGTTTTTCTAGGCTCCATTTATCTATCAAATTGACAGATATTGACGTATTAAACACAAATAATTATAATAAAAAAACATCGTTGAACTTTACACTGAAATAAACCAGACAAGACGTCACGCAACTTAATAAAAATAAATTGTCTCTATTAGGAATTAATAGGCAATAATAAACAGATGAATTTTCCTTGAATGCACCTTGATGGGCAATTTAAAATAATTCACTATGCGTTGTTTTGCTTTTTTTTACTATATTTCGTTACTTTTAACCGTATTGAGTATTATTTTTTTTCGATTTTTTAAGTATTTTGTATCTTAAATAAATTATTCAATTGTATATGAAAGAATATTCCTTGACAATAAACATACCAAAAAAAATTATTGTGAAATAAGCAAAAAAAATAAATAAAGCGGTTGCCAAAAAAATTTTGGAAGTTTACAAAAAAAAAATGTTTCTCGAAAACTATCATGAATCGCGATACACACATGGGTTATTACCGAATATATTTTTTGATTCCTTATACCCAAAGGACGTAACTATTTACACTTCCCTTTGTAAATACATATAATTTAATTATTATACTACCTAGAATGTATCTATCATGAGGCTTGTCCTTCAACGATTACAAGCTTACCTTTGTAATGTAAATAATTAGAATAGAACATATAAATAAATAAAGATAAACAAAGCGTGCAGTGTATTCTGTACCTATGAAGTAATTAACACATCATAGGTACTCATGCCGAGCATCATCAGCCTAGCCTTTATTAAACTTATAATCCAGTACTTCACGGGTCCGATTTCCAGGACGCGCAAATTGTTATTAGGATTTTCCATTAAGAAGTTCTTGGTAGGAGCTCGGAGTATAGAAGTTGATAGTGTGACACCCCCGTACGTCGGATAGCACGTGAAGCCGTTAGGCTCGGCTGTCATTTGTAGATCTTTGACAGTCGTTACGGGTAGTCAGAAGCCCGAAAGTCCAAACCTAGTCTTACCAAGGGTTGTCGTGTTACCCAGTCATGGGGTTGTGAAGGTCAGATAGGCAGTGACTCCATATTAATATTGGAAGCCGACCTCCGCATAGTTGAGAACCTTAAGAAAAGGTTTAGGCAGATGGTGATGGGAAAAATCCAATTACACTTTTTTGCCCAAACTGGAAATCGAACCCAGGAACCCACGCTCAGCATTCGCGCTTGCGACCAGGAGACCAACGGGCAGTTACAACATCCAAAACGGTATATAAACCAAAGGCCTTGAATCTAATACTAAACAAACTCTGTCTCAATGTCGTACTTAATTAATTATTAAACAATTTAACGTTAAAACAAATATTTTTGTAACAATTAAGCAATGACATTTTGTTCTTCATCCGGGAGAACAGCTGATAATGATAAGAAATCTCAATTATGTAATGAGCAAATAGATTATTTACCTACTTTAGATGTCAAAATATTTCCGAGTATTGTTTATAGTGTTCGTAAATGAGTAAGCCTAAAATGGATCAAGGTTGAGTTAAAAAACCAAACATGTTCTGATTGAACCGTTCAATAAATAATAGTAGGTACATCGTTACGAAATTATTTACCATGGATACAGTACGTATAAATAAACAGCTACTCTATACAAAAGTGTCCAAACCTACGAGTATTATTGTGTATAAACAGCAAAAATAAATTCTAAAATCCAATTTCATTTCTACCTAATAACATCATTAAGCATCCCTTTACATTTAAATAAAACAGCTGAATCTTTGACCTAGTACAAAAGTAAAACACTAGATCCAACTAAATTAAATAAAAAAATAAATTTGACAAAGAATTGTCAATTATCTCGGGAATAAGGAATCTTGGATCTTGTTATTAAGGACAAAAGCTGCTTTTTAATCTTAACAAGGACAAAGTCGAGGCTAAGTTGAAAGTAGGTAATCTATACTAAAATTATAAAGAGGTAAGATTTGTTTGTTTGTTTGTAACGAATAGCCTCCAAAACTACTGGACCGATTTTAACCATTTTTTCACCAATAGATAGCAACATTATTTTCGAATAACATAGGGTATATAACATCACGCTACGATCCACGGGTGCGGAGCATTAACCAAAGACGTAACTTATGGCGGGTGAAATAAGCGGCTCGGAACAGTCAACGCAAAGAATACAAAGTCGCGGGCAGTTCGCTATTTATTTATATGTATATAAAACTACTATATAAATCTCAACATCTATTCATTTTATTTTGCGGATACCAAAATTTTCTACACCACTGAATCAATTTAGGGATTATCCGGCTAATACCCGCTGTGCCAAGTAATAAAATGGACGAACGAACTAGCCGGCACAGTATGGAACCATCTGAAGCACCTTTATTTGAAAACAAATTTCACCTTAAGTATAAGTATTACATACTAGCTTCAGCCCGCGATTTTGTCTGTGTCGACTTCGAAAATTAGTCAAAGCTCTTATTTTTCACACGTGAGCTCACAAATGGAATAACATTATTGTATGTATTATCCTATTTCTACAAACCTAGATCTTTATCGATATGTGTACTAAATTTTAGCTCATTCTGTTCAGCCGTTCAAGCGTGAAAGGGTTACAAACATCCATACTTACTAACTTTCGAGTTGATTACAGCGGTGTTATTCTGTAAAACCCTCCTTCCGTGAAGTGAGCGTGTGGCGACCTGTCAATCCCTAGCTTCGTATAGTGACAGCCCAGTTTTAGCTCACTTCACCTTAATTCACTGAGGGAGATTTCTTACAGAATAAGCCGGCAGTAGTCTGATAGTTTGATAGGGTAAGAAGAAGGATATAAGTAAGGTGAGATATAAAATTGCTTCGAGTGAAGAAAGGATTAACACGAAAATAGTCTATTGAAGACCGGTTGAATCTTCTTCTTTATAATGTAGGTAGTAAGGTCTAACGACCCCATACACCCTAGTGTCAGAGTTTCTAAACCGCCTCAAGGGCTACCGATGCCGGTGATGTACAAGATAAACTTCGAAAGTACATATGAATGAGAAAATATCACATTGGTACTTGCCCGTGCCCGGTACCGAACCACTGAGCCATCACGACACACTAGTTGAATAAAAATGTGGTAATAACTATGATATTCTCTAAAAATCTTCCTCGGTGAATTTAAATGATGCGAGCTTGAGATGAGCTGCCATCCTACATACGCTAATGATCTATAGCTCATCTCAAACTCACTTCATCTTAATTCAGAAAAAGATTTTTATATAATAGACTGGCATTAGCCTACAACATAATTATCTAATTCAAATGAATACCTATTTAATTTTGGAACGGAAACTTTTGAAAATTAGTACGGCGATTGTTTTAGAGAGGTTATTCATATTTTGTACATCAGAACAGCGATGAACATTTGTTATTTTTTGGACTAAATGTATATTTTCTTAGAGTAAGTGATAATACCGGTAACGTTTTTTTTATGTCTTTTTAATCGAATAGCTTTTTTTGTATGTATTTGTTTCCCTCTGTTAAATAAACATTTATTTTTCTTTCCTTAAGGTCTTTTTTACGGTATTTTTTTAAGAAAAAAACTAAATCGATGTCAACTTACCACATTCTGGCGTAAGGGCGTTGACCTATCCCAACCGATAACAGTATAAAACCTCCTTCCATTCACTTTTCTTATCACACTGCCGCATAATTGTAACATTTTGACAACACACTTATATACAACGAAATAATTACAATATATTTACATAAAACAACACGAAACCATCCCACTCGGCTAGTTAAAACGTTATGATGATAAACTGGAACATTTTATCATTATGTTTGATAATAATAAACACTATATTGTCAAGTAAACAACAGATTAACTCCAGATAATATTTTTTACTATTAAACTGAATACTTGCAGAAACTTGCAGAGACTTGCAGAAACTTGCTGCAAGTACTTTTGCCGATATTTTAAGGAGAAGTTATTGCAATGCGTGGTTGTTGTTTTGTTAGTGTATGATAAATGAGCCTTGTACTGAAGTCTTGTGGTTAGTTAATATAGGTATTGATGATATATGTGGGGACAATTTATATCATGCATTATTATTGAAGGTTTTGATGTCAGTGACGCATTGATTGTCACTCTATGTCGCCGTGATCAAAGGGAAACTAAGAGGATAACTATTAGTGGACAATTGGGTAGCTGTCACTATTAATCAATTGACGTACTTTTTATGAGCTGTCAAAATGCGATTCCACGAGTTTTGTATAAAAAAAGTAAACTGTGACGTCACTTGTTGGCCAACTCAATTGACTAACTATTTATTTTATTTGTATTTATTTATTTTAAAGCAACAGAAATTTTAATTCTACAGTTGATTGAAATATGGGGTTTTCAAGAATAAAATAAAGGGCTTTTTTTAAGTTGTCTTGGTTTTTTTGGTTAAATGGTGCCTACCAGATACCTAAATGGTAAAAAATTACATGATTTGGTTTACATTTTTTGGTAACAATGATTAAAGGAAAACTAGTTATTATTAGGAGTGTGTAAGGATCGTAGCAGGTGGCGGTCCGTGGTTTCTGCCTACCCCCATGGGAAAAAGGCGTGAGTTTATGTATGTATGTATGTATGTAGCTATTAAATTGTAGTCACGAGAATAAAGGACAAACCAAACGAATATCACAGTATCTTTGAAGCAATTTATTTTGACAAATGTGTAACGTAAATAACAACATAATATTGCGATAGTTTGTCTAAGTAATAAAACAACACAGTTCCTCCTTTGGCGTCTTACTTTATGACTTTATATAAAACTAGCTTATTCCCATGACTGCACCCGCGTGAATGTCGATTATAGGCGCTTTTTTTTTCTTTTTGGGTGACCCAAGTTATTTTTGTTAACCTTTGTTACTTTTTATAACATCAGCTATCGACAAGTTCCGTAAATTGGAGATTAGCATGAACAAACAGACAGACAGAAATTTTACAAACAATTTTTTATTGGTAATCATTTATGAGTTTATATTCATTTAGTAAAAGCTGTTATTTCACACTACAAGTCACTTCGATTATGTTTATTTGTATACGAGTACCTATATACGACACATTAGTTAATGATTAGTACCAATATTACATGGGACCTAAATATACCGGCGAACTGTGGGTGTACATTGGTACACCTCTGTAGTTAATGAATAGTAACATTTTCACCTCCTACGGATACTGTTAATGAGAGAAAGAGAAGACAAGACAAGAAAACGAGAAGAGTATTCTAGTCCATTCTATTCTAAGAGAACATTCCAGCTGCACCCTTCATGCTTACCTAATTACAATTGATAACTAAATAGACACGAGCGATTGTGAGCCAGTGCCGTAACAAGAGTAGCAAATGCTACAGGCCCCGCGTATTGAAGAGGGGGCCCGCGAAACTACACCAGACTGAGCGTTGTTCTAAATAAAATTAAGATAGGTTTTATTTTTAAATGAGGATAAGATATAGAATTTCTTTGTAAAACCCAATAACTATATGTTGAACCTGGGAAGCAAATCAAAGACTCTAGCATAGCAGTCGCGCTTAGGACCACTAGGCTAACGAGGCAGTTGCAGTGGCAGAAATCGAAATGTATATTGTATCTCTTATAAAAAAAAATCCAAAAAAGTTTATTTGCAACAGTTCTGCAGCTTAAGAACCAAAGCAAACTAAGGGCCCCTTGGTAGGATTTTGCTACGGGCCCCGCGCTAACTTAATCCGGCCCTGCTGTCAGCTCATTGTGAAATTGGTTCCAATGTTTACATTCGTTATCAGCACTATTTGTGCTGCAATAATCCTAGTATTTGTACAGCCATCGCATTATCTACTCGTTAAGATTATTATATTTGACAATGTTTTATAATTATGTAACAAAACAGTATTTTGTTCTCAATTAAGGAATGTTACTGAGAATTTGATCTTCAATGTAAATTATACAAATAAGTAAAATAAAGGTGTTTGTTTGTAATGTCAGAATAGCAGCTTTTTACTTATTACCTACCTATATGAGTAATGTGAATATTCATTTAAATAACCGGCTGGACCATAGCACTGTCAGAGCTGATGTATAAGGAGTAACTTGGGCTACTTTTATTTAGGAACAAAAATGAGAGACCCGCGCATAAAAAATAAAACCCGCCGTGCCGGTAACCGACATTCTCGAGGGGAAGCCGCCGTTTGTGTTTTTCGACATGTATATTTCTATGCATAAGGCAACAGTCCGCAACAGGGCACGGTCAAGTATCAAAGCGACTTTTTCAACATTGTTAATAATATCTTGGACATCACTGACAGCGGTGAAGGAAAACATCGTAAGGAAATTGAACAGGTATAAAGAATCAATGTGTCTTTCCTGTTATCTACTGATACCGGTATTTCAGCATTAAGATACCGTTATAATCATACTATAAAAAAGGAGTTTGCCCTTTTCAAATCTTCAATTTAATAATATTGTTATTGTTAATATCACAATATCAGGTACCTTTGTACCAAAAGATTAACCTGGGACTTGACTACAAAAGTCATTGGCATATAAAATTATCAATAACGTGTTTTAAAGTCATAAAACGGTATTTAATAAAACAAGTAAACATAAGATAAGTACATATAATATCATAAAGGGTATTAAAGAACATACCGTCGCACTTGAGTTCTTAATACATGTACATGATAATATAAATAAATTATCTATATCGACCTATATCATCATTATTTTGTTAGTCCACTGACAAAATAGTATTGTATAATATCTATGTTTGACATGGATATGCTAAGAAAAAATAAAAGGAGATCTATATCGACTTCTATACTAACATTATAAGGAGGTAAAGATTTTTTGTTTTTTTGTAACATGTAATCTCTTGAATGACTGATGCCATTATATATTTTTATAACTGGCAAGAAGCCAAGATTCTGTTTCCGAGTGTCATCGGAAATAGTGGTTAAAGTTTACTCTCACATATAATGGATAGATCAATAATATTCGATGACACGGTTGTCGCAGTGACGGAGCAATTGGCTGTGATGCAGCGTGTCGCGGGTTCAATTACCGCGACAAAATAAATACAAACGCAGACACGGTACAGTAGAAGTTCTTAGTTCAGAGCATCGCTTCTACAGCAACAAAAAAGCAAAGAATTTCCGAGTATCATGTTTCTGACTAAAAATCAGCAAAGGGATTTAATAGCCAAGCCTTCAGATTTTCTCCTAGTATCCGTATAATTTTCTTAGAATAGATACCACAAGACTTTTCACCCTTTTCTGACGGGTTTAAAATAAAATGCAGTTCAACACAAAACAATCAATAAACTTGATCTAAGCTAACCAACTTTTATAAAGAGAAAAATTTAAATAAATAATCCTGGAACAGCTTTACACCAACAGTAAGTGTTGCAGTAAACGGGCCACACGCCACAGCCACAGAATGCCGCCACAGAGACGCGAACTACAGTTAATTTAAACGAATGTGCAAGCTAAGCTACACACGGAAGACACGCCTGTGGTCGCTACTAGGTTTGCTAACTGTACTTAATGTATAGTATTCTACTTTAGTTCGGATCTACGTACTATATACCGTTTAAGAAATATATAGTAAGCAATAATACTATAATTCAGTAGAATGAATCAATCTTTATTTGAAAACACCGAAATTAATAACAAACGAGTTCCCCAATCGCAAAAAAGTTTTAATGTTAGTTTTTATAAAAATAAATAAGTAACGAATGTAACTTTTGTCTGTATTGTACTCTTTCTACAAAATACTTTATTTTTTAAAATCTACTAATTATGATATTTTAGAAAATATGTACTATAGTATTTTCCTGAATAACCTATAAAAACATTGCTTCGAAGTGGTCGAGCACGACCACGCGTAGCTGTCGCAAGCTACCGGCTACATAGTAGCCACTTCCAGCTACCAGTGGCAACAATTTGTAGCTATAGAACGTGGCCCGTGTACGAGAACACTATTTCAGTTTCCGACACAAACTTGTATTGCGAAAGTTGATGTCAATGCAAGGTGCGCCAAACCGCAGTTACTATGTTTATTGCTGTAAAATATTGAATAGTACCTACAAAGTATACAATTTATTTACCAGTGTAGTATTTTCCGACCTTTACCTACCTATAATCACAACAGAACATCACGCCTATGTTCACTGTAAAGGGAGGCAAATAGGTACATAGTGGGTATTTAAACACACTAGGGAAGCTGACAGTTACCTGTCTTTCCTTCCATTGCGATCGCTTTTGTTCTATGCCAGAACTGGGAACTTTCTTGTTACGGAGATACTAAAGATAAAATTTTCTACATTTTTACATATCCTAACTAAACCTTGAATACACCCACAACCTTGTACCTTTGCAATGCACACCATCATAATAGATTTTATCGCACCAAAAATAAAACTCGTATCCCAGCAATAATTTCTCCAATGTTACTTAGTTTGCTAGGCAATATGTGTAATTAAAGGCTATGTCATATATTTTTTACATCCCATTGAGATAACTCCAAAAATACGCCAGTTATGTTGAAACTCTCATCTGAAACTAAGCACGGATTCAAACAACAGGCTGACCAAAAACTTCCAAATAGAAAGTCAAGCTCAAAGCATTTATTTCTATAAGAACATTGACAGGCACTTTTGAATCGTCGATAAGTTACAGTTTAAAGTTGAAGTGTGGTTGAAGCTAGTTGCTCGTTCCGAAACGTAGCCACGGACAATCTTTACTTTCAATTTGGTTTACAAAATCTTGGTTAAAATGTACTTGTTGCTTTTATGTATAAAAACATCAATAACACTGCTTGTTCTGGAAATCGAAAGCCACGCTCGGCGAATCTCGACCACAAGACTGAGCTGCGAAGACCATTTTTTGTAATTCTCCCTTTGCTTAAATACCATAAAGAGTAACACAGTTTTCTTCATTAATTTTCGGAACTTCTCAAAGCTTTTTTATGAAGTTTCTTTCAGATATAACTTGCTTAATTAAAACTTTTAATTGGTCCTGAATTCTGAGATAGGTAGTTAGATACATTGTGAATCTCAAACAATAGTGTAGTCTAGAAAGTAATTGTAAGTACGACCAATTATTATTATAACAATGTACTGGCCTAGGTATTATTTTCCGTGTAGGCGGTTTAGGGACCATGTTAGAATAAAGGGTTATTTAAGTCATCAGACCAAGACCAAGTAATTAATATAATAGTTGGATTGCTTTGAATATCAAACGTCAAGCCACCATATTAATTCTTTAGATAGAAGTTATTTTACGACTCAATATTCAGGCCTTAGTTATGTTTTACGTCCCATATCTTAGATGCTGCATACGCCATTCTAGACTAACAAAGTATGCAGAAGATATCATAGTGCGCAAGTGCTTCCTTCAGGTTGCTACTGAGAAATTCCTAATTAAAAAAACCAAAAGGTAACCCTTTTTGCTGGAGTTAAGGATCGAACCCAAGTCCGCACGCTCAGCAGTTGAGTTTGCGACCACGAGACTGACAGGAAGACTCGATTCCATGTCTATCTTGTGAACCAAACATCGGGTGAAAACTTGATGTACGTAACTGGTGGTTAGAATAGGTACCTATATATTTATGGGTAATTACGTGATAATTTACTGAAGCTATCAACATTATTAAAGATTTTCCATTCACATTACCGAATTATTTTAATTTGTGATAATGACTCAGAGATCATTGTCAAAGGTCAATGACATAACAGCCAAGAGACCCGATCTACACCTTAGGTAACCCTCGTTAGGTAATCAAGGATCAAGGCCTTGATTTGAGGGACCTAACCTAGTTCTGGATATTGCTTGTATTGTTAGAAGATTCCCTTAGGAGCCCTGTTCCCGATAATATCAGTGAGATACTATAAAATACAGGGTGATTGGTAATTTGATAAATTCCTTGAAAAAGGACAAACTAGAACTAATTTGCAACACATTTAACTCTGATCTGATGAACTTAAAGTCGAAACTGGGTTGATTTTGAATTAAAGCACTTTTATCTTTTTTTTATTTATTCCGCCTTTTAACCAAAAAAGTTTTCTTATTAAAAATAGATTTCGCAGTATTCATTACTTCATAAGCCATCAGATAATTATAAGATTTACGTCCAGGGTTGAAACACATTTCTAACAATTTACAGCTTTTAATAAGTACATTAAAAAAAAACTACACTCTACTGCTCCGTTGGTCTCGTGGGCGCAAGTGCGACTGCTGTTCTAAGGGTCTCGGGTTCGATTCCCGGGTCGAGCAAAAAGTGTTATTGGGTTTTTCTATGAAATTCTCAGTAGCGGCTTGGAGTTTGGATTTGTGCCCGGTTAATGGCAATAGGCTCGCCCCCTATTACATGGGACCTAAATATACCGGCGAACTGTGGGTGTACATTGGTACACCTCTGTCTAACCCTTTGGGGAATACAGGCGTGATGGTATATACCTATATATATTTTTTTTATTTATAAAAAAAAAATAAGTCAAGTGTGTCGAAAATTTGCTCTAGTTTATCGACATGAACCACCTTAAATAAATAAAATAAATGACTCAATACTCACATTCAAAGAAATTCCATGTACAGAAAAACATCTTCTTTGAAAGCCAAGAACTTTCGCGGCACTCACGCCTCGCAATAACGACTTATAACACATTATTATCACTGTAACTATTAATAATTATTAAATTAAATTTACTATTATTTTACTATTAATAGTGAACTATTCAATACATATTGGGTGCTATTACATTGATGCGATACGCGTTGTGTACTGAGCGAAGTTCGCGCGAGATATAAAATAAATGTATTATTATTGTGTTTATGACGCCACTGATAATGGGTTTGATTATATTATACAACACAGGGTAGCAGGGATTTATTAATAAAATTATTATTATTTTCGAATAATATTCTACTAATATTATGAATGCGAAAGTTTGTAAGGACGGATGAATGGATGAATGGATGGATGTTTGTTACTCTTTCACGCTTAAACAGCTGATCAGATTTGGATGAAAGGCACTGAGATAGATTGTAGTGTGGATTTTTTTTTACCCCGGATAAAAGTATGGTACTCTTGGGATTATTTATCAAAAATGACGCGAACGATGTCGCGGGTAGAAGCTGCACGTAAATTATGAAATTATTTGAATAAATAATGTATGCTGAAATCAAAGAACATACTTTTTTGCATACGTAAATCTGAAATTATTGTACTTTTTTTAATAAGCACCTATAAGAATTCCTACCTAGACATTAATTTTCAATCATAAAACATGGTGTCTAGATGCAAAGGACAAAAGATCTTAAGCTTATAAATAATTCATTAAACTAAGTTTATAATTAAGCAGTAGATCTTTATAATTTTTTACACTTATTCGTCATAATTTCAAATATATGTTTACATATAAAAAAGTAATTATGCATTTTTTTATGTTTACATAATAATGTTACATTATATTGCGTTCGTTACATCCATGTATTTTTCACTTGTGACTGAATAAATTTACAAAAATACGTACTTATGTAAAAAAAGATAGGACAGGACGTATGACTGTAATAAATTATTAAATAATAGATAGAGACTTTACTACACAAAGTTGGTCGCAAAATAATAATTATTATTACAACTCGTTATTATAAAACAAACATCCTGTATATGCAACTTACCAAAGGCCTTGATCGACGCGCAAGTATCGTTATAGATTTTAAGAGAGATGTACGTAGTTGTGTCCAAGTATATCTAAAACTATCTTTACAAACAACTAAAATAATTTAAAAGAACAATTAATATAATTTTCTTTTATTATTTTTGTTTTTAATATGAACTATCTATATACCTACCCCGTGGTGTCACCTGTGTTCAGTTACGGGATTACATCTTTGGTTTCTGCTCCGCTCCCGTTAGTCGTAGTGTAATTTTCTATACGTATAAACCTTTCTCTTAAATCATCATCATCATTTTTTTAATCATTTGATTAAAACCGCATTAAAATCCCTTGCGGAGTTTAAAAGATCTAAGCATACTTATACTATGTGTACTACAAGTAGTAGTAGTAAAAGTACACGCTAATTCTGGAACCTCTTTAAAATATTAATTTTAAAGAGGTTCCAGAATTAGCGTGTTTAAACAAAGATACAGAAACACTTTTCAGCTTTATTATATTAGTAGAGATTCAAATTCAACAAAATATTATTTAAATAATTTAACTATTCCGTAAAAAAATGCAACACCCACATGATCAAAATTTAAGGAACAGCAGTTTTTTATGTGTATAATTTGCTTTCTTGATTTTCACCTTTTGAACCTAATATCACTTAAACACGTAATCTAAGGCGGAACCAAATAGACACATGTATGTAGATAACTATTATTATTTACATCTCAATGATTTCCTGATAGTTGAAGACTAGAATATCAAGTACATAAAGTACATAAGATTATGTATATAATTACTACTAGTATAAATGCGAACATTTACTTTAGATGGATGGATGTTTGTCACTCAATTACTCCCGAAAGGGTGAACGGATCTGGATGAAATTTGGCACAGAGATTGTTTGTAGTCTGGGATAGTACTTAATACAGCCTATTATTGTACCACTGCAGGGCAAAGGCCTTTTCGCGTACCTCTGTACGAGAAAAGGCCTTTGAAGACACCAGCATTGATCACCACGCTTGCCCAAGTTGGTTTGATGATTTCACACTTGTATTCATTATAGGTCCAGGTTTTCTCACGATGTTTGTCTTCACCGATGTCAGATATGTCCAATATAAACTTGGAAAGACATTATATTGTACATTACATAGTACATTTGAATTGAAAAAGTTACATTGGACCTACTCGGTATCGAACCGGATCAGCAACCTCATGCATGAGAGGCATGAGCCATCACGACATTTCTTTTATCCCGTTTTTGTATTCCCGTGGGATAATTTAGAACATTGCATAATTTAGTAGTTTACACAGACAAAGTCGCGGTCAGAAGCTAGTGGATATTTAAACGAGTATCAATTGCACGCAACAAGTAAATAGAGGAATTGCGTCAATTGACACTGTATGTTACTACGGTGCACGATGCATCAACGCAGTTTATTATTGAACGACAAAGAGTAACAATTGTTTTATTTAAGTAGCAACTCTATCAATTGCTTTAAATTACATAGCAACGGGCATTTATAAACAAAATGGACTTTGAGATTCGAGATTGCTGCTCGAATTGTGGGACTTTCCACGCATATAAATGTTATGTAAAAATGTAATTGTGGAATTTGAAGACACGACTAGATTTTGATGAGAGTGTGGGGGTAAATTTCGCATTAAATATGGATGTACCTCTTTTATTAATCTGTAGATATCTTTGATTTATTATCCATACATACTACTCCTAAACGTATAACATACTTTATTAATATTACAAAGTAAATCTGTGTGTGTGAAACCACTGAATCGAATTTGACGAAATTTGGTATAGGGTAAGTTTGAACCCCAAGAAAAGACATAGCCTACTTTTTAAATTTAAATACATATTTAAAATCAATTATTTACTAATTAATATGAGTTATAACAAAAAAAATAGAGCATAATTCAAGCATGTTACGCCTTGAGGCATCCAAATTTCAAGCTTTGATTCAACCACTACTACTGCTTTTATTTAGCGACTTCGTCTGCGACCGCGATGAGCGCCTTACGCTGTCTTACAGTTGTCTAGCTGAGAACGACTTTCTTTTAAATTATTTCAGTCTATTACGAAACTTCACGGTTCAGACACCAAAACCAATTTACGTACATAATTACGGCAAATAATATTCATCACGTAAGCAATAAATAACTGCTCACATCATAAAAAGATAACGTTAGATAAAAAGTTTGTTAGCAAAATAAAAACAAGAACTTACTGTACTATTGTAATCAAAAATATTACGTCAACTGTGACCCTGTGATCTGATTTGATTTGATCAAGATTTTGCTTAATTTTGTAACAAATACAAATAAACAACAATAATTATATACGTATTATAACTACCTACTTAGGTATCAGTAAACTTTTGACCTTTAACCATGGAAAAATGTGGCGTAGCTTGGTTATCCAAGGTTCCTGCTATGAAGAGGAAATCGAGCTCCGGTTAGTATTATTCCAAACAGAATTTGGTTGCCAGTAAGTAGCTCGGAACTTGCATGTCCGTAGCTCAGAGCTTGCATGACAGCAGCTTAAAACTGACTTACCCGTAGTTTAGAACTAGCATGCTAGCCGCTCAGAACTTGCATGCAAGTATCTCAAAACTTTCATGCCTGTAGCTCAGAAATAGCACGTCAGTAACCCAAAACTGACATACCAGTAGCTCAGAACTTGCATGCCAGTAGCACAAAACTAGCATACCGGTGCTCAAAACTTGTATGCCAGTAGCTCAGAGGCAGCATCTCTCAAGCACAGATGTGATATGAAAGATCTAAGCACTGGTATGCTAGTTATGAGCTACTGAGTAGTCATCTCAGTCGCTCATAACTCGCATACCAGTTCTTAGAACTTTCATGCCAGCAGCTAAGAACTTTTATTTCAATAGCTCAGACCTTGCATGCCAGTAGCACAGAACTTGCATGCCAGTAGCTCAGAACTTGCATGCTAGATCAGTATGCCAAATGCCCCGGCTCAGTGACGTCGGTCTGTGAATTATTATGAGGAAAAAATATCTAGAGTGTAATCTAAGAACTAAATGCACTAACTGATATTAACTGTTCTGTGTCCTTATCTACACGTGCATGTTCAATGTCCACTCGACTACGTAAATAATTAGCTTCGTTAGGTTTCATGTAGGTAAGTGACTGTGACATTATAATAAAAGGAACGTTTGTTGACTGCCTTCAATCGTTAGCCTAGTGGTCCTAAGCGCGACTGCTACGCTAGAGGTCTTGAGTTCGATTCACAGGTCGAGCAAAGTGTTATTGGGTTTTATCTATGAAATACTCAGTAGCAGCTCGTAGTTTGGATTTCTGTCCGGTTAATGGCAATAAGCTTGTCCCTTATTACATGGGACCTAAACCACCGGCGAAATGTGGGAGTATATTGGTAAACCTCTGCCTCACCATTCGGGGAATACAGTCGTGATGGTATGTTTGTACTGTATGCGTTCCTCCAATTATAATAAAACTTTGGTTTGTTTTACGGTGTAAATCGGAGAAGATTCCTAGCCAAAAATAAGAAAAGAAATCCGAATACGAAGTCGCGAGCGGGGCAGGAGCTAATAACTAGAGAACTAGAGAAAAATAAATCTAGTAATTCTGAATTTTACTTAGGAAAATATTTGAATCACTTTCGATTGAATTCATTATCAGAACAGCTGTGCGATTCTCTAAAATGCAAGCTCGAAAACGAGTCCCACTTCGATGACGAACCAACTTGTCATTGGCTTAGTATTCGTTCGCCGTGGTGACGTCACCACGGCGAACGAATATACACCAATGACAAGTTGGTTCGTTATCGAAGTGGGACTCGTTTTTCGAGCTTGCATTTTAGAGAATCGCACAGCAGATCGGAAATAATATTCCTGTTTAATTTTCAAATAATATAATATTCGAATACAATTCTAAATAGGAAATACAGCAATTCGATTTATGCAATACACAATAAGCGTAGGTACCTACTGATTGGACATCGAGCGAGCATTCCTCCTAGCTTCCAACTAAACGGACTGTTCAACTAACTACTAATAGATGTAACACTTTGTAGAAGGAGCATTGGATCTGGCATGTTTGAGTAAAGGTAGGTATATTTCACCATCTTCCACCAGTTTCCCAATAAATTACTTGTCAGAATATTTCATACAATGTCTGTTTAATTTTTGTATTTACCTGTTGGGTAGTGTTTATCCAGAGGTGTTGAAACAGGCCTTAAGAGTATTTGAAAGGTGTAAATGATTATTTCGCCAAGATCTTACATTCCCCAGACTTAGTGGGGCATTTGTAAGCATAGAACAATATGTACAGAAATAATAATTGACAGACGTGTAGCGACATCTATCGCAACACATGCAAACTAACAACTGACGTCGATTTACCACAGTACGCCGCTACATCCGTACTATTCCGTACTAATATTATTCCGTACTTTCCGTACTAATATTATAAATGCGAAAGTAACTCTGTCTGTCTGTCTGTCTTTCTGTCTGTCTGTCTCTTCTTCACGCCTAAACCACTGAACCGATTTCAATGAAATTTGGTACAGATATAGTCTGGGACCCGAGAAAGGACATAGGATAGTTTTAACGGGAACTATTAATCCACGCGGACGAAGTCGCGGGCAAAAGCTAGTCTTTACATAATTTTAAAACAAAGTCGCTTCCCGCCGTCTGTTCCTCTGTACACTTAGATCTTTGAAACTACACAACGGATTTTTATGCGGTTTTCATCAATAGATAATGATTCAAGAGGAAGGTTTATGCGTATAGAACATCACGCTATGACCAACGGAAAAAGAGCAGTTACCATAGACGTAACCTGTACTCGGGTGACTCTGCGGGGTAAGTATATAGATTAGCATATAAAAAAAACCCAATAAAAACCGTCTGACCGAAGGATCCATCCTTTTCAATAAAGGATGAGCAACTTGCCACCCTATTCTTCATACCTTTAGAGACGCATCCAAAATGTCCCGTTCTTCGTTTATGAATGGTTACGGTAGAATGTTCGATGTTACAGGTACCTACTGATGTTGAAAATTAAATCGTCTCCAACATTGCAGTTCAGTACCGCTGCAGTTGCTGATTAGTTACAAGACCCGTTTGTATATTATATTGTTGATAGAATGCAGCATTCAGCTGGAACCAATATGTATCTACCTTATTAAGATAGGTTCTACAGTCCGCAAGGAATAAGCTGAGCTTTGTATTTGTGTGAGTTATTACCAAAAGTAGAGAGTTACGCCCTGTTAAAACGGTTTATGCGAAGCAAAGGAAGCGTCGCGCTCTAGGCCGACGTCACACCTACTCTATCTACAGGATAAGTTTTTAACCAGTGCGTAAAATTTTTTTGGTAGTTCAGTGTCAGTAATAGAACACATTTCCGTGTTTAGATAAAAAAAAATTAAAAAAAAAATTTCATCCTTATCCGAGTTTGAAATAAGCAAAACATGGACCTAATCTATTCGCCATACTATCAATGACAACTCTTGGCCGCCGCCCGGGCGCATGGCTGGGGTGAGGGGGTGGGGAATGCGCTAGCGCCGAGTGACAATAAAATATGGTTTTTAAGTAAACATGTTTCGTAAGCGATAACTTTTTTTTTTAGTACTAAGACATATCAAAATGAAATATACGTGTTTAATAAAACGTGTTGAAGTTTATTATGGCAAAATTTACGCACTGGTTAAAAATTTTTCCTGTATATGGACACTCACACAAATGCAAAGCTTAGCTTACGCCTCGCGGACTGGACCTATCTGTTAAATAAGTCTAATGTTCTCCCGATCCCGAATAGCTAGAGTGGCTTATCTCAAAGGGGACTAGCCAAAAACCCAGGTGATATAGTGCACAAGTGGGTGCACAAAACAGGTTCACTTACCCATCACTCACTCTCATAGTCACAGCAATCCAACACGACAGGATAAACTGTTTTATGGTAACGGTAATATTCGAGAGACAGTGATGTCATACAACTATCTTTCGAACACCGGGTTGTCAATGACAAATTTCAAAAAAAAAACCCCAACAACGTTTTACCCAACTTGAGAACCAAACCCCCACCATCAACCATCATCTTTAAGACAACAAGACCAACACGGAAGTCAAATAGGCAATATACATAAAGCGGGTCTAAACGTATATTAGCAATTAATCAATTCACCCTAATGATAGCCCATTAATTCATCTCGTGACAAGCCGCCTACGGGATATACATATAGGAATTCGATTATGATGCATGATCCGACAGACTGTGTATCAGACCCAAGAAGCTGGCATAAGGAAAATAAACTTATTTAAGACCGCCTTCCATAAATAATCAATCCACAGATATTCGATCCATATTTGTGGATAATTCATTTATAGAAATTGGCCGTAAATAAGTTTCAGTTATTGCCAGTAAGTAGTCAATCGGTGTCGACCTTTGCACTGCATACAGAGATAGATTAATGACAAATACATGTTATGTATTTAGGGCTTTACGGCAATTGCTCCAACAAAGCAACAACCCTTTCGAAATCACCTCGAAAAATGTAATCGTTAGCTGCCAGCCCGCCGCGCCGCCAGTGAGCCGTCACCTTTTTATTATACTGTCATTATAAAAAATACTTTAACGCACACAATTTAAAGTCCTAACTTGAATGGCAAATTATTGTCTGTGTCGAAACTAGACCTACACTTCAAAAATCCATTCAATGACCTAAAGCCGAGGGATGGTTTATTTGGTATTTTTGTCAATTTACAATCACAGCTCCTCATCTTACTGGAGGTCATGAAGTTATTATGCAGGTACCTAAATAAACATAGTTTACTTAGTCTACACCTTGTACCTAGGTGTATATTTAATTACCTAGATATCTACATCGTCATCTCAGACGGCTGGTGAAACCGTCTGTTAATTAATTCATAATATTCTAGTGTCTAACTAGCTTGACTACCTGACGAACTGTGAGTAATTAACATAAGGTATTAGGTACTTAGAGCCGGTTTTAAGTTGGAGAGCTTCGGAAGTTCTAATATACCTAGTTAAGAGAGACATATTAGCAAGTAGGTACATTGCCTTTGTACATCCTTACTTAATCAGAAAGACTAGATTGGATAGTCATCTCTACACAGTATAAAATAAAGTCGCTTTCCGCCGTCTGTACGCTTAGATCTTTTAAACTGCGCTACGGATTCTAATGCGTTTTTCATCAATATATTTATGATTCAAGTCTAGAATCAATGAACCTTGCCAAGTCCAAATTCATTATGTACTTTTTTCTCACCACCTACTTACCTCCAAACCTGCCAGCGACAAAGAAGGAATTATGAAAAGAAAAACACAAATCTGTCAAAACTGACATTCCGTCATTCCAGCTCAGTCCATTACAGCCGTAAATTGTTCAAACCATCAGCAAAATATACAGGAAATAATGTAGCCAGCCAGCAAAAGAAAGTCGTTTCTAGAAAATGTGGTGAATCCAAATGATCGGTAAGATCCTAAAGGCCACCCAGGGCAGAACTTGCTCATGTCCCGTCGGCAAGCAATGCTCAAAATGCCAGCCCAAGAAAGCCGAACGAGTGAAGTAATTTTTCTGCTCAGTTCCACTTTTAAGCCTACAGTTTTCTATCACATAACATACACAGATATACTCACGCCTTTTTCCCAAGGGGGTAGGCAGAAACCACAGAACGCCACATGCTTCGATCTTGCATACTCCTTTTGCCTTGACCACGTTCATACATTCGTGTCGTTGGTCTCTTTAGGGCGTCCTCTCCCCACGTTGCCAGAAATATCTACCATAATTTCCTTTTGTTACAACTTTGTATTGTACCTTCATATACCCATTATTTTTTTGTTTCCTTGACTCCTTCGATAAAGTTGTAGGTAACGGTCGGGGTACCTAAGATCATTAACACCAGACACTGAAGGTTTCTAAAGTACGTTGTTATTAGTGAAAAATGGGGCTAACAGTGTCTCAACAACGGCTTTTCTTGAGAAGCTTTGCATCATCCAAGGCTTTTTTCCAACTAATTCGGAATCGGTTTCCGGTCTATGCCAATGAGGGTACAAAAATAAGAAAGAACCGACCTGGATTTAGATACTTGGGATGATTTACCACCCCCTAATACCCAGATGGGCACCTGGATATTAAGGACTGGTAAGCAACTGATAAAAGCATTTGTAAATACGACAACTGTACGACATTCGTACTAACATCTTTATTCTCCGAGGCTTTCGAGCTTGGTGTTCAAGAAAATCCACCCTTATACTCTATTTCACTTCAAAATGACCTACCAACATACCAGGTAAGTTTCGTTACGCTATTAATTATCATTTTCAATTTGTTTACAGACCGTATATCATCATCGACGATTCCAAACCTTTACCAGTAAAGGTCACAACTTACAAAGAGAAACCCGTCAAAAGTTACGGTCTGCCCTATCAAAATTACCCCCCATATAACGATCCCTGGCCAGTCCGATCATATCAGAAAATAAAATCTTTGAACAAGTTCCGAAAACCGTCAGTTATAAAATCTCCAAACCGACATTCGAGCCTCTCCCAATGGTATAAAAAGCGGAAGGCAGAGCATGATCTTAAAAAATATACGAAGCTAGAAGAACGCGAATCAGCGCGAGTTGAAAAAGCTCAGCGTCGTAGGGAAGAAGAATTCATAAAACAGTTGAATGCACAACAGAGAAAAAAAGAGAAAGAATCAAAACATCAGGAGGATGATTTGCGTCGTAAGAGAGCAGAGTACATAAAACAGTTGAATGCAAAACAAAGAAAAGAAGACAAAGAATTTAAAGTTCGAAGAAAAGAAGACAAAGAATTTAAAGTTCCATCGGAAGAATGCCCGCTTTATCCTGGAGGGGAACCTTTTATCTGCATACCGATACAGCCAAAAATACATAAAAAGCGCAAAAAGGGAAAGGCCACTGAAGCAAAGCTGTGTTGTAGATCCGAAGTAGTGTGTTCACATGCCAAAAAATAGTAAGTTCTCTATGTCTTGAGTAGCCTTTTATCCGTTCAAATTATCTTAGGTCTTAGAATTAACCTGTAAAATGGTACCTACAAAGTAAATTTCTCCGAACGCAAAATGCGCGCTACAGCTGCTGGAGCTGGTACAGTCCGCGAAGCGTAAGCCGAGCTTTGCATTTGTGTGTGTCCATGTAGATATGGTAGATGTGACATCGGCCTAGAGCGCGACGCGTCCTTTGCTAGGTTTAAACCGTCTTTCTCTCTCTTTCGCAACTCTCTACTTATGGTAATCACTCACTCAAATGCAAAGCTCAGCTTACGCCTCGCGGACTATATGTGTGCAATGACTGCTGCGTCAAGTTTTGTGTCATTTCAACAGACAATACTCCATGACAATACCAGGGTACTTTGTTGCTGCCTTATCTCTTGAGGTCACGGAATCGATTGCTGGCACCATTAGTACATAAAGGCCCAATCTAGGTACACATTCAGCAACTCAAAAGGTCCGCGATTAGAGAAGGCATTCATTAAAATTATGCCTTCATTTCTTTTAGTATTGGTTGAGTCGTGTTAGAGGCTCACAATGGCGAAAATGAATAGCGAGGTCAAAGTGTAAGTAAAACTTGTATCTTGTATCTACTGTTTTTTTTTCGTAAAAACTTTATTTTGCGGGTGGTAGTTTTTGAAAGTCCAATTATTTTGTTTCAATTAGACCATTCAAAGGCACTTTTAAACCTCATTTACAAGATTTCCTTTTCTCTAATCTAGGTGCCCCTACAAAAGGATAAAGCACGAGTGTCCAGGGGCTCAGGGGCTTTTTAAAGACAGGTTTGTGTTTATGAAATCAATAATGAATCATCACGAACTGATTGAGAGAGTTCCTTAACGCGGCTTTTAAAGTCAGTTTTTATTTTAATTAGACCAATTTATTAACTAACCAAAGAATAATTTGTGTGAGTGATTACCAAAAGTAGAAAGTTGTGTCGGTTTAAACCAAGCAAAGAACACGTCGCACTATAGGCCGACGTCACCTGCACTATCTATATGGGCGCTCACACAAATGCAAAGCTTAGCTTACGCTTCGCGGACTGTAACATTAGGGTCTGCCCCTACGAACGATAATCGGGCCGATTCTTGGTCGTGTGGGGAGACGCTTAGTTTAATTTTTCCACTCGTAATTTTATTGTCACCGTCATGGTAGTAAATCCGTTGAGATGTCACAAACGTCAACGCAGCTTAGGGCTATGACACATTATGTACGTATACACATCAGACATTCCCACTTTCTGTATATCTGAAAAATACTTAATTATATATTTAAATAATTAATACTTTTTTTGTTACAGCAAGCGTAGATCGTTCAGTGATAAAATAACGATTTGCTGTTGGCGGTTATGCTGCCAATTCTACTGCTGTATAACTTTTCTAATGTTAGTAGGTTTAGTGGTTGTATTCTTTTCTTGAATCAATGTACATTGAATAAGCAAAAATATGGAAATAGAACAAAAATAAACGGCTTTTCACATTTCACGTTGTGTTTTATATGATTCCTTATTGCATGGTACGAATGAAACACTAGCGGACTAAGGGGGGCCCCAGCAGGGTCGCCTTGCCCCGGGTCCCCGGTCTTGAGGGGCCCCCAAATTACCAAAAGTTCTTTTAATCAAGGCTGTTTGGAGTTGGTTGGAGGCCTCATAGATATAAATACAAAACGGATTAAACTGAGTTATTTTCAAAATTTTAACTAAAACCCGGGCCCATGACATGCCTAGTCCGCCCCTGGGACAAAACCCTCACACCCCTACGGATAGCAATGAAAAAGCCACAGAAGCCTAGTCGCTATCTCATCTCGGCGACAATCAATGCCATTTTAAAGGGCATTTATAGGCATTTTTGACAGCTTGAGACAGAGATACAGAATAAAATACGATTGCCCCTCTGATCTCGTCATGGGATCAGATTGAAAGCCTATTGGTTGTGTCGAGTTTTAACTAGAGTTTAATTAAAAGTGTGAGTGTAGTTCTGTAATACAATAACCCCGAAGCTTCTCGAACGAGAATGAAAGTTTTAACGCGTAAGCTGCTGTCAATAATTCAAAATTAATTATAACTAATGTGCGTGGAGACCCACGTGGTGAGATTATTCTCATTGGTAAATTTCGGGCAAAGCTGAAAATCCTTCCACTCCATATGACGTTAAAGGATGAATAAAGAAATGTTCAAAATGTACTCAAATATTCTATATTTATAAACGTACTCATAACTAATATAATAGTTACACTAAAACAATAAAATAATCAATTCAAATGTCCCTGAGAGTGTAAAATAAATATTGTTTTACTAACATTCTTCATTCCTGCTTGCTTTCATACCAAAATCAAATTTATGTCAACAGAATAAGGTTCAAATAGTTACAACATTATAAAAGTACGAAAATATTATACAATAAGTTTCATAATTCGGAGATCTCAATAATATAATCTAAATAGGAATAATCTCATACATTATGCAACAATATCCGACTATTTCGGATAATCTGGTGGACCCAGTTTCGGGACCATTCTTCGCTAAGGCACTTGTATAAAAAAGTTTTCTATGAATTAGAGGTTGTAAAAAAAAAAATGATATAGTCACTGCATTTCACAAGGGCCCCTAATTGGGTAGTAGACAACATTCACAAAAAGATAAAAACACGAATAATTTCCAATTAACTGTAAAATTTAATTTTTAGTTGCTTTGAAATAAAAAAGAGTTGGCAAATAAGTGACGTCACAGTTTTGTATTGTCATACAAAATCTATGGGGATCGTGGTTTAACAGCTCATAAAAATAATGTCAATAGGCTCTCCCCCTATTACATGGGACCTAAATATACCGGCGAACTGTGGGTGTACATTGGTACACCCCTGCCTAACCCTTCGGGGAATACAGGCGTGGTGGTGGTAAAAAGTATGTCAATTGATTGGTGGTTCTTACTACCCAAATAATTGTAAATTATTCCTTATGTCAATACCTCGCGCTCGTGACTTGCAATGACTATAATAGTTGAACTCAATCAACTATCTTCCAAAAAAATAATTTCGTTATTTTGTACCAATTATTCGATTAAAAAAATACTAATCAACTTAGTTTAACAACCACTAAAGTTCAGTTTCGCGTATTTCAAAAACATTTTCTTGAAAACTTTCCTTTTCAACCATTGGTTTTTTTGTTTCAGACGTCGATTCTTCTAAACAAGCAATGGCATTAGCCATACGCTTTCTATTCGGACTTTTATCGATATTAACGCTAATACTTGCCAACGGCGACCGCAGACTCGATTCTTTATCGACTGCCAAATTACCGATTGATAATGTCAAATCTGAAGGGACATTACCATCAAGGCAGTAGAGTAGTGAATCGCTAATTTTATCATCGGTATCATTCGATTTATTTAGTATCGATAAATCGATTGGTGTTGCTGTTAGCACTGATCTGCTTAGTAGATATTCTCTAAACGGTTCTGATAATGATTTGGTTGGTTGTTTGTTTGTGTCGTGAGATATCGTAATCTTTGGTAAGACATCGTCGCTACCGCATAGTGTTGTGTTTAAATCGTCGACTAATTTCGGCCTTTCATGGCTTATAACGAATCGAGTGTTTTCTGCCGCCCGTAGGGGACTGACTTCACCGATTGAATTAATCGATCGACCATCGAATGGATTTGTTCTCAATAGAGACGTGCTTGCTGAATGACTTGATCTGAAATGGAGAAAAAAATAAAATAAAGACAAGCAAACAAAACATAAGAGATGTAAAAAAAATGCTGTTGTCATGATTTTTACCCTGTTTACCTTGATTTAAAGTCTTCTTCAAGTTGTTTTAAAATTACTTAAAGATTTTGGTCACAGCCATTTCCAAAATATTATAGGCTTCGTTCGAATTTCAAACATCGGATATCAATATTAAGATTTACTTTACAATACGTCGACGTCTATGTTTGACCGAACTTCACAGTATTTTCTACATTTTCTATTATAATTTTATACAAATCTTGTTAGTGTTAATATATGTTCATTTGTTAGTAACTACTATGTACAGTGTTACCTTTCGCACGAGAACGTGGACCTAGTGACGTCATTTTCATCGTCTGAAGACACGAAATCACTGTCATTCTTCGGTGACATAGATTGGTACATCCCATCAGATTTGATCGTCTCGTCTTTCTGTACGGTCGTGTCTGCCATATCTCTCTGTTCTGACGTTATTATTAACGGTTTTCGGGAGCGTGGAGTCATTATTGATTCCTGTAAAAAGTTATTTGGTGGGTTAAAGTTTAATTTAGCTTAAATTCCGTGAGAAATTACTACCTCTACCCAAACTAAACCCAATAACACTTTGCTCGACCTGGGTATCCATTATCGAACCCATGACCTCTAGCATAGCAGTCGCACTTAGTTCCACTAGGCCAACGAGGCAGTCGAAACTACTACCCCTGCATCCTAATTGATAATGTAGAATATTGTGAATCAAATTCAAATCTGATATCTATACTACTATTATTGAACTAGAATGAATTGTTTCAACACGCAGGAGCTACAAGCCCGATTCAAAAAAATCTTCCGCTAATAGGAAGCTACATTATCCCTGAGTGCTATAGGTGTTATTTTACCACCAAATATTTAGAGAGCAGCTCGGAGTTTGGATTTGTGCCCGGTTAATGGCAATAGGCTCGCCCCCTATTACATGGGACCTAAATATACCGGCGAACTGTGGGTGTACATTGGTACGTCTCTGCCTAACCCTTCGGGGAATACAGGCGTGATGGTATATATATATATATATATATATATATATATATATTTAGAGATCCGTAATTCACGCGTACAGAGTCGCGAGCAAAACGAATAATAAATAAACCTAAAAATATGTACGATATCTCAGCATTAATACAGGAAACACATTAAAAAGCATAAACATGAGACACAAGAGAACATATTAGATGAAACATGCAACTCATGCAAAGACAACCAACCTGCATGGCTTTGGACAACTTTTGCGTCGACTTTGTAATAGGAGACATTGAGGCTCTTCGAAAATTTATCGTATAAGGAGTAGAACAATCTTCATCAAACAAAACCGCATCGGAAATACCCGGCGTACTTGTCAGATAGTGCTTGACATCATCCTGTAATACCACCTTCTTCGGCGTATCGGCTATAGGACACCTATCTCTATCCCCCTTGATTTCGTGATACGAAAGTTCGTTATCCGACCCCGTGTCTTGGTCATCGAAGCACGATACGCAAGTCGGCGTACTCCGAACTACGCCGTTTCGCTTCTGATACTTCTTATTCAAACTTTGCTTGGTGACAATTTTCGAGCGAAACAGTCGGTTCCCGCGTTTCTTTTTCGGCGTTTCGTCGTTCGTATCTAGAGCGCTCAAATTAGGTTCTGATACGAATTTCGGACTCAATTTTCGGGATCTATTCAACGCGCCTTCGGATAGAGTGCTTTCGTTGCTTGCGTCCGATTCGTAGTCATCGTTTAAAGATTCCGAGCTTGCTATTTTGTGAGCCAAATTCTTGAGAACTATGTTTTTATGTGACACGTCGATTTTATTATCGTCCGAGAACCTTGGTTTTCCTTTCCCGGTTTTCTGGAAGCGTTAAGCATGACGAGAAAGTTAGGGAGAGGATAGCACACAGAAAGAAAGAAAGAAATTAGACGTCACAAGACACAACACAATGCACGAACAAGATGTTAGTTACAAGTATGCATTTGCATGCTTTGAATGACAAGAACATAATAGATCAATCATCATAACATGTTCTTGTCATATCAGATGGTTAAAGGAGTTACCACACTGATGTTCACTCTGGGTGCACGTTCAACGTATACGCAGGGCCCGCGACTGTCGACAGTGTGACAACACCTTAATTATGGGGTGCAAAACATTTTAGTTTAAAAAAGGAATTATTTGTTAAAAAGAAACATTTTAAGCTTGTCATACACCTATACACATTGAAAACTTCAGATAAATTTATGTAGATATAGTATTTTATTTCATGGCAAAAAAAAATGGAGTATTCTATGTATTCGAAAATGGCGGCTGTTATCGTTTTCTTACTATAAGTGCGAAAGTTTGAATGAATGGATGTTTGTTAATCAATCACCCCAAAACGGCTGAACGGATCTGGATGCAGTTTGGCACATAGATAGATTTGTCTGGAATAGCACATAGGCTAGTTTTTATCCCGAAATAATGTACGGTTCCCGTGGAAACTTAGACGCGGAGAACGTCGCGAAAAGAAGTTCGTTGTGTTATATTGTTGAAATCATTGAATTTTGGTGATATTTTTTCATGTAAATTTCTAATAATCTACATTGCCTTATATGTATTATGAAATAACGAAGCTTATTATATGCCGCTCATTAAAATAACGGTAGCATTGTAACATAATGTTATATTCAACAGAGTATAGGTGTATTACGAGCTTCATTAAAAAGACATGACAATTTTAATAATAGCATGAACATTTTGTTATTCAGAAATTGTATTAACATCAAACTTACCTCTTCTATAACATTAATATTAGATCCAGAACCTTTCTTTGGTGTCTTGTTGAGTAATCCTTTGTTGAAAATGTGCCTCTTGATCGAATCACCGAAACTTCTAGAGCCGGCCACTTTACCTGTTCTTTGGATTTGTATTGGGGTACCTGAAATTCGTAAAGTTTCAATTAATACATAAAATAAAAAATTGTTCCAGCCTATTATTGTTCCAGCCTATTATTGTTCCATTGCAGGGCAAAGACCGGTTCTCATAAAGATAGAGCACCAGCATCAATCACTACACTTGCTCAAGGTGGATAGACCATTTCAGACTCAACTGATGGGGACAGCTTTTCTAAAAAAAACTTTATTTTAGCCTTGAAAACGCGTTTAATCTTTAAATAGGTAACTGTAAATTTAGATTTTTAGTTACTTTGCAATCAGTAAATAGTCAATTGAGTTGGCAAATAACCGACGTCACAGTTTAGTGTTGTCATACAAAATCTATGGGGGAATACCGTTTTGACAGCTCAAAAGTATGTCAATTGATTAGTGGTGTCATTTACCCAATTATAAGTCCATAAACGACGATGTTTTTCTTCACTGATGTCAGCGATATCTTCCGATAAGCCCGTAATTTGGAAATTGGTGGTATGACACCCCTTTGCCTCGACAAGCACGCCTCGTGCTTTTGATGGCACTCCGACACAACCGGGGTACCCAATACGGGGGCCATCCCATCGGATTACGAGAGTGAGGGAAGATGGAGTGCACCTGTGTTTGCGCACACACCATATGCACATATCTCCTACATACTTGACTAGTTTCCATTAAGGTTGGCCCCCGTGACTAGAATCGGTCTGGAGAATATTATCTTCTTTCTCACACATAGTTTATAAAGTAGCATAGTCTCGTAGTAGTAGAGCTCTTTGCGAAGGCGATTGTCCGGAGAAGTATTACTACCACATCTATTTCTGCTGCAAAGAAGCGTTGCTGTGTTCCGGTTTGAAGAGTCGGTGTAATTACAGGCTCATGGGACATTACAACTGTCACTGGGATGTCAACGCTTTTTCAAGGCCTCTGGTATTGCAGGTAGAGGTGACCACTTAACATTAGGAGGGCTTGCTTGCCATCCAATGACATAAAAAAACACATATGTACTACAAGTAACACAACAATTCTCACCATAACCGTTCTGCCTATTAAAGTGTTTGATGAGCCGCCGCTTGTGCTGCGAGTCGGGCAGCGCCTGTATGTGTGCGTAGAGCTGTGCGAGCGCGGTGTCCGTGTTGTTGGACTCGTTCTCCGCGCGCGTGCGGGGCCGGTCCACGAATGTGTACACTGTGTTCGCTGCTGTTCTGTTAATGGGAAAGTATATGATATTTTGTAATGTTCTTGGAGCAGAAATGACTTGGTAAGTGAAGACCCCTCATTGCACAGTATTGGATTTTCAACACTCGACTCAGTACTGAGAGTTGAAAATCCAACAACTGAGAATACAAAGTAATATTAAAATGATACTGTTTTAAGAGATGTTGTGTCCTTCTTACTTGACATACGAAAACTATTCTTACTAATAGAATAGTTTTCGTATATCAAGTGTACCAGTGACGTGGGTTATGTCAGACTAGCTGCCGCCAGCAGCTAAAGGTACAGCATACCATCATGCATACCATCACGCCTGTATTCCCCGAAGGGTTAGGCAGAGGTGTAGCGATGTACACCCACAGTTCGCCGGTATATTTAGGTCCCATGTAATAGGGGGCGAGCCTATTGCCATTAACCGGGCACAAATCCAAACTCCGAGCTGCTACTGAGAATTTCATAGAAAAACCCAATAACACTTTTTGCTCGACCTGGGAATCGAACCCGGGACCCCTTGCACAGCAGTCGCACTTGCGACCACGAGACCAACGGGGCGGGGGGCGGGGCTTAAGGTACAGATACACATCTAATTTCTAGCATGCTCAAACAAATCGTAGCACGGGAAGCTCGCGTGACTTTGATTTTCGTGAGCACTGATTGGTTTGAGCATGCTAGAAATTAACATGTGTATCTGTACCTTAAGCCCGCAAGAGATTAATACTTCTCAAGCTCTCAGGTAGCAAGAATTTCCCCAACTTTCTAGATACTTCTATGTGGTATTAGGGTCATAATGGAGGATTTTGGCTTAATATAACGGCGGACTGCTCCATTGATCAAGCATAACTGAGAGAGTTCTGGTTTCGATTCCTAAGTTGAGCAAGGATTTTCTCAGTAGAAGTTCGAAGTCTAGAAGATTTGCTCTGGTTAATGGCAAAAGGTTTGCCTTTCAGTGAACAAAACACCTCTGCCCTCTGCTCTCCTCTTCAGGGGAAACAGGCGTGATGTTTCAATAAATAAACAAAATAACACTTACTTATCAGTAATACTCTCATCGAGATCCACTAACGGCGACATAGCTTTACGTTTCTCCCTCACAGTGAAGTACGCGGCCGCATCCGTGGCCAGCTGCGTCGGCGCATGAAACAGTCGCGACGACTGACGGATCATGAAGCTGATGACCGGCGATAGCGCGATGGCGTCCGCGTGAAACGTTTCTGGTGATAACTGGAATTTTTGTGAAAAAAAAAATTGTATATCTTCTGGAAATTAAGGATTAGGAGAATTTTATTGGTAAATACAGAAACATTTATAAAAAGATGGCTGGCTCTTATTGTGTAAAAGGCTAAAGGCTTGTGCAGACCGAATGCGTATGCGTACACGTAAGCGTAGACGTGCACGTATCACTGAGTTGTAATGTATGGAACTATATGTGACAGGACACACCGCTTGCGTATGCGTGTACACGTCTACGTTACGCAAGCGATGTCCTGTCAACAAGCCTAAAGCTTTGATTGAATGTTTTATAATTTAATTCCATAATTACCTTTTTTTTAAACATTAACTTTACTGACCTTTCTCGGACACAGCAGATGAGGTGTGAACATCGTAGCCAGCGTATCTGGTGACATTCTATTGGAAGCCTCATTATCAGCTGTTAGTCGCAACAATCGTAATAGCCTCTGTAGAAAACTTCTATGCGTTGGTGTTAGTAGTAGAAGCAGCAGTTGTAATGCTGTTAGCAGTTTCACCTCTGATGAATCTACATTTGGTGGGTATTGGGCTGAAAAAAACAATGAAATATATTTATTTTTTCGCTTTAAACTTACAAGATTGTTACCGACTAGACCCAATGTGATAATGGCAATTTATAATTTTAATAGAAATCAACCATTTATTTTTGTAACATAGAAAATTCTATAGAAATACCTAATAGGTATAAGGCAACAGAATATGGTAATGTCATTGAATGTTTATCAGTGACCTGTCATCAGTCCTTTCTCTGAAGGCATAAATAAAATAATATAATGCACATTTTATCTTTACACTGCCAACAACACAGTTCTTCTGCTATTCGTGTAGATTGATTTGTTCCTAATTCCGCAAGACCATAAGAACTATACTTTCACAGTACATCTCCACAAAGACTTACCAGCTAAAGTACAATATGTCTGATAATACTGATCCATCAGCAATGGCTGCGGTAACTCTGCCAGAAAACCCTTCAGGACTGAAGCACAGTCATGGACTGAAAACCTTCCTTCATCAAGACCGAGGTTCGATCCAGAGAGTAGCAGGGTCTTGAGTTCCTGCTGCCGACTTAAAGACCCTGTTCGCCGGAATATACCTTCTTGTGTTACATCTGAAAATGTTTAAGAATTAATTTGTAATCATATATGACACAATATATGAGCTATGACGATATGTGATGTGGGCTTACTTACACATTAAAATTTGTAGTTTTCTTTCTGTCTAAATAATTATATTTTAACCCTATATTGAAAATTCAGTGCTACAAGTATACTGCTGGTAATACTGCTGCCGCATGCTAGCTCTCAGTGTGATAAAACAAATAGTTTAAATGACTTTTAGGTGGATGTATGTATT
The DNA here is from genome assembly GCA_932526535.1 of Caradrina clavipalpis. Classification (NCBI taxonomy): domain Eukaryota; kingdom Metazoa; phylum Arthropoda; class Insecta; order Lepidoptera; family Noctuidae; genus Caradrina; species Caradrina clavipalpis. The sequence goes on from OW052098.1 coordinate 13,540,749, forward strand.
GATATTAAAATTGTGCAATTTTTACTTGATTATCGAAATTAAATTAATTATATTTTTTCGTTATTTACAGTTATAATCTGGACTGGATCAAGATCTTGAATACAAGACTTTTGGTGTATGGAATGTTATTGTCTCTCTGGCTCTTTAGGTAAAGGTATAAGTACTCTTTATTGATTTAAAATACGATAATGAGGTCAAACTACTTACTGTCAGGTTTAGATAGGAAATCTATCAGCTCGTTCACTCTTAGAATTCCATCTTCTGTGATCGACTTCACTTCAACATTATTCTTTGTGATATTAGCATTACTTTGACTAGAATTCGAATTGGAACTCTTTGTTTTCTTGTGAAAATTCCAACGGAACTGCTTTGGTTTATCAGTTGAACAATCAACACTGAAATATAATCATATTTTCGTAAACAAATAAGCTCTCTACAAAAAGGTTATACCCAACGGACTTTTGAAGTTGAATACTCACTCGTCTGAATTAATATCTACAACAAAAGATAGATGCATACGCACTAAAGTAAAAAACTGTTCTAAATTCTCCTTTCGTAGTCTTTCTATTAATGTTATGTCCGCCGAAGTCATATTTTTCCAACAACACAAAACTGTAGAACGCGAAATAGGTAGGTGTTAAAATAAACCCCTAATTAAACACATGTTTCCTTCAAAATGTCACAAAGAGCTGCTGTTGTTCTATTTTATTCGACACAAAAAATAAACATTCTGTTTATATTTCTATTATTAAAGAAATAATCACAAAATACTGCACATTCTAATGTTATTCATTGTTTTCAAATGTCATGTCACTCCACAACGGAAAACTGGATACGTTCGGAAACTTAGTTGCAACCGTTTTCGTTGTTACAGTAAGTAAACTAGAGCCCCAAAAAAAGTAAAATGAGATCTGCTCAACAATAAAAGTTAACTGCTTTTTCAAACAAGCTTTGTTTGTCTTAGCTAAAATTCTTGTTGAAATCATATAAACAACATTATAGACAGAATGGGGAGGAGCACTAACTTTTTATCACGACAGAGGGCGCATAAGCAACTGTACCCTGTTTTGCCATAACAGTTGTCAAATCGTATGGTTTTTTTGCATTCAGTAATTATTATTATTTATTTTTTCCCTAATCTTGAGAAAGATGCCTCAGTGTAGTGCGTTAAATTGTAAAAATAGAGGAGTACATTTGTTTCCTAAGAATAATAAACGCAGAAAACAATGGGAATCGGCGTTACTTATTAAAAACTTTAAGGCAAGTAATACTGCACGCTTGTATGCTGCGCATTTTACTGAAGACGATTATCATGGGAAAAGCAAGTACAGGTGCGTCATCGCAGTGGTTCTACTTATAATATTCTACTGTCATATATCAGAAAAAAGGCGTGAGTTTATGTATTATGTATGTATCAGTCAGTAATATTGATGAACCTAAGTTCTTAATTCAATAAATATATTTCTTACATTATCTACTACCTTATGTATATAGAAAACAGCTTCTTAAAGATTTATTATTTGAATATAGGTGCCTATTTTTCAAAATAATCCTGTATGTCCTCTCTTTTGATCATTGGTAGAGGAGTATCTGCATTTATATCTTTGAATGTGTTTGTAGGTGGACACTGGTACACGGTGTCCTCGTGGATGTCGCAATCAGCACCAAAATTTTGATTCCGGTCATATGATTCTAATCTACAAATAAAATAGGATAGTTAGTCCATAGAAACAAAAAAAAACCTTACAAATCAATTATAACCTCAACCATTTTAAGTCTTTACCTTTCAATCAAATCGGCCTTTTTACCGGCAGTTGTCGCATTCCTCTTACGTAACTCATCTTTAAGTTGAGGCACAGTCAGAAAAGAGTACATTTTAAATGAATTTAACATAGAATATTAACGAAAAATCAATCACAATCTTGTCATGACAAGTAAACACGGTACGGTTGCTCCTGGCGCCATCTATACTCAGTTTTGCCTGTGTTAAGTTTTGTCAGTTCCTCGTTGTTTGTTTTATTTGATGTTTCGAACGCACCGCATACATGTTTTAATTTCCTGGCAAAGGATTTTTTTACAGCCCGTCATTTATATTGTATTTATTTCAGGATCTAAAATACTCATGAATTCGAACAACTATTAATATGGCCAACTCTGAAATATGAAAACCCACTGTCCCATAGATTTTGTGTTTTCGTAGCTGTAACAAAAGGGTAACACGGGACCCTATTACCTACTAAGACTGCTGTCCGTCTGTCACCAGCTGTGCGATTCTCTAAAATGCAAGCTCGAAAACGAGTCCCACTTCGATAACGAACCAACTTGTCATTGGTGTATATTCGTTCGCCGTGGTGACGTCACCGCGGCGAACGAATATACACCAATGACAGGTTGGTTCGTTATCGAAGTGGGACTCGTTTTCGAGCTTGCATTTTAGAGAATCGCACAGCAGGCTGTATCTCAAGAATCGTGATAGCTAGACAGCTGACAGATGATGTATTTCTGTAAATATTTAAGGGCCATACAACAAACATGATTTTTTTGCTTGTTTTGGCTCGATAACAATAACGGCAATAGGTAGACTCTTGAAAAATTTACAGAATATTAAGTACTAGCTTTTGCCCGCGACTTCGTCCGCGTCAAATTTTATATATCACCCCACGGGAACCGTAAATTTTTTCGGGATAAAAAGTATCGTATATTTTATTCCACACTACAATCTATCGCTGTGCTAAATTTCATCCAGATCCGTCCAGCCGTTTGAGCGTGATGAAGATACAAACACACAAACTTTCGACTTTATAATATTACTGGCTGTGCCCCGCGGTTTTACCCGCATTACGTTAGGTTTTTGGTTACTGATCCGTTCCCGTGGCAAATAGCGCGATGTTATGTAGCCTTTAATCTGTCATTCTTTTTTTTTTTAACACGGGAAATCATCAAATAACTTCCCCCGCCCTTAGTGTCAGACTTTTACTGACTAAAACCCGTCTATGTTCCTTCATGTGCCCTTTGCGTTCCGAGGGCGCGGTATCTCTTTTGAACAACCCGCAGCCGGCAGGCAATCTGTTATTCTGAGGTATAAGCTACGGAATCTCTCGCAGAGTCATTATTTTGCTGCGAAGTTATTTTAAAACTGTGATATCTCCTAAGATATTCATTGAAATTAAATGATGTAAAGGGCAATTTTGTTCAAAATTAAACACTTGTGATGAATAACGCATTTATGTTGATAAGGATTAATTCTATATTCATAAAAACACCTTCGCAAATAATGCATTATTTTAAAACAAATTTTCTGGCCATAAAAATGGCTATAGTGAGTCAACCTTAAATGTTAGGCATGTACTACCGCGGACTTTTTTTTAGTATATTTTAAGAGGAACAATTTTTTCATACATTATTTTTGCGTAACTTAAACCGTTTACGCAGCGCACGCAACGAAAGCCCTCAAAAGGTTGGTTTTTGCCCCCGTTTTTGCCACATTTTTACTGATTGCTCCGCTCCAATTGCTCGTAGCGTGATGTTATATAGCCTATAAACTTCCTCGATAAATGGGCTATCCAACACAAAAAGATTTTTTTAAATCGGACTGGTATTTCCTGAGATTAGCGCGTTCAAACAAACAAACAAACTCTCCAGCTTTATAATATTAGTATAGATTATTATTCACATTAAAAAATAAATAATTAAATTATTATTTTTTGCCGTTTTTATAGATAATGGTACGGAACCCTTCGTGCGTGAGTCCGACTTTCACTTGACCGGTTTTTATTTTATTGTCTTTCTTCATAACATTTACATACTTACTGTGAATAATGAGAACTTATCCCATGTTACCTATACTTTAATACAGATGATTCACGAGACGATTCCCGGCCACCGTAGACGCGGGTCTGTGGGCGGTGAGCAATGGGTGGCTCACCGTCCGTACGTTAACTAACTAGCAACAGACCGTGTCGACGGCGCGTTCGTGTTCCACGCGCGCCTCAAAGAGATGTCAGCAAACTTGGAAGGGGCCACTAAGGGCCGATGCCTGCCGGGGCTGCGGGTTGTTCGAAAGAGATGCCGCGCCCCCGGAACGCAAAGGGGACATGAAGGAACATAGACGGGTTTTAGTCAGTAAAAGTCTGACACTCCCTCCCGCCCCGCCCAGGGCGGGGGAAGTTATATGATGATTTCCCCGTCCTAACAAAAAAAAAAAATACAGATGATTACCTTGCCTTGTATTTTACAATGCTCGATTAACCTATTGCAAAGGGGTATTTTTTTTTTAATATGTGCACCAAGGTAATTCTATTTTGTTTTGTTAATTGACCAATTACTATACATAAATACTTTTAGTAAGGATTGTTCAATCTGTATTAAAACAACAAACAAGGATAGATGAGAGTTTATTACATAATTACAGTCTTAGAGAATAGAGATATAAGCTGGAGTCATTTAAAACATATCATCATGCCCCATTTCAGCTAGTAAATTAAGTCCTCTTTCTTTCAAAGCCTTTGAAAGTAACTTTTGTTGCTCAATCTTAGCATCTTGTTCCCTCCTTTGAGCATCAAGAATATCATCTACAGAGACTTCTGTCAGTGGTAAATTATCCTCTTTGTCTTTATCCTGAAAATAAATTAATTTTCATTGTCAATATTAAGTGACATTAAAATTGCAATCTAGAATTTAGTGAAAATTTATTGCTCTCAGTAGGAGTCTCCAGAGACAAGACATTATTGATTATTATTTTTTTATTACGTATTTGGGAAAAGTTAGGTTGAATGTTCCATATTCTTGTATATGTATGTTATGAAAAATTTCACCACAATATTAATTAATTTGAAACACATTATTCATTATTATCTAGTAGAATGTGTTCTATCAGAGTAATTTGGATCATCATAAAACATTTCTTAAAATGTTTTGTGATGAACCAAAACATTCTGTTACTTAACAGACCCTTGGATCTGATATGTAGATATTCATTTATTATCCCATGAAATGATAAATTAATAATTAAAAAACAAATTAGCATGTGTCAAGTATCGCTTACATGTAACTAACAAGAGGTCATCAAAACATGTTATTTGTTAGTAAACAATATCCCAACTTACAATTTCACCAAGAAGGACAACATTTTCTCCTCTAACGATAAATATACCTCTTGGAATGTCCCCGTACTCTCTGCCGACATGAATCCTTTCTATCGTCTTGTGCAGAACTAAGTTGGCAAATTGATCGACGCAGCGAAGGTATCCGATCAATGTCCTTCCATCCCGCAGCAACACCATAAGTTTCTCTTTGTAAAACAAGAATTGTTTTGATGAAAATAACACATGAATTCTAAGAAGACAATAACCAAGTTTTTATGTGACACATACTGTCCAATTCATCCAGTAAATGAGCCGTTCCCGCTAAAGGGTTCATATTGCCAAATAATAAATCACTAAATTACGGCTTCTAATAAAATTGATTAAGATTTAATTTTGTTTTCAGAAACTTCTCTCGTAGATGGCCAAAAGAAAATGCATGACATGACTGATGGACTGACTGGTCATGAAACTATGGCATTGGCATGACAAATGACAATGACATTATTGTTGGTGACATAAACAAAGTGAAGTCCTATTTCTGTTGTTAGTGTTGGGCTGTGAAATTACAAATTTCATTTTTTTCAAACGTTAAAAAAGACGCATTTTTACGATCTAGACTTATTTAAATTAAAATGAGTTCGAGAGCAATATCAATAAAAATCAGATAGTAATTTCTAAATATTTTCTAGCAAATAAACATTTTTGATTTTGAGCTATGTTTTTGAAGTGAAAACTTCTTTAGCGGCGTTGTGCACTTTTTTGGAATGGGTAAAAAATGTTAAACTCGCGCCAGGACATGTGACCCTGATCGAAAATTCGTAAGCGGCGTTGTACACTTGTTTTGGAATGGGTAAAAAATGTTAAACTCGCGTCACGTGGCCACGTGACCTGATCGAAAATCTTACGAATTTATCGTCTTTAGCGTTTTCACTTCTGCCGGCACTCCCGGAGTGCAACCCGTCGTTTTTTTTAAATAAAATTTGATGAATTACAATATTTGCCATGATTGCCGTTTGTTGAATTTTGGCAGGACCCATAGTCTAATAATCGCCTAAAATATTGAATTTTATCTGTGGTTTACTTTATCCATGACATATTTTGCCCATCCTTTCTGTCTGTCATTCATTGCATTTATTGGAGTTGTAGAAGCAATAGTGAATTCGTGAAATCGTGCAATACTGAATGCATTCACCTATTCATTTTACACGAATTATTTTATAGCCTCTATGAATTAACTTTAAGCGTGAAACCAACAACGAATTATTGTTTGTGCTATGTTTTTTAGTGTTACTCGAATTCAAAAGGTGTTTTTACATTTAGAAAAATCAAACGCGGAAAATGGAACAAGACGACGAGATCAAATCCGGTTGTTTATTATTTCCGCCTGCCGGGGGGAATATGTTTAGTAAATTTCCCAAAAAGGTACAAATCTAATGACTGCTAATAGTAAGAAATTAATAGTGCATGTGATTCATGCACCATCACGTAATCTGCGCGGTTATAACATTATTGTAATCAAGTTGTGACTCAATGGAAAGGTAGTTGCCGTGTTGTTGATTGCCATTTCGGAAACTTTTCGTCAAGTCGATAATGTTGATATTATTAGTAGGAAAACTTGTTAAAATAACTTTGTTTATTATGAAACTAATAGTTGAGTGAAGTTGGATAATTAGATTTAATAATAATCTGGTTATCATAGTATTATCACTATATCCCGTTTATTGTGCGTATAATTTGAATTAAATGTGTATAATTTGTATCCAGTTGCAGGATATTACACAATTACCTACTGCAATATTCATTACTATTTTTTCCTCTTCTTTTCTGTCACGCTGATCGTTGTCCCAATTTGTTTATGGTTTGTGTAGCATATATTCTTCTATACATATCTACTAGCATACTTCTCAAAAGACGTTATATCAGCTATAACTTTCCAGTTATATCACACAATCCATCATATGTTATTATAACATGTTTTTTATTCTTCTGCATAACTTACAAAGTCAACTTATTTCCACTTTGCTTTTCAGTCACCATCACCACTCTGCCGTCTATAAGCTTAAAGGCCGCTAAATGACATTTGGTCATTTTTCACTTTTTTAATGACATGGTATTAAAAAAAAATTCTCTATCGATCTGTCTAGGAACGGTTATTCTATCTTTTACCGTTATCAAGATATATTTTTTTAAAAGGCTGCTAAATACAAAAAATATATAATTTACATCGCTTAAAGGTCGCTAAACAGCACAACTAGATTAGAAGGCAGCTATACTACTTTAACGTTTGGATCGATTGAACATTTTTACTAGCAACGCTTAGCTATAAAACAGTTATTATTTAACAATTAACTAAAAGGTAGCAAAAGTATTTTAGCGGCTTTTTGCCTTGGTTACATTGGAGTATAATACCTTGCATAGACTAAACTAAAAGGCGGTTATACGCTCTTACCGAACTAAAAGGCAGTTAAAATCATTTAGCGGCCTTTAAGCGTTGTAGTGTTACTACTTTTACAATTAAAAAACTATTACAGAAAGCCTTATTACACTGTACGTAAAGTAAAATAAATATTGTCTTCTGTGTCTTGCATAACAAAAAAGCCGTTAAACATCAAAACATCGCTAAAAAGCTGCAAACTGCATAACCCCAACGCCACTCATAGGGATTCTTCCGGGGTGCGGGAGACGCGCTTGGACACGCACGAGAAGAAGGGCTAGCCTAGCCGGCCAGTTTAGTGCAAACCAAGACAAAAATAGTAATGTTGATAGTCGTGGCAGTCTAATAAAATGATTACAGAGGCGTGTAAAACCGCGAGTGCCGCAATTTTAACTGTGTACAACCGATGCATTGCGCACGGCGTTTTTCCTAAAATTTGGCGACGTGGCTTTGTACGAATAATTCCAAAGAGCGGCGACAAGCACCCGGACGATCCACCGTCGACGCGGTACTTTCTGTAAGAGAAACAGTTACCTCATCCGAACATAAATATGTAGTTGCGATCTTTCTCGATATTTCTGAGGCTTTTGATAATGCATGGTGGCCTATGCTACTACTTAAAATGAAAACCCGTGGTTGCTATAGAAACATCTATTCTCTTGTTTCTTCTTACTTTCTAAATGGCTCCGCGAAGCTCAAACTTGGACATTATTCCGCATCAAAGTCGCTAACCATGGGATGTCCTCAAGGTTCGGTTCTCGGTCCTTATCTATGGAATTTAGGTTTTGCCGATTTTCTCGCGATTCCGCTACCACGCGGCTGTTCTTTAACCGGTTACGCGGATTACGGCCTTCTGCTAATACAGTCGAGTACTCGGGCTGGACTTGAGAATAGCTGATACATGCCTACGTTTAATATCTCAGTGGGGCGATCGAAACCGTTTAACCTTTGCACCGCAAAAAACGTATCAACTTATGTTAAAAGGTGATCTTAAATCATGGCCTAGTATTTAATAACGTTCCCGTTAAACGGAAATACTCCGTATGCTACCTTGGTTTGGTCTTAGAGAAGAACTTTTCATTTATTGACCACATTAAAACAGTCGGAGAAGAAGCCAAAAAGATTTTTTATGCCCTAACGAGAATTTCTAAAGCTACTTGGGGTCTGTCTTTCTTAACTCTGAAAACTATTTATGGAGCTACCTAACTAGGTTGTATGTGCACCTGTTTGGGCCGATAGGGCCACCATAGGGGCGGTACGACGTAAATTGCTTCAAAGCCAACGGTTAGCTTTAATATTTTTATGCAAAGCTTATAGGACCGTTACTACTGAAGCACTACCAGTACTTGCAGGTGTACTTCCAGTCGATCTCGAGGTGCAGCGACGTGCTGCAATGTACTATTCCGCGCGAGAGACCATGGATGCAGACTTTTTAAGTCAACGTGACCGCGCTAAGATCTCTAGATTATTTAAACCGCAGACTGATGTCTGGGAGGAACTTTTATCTGAATGGCAATGTAGGTGGGATAATTCCATCAAGGGCCCGGCACCTCCATCAGTTCCTTCCTTCAGTTCGTGAACTTCTGGCCATGACATGGCTGGAGGTGGACCACTGTGTTGCCCAATTTCTCACAGGTCATGGCAACTTTAGTAGTAAATTATTTTATTTTAAGCTTATTGCCTCTCCTTTGTATCAATGTTCTACATCTGACTGTGAATATCTCATCACATCTTATGGGAGCGTATTCTTTGGCAGAATGAGCGAAATATTATTTTAGATAGTGTACAGGTTACATCTGGTGTTGTTTATTACGCGGACCTTGTAGAAACTAGAACTAATTTCCGTGCGTTCAGGCGTTTTTGCCATGCCTATTACTGGAATCAAATGTAACAGTTCACATTAGGATTTATTAGGTTAATGATAATTGCAATCCGTGGTGCTTGGCAATCTGGGCTTCTCCCAGTTGCAAACATCCCGTTGTGCCTATTGGCCGTATTCTGTTCTGTCTCCTGCTTCTTTGGAGGGAAGTGGAAATCATGTTTTTCTTACTCCTCCGCTAATCTTTTCTGATTTATTTCATTGCGGGATCCAAGACAATTGAATCGTTTCTGAGGGACTCGTCGAACTTCATTGTCTCGGCGCATTTCTTGTGGTCGCCACTGTTGATTCTGGCTTACAGAAGTTGCAGTGGTTTGGGAACAGTGTGGCGGGCTTGTCCCATTAAAACAAGTCGTGGCAAACCTACTAAAACCGTAGCATTTGATCGAAACTTATTAACACAACACGTAGAGTCTTTTAATCCTACAGAACCCCATTACCGGCTTTTATTCAAACTTTTGCTCCTTTAGGCAAAATAACTCTTGAATCAAAACCACTTACAGTACTTTGGCATGGTAGGAAACAGGAGAATATTATGAGTGCATTTTATCATTTTCTGCTACGATACCGGGACATACGGACCATAAATATTTGTGCATGCCCGATAGTTTTGTGGCAATAAAGAACTTGTGTTTGCAAAAGCTTTCTTTAATTTCATAAGTTAACGTTTAATTTTGCAGGATTCGAAAAATACAGATGTGGATAGTGCTAGCCTAAAAAGCAGTTATATGAAAAGGTTTAATAATTAACCGCCTTTAAGTTATGCATAGCTGTATTAAAAGTTGTTAAAAAATCTTGGAAGAGAAGCAAAGCGATATCTACTTAGCTAAAAGGCGGCTATAAGTAATTAGCTGCTTTTTTGTTATGGATAAGGTCAATATAATAACATTCGTACTAGGTTTAAAAAACGCAAAATAACATAACTGCTTTATAGCTATGTAAATATTAATAATTTCCTGTCTCAAAAAAATACCTTTGGCAGTTATTAATAAATCCATAACTTAAAAGCAGTTATGATTCTTTAGCCGCCATTTAGTTCTGCACACTTGAAGCGAGCCTTAAAATTTTACAAGGTTAGAAAGGAAAATGTGTATTTTTTTACATTATTATTAATATTTTACAAAATCAACTTACTTCATGAGAAAGTTGAAAAAAATACCTTTTTTTTGGTATATGTTAACATGACAAAATGTTTATAGATACTGAGGAGCATCGGTTTGAAAATTTTGCCGCGTTTTTCGGCTCTAGCTCAAAATAAGAATTTGTCATTTAGCGGCCTTTAAGCTTATAGACGGCAGCACTTTGAGACTTCCTCTCACTTACGGAATTCTATTAATTCTTATCACACCACATATCCTTCTTTAAACTCAGAATATAATATATTACATTTATTACTTTTTCTGGGCCAACATTCCAGTCTGATGAGATAGCACTACTATTTCTATAGTAGTATTACACCTGTTCTTTACCTTATTGTACACCTTAGGGCTCATACACATAAACAAAATATGTCATTGTATATTTGCTACTATTAATAATGTACGGTGAACAAAAGAGATAAGTAACCAGACCGTCTAATATAGTTGAAGATCTCTTTCAACCCGGTGATCGTTTTTAAATGAAATTGAATTTAATTAATAAGCTGTTTATTTCCTATTAATTAAAATAAAATTCATTCAAAAACTTCTATCAGCTTTTGTAAAACTTTGATTTCATTAGGCGACCCTGGTTACTTATCTCTTTTGCTGACTGTACATACCTACTTATCTACTACTATATCTAATCCCCAACATTCAAGTATCCCTATCTACCTACATAGTTTGGGGATTTCCACTCTTAAATTGATGTTGAACAGTTTGGATTTATGCTTGATTTATGACATACCTATTCAAATGCTGGTGTACTGTTCACCTCTGTCAGACCCTTTAAGGAATACAGGTCTGATGTTATTTTAATTCCATATACTTTTTGTTCACAGAAAAATTGGCAGCAGAAACACTGCATCCTGTTCACTGCCAGCAAACAAGGAATTGAGCGTCTTGAAATATTTGACAACAAAGACGATGTCACCACTGGTGCTATACCTAAAATTATTACCCTCGAAAATTGTATAAAAATAACACATTCTAGTCCAAACACTATTACAATACTTACTAAGTCACACACACAACAACTCAGCACTCAGTCAGAGGCAGAAACCTTGGAATGGGTGACCGCCTTGCAATCAGTGGCTTTTAAAGATAGAGACTCGAGTCCATTCAGTTGTGACGAAGACAATGATCTGTATTGCTCATCTGGAGAGGGTGTATTCTCCGTCAAAATGTGCCCCTCTGAAGCCTCAACAAGATGTGGTTTTGAACCAATCAGATATCTCCTTTTGCTCACATCTACTGCCATAGAATTAAGAGCTCAGAATGATGATAAAGTGTATGCCACTTGGCCTTATAGGTTCATAAGACGTTATGGTTACAGACAAGGTAAATTTACATTTGAAGCTGGCCGAAAATGTGATACTGGTGAAGGAATCTTCCATTTAGAACACCCAAACCAATCTGAAATTTTCAAGTGCTTGTCTTTAAAAATGAAAACTATGAAGCAAATGATTGGGAATGACAATTTGAATAGTCCTGAACACAGTGAATTCAATATTCAATCAAGTGCCAATTTGTTCCCTGGCTCTAGAAGTCCTCTAGTTGCTGCAAGACCTGATGATTTGAACTTAAGTTCGCTGTCGTTTAAGACTGCTTCAGTATCAAGCCAACAAAGTTCATGCTCAGAAAGAGATACTGCACCTTTACTGATGCCAAAACCAGCACTGAAACCTAAACCACAGAAGCCACCTCGTAAAATCATCAACTTACCTAAAAGTAAAGATATTTCATCTGAAGAAACCTCAGATTTCGCCAGGTTTAAGAAACTTGATAACTATGAACCAATTGACCAAGTTAAAAGGGAACATAGTCCCCCTAACCAAACAGTGCCATATGATAAAGTTGAAGTAAGATCTGAAGCATGGAAAACATTAGGGATTGATGAACCTGAGCATACAGAGTTTACACCCAATTTGGGAGATAATCCACACTGCATCAAGCTCATTTCTCGATCTCAGGATAATTTGAATACTACTGGTCCAGAATCTTCAAGAATCATTCTGCTGCCAAGTCCAGTAGTTGACCCAGAAGATGAAAATTATGATAGGTTGGCATATTTTGGGTCAACAAGTAAATTGAATAAATCTTCACGTTACAAAAAGATTGAAGCTCGCCCTACGACCTTGGCTCTTGGTGACCCAAAAAATAAAGACACTTGGAATGATTATGATGAGGTTGAGAATGTAATGCAGACAGCGCGATTAGCAGATGACTCCCATTTGGGTTATGGTATGATAAGAAAGCCTAACACTCCAGGGCCTCAAGTGCCCACTGCTGCTCAAGTCCAAGCTCTACAAAACCAAGTTGGTTTGGAGGATGTCTCTCATAACATGTGCAATGGTACCGACTATGCCATTGTTAGCCGTCCAAAAAGAGTATAACACAATATTATAACGAAGAGGATATAATTTTTAAGACTGAAATTTTGTCAGTGATTGTTTACTCAATTACTTATTAATATTATGCTACAATGAAGGCCTTTTTGGCAAAATGAACTATTATTATCTCTAAAATTTACGAAAATGTGTCAAAACAGAGAATTTGATGATGTCCTAAGCCACAGATTACTATGATTATTACAAGGATTATCTGCATGTATTTGCTATCTACCTTCAATGCATAAAGAAGATATTGAAGTACACAAACTCCAAATTCCTATTTTATTTTTATTGTTTTCAAGGACTCATCCATTCTCTGCAAGATAAAACTCCAAATGAGAATTACTGCATTCCTTACTACATTCTTTTTTATAATTGTTAAGATAACTATGTAGGTACATTAATTTTGTATAATGTAATTATCGCACAAATAATACCTAGTATATTACTTAATTATAAGAGATTATGAAATGTATTACATGATGTGATTATATTGTGCCTTATTTTTAGAGTATTTTCAGAAATGATTACCAACTGGTGCCAATTTATTAAAAAAAAAAACGCTTTTTACGCTGAAATGGTTTAAAATACTATGTGTGTAGTGTATCAAAATACATATCTGTAATTTTAAAGGTCTAGCTGCTTTATATTGTTTCTTATTCAGGATATGTTATAGAAATTGTCAAAGACTATTTCCATCATATCTGTACAAGCCTAGAAAGAGTTTTTATTTATTCTTTCATTCATATTTCTGGTTGTACAGGGTGAAACTCACCTAAATTACATGTAAATCTTTAAGTCCTGCCCTGTGTAGGTATTATGGAATGACATGAACACAGCTTTACAATGGATAAGAATCTGTTTCAATATTGTATTTTTTTGTATTTTTAGGTTGGCCATATTTTTTGATTTGTAATCTTTTGTATTATGGATTGAGAATAAATCATATAATCTTTTTTTTAAATTGTTTTATTAATTTTAAATTCCATATCACAACAATGCACTTTTCTATGCATGACATAATAAACATAATATTATGCTATGGCTATTACATAGATTCAGAACTAGATTCCTACTTAGTATACTGTTTTGACTTTTGTTCCTTTCATTTATCAATCAATATTTTATGAATGAAAGAAATATGTATTTTATAATAGATTTTCAAGCTTAAAATAGCAGAAATATGAACTTAATGGAATATAATGGTGCCATAACAAAACATTATATTTGCCTTAAAAATATTGGAATTCTCCATTACAAAAATGGAAATCTAATCGGAAAAAATATTCAAGCTGAAAGTAGAATAGGTGGTTATTTTTTTAAGTAGCACTCACAAAAACATACAATATCATGAAGCTATATACCAACTTTTTAAGTTTTTCTTTAAAATATATTCTATAAAGGTAAATAATTAATTATATAAATAAATAACTAGTATGAACTAAGTCACTTTATAAGTAGGTACTATCTCATCACTTTCATGGTTTTAATAATATTGTTTCTTCATTCTCTTTTCCAATACTTTTAGCCATTTCCATAGCAATAAATTCCAGGTCTGATGACATTATTTTCCGGACAGTTTCTCCCTTCTCTGCCATAATATCCTCGATATTTTTCTTTCCATTCATATCGGTAAACCAGTTTAGGTTATCAGCTATTAAATGTTTATTCTCACAGCCATCACAAATAACGATGACTACGCCTTTGTAGTACGCTAACTTTGAGATGAATTTCGCGTTCCTTGTGTTGCATTTCTTGCATGTGAACATCAATTGAAATTTTCCATCCGTTTGTTTGGGTTTAGGGGACAGTTGAACTTCGTTAATTTTTGTGGCAGCCGTAGTAAAGTTTCTCGGCGATTGAATCTTCGGTGTTGAACAAGAAAGAGGCACTGGCATCATTAATCTTCGGCCAAAATATGAGTTTCCATTACTCGGGAAGAACACAACGCTATTTAACAAACGTGGTTTGTGGTATTTCACCACGAAGTCTATTAATGTTTTATGAGACATCTTTCAAATATAATATGGTTTTATAATTTTAAGTCAGCGGCAACATACAAACTTCACGATTTTGAGGAGCTTTAGAGCGCACTATGAATTATATTGCATCAGTTTTCATCAGCCGCGTTGAAACGACATAACATCTGACAAGAAAAGGTATAGAAAAATAATAACATAACCTTCAAAGTCAAACGTTGACAATGACATTGACAAGTTCTTAATTCGATGAAAGTGACATGGAATTATTAAGTACTCTTGCTGACTATTTTATCGGATCTTTCTTACTAGTGTGAAACTGTGAATGTGTGCTGTTGATATTGATAGGCTGAAAATAATAGTTGCGCGGTCCTGCAAAAGATCTATCACCACTATGTCAGGCTTTTTGGCAGTCATAGACTCAGTGACAATAGTCATCAAAGAGTATGTAATCATATCAATGATAAGAGATCGATCTCCAATACAATGCGATAATGCAGTGCTGTGTATGAAATTTTCTATTCATATGACTATTTCAGAATAAACGGGCGTTTTACCATTAAATATAGGAGGTTGCAATACCGCTTTGTACATTGAAAGGAAAGAGTGAAAAGTCAAAGGAAAGATGACTCATAGAATTCTTCAAGATTTAGAAAAATGTATAAAATAGGAAAATATTCGGTCTTCAAATATGCTCTTAAATCTGCCGCCCTAGGCTCTAGCCTACTCAGCCTGCTGTTAAATCCGCCACTGGGCTTGAAGGAAAGTACCCCCCGAGAGTCATCAAGTTCCGTCTGAATCTATTTGGTAGGTATGTGTAAAGAGTATAATGATTAAAATCAGCATAACGCAACGTCATTATTATTTTTTCTTAATCCATAATTAGCCAAAACACAAAACTTACAAATTATAAAATATGTTCAATTTGTAAAAGAGAATGTGAAAGCTCATGCATGATGCATCAAAAAACTCGTCCGCATCGACAAATGCCTAGTGAGCCAGGCCTGGCAGTAATGCCACGCTGTATGGATTTCCATACAGCGTGGCATTACTGATACTTTGGCCCATGAATTTTATTATTATAATACTTAGATTCTTGGTCCGATCTAACGAGAAAACGTGAACGATTATTTTAGAAATTTTAATGTCTGGCAATCACAATATTGATCTGTCATTTATTTAATTTTGACATTGTAAGCTGTATAGTCGAATACTTGCGCTACGATACGTCGAAAATATTAAAAAGAACATTTCCATTAACCTCAAATTAGCAAAACAATCAACTTTTCACAATATTTTAACGATGTTTCGTGTAACCAAATGAAAATTGTAGTTATCACAGAACAATAGAATTCTGCAATGCTTATTTAGAAATATGATTTACTTTCAATTCTAAATTCAGTTGTACAAAACCGTTTAATAAAATTGTAGAAACATTTTTATCCAACAAGATGACTTCTGTGTGGTATAGGCCTGAATTGGCGGATCTCATAATGCTCCATAGCGATATATTTACTGAGACACACAGTATTATCACCGGTAAGTTCGTTTATTTGTGCTAACATCCAAGTACTAAAGGGAGTTTTTAAAATGAACTCTGGTCCAAATAATATTTTTTATTTGAACATTTACCTTATTTATAGTTCTAAAGCATTATTATAGTACCCATTATTGTAGCTTTGATATGATACAAATGTTAATAATATACCAAATTGTTATAAATGTGTATTTACAGATTCGGATTGATGTATAGATCATTAAGTGTTTAGATGGAATTATCTAAAATTCTCCATAGATTTTTCCCCAACTTGTTATTACCAATTCATTCGCTATTCAACTACAGCATATTTTATTTCTAATTTCAGATATTGTATCAGGCCATCTCGACATATCTGATCTCGTAGAAAATATGGCCGGAGTCCTAACGAACAGCGAACCTGAAAACAGAGAGAAAGGAATGCGTTTCTACACAAAAATATTAAGAGAGCTCCCAAGAGATTACCTTAACGACATGCAAGTAAAATTCATATCAAAATTCTATATAGACAGGTTAAAGGACCATCACCGAGTTGTTCCGCCTGTCATCGAAGGGTACTCCATATTGATAGACATGAATGAGTATAATATACAAAACTGTACTGATTTTCTGACAGTGCTTTTTCGAGAGGTGTCATGTCAGTCACAGATGAGACAAGACAGATATAACATTTACGTAATAGTGCAGAAACTGTGTCAAAAGGATTTACAATGTAAGTATTCGTTTTGAGAACCTCTTTTGTGAATAATTGATTAATTATTTTTTTCTTGAGTAATTCTAATTCCGAAAATCCCTCGTTCGTCGAAAGTTCATATGGGTACAAGAATTTTAAGGAATGAGTGGTAAAAATATGAGCTACTAGCTTCTGCTCGCGACTTCCTCCGTGGCAAAGTTAATATATTATCCCACGGGAACCATGCATTTTTCTGAGATAAAAATATCCTATTTATGTTATTCCACACTACAATCTATCGCAGTGCAAATTTTCATCCAGATCTGTTCAACCGTTTAAGAGTGAAGAACAGACAAACATACACACTCACAAAATTTTGCCTCTATAATATTAGTGTGATTCAACAAAATGTTGAATGGAAGCAATGAAGTTTCACTGGAAATGATGCTCTGACCTTGCATGCTTTGTATAATTTTCAAGCAAACGAAAGATAGTTGGAATAATTTAGATAAGAAGTCTAACTTTATTACAAAAGTGGGGAAACATATTGTAATTTATTATGTATTCCAAATCTAAGTCAGTCCTCAATATTTTAATTTGTTTGTGAAGATAACTCTTATCATAAGCAGTTTATCTCAGCGTGTGTTTATGAAATCACATCTTACGTTAGAAAATCATGAGATATCTGAAGTCAAACTTGTTTATAATTTTATCTATTTATACATACTGTACCATTATTATGTGCAAATTGTATGTGGGGCAGACGTAATAATAGTAAAAAAAATAAGATTATTAAGAACTAGCGAACTGCTTGCGATATATGCTTGTGATATACATCCGCATGGCTTATTTCACCCGTGTTAAATTACATCTTGGCTACTGCTCCGCTCCCGTGTGTCGTGGCGTGGTGTTATAATAATATAGCCTTTGTTATTTAGGAATAATGGAACTATCTGTTGGTGAAAGATGGTTAAAATGGGTCCAGTAGTTTCGGAGTAATCAGTTCAAACAAACGGAATTAATTTGAGAAAATTCTATTGTTTCAGTTATGAAAAGTCTAGGCTCAGACTTTGTATACGGTGTCATATCAGCAATGGATGGTGAACGAGACCCTCGGAATCTACTATTTCTCTTTGGTTTCCTAAGTGACTTTATAAAGACTGTACCACTTGGACATCTAACCGATGAAATGTTTGATGTTATATCCTGTTACTTTCCCATTGACTTCCACCCATCCAAAGAAGATCCGGCAGCTGTGACAAGAGATGACCTGGCTAATAGCTTATGCCCGTGTCTCTGTGCTATACCGGAGTTCGGAGATTCGTGTATAATTCTGATGATAGAAAAACTGGATTCAAATTTGAGGCTGGCAAAAATAGACTCGTTGAAACTCTTGGTTAGTATATTTTAATATTTTTGAGTTTTTGACATTGCTAGAAAAGCAGATTGTATGATCACGTGATTGAACAATGTGTAGAACTTTAGATTTATATGTAAATATAAAAAAAAAAGTTAATACTTTATGCATTTCAATAATCCCTATAAGAGTATTTAACTAACCGTTTTCAATTATCGTTTTCAGATTGAAAGCTGCAAAACATTTACGCCACAAACTTACACCCCATTCCTGAGAGCCCTATGGTCCGCACTCAACAGAGAAATGTCTAACAAAACTGACGACGAACTCAAATTGGTAGCGCACGAAGCATTAGCTGCTTTAATTGAAAACATGGCAACGGCTGGCAACACAGACCCAGCATTCGAGAACTTTTTGAAAGGAATACTTATTTCCGCACAAACTACTATAGCTGAAGCGACCACAGTTGCGCAATTCGTCAAAGGCACAAAAGTACTCCTTACTGCTGCAAACGCTTCCGACCAGTCTTGTGCTTCCATTACAAGAGCCATGGTCCCCGCCACAGTAGCGTATTACGAAATGAAACAATCGCCCAAATTGCAAGTAGCTAGTTTGGACTTCATCGGGGAATTGTACCAATGTGCCAAAAATCGAAGCTTGGTAAGCGAAGTAAAAGCTCAGGTTGGCAACGTGCCGCAAGTATGTCTGGAAGCTGTCAGCCAATCGTCGAAGGAATACCAGATGGCTGGCTTCAAAACTTTGATGACAGTACAGGACTGTTTGGGCGAAGAACTTGTGTTGCCGTTCGTTGAAGTCCTGATATACAATATCCAACACTCACTAGACAATGATCTACTCAGCATTAGCGTGGCAACAATACACATGATCGCGAGGAAATTCCCAGAACTGATCATGAATTTAGTTGTCAAAGGAAAATGCAGCGTAGAAAACATTACACAAGACAAAGTAGCATTCCAGAAACGACTGAATTTGCTCACGAATTTGGCCAGTATAGACGACTTTACCAAAGTGATAATTGAAGAGATGTTGAAGATAATATCGGATAACAATCCCGGGGCTATACATGTCGTGGAGTCACTGAGTACCTCAATATCCATGGCTAGTGTGTTTAGTGCCGAAAAAGTGACACAAATAGAAAGTGACCACGGTCTTATAGACCCGGTATTGACCTGGTTGTACAGAGAAATATCTTCGAGTAGTCCGGACAGTTTAGCTCATGGATATACCCTCATAGCGAATACAATAGGCAGTTTGCCTCCAGAAAAGCAGCAGAACATATTAGCGAAGTACACACCTGAAGCATTAGAGCGATGTGCTACAGACGACATATACTTTTCAATAATTGAGTGCTTATATACACCGTTACACCCGACTGTACACAATTCCAAGTTTGAGGAGATCATGAGTGTTGGGATAAAAGTGTCTATAGGGAGTGAAAGTGAAGCAGTGAGGGTAAAAGCTTGTACACTGGTAGCACATTTGTTGAATAAAGCGGAACATGGACAGAAGTTTGAGTTATTGTATGAGTTGCTGAAGAATCGGCTAGCGGCGTCTAATAGGGAAGATGTGAAACTGTGTCCGAGGTTGATACAGTTGTATGGGTGGATCACGAAAGCGCTACTTTTGAGGGGCAGTGATATGTTCTTGTTTTGGTTGGAGAAGGTGAGGCATATAGATTAACTGTTAGTTCACTATGGGTGTGCGTTAATTTGCATAATGAAAAGATGACAGCTCGCGGGCGGCGCGCTATAAGCTAACGGTTGGATTTTCCGCATGTTTCTTGGCGGGCCGTTCAGGCGATGGCCTTTAGACGTAGAGTTGTGGTTACAAACCCGTTATACCATATTAATACCTCTTTTGCTTTCAAAAAAACTCTCAAAAACTACACATTATAACATTTACATATTATAACAGCAACCATTTACAGGGTTCCGCACCTCAAAAGAAAGAAAAAACGGAAACCTTACAAGATCGACTTATTGTACGTCATTAACAAAGGATTTTTTTCTATTATTTTCAGATAGTTGGAATTCTGCCCACAGTTCAATACAGTGGTCACGGTGCCGAAGCTATTAAGCTAATAATGTCAGAGAACCCTGATTGTTTAAGCCCTAAACAGCATTGCAGAATAAGCCTTCTATACAAACAGAGGATGTTTGAGACATTCAACAATCTATCGGTCAAAATTAAACCACATCTGGCTCCAGAAAATAAGGAGAATTATTTACTTTGTTGGGCATATGTGTTGGAGAAGGCACCGAAAATTGTACTTACAAATGAAGCTGTTAAGGTTTGTTTTTCTTTGTATCCTTAGGACTTTGCATGGTTTGTTAAATTAGCTCAAACAACACAGCAGTAGTAAATGCTAAAGTAGCTTTAATTTGTTATTTTAATAGAGTTGAAAATTGTGTAATTACGTGCAAGATAACAAATTCCGCGCAGAATTATATGTTGCACATAACTTTCTAGGTATCAGTGAAAATTAAATGAAATTAAATATGCTAGATAGAGCATATTTATTACTGTACTGTCTGGCTGTTAGGCCAGAGAGAGCAGGTCTTGGGTATTCGAATTCCGAGTGTGGGATCCTGGGTTTGATTCCCAGGTCACGACTCCGAAAGCACGTAAAGCCGGTGCTGCGCTTAGTGTCTCCCCGTTCGTGTCATATTGTCTTCCTGCTTACTTACTCACTACTTACGCCCTACTTATGCACTATATCTCCTGTGTACTTAAAACGTGCCATCACGCCTGTATTCCCCAAAGGGTTAGGCAGAGGTGTACAAATGTTCGCCGGTATGTTTACGTCACAAATCCTAACCCTGAGCTGCTACTGAGAATTTCATAGAAAAACCCAATAACACTTTGCTCGACCTGGGAATCGAATCCAATTGTTTATTTTTATTATTAAATACGTGGCTATTCGTTTTCAGGTTGCACCAATAGTAATAGATTGCCTAGAATACGACAATAAGGACATGCTACAAGTGTCGCTGGAAGTACTGTGTCATTACGTACAGACAAGTCCGAACACTGTCTCATACAGTTTACAGACAATACTGCCTAGGTTGATAACTTTGACTAAATATATGAAGTCTATGGTAAGTCATTCCTTTTTTAAAGTTTACGTCAAAAATATCAACACGAATGTTTTGTTCAAAAATACTACATAAATATCATAAATAGGTAAAATTGTTTGTTTGCTTTAAAGAGGTTATCTCTGAAAGTACTGTTTCAATTACAAATGTTCTTTTACTGGTTAAACTATTTCCGAGTGTCATAGGTCATTTTATGGTACATAATTTGCAATGATTATATCTAAAATTATGTGAAAATTAATTAATTAAAAATATATATTTACCTTACCCTAACGACTCAGTTATTTATGTAGTTTTATAATATTAATGTAGAGACAAAAGTTTGGCTGCAAGCATTATAAAGAACACAATAATTCACATTGCATATAAAACAGTCATCGAGATTCCCTATTCTAATTTCACCTCTATGCACGGGGCTCTAAGTTCAATTTTGATAGTCACTTTACTACATATACTGACTTTTCTTATAATCCTATTTCTTTTATTCCAGGACGTCAGAATAAAAAGCCTGGAGTGCCTTTACGATATAGCAAATACTTTCCGAACTTCACTTTTACTTCCATATAAGCAAGACGTTCTTATAGATTTAGCGCCATCTTTGGACGACAAGAAGAGGCTAGTGCGAAGCGTGGCCGTCCGCGCGCGTTCCCGTTGGTTCCTAGTTGGCTCCCCTGGTGAAGAAAAGGATAACTAGAACAATAAAAATGTGAAAAAGAACCTTTATAAAATTAGGTTTCGAATTGACTTAAGTAATGAAAAACGCACTGCACATAGTTTTAAATTATTTTAAATTAAGAATAACTGTTGATTTTGTTTGGTTGACTTAAATTTTTTGTTAGTTATTATTTTAGGACACTGGCAGTTATACTTTATGGGATCGGGCATGAGGCCATTTTGCGAAACAGTTGTTATTGGCCGATAATTGGGCCATTGTAAACATCATAGAGATATACCTATGGATATACCTCTTAACATCTAAATGCATATGAGAATTAAATACCTGTCAGAATGTGGTATGTCCGCCATTTTGTGTATTAGTTATCGATTGATATAAGGTTTACATACGTGGCCTACTATTTGTCGGTCATTTTGTGTATCACGGCGGTACCTTTTTTCAAATGCTTTTGAACACAGCAGTACTAACGAGCTGATTCACAATCTGGTCTCTTGTCTGGAGCCCATTAAAACTATACTAAGTAAACGGAGAGTATTTTAACTAAGGAGATTGTTAGTGATGTTTTTAATTTAATGAATTGTCGAATTCAATTCGAGATCTGAAAATAAATTGTTGAAACCAAAATATAATCTAATATTGCTATTCTTGTTAACAATGAAACTTACTTTTTTGCAAAAATATGTAGATATCTACTTTAATAAAAAATGAATATTTTATATTACACATTACTTTGTTTCATTAATAATAATACCAGCCTATAATTCTCCTACTGCAGGGCAAAAACCTCTTTTCATACAGAGAAGGCATGAGAATTGGTAATTCCCAGGTCGGGCAAAAAGTCTTATTGAGTTTTTCCTTTGGGAATTTCTCAGGAACTTCCTGGAGTTTGGAAGTTGGTGGTGTGACACCTCTGTGCCTAGCAAAGCACGTAAAGCCGTTGGTCCTGCGCCTGATTTCTCCCCGGTTGTGTTATATTGCTGTCCCATCGGACTATGAGAGTTAGGAAAGAGGGAGTGCACCTATATTTGCGCACACACTTGTGCACTATAATATCTCCTGCGTACTTGGCTAGTCTGCATTAAGATTAGCCGCCGTGGCCGGAACCGGTCTGGAGAATGCATACATACATCTAGGTCACCTTACGATTTCTTACTAATGTCCAAGACAAATTAAAAAAGTACAAATGAATTGCAAAAGTCACATTGGTACTCGCCCTAACTCGACTGACAATCTCATGTATGAGGGGAGGCCGGGGGCACCTTAACCATTGAGCAATCACGACCCTCTTATTTCAATGCTAAGTTAAAATTAAAGTGATTTTAATTTGGTCCCTGAACACCGACAGCTCTTCGCCCGAAAGTATTGCATAATCAAAAATAATGAACGTCAAATCCTATGCATATTAAAGAGTTGCTACTCGTTTAGCAAAGGGGTGCATTGAAAATGTTTCGTCTGCACTTATTAATACCCGATTTAATCCTTTTTTGTCTGGGATTTGATAATTTCAATTAAGTTTTGATTGTTTTAATGAAAATTTGCTTAGGTAATCAGCAAATTTATAAGCAAAGCAGGGAGGAAATGGCAGGACTAATTCTAATATATATTACACATATATAATAAAGTATAAGTGCTTGCATAGTACATAACAAAAATGATTAGAAATTAGATTTTTAGATATAACCACGGAGTAAGATATAACATTAGATATTTGTGTTACTTTTAAGTTTTTAGATATTAAGTTGTTGCTGCATAGCCCTTTCCTCTCTCCTATGTTTTTGCTGTGCCCGACAGGGTCCATAATTGATTCTGTACTTTTATATTAAGACCATTATGTACCTACATTATGGAATGCAATAAAAAATTGAGTATTGAGTAATATTCGTATTTTGAAAATAGGTATTCTCAAAATAACATCTAACAATTAGGTATGTGGGGTACCAACTCGGTTATGTTTGCGGGGTGTTTTACGACTACAAGCCTTCTCAATCCAAGAAGTCAAAAATATTCAGTGGAGTGCAGTCTGGTGCTTCTGTGTGGATACTGGCACAACCCATTGAGATTTAATAACCTATATGATGTCGGTCGAACTGCTGATGATGACTTTAGGATCAAAGTCAAAGTCGAATCATTTATTTCAATTAGACTTTTCAACGTTATTTACAAGAGAAAAGAATATACATAATATTGAATCTAGTTGGTCATCAGTGCAGCGGCGAAGGGTCAATTTTCTTAAGAGAAAAATCTTGAGTACCTAGCTATTTTCCGAACTTCCGAAGGTAGGTAAGCCGGTAGGAATCAAGTTTTACAGACCCACTACTGGACCATAGCATGAAAAAAGTCGATTCAAAAACAAAATGTTGCCAAATTCCACATCGTCTCATTAAAAAAAAAAAAACATTACCCCACACTAGAAATATCTCCAGTATCGTGGGTGACATTTACAAGATAATCTAAACTCACATACACAAACAAATACCCGGAACAACTACCTGTAATCATACAAGCTACTCCGCAAACCGTCATTATAGCGCGACAAACAAATAATTCTAACCCTCAATTAAAAATGTAAAACCACATTCGTATCTAACGCCGCCCCCACACCTAGGGCCCTAGGATTAGTCGAACAAATCTGAGGCACTAACAATTTGATCTGAATTTGCATAATCTCTTATCGCATTGCGAACGTTTGCGCCACTTTAAATGGTAATGAAGGGTTTGTCGCCCTAAACCGGAGTTTTTGAACGGTCTACTGCGTTGTACGGTTAAATTATTAAGTTTAGAATCGGTGTTTTTGTTACGGTTTTGTAGTTTTTACATTGTGTGGTTAGTAGATTACCTGCGGTTTATGAGGTGTTATGGTCATCACTCCGTCATAGGCACGGCATCTTAAACCATTTTGAAAAATCCAACGGTAAGCTGCGAGCGCGCCGCCCGCGAGTCGTCTCCTTTTTCTTGTCATTATAAAAATTACTTTAACACACTAGATTTAGAGCCCAAACTTTAATGAGAAATTATTTTCTGTGTCGGAGCCGTGCCGTTTATAATGAGTGATGCTATAGTATTGTAAGTTTTTCGTATGCGACTTCAGAGCAAAACACAGTATTGTAATTTAAATTAAACTCGTGAATGGTTCACGAGCTGCATTTCAGAGAAAACCAGTTTTTGGTTTGGCCAGAAATCAGAAACCAGTGGGTGTTACTAGCCTACGCCTAACGCCTAAGTACATACAGGAAAAAATCCTCCGTAGACACTCGCACCTAATCCCAAAAGTTCCCATTCAAACTCCGGCCAGACAAATCCTATTACAACCGATACTAAACCTGAGCTAGTCTAATTTCTTCCAGTATACTTCACTAAGCTTGTTACACACGATTTGTATTCAAACCGAGAGGCGTTAGTCCGAAGATGGGTCCCTCGACAGATAATACAACGGAATGTACGAATTACTACGAATGTTGGACCGACGGACCTTTAAAGGGATTAAGGGAACAAATCCGTTCGCTGATGATTCAATTTAAATTTGCATAGTCTGCCATTCGTTTAGGAATGTAAGATTGGTGTTTGTTTAGATGAAAAATGGCGTGTTTGCATGTTTTTTTGGTTTTTTTTTATGGATGGGAACATACATATCATCACGACTGTTTTCTCCGAAGGGTTAGGCAGAGGTGTACCAATGTACACCCACAGTTCGCCGGTATATTTAAGTCCCATGTAATAGGGGGCGAGCCTATTGCCATTATCCGGGCACAAATCCAAACTCCGAGCTGCTACTGAATACAGAAATACAGAATTTCACAGAAAAACCCAATAACACTTTTTGCTCGACCTGGGAATCGAACCCAGGACCTCTAGCGTAGCAGTCGTGCTTAGGATCACTAGTCCAACGAGGCAGTCTAAGAATGGGAAATCATCAAGTTACTTCTTCCGGCTGAAGGAAGTGTCAGACTCTTACTGACTAAAACCCATCCGTGTTCCTCCTAATGCCCTTTGTGTTTCAGGGCCGTTTTGTAAACCTAACACGGGTAAGTTTTCCATTCGATTTTCGAATTGGAAATTACATAGGATTATCCTTTTTCATTTTAAACTCTAAACTCTTTAAATATTACATTTATCTTACTATTATTATAAATACTCTATAAAAATATTCTATTTTTTATTTATTTATATCTATACAAATATAAAGAGATAAATAAAGATTGTGAGTTTGTGCGGTTGTAGGGGGTAATCTCTGGATTTACTGACCCGATTTTGCAAATTCTTTTACCCATAGCCACATTATTTGTGAGTGTTACAGACTATATAACATCACGTTTCGACACACGAGAGCGGAGCAGTAACCAAAGACGTTACTTAACAATGAAAATATCCAGTACGAAGTATCCGGACGAAGTCACGGGATGAACCTAGTATGATATAAGTAGGTATTAGGTAGTACCCAAGTTAGTTTTCATACGAAAGTAGTCAAAGTAGAGATATAGATATATTTACTTTGCGAACACAAACAACCTAAGTAAATCTTTCCGAGTGATCCAGCCAGAAATAACTTTGACAAGGTACCCAAATCTGTCAGAAAATCTTATCTAACTTACCAGATTTGGGGCTCTATCTATAACTTTCACATATTGAGGTCCACTTGCATCAATAATTTAACTCAAAGTCAGTTACTAACTTGTGGTTAAATTACAAAATATCATATCGATACTAAAGGGCATCTAATAATCTCAGAGACTGATTTGACAGCTTTATGTGTCCAATTTGAAAATAGCGTGTTTTATGTGCTAACAGCATAATATTTTTATTTTTGACGTTTGAAACTGTCAATTCAGGCTCTGAGATTAAAAATACACCGTATTTTTCATGTTTTCTTTTTTTTTTTGCCGGTGTGGAAAATCCTCATGGATGTCCACCGCCCTGGGTGGGGCGGAGGGGTCTGTCAGACTCTTACTGACCGGGGATCCCGGGAACGTACGCGCCTTCCGCGATCCCCAACTGGTGCCGGCCACTGCGGGTCGTAGTTCCAGAGATTAATTTAAAAAAAAAACTTCGCCTTTTTTATATACACTCAGCGGCATGGAATGTGGCCCAAGCGCGTTATGTAGCTTATTATCAAAATTGAACTCAAAACAG
Source organism: Caradrina clavipalpis (assembly GCA_932526535.1). Classification (NCBI taxonomy): domain Eukaryota; kingdom Metazoa; phylum Arthropoda; class Insecta; order Lepidoptera; family Noctuidae; genus Caradrina; species Caradrina clavipalpis. The sequence continues at coordinate 13,568,140 of OW052098.1, forward strand.
CGTTATTTTTTTGTTGTAAACCTTAAATGTTTATTCGTATCCCTAATGCGAATGATTAATTAACAAAAAAAGAGTTAACATTTAAAATTTAACAAAATTACAAAAAAACGACATTAAGGTCAAGTTTAAAAACAATGTTTATGAATGAAATTTACAAAATAACGCTATGGTACTTAAAATTAATAGCGGGTATTTGCACCTCTAACTCTGATGACCACCTGCATGTGATCAGGCATGCTGGGGATTACGTTTTTAATGTCCACATGGGGTATTTCTTCTCAGGCGGCCAACTGAACGGGTTTAATCTGACTGATCGTCACTGGAGGGTTGGAATTGGATCGGGTGTGTCTTCTTTAAAGCAGGTCCTAGCCATGTTCTCTCGGATTTATGCCTGCGCTTCGTGCCGGCCACTCCAATTTTGTAATTCTCGCCGCCAATAGTTAATAATCCACGCAACGAGCTGTGTGAGGTCGGACATTATCTTGCATTAAGATGAAATCTTTGCCATCGATGAATCCCATGAATGTTTTAACATGTTCTTGGAAGATCTCTTCAATGTATTGCATTGCCGTTAGACGGCCTGCAACTGCTGCCAACTCTGTGCGCGCTTCTGAACAGATCCCTCCGCAAATCATAACTAATCCACCATGAAAACTAACGATTTCCCTGGTAGTGATTGGCAGAAACTTCTCTCTATGCCTTCTCTATCCACGTTGGCGGCTATCTGGACCTCTTAAGGCCACTTTGCATTCGTCAGTCCACAGAACTTTACTGCATTGCTCGTGAGTCCAATTTGCGTGTTCGCGAGCGAACCAAAGTCGAGCTACGCGATGGTGCCTGGGCAGCTCTGAACATCGAATTGGTCTTCAAGCACGCAGATCCCGTTCCTCCATTCTTCCTCTTGTTGTTCGCTCACTTGTGTTGATCCCACTTGCCGTTTGTGGCCGCTGCCGTATTTAAACCGCAGTAAGAAACCGATTTCTCAAAATTACGAGAGCGATAAATCGGTCATCTCGATCTGATGTCCACCTAATACCACCACTTTCTGGTCTCCTTGTGTAAAGGCCAGTCTGGCCGTACCTTGTTAAGGCGTACCTGAGATTTGAACGAGGTACATTTAAAGTTTCGGCAATCTCTCGCTGCGTTTGCCCCTTACTCCGAAGCAACACAGCCTGAGCAACATGAGCTGAAGTTAGAGGTATTGTGATCCAATTCTGGATGCATAAATGACTACAGATTAACACAAAAATCAAACAATAAAGATTAAATGCACGACCATTTGAATATCGAGTTTTAACTCGCCTATGTTTTGTGCGTTTCGGTGACGAACTAACGTTAAGGATCACAGAAATTTAACAAATTAACTTTTTTTTGTGCTCACTCTCTTAAATTAACAGAAACAAATGTCCTAACAATCTACCATTCGAAATTCTCATATGTGATATCAAAATCGCCTATTATCGGTTTCTTTATGTTTGGGCCAGATTCCGTGCCGCTGAGTGTAGTACCTACGTGGCACCTACCTATAGGTAGCTAATGACGTTAGCAACTAACCCGGAGTAAAAAACTAACCCTAACTGGTGAAAACGAGCCAAAAGTATGTCTTTTATGAAGAAAAACTTACTAAATATTACGAAAGTTTCACATGCTTTCCTAAGCCAAGATACCTGGCTGTCAGTACATAGGTACAAGTTAATCATAATTAATAGTCAACATGACACGGCTGTTCGTATTCTCATTAGTTGCTCTTAATTACCGGAGTACGGCACTAATATATAAATGATGGCACTTTGATGTCCCCGCAATGCGGCCACGAAATAGATACTTGGGGACAGAAGGCTAGCTTAATACAACTATCGATAATCCACGCACACAGACATGCATCTTCTACGAATAATGAGTAGGCTCGCGATGTCGCGACACGCTTCCATTGACGTAAGAGGACTTAGTATGAGTCCACGAAGTAAATGTAATGTAAAAATTGATGACTTGGTTCACTTGGTTGACGCAGAGGTTCAGCGATGGGCTGTTGGGCTACGTGTCGGGGGTTCAATCCTCGCATTGAAAATATATTTATATGGCTTACAAATAGTTGCTTACTTTTGTTAACTCACACACGATGCAGAAGAAATTTTTAATGTAAGCAGAGTTCAAAAATAATATCAATCGTTTTAATTTGGGAATACCTAAACGTTTTGCACTCAATATTTATTTAGTTTGAAGGCTTTCTTCATATCAATGTGTAATACAAATTGTGTTGGTCGTATGCAATTTAAATTGAAATATTTTAGAAATCTTATTTCCAATTTTAAATCGACTCACATTATAATATTATTAAGTTAGCGTTGTTGACCTCTTGTTTAAGATGCCTGTACATACCCGCAATACGTGTGTGCGTGCGCTTCTTTTCACACGTCGTACGGAGTTGGAATTCTGTTCCTATCTGTATTGTGTAACGATGGTGCTTATGTTTAGTGTATGATGACGTCACAGCATAATTAGTTGGTTTTGGGACAGTATGTTAGTTAGCATAGTGTTTAGTTTGAACTGTTGTAATTATCACATGCGTTTGTAGGAGCTTAATTTAATACCTAAAGTTTTGATGTAATTGTTCAGTTTTGTGGTGTTTTGTATATACAGATAGGTACTTACACTTAGGATTATTAATGGTCATAGTTAATTTAGACAGCACCGCGCCAAACGGCAACGGCTCGGTCGGAATCGCCTGAAAAAATCCAAGCTTTAGCTGCTAACGCGTCGCCCGCCTTTCGTCACCTTTTTTATCTTGCCATTGTAATCAATATTTTAACGCAGACGATTACAAGCCCTAATTTAAATAGCAAATTATTAGCTGTGGCTGCTTTAGTCGTAGGAGTGAGTCACAAAAATACATATCTCTTTGTTAGAAAATTACACATGCCAAAATCGCCCTTATTTCTTTGACCTATTTGGGTATATACCTACCTACTCTGCATATTTCGTCTTAACCTTCCAAAACTCGCATACTTACTAACTTAATCCGTACATAGTTAAAAGCAAGTTACAATACGCTTTTAAACTAGTACATTTCGCTAAGCTAACCCACTAATCCAGGGACATAGTTTTGCCAGGCCAATGAGCAGCGGTACAAATTGTAGATAGATACAGCAGGCCATACGAAAAAGTACAAGCACACATCAAGTTTACGTCGACGCGCACTTACAGCGATGCAAACTATGTCATATAACATATCTGTATTTTTTTTATTAAAATGTGTGTAAAAATTAACCCAACGAAGTCAAAAGCTAGGTACATGTTCTTGCCATAATTACGACTATGGTTTTGTTCTGGATAATGCTCAGGAATCATCACCAGAATAATAAAATCCGGATTTTGTAAAAACTTAATTGAAAAGCACGTTCTTCTCCAAAGAAACCTACCTTCATTTTGGAATGACAATTCAAATTCAAGTTTAACTAGTATAAATGCTTTGACTTTGACATCTGATTACGACGATATTGATGGTCAAAGTATCGGCTTTTTTATGTAAACCAGTCTTTAAATAAATAAACGTTAAATACCTTACGATCTTTGTACTGTTGCATATAGTTAATAACCACAATGTTCTGTGAGTTACCATAAACAGTCATTTTCTACACCAAAAATAAAAGACTCCGTCTGCGTGCATTTTCACCAATTTTCAGTCTTTGTATAAAGTAAACCTTCTGTACTTAATAACCTAGTGGAGCAGCCGGTTAAATCTGCGTCTATATTCACCGGTTACTTGCTCGGTTAGTTTAATTTTTGCTTAGTCAGCGGGTTAGGGGAGGACCGTATTGTAGCGATAGTTGGGATGTGGAACTGCACAGTCATAATTTCATTAGTGCGCTTAATAAAGCTTGACGTGTGTTGGTTTAAAAGCGACTGACAGATTACTGAGTGGTTTTGGAGAGGTCGAGCTAGGAATATGTGATGAGCTGCGTTATTTTAGAGCTGGCGGATTTATTTATTTAGGTAATCAGCAGTGATGTGTGGAATTTATTTTAGAACTGTGCATTACAGTATTGTGTGGCTAATAATAGATTTCCCTGTTTAACTAGGGTACCTACCTTAGTACTACAACACTAACTAACACTTTTATACTTACTTAAGTATAAAATATGCGAACGGACTTCTACAACATATTGAAAAACCAAGAGACATCTTTAGTTAGTTTTTTTTTTTACATTCAGTTATTTATAGAGCTCTCCAATCCATGAAGTGGTTTAGAGGCGATTGCCCACAAGAAACTAGACCCCCAAGACAAAAATAGCAAAAAAAAAAAAACATTAAAAAGACAAAGTATTCCGTAACATATTTTTTTTTGAAAGAAGTACATGAAAATGTAAGGCAGATATTCTTCATTCCGCTACGTTTAATAAGCCCACGCAAGGCTAACTAAGATTTTAATCCCAAAGCCCTAGCTTAGGTAATAGCGCTACGTTTATGTATCTGCTAATATTATAAGACTATTAACATAATTATTACAAGGAACGTTAATGAGACTACATACCTAATATATGTTAACGGTTTAGGTAGAACAATACAAATATATGTAAGAAGATTAGAGGACCAATTCTCGCAACTATTGGGTACAGTCGCATTATAATTTTAGTCTCAATCTGTCAAAAACTGCCTAGTTAGCCTGGTGCTTCTAAGCGCGACTGCTAAGCTAGAGGTCTTGGGCTCGATTCTCAGGTCGAGCAAAAAGGTGTATTGGGTTTTTCTATGAAATTTTGGTCCGGTTAATGGTCATAGGCTCGCCCCCTATTAGATGGAACCTAAACATACCGGCTAATTGTGGGTGTATATTACTACACCTCTGCCTAATCCTTAGGAATACAGGCGTGATCGTATGTTATCTGTCAAAAATGCACCTATAGCACCTACGTTTATGATAAACTTCTAGCGTTGATTGTAGCTTAAAAGAGATTGCTACTAGATTTTGAATGTTTTTTATTATAAAATTGATCTTTGAATAGAAGTAAAAAGTATTTTTTTTATTCACCTCAGTAACCATACCTTAATCGGAGTTTAGCCAAAACTATTACTGCAAAAAAAGAGACATTTCGACTCATGTTCTTTTTTTTTAACAAAACTATAGCCAATGTGATCACTATTAACATTGCCAATAGAGAAAATTAATAGCCCACAACCCACCATTGCCCGGGCTATTAGGCCTTTGTCTAACAATAAAAACATTCGGTCTAGTCACAATAATAGGTATCTATGCCTATTGTTTTTGTGTCAAAACCGAGACTGTTTTTGGCTGTGACTGACTTGACCTATGAATTCGGAAATCAAATCAAATCAAATCAAATCATTTATTTCAATTAGACCATTTACAGGCACTTTTGAATTGTCAAGAAGTTACAGTTTAAAATTGAAGCTAGTTGCTCGTTCCAAAACGTAGGTCTCTATGGAGAAGAACGAGCAAGAAACTCCATGGACACTCTTTTCCTTCCATTTGGTTTTTACAAAGTCTTGGTTACAATATTCTTGTTGCTTCTATATGTGAAAACAATGAAGGTGAATATAAAAAATAACAAAATTATAATAACGATGTAAGACATGGCAGTTAAGAGATGACCAATCCCAACTGACAGCACCCGTTCACGAATATGACGCGTGCATCAGCACCGTTTAGCTCAACCATCTTGAAGGGAACCAAACGATCCAACCCACGCGCCACCGTCAGCAAGACATTAAAGTGAGCATGACAAAGCTCTCAACTGCCATGCTCAGTGTCCAACACATAGTAACTTAACAAGTAAATGGCTCCATGGTAGTCACATTTACAAAATTGAAATATATGATGTAAAATTATACAAAACTAAGGTCATCAGCGAACCTTTTCAAAAAATAAACTGTAGTAAGTAGAAGAAAAAAGTCAGTAAAAATTATAATAACGGTATACGTTATTAAGAAACCCTAGCTTTAAGATGATTGGCACACCGTACCGCATCACGGAGCGTGGCGCGTGAGTTTTTACGTTGTTTGCAAGTATTGTATTGGTTGTATTTGTATGGAAAACACGAGTAGTCCAACACACTGAAAACGCATTCAGGCGCAGTGTTGCAGATCACCAGAGCTTCTTCGCCACGAATCACGGAGCGTGGTGCGGGGTAGTGTGCGTATCGCGCCTAATTTATTTAAATTGTGAAAAAATGTATTTATGTAACATAAATTCTCACATAATATTCAATTAGTTTGAAGATTTTATTCAGTGCGGTGCTCCTGATTAGACTGATCAGACAGACAGACAGATGGTGCACTTACTAATAATAGTGTATCTTACCTCACATGAGAGACTTTTTTTAGGTTTCTGGTTACCAAAACATAAAGTCGTATACGTATACATGTATAAAAAGCAGCAAAGGAAATTAGGGTCCCACTTTTTCCTAAACAACACCACACCTCATTTCTTATTAAAAAATAGAGCACACATTTTCACCATTCACCATCGTCGGCATTTTACTTTTAATATTCGCAAACGGTAGCAGCCCTAACACAGCTCTAACTACTTCTACTCGCCGTCCACTAAATATGGACGGTACCAGGGACGGACCGTAAATTCGTGGGGCCCTAGGCTAACAGTACTTAGGGGCCCCTACCTAATTAACCAAACTAAAAGCTATTGCGACAAAAAAAAATACTATGCTAAGGTACCTACACGGTCCCTATAGCAAACAAATCGGGACAATCGTAGTTCATAATATTACAAATGAACTAAATATGTCATTGCAGCCAAGAGTGATAAAATGAGCTTAAATATTTTTAACATTTTGGTTTTGTCTTCAGTGAGAGTTAGGGCCCTTTAAATTCATGGGCCCTGGGCTGCAGCCCAAAACGCCTATATATAGATCCGCCCCTGGATGGTACGGGTAGGGCTGGCCCGTGTAATAAAGAAAATCCCCTTTTCATTGTTCTTTATGCGTCTGCCAGCACGCAATATCGTTAATGTTTGGCGCAGACTCCGGTACTTGTCTCCGACTTTGTGTTAATTAAAAGTTAGTAGTATTTAGTTATTTATATTCATGCTGAAAGAGGTTTAAGTGAGTTCAATGGTTAAGTGGGGATGTTGAAATTGGTTGTGAGAAGAAGAAGTGATAGGCTATGAGGTAAGATTAGTTTGGCTGACAAAATGAGGAATAGGCTATATAAAATCACGCATCATGACTAGAGCAGTAAACAAAGACTTATCTTAAAGCGGATAAAATACGTCGCGAATAAACACGAGGGCAAGAGCTAGTATATCATAAAAATATCTTCGAAGACAGAGCTCTAGTAAGGGTTTGAATGTTACTGTACGACGCGTTGCGTACAGCTGTCGGTTCGACCGGGCATTGTCTGCCGTCAGATATATAAATACATACCTAGGTATCTACCTACTGTTCTTACTGTTACTTGGTTTCCAATATTGTAAATTTGTTGTAGAGGTAACTTGCCCTTCAAGTTAGGGCTTCATAATTATGTACTATGCGGTAAAGTATTTTTCACAATGACAAGATAAATAGGTGACGGTTCGCGGGCGGTTGGATTTTACGTGGTGATTTTAATTAACATTTTGCATATCGAATTAGTTTGAGGTAATTCTTGTTTTTAAAAAAACGTTGTCCCACACTAGGAATTTCTCTTGTATCATAGGTGCGTTACAAACACATAAACTCATACATAAACAGCCAGACAAAGAACAATTATCTGTAGTCTATAAAAATATTTGTTCCGTGTGGAAATCGAACCCGCTACACGCCGCGCAGCAGCCAATCTATCAGCCACTGTGCCAACCGTGCCGATATGGACAATTAATTTAATTACGAGACATTGTGGGATTGATTTCGCAAAACTAAGCTCAATTATTAACTATTCAAAGTTTAAGACCCATCAGCAAAATAATCCCCATATAAAAGCACGATTGCACCAAAATTGTCCACAGCCATACAGTTAAACGTTCCCATATTCCCATAACCGGTCCGTATCGGTACGCACGGTTTTAATCCGGTTTGTGTGTAATCTGCGTATCTCTTAGCAGCGTACGGCATCACGGCGGCTGCACGGCTAGTGCTCGGATTAAGTCCGGTTCGTTTGCCTCGTGTAAGTACAATGTGTGTCGATGGGATTCGCTGGCGTTTAGATGTTGTTTTGTGTTGTGTATATGTGTGGGGTGTAGGGGTGTGTGTGTTTTTGTATTTAGATATAAACGTAGAAGTTTACTTTTTAGTTGATAGGTGCAAGAATAAGAAAAAAAGTTCCACTCATACATTCCATCATGCCTGTATTCCCCGAAGGGTTAGGCAGAGATGTACCAATGTACATCACCCACAGTTCGCCGGGATGTTTTAGGTCCCATGTAATAGGGGGCAAGCTTATAACGATCACACATAAAAAAATTGTTGTGTTAATTTTAGGAAGGGGAATTTTGGATATATTTGTAAGTAGGTACAATCACTAATTGTTTACTAAGCTTTGCGTTGCTCCATAGGACTAAAAGACTAGCGCTACACGTATTTATTACTGCCAAACTGGTTAGCCTAGTTGTCCTAAGCGTGACTGCTACCTTACAGCAGCCTTAGCAACAGGCTTGCCCTGATTACATGAGACCTAAACAAACTAGCTAACTATGGGTGTACATTGCTCCGCTCATTGCTCTGCTTAACCCTGCAGGGAATACAAGCGTGATAGAATGTTACATATTTCTTACATCGTTGCATTTCTGTCAAATTGTTTGAAGTTGACTGACACAAAATGATGTTTTATATTATGTACTACTACTCAGTACCTAAACATATTTAGCGCTATATCATGCACTACCATTTTCTCAAAAAGAAGAAGCAAAAAACAACCAATCCTAGAAATACATTAAAAATGTAGAACTTTGAGTACGAAAGAACTTAAATTCACAAAATGTTTTCTCATTCCATAGAATGCGTAAAAGGAAACTAAAGTACAATGAATTTGCTACGGTGAGTGGCCGCCGTAGCGCTTTGCTACGAGAACTTGCTACGCGGGCTACGGAAAACATTTCGTAGCCCGCGTAGCTCACTGCTCGGATTTATTTGAAGAGATTTTTATTTATTTGTGCTTACGTATTTACCTTTGACTGTTACCGTCTGTATTTTAAATTGTGATGAAAAAACTTGTAGGTATTTTTTATTTTATTTTAGAGGGTTCCGTACCACTAAAAGAAAGAACGGAACTGTTATTATAAGTTCACTTTTAATCTGTGATCTTTTGAACTGTGGGTGTATATTGGTACACCTCTGCCTAACCCTTCGGGGAATACAGGCGTGAAGGTATTTTATTTTTAATTTTTAATCTGTTTGTCACAAAGAGTTTTTAGTAATTTTCTTTTCCAAAAAACCGTTATAACGACGATCCCTGTCTACTCCAGATAGTAGATCCTAAATAGATTTATGTTGTGGAAAATACGACCAAAACCCCGTTTAAATAAGACTGTTATCTATTACTGTTCCTAACTATTGGAGTAAGTCCGAAATAAATCCATACTTCCAAACTTATTCTTACTAATATTTTAAACTGTTCTATCTATCTTATCTATGCTTTCACGAGTGAACCACTGAACCGATTTCAATGAAATTTGGTGCGGGGTAGGTTAGAACCCTAGGAACGGACAGGCTACTTTTTACTTTTTTACTGACCACATCTCATGTACGACTGCCTCGTTGGCCTGGTCTTCTTGCGCGACTGCTACTCTAAATGTTTAATAACAACCTGTATACCGTGGTTTATGCAAATAAAATATCTTATCTACCTTATCTTATCTAAAGGACTTGGGTTCTATTCCCAGGTTGAGCAAAAAGTGTTACTGGGTTTTTCTATAAAATTCTCACTAGCTCGGTCGCTAGTTTGGATTTGTGGCCGATTAATGGCAATAGGCTCGCCCCCTATTACATGGGAAAAAAACAAAACATACCGGCGAACTGTGGGTGTACATTGGTACACCTCTGCCTTACCCCCCTTTGGGGAACATAGGCGTGATGGTATGTATGTATCTCATGTACGCTAACAGAACAGATTGCGCGGCACTATTCCAGCCAGCATTTTACAACGCAAGCACTGCACTGCCAAGGATTGCAATTATGTGTGACATGTGACTGCACACTGCGTATATTAAACGCTGGCTTTATATGTTACCGTTTATTTTATTGTGTTAATGAAAATACGGATTACGATTGTAATTTTTGGAGTGAAATCTTTGGCGGCGAGGCTTTGAGCAATATTTGGTAGGGGCAAAACTTATGGGTTTTCGTCACCGACATTCTAATATGACCTTGTCACCGACACGCTACCTTGAACGCGTCACCGACATGTAATTAGTGAGGACCCATCACCGACACGCTACCTTGAACGCGTCACCGACATTTAATTAGGGAGGACCCATCACCGACACGCTACCTTGAACGCGTTACCGACATGTAATTATGGAGGACCCATCACCGACACGCTACCATGAACGCGTTACCGACATGTAATTAGTGAGGACCCATCACCAACACGCTACCTTGAACGCGTCACCGACATGGTATTAGTGAGGACCCATCACCGACACGCTACCTTGAACGCGTCACCGACATGGTATTAGTGAGGACCCATCACCGACACGCTACCTTGAACGCGTCACCGATATGTTATTAGTGAGGACCCATCACCGACACGCTACCTTGAACGCGTCACCGACATGGTATTAGTGAGGACCCATCACCGACACGCTACCTTGAACGCGTCACCGACATGGTAATGAAAACCACGTCACCGACACGCTACGGCACAGCAGAAGCAAGGTTATACGTATAGCTAGTATTCTTATAAACTACTAGCTTCTACACATGACTTCGTTCTCGTCAAAATTGAACGCATTACCGGGATAAAAAGTATCTCATGTGTTAATCCAGGAAATGGTCTATTTATGTGCCAATTTTCATCCAAATCTGTTTAACCGTTTACGTGTAATTGACGTACAAACATATTCACAAATTTTCACATTTATAATATTAAGTAGGATACCTAATAAAATGATCACCCAAACAATTCAAGCACTAACACCCAAAAGACCGTCTAAATTCCAAAACTGAAAACAAAACTTCACCTAAATTCTTGTCATATCACCGCATAAAGGACCTTAGATTCCTTGAATAGCTATCATTTTAGCACAAAAGGTTCTTTCGTTCCCTCCTTGAGGAATGCATTAACAAAATGGCCGATGGGCGATGACAAACGTTACTAACGAGGTTGGCGCGTTTGTTACAGAAATTACGCGGTAATACCCATTTGTTACCGCGCTCTTGTTTTACTACAGATGTGAGTAAGGCTGAAGCTACAGTAAGCAGCGATTTTCGATGCGACTGGAAAAGCGAAACGAGATAAACATGGTATGGCTACATTATAAGCGAAAATCCGCGTACATTCGTATAAGGACCGTATTATAGTACAAGTATTCGTATAACTGCCTCGTTAGCCTAGTAGTCTTAAGCACGACTGCTACGCTAGTGGTCCTGGGTTCGATTCCCCAGGTCGAGCAAAAAGTGTTATTGGGTTTTTCTGTGAAATTGTCAGAACTACCTCGGAGTTTGGATTTGCGCCCGGTTAATGGCAATAGGCTCGCCCCATATTACATGGGATCTAAATATACCGGCGAACTGTGGGTGTACATTAGTACGGTACACCTCTGCCTAACCCTTCGGGAAATACAGGCGTGATGGTATATATTCGTATAAGTTTCACTGATATGTTGATGTAGCCAATGCCGTGATTACAGTAGGTAATGTTGTTCCTATAGCATAAAGAAATCAAAGATTGCTTGTACTATTTGATGTACGGTGTAGCCATGTACGTGAGCATTCATTTATTTGTTTTAATCGCTCACGTGTCGCATGTCGCGTCGTGGCCTAATGTAGCCTCAGCCTAATACTTGTTTGTGTATGTTGGGCCGGGCTTTAATCAGTTAGAGGGTGAAGTCGTTTAGGAAATTCTTTACTTAGGTAAAGTTTGATGATGTTATTAGACTTTTGCGGTGGAATTTTTAAAGAACTGTGTTATGTTGTAATCTCTTTTAACATACGTAACTTTTGGATGTTTTTGAAGTGTGAATACTGACTAAAAAAACCATAATAATATTATAGAAAAGGATATTTTGTAAAGGTTTGATATAGGTTGTTTGTAAGAGGTAAACTTTGAAAGACCGATTAAAAAAAAATACTGCTATAGGATATGCAAGGCGTTGATTTGCAACCTTGTCAAATTCAAGGAGTTAACTATGCTCGTGATTCCTAACACGAATCCATTATAAAATAAATTGGTTTTACTTGTCTTCAACGTGGTCGAAGTTGAGGGCAGAATCTACATATTAAAATATACATACAGGATAAGTTTTTAACCAGTGCGTAATTTTTTTTTGGTAGTTCAGTGTCAGTAATAGAACACATTTCCGTGTTTAGTTAAAAAAAAAAAATTAAAAAAAATTTCATCCTTATCCGAGTTTGAAATAAGCAAAACATCCAGGACATAATCTATTCGCCATACTATCAATGAAAACTCGCGGCCGCCGCCGCCGCCCGGGCGCATGGCTGGGGTGAGGGGGTGGGGAATGCGCTAGCGCCGAGTGACAATGAAATATGGTTTTTAAGTAAACATGTTTCGTAAGCGATAACTTTTTTTTTTAGTACTAAGACATATCAAAATAAAATATACGTGTTTAATAAAACGTGTTGAAGTTTATTATGGCAAAATTTACGCACTGGTTAAAAATTTTTCCTGTATTAAAAGATGAAGTAAATGTATGAAGAAAATGCATTTTGAACATTTTGAGTGATACCTTGTAATATTTTAATCACTCTTATTGTCATTGTAAAATATCAGTATTTGAATAATACACAATTTATTGTACCCACAACATTACTGCCTTCAAAGCTCTGTTTTATTTTGAAGTATCGGAACTTTATACATCTAAATATAACTTAAAATAGACTTTATTACAAACGAGTTATGTCTTTATTTCAAACCAAACTACTATAGCAAGCAAACAAACCATAATAAGCCATAACGCGAGGTTTATGTGTGAATTAACGGAAAACTTCATTTAGTGCATAAACAATGGACTGAACCCGCACCCTGCACATAATAATTCTTCATGATTTGCTACTAGAGTTACTCGCGATATATTCGCCTTCATTATTTAATAACCATCACCATCACGCCTATATTCCCCGAAGGGTTAGGCAGAGGTGTAACAATGTACACCCACAGCTCGCTGATATATTTAGGTCCCATGTAATAGGGGGCGAGCCTATTGCCATTAACCGGGCACAAATCCAAACTCCGAGCTGCTACTGAGAATTTCATAGAAAAACCCAATAACACTTTTTTGCTCGACCTGGGAATCGGACGCAGGACCTCTAGCGTAGCAGTAGTGCTTAAGACCACTAGGGTAACGAGGCAGTTCTCCTATATAAATTATACCTAATTTCATAAACCATAAAGGCGCTTATCGTACATCAGAACTCAAAGCCTCCAAACAGCAAAACCGTGTAATTTAAAAGACAAAACGTTGCACCCGAGCGAAGCCTACTTAGTTGGAAAGCATTTCCACGTTTTGTGCGCTAGAGAAAGCCGACGCGTTTTAAAATGAGATTGGTTAACATAGTAAGGTTGAAACTCGCTTATTTGTCGGTAGCGCTAATAAAGACTTGCACACGTGCCGTGCACCCACGGGGCTATAAAATGACGCTTTGATTTGTTTTATTTTGTGAACGCTGTTTTTTACTGTAGGATTTCTTTTGTCGAGTGTAAGTAACTTCACGGGAGTAGCAAATGGGGTGGCTTTGTAGGTTTAAACCTGGCCTCCCCACTGAAAATATTACATTGATATTTCATAAAGAAGATTTTTTTTTTCACTTGCATATTAATATCATTTTATGCACATTTTTGTTGCTTTATTTTATTGAACCACCCTTGATACTAAAACTTGGCTATGCTCGTGAGTAATTTTGTTGCAATAGTGTAAGTACTAGATTGAATAACTCTTGCATAACCTAGAATTATTTCCTGTATCATTGATGATATCCGAATGAAAGTCTGGTTAAAAAAGTCTGGTGAAAATCTTGGAAAAGTTTCTGACATTATGTATCAGACTAAATTGAGAAAAATATCTCTGCCTCGAACTTTAAGATAAATAACAAAGAAATAACCTAGCTACTATGTTATCGGCGATTGTAATAATGTTTACTTCTTATCTGTAAAAACATAAAAACGGTTTATAAACAATGAAAAAGTTTAACACTTATCCATTGCGAAATGTTGAGAGTATATTAAAAAGAGACTTCAAGATAAGAATGAAAATGTTTTATAGTTATTATTAAAAATATAGCAATCTATAAACATCAACAATGTTAATGCTGTACTGGTATGAATAAGAAGTGTAATAAAAACAAAAATGCTTTGAATTTTATTCTACGTGATCAACATGAACTTGTATTGTATATGTATTTTCAGCCAAGCTTCATATAAAAAGTCAAGATTTCATGAAATCTTGACATTTTACATGAAGCTTGACTTATGGAGTCATTTTACTGATTTTAATGGTTATAATTTTGAAAATACAAGTATGTTAATCATACTTTAATCAACATTAAACCTAATACTGACTTGCAAATTGCAAAAAACGTAAGAAAATTTAAATTTCGCTGGGCATTCACCTTAAAATTATTGTCAAACAAAAGAGCACTAGCTCCTAACAACATTTTGTACGACTATTACAACAAAAAATACATGCTACGTATTTGTTTATATTATCTTCCTAATAAAGCATAGTCCAGTTGAAATAAATACCTATACTCTTCACACTTTCATAAAAAGAAAAAAAAAATAGCTGTGTTAATTTGTAACTCCAGAGCAACATCTTAGCGTCCCCAACATATGGCGTCGACTGCGAGACGAGCATCGTAACTCATGGTCGCGCTCGTATCTTCAGCAATAACTCGAGATAAATCACGCGAACATTCGTCCATTGTGTGCCTGTTCTATTGTTGCCCTGTTGATTTTCGACCAGAGAGCTTATTAATGGATAGGAAATTATATTTAATGGGAAATATTTCAGTAGCAGATGATGTGGGGTGTGTGAACGAAGGTTTTATCGATTTTTAGGGGAGAGGGCAGAGGGCAGTGTGTGTTATGGACCTTTAGGAGTTATAATCTATCAAAAAATACGTTGGGTTTTAGTATTTATACAAATAAATACAATTTAAGTGTCTGTTTGTAATTTCCAAATAACAGCTTTTTACTAAAGGCATATGAAAGTACTACCTACTAAATTTTTTTTTTATCTGTCTGTGTATCTGTTTGTTCCGGCTAAACTCCAAAATGTCTGGATTGATGTTGACGGAACTGACACTGGTAGATACCTGATTTTATTAGGGGTAACATAGACTTGTATTTTAGAAAAAAAGAATGCCACGCCCAAAAAAAACCCTAAACATCCGAAGGGCATAATATGCTAGTTTAAACATATTTAACCACGTTGAAGATTATAAACTGTTAAAATAAAAATCGATACAAATTCTATCAAGTTAACGGTAGACCTACCATTGCGGTTAGGCAGTAACCGAAACACACACCGATTGAACGCTGCAAGCTATTAGCATATTACAATCCTAATTCCCACGCCAATACCACAGCCCACACGCATACAGTCAGCAACAAAACTAGATTAACATTTCAGATTTTTAAATCCTTATTAAAGAGCACAATTATTAATGTACTCTATAATAAGGATTTATCCAATATTAAAGGAAATGCGGAATAGACCCTAAATTAAGATAAAATGAACTTAGGCATTGCCTAGCCTGCCGGGGCTGCAGGTTGTTCAAAAGAGATACCGCGCCCACGGAACGCAAAGGGCACAAGAAGGAACATGGATGGGTTTTAGTCAGTAAAAGTCTGACACTCCTTCTCGCCCCGCCCAGGGCGGGGGACGTCTTTTGATGATTTCCCATCGGTAAAAAAAAGGCATTGCCTAAAATTCTGAATAGCAGTGATATTTCGTTATTGTGTACGTAATTGTGTTATTTCGTGTTTATTTAAATGATACGTAAAAGTAACATTAATAATACATAATAATAATCGTTTGTTTGTAAAACATAGGTAATCATTACACGCAAGAACTTACAAATGAGGTAGTGCGCTATTTGGCGTACAAATTATATAAAAAAGCGAAATTAAAATATGAATTGATCACATTATAATTATTTACGTTTGAACGTAACAATGTTCCATTTACGTTCGTTTAACATTGTTAATCGATTTAGTTGCTGCCCATACATTTGTCTTACTCAACCCTTCTCCGAAATTACACCTTAAAACTTAAACCCTGTATTGAAATTACAACAGTCCCAGATTATAGGGATTGTAAAATAATTAAGATATCACACATTGGCAGTCGGGTACGCTATAAATCGAGCACTTCGGGCCCGTAGATAGGAGCAACCTTAATTTCGGGGTGTCCCACAAAATGGATAAATCTGGATTGCTTCCGAAAGCTATGAATACATTATCATAATGATGACTTACATTCTATTGGGATCTTTTTGCACACCTCAGAATATTTTTCCATACGATGGCGCCGTGGTTCGGATAAGGATATTATAAAAAGGTATACATCGGTAGGTATATTTAGAGCGTGTGTTGTGGCTTTATCCGTAATACGTTTTTCCTTCGGCGGCGACCCTTTTTTCGTTTTCGCTCGTGTCGGTCGAAATGTATGGAATTAGCTTATACTGTTGCGAAAACATTAGCCAGTCTACATTAGGACATTTCAAAATACAACAATTATTATTGTAGGTGCAAGTTCTAATTGCATGATAAAAAGAGATCATAATATTGAAAAAAAGCGTGCTTGTATGTTTCTCCTGACCGATTCCAGCCATGGCGGCTATTCTTAATGCAGACTAGCCACGTACGTAGGAGTTATTATAGTGCACAAGTGTGTGCGCGAACACAGGTGCACTCCCTCTTTCCTAACTGTCATAACCTGATGGGACGGAAATCCGACACGACCGGAGAGAGATCCGGCGCAGGACCAACGGCTTTACGTGCTTTTCGAGACACGGGGGTGTCACACCAACAACTTTCAAACTCCGGGCTGCTACTGAGAAATTTCTCATGGAAAAACCCAATAACACTTTTTGCCCAACCTGGGAATCGAACCTAGGACCCCTCGCTCAGCAGTCGCGCTTTTGACCACGAGACTAACGGGACAGTTCAATTTCAGTTCGGTGTTTGTAAGACCAGATATATGAACGGGGACGAGGCGAAAGAAGTATGTAAGGATCGTAGCAGGTGGTGAACACAAAAAAATATAAAATTAATGGAAATTCATGGTGTATTACTGATACTGAACTACCAAAAAATGACCGCACTCATTAAAAACTTTTCCTGAACACTATTTTGATTCAGCACGAAATGTTTCAACATATTTATTTATTTCAGTGACTTCCATTTCGAATATTGTCACACTGCGCGGGATACGACACAGCACCGATATTTATTTTTATTTCCAACGTCAATGTAAGGCATTCAATGTCTATTTGTGACATATTTCGCTGGAATCGTTGTGTTATTTGAGTTTGGTGCCGGAATTTGGTGTTGCTTTTACGCCAAATATTGATCGTTTTGTAATACCTATGTATTATTTAAGTGATGTAGAAGGTGAGCTGTATATGTCGCAGTAAGATAGATAAAGCCGTAATATAGTTATATCCCTAGGGATACATGTCTACATAATTTTCATAACATACCACCACGCCTGTATTTCCCGAAGGATAAGGCCAAGAGTACCAATGTACACCTACAGTTCGCCGGTATGTTTAGGTCCCATGTAATATGGAGTGTGCCTCACATATCATAACTCCAAGTTGAACTGAGAATTTCATAGAAAACCCAATAAAATTTTGCTCGACCTGGGAATCGAACTCTACCTCTACTGGAGCAGTCGCGCTTAGGACCACTAGGCTGTAATATGTCTTTTTTTATTAACGGTGTGATTGTGATAATATTTCACAAAATACTGACTGATTTTCGGTGTTGAATACACTAGATAGGTCAAAGTCAAAGATTTACGAAAAATAAACAATTTACCCTTTTGAATTGTCAGTCAAAAGTTAGTTAAAAAGTTAAGATAAGGTAGTTGCTCGTTGTATGTTACGTTGTACCTACATATCTAAGAAATACAGCCACTGACTCAAGCCACCTAAATGAAACAAGCTAATTCATATTTAATCACGTCTGCAAGCTAGACTTACAAACCATTACAGAAAATTGTCTCCCTACACGAAGATATACTCTATCCTTATCCAAAACCAGTAAAACGCACCACATGAAAGAGATAGCAAGCCTTTTAATTATTACACCTTTGTATGCAGGACTGAAGACCGCACCTAGAGGAACTTAAAAATGCAATTAATATGCACTACAGTGTTCTTGGATAAAATCGTTAGTAATTAGTTTAAATTTAGAATGTCATAAGTATGAAAGAAGTAGGGACGGTTTTCTTGAAATGCACTGTATTATCTTTTGTCTTTTAAATGCAGTGAAGTCTATTCTGTAGAAATCTTTCTTGAAGAATTTAAGTGACGTGTTCTTTGAACTTCTCAGTTCGACCGAAAACTTTTTCAGTTTACATAAAGCCGTTCAAATAGTGAGGATTTAATGAAGTAGTATCTAGTTGACACTATTTCGGTAAGCAAAATATTTTCCTTAGATGTTATTAACTATTGGACTCGACATTGGCTTGCATCACCACCTACCGGGTCCTGTTAGGTGATTGGCACACTGCTCCGCATCACGGAGCTTAGCACGTTAGTGCATGTCCTTACGTTGTTTGCAAGTATCTGTGTTTGCACTTATAGAAAACACGCGTAGTCCAACACACTGAAAACGCGTTCACGCGCAGTTTTTCTTATCACCAAAGCTTTGTCACCGCAAGTCACGGAGCGTGGCACGGAGCATTGTGCGAATCGCCTTAATGTAAACCATCCAGAGATCCACTCAAACATACAAAAAATTACATTAAAATCGGTCTAGCCGTTTAGCAGTTCAATGACATGCACACGTACAGAAGATTTATGCATAAAGTTGATTAGTGTATCGAGTGAACGATGTACTAATAGCTCAGTTTAATCTAAAACAAATGAGTAAATACATTGATTTATTAATCGACTTAATCGATTCGAATCGACTAATATGTACTTACAACAAACTCCAAATCGCAATAAAACTTTACTCGATTGTCAGCTCTAAATCGATTAAGTAGGTACTCGTAAGTAAGAAAGTAAATAGTGCTCAAGGGGATTACGAACCGTTTCGACTTGAGCATCCGATTACAATTTTCTAGATTAGTGCAACATAAACACAGATAAAAACTCCGAACCAATTACGTTTAGTAATTTCATTGCTCGCGTTCTTAAATAACTTGTGCTGTGTTTGCACTCGGTTTTTCTGCAGGACAGTGATGCAATTCTGTGTGTTTGAGACATAGTATAGTTGCCTGGTACCTGTCAAAAAATGTGACTACGTACTAAATTAGAATATATAAAGCAATGTGAAAACCTTTTTGTTATTAACATACATAGATAAAATAATCACTAATCAGTCGCATTAGTTTGGTGTTTATTTAAAGGTGCATGTTAATTGGTGACAGATTCGCCTAATTACTCGTATAAGTTTTTTTTTGTTAAGAGAATAGTTAATTTGCTTTTTCATTTGCTTAACAAGTAAAAAATTTGCATTCACGATGCAAACTTAGTTTATGTTGAAAATATTATTGTTCTTTTGGTGCCTTATGGTACGGCAACGGCTCGGCCTGAATCGCCTCAAAAAATCTAACTGTTCACCTTTTTAATCTTGTTATAATAAAAGTATTTTAACACACACGATTTAAAGCTCTAACTTGAATGGCAAATTATTTCTTATGTCGGACCCGTACTAGTATAATGTGCAATAACCTTAACACAGTACCAATCAGCTTCCTTACACTAATTGCTATCAGAATTTCAGAATTCGAACCTCCTTTGCTAAACCACAAACTAACAGAATCAGTAATCGAAGTACCAAACACATAATTCACTGTGCGGCAATTGAACCATACGTTCCAGTAACTATCCCGTCCACTCGCTTAAATCTAAACGGGTCATGAATTTTATAGGCTATTTGGTCGGCTCAGCACGCTCCGTTCAATGTAACTAGCTCGGAACACATTTATTTAATTGCTCTCATTGCGGACCAGTGCCATTCGGATTGCATAGAATTAAAGGATGAAACACTGTTTTCATAAACTGTTTTATTGATTGACTTTATAATTAGAATGCGTTTGTATATGTTTGGGGGAATAAAAATAATATTTGGTTTTATGTGGCCAAGGTTGTATGTACTTTTTTTTAAAAAACCTCGTTGATTTATTTAATGTCATTTTATTATTAGTGAAATCCTAATTGGTATTGTAAATAGCATTAGCGTTTGGAACCATGAGAATAAAACTGCAGTTAAATTCACGTTATAGTTTTACATGCAACCTTTTCTAGGATTTAAGTTATTAAAATCAATCAAAAACTCATACCTTGCTTCAGAAATGTAACATGGTAGTCCTTATTTTTCGTTAAAGCATAAAAAAATGACAGAAACAAAAGAAAAAACAAATTACCTGTCAAATTTAAAAAAAGAACAGTTCCAACAACTTTTAATCGCTCAGTACGCTAGCTAAGTAAACTCTCTCGGATTGACTCGCGAAATCTGCAGTGCGCTAAAACTTTATTCGGAAAACATTTAATCTGTGTCATTGCGAGGAATTTACACTGAAAGTTGCAAAACTAAACATGTAAAGTGGAATTTATGCTGAAAACAAAGGCCATTTAGTTGGCGTCAGGTAACGTCGGAGTATCCTGCAGTTTTCATAGTTGATGGCTTTGAGTATGAATAGGACAAGGTAAAAAAAAACAAAAATCTTCTTTATTACACACTAGATTTAATGGACGGATTTCTGCAATATTTGAACAGTTATCAATAGTTCAGGAGACAAAAGCAAACAAAAATAACTTTAGGTTTTAAGTATAACACCGAAAGTTACATTTAGTGTTAAACAACATAGTGAACTAGACCATATCACAAAAAACATATTCAGCAATACATTTTGCAGTAGGTACTTACTATCTTTTGCTCAAGATCCGTCATCAACATATAGCACCTTGTAATGATAACGGGTTTTGACCAAATAATTACCTTCAATTTCTCACTAGTTGGTGGAAATTTAAGAGAGCGTTAGAGGGCGACGAACGTTCCGAATCGCTTTGCAGTTTACACAACACCGCTAAGAGGTGCTCCATTCAGGCACCCCAAAAAAAAACGCAGTTTCGAAAAAGAGCTTATCTTATTAATACTCTCACTCAAGAACAATGTAAAGCGCTGAAATGTGATACATCGCTGCGTTTTAAAGCTGTCTGGCTATTTGCAAATGCGGGTGAAATAAATATGCATACAAAGTGTTAGTGTGTGTGCCACTCCCTACAAATGATGTTTGGTTTTCATTTCTGACTGTTAATCTCTTCGCAAATTATTATGAGGTTGGGATAATAACCGCGAACATTATCTGTTATGTTTAAAGCTGGCGTGTATTTATGGTATAACTATACTTGTCTAATTAATATGTATGTTAATTAATTAAATTAAATTAAATAAAAAATTGTTTAATTTTGCAAAATCTAAGCTCAAGTTTGTATTTATTTTTTACTCTAAATTTTAATTAACATTTCGACAACAATGACAGTTGGGTTATGATTAATTAATTTGAGTTTATTTATTAATTAATATGTAATAAAAGTCTGTGTATGTCCCTGACTATACATTTAAGGCTTGTAACTTTGATACACGCAGCTAAAAAAACACAAAATCAACTACAAAAATCCCTGATTGAAGTGAAGTGAGTTGACAATTGAAGTTACCTGACAATTAGTAGGTGGTGGTATGATAGCTCACTTTAGCTTAGTCTAGATACACCAAGGGATATTTATGAGAATAGACTGGCTGGGCAGTGTTAAAATGACACAACATGCTTTAGAAATAGACTGCCATATATGTATGACAGACACGAAGTTTTATGACAATTCAAAAGTGCCTGAAAATGGTCTAATTGAAATGCATTGAATTTGATCTTAACGTTATTTTTATAAAATGGAAGAATGCTAAGCTATTCCACACCCACAGAAAAAGTGAAGGTGTTTTATTAATCTCGTCTGCAATTAGACGGCATACGATGTTAATACTGCAGTCTGTGGAGTACTCTTGTGTCGCCAGTAACTAAGGCAGAGAGGGCCTAGCATAAACGCGCGGATTAAACGTCCCGTAAATTAGATCGATGTTTGAGTCGAAAATATGTCAAGGAATTATTTATCAATGAGTATGTGATTATAGGTGGACGAATGACCTGATTTAGACATCAGGAAGACGCTGGATGCAGGCCGCTTTCAACCGGTCCCTTTGGAAATCCATGGTGGAGGCCTATGTTCAGCAGCTGATATGATGATGATGTGTGATTATTGTGTTCTAGTGTCAGATAGCTGTTCCATCAGACTATGAGAGTGAGAAGTGTCGTGATGGCCCAGTGGTTATGGCACCCGCCTCTCATGCAGGAGGCTGTGAGTTCGCAACCGGGCACGGGCAAGTACCAATGTGACTTTTTCTAATTCATATGTACTTTCTAAGTTTATCTTGGACATCACTGACATCGGTAACCATGTCAGGCCCTTGAGGCGGTTTAGAAACTCTGACACTAGGGTGTGTGGGGTCGTTAGACCTTACTGCCCACACGATAAAGAAAGAAGAAAAGAAGATGAGTGTGAGGCAAGAGATACACTGAACGTGTGTACTATAATAATATATTCTGCGTACTTGGCTAGTCTCCATTACAATTCGCCACCGTGACCGATATTCGATCGGGAGGAGAGAGTAACTTCGACATAAAGCTACTTTATTACCGGGAGCCTTTTTTTTTTTTTTTTTTTTTTTTAAAGATGGTAAAATCATCAAATGACCCCCCCCGTCCTGGGCGGGGCGGGAGGGAGTGTCAGACTTTTACTGACTAAAAACCATCTATGTTCCTTCATGTGCCCTTTGCGTTCCGGGGGCGCGGTATCTCTTTCGAACAACCCGCAGCCCCGGCAGGCATTTGGCCCTTAGTGGCCCCTTCCGATGGCTGACACCTCTGTGCGCGGAACATGGACGCGCCGTCGGCACGGTCTGTCGTTAGTTAATAACGTACGGACGGTGAGCTACCCATTGCTCACCGTCCACAGACCGTGCCTACGGTATCCGCCTGCGGGAGGCGCAATGGTGCCGTTATTGGCAATCCATTGCGCCGGCGGACGCGGTGTCAGCGGCGGCCGCAGGAGCGGCGGTGGCGGTGGCCGCGGGTGCGGCGGCGGCGGCGGCCCCGGCAGCGGCGGCGGCGGCGGCGGCAGCGGTGCGGGGCCTTCCCCCGGCCCTGGCGGGCACATCGCAGGCCTTGCCCCCAGCCCGGTGATCGGCCGGCCTGTTAGCCCCCGCACATGCATCGCAGTGCGGCGGGGCATCACAAGCCGCGGCCTTGTGACCGGGCTGACCGCATCGGAAACATAGGGCGCTGCGGTCGACCTCCGAGGCGCACCGACATGCCACGTGCTTCCCCACGTGGCAACGGTAACACCTCAGGGGCCTGGGCTCGAGCAGTCTAACCTGCGCCGAAACCCAGCCCACCAGCAAACGGCCCCCCCCAACAATGGCTTTAGCCGCCGTCACTGGGCAGCTGACCGTAATGGTCTGCATGCCCGAGCGCTCCGGGCGGATGGTGCCTGCCCTGACCTCTTCGGCACGGCATCCACCCGCCCTGGTGACGGCGGCCACCACCTCCTCCGCGGAAACTGAGTCGTCCAGACCCAGGATGCGCAGATCTGCGCATCTGACGGGCCTGGACACCCGTACCTCGTCCGCGTTTAGGGACGCTCTAAGCTTCTCAGCTAGAGCGTCCGCGGACGGGCCGCTGGTGGCGCCGGGGATCTCCAGCATTCGGGCCCCAGTTGCGGTGACCCTAAGCTGGAGGCCGGTAATGCCTAGCTCGCCAAGGTTGACCGTTGCCTTGGCCCTGGTGAGCACCTGCGCATACGTCACGCCCCGCTTTTCCGCCTCCGGCTGTAGCGTGATCACTACAGCCGCGGATTTCGGGGCGCGAAGCCTGGCCGCGGCTTTGCGCTCACCGCGTCGCCGCCGCTCCTCCGCCCGTCTGGTGGCCGCTCTGGCCGATCTGGCCGCCCTGCGCCCCTTCTCCCTTGCCCCGGCCACCTGCCATTCGGCTTCCGCGGCCGGAGGGTTGGAACCAGGGAGCGGAGGGGGTGGAGGCGGCTGGGATGCCGCCTTGCCCCTCCTCGTGGGCTCCGCATTTTGCGCCGGCGCCGGCCTTGCCGGAGCCGGTTTCGCGGGGGCCGGCCCAGCCCTGCTGGGGGGCTGATTAGCCGGCCTCGGCACAGACGCGGCAGCCGCGTACGAGGCCCGCCTGTCGCCCGCGGTCGTCCCGCTCGCCGCCAGAGGGGGACGCAACACGATGCCCTCCAGGACGGAAAACCGTGCCTGGAAGGCCGCCAGCTCCAGCTGAACCAGGTTCAGCACCTGGTCATCCACTGGCTCGACTGGCTCGGCTCTCTGGCTCCCCGCCTTGGGCGCCTGGCGGGAGCCGGTCCCGCGGAGCTCAGCCAGGTCCGCCTGGAGCCTCCTGTTCTCTGCCACCAGGAGCTCCATGGAGGCCGACAGGCGCGCCACCTCCGCCCGAAGCTGCGGGACCTCCCCCGCAAAACCGGCCTCCGCAGCCGCCGCAATGGTGGCCGAAGCCTCGTCCATTGCCCGAGACTTCGACCCCTTCATTTTCTTGCGGGCGACGCTCGCCACCGCATCCCGCACAACCTCCATGAACCTGGCCTTACGCTCCTCGGAGCCGCCAGGTTCACCTTCCACCACGCGCGGTGTGTCCTGCTGGACCACACCGTCGCCGCCAGTCTCACTTAGGGAGGGGGAGGGGGACTGCCCTTCAGCGACAGGCGTCGCCGGTCCCCTCCGGGCAGTAACCCTCCCTGGGCCTCGCTCCTGGGCCCCACCGCGTCTGCTGGTGGGGATCTTCCGAGCCGAGGCCAGCTCTTCTTCGGAGGACACCCGATCCTCCGGTCTGGGCCGCTTCCGGAACAACTTCCCGGGCGGCCCAACCATCTCGCGGTGGGAGCTCCCTGAGCTTCCCACACTCACCACACTAGGGGCCGAGTCGGACTCCGACCCGGCATCCCCCTTCCCTCCTACGTCGTTTTTTTTATTTTTTCTAGACAAATCCATTTTGATTCCCACGAGTATATACGTTATCCAACCATCCAACCAAAAAACTAGTGGTTCGCACTAGCGACTGATGTTCCATAGGAACGCCCGTCAGCCATACATCCCGTCACGGTGCGCCGCCGCTTAGGATTCGGGGTGACTTTTTATAGAGGGTTTCTACCTCGCGGTCCGGGCGGTTAAGCCCAGACCCTCGGTGCCAATCGAAGCCGCGAGACATGATCCACGACACTCCGATATGGGGTTACGATATACGACGGTGACAGAGAAGGACCACCCTCCTCTCTGTCTGCTCGGTGGCAGGGTTAGTGCACGCCGAGCCCGTCCTCACTCCTCCGCTGTGCCCTCTGCTGATCAGAGGGACACGCGGAGAAACGCCCTTGGTCCGTCCTCGGACCCCGCCCGTCAGAATATTGGCCACGAGCAGTGACATTCCCCAAAGAATAGGAATCTCATCCCATTCCTCAGGGAAGATCACTACCCGCGCCCAGGGTGCACCGGCCAGCCGACTGCCGTTCCCTCAAGACGTGTCCGAAGGGACAAGCAGCCGACGGCACGCGTGGAGGTTTTCTGACCAGCACCCCATTACCGGGAGCCTAAGGCTACGTTTTATGATATACTTCATTTCCACGCAGGCGTAGGCAGAAACTAGTCGTATTAAATAAAACAAAAGTGCTCTAGGATAATCGTATTCTCAATTCGAAAATTGGGTAGATCGCACCACTGATCAATTGACGTATTTTTTATGACCTGTCAAAACGCGATTCCCCCATAGATTTTGTATGACAATACTAAACTATGACGTCACATTTTTGTCGTGTCAATTCACTAATTATTTATTGATTTCAAAGTAACTAAAAATTGAATTTTAAAGTTATCAAAAAATTCATCGGGTTTTAAGGACTAACATAAACTGTTTATTTTTTTAGAATTTGTGTCTCGAAATTTTATTATTGTTTAATCTTGTCATCTACCTAATTGAGTAGTTGACACCACTAACCAATAATTTCAAGTCATAACTTGTATGTATGTAAATTTGATTTTAACTTACTTTAAAATCAAAAAATAGTTAGTTAGTCAATTGAGTAGGCCCATAAGTGACGTCACAGCGTGCTATTACCATACAAAATCTATGGGAGAATCGCGTTTTGACAGTTCATAACAAGTATGTCAATTGATGGTGGTGTCAACTACCCAATTTACTCAATTTGGATACTCTTGCAGGCGCGCTTGTACCAGGCTCCTAGGTCTTACTTAAGCTGCAGTGGTCTGCGAATAGGGAAGGATTATGTGTCGGTGTCTCAGAGAATACGTTCCGTGTGTTGTGTAGCGTTTAATGTAGGAACACGACCGTCTTTGCAGGAATTTGTAGCTAGCGTTGTTTAGTTTCACAGTGCCGGATTAACACATTTCTCACAGTACCGGCTTTTAAATTCTTGTCGCCTGTCTGTTCAAGCTATGAAAGTTTCTTATAAAAGTTTTATTCAAATTGTGAAAAGTACTGGTTGGGGGCCACAAAATAGGTGTTATACTGTAGAATTTAGTTGTTTTTAGTAGTAGTAGAGCTCTTTGTGATGCACTTCCAGCATACCTAACTACATGTAATTAACTATTGTATGTCATATGGGCGGGACATAGCTGACCACAATGTAATTGCTTTAAGACCCGTATTATGTACCTACCTATGATCCACAATAAAGATATTAATTGATTGACCTATTTCTGCCTTCCTTCCTTTTGTTCCGGTTTAAAGGGCATGGGTGCTGGTGTATTACAAACACATGACACATTTCAACTTTGTGGGATAGCAACGCATTTGCAAGGCCTCTGGTATTGCAGATGTCTATAGATAGCTGTGACCACTTAACATCACGTGTTATAAAAATCATCATAATGTGTTATTAAAAAAAACGGTATCGTTGGAAGTACAATAAAAGGAAAGAGGGAATTCTCATCGGACAGATATCTTGTAGATTTATTTCTTCATTCAGAAAACAGTCTGAAAAAAGGAAAAATATCAGAATGAGACGTAAAGTTTGTTTGTAAGACGTAATCTCTAGAAGTACCGGCCCGATTATATATATATTTTTAACTGTTATAACGCAAATTTATTGCCGAGTGTCACAGGGTGAGTTATGGTATTTTTGCCTTTTACACGGACGAAGACACGGACAGAAGCTAGTAGTATAACGTAGGTACAACTCACATTCTCACGGGTCCCAGAGCTCACTATCTGTTTCCCGAACAGTGTAATTTATGTATGAACTTGAAACTCTCTCGTCGCGATGCGCTCATGAAGATGATGTGTATGGCAACATATTAATCATGTCATTATTATGAGATGGTGTTTGGATAACGATACACACTCATACCATCACATGCCATCACGCCTGTATTTCCCGAAGGGTTAGTCAGAGGTGTACTAATGAACACCCACAGTTCGCCGGTAAGTTTAGGTCCCCTGTAATAGGGGCGAGCCCATTGGGATTTACCGGGCACAAATCCTAACTCCGAGGTGCTACTGAGAATTTTATAGAACTCAATGACAAAACATTATATATGCTTGACCTTGAAATCGTACCTTGGAATCGACCTTTAGCGTAGCAGTGAGATTTAGGACCACTAGACTCCCTAGTCTAGTGGTCCTAAGTGCGACTGCTGTTGACCAAATTGTTGTTGTCCAAACACCCTTGTTTGGATAACGATACACACACATTACAAACGAGATACATACTTACCACATAAAAACAGCCCCTATTCAACTTTGTCGAAAGTAGTTCTTATATCGGTCATAAAAACAGATTAAACTGTAAGTATTTTCTAAAAATGATTATCATGTGATAAATTTTTCAATCAAATAAAAATTAAGTTTCAATTTAATGCATTAAAATGAACTTTTCAAATATCCCTTGATCCGATCCACTGAGCTTCAGAGACACAAATTGAAAAATAAATACAGCTTGAATGCAATCAATGGGTCCTTAAACAAAGGGGGAAAATAATAATAAAAATATTCTCCAGACCGATTTTGGTCCCGGCGGACAATCTTAATAGAGACTTACCAAGTACCTACGCAAGAGATATTATAGTGTACAATTGTGTGCGCTAATACAGGTGCACTCTCTCTTTCCTTACTCTCATAGTCTGATGGGACGGCAATACGACACAAACGGGGAGAGATCAGGCACAGGATCAACGACTTCACGTGCTTTCCAATGCACGGTGGTGACACACCACTACAAATACCCCAACTACAAATGGGAAAAACCCAATACTTACCACATTTTGCCCGACCTGGAAATCGAACAGGAGTCGCGCCTGCAACCAACAAACCAACAGGGCAATCAACGGGGAGGGAGAAAATAATATAAATATAATAATAATAAACTCCCTTCCCCTATCTTTGTGTACCACCTGATGTGCCTTTGATCCAAGCAAAATATTATGCGTTTGGCAGTGCCAAACAATTAGTTAATGTAGGTATTTGTATACAGGGTGTATATTTAAATGAAGCAATAAGACGTAAAAGGATCAAAATTGTTTGTTTGTTTTTAGGGTTGGTTGTTTTGTTAAGGTTTCGTTTCTTAGAATTCGTTTTCAGGAACGCGTAATTGTTGAAGTTTTCACGTTTCGATGAAGACTTTGGAAGTTAAAAGTTGGATTAGAAGGTAAAATATTTGCTAATTACAAATCAGGTCAGGTTAGGTGAAATCTTTGATAACATTATTATTTATACATATTATGAATGGATTACTCCGTGATAACAATGTAAAGATACTTTATCTTTCAGAAGCATTAAGAAACGATGAAATTACTTTTTTTTGCAAAAAGTCTAATATGAAAAGTCAAAAATATTACACAATATTTAGGTTTAAATTGATATCAAGGGCTTTTCAGTTGTCAAAAATATAATGTCAAAATAATAATGTCTTATTTAATTGTCCCTAATATTATTATTATTATATATTATTTAATTGTGGTCTCCTTGATAGTGCGGTGGTGGTTACAGCTCCATGGTGAATTTTAATTGTTTGTTCTTACATAACTTGACTTGACTGGACTTTTGAACGTCAAATAATTAAAAACTATTGAATCTTTTCGCCCATTCCAAAAGGTAGTTTCGTATGGAGAAGAACGGGTATGAAACTCCATACGTACTCTTTTAAAAAACGTATTACATTATGTTGTAAGTAAATTGTTATTGACCTAGTCTGAAATAAAAGTCATATAATTATTGTTATTATAGTACCACCCTGTATAACACATTATTTATGTCGTGTACAAGGGATGAAAACAGCGGGGGGTTACATCTTCATCCAAATAATCTCGACCTTTCCTTACATAAATGCTTACTCTCCTGTAACAATAAATCATAATTGCTTTGATCTGTACCTATATTAGTGTAGAAAAACAATTTATTTTATTTATTCACAAATAAACAACTTATACTTTGCTTAACTTATATTTTGCTGGCCGCGGGTTCGCGCGATTTTTTACTAGTGTTAAGTTACGTCTTTGGTTACTGCTCCGCTCCCGTAGGTCCTAGCGAGATGTTATATAGCCAATACTACAATGTTACATACTATCACGCCTGTATTCCCCGAAGGGTTAGGCTCGCCCCTTATTACATGGGACCTAAAAACATACCGGCGAACTGTGGGTGTACATACGTACACCTCTGCCTTACTAAAATGTTATATTGGCCTACAAATAGTTCTCCTGGATCTGGCTGTTTGTGTATGTGAGTTTATATGTTTGTTAACCCACCCACGATACAGGAAAAATTCCTAGCGTGAGACAAAGTTTTCGAGAAAAAAATTGATGTTTGATGTTATTATTCCACATGAATCTAGCTCACTATATAACCCCGTTGGTCTCGTGGTCGTAAGTGCGACTGCTGTGCAAGGGGTCCCGGGTTCGATTCCCAGGTCGAGCAAAAAGTGTTATTGGATTTTTCTATGAAATTCTCAGTAGCAGCTCGGAGTTTGGATTTGTGCCCGGTTAATGGCAATAGGCTCGCCCCCTATTACATGGGACCTAAATATACCGGCGAACTGTGGGTGTACATTGGTACACCTCTGCCTATCCCTTCGGGGAATACAGGCGTGATGATGGTGATTCTAGCTATTATATACAAAAATATTTGTTCTAAACTTACTGGTAATCTTTTCAACTCTGCGAGTCAAGTTACTTAAAAATGAATTATTAGTTATGACTAAGCCACAACTAGTCCGAAGATTCATGAACTAGTTTCAGATGTTTTATCAAGCGAATGAAAAGTTCCTTCATCCATGAATTTGCGAAATTTCTAGTATCAACGGTATCGGTCACCTTTGTGGTCCCTTTATGAAGCTTCTTGGAAAATTGTGGCAATAGTTAGGTAATAATGTCAATTCAGGTAGATTGACAACGGTCAACCTGTCTTCAAAGAAAATGTTCAAGTTAAAATTGTATTATGACATGTATTAGTATTAGTTATTGTTTATGTTATATGGGCCTTAATTGCCTGAAATAAAGGTTTATTATTAAAATTAAATTTGTGGTTATATTTAAAAGTACGTTCACCATACAAGTTAACGATAAACTTTGCTATCTATCTGACTAATATTATAATACCAAGGCGTTCACGGGGTAATCGATTTCAGTGGATATTCGATTTGGAAACACAATTATTCTATATAGTAAAATATTACCAGCCGGTTATTGTCCCGCTTCAGGGCAATTGTCTCTCCTTATACAGTGAAAACACGAGTATCGATCACCAAGCTTAATTAAGGTGGATAGGCGATTTCAGACTTCATCAAATATCGTGATGGCCCAATCAGACAAGTACCTTTATTTTTCCTAAATTTATCTTGGACATCTCTGACATAGGTTTAGTAGAACTATTCTAGTATTGTATAGTATTTTGGTAAAATTGAATACCAAATTGTTACATGAGACCAAAAACATGCCGGTGATTATATGTATGTTTATACAAACATACATACAATAAGCACAAATTATACCATCTAAAATAGTTTATTTTTATTTTAAACCTATGGGAGAACCCGTTGGGTTTAATTAAAGTTTACCTCTTCTTAAACTATTAAATAGCCACTAGTTACTACTTAATAACTCTTAATTTAACCGCCCCCTAATACCAGCGATACAAAGAACTAAACATTGAGAATTTAGCGTCACTTTATATCGTCGGGGGATAAGGAAGATCTTAGTAGATTGGGCATACGTACCTCTGCTTAAGGCAGCTTAACTGAATCCCTTGGAACAGGGGA
The DNA here is from genome assembly GCA_932526535.1 of Caradrina clavipalpis. Classification (NCBI taxonomy): domain Eukaryota; kingdom Metazoa; phylum Arthropoda; class Insecta; order Lepidoptera; family Noctuidae; genus Caradrina; species Caradrina clavipalpis. Next base: position 13,599,837 of record OW052098.1, read on the forward strand.
GACGCATATCTGTCAGATAAAGGTGTAGGGGAATAGGGACCGTTTCTGCTTTGACTTAAACGTAGGTTATTCTTTTTGTAAGAATTCGGCTGGAAGATTTTAATTGGTTGCCGGTTAGTTATAGTGTTTCAATTTGAATTGTGTTTGGATCGTTTTTTGACACTAGTGACCCGTTCCGGCTTAACACGGGTACAAATTTTATATTTTCAAGTGGATTCTAAAAAAAATACTTTTATTAAAATCTTATCCTGACAATTTTAAACACAGCAAAAAAAATATCGACTCTTTCTAAAGTGATGGTATACATACGGCAATAGATTTTTTTATTATAGATGTTATGTTCTCGGGTAGACAATATAATAGCAAGTGTAATTAGGGAGGATAAAGCAAATTATTATATGCCATAATTACTGTTTTGCGTTCATTGTAAACATTCTGTGCCTTTGATAATTCATAATTTGTGAGCAAATATCTTAATTAGGATAATTAAGTACTTATTATCAAAATAATTGTATAAGCAAGTCAAGTTATGTGTACAATATTCAATATGTGTAAGTATAAAAAAAAAAATCTTTTCTTTTTTAATTTACGATGCCCCCACACTAGGAATTTCTCCGGTACCGTGGTTGTGTTTACAGACATTTATATAAATTCACACAGATACCCAGACCCAGAACAACTACCTGTAGACTACACAATTATTTGATAATATTTATTATCACGATATTGTGATCTTAATTATGATTTTATCTTGACGATATTTGAGGTACCTATTAAGGTATATATTGGCTCTTTCTGATATCTGTAACATACAAATTCACCCGTCAAAATCCTCATTTAAAATTTTACGATTTGACATACGAAACGAACATAAAAGTCGCTGGAAAACATTTCAGACACGATAATGGGAAATTACATGAGCTTTTGCAAATAAAATCGTAAAAGTTGATAGCTCGATACATTGAGGGAATCCTTGCTATATACAGGGCGTTGATTTGCAACCTCGTCAAATTCAAGGAGTTAACTATGCTAGTGATTCTTAACACGAATCAATAAAAAAATAAATTAGAGTTTTTTTTTGACGTGATTTTCAATTTCGAGCTAGCCATCTCGCCAGAGGGTTTAGGCGCTATGCACAAATTGATATAGCCGCGCGACAACTCTGTCTAGCGCATACGCAACTTGGCGATTCTAAATTTTGCAAGAGGAGTAGGTATTCTGGAATACTGTTATTTGATAGTTGCAACTAAAAAAACAAGTATTTATTAGATATTGGCCAGGTATCGTAATTATATTTGATTACTTCTATTTTTTTATGACAAGCTCCAAAATTTTACGAGGATGCAAATCAACGCCTTGTATATTTAGTAGATTTTTTCAATACAGTTGGGGCACACGTCACAAAAGCCTACTTACAAAGGCATGAGAACTTGAGCCGCCAGTTTTGGGGTGTTTGAAATTCGAAATTGTTATCATATGCTTCGCCCCTACCTCCGCGGTAAAGCCATGTATTTGCGGATTTGATATTTTTGCTTTTGTTTTATTTTGATGTCGTAAAGTGGGTGTTATGAGTCGTATTGCTCATAAATGGAACGATTCTCTTTTGTTATTGTGATTTTATTTTTGTTGCTTGTGTTTCCTTTGTATGGGTTGGTGTCAATTAATTAAATTAAGGGTTGATAAACACGTAATTGGTGCGGTGCGTTGCCGCCATTCAATTCGTCGCTGAGCGTTGCGTTGCGGCGCTCATGCGGGTTTTATGCTAACGTAGCGTAAGATTAATATTTTTTCTACGATCGTGAACGTTATTGGCCGTGTGTGACATCACAACGCCGAAATGCGCAACGCATAGTTTTGTACTGTGGTTGGGAGCATCGCTGAAATTAGCGGTGCGACACCGCTTTTAAATGTATAGGTATTTGACAATACAGATTCGCAAAAAGTTAATTTTCCATCGAAAACATTTTCTATTGACCTATAGTACCTATAGATATGGCAATAAGAGTATATAGTATATTTTTCTATCTAAACATAACCATTCAATCGCTTCGTACAATACCGTTGATAAATATCTTACCTAACAATCAGGAATACTTTGAAAAATATTTTCTAAAAGTTCCAACGTCAGGAAAATACGCCATTGTGCAACTTCAAACGGTCACGACCAAGGAGTTGTCATCACAGAATGGAATGTCCGCTTCCATAAAAGTTTCACGTAGGTACAAAATTACCTGCATCGTCCTTTGAACTCTTTGTCTAACCTTTTCCATCCAAACAATTGCACACAACGTCATGTCGTCGTTAAATACGGCGGAATATATAAAATATGGTATGACTGGTTCAACGAGGGACATTTTCAAAGACAATTTTCAATAATAATACTTAATGGCAGCCTATTATTGTCCTAGAATATGGCAAAGGCCTCTTTTCATGCAGAGACAGGACAATATTATGATATTTTGTAATAAAATCTATATTTATGTTATTATGTGGTGAAGTATGTTTGTAAGAGGTAATCTCTGAAACTACTAGCCTGATTGCCATGGCATGTGTCTCAAGGCTGTGCATTATGGTATTCTTGGCAACCTGGGGCAGGCTAAGTTGCAGGCTGATTTTGGTTAATCATAAAAGTATTAAATGATAACGAAAAGAAAACCTTCAGTAAACTTTCAGCTTTGGCCCATGTTAGCACACATCGATAAAGTGGATGAAATATAATGTTTCTTCGAATTGATTTACATATATAGTGATTTTATGCTATGTGTGTGTTTTGTGTAATTTTGATTTACCATAAAACATACACTGTGGCACTTTTCAATATTAGTATGAAAGCTTCGGATCTGTAATTAAAAAAAATACCAGTCTATTTTATTATTCCACTGCAGGGCAAAGACCTATACTCCTGCAGAGAAGGCACACCAAGATCACCATTCTTGCTCAAGGTGGATTGGCGATTTCAGACTTATATACATAAGGCATATAAAAAAATAATAACAAAAACAAAACAACTTAATATACTACAATCACTCAACATATACAGCTTGAACCAATTTCGGTGGGTTTTATCCAAACATATTCTCCAAAAAAGATAATATTAATAAAATTACGTGGTATTGTATTAAACTACAAACTTTACTCATTATTCGGAACAAAAATTGTACTGAATAATCCTTTATTACTACGTTCATCGTTTAACCAGTCGCCCTGTATACATGTGCAAATAGAAAGCTTTATACGAAATAAACAGGGGTCGATGCCCGCGGTACATCAAAAGGAGTTTATACGTCGCCACATAATATGTATGTATGTGTGTATGTGTGTTTGTCCGACCGCATGTACACTTTTTTAGACGCACAATTAGGCCTCTTCTGCTTTTGACATTGCCCCTACCATTAGTGTGACGGAGAATATTTTGGTAATTTATTTGCTGTATGTGGGCAGTGCAGGACCGGTTATTGTGGCTACCTTTAGGGGACGCATATGCTCAGCAGTGGATGTCGTTTGGCTAATATAATGATGATGATGTTCAAAACCATAATTATCTATCATCTCTCGAAAGTTCCCTTTGTACTTTTGGGTGCATAAAGTTTAAATAAATAAATAAATGAATTTCGTGTACCTAACCATATTATTTTGAGATTAGTTTTGCCCATGACTTCGTGGCAAATATTCATACAAATCAATTTTTGTGTGATAAAAAAACAATATAACTAACGTAACATCATAATATTAACATCAAAATCGGACCAGCAGTTCCAGAGATAATTTCTTAGAAACAAAAAAATAATTACTTCTGTATAATAAGACCGACATTTCCTTTTTTATCGTGTACTTTTTAAAAACCATATGGCCAAACGAATAGCAACTTTGTTTCTAACAATTTAAAGATATAAATAATATCGACTTTCGTTAAATTTATTTATTTATTTATTTAAACTTTATGCAACAATAAGTACAAAGGCGGACTTAATGCCTTAGGCATTCTCTACCAGTCAACCAAAGGTAATGAAGAGATAACACGGTAGGTGCAAATAAAAACAAAAGAACAAAATTGGATACTTTCAAAAACAAAATAAAAATTAACCCAATGCAATTATATAAATAACTTAATTCATACACAAGTACAACATATCTAAAATTATCCACACTAATACATAAATATATTTACTGTATAAAATGTTAAATGACAATTATTTCCTCATTTCCATCTCCTCACCAATAGTAGTGGTAACTCAGTTTGATGCTCGGCAAGGGAGGCTTCTTGTGAGGGCGCCCAACTTTACGGATTACTCCAGTATGTATGTGGAAGGTAACCTTATTGCCCTCCCATCTTTGTGGCTTTATTAAAAAAAAGTAAGAGGTAACGGTCCTCTTTAACTTGTGACAAGTAAAATTGACTACATCTTTGGTTGTAAGCTCGAATTTAAAGGGTCATTCGATCCCTGTGTCCATCAAAATAAATATGAACGTGAAATAAATGATTCATCATTTATTTCACGCGCTTGTATTCCTCGAAGGTTAGGTAGAGGTGTACACCCACAGTTCACCGGTATGTTTAGGTCCCATGTAATAGGGGGCGAGCCTATTTCCATCAACAACAAATCCTCCACAAATCCTAACGCCGAGCTGCTACTGAGGACTTCATTGAGAAACCCAATAGAACCTTTTTTCGAGCTGGGAATCATACCTAGGACTTCAGGCGTACCATTCGCGCTTAGGACCACTAGGCTAACGAGGCATTTTTTTCAATTAGACCATAGAATAAATAAATAAGGACGATCAAAAATAAATGTATAAAAATTGTCAAACGACTGTGATTGGTTGACTGATTTGTGAATAACAAATGAAAACGCACTTACTACTCTGTTTACGTGAAGGATTTAAGAAAAAACAAAGGCTACATTAAAATAAAATTACAGTAATCGAATTTTAGGAAAGTTCGTCTTTGTAGAACATTGTCAAATCATACTCCCTTGTGGCAGTCTCATTTTAAACCTTAAGATACCATATTTCGCTCAGTTTTTTCCCTAATTTACCTTCCTATCTATTATGTATAGACCTCGGCTTTTTGTTTCGTAAAAATCTTTAAACGAAATATAGGAAAAAGGTAATTGTTTCAAGGGTTCTTTCGGGTTAGAATAATGCCGGGAGAGATGTCTGGAACAGATATTCATTGTGAACGTAGAAGAACGGGGTTACTGCCTGCGGGACGCCGGGTTTAATATAAGCGTTGTGATATAATGAAGTAGGTACTATTGGGTATAGACATATGGCAGAGTGTCAGCCAGGTTCCGAACGAAAAGATGCGAACACTGAAGTGTACCTATAGGTTAAACTAAACTGTCACATTTATGTTTTTGTTGGGATATATTTAGATACTAATACCCCGTGATTCTACGTTTTTATTTAACTGCTTCGCTTTCAGCGAAGCAGTTAAATAAAAACAGTTAAATTTCAGCTTTTAGCAGCGTGATGTTGAGACGCAATAATCTTTCTCGATAAAATCAGTATATAACGAGAAAATATAATTAGGTTGAAATGAGGTCAGTAGTTACTGAATAATCTCTTCTTTGGTAAATTGCCTTAATTCTTAATTCTTTGTAACTAGGGCCTAACTAAATTTAGAGTCCTTTGAACCTATCGTTAGTAAATAAGATAACTTAAAAATGCAGCTAATTTTATTACCGACAGCTACGCCCACATAAAAAGCAATTTTAAATACGAGAGAACAGACGATTAAATTGTAGAGTCGTTAACCTCGCCGGCAATGTTGCTAGATGAAATATTAAAATACGACCGCGCGCCTTGAAGTTACCTTCAGTAATTGACTTTTGGTATAAAATGTGTTTTCCAAATTCAAATCTCGTATGGTCTCAGTATCAGGACGTTTTTCATCTGTGGAAAGAAAATTTCTCGTTACGAAAATTGCTTTGAAAATAGAATTTTGTTGCGAAGTTATAAAATGTTGCCAACACAAAAAAGGTTCAATTTTAATAAGCAATTTTTACGATGATATTTTTACGACTGGAAACGGCAACATACGATATTAGGGTGTCGAGATTATTGAATTATATTTATTGCTTTGAAATGAAAGTAATAAAAATATTGTTAAGCATACCCGAATATTAAAAAAAATTATATATTACATTATTATTTAGTTAAAAAATGCATTTCAAATAAAAACTACAAAGTGAAAGTCAAAACATTTATTTCAATTAGACCATTTACAGGCACTTTTGAATTGTCAAGAAGTTACAGTTTAAAATTGAAGCTAGTTGCTCGTTCCAAAACGTAGGTCTCTATGGAGAAGAACGAGCAAGAAACTCCATGGACACTCTTTTCCTTCAATTTGGTTTTTACAAAGTCTTGGTTACAATATTCGTAGTCTTGGGGAGTTCCTTTTCTCTGAAGCTGACTGTACTACTCCAAATTATGTCTGTTTGTAGATTTATTTCATCGTGTGCCCGTCGCCTCTTAAATGTTAAATTAAAACATTTATTTTCATCGTACTAAAGAGGATTCTTAAATGTTAAGTAGGCAAACAATAAAGGCAGATCAAAAAGAAAAACCTACGTTTTAATATCCCAACACAAAGAGAGATTAGAGGGCTATGCTCGAGTATTTTCATTAAAATCGGGTCCCCCATACATTTTATAGAAACAACAAATAAGAGGCTTAAGTAAATATTTCGTTTTCTTTGCTTTGTAATGAATAATGTGACAATGCGATGTTGATTTAATGAGACTTTCGCTTTTGTTGGGCGGGCCTGTTGGTTTATAGTTTGCGGGTTTGGGAGTAAATGTAATTTTTTTGTTATCATGTTAAACGATAAAATACAACATTGAAATTGTTTCTATTTTTAATTACCAGATTAATATGATTTTTAGTCAAAAAATGGTGTTGAGACGTTTTTTTTTTTGTGTTTTTGTACTTCTTAGTTTATCTTACATTACAATGACATCCTGAAGAAACTAGCACTTCGTAAGTCTGAAATCGTCAATTCGCTTTGAACAAACGTGGTGAAAAAAGCTCATGCCAACTCTGCATGAGAAGAGGCCTTTGCCCTGCGATAGGATAATAATAGGCAAGTATAAAAATAACAAATAAAAACAGTATTTATGGTGACATTACAAACTTACACCTACTAAAATGCAGGCACTCATTCCTATACATTTTTTCTAAACGTTTAAAGGGAAATTAACCACTAAAGGCGCGCCGCGGTTTGAGAGCGTTATTAAAAATTCCCTTTAGAAAAATCGCACTTTCGCCTTTGTAGAGACGTTTATTCTAATGCTGGAATGTAACTTAACAATTAAATAAAAAATACGAGAATATTATAGACATTTGCGCTGTTGTAAAATGTTATGTTTGTCATTAGAGGCGTTTATGAATAAAAAATGGTTTTTCTTTTGTGTTCTAGATGGTTGTTCATGGTCTTGCATTGTTGCTTTGAAGATCGTGGTTGCTAATGAAAAAATGGGGATTCTGAATATACTATGTTTTTTTTTAATAAGGTTACAAAAGTTAATTGGTTGTTTATCTTTAAAATAGGGAATAATACTGTATCATAAAAAAAAAATACATATACGACTAGACCTTTTCAAAGTAAACAGATTATTTAAGATTTATTTTAATTATTAATTTAGTGTAAAATCTATAAGATTCTTCATAATGGCATCTCGAAGGTCAGTAAATGAGATTATCGGCTGAATTACCGGACTTTCCTGTGGTGCCCTTAAACATTGAAGTGTCCAGGTAGGTCTTACAACTAATAAACTAAGCGAATACACGCTAAATGCACCCCCTGTGGAGTACGGAACTTGACTTAAGACGTCCCTGGGGAAGGACAGCAAGGGGACAGGCTTTTTTTTTTTTTTTTTTTTTAAAGATGGTAAAATCATCAAATGACCCCCCCCGTCCTGGGCGGGGCGGGAGGGAGTGTCAGACTTTTACTGACTAAAAACCATCTATGTTCCTTCATGTGCCCTTTGCGTTCCGGGGGCGCGGTATCTCTTTCGAACAACCCGCAGCCCCGGCAGGCCTTGGCCCTTAGTGGCCCCTTCCTTGTGCTGACACCTCTTTGCGCGGAACATGAACGCGCCGTCGACACGGTCTGTCGTTAAATAACGTACGGACGGTGAGCTACCCATTGCTCACCGTCCACAGACCGTGCCTACGGTGTCCGCCTGCGGGAGGCGCAATGGTGCCGTTATTGGCAATCCATTGCGCCGGCGGACGCGGCGTCAGCGGCGGCGGCGGGTGCGGCCACGGCAACGGTGGCGGCGGCAGCGGCGGCGGCGGCGGCGGCGGTGCGGGGCCCTCCCCCGGATCTGGCGGGTACGGCGCAGGCCTTGCCCCCAGCCCGGTGATCGGCCGGCCTGTTAGCCCCCGCACATGCATCGCAGTGCGGCGGGGCATCACAAGCCGCGGCCTTGTGACCGGGCTGACCGCAGCGGAAACACAGGGCGCTGCGGTCCACCTCCGAGGCGCACCGACATGCCACGTGCTTCCCCACGTGGCAACGGTAGCACCTCAGGGGCCTGGGCTCGAGCAGGCGAACCCGCGCCGACACCCAGCCCACCAATAAGCGGCCCCCCCCAACAATGGCTTTAGCCGCCGTCACTGGGCAGCTGACCATAATGGTCTGCATGCCCGTGCGCTCTGGGCGGATGGTGCCTGCCCTGACCTCTTCGGCACGGCATCCACCCGCCCTGGTGACGGCGGCCACCACCTCCTCCGCGGAAACTGAGTCGTCCAGACCCATGATGCGCAGATCTGCGCATCTGGCGGGCCTGGACACCCGCACCTCGTCCGCGTTTAGGGACGCTCTAAGCTTCTCAGCTAGAGCGTCCGCGGACGGGCCGCTGGTGGCGCCGGGGATCTCCAGCATTCGGGCCCCAGTTGCGGTGACCCTTAGCTGGAGGCCGGTTATCCCTAGCTCGCCAAGGTTGATGGCCGCCTTGGCCCTGGTGAGCACCTGCGCATATGTCACGCCCCGCTTTTCCGCCTCCGGCTGTAGCGTGACCACTACAGCCGCGGATTTCGGGGCGCGAAGCCTGGCCGCGGCTTTGCGCTCACCACGTCGCCGCCGCTCCTCCGCCCGTCTGGTGGCCGCTCTGGCCGATCTGGCCGCCCTGCGCCCCCTCTCTCTTGCCCCGGCCACCTGCCATTCGGCTTCCGCGGCCGGAGGGTTGGAGCTAGGGGGCGGAGGGGGTGGAGGCGGCTGGGATGCCGCCTTGCCCCTCCTCGTGGGCGCATTTTGCGCCGGCACCGGCCTTGCCGGAGCCGGTTTCGCAGGGGTCGGCCCCGCCCTGCTGGGGGGCTGGCTACCCGGCCTCGGCGCAGACGCGGCGGCCGCATAAGAGGCCCGCCTGTCGCCCGCGGTCGTCCCGCTCGCCGCCAGTGGGGGACGCAACACGATGCCCTCCAGGACGGAAAACCGTGCCTGGAAGGCCGCCAGCTCCAGCTGAACCAGGTTCAGCACCTGGTCATCCACTGGCTCGACTGGCTCGGCTCTCCGGCTCCCCGCCTTGGGCGCCTGGCGGGAGCCGGTCCCGCGGAGCTCAGCCAGGTCCGCCTGGAGCCTCCTGTTCTCTGCCACCAGGAGCTCCATGGAGGCCGACAGGCGCGCCACCTCCGCCCGAAGCTGCGGGACCTCCCCCGCAAAACCGGCCTCCGCAGCCGCCGCAATGGTGGCCGAAGCCTCGTCCATTGCCCGAGACTTCGACCCCTTCATCTTTTTGCGGGCGACGCTCGCCACCGCATCCCGCACAACCTCCATGAACCTGGCCTTACGCTCCTCGGAGCCGCCAGGTTCACCTACCACCACGCGCGGTGTGTCCGGCTGGACCACACCGTCGCCGCCAGTCTCACTTAGGGAGGGGGAGGGGGACTGCCCTTCAGCGACAGACGTCGCCGGTCCCCTCCGGGCAGCAACCCTCCCTGGGCCTCGCTCCTGGACCCCACCGCGTCTGCTGGTGGGGATCTTTCGAGCCGAGGCCAGCTCTTCTTCGGAGGACACCCGATCCTCCGGTCTGGGCCGCTTCCTGAGAAGCTTTTCCAGCCCATCTAACTCATGGTGTGAGCCGAAAGGGCTCACAGTCACCATGCTGGATGCCGAGTCGGACTTCGACCCGGCATCCCCCTTCCCTCCTTCTGCATCGTTTTGTTTTATGTGTTCCATTTTTGATCCCACGAGTACTAAAGATATCCAACCATCCAACCAATAGCAAGTGGTTCGCACTAGCGACTGATGTCCCATAGGGACGCCCGTCAGCCATACATCCCGTCACGGTGCGCCGCCGCTTGGGATTCGGGGTGACTTTTTATAGAGGGTTTCTACCTCGCGGTCCGGGCGGTTAAGCCAAGACCCTCGGTGCCAATCGAAGCCGCGAGACATGACCACGACACTCCGATATGGGGTTACGATGTACGACGGTGACAGAGAGCCTCTCTGTCTGCTCGGTGGCAGGGTGAGTGCACGCCGAGCCCGTCCTCACTCCTCCGCTGCGCCCTCTGCTGATCAGAGGGACACGCGGAGAAACGCCCTTGGTCCGTCCTCGGACCCCACCCGTCAGAATATTGGCCACGAGCAGTGACATTCCCCAAAGAATAGGAATCTCTTCCCATTCCTCAGGGAAGACCACTACCCGCGCCCAGGGTGCACCGGCCAGCCGACTGCCGTTCCCTCAAGACGTGTCCGAAGGGACAAGCAGCCGACGGCACGCGTGGAGGTTTTCTGACCAGCACCCCAAGGGGACAGGCTGGATTGGATCATAATTATAGAATTATAGACGAAATGACTCGTACTGATGTATTAGCACGTTGTAATTTCTATGCAGCAGCGCTTACTATAGCCGTAAAAAACACTTAACAAAATATTACTTTTTATTTACCTAAATTTTTATGCTCATAATTTTCGTGTCCCTATATAATCAAAACATTTCAATTTTCAAACAAGATTTTTTTTTTATTTTTAATTTGCCTTTGTACTTCTTTTTCATTACTGGCAACTTTAGGGCTTGTGTCCAAATTCAGTTAGAGTTTTTGCCAGCCTACAAAGGCGAGAGGCATTCGCAAGAAAATTAAAACGAAGTTAAAAACTTTTTGATTATTTCGTGATTTCGCCTCACGATGGTGCCCTTAAGACGAACAAATTGATTATGCGAGGTCGGTCACCGGCTTTGAGAGGAAGTGGGTTAACATCTATGCTATAGGAGATACTTGCAAGATACCTGCCTATTCATAGATGACTTGATATTTGAGATGTGCAGTAAACCAGACGATCTACTCAAGAAATTAACCCAACCACGCGCAACAATTCTGGTTGGGACCAGGTTTTAATTTAATCTCAGTTAACTAAAGTTACTGTTCTCAGTTACAAAAAAAAAAAATCTTTCATCTTCAAGCACTTCAGAATCCTAATCTATACACGATAAAGTTTGTGAGGTTCTAGGGGTAATCTCTGGATCTATTGAACCGAATTTGAAAATTCTTTTATCCATAGAAAACCGCGTTATTTGTGAGTATTAGAGGCTATATAAGATCATGCTACGACACACGCGGAGGAGCAGTAGCCAAAAACGTAACATAAAGCTGGTGAAATAAGCCACGCGGACGAAGTCGTGGGCATTTTGAGTCAAATAAATAAATTAGCCACATTTAAAAAAAAAACTTTCAATAAAACTCATCCAAAGATGAGCTTCATTTAAATAGACTTTTCATTAAATTAGTGCGTGGCTCATACCAACAAAGAATTCAGAATAGAAGAAAATACAATAATACTAAAAGATCCTAATGTAGTCTTTGTGAAGAGAATAATAGCTTTCTTCTTTATTTAGTACCGAGAAAGCTATGTTAAGAAATACTAAAATCTGTGTTGGTACAAAGAATGTTTTTTTGTTGTCTCCCATTTTCAAGAAATTTTATTCGAATCGTTGCTTTATTTTGATCTGCTTTTTTCTTGTGAAATATATTATGTAGACGAATGAAAAGTTGTATTATTAGGTACCTACTCATTAAAGTGTTCTTCTTGGAAAAGTGTCTCGGGCATATCATCATCTGCTTAAGGTGAATGCTCCGACCAGCCCGCGAAATTTAAATTTTCTTACGTTTTTTGCAATTTGCAAGTCCCTATTAGGTTTATGATTAAAGTATGATTCGCGGACGTAAGAAGTATGTATTTTCAAAATTATAACCATTAAAATCAGTAAAATGACTCCATAAGTCAAGCTTCATGTAAAATGTCAAGATTTCATGAAATCTTGACAGCAGCATCAGCAGTATCTTGCAGCTTGCTTGATTGTCAATATAGACAGTTAGTTGAAAAAAAAAGCTGTCAGGCAGTTTTATGTAGGTCCCATTTATTAGAACGAAGGGACAGGGGGCTAATCAGGCACAAATTGTCAGGACTCAAAACTGCTACAGTAAAAAACCCATACTAAGCAATCATAGAACGTCCAAACTAATATTATAAACGCAAAAGTAACTCTGCCTGTTTGCTTGTCATGCTTTAACGACTGAATTACTAAACCGATTTTGATAAAATTTGGTATGGAATAAGAACCTCAAAAAAGGACATAAGTTACTTTTTAACCCGCGTCTTTGTCTACGCGGACAATGTCGCAGGCAAAAGATAGTGAAATGTACATACTTTCTTACTCCGGTAGAAATACCATTCGATGATAGGTATGTCTCCACAATACTTTCCTTCATATGAGACGCAAAACTACTTGTGGGGGGCCCATGGGACACATACAAAGTTATGTCGTATCTCGTATGGAATTTATTTCCCGTATGAAGACATAACTTGAGACGTATTCCAACTGAATAAGATCGATGATAGCACGACATGTTTTTTTATTAAGTAGATATTGAGCTTGGTTAAAAAATAAACTTTATTGCTACTTTACATAGAATCACATTCAAATATATTTTTTTAGGCCGTACTGTCCCACTGCTGGGCAAAGGCAAAGATTCAAATAGTCATTTAAAATCCTTGCCAGTGCATTCCCTTAGGTATTGGACGTATAAAAAAATTAGCCACACAAACATTCACATAAAAGAAGAGAAAATTGAAAAAAATAAACACTACACTGTTTATTATTAACTAGCGACCCGCCCCGGCTTCGCACGGGTGCAATGCTGATACTAAATACACTACAGAAAAACTGTGAACGTTGTAGACAAAAACATAGTAGCCCGCTCCGCCGCAAACGCTACGTCCCGCAATTTTTTAATCTGTAATATCTTCGAAAATATTCATTTAAATCATATGCTGTACAACGTTATATAGATCTATATTAAATCAACAATGTATTTAATGTATTTAAATGTTGTATTGGTTAAAATCGCTTCGAAAATTAGCCATTATTTATCGTAAAAAGTAAATGACAAGAAAATGTTATTGTGGGATCACGTGGTGAACGGGCCCTCCACCACGTGATACTAGGGACGTCATCACGAAAAGTTTTACTATGGGTTCACCGTGAACCCATAGTAAAACTTTTCGTGACTTTTCTTCCACCCCGTATTTTCTGAACAACACAAGTTAGAACAAAATAATAAAAGCAAACCATTTTCATTTTCAAAGTACCTTTTACATTTCACCATTTCAGCGATATAATAAACCAACATGTCCCCCATAGAGAGACCGTTCCCTTCACGTGAACAAAACAAGCTCCCCCACACATGTACTGGTCGTATTACAAACTAGTGCCAGTCGCCCCTGATGACATAGGTATAGGAAAAAAAACAAGTGCGAGTCGGACTCGCGCGCGAAAGGTTTCGTACCGTTATCATCACACTAATATTATAAAGGCGAAAGTTTGTTTGTTTGTCTCTTCTTCACGCTAAAACCGCTGGACGGATCTGGATGAAATTTGGCTCTGTGATAGATTGTAGTGGGGAATAACACATAGATTACTTTTTATACTGAAAAATGTCCCTGGGATAATTATATCTAATATGGCGCAGACGAAGTCGCGGCTAGAAGCTAGTTATCTATAAAATGGCAAAAAAAAACACGTTAGTTGTATGAAATAAAATAAAATAAATCCTTAAATATTTGTTTTATTTATTTTTACGTGAATATAACAAGAACATGATACAGTTCACTTAAATATAAAACAAAATATTTTATAAATATTTCAAGCGTCTACCTGTAGCTGTTATCAACATCGACAAAACCGAGAAAAATAATCACGTCTATTGTATGGGATCCCTCTTAAATTTTTATTTTATTCTGTTTTTTAGTATTTGTTATTATAGTGGCAACAGGAATACATACAACATAAACAACATATACATTTTAAATGTCTAACAATCACGGTTCGTGTTATACAACCTGGTGACAGACGGACAGACAGGGTGACGGAACCCTAAAAAGAAGTCAAAAACATTTTTTCATCCATTCGTATTGTGTGTCCCCTAAAAGAGCACTCTATTGAATGTACTGCACTCAATAGATAAGTATTTCATATCCTGGTTGAATGAGGATGGTATGCATCAGTAAAACTGAAAGTTAGGGTATGTACTGCGGAATGTGAAGCGGCTGTACGTGGTTTATGTGATCGGGTTAGGAATTTGTTACACCGTTTCGGTTCGGCGAACTTTTTGGTACAGTAGTGCGATTCTCTAAAATGCAAACTCGAAAACGAGTCTCACTAAAGTGATCGCGCTCACTTCGATAACGAACCAACTTGTCATTGGTTTAGTATTCGTTCGCCGTGGTGACGTCACCGGCGTGATCTTGTTTAACAGAATACCATTTTGTATTCTCACTGCGGATTCAGCTTTCGAAGTGAGGCTTAGAGAAACGCACTTTTTTTTTTTTTTTTCGAGATGGTAAAATCATCAAATGACCCCCCCCGTCCTGGGCGGGGCGGGAGGGAGTGTCAGACTTTTACTGACTAAAAACCATCTATGTTCCTTCATGTGCCCTTTGCATTCCGGGGGCGCGGTATCTCTTTCGAACATCCCGCAGCCCCGGCTAGAGAATCGCACTGCTGATATGCTTTGGCAAGAGAGTATGTTTTTATACGATAGCTCAAACAGGATTGCCATTTTGACAAATGTAAAATTATTTTGCGTTACGAGGCGAAAGGAGTATGTAAGGATCGTAGCAGGTGGCATTCCGTGGTTTCTGCCTACCCCCAAGGGTTTTCCCTTGGGAAAACGCGGCGTGAGTTTATGTATGTATATTTTTTGTACCTATTTATGAAGTTTTTTTTTATAACCTTTTCATTGCAATTTGCGGTGACTGCGATGCCAAAACAACATATTAATATTATTTTTTATTTTGCTTCTAGACATAGAAAGCGTCTTATTCTTTAACAATCCCAGTGATGGCGAGATGTGCTTGATGCGCTTTCTTCTTCTTCATCGTGTGGGCAGTAAGGTCTTACAACCCCATACAACCTCGTGTCAGAGTTTCTTAAATTTAACTTTCTTAACAGTAACTTCAGTGATGTCCAAGATAAACTTAGAAAGTACATATGAATTAGAAAAAGTCACATTGGTCCTTGCCTGTGTTAGGTTGCGAACCCACACTAGTGCAGTATAGAAACGATTGGGATAACACAGGATAAAAATAAAAATATCTGAATTAATGATGTTTTTAGGATATTATTGAATACGGACTTGTTATTTACACAAAAGATGTCTTACAATAAAGACAATTATTTCTTATTTCCTTAAACAATAATATTGTGTTAACAAAGCTTCATTAACAGCCGGTAATGACTATCGCTAATGATGTCTTCCTTTCGCGTTTTCCTTGTTTTTTCCAATAGATAGAATATATTTTAGCTTAATGTTCGCACGTTTCATTTAGTTGTTGGCATTGCGTATTTTACTAATAGTTACATAGTGCGATCATTAATCTATGTGTTATGGGTACATTGATCAAGTGTGATTGCAATTTTACCTTTGAATGAACGTCTCAGCGCATTGGGGATATGCCGCTTTAGCAGTGAGGACGAGATTCGCGTGCGCTTTTTTAGAAACATCATCCTGGGGTCCAGCCAGAGAAGAGTCGTTTAATAGGTACTTTGTTTCTGATGGGAAATCATCAAATGACTTCTCCCACCCTGGGCGGGGCGGGAGGGAGTATCAGACTTTTACTGACTAAAACCCATCCATGTTTCTACTTGTGCCCTTTGCGTTCCGGGATCGCAGGTATCTCTTTCGAACAACCCACAGCCCCGGTAGCCATCGGCCCTGACTGGTCCCTCCGAATTGGTGACATCTTTTTGAGGCGTGCGTGGAACACGAACGCACCGTCGGCGTCGCTTTTATGACATAAACGTGAGTCTTATATTTTTTTTATAAAGTTTGAGCCTGATTAAAAGACAACCAGCTAAAATAATTAAACGCTATACCTACATAAATTAAACATCGTTTCATCTTTCTCTGTATGCGAAGAGGCCTTTGCCCTGCAGGACAATAATCATTATAGGTATTAGCCAAACATCGTCCACCGCTGGTCATAAACCTCCCCTAAAAACAGGCCTCAATGACCGGTCCTGCGCTGCAATAATAGACTTGTATCATTATTATTTATTCATCAATTTATTCACAAAAACAGTACCCGATCCATTAAATCCATTGCCACAAGCATACGGTGTAAATGTGCCCCGTCTGTGCCGAGGTCAGTGGCGGTCGTTATTTATATTTCCCCGACCGTACCGCGGGTTATTTTATGTAGTCGACTATTTTATATCGACGATCGCAGGATTTAATATTAAACTGCTTTTCAACCGCTTTTCCGCGGCCAGACTTTATCGGTGCATATTGAACATACTTTCATGGTGAAGTACGGTATTGCTCTTTTGTTTTTATTAGGTACTGGTAAATATTACCGGTTTTTATTTATGCTTGCTACATTTGAGTGGTTGCTAGATACGTATTTGCAAGGTTTCTGGTATTGCAGATGTCTATATGTACCGGTGGCCACTTAGTATCTGGTAGGCCGTCGGTTTGTTTATCATCTAATGATATAAAAATGACATAATTATAGTATTAGTGTTTGATATGATGATTTAAACTCAATACAATTGTAAATAGAGGCAAGCTGCATTTTTTTCTTCGAGAGATCTAGGTACATGTTTCTGACTGGTTGTAAATAATTTGGAATAATAATGACACCAAAATGGTTTGTCAGTATTTTATATTATAAACACTATTTGAATACATTTTGTTTCTTTATTGTAAAAGTTCCAAAGCAGAAAAATAATTACTATTTAATTTAAGACAATCACAACTTAGAAAAAAAAAACACAAGTCCAATTCTGTTGCTAAGCAACATTTCGTCTGTCAAGTAAAACTTTCGCAGCTGCTAAGTTTGCGAAATCTTTTTCGCAGATTACTTTCATACGACTTCTTGAGATTGTAAGCCGTCATTTTTGTCTGTTTAGAGATTTTCCTTCCATTTTCAAAGTTTTCTTTCTTTCCTAGAGTTTCTAAATTCGTTTCTGATTGTGCCAGTATTTTTAAATCGTTTGCGAAAATTGACGTGTTTTATTAAAGATTTGTAGGCAAAAGGTTTTTGGCATTCTTTTTTCAAATTTGTGACGAAAAAATGTTGAAATAATGAGTTTCTATACAGTTATAGTTCGTGAAGCTGTTGAATGGAAGGATAAAAAAGGTATTTCATTTTATACAGGGTGGCAAAAATTCCGTACGTTTTGAGAGGTAGACATAACAATAACCGACTACAAATTTCATCGCTACGAGGACTGGAATTATGCACTGAAGCCATGGTAAAAGTTTTCATTACGATGTCCTTGCCACATGTGATAAGATTTTTGCTGAGGCTACATACTTGTAAACACTACCTAGTTGTAATGTATTTTGTCGTAGGCATTTAATGATGTGTATGATAAGAAAAGTGAGTGTACGATTAATGGTTTTTTGAAAAAAACCCCTTTCGTGAATTCGGTTGAACTGAGGTTGAAGGGAGTTGTCAATGCTGAATGAGAATGCTCACTTTTCTTAAATTCACTAAGGAAAATATTTACTGAATGTACTGTACAGTAAGTAACTTTAAAGAGATAAATAGAAAATGAATACTTTATCCCAGAAAAAACAAAAGCACAAACAATATTTATTCATTTAATTTAGACGCAAAACCAAGTACACAATAAACCCTCAAGTAATCCGTAGCAGGAGGAGGGTTACTCCCAGAATTTGTTAATAGCAACACTAACTCGAATAGTTCCTCCAGAATGTTCAATAACAACGTAAACATAAACATCTACTTACAGTTTTAATACTTACATATAAACTCGGGTAATGGTTGGAATTTTTAATATCAAGAGACCAGTGGCACAATATGACAATGCCTCGACATGTTAGGAATCCCCATTGTTGACGTTTGCAGACTGACAAATACCATATATTTTCGCTACACACAATCTACTTTAATCCTCGCAAAATAAGGTTCAATATCCCTTGCTGTAATTCGATGTAAGTTTTCGATTCACCGGTTTCGAAGTAGGGGTTCGGTAGAGTATTGTTCGTGTACAATCGCTTGCTTTTTAGGTATTGGTATTGATGCTCTCCAATTACTGGCATATCAACAATAGGCAAAGTTTTTTTTGTTAATAATGTTGGTGAAGTCGTCCCTACACACGAACAATATTATCGCTACGTAACGTACGTACGCCGGCTTGTATACCATACAATGACATAAAAGAAAAAAAAAGTAAAACAATTTCTATTTCGCCAGCCACATAAGCCCTGGCGATAATATCGCTTGTGTATGCCTTTATAGGAATGGGTAAGAAAACTTTAATAATTCCTTAATGATATACAAAAAAGGCCAGCAAATATCAAGTTGCCCTCATTAAAAGGCCTTCATTAATAAATCAAGAAAGCTATAAAGATTTATTATCTTAACAATATGTGCCTAATTTAAAAAAGTATAAGTAGATACTTCTGTACTTTAAATTCGGAATACACATGTTTACTTGTTGCTTTACTTAATTTTTTTATATGTTAAACCAAAACACTATGTGAAATAAATTGCTTGCAAAAACTTTTGAATTTCGAATAACAACAGTCCCTCATAAAACAGTCATAAAAAGGAATAATAAGAGGGAAACGTCCCGAGTGTTTAATTTAGTTAAACGCGTCCTAGAACTTTAAACTCAATACTGAAGTTTATTCGACGCAGTGGTCATAAGCGGGGACATACTGGTGAATTAATTCGTGAACTTTAGAATAATAATTCCAGCCTATCACTGTTCCAGTTCAGGGCAAAGGCCTCTTCTCATATAGAGAAGGCACGAGCAATAATCACCACATTGGCTCAAAGCGGATTGGCGGTTTCGATTTATATATACGTAAGTCTGAAATCGCCAAACCGCTTTGTCTGCTTTGTATGAGAAGCCTTTGCCATGCAGTGGGGCCTTTAATAGGCTGATAATATTATACATACTAACAACTACCTAAAACCCTAAATTATTTGGCGACTTTTCTACCCATTCTGCCATATTTGAATATATATATGATTTTTCCAAGCCCATACTACACAGAGTATGGGCTACTACAAAGTTTCACAAGTAATATACCTACAAGCCTGCAAAAATACCCAGTTAACATTTGTCTATAATCCTACTTTCTCTTGATATAGACGCTCACCAATCTAAAAGCACGTGTGTCCAAAAACCGGAGAGACAGACATCGCAATCGAATTGAAAAGCGTCTCCCGAATGCATCCATGCATCAAGCTCGTTATACAATCATTGAAGCACCTAAGCCTATTAGGTTCTATTCATACACATGTGTGAGCTATGCTTTATCCCTTATTGTGTAAGTTTAGAGCTGGAATTAAGCTGCGTACATACTGCGAGCGTTTGGTTGCGAGCTTTCGTTCAAGAGCACTATGTTTCGATGTTGCATCTAGTACAGCTCGTTAGAATTGCTCTGTTAATAGGATGCAAACAAAAATGAATGGGGGTTTTCACAACTATTGAGAATTTTCTAGTGGAAAAACTCAATAATGACGAGGGTGGCGCAGCGGCTAAGCGATTAGCTGTTTTGGTACGTGTCGCGGGTTTGATTCCCGTATGGCACAAATAATTGCATGGCCAACAGATGTTCCGATTCTGGCTGTGTGTATATATTTGTTTATATGTTTGTAAACACACTAAAAGTACAGGAGAAATTACTACTGTAGAGCAATGATAAAAATAAACACTGCCTGAGCAAGGAATCGAATCCAGGACGTTCAAAACTCACTCTTGCAACTACGAGATTAACGGGGCAGTCTAAAAAATAACCATTAAGTCCTTGTTCAAAAGGTGCCCTTGAATAATTAAAGTTCAAAGCACTATTACGTATACAACAGAGTAAGTCAAAGTCAATAGCAATCGTCAGTTAACAAATAGAGGCTAAGATTGCCACTGAAGCTAATTAATGCTTTGAAGAAGCAGATGGATTTTGTGGCGCCGAAAACTCATTTCACCGTCTGTTTTACTTCAACGGCGTGCATGCAAAAAAACCCAGTTATCATACTTCTATAATCCTGTTTCCTCTAATAATAATGATGCTCACCAATCTAAAAGCACGTGTGTCCGAAAACCGGAGAGACAGACATCGCAATCGAATTGAAAAGCGTCTCCCGAATGCATCCATGCATCAAGCTCGTTATACAATCATTGAAGCACCTAAGCCTATTAGGTTCTATTCATACACATGTGTGAGCTATGCTTTATCCCTTATTGTGTAAGTTTGGAGCTGGAATTAAGCTGCGTACACACCACGAGCGTTCGGTTGCGAGCTTTCGTTCGAGAGCACTATGTTTCGATGTTTCAAATAGTGCAGCTCGTTTGGATCTCTCTATTACTTGTATGCAAATAAAAATGATTGGGGATTTTCACAACCATTGAGAATTTTCTAGTGGAAAAACTCAATAATGGCGAGGGTGGCGCATTGGCTAAGCGATTAGCTGTACAGTTGTGGTACGTATCGCGGGTTTGATTCCCGCATGGCACAAATAATTGCATGGCCAAACGAAGTTCCTAGTCTTTTTTGTTTTTTTTTTAGAGATGGTAAAATCATCAAATGACCCCCCCCGTCCAGGGCGGGGCGGGAGGGAGTGTCAGACTTTTACTGACTAAAAACCATCTATGTTCCTTCATGTGCCCTTTGCGTTCCGGGGGCGCGGTTCCTAGTCTGGCTGTTTGTATATATTAGTTTATATGTTTGAACGTGAACGAGGCGAAAGTAGTATGTAAGGATCGTAGCAGGTGGCGTTCTGTGGTTTCTGCCTACCCCCATGGGAAAAAGGCGTGAATTTATGTATGTATGTATGTTTGTAAATACACTAAAAGTACAGAAGAAATTATTACTGTAGGGCAATGATAAAAATAAACACTGCCTGATCAAGAACTCGAATCCAGGACCTCCAAAACTCATGCAACTCACTCTTGCAACTACGAGACCAATGGGACAGTCTAAAAAATAACCATTAAGTCCTTGATCAAAAGGTGCCCTTGAATAATTAAAGTTCAAAGCACTATTACGTATACAACAGAGTAAGTCAAAGTCAATAGCAATCGTCAGTTAACAAATAGAGGCTAAGATTGCCACTGAAGCTAATTAATGCTTTGAAGAAGCAGATGGATTTTGTGGCGCCGAAAACTCATTTCAACGTCTGTTTTACATTTCTAATACGAATGAGCTCGAAGTAAGAAAGTGTAGAAGGTTAGTCAAGTTTAGTTTTGTTAAAATAACGCAACACAGACTCACAGACACGCTAGATGCAGGACACTTCTAATCGGTCCTTTTGGAAAGGTATTGGGGAAGCCTATGAACAGCAGTGGACGCCCTGCGGCTGATATGATGATGAATGCAGCATACGCCTAAAAAGCCATTGTAATGATCTTAAGTATAACTTTTGAAAGTATTGTTATTGCTGAATAGTAATGTATGACACTTTTGTCATACTGAATTATTGGAGGTTGAATTATTGGGTTAGATAGAAGTTGAGTAAACTTTTTAGTCATATGTTTGAATGTAGGTAAATGATATTTTAAATTTACATTCCTTCATATTTCTCGTGAAATAACGAAGTTTAGAACAGGTAACATTGAAATAAAAGTAGTGTCATAAGACTATATTTTGTCTATTGCTATAATAAATAGAGTTTAGTATCACACAATTGTGCAATTGGCTACGCGCTACTACAACTAGATTAGATCGGACAACTAGTTTTTTTTTCATGAAATCATGTTCAAAGTTGCCTAAAAAAGGGCACCATTTAAATACACTATTCACAATAATGTTACGATAAATGCGCCTTAAACAATTAATTACTTACTTTAATCATCATATTTATAACTAACATCAATAAATAATGACAAACAATTAAATCCTTGTGAATTCACTCAGAGGAAAAAAGAAAAAAAGCAAAAATAAACGAATTTAAAACATTACGGAAACGAAACGAATGAACAAAAACGACAAAAGACACGACTACACGACGAAATGTTTGGACTTTGTCTACACACACGTGTAAAACGCTTCACACACAGTAGCAGGTTGATCTTCTTTTGTTTGTCTTTACGTCTATTGTGTTTGATATCATAAATTGATCCAAGTCACCCCTCTCTATCGACCTCCTTAGTGGCACTAAAGCGAGAGCAATCTGCCCTGTAATTAATGAGCAGAAGGATAATTAAATCGGATTTGCAAGAACGAAAACACTGCGGTTGTTTTTTTTAAAGTCTAAGATAAGTTTCTTTGTAGTTTTCACTTTTTTAATTACAACGTTTGAGAGCAATTAAGGCTTCTTTAGTTTTATATTGCTTTATAATCAAATTCGCTTTAAATTAGTTTACTTGGAATTTTCATTACAACTTAATCCTCTGAGATTTATTTGGATTGAAATGTCTTGTTGTATTAATTCAATTTAAGAGGCGATGTTTAATTAAAACATTAATTTATTTATTGGATTTCGGCTTAGTTTGTTGGCGTTATTGGGATAGAAAACAGCAATACAAAGATAAATATTATCCTACAATACTCCTTTTCTTGGAGCTAAACTAGTAATTATACTATGAATATTTTTAATTTTAATTTTAAATTAATACTATGTTGCAGCCTTTTGTAACATCTTCTGCCAAACCCTTCTGCCAAATCCTTGCCTTCTTGCCTTCTTATCTTCTTCTTATGGTAGGCAAATACATTAATATGTATGTATGTACATATGTACGTATGTATATGTATATCATTGTGATATATATGTTCTATTTCTTTATACCTACTCATAATGTACGTTTTATATGACATTAAAAAAAAATGAAAGTATTTTTATTATTAACATTTACTGCAATACCTTTTTTCACCAGCACATTTATTTTACTTACGTGTCACGTACCTTTTCACATTCTCTCACCGACGGAGCGCAAAATAAACAAATATTTTCCCATCACAACAAAAATCCGACATAGTTGTACCGGAATATTTCACACAAATTAAAACCCCGAGTTTTTAAGTTAGTACGTGAAATACTGACCTATTTCGCTGACAGTACAATGCTTCCAGTAAAGTAAATTACTTTTCCTAGCGGTGGATAAGATTATTTTTTGTTCTCAATTTAATTCTCTGTGGATGACATTCAATATTTTTAATATCATTGTCTGCGACTATGAGGGATTATTCTTGAACAAAGTGGAATTAGATAGGAATTTTTGAATTAAAAGAACTTTGAGATAGACAGGAAAATTATAATTATTTTTGTATTTGGAATACAAAGAAAGTTCCCTTACATGTTTTGTAGGCGTGAAGACCATGCATCTGTTGTTGAATGAGCTACGGCGTAGTAATGTTTTGCTACGCCGTAGGCATGTGCGTAGCACGAGTAGTCCAACGCGTGGGCAGTGACATTCATTTTTAAGGTCTTATTGTTATCATGATCCATACATATTGACCGTGAAGTATCTATGTATGTTTGTAGTTTTCTTTTTTATAGATGGGAAATCATCCAATACCTTTCCCCGCCCTGGGCGGGACGGGAGGGAGTGTCAGATTTTTACTGACTAAAACCCATCTATGTTCCTTCATGTGCCCTTTGCGTTCCGGCGGCGCGGTATCTCTTTCGAACAACCCGCAGCCCCGGCAGGATGTTTGTAGTATGGGACAGATATTTGATTTTGATAACCGACAAATAATTTCATTCCTCAGAATTTCAGCCTAGAATCATGTACCATGGAATTCATGGTAAAAGCGACGATGTCCCTCAATTCCACTCGGTACTTTATATAAACAAAAATATTTTCTACGTCATACGTATAAATCAAGCTTTACTATCTATCAACTAAAGCTACGTACCTGATTAAGCTCTTTCACACATTTCAGCCAAAAATCCAAATCGAACCTTTACAAAACACAGCTTTGACTGTCTGCCTTTTTATCCCTGGCGTTACATCAGAAACCTTTTCCTAGTTTACACGATTTAGTCGCTTTTTCACATTGGATAGAACCGTCCGGCTTTGGCCAATTGAAAAAAGGGACAAGAACGGGTATAATGCCGGACAGACGGACGGAGTATACGATGTTAATCGGATCCAGTTAGGATAGTGTACACTTACGTAAACGGAGCGGTTCCGAGATACTTGCTTGTGACGTTGATTAGATCCGAATTCAATTTGGTTGGTAACGTTTTTATTTTAACTGAGTTTTAGTTTAAATGTTGATTATATATTTGGCATTACTAAATCTTACTATAATTGAATTAAAGTTTATAAATATAGTATAGCAGACTATGGGGAGTAATTTCCAAGCAAAAGAAAAAAAAATACCATGTTTCTGTTTGTTTTCCTTCCGCAGTGCTGTTTTGTAAAAATGTTCTTCGCTGAATTTACTTGAAGTGAACGTGAAGAGACCTGCCTAAATTTTGGGTCTAAAGCTAAATGTACGCACATTAAACTTTTGTCCCATGTTTCTATGGTTAAGAAAAGAGCCTTTGCAACCAGCAGCAGTGAGAGAATAGACTAGTTTTATTTATTTACTAGTTTTTTACCACAAGAAATTAGATGTTGGACGAGGCGAAAGTAGTATGTAAGGATCGTAGCAGGTGGCGTTCTGTGGTTTCTGCCTACCCCTATGGGAAAAAGGCGTGAGTTTATGTATGTATTTATAATATGAACTTTACCAGTCAAGTATAACGTAGCTTTTATATTAGCAAAATAGTTTTCAGATTTGGACTCATAGTTCTGGAGACCGGTGTGTTCAAAGCAAAAACAAACAATCAAAATTAGAATTTGTTACTCTCATTTTAAATTTACTTACCCCGCTTAACATACCAAAAGCTTTTTACATTATTCTACCATTTATTTTCATTCCATTTAAACATTGCAACACTAAAAGCATAGACAACAAAATACAAATGCAACTCGATTAGTGTTTCCATTAGTCGATTCTGTTTACTATTCGAATAGTAATTGTAGTGGCCGATGGGGAATCCAGAGTGGCTAATGTGTTACATGACCGACATAATAACGTTTACTAATTGTCACTGTACTGATGGGAACTGGTGTGGCTTAAGTAACAATGAGGCTAGTACGAGCTCGCATCGATTTGAGTCGATTTTCGATTAGGAATTACGATTATCCATATTGGGTTGCGTTTTGGCTTGATTTCATATGAGAAGAGTAATTAGTATAATTTATTGATATGAAACGAACTTACATTGTAATAAATTTACACAAACATTAGACTGCACAGAAGTAAAAGTCATCGGTTATTTCATGTTTTGTTTTTATTTTTTTAATGTATGGTACCGTTTATCGCCTCTCTTATAAAAATAAATATGTTTTTTCTCTGCTTCCAGTCAACGGCTCCACAAACTACTGTATAGAAACACATTATTTCAGTTATTTTTCTCGCAAATTGAAAAAAGAATACCAAACACCTTTTGATGTTAAATATTTAATAAAGTACAATATTCTCAAACGATTTATAAATTCTGGTACAGACGGAAACTAATTTAAAATAAATTTCCCATTTACATAAATGGAGATTATACCAACTAATACTATAAAACACACAAGTTTTAGTTATCTACATTTTACGCATAGTTTTGAAAGCAAGACGTCAAAGATAAGAATTCACTTCAAGTAAAGTTATTTCGCCACTTTGAGACGAGAACAAGTTTAAGTTTTAAGTATGTGTGTGCCAATTTAGGCTTAGGTCTAGTGTAAACATATTTACTGCATAACAACTTAATCTTTACGTAATCCTACTTAAGTAACCCTCTACTGCGGTTTACGTAAACAGTTTAGAGTTTTCTTGAAATAATGTTGTTGCTTAGGTAATTTTCTTAGAAGTTACCTAAGAGCGAAGGGGTATAAGTGGTTTAACTTAATTGGAACTATTGTATAAAGACGCTTTTAAATACTTACAACTTCGTTAAAAAAAAAATGTTACAATGGAGAACAAAATTAGGCCACCTAATAAACTACTAAATAAAATAATTCAGTACTGAATTTATGTTCCCTAACTAGATTTCCCCATATTCTCGAAATAGCAACTAAATCTAATAACAGTGAATATTCATAATTGCATTGTTCGAACGTAAAACAGTTACAAGTCCAGTTAGCACGCTGTGTTCTGTGAAAAACAGTTGACTTTGGTATTGTTTCCATAGAAGTATACCTATGAAGATGCATTAAAATACTTGTCAGAACGTTACATATCCGCCATTTTGAATATCAGTTATCAAAATCTTAATTTTTTTTTAATATCATTGTATGGGAAACAAGCCTACGGCCTACCTGACGTTAAGTGGCCTATACACATCTGCAATACCAGAGGCCTTGCAAATGCGTTACTATCCGAGAGAGACAAATCACAACTCATATCTTTCAAATCGGAACACAGCAACGCTGCTATGCGGCAGATATAAGTATTATGATATTCAATTGTTTATCAGGTATTCGTCTATATTGCGTATTTTGAGATTTAAAAGTATAGCTTTTTTGGTAGTTGGAGTTCGTACTTAGATACATGTCAATGGCTGTTGCAAAAATTCTAATAGAACGTTCGTTTATTTGAATACTTTTTGAAATTGGAAGCATTGTTCTATCATTCGTTTTTTAGTTTTAGTGCCTGGTTAGGGTTGGTGCACACAGCGTTTGTCAACTGAATTAGTAATGACAGCATGCTGTTATTAGTGCTCTGGAAAGAGATTAAACTGACCGACTAAACATATTATTATACATTTTAGTTTTTACATAAAAACAGTTTTTTTTAAACCAGAAACACTTCATCGTGACAGCATCAATAGAAAGACTCGTTTTTTTAGTTATTCGAAAAAAAAGGAATCGTAATTACGACAAATCATTAATCGATTCCATATCCGATACCGATTGAATCGATTAGATCTGTCCGTTAACTTATCCGAGACGCAACGTATCGGAAGACGCAGCATTGTACGCAAGCCGTACGTCAGGTTTGACGTTTATCCAATATAGTACGTGCTCCCGTTGGGTTGATCTAATCGTCTTGTGTCTGTTATGTCCTAGCCTTATTTATTCGTCAGCGGTATGAGTGTGTAATCACAATTCGTATACGTCAATACGGTATCACGAATCTATTCACTAAATGAAAAAGAATTAAATATTAAAGAGTTCATTTTGTAATGTCAAAATAACAGATTTTAACGAAATAAAAATGTGAACACGGTAATTACACGAATAAACATTTTTAATTATTTTTGTCACTCTGTTTGTTTTGGCTAATCTCCGAAACTGTTGGATCAATTTTGACGGGACTTTCATTTTCAGATTTTCACCGGCAGGTAGCTGAAGTTATAAGAAGTGACTAACATTTTCTTTTTAAAAAGAATGAGGGTTCCGAGCAAAACAACTAAAATCCTGAGATAACCAACATTCACGCGAATAAAGTCGCGGGTATAAGTTAGTAAATCCTATAAATATATTCATATATTGGCTTTAGGAATAGAGGATAAAGATAAACGGGTTGCATTTCTATGTTTGATTCCGTTTTCTCAGAATATTTGTAGTTTTGCAGCGGATTTTGAACAGCTCTGCTGGATGAAATATATTTATTTTGTATTTTAAAATATACACTGAATATTTTAAGATATTTGGTTCATAATTTGTTTCCATTTATTTTTGAGAATTTAAAATATATATACGTGCTCTGAATATAACTTAGATAAAGAAGGCATCTATGCAAACTTGCCGATGCGGTAATCTATCAACCATTTTTGATAGGAATAAAGTATTCTAAACTAAATACATTACGTGCAAAACGGGTATTACCAATTCAAAAATAGTTCTTAGTTTCCCGTCGTGCACAACCACCTGCACCATTCAAGATCTAAACGAAGGAAATATAAAGCTGTACAGGTTGAAAAATACTGGTCGGCAAAATTCAAAACTAGTCAATCGAGACGAAAAGAAGAAAAAAAAAAGTTTTTATTTTTGTGCCATTAGGTGGCAAACTAGTCCACTGCCCACCAGATGTGAAGTGGTCACTGCTACCTATGGATATCTGCAATACCAGAGGCCTAGCAAATGCGTTGCCATATCAAAGACAAAGTTGAAATGTCTCATGTGCCTGTAATTACATCGGTACCCATGAACACAGCAACGCTGTTTTGCGGTAGAAACAGGTATGGTGGTAGTACTTCCCCGGACGAGCCTCTACTAAACATTAACGTTACTTTTACTCGTACTAGATAGAGCCTCAGTAGGTACAATATTATTCTCATAAACTGCATCCAATGTACCAGGAGCGCATTTCCTCTAAGATGTTTATCACCACTCAGCGTCAATACAGCGCTTCATAAATCCATAGAAATGTCCGTACCAGTCTCTTCGGCAAATATTTGTAAAGCGTTACCAGTCGATTCCGTTGCCTGTCTGTGACGCGGGACTGTTTTATGGTATTCTCAAAAGAGAGTACGTCAGTAAATCAGGGGCAGATTTTTCCGGGTGACGTTCGTAAGATAACGGACACTGGGGTGGAAGTAGTGGGGTGTGTAGAGGTGTTAAGTGCATATTGAGTAGATGACAGCAGAAATGGGACCTTTGGTTAGTTATGTGTTTTTATAATAGTTTTGAAGGGCACGGATATGTCTGTGTTTTTACCCGACTGCGGCGAAACAAAACGGAGGGTTATGATTTTGACCGGTATATACATACGAATACGGCTATCGCCTGAAATACTAATATTATTTTATTTCATACTTTTTAGATTGAGATTTTGCAATAGTCAGGTTTTAGTTTTTAAATCGAATTTATATATTAAAAATAAGCTACGTAAATTTCGATATATTTCAATAGGCACCTACTATTTTACGATTGGCTAATTAGAGAATTTCGAAATCAAACCCTAAAATCGTTCAGGGTTTAGTTTGGGATTTTGGGCCCTAATTGGACTTCAGTGCCTACGTCTCGTTAATTTATTGCTTTATGGCCCTATTTGCGAAAATTGAAAGCCATTTGAAAGATCCTAGGTATTAATTAAAACGGATTTGGTAAAAGGCACAAATAAACTTTTATCTCATTAAAAAGTCCTTTTTACACAATTAATTTTAAAAAAAGAACATTTTTACGCAAACAGCTGCCTTCTTAACTCAATCCAAGTAAATATTTGAACTTTTTTTCGCCATGAAAATCCCCCTTTTGAATATTTGATCAGAAAACCTTTCTATAAAAGACGTGTCTAGTAAAATATCTTACTTTACTGTACTGCTTTAGGGGATCAACGCAGCGTCGGGATTATTTGGGTGCTTTTAATATTTACCTATTTTATGATAAAAACCTTGTGGGTATGTAATAAGATTTAAAATGTTTTGTCGGAAATATTCTTGCCATCCTTTTGTGTGTATTGTGGCTTTGTGATGTGATTATTATAGGTACATGTATTTGTAGTGTTATGTAGTCATATTTTTCCAGATTTTAAACGTAATTAGTGAAGTACAACTTAAAGACATGATTTTTAACAGGCAAAGGCAAATAAAAGTTAGTTTTTTTGGAAAATAAAGAGTTAAATTATAAATCCTTGTTACCTAAAAATTGTGTTCATTCTATGTATGCATCGACATTCATCATTTATCGTTCATTCATTCTTTTCATTCGATCAAACTCGTTCACAAAATGGAAAACGTATGGAGAGCTCTTGCTAAAGACGACTCATTCACAATCTTCCATTCACAAGCTAGATATATTGTATTCTCGATACCATATTCGTCTTTGCTCCTCGTATCATTCATTCGTTGCATCTGTGCGCGCACTACTCTGTACTCGTAACATCGATTATGTGTTCATTTATGATTC
This sequence comes from Caradrina clavipalpis, assembly GCA_932526535.1. Taxonomy (NCBI): domain Eukaryota; kingdom Metazoa; phylum Arthropoda; class Insecta; order Lepidoptera; family Noctuidae; genus Caradrina; species Caradrina clavipalpis. The sequence goes on from OW052098.1 coordinate 13,630,151, forward strand.
ATACATACAAATTACTCGTATATTTGTGCTTATCGACGGCTTTGAGGGGTGGAATGAAACATGAAAGGAGTTTTGGTGCGGTAATGAAATGGTAGGCAAATATTTACTTAATCACTGGCTTTTGCCCGCGATTTCGTCTGCGTGAATATCGGTTATTGCAAATTGAGTTGAATTCGCGAATTATAAAGTGGCTTATGTCGTATTTTGGGTTCCAGTTTAGTATGTCCACATTCTATCAAAATCGGTTTAGCTAGCTTAGCCGCTGTAAAGCTGTCCACCTACGTCAGACAATCGGTTACCGACCCGACCGATCCGTCGGGACCGATTTTTTTTATCATTGAGAATGGAACTTACGAATTCTAATAAACCAACACACACGTCCTACACAAAGTCGGTCCCACGAAACTATGCATAACGATACCAGAAGTATCAATTAATGTAAGGGACAAAACACGGTTTTTCAGGAGAGAAAAAAACGATTTTATTTTTTTAAATCTGGGTATAACTTTTTACTGTCTGCTCCAATTTTAATTGTGTCTAGAGCAAAGTTTCTTAGAATTTCCTCTTCTTTCATGCTCTAAACGAAAGATTTAGGAATACCCAGCGGATTAAAATATAGCATGTCCTTTACATTAAAAAAATATGTTTAGTTGTGCCTTACGTTACTAATATTTTATGTGTAAACCGTCAAGCATAGTGTAAGCAGCAAGAGAAATAGAAAATTATACGTAATCCTGATATATTGAACGGTCCGATAATCGATTCTAAAAAAAGTCGGTCGTGAACGAAGGCCCTTAACAAATAAACAAAACCACGAATCCCGTAATAAAGTACGGAAAATGTGTTTTTTAATCAATCCACTTCGCGACACAGACACCGAACACACAGCACAGCGTTGTTCCTAAAAACTCACAAAAAACTTAATTCTTATGTTCTTTTAACTTTGCTTTACTAAATATTTGAACAAAAACGTGCCACTCATTCATTCGCCGCCTCTGAACTCACACTACTCTGTACTGTTGCATCGATCGTAGTCGCATTGATGTTTCATGGACAATTTACACGTATGTTGGTGTTTGTGGCGATGTTGTCCGGCGATGTTGTTGCATGTACAGGGTACATGACAGCTTCGATAGAGTTGTGAAGGAAGAGGGGGGAAGAAGGGGTTGAGTTTAGTTTTGAAGTTTCCTTTGACTGAAATACTTAGGTTTTTTCTATAAGAATTTCTCAAGCTATCGGGAGGGCAATTCTACTAACTTTTATACAACGAAAATATGTGAATTTCATATTTACATTTTCATCTTGGTCTGGGATGGCAACGCATTTGCAAGGCCTCTGGTATTGCAGATGTCTATAGGTAGTGGTGACCACTTAACATGAGGTGGGCCTTGGCTTGTTGGCTATCCAATGACATAAAATAAAACTAACTTTTAGGAACGATTGCAATCTAGTTTCAATCTGTCACATGTCTTAAATTTGCTCAAAATTTTTGACATTGATTATCGCTGAGATAAGATTGCGATTAGATTTTGAACGGTTTTTGAAAGTAGAATTAATTGGTTTTTAGCTATATTCTGTTTCATAATAAAAATAAAAATTACAAAACGTGATAAAGTTGACACTCATCAACTGGAAAACTGAATTGTAACGGTTAATTTAACCGAAAAATTGCACCTCTCAGGCCCGGTTGCACCAATCAGGGTTATTTTACCCCAAGTTAGTTGCTAACGTAGGCCCAGTTTGTAATTTAACCTCGTGTTAGCAACAAACTCTCAGTTCACTTTTTGGTGTAAGTGGGCCTTAGGGTGCATGAGAAAATTTAATTTAAACGTGTAAAATGAAATAAATCTCGTCATTCGATGCATGGCGAGTTGCTTATTCGTAGGGGTAAAATGTAGGGTAATATTAAGTAGAGGGAGAACGTCGCCTCGAAAAAGGAATAATATGCGATCTTTTTGTCTTTGAAGTGAACTTTCTAGAATAGCACTTCCAGGGGGTCAACACGAAAGATCGGAGTTAATCTATATACATCAATCTAATACAATAAAACTGAAGTTTTTTATTTTATTTTTATTTATTTATTTATTGGTTTTATTTGTTTGTTTGTTTAAACGTGCTAATTTCTGAACCTACTAGTCCGATTGGACAAAAATATTTTGCATAGGTATGATAGCCAGATTGATGAGGCATATTAGAGTAGGTTATATAACACGACTCCCAGGAGCGGAGCAGTAACCAAGGATGAAACTTAATGCGGCTGAAAAAAAAACTACACGGACAAAGTTGCGGGCAAAAGCCAGTGTAAAATAAATTCGATTGATTTTTTGCCAGAAAATACCCGTATTGCCTTACTCTACTAACTTCTCCTGTACCGTAGGTGCGTTTATAAACATAAACACAAACAAATTTTAATTTAAGATTGAGATTAGTGTTAATACGGTTGATAATAATTTTGCTTATTATGTAAAACTACTATAGAAAACTCGTATTTTGCTATTCAAAAACCGACTCAAATCTCATAACTTTACACTAACAAGCTCGTGCCCCTACAATACTAAGACTGCCATCGCATAATCAATAAGGTATTTTCATATACAGCATTCCCCCATAACTTACACTGCAGAGCAAAATAAGCGGATCTAAGTTCCTCTCAAGTTAGATGTTTGACCACGAATCTACGATGCAAGTTGCGTTCCTAGCGCACTTTATGACTGGGCTGTAGCATTAAGTTGGGGGCGAAGTTCGATAAATTAGACCAAGTTCGATGCATTGCTTCTCATGCGCGCGTGGCTCTGACTTTTGAAGATAAATACGAGAGGTTGGATTGTGGGTTTTGGTTTTACTGTGTTCTAGTTTACTGGGTACTTACTAGTTTCTGCCCGTGTCTTGCCACGCGGACGAGAAGATAAGATAAGACATTATATAACTGAAGTATGTTTTTGTTTGTTCTTTTATTTGAATGCGATAATTTCCAGTCGCTAATGGGAAGCTACGTTATACACCAGTGCTATAGCCTATATTTTACTAGGAACATTAATATGCAGGTAAATAAAGCTAGTCTATATCTGTACTCATATGCCAATATTATAAAGAGGAAATATTCATTATTTGTTTGTTTGTACCGAATAAGCGCCGAAACTACTGGACCGATTTTAACCATTTGTCACCAATAGATAGCTACATTATTACTGAGTACCATAGGCTGTATAACATCACGCTACGACACACGGGAGCGGCGCATTAACCAAAGACGTCACTAACGCGGGTGGAATAAGCGACGCGAAGAAAGTCACGAGCAGTTTGCTAGTCTTATATAAATGTATTTTTTTGGAAAACCTGTTGCTTACAACTAACTTTTTGCAAATGCATATCTTGTCTCATTACGATTGACTGATGTTTAAATAAACGACTTATACGTATATGTTGCATCTGAATATATGGTATATTTACTCATCAAAAGCTTCAAGTAAATATCAACCTTAGTACATACCAAGTTATTAACCAATAATCCCCAGTCTAAACGAACCACTAAAGTTCAAACAATATTGCCTAATTTCCAAGCTCCTAAATTTTAACTCTAAACAGTCTCCAATGCACTTCGATATTGCAGATTGTGGAGCTATAAAGTAGTAGAAACATTTGGCTACAATTGGCAGAAGAAGCAGACGGGTTTGTTTGGAAATGCGCCAGACCAGCAGACCGTCAGGCCGTCAGACTAGAACAGTACTTTGTTACTAATTGCATGCTTCTGCGTTAATTTATTTTTAATTGTCAATACTGGGGTTTTTTTTTTATGCCACTGAATGGCAATGAAGAAGCCGACGGCTTAAGTGTTATGTGGTGACCGCTGCTTATAGACATATGCAATACCTTGAGAGCTGAGCCTGCAGAGGCCTTGCAAATACATTGCCATCCTTTTTTTTTTTTTTTTTTTAGAGATTGTAAAATCATCAAATGACCCCCCCCCCAGGGCGGGGCGGGAGGAATGTCAGACTTTTACTGACTAAAAACCATCTATGTTCCTTCATGTGCCCTTTGCGTTCCGGAGGCGCGGTATCTCTTTCGAACAACCCGCAGCCCTGGCAGGCATTTGGCCCTTAGTGGCCCCTTCCAGTGGCTGACACCTCTGTGCGCGGAACATGGACGCGCCGTCGACACGGTCCGTCGTTAGTTAATAACGTACAGACGGTGAGCTACCCATTGCTCACCGCCCGCAGACCGTGTCTACGGTATCCGCCTGCGGGTACATTGCCATCCTAGAGACAAAGTTGAAATGTCTAATGTGCTTGTAAATACACCGTACCCATACCCTTCAAACTGGAACACAGCAACTCTGCTTAGAATCCTACACTGACCTTATTGGTGAGGTTCTTCAGGGTATTAAAGTCACCGACATTTCTCGCAGAATTAGTACGCTAAAGTGGAAGTGAGACGGTGGAGCAGACACGTGTGGGAGTGGAGGCCACGTTTAAGCAAACGCAGTGTGGGACGCCCTGCTGCACGGTGGACCGAGGATTTAGAGAAGGTGGCGGGCAGCGGTTAAAATGCGGGCTGCCCAAGACCGAGATGGTTGGCGCTCTTTTAGAGAGGCCTACGTACAGCAGTGGACGGTTTTATGCTGTTATGATGACGATAATGGCATTCCCAATTCGAAAATCCTCTCAAATAATAAAATTTACGTAAGCAAAATCGTGCTAGACCTACAAATACACATGCCGAACGTAAAATGGTACGTCCAGCGTTCGGGGCTGTCAGTCGATATCGCTGCGCCCGCAGGCGTCTAATTTGCGGGTCGAGTCAGATGCCCGCACCCTGTAGCCTGGGGCTGTATACACACACCCTGTAGCAATTGTAACTATATATTGATACTGCTTTAATGTAATGATGGACATGAGGATGATTCAGGCGGACGTTGTGTTAATTGGCTCTTGATTAAGGCTTTTAGTACCTACTGGGGTTAAACTAACAGATAGGCGGATTCAACGTAACGCGGCTATATTACATCTGGTTACTTGAAGGAAGAAGTATCAACATAATTATATCTTACTTACTATCATAAATGCAAAAGTTTGGATAGATGATCTGTATGAAAATTGGCACATCACAGCAATCTGGAATAGCATTAACTTTGACGCGGGCGAAGTTGCGGGCGAAAGCTAGTATATTAAATATTGTAAGGGTATAGTCGTGATGGCCCTATGGTTAACGCCATCGCTTCTCATACACGATTGTTTGTAACTGGGCACGTGCAAGTACCAATGTGACTTTAATTATATGTATACCTATTTTTCAAGTTTATCTTATACATTACAGGCATCGTCATGGACATCTATGACATACCATCAAGCCTGTATATCCCGAAGGGCTAGGCAGAGGCGTACCAATGTACACCCACAGTTCGCCGGTATGTTTAGGTCCCCTGTAATAGGGGCGAGCCCATTGCGATTTACCGGGCACAAATCCTAATTCTAATCTAGGCGTGCTCAGACTAGGCTAACGAGGCAGTGCATCTATGACATGTTAATTAACATAAGGCTGAAATCACAAATTCGACTTGAGAAAGCGTAGTTGTCAATGCTCGTGCCTTCTTTATATAACACGAAGCCTTTGCCTTGCAAGGGGACAATAAAAGGCTGAAAATATTAGTACTATTTTTGTAAGGAGGTTTCCCAAATCCTTTATATACTAAATCGGGTATAAACACGCTGTAAAAGCTTGTATCTGTTCGAATACACCCTGTGTATGGTTGTATTTCGGCTGGGCGTTCGCCAAATTGGGATTTTCGTAGGCCAGACTACTAGACACTTGGATTATTACTTTTTTTTTATCAGTTAAAATCAGCTGTCATAATAAAATAATCAGTATGTTGTGTTCCTACTTAGCTAAAATCAAACTAGTTAGTACTGTGATAAGTTGTCAAAGGAAATAACGTGGCTAGTAGTATTTATTGGACTGGAATTAATATTGGTTAAGTCCAATTATCAAAGGATTCTTCTTACCTATTATATATCAGCAATATAATGCAACATTATTTGGGGACACTTCTTTAAAAAATGCGTTAAAAATAAATTTAAAGGTTTTTAAATTTTACTTACTAGGACAGCACTGGTTAGAAATAAATTGTGTGAAAAAGTTAGTGGTGTTACAAATGAGAAAATCAAATATTGTTTGTCATACTGGTTTAATAATCTGGTACGACTACGAGTCGGCAATGGACCTACCCCACGTTTCTCCTCACGACAAATTCATATGACAAATTGTCAAGCGCATCGTGATACTGATTGGTTATTGATAAATTAGTCAACCAATCACAGCAGCTTACGCAATTGACAGTTTATCACATTAATATTGCGTTGATTGTCGTTTGAAAACCGGTAGCTAATGTGCCAGTTTGCCGCCATCTATTTCTAAAAGTAACATGAAGTTCAAATGAAAAAAGAAAAGAAAAAAAATGTCCAGTAGTCTAGAATTCTGTTAAGTTACAGTCGGGACTGCGATTGAGAAGATTTGAGCCGGTCTAGATTTTGAATGGGTCCCTATTGTTACATATTAGAATTCTAGGCTTGTTATTTTCCTTTACGTCACAAATTTGGTTAAAAAATATAGTTAATTAAATGAGTAGTACGTGTTTTCTCGGCACATGTTTTTAGTCAGTTATACCTGTAACTATTTTAGAATCTAGGCATTAGTCATGCTGCGGGTTGTTCGAAAGAGATACCGCGCCCCCGGAACGCAAAGGGCACATGAAGGAACATTGATGGGTTTTAGTCAGTTAAAGTCTGACACTAAGGGCGGGGGAACTTATTTGATGATTTCCCATCTATAAAAAAAAGGCATTAGTCATACTAATGTCGTGATGACTCAGTGGTAAAGGCGCCCGCCCCTCATGTTCGAGGCTGTGGATTCACAACCGGGCACGGGCAAGTACCAATGTTACTTTTTCTATTTCATAATGTACTTTCTAAGTTTATCTTGGATGTCAATAGCATTGGTGAAAGAAAACATTGTGAGGAAACTTGGACTTTTGTTAATGTAAGGCTGAAATTGTCAATACGCCTTTAGCAAGCGTGGTAATCAATGCTTGTGCCTTCTCTGTTGGTGAAGAGACATTTGCCCTGTAGTGGGACAATAAAAGGCTGTATTATTTATTTATTCATACTCAATCCATAGGATCTACAGCTTCATCACAATCATCGCTCTCGCAAAACCAATCAAAGTACTACACAATAAACCATTCCCCATTAGTCCTCTTCTAACAATGGTGATCATACGACCAGTGCACGTATAATTTCCAAGAGATTAGATTTACGCGGCGGTGCCAGACACATAAAACATTATTCGACGTGTTTTGGCTGGCAAGCCCGCGGCAGCACTACGCTACACAGATTTGCGTATTAGTTAATATACCTCCGCCTTTATTTATTGTTTGCTGATGTTATTGTTTTAGTTTTTGAAAGGAAATTTATGGATTCGGTATGATTGGTAGTAAGAGAAAGCTATGTGGAAAAATATTTGATAGATTGTTAATATATAAAATTGGTTTAATGATAATTATTGTTGGTTATGGCGGCCAGCGTAAATGGAGACTAGCCACTTGGCTAGTCTCCATTATGCACTATAATATCGAATGCATACTTATGCATTCGATATTATAGTGCATAAGTGTGAACGCTTATACAGGTGTACTCTTTCTACTCTCATTCATTCATTAAGTCCACTGGGACGGCAATCCGACATAACCGGGGAGATTATAGAGACTCGGGAGTGTCACACTACCAATTTAAATACCGGGCTGCTATTGAGAAATTCTTAATATTTTACCTGACTTAGGAATTAAATCCTGCTCAGCAGTCTTTAAATACACGAGATAGGGTCTCTCTTAACCCTTAGTGACGATTACATTAGTAGTATTTTTATAGGATTTTTTTTTTTCACCATGCAAAGGAACTGAAATCCTTAGCCCCGTCTGCAGTTATTATCATAATACGCATTCCCCGTACTCGTGTACGAGTGTATAATTAAGATTAGCTGTAATAAACACGAACATGAGTGTGTCGTGTTGTGTCGCCTGTATATATTACCTCCCGTGGGAGGGATAGCGGAGGGCTAGAGGACTCTTGAGGATGGCCCATTGAGGTTCTGGTACAGAGCATTGACCTTGCACGAGGAGTAGGTACCTACTAGGAGTGTAGAAGTCCCCAGGATATTTTTTGTGCTCTAAAATTGCGTTTGGTGTACGCACGACGGCAGGACAACAATCAACAACAATTACATATCTGTGGCGGTAAATAGATCTCTGGGTGAAGGACCTCGACCAGAGAAGTACTACCACCAACCACCATACCTATTTCTGCCGCAAAGCAGCGTTGCTGTGGTTTTGTTTGAGGGGTATGGGTGCCAGTGTAATTACAGGCACATGAGACATTTCAACTTTGTCTCTGGGATGGCAACGCATTTACAAGGCCTCTTGTAATGCAGATGTCTATAGACAACGGTGACCACTTAACATCAGGTAGACCGTCGGCTTATTAACAATCTAATGAGATAAAGCAATACGGCAACGCTGCATTCTGGCAGAAATGGGTATGGTGATACTGCTTCCCCGTACGAGCTCATTTAGAGCGAATCTCACCAAACTTGTCTTACTAGTATTGTCCAGAGAATAAAATTGTTCCCTCACAGATTTTTATACGTAAAATCCGTCAAACGTTTATGCGTAAATTAAGACTTATACTAGGTATAAAAATTTGGTGAAATTTGGCCTTAAACATACTATAAAAAAATCGAACCCTTTATCATAATACATCTATCTACTTTCGTTAACAAGAAAAATGTTTTTCGTAAACCGTATTACTTTATGACCTCAGCCTTATTTTGTCATTACGATCTTTTTAGGGACCTTTCCCTTCGAATAACCGGTAAATTGGGTGTGTTACGGTATCTAATATGAGTTACGTATTTATACGATGGATACGCATATGTGATTTTTATATTGAAGATCATTTATTGGCGCGGTGACATGGAAAAATGATTTTCTTTTACTGAGTGATAGGATTTTGGTGTCTGTTTAGTGGTTGTTATAGGTGAAAATTGTGTAAATAATGCTCACTTTTTTACCAATTTCAAAATAAAAAAAAAACTCGCCGAGTGCGAGTATAACTCGTACATGAAGGATTCCGATCCACAGAACAATATTAAGATCGGAACAAATACCCCCGGAGACCCCCTATACGGGTCATAGTGATATTCACACACTCTGTAAAAAGCAAGTGTGTTCCAATTACAGTTCATAAGATACAGCTCTGTGACAGAGGGATATATAGATAAACGAACTGATAAGCAAGAACAAGCCTACCGTAAAGCTACGGAACATTACAATACTTAAAGCTGATAAAATAATAATACCAGCCTATTATTGTCTCACTGTAGAGCAAAGACCTCTTCTCATACAGAAAAGGCTATAATCACCAAACTCTCAAGACTGGTTTTAGATTTCAGACTTATGTATCGAACCCACAACCAACAATTTTTGTATCGCATGAGAGGCGTGCTTACAACTTTCCGATAAAACTGATTATTTGTATTTAAAAAAAAATACCATCACGCCTATATTCCCCGAAGGGTTATGCATAGGTGTAACAATGTACACCGCCAGTTCGCCGGTATATTTAGGTCCTATGTAATAGGGGGCGAGCCTATTGCCATTAACCGGGCACAAATCCAAACTCCGAGCTGCTACTGAGAATTTCATAAAAAAACCCAATAACACTTTTTGCTCGACCTGGGAATCGAACCCAGGACCTCAAGCGTAGCAGTCGTGCTAAGGACCACTAGGCTAACGAGGCAGTTAAAAAAAGAATACAAGTAACCAGTCACATCAACTAAGGTGTCCTTTTTCTATATTTTTCTTAAACCAACAAAAAAATAAGACAGCCTAAATAATCCCAAAACAAACCGTCGTTCATTATGACGGCTAAGTGTGCATCCGGATAGCATTAACTTAAGTTAAGTCAAGGAAAACAAATGTCAGTGGCGAGGCGTAAGTTGTAATTGCCTCCGAGGACGCAGACGGGCCTTAATTAAAATATTACTTGGGAGACAAAGAGGAATGCCGAAAAGATTAGCGGTTTGTTCGGGGGAACTCGGAGTATGGATGGGGAATTTGGCAGTGTTATGCGCTAGCGAGAAAGGTGTGGTTTATTTTTTTTATTATGGCACTCCAACGACTTATTCTTTAATACATGTTTTGGGGTCCTGTAACAATTGAACTTAAAATCTAGTGAATATGTCATTTACAGGTGCGCACAGCGCTTACATTTACTTACTTACTTACTTACTAAATTTAGCTTTAGTTAATTACTCATGGAAAATAAGCAGTTTATGTTATCGGGTTCGAGTAGGCCAGGAATGAGCGCGTTGATGTTAAAGTATTTACTACGAGTCGATTTTCATGTTGGGAATACGACTTTCATAAAGCGTCGCTTGAATTCCCAACTCGGGCAAAGTATTATAGGGTTTTTCTGTTAGGAATTTCTCAGTAGCAGCTCAGAATTATTTGGAAGTTGGTGGAGTGACACCTCCGTGTCTCGGAAAGTACGTAAAGCCATTGGTCCTGCACCTGACTTCTCCTCGTTTGCAACCTGATCCTGATCCTGCCTTGAACCTGATTTCTTCCTGGTCCCATCGAATTGCTATCCCATCAAACTATGAGAGTTAGGGAACTGAAATCTGTGTTTGCGCACTATAATCTAAGTCTCAATTGGAATTGGTCGCAGTGAGCCGAAATTCAGTCAAAAAAAAAAAACTGTTATTATCTTACCGCTATTTTCGGTCACAATTTTGTTAAATGTTAAAAGCACAAATACGGTCACATAAGCGGGAGTACCAATCTCATCTGTCAGACCAGGAAAAATGTTTGCACAGAAACAACTTTACGCAATTCTCGGCTTCACTTGTCGGTAACGTGTTTTCATTTTATCTTTCTCACCGCATTGCGCTAGCTTTGACGTATTTTATTAAATATCTGGTTATTTTCTGCTACTTCCTGCCCTGGCCTATATTTCTGACTACCTATTATCCGCGACTTCGTATCTGTAGTCTTTGGAAAGTTTGTTCGAAAGAGTTACCGTGACACTGGAACACAAAGGGCATTAGGAGGAATACTTATGAGCAGATAGCAGACGTTATAAGAACTAAGTTAGGCTATTATTACTTTGTTTTAGTAAAAGAATTAGGTGTCTTTCCAAAAAGTTCAACTCCGGTATAACCGACATTTACGCAAATTATTTTGTAGGTATAAGCTAGTCTACCAGGCCCAGGTTGACTTGACGACGCGTTGTGTTCCACGCGGCCAGTACCTGCCAAGTTTGCGGAGTTTGTTCGAAAGAGTTACCGCGAACCTGGAACGCAAAGGGGTCGGTAAGGGGTAAGAGACTGACATCACTCCCTTCCGCTCCGCCTAAAAGAAGAAGTAATTTGATGACTTCCCGTCCTTAAAAAACTACGATGGGACCTAAACATACCGCCGAACTGTGGGTGTATATAGGTACATCTCTGCCTAACCCTTCGAGGAATACAGGCGTGATGGTATGTTATGTAGTGTACAATAAAATTCGAGGTTTTTATTTATGCCAATAAACATGAACATTTTGCAGTTTGCAATTTACTTCTTATTTATTTCTTTAACAACCAAATTAAAGTGTTCTTAAAGAAAATGCATTAAGCTATTTATAAAGCTTCGAATGAAGTCGTAATTTGAATGTCCAAGTTAGCCATACTTAAATTGAAAACTGCCGAGAATTGGCGGAATCATATGTGCTCTAAATTATATAGATTTTAAATATACGTGTAAAGTGTGCTGTTAAAAGGTTTTTAAAGGACAATGCCCGGAATGGCCCTTTGCAACAAAATGTATTGGAATACACGATAATTAACTGTCTATTTTATTATATTAAATGCAAATACTTTTGTAACATGGACTAGCTATATGCAAAAATGAACAATAAAAAGTATTTTACGCGACTAATAACATTAATCGCCGCCATCTTCACAAAACGTCATGTCGTGTCGATAAAGAATAGGGATGGCCAATTGATTGTAATCGATCGACTGAATTTTTAATTTCCTAAAAGTATAATTTAAATCGATTTGAAATCGATTCGAATCGTAAGCCTTGTATCGACTTACAAAAAAATCGTGGTCTAAAAGATCGATTTTATTTTTCAAGTGTACATTTATAATTATATATTTACTGCCTCGTTGGCCTAGTGGTCCTGAGCGCGACTGCTACGCTAGAGGTCCCGGGTTCGATTCCCCGGGTCGAGCAAAAAGTTATTGGGGTTTTTACACACATATACATACATTTATAATGTAAATATTATCCAATTTTTGAAAAAAACAAGAAAGATAATAAATGATCTCTTATCAGTAAAATCAGATTTGTTTCGATAAAAAAAAAATTGATCTATTTGACCTGAAAAATTAATTCTTCGATTAATTGATCTCAGATGGTCATCCCTAGTCACTTGTCACTGTCAGTTTACTGATGAACTGATGATTACAATAGCGTCGCTTGCTGTTTGTAATTTTATTGTTTGTATCGGTGTGTTTTGGTGACTTTTGGGACTATTATTGCATGTGTATTAGTGTACAACAATGGACTGCACCTCTTTTGGTAATTATATTTCGACTTTGTCTGCATACGAGTATTTTGGGTTCCTTCGTGTTTATTATTCTGTTTGCGTTCTTCTCGGCTGGTTAACAGTCACACGTTTGCGCTGTTCAAGCATGCGCCGTTTCTATTTTTACTATTTTTTCTCATTCCTAAACGAATTTTAAGAATACAGGTAATAGATTCTATGCATTTAAACATTGAACTTACATACACTTAGGCTTTAGAAAAAAACTGCATAGGTACCTACCCAATTATCTAGGGAGGTGCTTAAAATAGCTAAATACATTATGATATTGCTTTTCAGTTTCTTAAAAATCACTAAGCTATGAAAAACTATACCTAATATTCGTTGTAATGGTTCGATTATAACCTCAAAATCTGATTCTTTTTTTGGAATATATCTATTCTGCAGCTAGTCCGCTATAAAAATAAGATCATTATAGTTGTTTACTAATGATCGGCAACACAAAATATAATTTTCCGATGCTCTTGGTTCCAGGGCGAACAATGTATGGGCGCAGAGCAATCTCCTTTTTGGGTAGTAGTTTTGGCGACCCGCCCCGGTGTCGGCGTCACACGGATGCAGTTTAAGTAGGTTACATATTGCACCTTGACAAAAATATAGCATCGAAGTATTCGACATTTGACGAGAAATTCCAAAAAAAGAAAAAAATGATTAATTCAATGATATTGTATTTTCAGTTATAATCAGTTATAATACAAGGCCCATTGACAGATTCTCCATTCAAAACTGTCATGTCAGTCTTGATTCACGTATTTGTACTTGTGAAATTCGCCCATAACCAATGAAAAGGAGGTTATAGTTCTTAAACTATGTCATAAACAAAAAAATAAAAATATTGTATCAAAGTCACAACCTCTTTGCACATTTTCAATATAGCCAACATAAAGCAAGGTGCACACTAACTTACTAAATGTACATTGTTCCACGCCGCCCCTTGTATTGAATAACTGCACGTAAAGGCACTTGGCCCCCATAAATTCACACTTGGCGATATAATTCACGTCAACCTTACTGATTTACAAAGCTCTATTTTAGTTTTTTGTTCGGCTGCAAGGTGCTGTTTTCTTTTGTTTTTCTTGTTTATAAACTGTTGAAGGAAGAGGGAGTTTGTGTTCACTGAAAAAGGGTTGATTCAACTAAGCTGTGACATTGGTTTAGTGGATTATTGGTTTTATAAAATTACGAAAAAATTATCCGATGGTGTTTGTTGTTTGGTTGTTAGAGGGTTGTGGTAATAGAATAGATTGGACTATTCTTTATTTATAGGGGAGGCCTATGTCCAGCAGTGGAAGTCCTGCGGCTGATATAATATGCTGGTATATATTCTTTATTACAGATTGAGTAGATCACACATTTCTCGAACGACAAATTAATGTTGCTGTGATTTGACTGAATTAAAGTAAGCCTAGTAAGAAAATTTGGACGAACTCATGAGCAAAAGTTAGTATTAGAAAACATTTTTTATTTATTTAAATTTACTTAAAAAGAATAACCCTACTTATCTACCCTGACCTTAAAAGTGAGGTTCTTCAGAAAGGTCGGGTGCGCAGTACTTGTAACCGGCGTGCTTGTATGACCATGGACGAGGCGAAAGGAGTATGTAAGGGTCGTAGCTGCAGGTGGCCTTCTGTGGTGTCTGCCTACCCCCCCGGGAAAAAGGCGTAGGTAAGTATAAGTATGTATGTTATGTAAGTTCAAAAGAAGAAAGAAGAGTAAAAATAATGATCACATAAACATCAAACATGACTTTCGTCTCGAAAAATCCATTCACAATTCCAAACGATAAAAACGCCACTGCAAACCCATTTGTTATTCCTTATACCACCAACAAATACAACAAGGAATATAAAAACGAAGTAGGTACGTATAGAAAGGAGGCCATATGTGTCGCACTCGCAATCCAAAGAGCATTTTATTCCAATAGATATCTCGAAGACGGTCGACGATCGCGGGCGAATAGAAATTGTAGATTTTCGCTCTTATGGGCGCCAATCGGTGTATTAGATATATAAGGTCGTTTGTGAGTTGTGATCTGTTATTTGTCGTAAGAAAAAGTGTATATGAAAAAAACGTGTCTTTTTCTGATTTTTGGGCGACATTTTTTTTGGGTCTGTCCTGGAATTGATTCTTGGGCACTGTGAACTGCGGTGTGGGATAATTTTTTAAACTTATTATCAATAGGAAGGGTTGTGGTTTTTTGCTCAACATTATCTCAACGTTGCCCCTCACTAAGAATTTCTCCTGTATCGTGGGTGCGTTTATAAAGTTACTAGCTGACCCAGCAAACGTTGTTTTGCCATATATATATTTTTTTTAGGGAGATGAAAAATAGATGTGCATATCGAGTAGGTCTGAGAATCGGCCACGATTCTCAGACCTACTCGATATGCACAAAAAATTTCATCAAAATCGGTCAAGCCGTTTCGGAGGAGTATGGCAACGAGAATTTTATATATTAGATAAACTCATATACATAAATAGCCGGTCCCGGAAAAACTATATGATGATGATAATAACAGTATTCCAGAATACTCCTCTTGCAAAATTCAGAATCGCCCAGTTGCGTATGCGGTAGGCAGAGTTGTCGCGCAGCTATATCAATGTGTACATAGCGCCTAAACCCTCTGGCGAGATGGCTAGCTCGAAATTGAAAATTATTAAAAAAAATATATATATTTAAAAACCAATTTATTTTATTATTGATTCGTGTTAAGAATCACCACCATAGTTGATTCCTTGAATTTGACGAGGATGTAAATCAACGCCTTGAATAATACTGCAAGGAAGTTTTTAGAATCTTCTGATAGAGGATAGCACTTGTGGTATAAAATCTTCTCTAAAGATTATAATATTATTGTCATCCCTAACTCCACATTACATTACAAACTATTCGATTTGCAGAACAAAATAATGTTTCGTGTTCCGGAAACATTTATATTTTTTTGAACATTTCAATGCTATTCCCATAACCACAGGCGTCGCGTTGTGAACATGGAACACAAACAAAATCAAATTTTATTTATCAATTGTATTTAATGTTCTTGTGTGAATTTTTGGTGTATTTGATATAAATACACATACAATCACGCCTGTATTCCCCGAAAGGTTAGGCAGAGGTGTACCAATGTACACCCACAGTTCGCCGGTATATTTAGGTCCCATGTAATAGGGGGCGAGCCTATTGCCATTAACCGGGCACAAATTCAAACTCCGAGCTGCTACTGCGAATTTCATAGAAAAATTCAGTAACACTTTTTGCTCGGTCTGGGAATCATCAAACAAGAAGGGAACTGGGAAACTTTAAACAAGAAGGTTTGTAATACGACCAGAGATAATCACACTATTTATTTACGTCAACATTGACATTTAAAAAACAAATGGTCGTATTTAAGTTACCAGAATTGTTTTTTTATTAGAAGAAAAGATTTAATTTCACAAAATTCGTAGACTTTATTTAACACGTGCAATATATGCGTAACTAAGTACATTTTTAAATGAATGGTTTTTTAAAATGTATAAGTATTGTAAGCCCAATGGCTGGGTAAGAAGGACTATACAAATGATGAGGTTGAGTACTTCAGGATCAAGCGGGTCTTTTGATACCCCGGATAAGGTTAATCAGAAGGCTTCTGATAAACAGAACGAAAGTAAAGAGATTCCTATTGAAGGGTTTGCGTCTAACGAGCAAGACATCTTTACACGTGCGCCGACCCCGAGCACCTTTGCGCATACGGAGTCTCCAAGCACCCTTGCTGATAGAGCCTCAACCAGCTATGAATCTGCGCAAGCAGAACCCCAACCAATGCACCCAACCTATGCACCACAAAGTAAGTATATTCTATACTAATATTATAAAGAGGTAAGATTTGTTTGCTAGTTTGTAACGAATGGGCTCCGAAACTACTGGACCGATTTTAACTATTTTTTCACCAATAGATAGCTACATTATTCCCGAATAACATAGGCTATATAACATCAGGCTACGACCCACGAGAGCGAAGCATTAAACAAAGACGTTACTTATGGCGGGTGAAATAAGCAACGCGGAGGAAGTCGCGGGCAGTTCGCTTGCACTGAATAAGACCTGCCCCCCTAGCCAAGTCACAAATGATAATCGTAAACGCTCGGTAGGTACCAATAGATTTTCAACTTTATACCTTAGAGCCTTAAGTTGAAAATCTATTAAATATATCTAAGCGTTAGCGACTGGAAAGAACGAAAACGCTAAGCAATCTTCACTAGATCTTCAACTTTAAACCAAACACATAAAGTTGAAGATCTATTAAAGCCTACTCAGCGTTTGCGTTTATCGTTTGTTACATGGCTGGAATTTTCATGCCAATTACAAAAATTATGAAATATTAGCCTAAGTTTGTCCCATTGGTTAAGGCCTCTTCTCATACAGAGAAGATATGACATTCGTCATCACGTTTGCTCAATAGTGCGCAAGACAAAGAAATATTAAAATAATACTGGTTTAAAAGAGAGAGAAGAGCTTTTCGATCCGGTTTTATTTTTTTAACAGTCTTCAAAAAGGGGAGAGGTTATCGATTCGGATGTTTTTTTATTATTTTTTTCACACATATACCGTCACGCCTGGTATTCCCCCAAAGGGTTACGCAGAGGTGTATCAACGTACACAGTTCACCGGTATGTTTAGGTCTCATGTAATAGGCGGCGAGCCTATTGCCATTAACCGGGCACAAATCCTAACTCCGAGCCGCTACTGAGCTCCTGATGCTACTTTATGTTTGTTACCTCAGAATTCCATCATTTATCAAGTGATTTCTAAAATTATTTTTGTTATATTGCAGTGGAAACGCCTGCCAGTACCCAACACATAATGGTTAATAATGAAATTAACAAGGAACAGAAAAGGACTGAGAGGGAAATAGTGGAATGCTTGAGGTCTTATTTCAATGACCAAATAGCATTCTATAGGACAATGGCAAATAACAACAAAGCTGCAATGAAGCGAATGAAAAAACTCAGAAAAGAATGGACCAACATTGTTAAATAAATTATGGTTTTAAATCTCTCATCAAGTGTTTTATTCTGGCCAACAGCATTGTACATATGCAGCTGTAATCTATATTTATATAATCAAACTGAAGAGATCTTTTGTGGTTTGAAAAAACATTTTCTTATTTTGCCAGATTCATGTGAAATGAAGAATGTTACTAGGTATGCCAAATCGCTTGAAATGTTGTCTCAATAAAGCCTGTACACTGGAAAGCCTGTATACAAATACAGTAGTTTTTGTTGTAGTCAAAAATACCTAGTAATTTTGATTTTATAGGCATTCAAAGTTTCGAAAAATCGAGTCCCGCTAAGTCACGTGACCGCTTGTGACGTCATACTACAACGCGCCGTGCGGGCCAGCCGGCGGACTGAGTGAGCCAGACTGAGCGTGTGACGCCATTGCACATCACACCGTCTCCAACAGCCCGCGTCGTACGGTTTCAACTTGTTTTACTTCTAAATCGGAAACTAATTGACTATATGACGTACTTCTTTTACTAGTATGTTTTATTTTTGACAGAGAATATGGAGTGCGACAGTCACCGTCATCGTGCCCTGTTGGGCTTGGGGTACGATAGATATTCATGCTTCTCGTGCCTCGGAAAGCACGTAAAGCCGTTGGACCTGCGCCTGATCTTTCTCCGGTCGTGATGAATTGCCGTCTCATCGGACTATGTGAATTAGGGAAGAGGGAGTGCACCTGTGTTTGCACACGCACTATAATATCCCCTGCGCACTTGGCTAATGTGCATTAAGATTAGCTGCCGTGGCCAGAATCGGTCTGGAGAGTTAAATTTACTGTACCATTTACACCAGCAGTTCTTCCATAAATATCTACCTCTATGCGTCTTTCCTTCTATGGTATAAAACAAAGAGATTATACAGTTCAAACAAGTTTTTTTTGTCAATGGTCCATTATTGATAATCGCTTCTACTCCGTGGTTTGTACTCTGTGGTCCATGCTAATACGTTAGTATATATTAATCTATGGTCCATGCTGTCAATTGTCATGTAAAAAACAGGTTGTCAATCGTATTTTTTAGAAATAGTCGAAGAATTTAACAGCCGAATCAAATATCTAATATTTTAAAACTACAAACTGCTTACACATGAAGTATTTAAAAATATCTTTAGTTAAATTTAAGTTATTATGATTGCGCTTCTAAAGACAAATCAATGGGTAACAAAAACTGCTCAAATTGTGAGATTGAGCCTGTCTAATGGCATGGCTGGATCGACTGAGTTCATTGACCGCAATGCTCAAGCTGGAACGAAGACAGTTGAAGAAGTTCAATTTGCTGCACCAAAATGTAATATGTATAAGACATTATTCTATTAAATACAAAACAAATATGAGATTGTTGCGACTATGTACGGTCAGCGACAAAAGTCGATGTAGAATGTATGCTCGATCATACTACTATTCTGTTCGTGCTGAAACTATAGATTTTCAGTTTTTTTAAGTCTTTATGTGACGCCACAAGTCGCGATACCTCATTTGTCAAAATATGATAAGTAGTTTAGAAGTTATGAGGGAACAGGTGGACATAAATACTTACTCAACATCATAACCCACTTTTTTTCTTCGTTATAGTCTGTTAAAGTCAAAGCCAAGTCATCATCATCATCATCATCATCTTCCTACCCTTATCCCATTTTACTTGGGGTCGGCGCAACATGTTTTCTTCTTCCATGCCAACCTGTCAACCGTCATACTATCACTGACTCCCTTCTCTTTCATATCATTCTTCACACAATCCATCCATCTTTTCAGTCAAAGCCAAATCATTTATTTCAATTATACTATTAAAAGGTACTTTTGAACGTCAGTAATTACAAGGGAAAAGAAAATTGAATCTAGTTGCCCATTCAAAAAAGTAGTTTTGTATGGAGAAGAATGGGCAAGAAACTCCATACATACTCTTTAAAATTGTAAAATTCGTTGGTTGACAACTTTTTGAAGTAAAACTTCTTTACGCTCGCTTGACTGGGGGAGTAGCTGGTAAACGCGTGACGAGAGCGTTACGAAAAGTGTGATCGGGCGAGGCGAACGGCAGGTGAGAGGGAGATATAAGTTAGTGGAGAGTTACGTTTCGTAAATTACTGTAGGGGCAATAGAGAGAGGAGAGCGCGCACATTTTCTTTCTCTCTTCCTCTCATAGCCAGTTACTAGATGGAGCTAAAGAAGTTTTACGTCAGTCGTGTGGTCTGAAGTACACAATATTTTTTTTGCAGCTTTTCGTCCTTTCAATAATTCGTCTTTTTACGACTATGTGCGTATTTTGAGTAACCAAAAGGTGACAGAGAAGCCAGGAGGCCTCGATAGGGAAGTAGTCAACCAAGTGAGAAACTATATGACTGACCAGATAAGATACTACAAGAAAATGGCGAAAATCAACAACTCTGCAATGAAGCGAATTGAGAGACTCAAAAAGAAATGGGAAAAGCATTGTGATAAAGATTATGAATAAATAAATTGTGATGGTAAATTGTGGTATTTCAATTTTCCCATGATGTGTATTATACTTTATTATTTTTACTCAATATATATTGGGAATAGCTAGAGGTCTTGGGTTCGATTCCCAGGTCGAGTAAAGTGTTCTAATTCGGTTTTTCTATAAAATTATCAGTAGTAGGATTTGTGACAATAGGCTCGCCCCCTATTACATGGCACTTAAAACATACTGGCGAGCTGTGGGTACATTAGACACCTCTGCTCTAACCCTTCTGGGAATACAGGCCGGTGCCTGCCGGGGCTGCGGGTTGTTCGAAAGAGATACCGCGCCCCCGCAACGCAAAGGGCACAAGAAGGAACATGGATGATCAGTAAAAGTTTGTCCCGCCCAGGGCAAGAGATGTACTGTGGCTGAGGTTACATCAGCCTCCCCCTTGAATTTGAACCCTCTCCATGTTCTGATGGTGACCATAGCTATGGGCCCAGTGAAGGAAAAATCCCACATGCCCTGGTTTTATATACCCGATAAAAAGGCTCACTTAAATAGGTGTACTAGAATCTAATGGCAAAAAGGGAACTCAACATTTGTAGTTTGCAATACCGGGGAAATTAGACTATACAATCTTGATATTTTTTATACATATTTTTTTTTGTCTGTATTTTTAACTAATTCATGGAAAATTTATTAAATTGATTGTGTAGTACTTTTCATACTTATTCATTATTTACTAGATTATGCCACCGACTTCGTTTGCATGATCGTCAGTTAAGTGACGATTGACTTTTGACGGTGATTTATCTTTTAATAGCAATAAGCTCGCCCCCTATTACATGGGACCTAAATATACCGGCGCACTGTGGGTGTTCATTGGTACACCTCTGCCTAACCCTTCGGGGAATACAGGCGTGATGGTATATTATCTTTTAATATATTTTTCTAAAATAGAAGTACAGTAGAGTCCGTTTATAATGACATCGAAAGGAATTGACAAACATGTCATAATAAGCAGACGTCATACAAAGCGTTATGTGAAATGAAAAATCTTTTTTATGTAAATATGTATGTACTTGAGTTTTTTAATACAGAAACATAGTACTTGCATATGTATACATACATATTAAATCAAAATCAAAATTGCACGTAATCAGCAGATTATTATAATAACACATACAAGTGTATTTTTGTTTTTGTGTTTTTTTGTCTGCTTTTTTTTCATTTTATTGTAAAAACAGTCTCTAATACTATTGTGTATATCATGCCGGTCATTATAACCAGACATAATTTATTAAAAATGGGTCATAATAAGCGGCATGTCACTGTAAGGGAAGTCATTATATCCGACTTTTTTGTAAAGAATTTTATATGAAAACCAAACTTCGTAGTGCAATTACGTTATAATAACCGGTTGGTCAATATAGGCGGAGTCATAATAAACGGATTCTACTGTACCTTATTTTACTTTTTATAACATCAGCTACTTGCCAGTGAAAATAAAATTAAGAAGTAACAATTATTTAATAATAAATAAACTAAAAGTATCTAAATGTCTCAACAGCGACTGTAAATCAAATTTTGATTAGACACTATTGCCATACGAAAGTCACAAATCACAATATTTTTACCTTTTAAAATTCAGGTTCTGACAGACTTATATATTATAGTTTGACAGATAGTACATAGCATTTCCATGGTACTACGCATTTATCAGCAAATCATGACTAACTTTTTTTCTCACTGACATATGAACATAAAAGACATAAAAGTTGCTCCAAATACCAAAATGTGAATCCAAGAGATATTTCTACAATAGCCTGATACTTATTTTAATAATGAAGTAGGTAACTAAATCTCAAATAAATTCATTCCCAACAACGGAATGGCAATCATTAAATCCTTGGTTGGTTCAAACTTTGCCTTAAACATTGTTCGTAGATATGCACCACGTAAGTGAACTAGTCTTTAGATTGTTTATATTTAGTAAAAGTTGTGCATTCAATGTTGTGTGTTGAAGGATGCCCGAACTTATATCGTGTACTGCCGAACTGTATGGCGTTCATTTTTAAAGTATAACACTTAAGAGCCCGCCCCCAAATTCCAAATTTGCACTACTTGTGTATAAATACATGTAGATGCGCTAGTCCAAGCTTAGCTTTTAGTGCCATACCAGGCACGTTGACATGGCTTCCACAGCCATTTGACCGACAGTTCTCTGAAAACTGTCCAGTTTTTTTGTATATTGGTAGACTGATGAGCTTTGTCGTGCCATACTACTAATACGTACGTTATAATCGGCCGTACAATAGCTGTTTACATCCGCAGTGTGTTTTTGGGGTTTATACCCCAGTTACTACCCATCATCCATTTAGTAATATCAATTGCCATTTTGGCTTTTTTTAACACATTGCCTATGTGACGGTTCCAGATCAGTTTTTGCTCGATTGTTGCGGCCAAATATTTAATCTCTGTGGAGAAAACGATTGTCCCCTTCCCATTTTATACCATCTTTTGGGTAACCCCACTCCATCGTCGACTTTGTCTCACCTCTGACCTAGACTAGTCAAGAGTTTAACAATGCCGAATAAATAAAATCTGTTTGTTCTATTAATTTCATTTCATACAGCTACATATTTTGTACCTTTTCATTCCTTTGCAGACAGAAGCGGTGGAGCCGGGTCAATTAGCAAAGCTGGTGGTGCTTTCTCAAAAAGGCAAAAAGCTCAGGAAAACCAATACTTCCGTAAACAAGAACAAGACCTTCTAAAGAAATTAAGAGACGAAATAATGTATCACGAAGATCAGGTCGCGAGACATCAGACAGAAATAACGAAAATGAAGCAAAAGGCAAAGGATATGAAAGACAAATTGGAAAAATAATCATCATTTTTGTGATTTAAGTAGTTCCGTCCTCGCACTTTAAAATTTCTTTTAAAAAAATGCAGATGTTAGTAGCGTCGCCCGAATAGTAGCGGATTATTTATTAAATGTTGAGTCGCTCAATCTAACTGTTCTAAAAACTAAGAAATTTATTAAAAAATATAAAGCAATCATGATTAATTGTTAATTGCTTGATCAACAACTACTTATTGCCTGTCTGTAATTTACTTATGTTCTAAAAACAATGTCAAGAATT
Source organism: Caradrina clavipalpis (assembly GCA_932526535.1). NCBI lineage: Eukaryota > Metazoa > Arthropoda > Insecta > Lepidoptera > Noctuidae > Caradrina > Caradrina clavipalpis. Next base: position 13,653,457 of record OW052098.1, read on the forward strand.
GAAGTGCCAATAACGGTACCTTAAGGGCCATACCTCACCGAGATGCCATGGCGACGTGGCCAGCGACGTTGCCAACTAGTTCATACTGAGATGTATGACGGCTAATTCACTTGGCGACCGACTGGCGATGTTGCCATCCTACGTCAACGCATGGCAACGTCGCTGGCCACGTCGCCATGGCATCTCGGTGAGGTATGGCCCTAAGGCGCTATAATTTGCGAGTAACATATTTACCACGTCTGAAAGCTGCCTCAACTTTTACCGTGTACTGTAAGCTACATTCGATCTAAGAAAGGAATTGCATAGCGTCCCTCCTTAAAGGGGCTAGCTTATAACGCATCTTGTAAAAAAAAATTAAATTCTTGAGACCGATTCCGGCCACGGCGGCTAATCTTAGTGCAAACTAGCCAAGTACGCACAAGATATTATAGTGCACAAGTGTGTCCGATATATTCCGATGGGATCACAATCCGACACGACCAGAGAGAGATCAGGCGCAAGACCCGTTGGTCCTGCGCCTGATCTCTCTCCGGTCGTGTTCAAAGCCGTCAAGGCCGTTGCTTTTCGTGCTTTCCGAGGCATCAACTTCCAAACTCCGGGCTGCTACTAAAAAGTTCCTAATGGAAAAACCCAATAACACTTTTTGCCCGTCCCGGGAATCTTACCCAGGACAAACAAATCACAAATCCGCTCCCCCCTCTCCCAAATCCCCAATTTGATAAATATGGTCAGCCGTTCTGGTGTGATTGGGTAGCAAACATCCATCCAAACTTTCGCCTTTAAATTAATCAGTTAGATAAAGTTGTGTTTATTGTTTTATCAAAACAACTTTTTTTTAAACATTCCACATGTAAACAAACCTGTAATTCAACCTTCAACCAAGACTAAAGCCAACTAGACCTAACCATAAACTACTACTAGATTTGTCATAAATAATGAGTTTGGCATTTTGGGCAGCTGACGCGTAGGGTTGTAACTCACGGGGCCGCTACGGTGAGTCGCCAATGAGGTTTTAATTTATTCTATATTTTTATAATAAGTACACTACATTGACATTTACGGGAGATATACTGTACACGAACTCACGCCTTTTTTCGATGGGGATAGGCAGAAACCATGGAACGCCACTTGCTACGATCGCCACTTGCTACGAGTTGCAGCGGCTAACTTGTGTGCGCAGTTTGCATATAGGCCCTTGCAAAACACAACATAGTGGTAAGTGTTCCTGAGGTTTGATAGGGTGGTGGAAGATGTCGTTCCCACCACAACTAAAGTCTCTCTGTAGCTGGTTCTCCAAGTGTGCATCGATGAAAACTCTTCCCACTCTTCAGTTTAATACCCATTCTTCATCCATGCAAACGCAGTGCCAGTGTGGAGCACCATCACAGGACATGTGTCACCTCTTTAGTTGCCCTTCGTACACGACCACCTGCACCATTCAAGATTTATAAGAGGCCAATGATAGAACCGTATGGGTTGCTCAATACTGGTAGGATAAATTTAATGAGTCAATCGACAGAAAAGATGGAAAAGAAGTTGAATTAATACGAGTATATTAAGTGTGGAGACTACCGACCGGCGACATCCCACGCCATGGCGTCGCGTTTATAGTATTTCCAACATATTTTTTTTTCTGCAAATAGTTTGGTACCTACTCATATAACGCCCAAAATACGATTTAAATTTAAAACGTCAAAAAATGGAATAAACTGTCAAACAGTATTACTTCATGGTTTTAGACGCAGATATTTTTTTGTAATTAGTTTATTTATTTACCTATTTAATTGTGCATATCTCGTAATTGTGAATAAACGGATGTGTGTTTTATATTAAATATTTGGATTTGTGAAATATTTTTATATTTATTTTATTTTCCTCGTTAAATCATGACGTCGTTGGGTTCAAAATTATTGAAAAATGGTCGCAATGTAATGATTTCTGATGTTGCATGGACGTGCTCGAGTAAGTGATCCATTTTTTAAGTGCTTCTGTGGTCCTAAAATGTATTTTCACATTTTTATCTTTCAAAAATCACTTTTACCGTGTTTGTAATAAAGTACTATTTATACCATTGCCTCACGGAAAGTGACTTCAAATAATCACGACATTAAAAGTAGTCGAAAGTTTGCTGCTTGCGTAATCAATTTAATCCCGGAGTGTAATGTAATCCTCAATCTTTTTTTTTGTCGTAGTAAAGTAGGTGTAGGTGTTGGTATGTGGGTAGCTATGTGGTATTCTGTTTCTGCCGCTCATCACGAGGCCTTAGCAGGCCAATAATACTAGGTTAGTATTGGCTAAGTATGAAAGAAAGAAAAAAAGAAAGAAAAACCATTTATTCGTTGCGAAAGCAACACAAAAATAAAAAATAAATTAAAAAAAAACAATAATAATAATGTATATGCGCCACTACCGCGCGAAAAGTACAATGTTCAATGTGTATGTACAATTTAATTCTCCAGACCTATTATGGCCATGGCTAATTTAAATATAGACTAGCCACGTACGACGAGATATTATAGTGCACAAGTGTGTGAGCAAACACAGGTGCACTCCCTCTTCTCTAAGAGAGATCAGGCGCAGGACCAATGGCTTTATGTGCTTTCCGAGGCACAGGGGTGTCACACCGCCAACTTCCAAACTCCGAGCTGCTACTGAGAAATCCCTAATGGAAAAAAACGAAACCTAATAGCAATAACACTTTTTGCCCGACCTGGGAATCGAACCCAGGACCCCTGAGTATGATAAATAGGCTAAGTATGATAGAGCAAGAGAAAGTAAGGGAAGCTGTCACTTACCTCGCTGGAGACTGCATTTTCCCACGCAGTAATACGACAATCGATGTCGCTGTGTATCACGGAGCGCTACCGATGGCACGCTACATCGCAGACCCTATCTTCTTTTCTATGTTTAAATTAAATGTTGCCCCACACTAGGAATTTCTCCTATATTGTGGGTGCGTTTCATCATTATCATCATCATCATCATCATATCAGCCGCAGGACGTCCACTGCTGGACATAGGCCTCCCCTATAGATTTCCAATAAGACCGGTTGGAAGCGGACTGCATGCAGTGTCTCCCTGCATATACAGGCTGTTTGACGCATGGACCGACACAATTTTTTCAGGGATGTGGGAGGTCATAAGCTAGGTTATACAAAAAAAAAAGTAAAAAAAAAACAAAAAAGTTATTTCTAATTAAAGGAAACATTTTGGGCATTCTTTTTCATTTAAAAAAAAATCATATGTAACCATCCGTGACATTTGGGACAAAGGGTGTATGGGTAGAACCTAGCTAATGACCTCCCAAATCCCTGAAAAAATTGTCTCGGTCCATGCGCCAAACACCCTATACAAACATAAACTCACGATCACAAACAGCCAGACCCGGAACAACTGTCTGTAGGCGATAAAAATATTTGGCCCGTGCAAGAATCGATTCCGCGACGCGCAGCGCAGCAGCCAATCGCCTTGTTGAAACAAATTTTTAGTCCTAAGGAGGTCCCCATTTATTGTCTCTGTTCTTTAACCTTTAGGCACATTAGCTCTACCTATTCCGATCACTGGTTATCACCAATCTATATATATAAAAGAAAGTCGTGTTTGTTACAACACTTATAACTCGAGAACGGCTGGACCGATTGCCATGGTTTTTGATTTGTTGGATTTGTTTCCGTCCCGAATAGCAGAATACATCTTAAAAAAAATTAAACGAAAAAAAAAAAAAAGTCGGAAATGTCGGTAGGGGTAGGGGTTGGGTTGGGGTAGGGGTAGGGGTAGGGTAGGGGTAGGGGTAGGGTAAGGTAGAGGTAGGGTAGGGGTAGGGTAGGGGAAGGGTAGGGGTAGGGTAGGGTAAGGGTAGGATACCACGCGAACGAAGTCGTGGCGGGTCAGCTAGTTAATTAAAATTCTATTGAAAAACCCCCTATTACATGGGACCTAAATATACCGGCGTAATATGGGTGTACATTGGTACACCTCTGCCTAACACTTCAGAGAATAAAAACTTCTGACTAATTTATTTTCCAAATTATCTTGCAGGTAGGCTCTACGGTAGCGCCGGATCAGTGAAAGAAGCCGGCGGCATATTTAATAAGAGAGGAGATGCCAAAGAAGCTGAATTCTTCCACAAAAAGGAGCGAGAACTCATTGAGAATCTCAAGGGTCAAATGAAGGAACAAATAGAATTTCACGAAGAACAGATCAGGGTACACCAGGATGCTTTAGACAAGTTAAAAACGAAGCAAAATGAGAACTTATAAGGTTCAAATTCGAATTGTCGTGTCATGAATTTGTAAGTAGAAACGAAAAATGAAGGTGATCTCATAATTTTTCTTTGGTTATGTAAAATTATATGTTATATTAGCATTCAAAGAAGTTTTTTTTTCCATTTAAATGTTTTTATTGACACACACTTAACATTATTTGACACTCAAGACAGAATAGCTAATCTACACAATGACACACGAATACAAATGGATAAAATGTATGTTTGTGTAATGTTAAAATACAGCTAATTACTTAATACATATAAATGTGCACACTGTGCTGACTATTCTTTCATTATTTGTGTCGTTTAACATAGTATTATTATTTCTTTTTTTCTGACATTGTACCTATACCTAACTTGATTGACATTGTATTATTTCCATGACATTTTATAATTGTAAGTATGTGTAATGATGTAGCCGTTTAATTAATGTCAAAATTACTATATTCATATAAAATTCAATGTGTTACTATAATATTTTGCATGCCGAAAGGTAAAATGTATCGGGACTAAATTATTGCATAAAACATCTAATCTGTATACCTACATTATTGGCAAATAAATGATTCTGATTCTGATTCTATTCGTACACTTGTTGATCTAAGCTATATAAAGGAAAAACTGTTACTTAAAATAAGGGCTAATGTTTTTATTGACACACACTTAACATTATTTGACACTCAAGACTGAATAGCTAATTTACACAATGACACACGAATATAAATGGATAAAATGTATGTTTGTAATGTTAAAATACAGCTATTTACTTTACTTAATACATATAAATGTGCACACTGTGCTGACTATTCGTACACTTGTTGATCTAAGCTATATAAAGGAAAAACTGTTAGTTAAAATAAGGGCTCCCGCCCACGTCCGATTTTTTGTAGGACCAATTGTCGGACCGTTAAATAGATCTTTAGTTTCGTGAAACCGACTTTTTATAGGATATCATCATCTGCGTTGGTATTTTAGAACTTATATGTTCCATACTCTCCGACAAAAAATCGGACGTCCAGATTGGACACAATCAGACAGCCTAGTGCTGCTGCTACCTTAAACTTTAAATGTTTTGCTACACAATACAGTGAAGTTTAGTAAAGAAACAAACTAGTATAGAGCAACTACGGTAAATTGTCAAAAAATGCGAAAATACCCCACACAGCTTCGTACATAGTGTGGGGCGCATGGATAAAAGGTGTGTTCTACATATTATACGAGTATTAAGACTTAAGTTTAAGATAAGTTGACTATGTTCTAATACTTAAAAATAATAACTGTTAATTATAACCACAAAAAAGCTGATTTTGTCTCAACTTTGATCTTCAGGGGCTTCGACCACGTCCGATTTTTTGTAGGACCGATTATCGGACCATTCAATTTATGCCAAGTTTTGCAGAACCGAGTTTTTGTAGTACGTGTGCTTTGGTATATTGGAATTCCATCCGACAAAAAAATCGGTCACCGATTTTCTGACGTGGGGGGAGAGCCTTGTCAAATAAACATTTAATTAATGGCATTTTCTTGCAATGGAAAAACCCTGGTTTAGAGAAACAAAATCAAATCGTAAGCTGCACGTTTTGCATCTTCATCAAATTCCAGGTGGTAACTATGCTAGTAATTTTCAAAAACAATAAATGAAAGAGATTCGTTCAAACTGTCTAGCCATTGGGGGCGATGAACCTACACTCACAGTGATATTAATCGTGAAACACTGCCTACCGTATAAGCAACGGGGCGATTCTGTTCTTTGAAAGAAATGTTTTCTGAAACTTCGTTTACTGACAAACAAACCACAAAAAAAACAAGTATATTTTATCTATTTAAACTAATGACAGAATCAGCATTCTTGTAGTAATAATCAACAGTTAGGTACAGCTTTTATAGCGCTTACCTAGTTATAATTACTTGACACATTTAATGTTTTAAATCTACATTTCTATTAGACCGGTCTTTATTTTACGTATGTCCTGACTGTACTAACCAACATTATAAATAGATAGGCCTTTTAAAACAATAGATATTCAAAATGTTCTTGCTGTTATAAAGATTATGGTGGCATTATAAGACTTTCCACACACGACCGATTTTTTGACCGATTATATTATCGGATAAATCGGTCTGATAAATCGGTCGTTTGCGGAGACGCTATGACATAAGTACATACCACATCCGATATGTAAACTGCACACTGTCTCGTCATCTTTGGTCGTGGGAAAAAAAATATCCAAGTATTACGCTTTTTTCTTCTCGTACTTTTGAAGCACTAAGAGTATTCTTCATTGATGTTATCTGACAAAACCGGAATTTTATTCTGTACATCCAATCCTTCAGATATCTCTTCGAATATCGAACAAGAAGTTTCTTTTCATCTAATATTATCTTCGCCCTCACACTTACTCAGTCTCATACACATTACAAGTCTTTTGTTTTCTTTCCTTTGGTTTGGTTGTCTCTGAAGTTTTATTCTGCCACTTTGCTGTGGTTGTTATATCTGTATCTGATAATAAATGTACGCTTCATCTCCGTTCCTCTCTTTCTCTTGCTTCTTTTACTTTCTTGCTTTTTCTATTCCTTTTTTTTTTTCTGGGTTATACATTCTTCTGGCATTTTACCTTTTTGTTATAATTTTAAGGTTCAGCATGGGGTTTTAAGTTTTTTATATGATTTAAACCATACGGATTAATACTAAATTACACATCAATACTAAAGACAAATAAAAATGTAATAGTATCAAGATCGTTTATCCTTTTTCTCCCGTATTGGAAATTATAAAAATTAAATGACATTATTAAATGGCCATATTCCACTCTTCATAAAAGCATTTGTTATTTTACTACAGTTGAATGATGCATAATATGCTGTAGTAACCAGTTCTGGTATGTCGGATATATTGAGGGTGCTGCCTCCGGTATCCTTGCGCCAGTTTTTGTAAGCCATCTTGAGATGCACCCTAAAAGGTCTAAATACCCCGACATCTAATGGCTGGAGACGGTATCGTGTGTGACGTGGAAACGCCAAATAAACGATGCCATGATCACGAGCAAAATCTACTGCTTCCATTGTTATGTGCCATTCATAGTTCACAACCAGCAGTAATATAGGATTGTCTTTATTACATAACGTTTGGTTCTGAATATGTTTCAGAACCTCTAAGAATATGCTAGAGTCAAACCAGCCATTTTGTGTCACACATGCCAGACTGCCTTCCGGGGCACCAATCATAAAGTGGTCCTGAAATTGGCCCTCTGGAAAAATCAATAGTGGCGGAATTGTAGTGCCATTAGCGGCAATTATTCCCCCAAATGTAACAATATCTTCCTTCTCTGCTGACATAGGTTCACCTGTTAGTTCTTCGTCATTCTCAGGCAACTTCTTACATGCATTCTTCGTGGGGGATATTACGTATCCATCATAATTGTAAATACGGTCTGCAGTAAAGTTGTATTTTTTTAAAACCATTTCAAGGTTTTCATAGAATTTTTTTAAGACAGGGTCAAAACATTCTACTGACCTGATATTTCTAGGTTCCCTAAGAAATAAACTGTGACGGTGGCTGAAATGTTTAGCCCATTCCTTTCCAGTCAATTTATAGTTATCCCATGAAAGGGGATAACGGAATTCATTCAGTTTTGCAAACTCGTACGCCAACTTCCTTACCTGAGAAATCAGCAGTCCGTTCTGCATGTTGGAGCAGTGAGTCAAGTACTCGTACAAACGGGCCTCTTCTTCATTTGTAAACACTTGATTTGGCGGGAACATTTGCAAGCGTCTTGTAAGTCTACTCAGTCTGACATTATGTTTTAGCGCGGATTTCCTTATAGAAAAATTCTGGTCCAAAACGTCTTGTATCGCTGACTGCATTGGATCTACATTCACTTCTATTCTTCCCGCCCTATTCACATTTATTTGCGCCATGGTTCTATAACAATAATATTATGCAAGGTAAAGAATCAATCTGTGCGGGTGGGAGAGGGGAGCGTTGCGGGAAACTACCCCGACTGCACGAAGGTGGGGGTAACTTGAACGCGAGAAATCAATAACGCGATTAAAAATAGCCTAGAGTCGGTATTTACACTTTAAAGTTAGTTAACACTTTATAACGTTTAATTAACTTTTATATTGCGAGCAAAATTTAAAACAGGTTAGCTTATTTAAGTAGAATGTGAATGCAAAAGGTGAACGCAAAAGGTACTTACGTAGAGAGAGAGCGTGTATCGACCTGCTCCGTCGACGCCGTCGGCCGCACTGCCGTCGCCGCGCCCCGTCTCGCGGTCAACGCGTATGAAAGGGACGTTCGCCCTCCAACGCGGACACGTCAATAGTATAGATACGTATAATTATTGTGCAATTGCTTCCAGTGTAGGAACGCTACATGCTCTCCCTATATCAGGATTACATTTTGTTTTAATAACGCATGTGTAAAGTTCTTTCTGATTCTGTTGTGAGCCAAATAAATTTAATCCAAGCTATAGCCATCCTGTTTTTTGCACATGAAGCAAGAAAGAGGCAGAAAGATTATACCATGCTAAAAATAAGCATTTTTAAATTCAAGCAAGGAATTGTGCGTACAGTTTTGTTTCTATACACAATTTTTTTAGACTTAATTTATCAAAATCACGTATATGATCTTCTAAACGGTTAGATCAATTTTTATAGGACTTTGACAGGCAGATGCCTAATATTACAAGGAGCGACTCAACTACTTAAAAAAAAAAACATTATCTATATTTATACCTACTAATATATTTAAATATTTACAGCCTTAAAATTAGATTTAAAAATAATAATATATATTTTTTGATTGTAAAAAGAAATATTTTCGTTTAAGTACCGTGTAAATTCATAATAATGCACTTAGTAGATAGTAATCAGTTATTTTAATATTTCAAACAGACACTTCAATTTTTTTTAAGAAAACATTTATTATTTTTCCTTCAAACCATTTATACCATCACGCCTGTATTCCCCGAAGGGTTAGGCAGAGGTGTACCAATGTACACCCACAGTTCGCCGGTATATTTAGGTCCCATGTAAAAACAAAAACAAAAAACAAAAAAATTCTTTAAATCAAAAAAAAAAAAAAAAAACTTTCAAATTCTTTAAATTCTTTTTTTTTTCCTACAAAATAATTTGAAAACTCAGGTTTTCAAGAACAAATGAACGTATTTTCCTGAATTTTGTGCGACGCAGTAATGCTACGCCGTAGTCTTATAATTTACGTTTTGCTTCACCGACAGAGCTAAGCATTGTTAGATTACGCTTTGAACGTAAAGAGAATTTAATGGAGGCTTTTTATAGCACTCAGTGTCATTGTCGAGTGTAAGATTTACATAATAGGAAAATGTACGAATTTTTCCAAAGATTTAAATCGTTTTTAAACGTGATTTTGATAAAGGAACTTACAACAATATTGATGCAGTTTATCTTTAACTGGAGTCTAAAACTAATATGTTATGATATCACCAATTCCTTAATTCAAGTTTAAATGGTAAAAATAGTTCCACATTGTGACTATTAAACTTAACTCGACTCGAACTCTACATTTTTCTGTCTCTCTCTACTTTCATCTGCTAAAAAAGGACGCCAATACCTTGAATTACCTAAGTTTAGTTAGTTCACATCGAGAGTCGAAAGGTACCTACTATTTCCAGGCGTTATTAGGGCACTCAGTCCGTCAGTTTCTATGACTGAGAAAGAGACGCACAGCTTTGAATGAAAGGGACGATGCATCGACTGATTTTCAGCGCCTTGTCACCTGCCATTCACGCGTTGTCGATAAGCGTCCCTTACGACGATGACGTCTGAAATCATCATACCATCACGCCTGTATTCCCCGAAGGGTTAGGCAGAGGTGTACCAATGTATACCCACAGTTCGCCGGTATATGTAGGTCCCATGTACCTAATAGGGGGCGAGCCTATTGCCATTAATCGGGCACAAATCCAAACTCCGAGCTGCTACTGAGAATTTCATAGAAAAACCCAATAACACTTTTTGCTCGACCTGGGAATCGAACCCAGGACCTCTAACGTAGCAGTCGCGCTTAGGACCACTAGGCCACCGAGGCAGTCTGAAATCAAAATATTTAAAAGAAGGGTTGTGGATGGAACACAGACGGTGGAGAGAAGTAAGCAGTGCCGCTGAAGACACGTCATTCTTGCGTTGACACGGGGCGTTCATGTTTCACTCAGGACCAGTGCATTGACAACTCGCGGTCCACGTGCGGTAAGCGGGTAGTGACCTAGTAGTTCACTCGCTGTCTGCTTGGGTACGAGGTGATTTAAAGATGTTAGAAGTTGATAACTGAGTGTATATGTATGAAAGTTCATTTAAAGAAGTCATAACCGCATTAGGCGAGGCGGTCCGGTCGCGGTTAAAAAGGGAATGAAGAGCTTACAAAAAGCGCCTGTCGCTTTTTGAACAAGACTGAATCTACTGTGAAATGTTGTGAAAACGAAAATTCTAAGGTTATGCTAAGGTAGACTGGTAGAAAATGCCTAAGGCATTAAATCCGCCTTTGTGCGGTGTATTCTATACATTTGTGCATAAAGTTTTAATAAATAAATTATACAATTCTGTAGGAATTTTAACGTTGAGATGATATTATTTGTGAAAACTAAATTGAAAATTATAATTCATTAAAATTATAAGGCAGCGTAGGACCGGTCATTGTGACTATCTTCAGGAGAGGCCTATGTCCAGCAGCGGACGCCCAACTTTAGCAATAGCCTGTATTACTTCAACGTTAAAATCTCTTTTGAAGTTTTCCTCTACTGCCTATTTACCCCGATTTATGGTACTTCTAAGTCTTCAAGGGTCTGCGGGAAAACTAAAATTTATGAGGACACACCACCGAAGACAACTCAACGGTTGACAACTGAATGTAATTAATTAAGACGCAGGCTCGGGCATGGCAACAGAAATGTGCTTTGTTTTGATAAAATAAAGGATCTGGCTCGCGTTACAGTTCTCTTGCTGTTATTTATTTAATTTCCCTTTTAATAGGATTGTTTGCGAAGTGTGCCACGGAGTTGAAGATTTGAGAAACATCCTATCTTACTCATCATCTGCCTAGCCTTTTCCCAACTATGTTGGGGTCGGCTTCCAGTCGAACCGGATGCAGCTGAATATCAGTATTTTACATGGAGCGACTGCCTATCAGACCTCCACAACCCAGTAATGGGTAATACGATACTCTTGGTAAGACTGGTTGTCAGACTTTCGGGCTTCTGACTAACAGTAACGACTGTCAAAGATCTACAAATGACAGCCGGGACCAACGGCTTTACGTGCTTTCCGAGGCACGGAGAAACATCCTATCTTACTATCCTACTTAATATTATAAATGCGAAAGGTTGTGAGGATGGATGGATGGATGTTTGAGAATCTTTCGCGCTTAAACTGTTTGGATCTAAATGAAATTTGGCACTGAGATAGATTGCAGAGTCGAATAACACATAGAACACTTTTTATCCCGGAAAAATGTACGAAGTCGCGGGCAGAAGCTAGTCTTTCATAATTCAAAGACAGAACAAAAAATATTCGTCTAAACTTTTGCTAAAACAACTTTCAAGCAATTCTAGGAATTCGTCAATCTGTGAGATTTTCCTTCTTTTTTTTGCCCGAGAGCATTCCGGGGCGCGCCGATAAATTAGAAAATCCCCATTTATTTGTTGAGTTTATGCAGACAAGCTTCTCTCACGATTGGCTGATGTTTTTGCAAAGCAATTTGTAAGTTTGAGCAATATCCGAAATGTCTTTCTTTATTTTCGACATTTATTTATTCGGTATTGTATTTACTGAACTGCTTCGTTAGCCTAGTGATCTTAAGCACGACTGCTACGCTAGAGGCCTTAGGTTCGATTCGCAGGTCAAGCAAAAAATGTTATTTTATTAGATTTTTCTACGAAATTCTCAGCAGCAGCTCGGAGTTAGGATTTGTGCCCAGTTAATGGCAATAGGCTCGCCCCCTTTTAGGCACATGGAACCTAAATCATACCGGCGAATTGTGTGTGCAACCCACACCCCACCGCAAATAACCCGGGAATACAGGCGCGATGATGATGGAATGGTGTAAATAAATAAATACGTTTTAATATTTCTCAATTTGTTTGACAACAGATTGAACCGGTATGAACGAATCCCATCCCGGGTAATTAAAACACGAATGGTATAGACATAAATATTAGTCTTCAGCAGTCTAATAATAAATAGTCTACTGGCTTTGACCCTGTTCCCGACGCCGGTGGGTTACTGTTTTTTATATTTGTTTTAAATGTGTTTATTTTTATAATAATATTTAAAAATATATTTAATATAAATATTTAATATCTGAACGAATGGAAATAATAGCCTACTAGTTAATGACCTACAGAATATCCAACATCACCAACACACCCGACATACCAAGCAGTTGAAAAGAAAAATGGCCGCCACTGCAACAAACAATTTACCGCCGCACGCATACGGACTAGTTAAAAAAGTATCATTACACGCATACAGCGAGCGGGCCCGTTATTACACATACCGATACGACACGTAAACGACACGGAATTTCCCCCGGAAAACCTACTTTATATTAAGTCGTAAATTTGAACGAACGGTCGGCGTGCGAGCCAATTTCCAACACTTATTTGTCGCGCCGACGGTACTTGTAGTCGTGTCGCTGGAATATGAGCAGTCGGGATTTTGGGAAAATACCTGCTCTAATTTGCTTGAGTCTAGGATTTTGGTAAAGATTGCTTCTAGGTTTACATGTAACTGGGATTTTTTGTTGTGCTTGCACTGTTTAAAGTGCTATAGTCTATATTGATATTACAAAGAGGTAAAGTTTGTGACGTTGTAGGGTGTAATCTCTGGAGTTACTGAACCGATTTTGAAAATTCTTTTACCTATAGAAAGCTACGTTAGTTTTGAGTGTTATAGGCTATATAACATCACGCTATGATCCACAGAAGCGGAGCAGTGACCAAAGACGTAACGTAAGGCGGGTGAAATAAGCCACGCGGACAAAGTCGCGGGCAGTTCGCTAGTTCTAAATAAAGTCTAGGTTTCTCGAAAGAGAAATTACACTGACAGGTTATTAAGCGAGCAAAAGTGTTGTAATTGGTTGTTGATAATTTTAAGTCGATAAATCAGCTGTGATTTATTGACTAAAAATGCGACAAATTGTTAAGTGCGGATAAACTGCTCAGTTTATCCGCACTTAACAATTTGTCGCATTTATTTATGTTTACGTCACATTAATAGATGTTAACGACTTTTTTTGTTTATTTAATGACAACAATACTAAACCAAGCATTCAAAATCGAATATCGAAAATCAATAATTCCTCATTAAAAATCTTCCTGGTTTTACAATTTTCTTCACAAGATTTGATTTAAATACTCCTCAAGTTCCACAGCTCCGATTCCCATGAAACGGCTCCATCGCTGCCTGATTTATGAATGCTTACCCCGACCAATCAAGCAGTACCTCAGGGACAAACAATTAATGCAGCGTTGCTTACCAACTGGAAGACGGCGCGTTTCGGATTCGTTCTTTACTTAAAAAGAAGTCTTAATCCGCTGGGAATATTGTCATCAAGTTTTTCTGCTTTCCAATAATTTTGACGACGATTCCACTTTTGCTTGACATTATTAGCCTTTTTTTTCCACTGCTGGGACTGAGTCTAAGATCGTAGAGTCTTTAGACTTATGTTATTTTAATGTGGTGGAAATTATCTGTCAGGAAACCAGTCCATTTAAGCCACCCAAACCCATAATAATTAGGGTCCCGAGATAAGTTACCAAATAAAAATAATAATAATAATAAAAAAAAAAAAAAAACAAAAAATCCGCAGGGCAGCTTGTGGCGAGCTGTTGGGCAGTAGCGACCCCACGGACCTGATCTCCCGGGAGAAGTCTTGTTCTTCATCTCTGGCTTGCCTTATTGGCCGGCCGGAGTGAACACTGACGAGGAACAGAGCTCCCACCTCTCTCTTGCCTTCATTGGCCGGTTTGAGTGGAGAATCGCAAGAGCATTCGTGTTCGGGGGAAGGAAGTATTTCAGTAAGGTGCTGGTAGGGATCTTGACCGTACTTCCGGGATTGTCCTGATAGCCGTGAAATACCTCTCCACTCCTCAAGCACCTCAGTCTGTGTTGCCCTCTTGTCGCTACGTCACTACGTGCTAGCGGCCGTTTTAGGGGGCCCATTTATCGAGTGTGCTAGTCACCCCCTGCCATTTTATCTATGTCATAAAAACATTGATTGGCAGGGGCCATAGTCCTTCCATAGTGTCAGGAAACCAGTCCATTTTAGTCACCCAAACCCATAGCCCTATTTTTAGTTTCCATATTCTGTAATAGTCCTGCGCCAGCCGGGGATTGTCCTTGGGTGCATTTGCATAATGCAAACAGGGATAATTGTCGGCTGGTGTTCTATTTCATTGTAAAGCCATGTAAGGGGCCTCTGCGAGTTGGCTTCGGCTCCTCGTACGCCTTCCAAAGGCCCGGGACCCTAGGGTCCCGAGATAAGTTACCAAATAATAATAATAATAATAATAATCATTTATTTGTCAGAACATGGTCGGTATGCATATTACATGGTCTTAAGTTTATATAGAATGTCTCATCACGTTCTACCGCATGGGCGTACAAATGTTAATTTAGTTACATGGTGATAAATTAATTATTAATAACAATATTTTTATAATTATTTTAAAATCAAAAAGTGAATGTCAGTTAAATGTCAAATAATATAAATAATAATTACCCTATACAATGTCAAAAATTCAAATCAAATCGTAATGCAGTATCATAAATTCAAAGAAATAAGTTATATACAATGTCATAGATACAAATTAATATTGTCAAATCAAATCAAATCAAAATCGTTTATTGCAATCCATAATGTACACATACAGGTGGTGTTGTCATTTATTATCATGCATAATTGGTATTCCTTAATGTCACTATGAGGTCTTAAGTTTGGAAAAAATATCGTTTAAGAAGTCGTTCAAGTTATAGTAGCATTTATTAACTAGAAGACTCTTTAGATTTTTCTTAAATAAGGCAGTATTCATTGCCCTTATTTCTGTAGGTAATTTATTGAAAATTACAGGAGCCATGCGAAACACACTTTTATACATTAAAGCGGTATTGGTTTGGCGCACACAGAGGCGAAGTGCGTCACGTTGTTGTCTATTATTAATTTCTGAGGCTAATGTAAATAAGTTTTTATTAACCTTAACAAATACTGAGACCTCATAAATATATAGGCTTGGGAGAGTTAAAATATTATATTTTTGGAAAAATGGTTTACATGTTTCGATCACTTGCAGCCCAAACATAGCCCTTATGCACCGTTTTTGTGCTTTAAAAACTAATTCGATATCAGTTGAATTTCCCCAAAAAACTATACCATACCTCAGGACTGAAGCAACTAAACCATGGTATGCAGTTAACAAGGTATTGATGCTTGAGATTAGTTTTAAATGGTGTAGCGCATATACTGATTTATTAATTCTTTTGCACAGTGTTTCGATCTGGGATTTCCATTTTAATTTGTTATCCACTGTAAGACCAAGAAATTTTGTTGTTTGCACTTCAGATACAGGTTCACCCTTATAGTTAATCTGAGGCATAATTCCATTTACACGCTGATTAAAATGGATTATTTTAGTTTTTCCTATGTTTGCCTTCAGATTATTAACGTCTAACCATTTAATTATTGCATTTAGGCTACTGCTTATATCATCCGCATAAGAGGTTGTATCATTGCATTTAATTGCTATGGTGCTGTCGTCAGCAAAGAGTGACATTGGGTTTGAATTTGCGTTTGGAAGGTCATTAATGTAAATTATAAAAAGTAATGGACCCAATACACTTCCTTGCGGGACACCATATTGTATTTTACGCCCCTTTGATAGGTATGTTTCCTCCATCTTAGTTTTAATATTAATTCTGTTAATTTGAGTGTACTGCGTGCGGTTTTTGAGGTAAGTTTCAATTAATTTTAAGATATTGCCTCTTATGCCATATGTCTCAAGCTTATATAATAAGATGTCATGTACCACGTAATCAAAAGCCTGTGTCATATCCATAAAGATGGCGCAGATCGGTATACGCCTGTCGACATTCGTAGTTATAATTTCTAAAAAATCATATATGGCAAGGTTGATACTTTTATTCTGTCTAAATCCTTTTTGCCATAGCCCTATTCTTTGTTTCCATATTCTGCAATAGTCCTGCGCCAGCCGGGGATTGTCCTTGGGTGCATTTGCATAGTGCAAACAGGGATAATTGTCGGTTGGTGTTCCATTTCATTGTAAAGACATGTTAAGGGCCTCTACGAGTTGGCTTCGGCTCCTCGTACTCCTCGTATTACAAAGAGGACAGACATTTTGTTTGTTTGCAACGAATAGGCGCCGAAAGTCCTGGACCGATTGAAACGATATTTTCACCAATAGATAGCTACATTACTCCTGAGTAACATAATATGCTAAATAACATCACGCTACGAAACACGGGAGCGGAGCAGTAGCCAAAGACATAAATTAGCACGGGTGAAATAAGCCACATGGACGAAGTCGCGGGAAGTTCTATGGTAAAGACATATGGTGACTTGTCGTTAAGAAGGTATAAGCGTATCTATTTATTAAGTTTTAATGGTGGGTCCTGACTACTGAACAAAATTACATAATGAACTTACCTAATAAAGTTGGGTATAAACTTAGCTTAAGCCCCAAGAATGAACATAGGCTATTTTAATCCACGTCTTCATCTGCATCTGTGATAACCGACATTAACGCGGACAAAATCACGGTCAAATTGGAAAAATTGCAGTAGGAACTCGACCAATTGCTTCATTACGTTGTATTTGCATTCGTTTTGATTTCTTAGAAACAATGAAATAAAACCAATTTAGTCACTCTCCTGCAACATTTGGATACCCCGCTTAACCTTCGCAATGAGTATACGTGACGACGCCTTTATGACACGACACAATTTATTGGAAAACGTGGTTTTCAAAACACAGCACTCTTCCAATTACGTGTTACAGTGTTCTTTTTCCAGACAAAATCGGTGCGATGTATCACACAATGAGACACAGTGTCACTTGTGTTTGGAGCGAGAATGCAGGCGTCTATAAAGTAAGCTTTGAAGTTTCTCTGTAGGTGATAAATAGTTCGGTTCAATGCTTTTAAAAGAGTCAATAAGAACGCTCTTTTGGACTACACAGGGACGGTGTTTGATCGTTTTACTTGCAGTTTCTGCTCTGACGAAATTTTGAACTTACAAAGAGAATAGCTTGAAATAGAATCCTGTATATAAAGCACACATAAAAGCCTTTGTTAACTTTTTAAACATTTTAAATAATAATAATATTAGCCTATTATTGTCCCACTGGCAAAGGCCTCTTCTCAGACAGAGAAGGCATGAGCATCACTATGATTTACATCATTATTATTCCAAATTTCTGTATGATTTTCATCACTAAAGTTGTGTTCAAGATAAACTTGAAAGTACATAAATGAACTGAAAAGGTCACATTGGTACTTGCCCGGTATCGGATTCGCAACCTCATGCAAGGTGGGCAGGCCAAAAACACGTGGAAAAAAAAGGTGAGTATAAAATTTTTGAGGGTAAGAAAGGTACTTGAGAAAATTCTACCTACTCGTATCTATACAAATATTTCCTATCTTATTTGAAGGTTATTTTTGACCCCACACGTCTCAATCCTCCAGAGATTTAACACCATTTGAAACTGCATAAAAAACCTCAGATCTATGACCTTCTGTTCACAAAATGGTACCTCGGTCACGTCGTTCATAATTTTCCGACAAAAAAGACATCACAGTGTGTGGCCATAAAATTCCCTGGGGCCACGAAAATGGCGAACCCAACATGCGCCCGCTTCCCGACGCGACACGGTTTTTCACTTTGCGTCTCGTAAATGCGCCTTTTGTTAACACGCCTAATGTAGCAGTTAGCTTCTCAAATTGTTATCATACGTATACGTATTATGAAGGCTTTTGACAAAACTTTCTATGCCTAGTCAGGCGACGGTTATTATTAAAGTTTTCTTTGGAAACTTTTCTTTTAGATATAGAGTATGACTGTGTTTATTGACAGCAAATAATAATCTATTACGTCATATTTTTTGGTGTGTGCTGTGATTCAAGATCCTAGAGTCCCTAGACTTACGTCATTTTAGCTTGGCTGAAATTTGGTGAATAGATAGAGGAATATGTAGTTAAGAAGGTTAAATATACTTGCTCGTTTCAATGCTGGGCTATTTTGAAAGGTTTTGAAGTTTTGACCTTTTCACGCATCCTAAAATGACGTAACTCTAGCAAATGTGAGATCTTGGTCTAAAAGTTAAATGACGTAATTGTATAGCTAACATATGGCTAACATTATTAAAATACATCCAATGTAAGATTAAGAGAGGCTGAGTTTCATAGTGATTATTATTCATCAATAATGTTTATATAATTAAATATACAGGGTGTCCCGAAACTCAACGTCAAGCGGGCACGGGGCGATAGACTAGGTTATACTAGTTCTGGTAAAAATAAAAAATATAATCTATGTTACTTGGTTAAGTGGTAAAAGGAATACTTTGATAATGTTTGAAAATCCACACCTTTGATCACATATTTAGGTGCTGTGATCACAAATTTCTTAATTTCGCAGTGTTTTTTTTTTACCGTAATCCCTAATAACTATGCCATTGATTGCAGGCACAAATGCAATAGTAATTATTGTCAGTTTAGTAAAAAAAAATAAGTTTTATTGAGTCATGCTTCAAAAACATTTTATCAGATAACTTTGACAAATCATATTTAAAATAAAATGTACCATAGTACCATGGGCAAGTTATTTAAAAAAATGGCCCATTTAATCAAGATTTCGAAATGGTACAACACGTACTACTTATCTTTACATAAAAAATATTATTGCTTACTTACTTGCAAAAGGACCTTATTTCGAAAAAGTTTTTACCTGAATTGTACTTTCGTACAAAAAGGTGTACTTCACTACAGTGTAAGCGAGACAGACAAATGTGTTAGAGTAAGACAGAGGATAACACTGTTCCTAGTTCATTAGAATGAGACGACAGAAAATTTATTTTTAGAGAAAGCGAGACAGATATTGATGTCACTGGAAATTATTTAGTCAATTGAATATTGGTTATTATCAGTTAGTACGCTTTGTTCTTTCGTTTACTGCGCATCTATCCGTAATCGTGAAACTTTCGTACTACGACTTTGGCTTGTTTTATCCCGGACTTGATATCACGTTTGTGTTGACGACTTTGGCTTGTGTTATCCTGGACTTGATATCGCATTTGTGTTGACGATTTTGGCTGTTTTCCTGGACTCGATTATTTATTGTGCTGCCGACTGTTTTGCTGTATAGTAAAAAAGTTTGACAACATGCCATTTGTTTACACCGCGCAAGAATATGCGAACATGCATATTATCTACGGTGAGTGCCACTGTAATGCCTCTGCCGCAGCCAGATTATATCGCGAAAGATATCCAAATGCGGCGCGTCACCCAGATCACCGCGTTTTCATCAACGTGCACCAGTCATATTCGCAAGGAAGATTGCCAAGTGCACATACGGCTGGTGGAAGGCCACGAGGATACGAAGAAGACGTCGTTTTAAATGAAGTCGAAAACGATCCCAGCACTTCATTACGTGCAATAGAAAGAGCTACTGGAATACCGAAAAGTATAGCTCAACTAATTTTAAAGCGATGTGACTATCACCCGTACCATGTACAACGTGTGCAAAGTTTGCTGCCTCGTGACTACGCACCTAGGATCGAGTTTTGCAGAACGATGTTGGCGAAAATTCGTGAAGATCCGCAGTTTCTAAACAAAATTTTATGGACGGACGAATCGACCTTTAAAAAAGACGGTTATTTAAACTTACACAACCTACATGGTTGGCACATAGAAAACCCACATTTAATGCGGGAAGATCGCTCCCAATATCAATTCAAAATCAATATGTGGACAGGAATTTTAAATGGGCAAGTTATCGGACCGTTTGAGCTGCCTGAAAACTTAAATGGCAACAATTACCTAGAGTTTCTGCAAAACGATTTGCCGACTCTGTTAGAAGACGTGCCACTCAACATTTACAGAGATATGTGGTTTCAACAAGATGGTTGCCCAGCGCACTATGCTCGTCCGGTCCGAGATTACCTGAATAGGGAATATCCCGATAGATGGATCGGACGCCTTGGTTCAATTTTGTGGCCCCCTCGGTCTCCGGACCTAAACCCCCTTGATTTTTTTTACTGGGGCTGCATAAAAGAAAAAGTTTATTCAAAACCTACACAAAATCTGACGGAACTACGCCAAAGAATTGCTGAAACAGCAGAAGAAATAAACACAAGAAGATACGCACGTCTAGTGAAAAGATCTTTTATGAGACCTGTATTCGTGCCGAAGGCAAACAATTTGAACATTTAATTTAGTTTTAAAGAAAAAATAAATGTATTACAATTCTTGCTATTGTTTCATTATGATTAACTTTTGTAATAATACCAATAACAAGGTATCATATCGTACTTATTTTTTTTTTATAAAATTTCTGTCATCTCTGTGTCTCTTACAGTGTCATTCTCTATCTCACTCTAACACATTTGTCTGTCTCGCTTACACAATATCGAAGCATATCTTTTTGTACACGAAATTACAATTATTCAGCTAAAAGCTTTTTTTAAATGAGATCCTTTTCCAAGTAAATAAGCAATAATATTTTTTGTGTAAAGATAAGTAGTACAGTCGGTTGTCAACATTATCTGACCCACCCTAAACACAAACGAAATTGGACCCTCTGCCTATGAAAATAAGGTTTATTCAATTTATATGAGCTTATCAGTCAAGCGCTCGAGGACTCAAACAAATAGAATAATAATACACACACGCAAATTTGATCTTTATCACGTTAGCATTAGGTTAAATGTTATAACAACTTGTTATAATATAATTAGTGTAATAGCTTATTTTAATGATTTCGGTCAAGTAATTCTGGTCTCGTGGTCTGTGTATAAGACTTAGAATGACAAGTTGCGAGATCAAATCCTGCGACGAAGATATTGTTTCGCTTACAATTTAGATTTTTTTCTAAAAGTATTTCTTGTATTATTGTAAAGAACTATAGACGGATAATCTTCAAATATAAAGTTTCTAAAATGGTAATACTTGTAATAAGTGGGTAGTTGAAAAATAAATATTTGTATTCATTGTAAAACTGGTATTCAAATGCTACTGACTAAGGGTATGCAGTGACAGCGCGCAAACATATTTTACCTTGCCTTACTAAATTGCAAAAACAACTTCTCTTTACAATTTTTTTTTTTTCTATTTTATAGGTAGTTTTTTTTAATTTTTGTTTTTTTTTATTATCATGTCTTAATGGAGTGATTAAATAATGAAGGGATAAAATACAAAATAATCTATTTGCACTAGGATAAGGTTGGCTGCTTGTGCTGTGCAAAAATAAACTTTATGAAAGTATACATATGGTTTAAATTCTTTAGTCTTGTGGTCACTAATCGTTGTTTACGTTCGAAATCAAGTTTAACCTAAATATAGCTTCTGCTCAGATGTTTCTTTTTTAATTATTTTATTATACTTTTTTTACATTTCTTTAATGGACAACGTATAGAAATAAAACTAAACAATTGCAAATTTAAAATGTTTATTATTTCATTGAAACACTTAGGTAAGATAAAGTAAGTAAATGCTCACATATTTCCAAATTAATATACAATTTATATGAGTATGCCATAATCAAATTTAACCATTTATAAACATTAAAAAAGGCATGTTTATGCTTGAAAGTTTGTTATCGAGAAAATTAATTCATCTGTGAAATGCCTTACAGATTTATAGCTGCCTATGTGTAGTGAATAAACATGTCATTTAAATAGAAAAAATCTATTTATAACAATAACATCACCACGTAATTGGCAACATTTAAATGGTTTAACAATCTATCCATTGAGCATTTACTTACATGGTGTGTTTAAAAATATCCTAGATTAATTAGTAGCGGAGTGATGGCGCACCGTTCCTTGTTACGTTCATCTTTGTTCGATTTAAATGATTTTTTTTCATCAGTGAAGATCACAACATTTTCTTCCCAATTAAAATTCCCAAAAAAAATATTCCTGGGCAAAACGGACCCCCGCTTCTGCGCGATGAGCAGGTGTCAATGCTATTTTCTGTGCCAGTTTATAATTCCTTATTCCAGCAGCGTGTAAATGTCTTCTCACTGTTTCCACTGAAATATCGTGTTGTATTGCGGTTACACTAACGGGCAATCGCATTCGGGACTATACTTGATGTTTTTTGCCCCTGGACGAATCCGCTGAATATTTACTTTGTCTCCATAACGTCTTAGCTACAGTCGTATTTCTCTAAAACAAAAAAAAAAACATTTTTGTAACCGTTTATGTAACTTGTAAGGAGTGAATGTAATAGTAAAATAGCCAACTACGCGTTCATTAATCACAATCAATTAAATAAAATAGGTATAAAAAAAACACTTACTGCTATATTAAGACGACGACCAATCTCTCTAATTCCAACATTCTGCTCATGTAAAAATATGATTTTATGTTTGGTATAGTCATTAAGCTGCGACATTGCTTTTTTACACCAAATTGCATAAAAATACTTAACGAGTTATGCGAAACGATTTACAAATGTGTGTGCGCAGTCACTGCTAATAGGCGTAGTGTAACTTTTGTCACGAATTTATTATCTACCTCACGAAGCAAATATATGTGAACTTAAACTTTTTTAATTTACCCACCTGTTTACAAGATAAGTTATTAGGCGTAAGTCATATTGGTCGTTCTTTAATAATGCAAACAATATTGTAGAAATGAATTCAAATTAAAAAAGAAACTGATAACAGGTGGACTGTTTTCGAACCCACATGTTGTTCCTCGCCAATCCAACATCAAACCGCCAAGCCACAAGAACTTGTTAAGAATCCACGAAATTAAAGATTGGGTTCTAATTATGTAGGGTGACTTAAAAGGTTTTTAACTTTAATGTCAACGAGATAATGATTAAAATAGCTTAACAAAATGATATAATGCCGGTGGCTCCGACAACGTTGGGTGGGTTTATGCGTGTCTGTATTCATCGAGGCTCATATAAATTGAATAAACCTTATTTTCATAGGCAGAGGGTCCAATTTCCTTTGTGTTTAGGGTGGGTCAGATAATGTTGACAACCGACTGTACGTGTTGTACCATTTCGAAATCTTGATTAAATGGGCCATTTTTTTGAATAACTTGCCCATGGTACTATGGTACATTTTATTTTAAATATGATTTGTCAAAGTTATCTGATAAAATGTTTTTGAAGCATGACTCAATAAAACTTATTTTTTTTTACTAAACTGACAATAATTACTATTGCATTTGTGACTGCAATCAATGGCATAGTTATTAGGGATTACGGTAAAAAAAAAACACTGCGAAATTAAGAAATTTGTGATCACAGCACCTAAATATGTGATCAAAGGTGTGGATTTTCAAACATTATCAAAGTATTCCTTTTACCACTTAACCAAGTAACATGGATTATATTTTTTATTTTTACCAGAACTAGTATAACCTAGCCTATCGCCCCGTGCCCGCTTGACGTTGAGTTTCGGGACACCCTGTATAAATAAAGAAAATATTATAATTTAGATACCTACAAACAACTATCCACAAAACCAATAAAAAATCCAAATCATATTCCAAACCTCGCGTCCTGTAAAACGATTACTAATTATTCATCTCTGTAATCCCATTAAAAAACCGTCTCCCCATTTATATAATGTATGTATATGACCATTGTAATATGCATAAGCACGTAATTAACATAATCAATCATAGTACGCATACACTGGGGGGGAGGGGGGGGAACCACCTTAAGCGGTGACAAACACCACCCATGGGACTTCACCATGACGTCACTTTATTTACGAACATTAAAACACCATTAATCTAATGCATTATTCGTGTTAATATTTTACCGCCATCATTTTATTTTTATGATAATGTTGAGATTGAAAAGTGCGCGTGCATTTAAGGGTTGGAGTGAAGTCGCTTGTGTATTTTAAGGTTAATATTGTTTTAATGCATATTTTAGTGTTTTGTGTGGTTTTAGATTTGCTTTGAAATGGAAGGAATTTTGCTTTATTTTATGTCATTGGATGGTCGAATAAGCTGAAGGCTCATCTGCAGTTTTATTAGGTTAAATGAGATTCTAGGTGTAGGTGAGCCCCCAATTTCTTAACATTGAGTGGGATGACACCTAACCTCATTCGAGGGCATTTGGACAGAATACATCGACTGATGTTGCCACCTAAGGTTATACAATAGTTTTTCGTAGGTTCTTTATATTGAACTCGAATACTATTACTTATTTTCAAGCTGTATAAGAAACATTGAAACTTAAGTAATCATACAGTACTCTAATAAAAAGCCTCTGGATGAAGTACAGAATAATGAAACCTACTCCAAAGTTACGAGTTACCTAACCTTATTCGAGGGCATTTGGACAGAATACATCGACTGATGTTGCCACCTTTTTTTTTTTTTTTTTTTTTTTTATAGACGGGAAATCATCAAATAACTTCCCCCGCCCTGGGCGGGGCGGGAGGGAGTGTCAGACTTTTACTGACTAAAACCCGTCTATGTTCCTTCATGTGCCCTTTGCGTTCCGGGGGCGCGGTATCTCTTTTGAACAACCCGCAGCCCCGGCAGGCATCGGCCCTCAGTGGCCCCATCCAATTTGCTGACATCTCTTTGAGGCGCGCGTGGAACACGAACGCGCCGTCGACACGGTCTGTCGCTAGTGAACGTACGGACGGCGAGCTACCCATTGCTCACCGTCCACAGACCCGCGTCTACGGTGGCCGGGAGTCGTCTCGTGGCTCCCGACGCCCGGATCGTCTACCGCGGCGGCCGCTGGGACGGGGGACCCTCCTTTCTCTCTCCCGTCCCGCCACCTCCTTCTCTAGCATTACAGCTTCGCAGAAGGAGGCGACTGCTTCCCATTCCCCCTCGCTCCGGACCATGGCCTGAACCAGTGCCGGACGCGAGAGGGCGCCGCCGCCGATGGCCGCCTCGAGGACTCGGCGGTGCTCAGCCCAAGCAGGGCACACCGCCAGAGTATGCTCCACCGTGTCCTCGGGGCGATCCTCGCAATGGTGACATCCGGGCGTTTCCTCCCGCCCGATGAGGTGCAGGAACCTCCCGAAACTTCCGTGTCCGGTGAGGACCTGCGTCAGGCGGTAGGTGAGGGCGCCGTGGCGCCGCTCTAGCCACTCCTCAAAGAGGGGACTTACCGCCTCAATCGAGGCGTGCCCCGCACGAGGTTGCGACAGTCGTTCTCTCCATGTCGCCATGAGATCGAGCCGAAGTTCCGTCCGCAGGGCGGCAATTTGCCGCGGCAGCGGAGTTTCGCCCCGGCCCAGTGCCTCCGCGCGCCACTCGTGTAGGCGCGCGAGGACCAGCGCCTCCAGATCCCATGGCGGCAATCCGGCAAGGAGGCTCGCTGCCTCGCCAGAGATCGTGCGGTATCCGCGGATGACCCTTATGGCGATCACCCGCTGGGACGCGTTCAGGTAATGGGCGGCAAGCCGCCTCAAGCCCCGCGCCCACACCGGGGCCCCGTAAAGGGCCATCGAACGCACGACCCCCGCGTAGAGCCTCCGGCAGGAGGCGTTTGGCCCCCTCAAATTGGGCAAGAGCCGCTTTAGAGCGGCCGAAGCCCGTGCTAACTTGGGAGCCAAACGTCGGAAATGTTCCACGAAGTTCCATCGGCTGTCGAGGACAAGTCCTAAGTACTTCATCGTCGACCCGACGCCGACGGAAACCCCTCCTACCGTTATTTGGGATCCCGAAGGTGGCGCGTTCCGAAGCCCATGAAAGCACAGGACTTCGGACTTGTGCAAGGCCACCTCGAGACCCAATTGCCGGATCCTCTCGACGACTATCGCAACCCCGCGTGTCATAAGGTCAGCCGCCGCCTCGTGCGACCACCCCTGCGCCAGGACCAACGTGTCGTCTGCGTAGCAAACTACGCTGGCGCCCTCGGGGAGGTCAGCACGTAGCACCCAGTCGTAGCCGATGTTCCACAGGAGCGGCCCTAACACCGATCCCTGCGGAACACCGCATGACATCTCTCGCCGGTTCCATTCACCATTTCGACCAGGGTAGATCACGGCTCTATCACACGATGTTGCCACCTAAGATTATACAATAGTTTTTCGTAGGTTCTTTATGTTGAACTCAAATGCCATTACTTATTTTCAAGCTGTATAACAAACATTGAACTGATTCTGTCTCTTTATTATCTAACTAAACTTAAGTAATCATACAGTACCTACTCTAATAAAAAGCCTCTGGATGAAGTACAGAATAATGAAACCTACTCCAAAGTTACGAGTTACCTAACCTTATTCGAGGGCATTTGGACAGAATACATCGACTGATGTTGCCACCTAAGATTATACAATAGTTTTTCGTAGGTTCTTTATATTGAACTCAAATGCCATTACTTATTTTCAAGCTGTATAACAAACATTGAACTGATTCTGTCTCTTTATTATCTAACTAAACTTAAGTAATCATACAGTACCTACTCTAATAAAAAGCCTCTGGATGAAGCATATCATAGTGAAGCCTACTCCAAAGTTACGAGTTACCCCAGACAGAATAACATCAAGAGAAAAGTACCTAGCAAGCGCTACTAAATAACTTTCATAAACTAAAAATAATATTATCCCAAATAAACAATTTATATGAAAATACGAACACTAATAGTGATCAAAAGATTGAAAGAGGCGAAACTTCTAAAAGCAGTTGGTATGTTATTTATTGCCCCAGTAACGAGTTGCCAAGGAGTTGCGCTTGGATCATTAATAAGTTTCCCACAATTTAATTCGAAAAGGTTGTAACTACTCCTAATGCTTGGTAACTTTAGAACCTTTTCTCAGCTATGTAATCCCGTTCGGAACTCCTTTGCTCAGATTCAAAAGGTCGTATTTGTAAGAGATTTTGGTGTTAGTTTGGACGTTTTAGCCTCAAATAGGTCGTTTGGCTGCATCGCTCTGATCTAATCAGATTGGAAGACTGATGGGTAACATTAATACGGAGCAGGAACTGATTGGATCGACTGATTGACTATTTAGGGGTATTTTAAGTTATACGTCTTCATATTTTATGTTGGATACATCGTAAATAAATCTGGGACTTGATAATTGGTTGGCTAGTGTAGGTATTCATAGTGTAAGGTCTAAATAACTAGCTGCTGTCTGTGACTTCGTTCTCGGTATTAATTCTTTTTTTTTGTCCGAAACCTTTGCAGGTCTACGCAGAACAACTCAGTAAAGTTTCATCACAATCGTATCAATCAATTTAGAAACGCGGAGCGGACAAACATACGAAAATTAATCATTTTAATCTAAACAATGTCTATTTTTGGTTTTATTTATTTTCATCAGCACTGCAAAAAGTTTTTAACACAATCGTATTAAACACTTTTTGCAATACTGATGAAATTGACGTTGTCAATGTTGTGACAGCTGTCACATGGATAAAACGGAAAAGTTTGTAAAGCTGGCTAGTGAGATTTAAAAACATGTATTAAATTAATGTATACCTACTGTGATTTGATGTAAAATAAAGTTGTTATGTCAAATAGCAGGTTTATGCATTAATATACCTTTCTAAAAATATGCCGGCGAACTGTGGGTGTCATTAGTACACCTCTGCCTAACCCTTCGGGGAATACAGGCGTGATGGTACCTATATTTTTTTATTTTATTTTTTATATACCTTTCTACTAGTATAAAGCCGGCTTTTATAGCTCCACAATTTTATCCAACGATAGAAAGTATTCCACTTTTCTTCGAGTAGATATTTTGAATATTCGTGCAATAAAAAGTGACTACCACATTATTCAAATAGACCGATACGAATATTAAATTACTAGCTTTTGCTCGCGATTTAAGTCCGCGTGGAAGTCAAAGTCAAAGTCAATTTAGTTCTTAGCTGACGTCTACTACCTATAAACTCTCTACCTGCCAAGTTACAGATTCGTACGCTAAGCTGCAGTTTACGTGATTTTGGATTTTTCCAGTGATCATATATGTATTTGTACATTTTTCAATAGACCCATGTGACCAAAATAAATAAAATCATGGTCGCCAATAACATTATCATGTTATGTTTTTAAACACCAGAAGAATCAATATTGAGTTACTGCGTTTTCACTTGTATCGCTTATGTAATACATAAAAAAATAATAAGGAAACCTCATAGGACGTGATTTTGAAACAAGAATACGTTTAAAACTTTCTTCTTTTTTTTTTCGAAAAATATTGAGAAGAAATAATGTTACTAAAATAAAATAATGTGTTCTTCAGAATTTAATTTACTAATCTCAGTAGATTTTTTCCAATTTTGAAGTCATTGAACATACCAATTACTTTAAAAAAAATGTATTAAGATAAGGGTTGCTAGAGTAAAAATAAAGCTTTTTAACTTTCCCTTTGACTTGCGAAACAAAGCTAAAGCATTCCATTTGAATTTCAGTAGCTTGGTAACCTATTGTTCTGGATTGAAATCTAGATTAGCCTGAAGGTACAGTGGAATTAAGTCTGTTCTTTGTTTGAATTCACCTGTCGAATGCTATCGAACCAATTTTCTGAATTTGATTTCGGAAAATCAATTACCTACTCACTGCTCTTAGCTAGGTTAAAAAGAATAAAATATATATATAATTATATATATACCATCACACCTGTATTCCCCGAAAGGGCAAGAGGAGAGAGGAGGGGCAGAGGTGTATCTAGACACGTTTATTAGGAATAGAAAATACAATTGATTATTTTAGGCATTAAGATGTGTCCGCTACGAAGTTCAAAGTATGACTACTGGTAAAATGTGTCTTTTCACACATTTACTAGAACAACAATTCTAAGGAAATGCGCTATGACGCACATGCAGCGTCAGCGTTTATATTTTATATGCTTAGGGCTGCCTCACAATTTATAACAGTACCTACACCCCCAGTTCGCGGGAATGTTTAGGTCCCATGTAAAACGGGGCGAGCCTATTGCCATTAACCGGACACAGATCCTAACCCGAGCTGCTACTGAGAATTTCATAGAAAAACTCAAAAACACTTTTCTCGATCTAGAAATCGAACCCAAGACCTCTAGCGTAACTACGGCTAACGAGGCAGCTAAAAAGAATTTTAACTATGTACAAAGATTTTTATTTTTTTACCAACCTCATTTAGGACTTTGGAATTCAAAATTGAAATGTCAGGTTAAAGTTGCGAGATTTTTATGCTTTAGCCATTTGGACTGGTTTCAGTAGGTCCTGTTTAAATGGGATTGTTTTCATTAATGGAACTGCTCCTAAGGGAAACATTTGTTGGTATTTACGCATTGGAGTTGCGGAATGCTATTTTAGCAATTGTATAGCGCAATTTTGGTTGGTTTTATTTAGCTTAAGCATGTATTGTGTGCTTGTAAATAAACACACGCGGTGTTCTGATTTTCTTAGTTAGTTAGCAAAAGATATAAGTAACCTCTATTGGCAGATTAAGTTTTCTTGTAAGTTGAAATTTTATGTCATTGGATGGCAAACAAACCGACGGCCTACCTGATGTTAAGTGGCTACCGCCTTCTATAGACATCTGCAATACCATAAGCCTTGCAAATGCGTTGCTATCCCAAAGACAAAGTAATAATGTCTCATGTGCCTGTAATTACACTTATACCCTATTACACCTATACCCTTCAAACCGGAACATAGCAACGCTGCTTTGTTGAAGTACTTCCCCGGACGAGGCTCTACTACTAAAAAGAGAAACCTTTTAAAGCTTTTATATAAAAACCCTTTGTCCTGCTGTTAGACAATAATATCAGCTTTTTTAATATTTCAGGAACTTACTGGTATTTGAAAAAATGTTTTTTCATTAAATGTAAGTTTTGCTCGTTGAACAAGGAAGCTTAAGGCTGCATAACATCACGATACTAACTACGGAATCGGAGCAGTAATCAAAAACGTAGCTTTAACCCGAGAAAAACCATAGAATATTGCTAGTTATTTATATTCAAACCCAAATAAACTAGTTTACTTACTAACTTAACCAGTTAGAACTGGTTTGGCTGCAACTAGTTATATTCCGTGCGCTGTGACGTCACGTAATATATGGACATGTCAGCTTAGTTGCACACGTGTGTCACGAGCTGTGTTGCACTGCGTTGACATCAAGCTGCAAAGTGCTTCTAAATCATGAATGTGTGCTGGGCAATTTTGGTATCTATAGTCATATTACAAAGAGGTTAAGTTTGTTTATTTACATGTATACATAATAAACTCACACCTTTTCTCCTGGGGGGTAGGCAGAAACCACAGAACAGAACGCCACCTGCTACGATCGATTCGATTTTTTCACCTCGGCTACGTTCATACGTCTGTAGTGCGATTCTTTAAAATGCAAACTCGAAAACAAGTCTCACTAAAGTGATCACGCTCACTTCGATAACGAACCAACCTGTCATTGGTTTAGTATTCGTTCGCCGTGGTGATGTCACCGGCGTGATCGTGTTTAACAGAATACCATTTTATAATCTCACTGCTGATTCAGCTTTCGGATTACGAAGTGAGGCTTACAGAATCACACTTCTGGTCATACAAGTATGCTGGTTACGAGTACTGCGCACCCGACCTTTCTAGAAAACCTCACCAATAAGGTCAGGGTAGGTCTGTCTAGGGGGTCTACTCCTGGCTTTGCCATATAAATCCCTTTGTTAGTCGGCTTTCTCTCATCCTCTCAACATGACCGAACCATCTAAGCATGCTCTTTTCAACCATTGTACACATTGTACTATATTCTCTTTTATTGCGTACTCGTATTATCTTATTCTCACTCTATCATTCAAAGTACCACACATACTTCTCAAGGTACGCATGTCCACAGCATTGGTCCTACTTACATGCCTCGTTTGCTGTACCGACCATTCACTTCCATACATAGAATGTAGGTTTTTTTTGTTCGTTTGGGATATTATCAAATAACTTCTCCCGCCCTGGGCGGGGTGGGAGCGAGTGTCAGACTTTTACTGACTAAAACCCATTCATGTTTCTTCATGTACCATTTGCGTTCCGGGGGTGCGGTGTCTCTTTCGAACAACCCGCAGCCCCGACACTGTCGGTTCAATGATGCTTTTTGTCCTACCTGGGAAGCAAACCAAGGACCCACGCTACATCGCACAGCTACATACTGACACACACCCCGACACATTCAAAGACATTCTGCATACATACGTGCTGACAAACAAACGTACATAGGTGATCTGTCTGTTTGTTCTCGCATGTATTATCACGCTAAACAAGCCGCGTTTGACGGCACGTAATACATTGGACATGTCAGCTTTGTTGCGCCGAGCAGCATCCCGACGCGTATGTAGCTCTACCTAGCCGTGTCATCGCTACTGTCAACGTCCTACGACTGTTTGTGTTGAGTGGTAATAGTATGTATTGTTAGTACTTATTAAGTTCTAGGTGTTACAAGTACGGTTTTATACAAAACTAGCTTCGTTCGACCGAGAATTCGTCCCCGTAAATATTGGTCATAATTAAAATTCAATCATGATTCGAAAGACACGTGGCGCCATCTGTTATTATAAGACCGCTGTTGTTGTTTTCCTCGGAAACAGTACTTTTTTAGGAATGAAAGGTACGTATGTCGGTTTCTGAACTCCTGACAATGTATATGCAAAATTTCACGATAATCGGTTCAGTGGTTTAGGCATGAAAAGGTAACAAACAAACTTACTTTCGCTTTTATAATATTAGTTGGGACTAGCTTCAGTTGTTACTCCATACAAACCTTAAAAACAACCTCTATATACGATTAGAAAATAGGTTTAGATATCAGGTACTTATTATTTTTATACTTACAAAGTACAAAGCTTGTGAAACTATAAAAAAAACCTTACTTGAGAGAATAGGCACTGAAAGCTGAAATTCAAGCTAGGCCTACGTAAGGCTTCATATGCAACACATTATATTTTACGTTTTGCTTCTGAAAATCTGAGGGTGGCGACTAAACGGTGTATGCGGTGTACACGCGTTTTGAAAACCCATGAACAACTCTTAAAATGTTCGATTTTAATTATGTGACAAAAGGAGGCGCGGTGGTTGTGCGATCCGTTGCTGGCCTGCGTGTCGGGGGTTCGATTCCCGAACGACAGAGCTCTACTACTACGCTTTTCTTATTTATTATTTACTCCTTTTTGTATGCCCTAAAGACTGTGGTTTAGAGTTTAGTTCTTTGTATACGCGTGTGTCAATCACGACGCAGGAAATAATCCTAGTAAAGGGTAACTTAAAAATGTATGAAGCAATCACTTCACTAGTTTACCCACGCAATACATCAAACAGCATTAGTTACCCACACTAATAAACCTCCAAATAAACATTAGAACCACCTTTCGCTCCCCTGTATCAACTATTTACCGGCACCAGAACCACCTATAAATACTCTGCACCCCTTTAATCTAGTCGACGTTTTTCTCATAATTAATTTCCTGATTCCACATGGGTGACCCTTGATAATCTCTACGTACTGGTTTGGTGTGTGGTTCAAGATGTAAACGGCCAGCGATTTATTAAAATAATTTTCCGTGAGGCAAAAGAAAAATTCTGTTTTTGAAACTTTGTAGGATGGAAAAGCTTCGGTAATCACAGGTCAAGTAGAATACCTACATACTCGTATTAACAAGGTGCTATCAGTTCGAGTACTGGAAATTGCGCTGCTACTTGGGAACCCTTGGCAAGTTGCAACATTAAATAAGTCAGTTAAAGTAGGTTGGTACTTACCTTGTTGTTAAACTAGTTCGAAAATTACAGCTTAAATGAAACAGAACAGAACACAACATGAGGTTTTCTTTTAACAAAATCCTCGCCCACAGCTCATAATGGTCCAAAATCCCAGAGTCACTAGACCTACGTCATTTTAGCAATGCTAAAATTTTGAATATATAATAATAGCTGAAGGTGTAGTTAAGGAGGTATAATTTTATTTGACACAGCCTGAGTCACAAAAAAAAAGGTAAAAAAAGGTAGAAAAGAAATACAAAAAAGAACATTGTATGCCCCACAACTCCGGCGGGACGGGAGAGAGAGAGGACAATCCCCCGTCCCAGCGGCCGCCGCGGTAGACGCTCCGGGCGTCGGGAGCCGCGAGACGACTCCCGGCCACCGTAGACGCGTGTCTGTGGACGGTGAGCAATGGGTAGCTCACTGTCCGTACGTTCACTAGCGACAGACCGTGTCGACGGCGCGTTCGTGTTCCACGCGCGCCTCAAAGAGATGTCAGCAAATTTGGATGGCGCCACTGAGGGCCGATGCCTGCCGGGGCTGCGGGTTGTTCGAAAGAGATACCGCGCCCCCGGAACGCAAAGGGCACATGAAGGAACATAGACGGGTTTTAGTCAGTAAAAGTCTGACACTCCCTCCCGCCCCGCCCAGGGCGGGGGAAGTTATTTGATGATTTCCCGCCTATAAAAAAAAAAAAATGCCCTCAAGTCCGCCAAATAGACTTAGTAGGTACAGCACTAGTTAAATTCAACTCAATTCTCTATCTATTCTATAAACAGCCATACTTAAATGACACGTGTCTGGCGACCCTTTACTCTCAGTCTATAACTTGTACCGCAGTTTAAAAGGATATGCATAATTAACCATGTGTGACGCGATTAGGGCCATCCGACCAACCGGAGCGTTAGGCTCTACGGCAGGGTATCTTTGCCCCACTCTACCGTGAAGAAAAACCTCTGAAGGCTATTTTAATGGACGAACATCTTTTGCGTTTAACCGACCATCGAAAAGATGAAAGGAAGATTAGAATAGGTTCTTTTTTTGAAAAAATATGACGTGGTTACGGTAATTCTGGAGAATTGGACCTTATTTTCTTTAGCTTTGGTCATATAATTATGTTGGTTTTTTATTTCGTTCAAGTCTCGGATAGTTTTTATGTAGGTTTTAGCTGTAATGTATTTTTGATTGTTCTTAATGTTTTGACTAACCCTTTGGTAAATGGATCATTGGTTATTCATATTCAATATACTATACTTACTTATATTATAAAGCTGAAGGGTTTGTTTTGTTAATGTTTTAATTCGGTAATCTCTTGAACTCCTTATCAGATTTTGATTTCTTTTTCACTTATATGAAGCTAGGATATAACTGCCTCGTTAGCCTAGTAGCCCTGAGAACGACTGCCACGCTAGAGGTCCTGGGCAGTCCTGGGTTCGATTCCCAGGTCGAGCACAAAATGTGTTATTGGGTTTTTCTATGAAATTCTCAGTAGCAGCTCGGAGTTTGAATTTGTGCCCGGTTAATGGCAATAGGCTCGCCCCCTATTACATGGGACCTAAATATACCGGCGAACTGTGGGTGTACATTGGTACACCTCTGCCTAACCCTTCGGGGAATACAGGCGTGATGATGGAAGCTAGGATATCACTGAGAGATGAGAGCAAAAAACAAAATGGAACCGTAAGAAAATGGACGCAGATGAAGTTGCAGATAGAAGCTTTTTCTAATTCAAAATCCTAAGTAGATCTCAAAATTGATGAGTAGATACATAATTACAATAAATAAATAATTAAAATTTACCAACTAGGTTTTACACGTAATTTTAACTCCTAAATGATTAATTTATAAAGTTCAAAATGAAAACTAATATTTGAAATTGATTAAATGTTTCCTATTAGTAGTCTGTTTACACGTTATTAATAGATTCACAGTAATTAGTACGTATCTATCCATTTGATTTTGAACGCTAATGATTTGAATTAAATTCTCGTCATTTGTTCCATTTGAAATGCTAATTTCATGTTAAATGTTATTTACGTGGTCAAATAGTACCCATTTACTGGCAAAAAAATACACAAAACTAATTTTATGTTGCCTCGGCTACCGAGTTGACTAACATTTCATTTATTGTACCATGTAAATGAAATGATAGTTAAAAAATTGTTCTAGTAAATCAGCGACCGACCCGTGGTACAACTGCGATGTCTAACTGGTTGTACTACGGAGAAGTAAATTTACCCATAGAACAACCAGTTGAACACTGATTGTTCTATGGGGAAATATCTTTACCAATGGTTCAATCCAAATAGTTGTCTTCAGGGAATTTAATGTATCTATGGAACAACTACTGGTAATAAACAGGAAAAGGTTATCTATAAAAAAAAAGGTGTACACCCTCAGTACCTCCCTGAGAAACATTGTATCATTGGCAGCTCCATTCCTGATAAATGTATACAATAGGATGAAGGAGCAAAGCGAAGCGAGCTCGGGACTTGGGGCACCCCGACTCGGACAGGTTAGGTTAGAAGGGGATGGCGGGGTCTAGAGAGCGAGCGAAGCGAGCGAACAGAACCCGCCATCCACTTCGTGGTTATTTTTTTTGTAAACCCTTGGGCCCCGCGAAGCGGGGCTCCCCGTTGCTTTTTAAGCCTCGAGGGCCGTTTTAGACGTTCATTTATTTTACACGATCATCCTATCCCCGTGGTCCAACCAGTTGGACATAATTCCACCGTTGTACCACGGGTCATAATCATAAATATCAGAAAAAAGAGTTGAACCATGGGTAAATTTACTTCTCCGTAGTACAACCAGTTGGACATCGCAGTTGTACCACGGGTCGGGAGTGAGTAAATCTTGGTTGTCTACCAATAGCTGTACCATATGGCCCGCGTTATGTTACGTCTTTGGTTACTGTTCCACTCCTGTTTGTCGTAGCGTGAAGTTGTATAAGTATAAATGTAAAAAAAAAACAATGCCGATTTTCGTCTCTGACCGCTAAATTGATCAAATAGGCGACCGATTTTTATGTGAATTTTACCATAATTTAGGGCGTATTTCTTAAAAAAAACCCCTGCCTCGTTGGCCTAGTGGTCCTGAGCGCGACTGCTACGCTAGAGGTCCTGGGTTCGATTCCATTCGATTCGTTCGGTTACATAGGACCTAAATATACCGGCGAACTGTGGGTGTACATTGGTACACCTCTGCCTAACCCTTCAGGGAATACAGGCGTGATGGTATATATATATATTCTTAAAAAAATACTAGTTACCTACAGAGCTTAATCTACAAGTTTCGTTTCTATACAAAAACTATAAGATTGAAAGGTCGGTCCCTTCTTAAAAAACAGCAGGCTACGCACTTTTAAACCTAATTCTCTTAAAGACACGTGTAACATAATCTAACCCACACACTACAGTACCTACATACATTAGGGTTGCCACGTGCAATAGTCTCATACCCTTAGGGTTGCTACGTATTTGTGCAACGGTAATATTAAACCCGCTTGTTACTGCTGCACATGGCTTAAGTTTCAGCAAACCGTCTTGCAGCTCAAGCGGTATGTTTACGCCTGGATTATGTAACGACTAAACATGCAGGCGCCTGTACCTATTAGGCATTTGTTACGCTTTTCTTGCATATTATTTAAAGAAGAGATTGATGATAGGAAATGTGTTAACATATCGTCAGTTTATTTATTTATTTATTTTATTTTAGGAAAGCTTACAGACTCATCATCTGCTTAGCCTTTTCCCAACTGCGTTGGGGTCGGCTTCCAGTCTAACCAGATGCAACTGAATACTAGTGTTTTACATGGAGCGACTGTCTATCTGACCTCCACAACCCCAGTAACTGGGCAACACGTTACTTCTTGGTTAGACTGGTTGTCAGACTTCTTGGCTTCTGACTATCCGTCACGACTGTCAAAGAAAGCAAAAAAAGCAAAGCAAACAAAAAAAAGTGAAAGCTGCTGCTGCTGTTTGTGAAAGCTTACATTACAATAACAATAATATATAAATTGATATATAGTTTCAAGAATGATATTTGAATCTGGAGAATTATATATGTAAGCTTGTTTATCAGAAACCTGAAAAGTGGTCATTGTACTCATCATTATGAACAAGTTTTACTCAGGGTGGTACCTCACAAAATGTATGGATCAGGTCATTTCCCTGATCGAATTTCGATCACGGCGACCAATATCAATAAAGATTAGCCATATGGTGCACAAGCGTGTGCGCAAATACAGGTACAGCCCCTATTCTTTTACCTTCATAGTCTGATGGGGCAACAATTTACAAACCTGAAGAGATCAAGCGCAGGACCAACGCCTTATACATGGTTTCCGAAGCACGGGGTAGGTAGACTGCTAACCTCTAAACTCCGAAAAATAGTACTGAGATTTTTTTATTGGAACAAGCTAACTGCACTTTGCCTTACCTAGTAATAGAACCCAAGATCTTACGCTCAGCAAAACATAACATAACATACATAGACATAACATAACACATCATACACAAATTGAGCCTTATCACTATTCCTTATATCAAAAAGGCGGCCCCCAATATAAAATTAATCACAAAATCTAAGATAACGTAATACGGACGAGGGCATCCTATCCACGCAGCCGTATTTTATGGCGTATCGTAAAAGACATTTTACACAATTAATCGTTCGCCGTTCGCTTTCATGCGTAAAATAAATCGTAACTCAATGGTATTTGGTGCTTAGATTAAAATCGTAAAACGGAACGTGAAATGGAAGTGACGTTTTCGTTTTATAATTTTGTTTGACGGAATGTTTTTGAGGATTTTAATGAAAAAAGAAAAACTATTGTTAAAACTGTGGGTGTTCGTCCGGTAAATTAAAGATAGTAAATAGTACAGAATAGATGTTATAATATAATCGAATTATTTTTACAAAAGACTCAGAAGGAAAAGCACATAAAACAATATCGAGATAGATGACAGTGTCAATTCGCTTGACACGTCAGTGGTAGCTGGCCACTACAGTAGCCCCCTGGCGAGACCGAGACTACGGTCGATACATGTCCAGGAAGCGAACTCTTCTGCCGCTGCGAGTGTAGGTGGCCGGCTCGTCTGCAGGTGGAGCTGGCGGGCCACTTGGAGGGGCACAGGCTGGGACAGAGGCTGTGTTGCCAGTGTCTTGGGTGACGTATGCTGGCTTCAGGCGATCTATAGTTATGTTGGTCTCTTTGCCTCGTACTTCAAGTTTAAAGTACTTCGCCTTCCTGTCCAGCACTTTGAAGGGTCCAGCATAAGGTGGCTGCAAAGATTTCCTCACGCAGTCCTGCCTCACAAAGACGTGGGTGCAGTGTTGTAAGTCTTTGGGAATGTAGAATGTGCAGCTTCTGCCGTGCCACGCAGTCGGTTTAGGAGATAAGTTGGCCATGTGTTTAGCAAGTCGAGTGGCGAAGCTAGTGATATCCTCTACAGTGTAGTCGTCTGATGGCGACAGGAACTGGCTTGGCAAACGCAGGGGCTCGCCATAAACCAATTCGGCCGAGGATGCTTGGACGTCATCTTTCCAGGAACTGCGTATTCCGAGCAGAACGATGGGTAAGACTTCTGTCCATTGTGAGTTGTTGTGGCACATGATGCCTGCCTTGAGCTGTCGATGTAGCCTCTCTACCATCCCATTTGATGCAGGATGGTACGCTGTGGTGCGGAAGTGGCGTGCACCAAGAAGAGATGCTAGTGCCTTGAACAGTCCGGACTCGAACTGCCGACCACGATCAGTAGTGATCTGCGTTGGGCAACCGAACCTCGATATCCACCCAGACACCAAGGCGGCCGCGCAAGTGTCAGCAGTGATGTTATTGAGTGGTATCGCCTCAGGCCATCGTGTGAAGCGATCAACGATGGTGAGACAATATCTGAAATCTGAAGATGGTGTTAGAGGTCCTACAATGTCGAGATGAATATGAGAGAATCTCGATGATATTAATGGAAAATGAGAAAGAGGAGCGGATGTGTGACGGGTGATTTTACAGCGCTGGCAATGTAGACAGCTTCTGCACCACTCTCTACAGTCCTTACGAATCCCTGGCCACACAAATTTTTGTGCGACCAGTCGCACTGTAGCTGTACGTCCAGGATGACTCAGACAGTGAAGAGAATCAAAAACTTGTTTTCTTAGCTCAGGAGTTATGTAGGGTCTAGGTGGTTGAGTGGATACGTCGCAATAGAGTTTAGTGTCTGAGCCTACCTGGGTAATCATCTTTAGTTTCAGCGACGATCCATTTTCAATTAGCGACTGAAGTTCGGGGTCTGACTCTTGAGATCGGGCTAAAGCCTTATAATCAATTGTCGTTGTAACTTCTTCAATGCGCGACAAGGTATCGGCTACGACATTTTCTGAACCAGGTATGTATCGTATGTCCGTAGTAAATTGGGAAATGAAGTCGAAGTACCTGTATTGTCGTGGAGAGCAATTCTCTCTAGGGTTCCTGAAGGCGTAGGAAAGAGGGCGGTGATCGGTGAAGACAACAAACTCTCGGGCTTCTACCATGTACCGAAAATATTTAATTGCTTCGTAGATAGCGAGAAGCTCTCGATCATATGGACTATATTTGCGTTGAGCTTCGTTCAATTTCTTCGAGAAGAACGCCAGCGGCTCCCACTGTGTGCCGGTACGCTGCTGAAGCACTGCCCCTAAGGAAATGTCAGATGCATCGGTTAGTAAAGAGAGTTCTGCCTGTGGGCAAGGGTGTGAAAGAAGAGTAGCGTTGGATAGTGCCCTTTTGCATTCTTCAAAAGCATCTAGTTGCACCTGAGTCATTTGAATGGGTTGAGAAGCCTTGACTTTGTCTCCTACCAACATCGAGTTCAGTGGAGCTTGGCTTTTAGCGGCATTAGGTACAAATCTTCTATAAAAGTTTAGCATGCCCAGGAACCTCCGTAACTCCTTCACCGTTGTTGGTACTGGAAATTCCTGTATAGCCTGGACCTTCGTGTGAAGTGGTTGGGTACCAGCAGCTGATACCTGGTATCCAAGGAAGGTCACCTCAGGCTGCCCCCATACACACTTGGTTGGGTTGATGAGGACGCCGTATTCTTTCAGCCGTGATAGTAACTGGTGTAAGTGAAGTCTGTGCAGGTCTGG
Organism: Caradrina clavipalpis; assembly: GCA_932526535.1. Lineage (NCBI taxonomy): Eukaryota > Metazoa > Arthropoda > Insecta > Lepidoptera > Noctuidae > Caradrina > Caradrina clavipalpis. Next base: position 13,693,770 of record OW052098.1, read on the forward strand.
AGAAGGAGAGTACACCAAAATATCGTCAACGTAACCGAAGCAGAAGTCGTCTAAACCGGTAAGCACTTCGTCTATGAATCGCTGAAAGGTTTGAGCTGCATTTCTAAGACCAAAAGTCATGAAAGGAAATTCAAATAAACCAAATGGCGTAGTTATTGCGGTTTTAGGTATATCGGCTTCATTGACTGGCAATTGGTTATATGCTTTTATTAAATCGATTTTGCTGAATATAAAGCAACCAGAAAGTCGGTGAGAAAAGTCTTGAATGTGGGGAATGGGGTAGCGGTCAGGTACAGTACGGGAATTCAGTGCGCGATAATCACCGCACGGTCGCCACCCGTCATCCTTTTTCTTCACCAGGTGTAGAGCTGAAGACCATGGGCTTTCGGAGCGTCTCGCCGTACCGTTGGCTAACATCTCATCAAACTCTTTTTTTGCGATTTTTAATCGTTCAGGATCCAAGCGCCTAGGCCTGCTAGTAATGGGCGGTCCCGAAGTAGTGTTGATAAAATGCACTGTATTGTGCTTTGGTTTGCATCTATTCACGATACCTGCCGGGCGCGTGACCTCTGGAAACTCACGGAGTAGTCGGTGAAACTCTGTATCCCCTGTGACGGTTTTCACGGAAGCCACATGGTCAGGTATCTGCTGTGAGGAAGCTGCGACGAAAAGTGAAGTAGTGCCATCTATGATTCTGTGATTGCGGCAATCTACAAGCAGATTATAAAAACTAAGAAAATCTATTCCAATGATTGGCTTCGACACGTCAGCAATAGTGAATTTCCAGGTGAATGAACGCCGTAGTCCTAGATTTAGGCAAAGTTGTACTGGACCATAAGTATTTATAATGCTTCCATTGGCAGCTGTTAAGCTGTACTTTGAAATAGGACAGGACGTCTTGATAGCCGACCGCGGGTACACACATAAGTCCGAGCCAGTATCGACAAGGAAAAGCATCTTAGATTGACGGTCAGTAATAAAAAGACGGCCTGATTTTGATGGGCAGTCGTAGGCCGCTAATTCCGGCTGCCTTTCGAGTTTTCCGTCTTCCATGCACAAGGCTGAGTGCATTTCTTTGCGTGGATGCCGAATGTGAAGTGGTACCAACAATGCGGGTGGTTTTGTGGCGGCTGAAGTGGCCTGGATTTGGACCTGCTTCGCCACTTATTGCTTCTAGATTGTGAACGAGAACGATTACGTACCTGCCCTCGGCTATCCACTCTAGTAGACAACGAACTCACTTGCCTGGTTAATTCAGCTATTTGACATGCCATCTCCTTCATCAAATTAGTAGTACAGACGTTCTGGTCGTCCGGCCAGAACGGTGGTGCGCGAACGCCCACACGCGACGCTTCAGCGCCTGAGTAAGCCTCCTTAGAATCCATCGTCGGGGTCACCAATTATGTGGGTGTTCGTCCGGTAAATTAAAGATAGTAAATAGTACAGAATAGATGTTATAATATAATCGAATTATTTTTACAAAAGACTCAGAAGGAAAAGCACATAAAACAATATCGAGATAGATGACAGTGTCAATTCGCTTGACACGTCAGTGGTAGCTGGCCACTACAAAACATTTTTTTTCGGATGAGCTTTCATTAAAAATGACTTCTTCCGCCCTAGGCGGGGCAGGAGGGAGTGTCAGACTTTTACTGACTAAAACCTAACCATGTTCCTTCTGTGCCCTTTGCGTTACGAGGCGCGGTATCTCTTTCGAACAACCCCCAGCCTTTTCTGGGTAAAGTCAAAGTTGAATTATTATATCACTAGCGTCTAACCTATGAATTCATCAGTGTAGAAGTAGTGTGCCTATACCCTAAAATATTGCCTATGGCATTTCACCATATTGTAGCTTTCTATTTGTGAAATAGTATTTGTAATTGGACTTGTACTTTCAGAGCTTCTTAATTATTTACGTCTTTCGTTACTTGTAGCGTGATGTACTATACGTATAAACCTTTCTCTTAAATCTCTCTATCTATTGATGCAAACCACATTTGTTTAAAAGATTTAGACCTACAGAGGGACAGATGGCGGAAATCGACTTTGTTTTATATTATATTTCACCCTCGCTGCTCAGCACCTGTTGGTCGTAGCGTGATGTTACATAGCCTATAGCCTTCCTCAAGAAATGGACTATCCAACACTAAAAGAATTTTCCAATTCCAACCAGGAGTCCCTGAGATTAGCGCGTTCAAACAAACAAACTCTTTAGCTTTATAATATTAGTATTTATATTATATAGAGAAAAGAACGGAACCTAGTTAGCCTTTCCAAAAACGGTTTCCAGACCCAGATAAAAACAGACCCAAAATATAAAATCTACCTAACATTTGACATTGTCGTCTGAGCACGGTAATAGCAGGATATTTAAACTGAAATAACATTTGTATGATCACAACACAGAATGTTATTTCAGTTTGTCGGTCTCTTGATTCTAGTCATGTGAGAGCCATTCCGTGTTTTACGCTTTTTATTAAAAAAAGAGTGCCGTAATAAAGCCGGCGTAACAGAAAGGTGATTTTATTAGAAGTGTTAGTGTTAGTTGAATTTACTGGATTTGCTTGTTAGATTTTTTATTAGGTAGTTTTGGGAATTTGCGACGGAATTCACACGGATGGACATGGTGTAATAAAATTATAAGATTTAAAAACTCTTTATATAGTGTTATGAACTTAACACCCGGTATCAAAAATGCCAGTTGGATTTAGTTCTCTCAAAATTAAAATATTTGTTAAAATTCTGACATTATTTACTATGTAATTTTTTTTCGTATTTTCAAAGTCATTGTAATGATTTTAAGTCTTTAACTTTACGATGACTAATTTTAAACTTATTCTGACCCTACGTTTTGGATTTACACTGATCAGTTCTTTCTGAATAATACAGTAACACATTCGGCTATAGTTAATTGAATTATTTGGAGATCGTTTGTTGGTTTGCTATTCGAGAACTAAACCCAATAAAGAAAGCTTAAAATAATAATTATTAAGCTCTTAATAAATTATTTTTATTACAGATATTTTCATTAAGCATTTCAGGAACCAGAAATGCAGTCAGTGAATTGTTTTGGCAGCATTTTTAATGAGGACGGAGAAGGAAAGAGAATATTGTATTCATTGATTCGGAAAGGTGAGGGTGTCTTGTTTTATCAAAATCATCAAAACAATGTCTTAATGAGCCGATCAAAATGTAGGTAGAACCGCGTAGGCGTTTTTACTTTGGGCTGACAAACGTACCTTTATGAAAACAACAGATGTATTTTAATTGTTTTTCTACAATTAGGAACTTCCCCTGTACCGTGAGTGCGTTTATAAATATGTTGGAGATTGAAATCTTTTTGCTACAACGCCATCTGTTATTCAAAACTGGAACTGTAAGTACAATGAGGTTGCATTCCATCTATGGATTGGATTTGGATGGAGTCGGTGATAGAGTGCATTATCTATGGTGACGCAGTACTGTCAGATTATGGAGGGAGCGGTGCCCTGTCAGTTCACCCTGAGAGTGGTATTATATTGTGTAAAGCTATGTAATTAAAGTAAAACCATTGTAAACCAACACTATCTTTTGCTTGTCCGAGTTAGGTACCCAAAGACTGAAGATAAAAGATCCGCCCACGTTTCGACATCCGACAGATATACCTATAAACTCACATACACAGACAACGAGACCCGGAACAGCAGTGCGATTCTCTAAGCCTCACTTCGTAATTCGAAAGCTTGTGAGATTACAAAATGGTATTCTGTTAAACACGATCACGCCGGTGACGGCACCACGGCGAACGAATACTAAACCAATGACAAGTTGGTTCGTTATCGAGGTGAGCGCGATCACTTTAGTGAGACTCGTTTTCGAGTTTGCATTTTAGAGAATCGCACTACTGTTGTTAGAAGTAAGCTTATCTGCAAGCTAACTATGTGTACTGAACCACATGTTTTCGCTATTCTTGTAAAAGCATCATTGGCAAAAGCAACTTTTATACGAAAATATTGAATGTGTAGTGTTATTGGATCCCACAACTTCACCCATGGGAAAAGAAGGTTGGGTTTCTTGACTGGGGACCGATTTGAAAATGGAAGAAAAGAAATTGAAAAATATGAAGTAACCAAACATATAAAAAGCTGAAAACCTCTTTTTACAATTTATTTATTCTATAAAGTATACCAACAGCTAATTTGCCTAATAAAGAGCGAATTGCTTAAAACTTTTATACCTACTATAAGTAATTAAACAGCGAATATTTTTAATAGTTTACCATCATCACGCCTGTATTCCCCGAAGGGTTAGGCAGAGGTGTACCAATGTACACCCACAGTTCCAACAGACACACAGTCACAGTTCTAACAGTTTTTCCATACAAAATCTATCAGACGTTTAAAGACGGTTAATACTAGGTCACAAGTTTGATGAAATACGCCCTTAGTTGGTTATTGAGGAAAAGTATCACTTCCAATGCATATATAGCAAATTGTAGGTAATGTAATGTAATCCTCCAGACCGATTCCGGCCACGGCGGCTAATCTTAATGCAGACTAGCCACGTACGCAGGAGATATTATAGTGCACAAGTGTGTGCGCAAACACAGCTGCACTCTCTCTTCCCTAACTCTCATAGCCCGATGGGACGGCAATCTGACACGACCGGAGAGAGATCAGGCGCAGGACCAGCAGCTTTACGTGCTTTCCGAGGCACGGGGAGATTGTAGGTAAACATAACATTAACAAACAGATACATAGGAGCTGCTTATAAATATAAGCAGCTTCTATTCTATTCTAACAATTTTGTTAACATCGAAATAAAATATATTTTAAGCCTATTTAAAATTCTAAGCTCCTAAAAAAGGTAACTCGACAAGAAACTTCATCTTATTTCAAGCACCATACAAACAGACAGAATCATTTGTTAAGGCAAGGGGGATTAAGTAGTAGCTTAGCGCAGGCATAGCACGCCAATCATACGGCCGCTTGTTTATTAAGAGCCTTCCACTGTTTAATCAACGTGAAAAATTCCTAATTAAATTCAAGGCGAGCCCGCAAGTTGTACAGCGGTTTAGGGTTACCAGGGTTTTTGGAAAATAAGGACGATTAAAATTTTATTTTTTTATAGTTTTTTTTGGCTTGTTTTCCCAAAGGATGTGGATTCTATTATTACGCTTATATCTTTTTGTTTTGATTATCTAGCAGATATTTTCTTTTGCGTCTTGCGTTAAATTATATTGCTGTATCTATACAAATATTATAGGTATATGCGAAAGTGAGTTTCTTTTTTTTAGGTTTCACGAATAAACGATTAAACCGATTTCGATGTTATTTAGTACTGACTAGGCTTGTACCCCAAGAAAGCACATAAGACACTTTAAATCTGCGATTTCGTCTGCACCTGCTCTAACCGACATTCAAGCGGATGAAGCCGCGGTCAAAAGCTAATCAAGATATAAAACAAGCCTTTCAATTCCTCCTGTAACAGTTTTTCTTTAAGTGTTAACCTGCCCCCTTACCCAACTAAAGTGAAAGCCTTTTTCAAATATTGCACCTTCAAATCAATATTGCCCTCTTTAAAATAGACGCCGAACAAGTTTCTAATATTTCACCTTCTCACCATTTATTCAAACAAATATGTAAGAACAATAACAATGTATTTCAATACTTAATTCAAAGCAAACTAAATCTTAAGACAACTTTAGTTAGAACAACTACTATTTCAACCAAAAGTTTCTTCATTATAATTTATGTTTCATCTCAATCTGCCTCAGGTCATGGTGACCCTACCAAAAGTTCAACTTTTCTTAATTTAACCCAAAACTGAGGAACGTGCCGTTAAATCTTGCATGTAATAACCTCTACTGAGATTACTTCGAAAAATTCCCTTTTTACCTCGGTTAAAACAAGTACCCACTGATTAACTCTTTTATTTTTTTGTGTAAATTAGTTAACTTGAAATATTAAACTAGAATTTTTTCAACAAGAGTTTGAGTCATGAATTTGAGTTTTTTATCGGCCAATTTGTAAGCTCTTGTAGACGATTTTTTAATAGTTTTTTTTTTGTGGTTTTGTGTTTTTAGGGGTGTAAAGGGTGCAAACGGCACTGTATTATTAAGACTGTGCTGTCAGTCCTGTTTATTTAATTAATTAATCGTTACTCTACCCCCTTTAGGAATTCTTCCTGTATCGTGTATGTTCCTGCTTAGTGGGTGCGTTTACAAACATAAAAAGTCACATACACAAACAACCAGACCCAGAACAACTATGGGTAGGTCATACAAAAATTCGTTTCGAAAATAATGTAGCTTGTACAAGCTTTATTTTGTAGATGAATATTTTAATTTATCACTTGCTGGTAATCCACAAATAAAATAAATAAATAAAAATAACACAATCCCGATTAAAACAATGAAAAATAAATATTATTTAATAACATAAACATTAAAACAAGCACGACCCCGTTGAGTACGTGCCAATCAAAGTGCTTATTTGTTATATTTTTTTGTTAAAAAAATATATTCGCATAAAAAATACTGGAGATTCCTTTTAGACACGGGAATAATTAATCTTTTGTTTATGCGTAACAAAGAATTGTGGGGTTAAAAATAATGGTTCTGAATATAAAAACTGTGTCATCATTGTATCGGCACGTCGAGCCATTACTTACAAGCCTTTTTGATCTAAAAAAGTCTGAGTATTACCTATTTTTCTTTATAAAATCCTTTTCCAATTTTTACCTATAAGCAGTTAAGGGCTTATATATATATATAAATATTTGAGACTGCTTTATAAGTAAGGCTGTCCGTTGCAATCTAGTCGCAATCTCACCTCAACAAAGTCAAAGCATTTATTTCAATTAGACCATTTACAGGCACTTTTGAATTGTCAAGACGTTACAGTTTAAAATTAAAGCTAGTTAGCAAAGACAGTCAATATAAAAAAAATGGTTAATTAGTAGTATTATTGACAAATTTCTATCGTTCCTTTATGTAAGTAGAATTATGTAGATGACACCACTAATCAATTGACATACTTTTTATGAGCTGTCAAAAGCCGATTCCCCCATTGATTTTGTATGACAATACTAAACTATGACGTCACTTTTTTGTTATCTCATTTCACTATTAAATTGATTTCAATGCAAATAAAAATCAAATTGTAAAGTTATGTAAAAAAATATGTTTTTTTTTTTGGTTATTTTAGGAGAAGTTGTGTCTTGGAATTATTATTTAATGGTGTGCTATCGTTAGTTTTTGTTTTATAGTGTTGAGAAATCATTTGACAAATTGACGATAATAATATAAAATCAGAGGTTGGTCAGAGGTGTTGGGTTCGATTCCCAGGTCGAGCAGTGTTGTTGGGATTTTCTATGAAATTCTCATCTCATGGTAATGCTTATTGCCATTATTACATTGGACCTTAACATACTGGTGAACTGTGGGTGTACATTGGTACACCTCTGCCTAACTCTTCGAGGAATACAGGCCCGGTGGTAAGTGTGTCTTGTAAACTCAGAAATGCAGTATTGAAGTCATAAAAAATATTGGATGAAAAGTATGATATTTAATCATAGTTTGATTCAACGTGATATGATGAACGGCTATGATGAATGACTATGATGTCCATAAATTATTTATCAAGATATTATGAGCCTGGGCAAACTCTGTAATAAATTTAAATGAGCGAAGTGTCTGCGAAGCGCCGATAGCATGGAACTTGTCTCGTTGCATTAGTTTCAGACTTATTTAAATGCAGTAAGAAGTATTATTTTAGCTGCAATATTATTATTTTTAATCATGATCTAATCGCTTATTTATTAAATATAGAATTGGCCTCCGGTTTAATGTACACCGCAAACTTATCTATGATAAGAATAGATTTAAAATTTTACGGCTTTACATTTCCAATTTTGTAACTACTTCGAAAAATAAAAGAAATTTTGATTTGGGTTGGCAAATTTTGACAGAAATAACTTTTATTTAAGGCTCTCCGCCCACGACCGATTTTTGTCAGATTTCTTTGCCTCGCCGGCAAGAAATTTGTCAAAAAACATAACACTTTTTGGAGTCGTGTAAAAATAGTTTAAAAAATTGGTCGTGGGCGGAGAGCCTAAAACATCGTTAAAATACCGGTACCTACTCGTATTCGATATTGGAAAGTTGTTCGAAATTTAAAATCGATTCTACCTCCGATTGATTTCATTCCGACATTTCACAATTTCGAAATTCAAATATGTCATAAGCTATGCAGTGAAAACCAATCAGAGTCGAATGTCTGAGCTCCCAAATTATTTTCCATTTAATTAAGAGTTGTTTCCGTCAAATTAAACCGTCTTGCGCCAGTTCGTCATTTGCGATTCAAAGCGCGAGTTCCAAATTTAAAGTGGATAGGTACCTATTTTCCGGGAGGCTTTGTTTGACACCCCTGGTTAATTTAAGGCGCGTAAATATGGAAAGGTTGTTTATATTTTTAGAGGGTTTTGGTAAAAGTTGAAAACTTTTTGGTTGTCTAAAAATGTTTTGGCTGTCTAAAAATAAAGAAACCGGGAAATTGTGCCAGTATTGTTTACCTTGGTTTCCTTTAGGCGACTTGGTGTGTCGGTGGTGACGTTAATGTTTCTAATTGATTACTATGATAGTAAGTTCTGCCACTTGTGACTCAGCGATCTTGTCAATGAGTTCCAAAATGTTTTACGTGTTTGTAATATTTCCCTTTATTACTTTTAGACAAGCACACTTCACAACAGATTCAGATTTAGATAGTGAATTCTTTCCTCGCGCTTCTTCTCTCAACTATTTTTTTAAAAACCTCAAAGCTTGTTGAATATCAATATACTGTTCTAAGTTTCAACCGCAAGAAACGACACATGCTACTTCTCATTCCGCGACTTCATCGGCGTGATTAAAAACCATCATTTACGCAGACGAAGTCACGAGCAAAAGCCATGCTACACAATTTAGATACGTATTTCCAAGTTTGCGTTAGTTTCGGTCGAAACTAAGTCGTAGTTAGCTGTATACATTTACAATGTGTGCTATGATCTTGTGATGCAGGACCCTTGGGAGGCAAGACTTGGATGAGAAGGAAGCTCAAAGGTGTGTTAGTTTCGAGTGTTGACATTACTTGGTAGAGTCGAGCTGCTAGGTCAGGTATAAAGACGACTAATAATTATTTCAGATACTACATAGTAATCAATTATTGATTACTATGTAGTATCTGAAATATAGATGGTGTTTTTTGGCCCTAGTAGTTTAAAATCTGTACTTAATATTATAAGGCTAAGGATTGTTTTTTGTTTGAATGCTTTAACATCAGAAACTATTGGTTTGATTCTGAAAATTCTTGCTTTTGAGTATTTATGACAAAAATAATATCTTACACTTTTTTTCAAAAAGGACAAAGCTAAATTTTTGGTAGTTAGTGGCTATGTTCCCTTTATTGTATTGTTTTGCCACCGAAGCATCAATCAAAACAATAAAAAAAACATCAAAAAAGGCCATCCAATTTTGTTGAAAAATGTAACAGGTAACAAATACAGGAAAACATACATACCTACGGGTCGAATAAGAACTTTCATCATTATTGGAGTCTTTTAAAAATAGAATACTTGTAAGCAGAAATAACAGCTAAATCCAAATTCAAAAGAGGACAAAAAAAAGGATGACAAAATCCTTAAAAATAATAATAAAAATCTAAACGCGCAGATTTGTTTACAGTCCGTTGAATACAAAATCCCTCTAAAAATCATTAGCCCGTAAGTGTCCGTGCCGAACATGGGTCACTTTGCCATGGGGTAACTGACCCATATGTTCAACAGTCCAAAAGAAAAAACTTTCAGACCCTTTTTTATTTATTCATCTGAATAGACTACCTACCTAATAAATATAATAGATAATAATGTTGTTTTTATTTTTATATAAATATTTGAAAAATTATTATAATTGGCAATACCACATATATTTATTTAAAACTTTATACAAATAATGTAAAAATACACCGTACAAAGGTGGTTTTAATGCCTTGGGCATCAACCACCATGCCTGTATTCCCCAGCAGCGGTGTACCAAAATGTGGACCCATAGCTCACCGGTATGTTTAGATCTCATGTAATAGGGGGTGAGCCTATTGCCACTAACCGGGCACAAATCCAAACTCCGAGCTGCTACTGAGAATTTCATAGAAAAACCCAATAACACTTTCCTCGACCTGGGAAGCGAACCCAAGACCTCTAGCATAACAGTCGCGCTTAGGATCACTAGGCTAACGAGTCACCTATTTTTCTTTATTTATTACTTAACAAAAACAATTATTACATAAAAACTTAATTACAGCATGAGTCGCTTCGTTCAAAGCGAAACTCCGAACAGCTTTGTATAAAGCGTTCAATGAAAAGAAATTGTTTTATGAAAATATTTTCCAAGTCAAACTTTGGTAATTACTCGCAACCCTGTAGGAGCAACTATTTAATGGTTCGATGTTAATTTATATTGTTTTCGTAAGCGGTTCTTGTTTTTTATAGGGTTCTCACATGAGTTTATTATTTTTTTTGTTTGAACGTGCTCATCTGCGGGCCTGTTAAGAAAGTTGCGACATATAAGCACCATAAGCTTTAATTTATAATCAAAAATGTTAGGTATCCATAAGACATTCACACAGACGAATTTGCCAAAAGCCGGTATTTTCTAGATGTGCTGTGTTTTAATTTTATTTTTATTTATCTACTCCGACTGCTCCGATGATCTCGTGGTCGCGAGTGCGACTGATGAGCGCAAGGTCCTGGGTTCGATTTCCAGGTCGGACAAAAAGTGTTATTGGGTTTTTCCATTAGGAATTTCTCAGTAATAGCCCGGAGTTTGGAAGTTGGTTGTGTTACCCCACGGGGGTCACACAACCAAGTTTTCTGAGTTGGGAAAGGCTAAGCAGATGATGATGATAAAATATCTTGCTTGCCAGTAAAAACAAATTCAGTCAACAGTGACTCCTCACGCCAATCCGCTCAATTGCTCTATATTGTAAAAAAATACATTATAAACATTAACCAAATATTTACAAAAAAAAAAATATTAAAGTAGTAAATCTTCAACAAAAACCATAAAAAATAACATAAAATGCGGCGGGGGCCATGATCGAGTCTCATAAAGTTATGACACGGGAAAGGTATTCGGTAGTAATGAAAAATCATGTTTCAACAGGGGAAGATAGTTGTAAAACACATTAAATTGTTTTTCACATTTATTTTTGTGGTGCAAGTTATGAAATATCGCGGTCAGGACAAACGGAGAAGTGCTTTAATAGTTGTTTTTAGTTAATGGCGAGAATTTTTATATTTTGACTGTCAGAATTATAATATACAGAATTCAAGGTTGCGAGTTCGTTACAGGTTGCTGTATTATTGTAATTGTTTACTTTACTGAAATTGTGCTCTTACTTAAGAAAATATTTGGCTGCACTAATAATATTATAAAGAAGAAACATTTTATTGTTTGTTTGAAACTACTATTTCAACCATTTTTTCACGACTAAATAGTTAAATTATCAGGAAGTAACTATGAGGATAGGATAGGGTATATAACATCATGCTATGATGACACACAGGAGCTGAGGAATACCACAAGGCGTAACTAAACGGGGTTGAAGATATCCACGTGGATAAACTCGCGGGCAGAAGCTAGTATATAATAACTTAGTAAATATACTTCGCTGCTTCTATCAATTATGGCTTTCAGGAGTTGCAGTGGTTAAAAATAGTGTTGGTAGTATAATTGCACGAAAAATTAATAAACATACACATACATAAAATCACGAATGTAGTCCCCGAAGGGTTAGGCAGAGGTGTACCGATGACACCAACAGTTCGCCGGTATGTTTTTAGGTCCTATGTAATAGGGGGCGAGCCTATTGCCATTAAACTGAGAAATTCGTAGAAAACCCCAATAACACTTTTTGCTCGACCTGGCTAGTGTATTATAATAAATATACTTCGCCACTTCTATTGATTCTAACTAAGACGTTTTAGTGTTTACTCCATAAAAAAATAGTTAGAAAAATCATACTACAACTAAATCGCTAGTCGCTCATACCTCGCGCCCGCCCATCAGTTGATAGCGGGACACTCGCTACGAGGATATATGACGTCGTAAACTACCGCCGCTAAGCTTCATTGTTTGTGTATTATTGCTTTCGGATAAAACGAACGGCTACACATATTTATAACACTTCTCTAGAAAAATATTGCACAAGTTTTCAGCTTGCAACACTGGAGAGGAAGTTTCATATTTAGAATTGGTGTTTTTTTTGTAAATAAGACATTCCTTATTTTATTATGCCTCATGTAGACAGATACATACTAGTGGAGTGAGATCACAGGTTACTTGACTAATATTCCGTTCTATATAATTTAAGAAAAATAACGTCACAATATGATATCGTTATTTTAATGTTAGCATTATAATAACTGTATATGCCCGTCCATCGCAGGTCCGTATCTTTTAAACCGTAAAGGTACTTGAAAATTTCACAGAATTTTTTTACTATGACTGTTATAAGAACAAATAATAAAAATTTAATAAAGGTAAAAATTAAACGTGAAATGTTTTTTGTACATAATTAATCGTTACGGATAGTCAGACGCCAGGAAGTCTGACAATCAGTCTAACCAAGAAGTATCCTGTTGCCCAGTAACTAGGTTGTGAATGTCAGATAGGCAGTTGCTCCATGTAGAACACTGGTATTCAGCTGCATCCGGTTAGACTGGAAGACAACCCCAACATAGTTAAGAAAAGGCTCAGCAGATGATGATGTAGTATTAAATAAAACTGTACTGTATCATTTATTAGTTTCGATAATTCTCACAAAAACTTTCCAATACAACATCGATTTTCAAACTTTACTCCTTACACTCCCCAGTCCCCAATAAGTATGTTTGGCAGGCAAAATTCACCATTACCGCCACTAGACAACTTGTAAGTTATTTGTGTGCCCCTCTACGTTATCGCATCGAAAACTTTTGTTTTACGAACAATTAAGTGTAACGTTAACCGCCCCTAAAGTTCGTGTTTGGAGTTTAAGGGTAGTGACACAATTGGAGGGTTGTTTGAAAGTGATGAGTGGGTTTCGTTTTTATAGGGAGGCTAAGGCCTGAAAATTCCATAGATTTAGAACTTGGAAATCTATGGGGCAGGCCTTTGCCCAACAGTGGACGTCATGCAGCCTGATGCGATAATGATGACGACTGAAGAAGTAAAAATAATTGTAAAAGATAAATACAGGCGTGGAACAATGAGACGTTTAATTTTGATGTGTTTTTATTAATTTTTTAAATTATATTGTTATTTGCCTATTGTATTTCTTTAATTTTATTTTTAATTATCACCATCTTTCAACAAGGTAACTCATTTAGTTACCCTGAATTATTATACCCTAATTATTTCTAGCCTCAATAAAAATCTTCAAAATCTTATCAATGTCAAAAAAAAAAAGATAAATAAAAAGCTTTTTTGACAGATTGAGACTGAGATAAGACTGTAATCGTTCCTAAAAATTTAGCGAATTGCCCACTGATTTTAAAGCAATAATATTATTAGCGAAGTAAGACTGAAGCTGTAAAACAAATGGTACATGTAGGCACCTAAAGAAAATCAATTTTATAAGATGAGGTAAACAACAAAATTTGGAAGTTTTCATTTACTTTGTTGTTGTTTAAATTCTATTAGAATAACAATCCCTTCAGTATTTCCTGGGGCAATTCAGCAAGTAACGGAAAGGTCGAATAATAAATAAAATATTTTATCAAAAATGTATTTATTTCCTCTTTTATACCTCTTTGGGAAAAGTGATCGCTGAATATAATGAGGGACTGCTGTTGGTTGTGGTCGTTCGCAAATAATATCTTACAGATTTTTTATTTATGGAACGATCATTTACTCTTTTACTCATCTTCGTGTTCTGAGTAGGAATAGAATAATATGTCAACATTGGACCCTTAGAAACTTTAAAACTAAAGGTACACTATTCTTTAAGGTTCACATCTTCTTATCATAATATTAAAATTGTCTGATAAATCTTAATGTATTACCAGCCAGTTGTTGCCTCAATACAGAGCAAACGTCTTTTCTCATGCGGGAAAGGCTTGAGGATTGATCACCGCGCTTGTATGGTTTGGCTATTTCAAGCTCATTTATATTAATTGGAAGTCCATTATTCCTTACGATGTTTCCCTTCACGGATTTCAGCGATATCCAAGATATAGGAAAAGTTACATTGAGACTTACCCGGTATCGAATTCTTAACCTCATGCATGAGAGGCGGGTATCTTAAGCAGTGGGCATTCACGACACTTGAGAAAGTGAGTAAATATGAAATCGTAAAAGTCATATTCTTACCTCTCGTGCCGGTTGCAGATCTTCAACCACGTGCACGAAAGGCTGGCACCAAAACCCAGTGTCGGCATGGCCCAGTGGCCATCATGATACCGACTCTGCGGGTTGTTCGAAAGAGATACCGTGCCCCCGGAATGCTAAGGGCGTGAGAAGTAACATGGATGGGCTTTAGTCAGTAAAAGTCTAACACTCCCTGCCGCCCCGCCCAGGGCGGGGGAACTCATTTGATGATTTCCCATCAGTAAAAAAAAACATGATACCGACAAAATGATGAACAAATTGCAAACATCACCATTTGCTATCGTTTTCACTTGACTGTTTTATCGAATAGATTCGAGGAAATTCCTAAGAAACGCGTCCAGTGTACCACCGTCAGTAGCGACAGTACGAAAATTTAGGATGGCGCCGGTTATATGATACTTTACATTGATAACATTGTTCAACACTCAGAGATTTTATGAGCCCTTTATTATGTGGAGTAACCATGTAACGTGCTTGGCGAAATCGTGCATGCTCGGTTTTATAGACGCATGTTGCTTTACGGATTATTCTGTGATGTTTAAACTCTAATTACGAGGGCAAGCTGAGATTCTTCTCTTGTTTTAAAAGTACGCAAGAATAAATAAATATTTATATTACACATAAGTTTAACTGTGAGATATGATGGGGCTGACATGACCTGTTAATGGTTCCAAGTCCCTAATAAATAAAGAGAAAAAAAAAAGTTTTACTGCCCCGTTGGTCTCCTGGTGACAAGCGCGCCTGATGAGCGTGGGGTCCTGGGTTCAATTCCCGGGTCGGGCAGAAAGTGTCGTTAGTCCCGGCCACTCCCGGCAGTCATTCGTAGATCTTTAACTGTCGTTACCGGTAGTCAGAAGCCAAGAAGTCTGACAACCAGTCTACCCAAGAGGTATCGTGATGCTCAGTAACTAGGTTGTGGAGGTCAAATAGGCAGTCGCTTCATGTAAAACATTGGTATATCCCTTAGTTCGTTATCTGATTTATAAAGATCGACAGCGTATCTGACCTCCACAAACTAGTAACTGAGTTACACGATAGCTCTTGATAGGACTGCAATTATAACATATAAATAAATATACCATCACGCCTGTATTCCCCGAGGGGTTAGGCAGAGGTGTAGTACCAATTGTACACCCACAGTTCGCTGGTATATTTAGGTCCCATGTAAGAGGGGGTGAGCCTATTGCCATTAACCGGGCACAAATACAAACTCCGAGCTGCTACTGAAAATTTCATAGAAAAACCCAATAACACTTTTGCTCGACCTGGGAATCGAACCCGGGCTAATTAATTATTAGCCAATTGATTATAATGGTGAGCATGGTACCAATGCCTGAATAAAAGCTTATTTAGTCATAAGTATAAGCCATTTTATATTTGTGATCCTAAGAGCTCACCCCAGAAATAATAGGAACAATTTTAGACTTTGTACGCCCTAGATTCTCTTGCTTCTACCCGTAACGATTGTCAAAGGGTTACAAATGATAGCATCTCCGAGTCTGGGTTTCTGCCTAGACGAACAATAGACTCGTTCCTATTACGTCGTGTCCCCTACCCCTTTGAGGATTACAGGCGTGATTAAAATCAGAAATCCTATTCTATTCAATAAAAATCTAGTCGCAATCTTATCTCCTTACAGATAGGGCACGAGTATTGATCACCAAGCTTGCTCAAGGTAGATCGACGATTTCAGACTTACTCATATAAATTATAAATCAAGGTTTTGTCCCGATGATTTTTTTAATCGATATAATGTTACATAAAGTTTGTATTATTGGGTAGTTGACACCATCCATTGACATACTTTTTATGAACTGTCAAAAAGCGATTTAATTATGGCAATATCGGCCTTATTATCTTAACTTATCGGCCTACTCAATTGACTAACTATTTATTGACTTCGAAGCAAGTAATAATCAAATTTTACAATAAATTAATAATTAATCGGTTTTCAGAGCTAACATAGTGATTTTTTTTTAAGTTGTGTCGGAATTTTTGGTTAGTGTTGTCAACTACCTAATTGCTCTCGTGATATAGGTATTCTCATTGCGCATTCAACTCTAAAGAGTTTAATATTAGGTCTAGAATAAAATTATAACAACTGACAACAGCTGCTCGATAAGGCCGAGCCCAGCCAGTGCTAAGTCCAAAAATTTAATTAACTTTCAGAAAATAGTACCCAGACTAACAGTGTTTACATAAACTGCTGTTAAAGTGTACCTATAGTTGGGAAAAGTAGATATTTCTCCTGAATAACAATTAGGCACCTCTTTTTAGATGCTTGACGAAAATATGTCTGGACTTGTTAAAGCGTTTTTAAGTAAATTATGATTAGTCTAATTCTGTTAAAAAGAACTAGTCTATGTCAGAATTTTTAAAAATATTCGACTTTATTATAACGATTTTGAAAAAAAAAATCTGCTGATTAATTTTAATTTTATTTTATTTATATGTAACTGCTGGATAATAGTGTTCTAAATACATTTTACATATACATGGTACAGGCCCTTTAATTCGTTGGTGGTAATTTATTGAATCATTGAGAGATTGTGGGTTGGCTCTTTTTAGCAAAATTAAGTTAAAATTGTGTTTAAATGTTTTCAAGTCATCTTCTTATTTAATTTACTATAGTATATAATGTAACATTTAAGCGACATTTATATTGAGGGTAGTCTACCAGGAAAGCTGCTTCGTCCTAAATTTTGAGGTCAAATAATGTCCCATGTTGGGCGCCATTTAAACTTGTTTTCTTAAACTTTACAGCATTCGAACTATGTCATGTCCTCACAAAGCACATGAGTTCGGAACTCCCCACAGGGCCATCATCGCAGTCAGCCGGTTAGGTTTATGACCAAACTTGGGAGACGTGAGTTATGCCTTACTAAATGTATGCCCAAATGCAATAACAACGTTACGTTGCATGAACTATATCATTTACTTAGTAATAAATAGCATTGTTGATACATAGTGCAGTTGTATACTGGTTAAATGCTTCGTTGGTCTCGTGGTGATAAGTGTTATCGGGTTTTTCCATTACGAATTTCATTGTGGTATTTAAAAGTGTGTGCTGTGAAACCCCCGTGTCTCGAAGAGCAAGTAAAGCTGTTGGTCCTGTGCCAGATCTCTCCCCGGTATTGTCGGATTACCATATCCCATGGGACTTTGAGTGGGAATACACCTGTATTTGTACACACACATTATGTGCATTATAATATCTTCTATTCTTTTGCATACTATGCTAAACTCCATTGAGTTTGGCTATCTTAATCGAAATTCGTTTGGAATGTGGGCCACCTCACTACTTTCGCGCGACTGCTATAGGAAACGACCATACCTTGAAAAAAAACCCATTTTACACTGCAAACCGTAAACTCTCGGGAAGTTAACTGATGGCAAGAGACACAGGAGCAGTTGTTGCGCCGAGAGCCAATATATGGGGAGGCATATCTCCAGCCGTGGACGTCTTTCAGTTGAATGACAATGCCGATAAAAAGGTAAGATATTTTTCTTACTAAGTTTATGTTGACAATCCCTCCAACTTTAGTACAGGAAAGAAGAGGGGGGGGGGGGGGGAAGGAAGGGTCTCCGTTCTTTGAATCATAAACAGCAGAAGCTGGAATGTACAGGAAAGTTATTTCAATTCAAACTACGTGCTCCACGAAATTCGTTAGATTTCAAGTTTCAACCAGATTTCAATTTGAAAAATAAATTAATCCGTTTTCCATCGCTCAAAGGCTCCCTAAATCCAATTATTTGTTTAGTTATTAAAATAAATTTTATATAATTTGCGCAGATTGAAAGCGTTTTGGGAAAAAGTTTAATTTGTTTGTTTTTTCGGTGGATGCTCTTTATTTTCGTTAGATACTCTTTTAATGCCAGCAAAAAATTACCAAGTAGGTACCGAACATGGTTTATTTTACAGACGTTACAATTAACCCCTAATTATAAGCAACATTAGGGGGGGGGGGGGGTCGCCCCCTTGTAATCATGGAACCTAAATATACCGGTGAACTGTGGGTGTACATTAGTACACCTCTGCCTAACCCTTCGGGTAATACAGGCGTGATGGTATGTTATTTTATAAGCAACATTTTTAAGCAAAGATAATACATACCTTCAAGCTTCGTCAAAACTATGATAAGTAAGGGGATTGATGGATAAAAAAGCCTATTGTCATAGAAGATATTTTTTTTCTGGTGAAATCTTTATACTTTTTCTTCCGCTCTAGGCGGAGTGGAAGGGAGTGTCAGATTCTAACTGACTAAAAGTCATCCATGTTCCTCCTAAATACGCTTTACGTTCCATGGCATCGGTGGTTCTTTCGAAAATCCCGCAACCCTGGCATAAGGGACAAACTAGGACTTCTGTTGTAACCCCTAAATGAATATGGCACCGATTAGGATTGTAACTACTTATTACATAAACACTGTCAGTTTTATTACTTTTTATATTGCGATAATTAAACAAATTCCCATTTTATTATAAAACCCGCATACCAGTACTCGGGGCTAACTGTCAAGTCCCTTTTGTTCTATTTTAGAATAGTGTTCCCTAATATTTCAACTGTAGACATTAATCTATTAAAATAAGGTTGATTATTGCTAAGCCAACCAACCCAAACTCTCTACAGTACCTCATAAAATAGACGCCCTTTATTTCCATTACATACGGTGATGTATTTAGGATTCTTTTTGAGTTAGCAGTATCTGCAAACGAGTTCCTTAATGTCGTGATGGCACAGTGATTATGGCGCCCGCCTCTCATGCATAAGACTATTGGGTTTGCCATCAGGCACAGGCAATTACCAATGTGACTTTTCTTTTTCATATGTACTCGTACTTTCCTTTCTCTTGGATATCATTAACATTGATGAAGGAAAACATTGTGAGGAAACTTGGACTTTATAATCGCCAAATCGTCTTGAGCAAGCGTGGTGATCAATGCCTTCTCTGTATGAGAAGAGGCTTTTTCCCTGCAGTGAGACGGTAATAGGCTGGTAATATATTTTTTTTTATGTTAAATGCAGTATTTGCAATATCTGTTCTGTATAAAAGCAATTAAAATCTGTTTGTAGTTTTTTCATTACATGCATCCAACACTTCTCACTGATATTACTTCCCCCGTCGTGTCACGAGCGCCTCTCGATAAAGCCATCGATATAGGCATCCTTAATTAATTGAACCTATCTAGACCCTTCGTTGGGAAATCAAGCTTTTTATTTGTATCCTCAACGTTATCTTTTAAGCAAAATTCAACTTTATCTTGAAGATGTTAGAGTTGAATTTTCAAGGAAGGTTTCCTCCTTTTAATTTGCAATTTTCTGGCTTACTATTACTGAGGGATTAAGTTCTAGCCACGGATAGAATCTTTAATTTCCTCAGGGCGTTACGGATAGATGATATTCGGTTCGGATTCTCCAAAGACGTAAGGTTGAACATTGCGTGTAGTTTTTATTGCTTTGATTTTGTCGTGAAGATCTCTCTCTTATATATTTCGTGCTCAAATGTGCCATTATTGTCGACGTGATGAGAATAGCTTGATTTCTTCGATTTTGTTAAGCGTGCGTAAGCGTACATGTGGAGTATTAAAATATGTTTAATATGTCATGGATATGGTTCTGCGATATACTAAAAAGAAAAATAGGCTAAGCACATGATGATGGGTATGGTTGTTCAACACGGTTGAAAAAGGCGAGCCAGATGGTGATGATTATATCGAGTGGTTTTTAAAGAGGTGACATAGGCATCATAATTCAAGAGGGAGCAGAAGCAGAAACAGTACAGGAACAGTACAGAAATAGTAGAAGGAATGGTCATTATTGAAGTGAATCGGAAAACGTCGGATGGGCTATATTCAGACTACTTTTTTTAGGTTAATACCATGTTGCTGTGGCTAACAGGTTCCATAATTGTGCTTCAGCTATAAGCTTTAGTAACATCTTTTATGCACATTATGGTACGCAAATAAATGAATATGGATAAATGGGGCAACAATGGGGTAGCCGAGGACGAAGATTGAAATTTACCATTAAAGTAACTTATATCCATTCATAGATTAATTATATATTTTTTATTGTTTAACTGCCTCGTTGGTCTAGTGTTCCTATGCGCGACTGCTACGCTAGAGGTCCTGGGTTCGATTCCCAGGTTGAGTAAAAAGTGTTATTGGGTTTTTCTATAAATTTCTCAATAGCAGCTCGGAGTTTGGATTTGTGCCCGGTTAATGGCAACAGGCTCGCCCCTATTACATGGGACCTAAATATACCGGCGAACTGTGGGTGTACATCGGTACACCTCTGCCGTACCCTTCGGGGAATACAGGCGTGATGGTATATTTTTTTTTTAGATTAATTATGTTGATTTTAATAAACTTATGACAGACAAAAACATGACACAAAATTTGCCAAACGTCTACAACAATTACTCCGAAGCATTACCCGTATTCGCCAGAAAAAAATGAACCAACCTACAGACAATGTTGTCCCGACTTTTTATTTGTCGCTGAAAAAAAGTTACGACAAGTTGGAACCCCAATTCGTGTAAATCATTGAACGGGAAGTGTAAGCCAAAAAGTTAAACATGGAATGAGCAAGCGACGGAGCGGGGAGAAAGTTTTTAATACACCGTATTGTACTGAATAGTACGTCCCTCCATTTGGAAAGCCCTCAAGTGTGGACTGAGTTCTAAATTATATTCATACTAGCTTTTGCCCGCGACTTCGTCCGCGTGGATTAATAGTTCCCGTTCCCGGGGGATTTCCGGGATGAAAACTATCCTATGTCCTTTCTCGGGTCAAAGACTATATCTGTACCAAATTTCATTGAAATCGGTTCAGTGGTTTAGGCGTGAAGAAGAGACAGACAGACAGAGTTACTTTCGCATTTATAATATTAGTACGGATTGTTCATATATTTTGTTTTGAATAAATCCTTCTAATATTATTTTATCTCCAAGTTTATTTATTTATTTAAACTTAATTCAACAAAAAGTACACAGACTTAATGCTTAGGCATTCTCTACCAGTCAACCAAAGGTGGTGAAGAGATATCATGGCAGGTGCAAATTATTGTACAAGATTAAAGCAATATTTGATACTAAAAACACAAAAAAAAAACTCAATGCAATCATATAGACAAATTAATTGTACACAAGTAAGTAAGTAAGTTGTAAGTTCTGCTTGCGACTTTGACCGGCTCTTTTATCCGCCTTTGGTTACTCCTCCGCTCCCGTGTGTAATGTGCGTGATGTTATATAACCTATCCAAGATAAACTTAGAAAGTACGTATGAATTAGAAAAAGTCACATTGGTACTTGCCCGTGCCCGGTTGCGAACCCACAACCTCTTGCATGAGAGGCGGGCGCCTTAACCACTGGGCCATCACGACATTCGACTGACATCGGTAACTATGTCAGAGGCCCTTGAGGCGGTTTAGAAACTCTGACACTAGGGTGTTTGGGGTCGTTAGACCTTACTGCTCACACGATAAAGAAGAAGAAGATATAACCTATACTATTCCTCATTAATCTGGCTATCATATGCAGATTTATTTTTTCAATCCAAGTGATAGTTCCAGAGATGAACCCTTTTCAACAAACAAACAAAATACTCTTTTGCTTTATTATATTAATATAGATAAAAAAGACGTTGTAAACGGGTATGTGTACAAACATATATAAACACACATATACAAACAGCCAGACTCGGAACAGCCGTATACATATAAGCTGTACAAATATTTGTTCCGTGCGGTAATCGAGCTCAGAAGTCAATCAATCGGTCAGCCACTGCGCCAACCGGGTCGTCAATTTGAAATTATTGTTTGATGATATATTTGGTTATTTGTATACATGGAGCGTCTAAAAGTAATAATACATATTAGCAGATCGTAGGTGAAAGTATTATACGACAGAGAGGTATATCTAACTTTCCCATATTACCCACCTACTCATAGGAGTCGCGCTTGGAACCACTAGACCAACGCGGGGCAATTTAAACAAAGTAAAAATATTACTATATTTTTCAGCTCATACACAGTCGGCAAACAAAAAAACAAAACACAAATCATCTTAAAAATAACAAAATAACCAACCGACTGTACAACCCATATTTTCCGTCAAGCAAATTGCACGTAAGTAACTCCTAACATTGTAATACAGAAACGCTTGTTTACATAAACTTTTACACAATTTACAGGGGGGAACTAGTGACTATAAATTTTCATAAAACCGTACCGTTTCCCGGGGCTTCCAAACAAATGTTTACGCACCATTGATCACGGAACCCTTCAAAAAGTCAATGTGGGAAATAAAATTTACCACGTTTAAGTCATTTTTTAGGGAAGCAACAACGGCTGAAATATAAATGTTTATGGGAAAATATTTTGTCACTTGTCATGTGGAAGTAAGTTGGAAACCTATTTACTGTGTAAACAAAGTTGGTTTTTACGGGTATAGGTATTAAAGTGCTTTTTGTGTTTGTATTTTCAATCATAGTTTTCTTCGAAGATCTTCTTTACTTTTCTAGGTAAAAGTGCGTAAGGGACTAAAACCTATCTGGATAGGTAACTCGTAACTATTGGTACCAAAGATAAAAATTCTTTAAAATCAGATTGATGGCTTTTGCCGCGTGAATATTAGTTGTCGCGGTCACGGATTAAAAAGTAGCTTATGTCCCTTTTTGGGGTCAAGTTTAGTCTGTAGTTTAGCCTGAAACAAACTCACTTTTGCATTTATAACACTAGCTTTCCCCCACGATTTCGTCTGCGTCAAAGTTAACATAATTATTATCTCTCGGAAATTGTACTTCTTTTCAGAATAAAAAGTAGCCTATGTACTATTTCAGACTATTAATCTATCTCTGTACCAAATTTCACCCAGAAACATTCTAATGTTTTGGCAAGATTAAAGTAACAAACAATCATCCATTCAAGCTTTCACATTAAAAATAGTAGTAAGATTAGTACGCATCGAATCCTATATCAAAACCATCATACAACCCAGATAGCCAATCCAAAGAAAGCCTAAATTCCAAACGAACCAATCAAAAAGTTCCACCAACTAATCCTTCTCAATTCGAATCATAAATTTTGCCAAGTGAAAAATATTTTAGCAGGCATTTATGCTGTCAGCCTTGCGTCTAGTGAGAGAAAGATGGTGATGTATATCTTTCTAATAATCAGGGGGTAGCGTTCCCGACGGAAATTGGATCAGAGGGGCAAATTAAGTTTAACCCAGGCGGGGACGTCGATTTTTAAAGAATATAGAATCGTCTGGTGATGTTTTTTTTTAGTGTTCCGTACAACGTAGGTGAACGGAGATGAGAGAGTTTATGTGGAGAATGAAAATGTTTAAGGTGTTTATAAATGTTTAAGGTGGTTGGTGCAGTGGCTGAGCGATTGGCTCCATTGATGAATTTTGCTGGTTCAATTCCCGTAATGAACAAATATTTGTTTGGTTTGTAGATGGTTGTTCCGGTTGTTCCGGTTGTAAATGTTTGTGTATGTTAGTTTATTTACTTTGTAAACACATCTTTTTTTTTAATAAATAAAAATGCAGTCTTTGGAAAGAACTTGAAACATACTTTTTAGAAAATATACCATAATATCACTGTTGCACCGTCTCACATGGGATGGCTCAGCATTAGTGTTTTATTTTTATTTTTTTTAATTGCCTAAATGTTTTTTATTTTACTAACATAGTATTAAGTTGTTTTTACTAACATTTGTGAGTCTTTGTTACTCGAATAAAGAGTTTTTCTATTCTATTCTATAATAAACATTATTGATAAAAAATTCGTTACAAGGTATAAAATTTTAGTCTGATTTAAGTGTACCTAAATCATTTTATTCTTGAGTTTTATGGTTCTGTACGTCGGTATCTTTTTCTTCTCTTGTGTTTTAAACGAGAAGAGGTAAAGTAGTAAAAAAAAAACAAAAAGTTATCATAAAAAGCAACAGTGTAAACGTGTCAAATAAGCGAAAGAGGACAAATAATAAACTTACAAAATAAAAGCTTTTTTCCTTAACAACAGACTAGAACAACATTACTAGAAGTTATGTAAATGTGAGAAGCTGTCTGTCACAGCTTGGTTTAATATATTTTTGCCTAACATTTTCTACTGGCTAACCTTGGGTATAAACTAAACGAATTTAATTTTCTTTGTTAACAAACTAAGTTTTATTTTTTATCCAAATAAATTATGTAAAGAACTACATAGGCTACAAAAGGCTTGCCACAATTAATTTTGTAAATGAAACATAAAAGTAATACGAACTATTTTATTTTGGCACCCTTTACATAAAGAATTACTGGTCAAAAATGTGTGAGTGAGAAAAAGCAATATCTAAGTTACACGGGGTACATAAAGGCAAATCTAGTAACATTTAGGAACCATCGCAATCAAATCTTAGTTTCAATATATCAAAAATGCCTATAATTTACTTAGACTTTTCGACATTTATGTCGCTGAAATAAGATTAATGCGTAGATATAATTATCTGCATTGTTTATCTCTGGTCCTACAATTAGGCTTGGCGTGGGCGACCTTAATTAAAAACTTAAAACTAAACGATTCAAATCGATTTTCAAATTGGAAATACGACCATCATTATAGTATTTAGGTTTAATTTTATGCAAGCACAATAAGTCTCGAGCCTAGATAAAGCCTTCAAACTAAAAAGAACGTTAATAGTAATTTCAATTTAAGTGCCCCGTCGAAAAACTGGTCGGGCAAAAAGTGTTATTGGGTTTTTCCATTAGTAATTTCTCAGTAGCAGACCGGAGTTTGGAAGTTGGTGGTGTGACACCCCCGTGCTTCGGAAAGCACGTAAAGCCGCTGGTCCCGGCTGTCATTCGAAGATCTTTGGAAGTTGTTACGAATCGTCAGAAGTGTGCCCAGTGTTACTGGGTTGTGAAGGTCAGATAGGTCGTCGTCGTCGCTCCATGTAAAACACTGGTTTTCAGCTGCATCCGGTTAGACTGGAAGCTGACCCCAACATAGTTGGGAAAAGGCTAAGCAGTTGATGAGTAATTTCAATTTCAAAATCCATTTAATTTGCGCGTTCGTACTACGCCCTCGGAACAGGTGTGACGGTTGACAGGTGACATCTCAGACACTATCCTTGTTATGAAGACCGGGGATATCTGACAGATATGTCGTGATTGTATGGGGCCCTCAAGGTATATAGTTGCTTACCCTATTCACTTGAACATGACACGATTTCGACACTCCTCCCGGAAGATCCAGTCAGAATATTGACGTCATTACCTGAAGGTTGTTATGACATTTGAATGGACGGAATGGGAGCTTGTGGCGTTTTAGCCAGCTTATATATTGCAGAAAGGGATTATGGGCGAGCTCTTTCCAGACTTTTTGTTGTTAATAATATATAATAATATACCTTCACGCCTGTATTCCCCGAAGGGTTAGGCAAAGGTGTACCAATGTACACCCACAGTTCGCCGGTATATTTAGGTCCCATGTAATAGGGGGCGAGCTTGTTACCACTAACCGGGCACAAATCCAAACTCCGAGCTGCTACTGAGAATTTCATAGAAAAGCCCAATAACACTTTTTGCTCGATCTGTTTGATTTTCGTTCCTGAGAATCGAACCCGGGACCTCTAGCGTAGCAGTCCTGCTTAGGACCACTAGGCTAACGAGGCAGTTCCTTCGAACTTTTTGTTGTTGTTAGGGATAAAGCGCCGTTCAGACGGAAGCGGTAGTTGTAGCGGTCAATTGTCAATTCATTGCTTTTCTTGTTATGTGTTCCGCACCCAAAGATTTTCAAACGGAATCCTATTACCAAGACTCTGGTGTCTGTCTCTTCATCTGTCACGTCCATCAGTCTGCGTCTATATCTTTTGAACTGTAAGGAATAGAAACTGAAAAGTAAACAGAAAGGATTGTAAGACTCTGACTGACAAAAATCCATCCATGTTCCTACTAATGCCCTTTGTGTTCCAGGGCCGCGGTGACTCTTTCGAACAAATTCCGCAACTAATGCTTTATGGCTGGCTGCAACATTTTAGTGTGCGCTTAATTTGATATTGTTTAGTTGCCTAACGACCTTATTATCTACCCACTAAAAACCATAGTCCCATACGCTACACAAACAGATTTATGTCATGGTTAAGAATATTTCCATTCGCCACGACTCCCGCTTGTCACTTTTTATTCGACCTAAATTATATTTCAACGTTGAAGTTGATTGAGGTGGCTCTGATTATAATTCGAAAGTATCGGTCTAATTTTCGCTGACTCGATTTGTTTTGATCAAATTTTATGTAACTTCGTTTTATTAGATAAGTGCCTACTTTGCGAAGGTAATTTTTTCTTTGATTTCTGTCACGCAAATTATTTGTTTATACCTACCCACGTACTGTGTGTCTTTGGACTGCTTTGTTGGTCTCGTGTTTGTGACTGCTGAGGGTGGGGTCTTGGATTAGATTCCTAAGTCGAGCAAAATCATTGTTGGGGTTCTCCTTTCAAAATTTCTCAATAGCAGAGTTTGGAAGTCGAGACACCCGGTGCCTTGGAAAGCACGTGAAGCTGTTGGTACTGCGCCTGATCTCGGTTGTGATAAATTGTTATCCCATCGGACTATTCAAGTGCAAAACCAGGGAGAGCACCTGTGTTTGCGCACACAATGGTACACTTATCTCCTGCGTTCTTACTTATATAGAAGAAAAGACCTAGTTTTGTAGCACTACGCTACGGATGGAGAATTATTTTTTTATAAAGAAAAGACGTAACTATAAATTATTATTGAACACAAGCTGAATAAATCACTAGAACACTTGAACACTAGTATATGTAAACAAAAGAAAATCTCCTTCACGAGTCAGTACATCATGAAAATTAACTTTGTTATTACTATTTTTACGACATTACCTACAATAGGAGAGTTTATCAACACTTAGTGAGTTACAACAGCACTCCCTTCGTATTTCATATCTATTATTGTTCGCAGACAAAATATTCGCGAAGGGAATTTTACGATAGTCGTAAAGAAAAGCTATTACTGCGTCAAAAGAAATAATTATGAACAGAAGTCCCATAGTACTTATTATTAGCTTATTATTACACTGCACTAGGTACTACACTACTATATTTTATTATTTTGCACTGCAGGGCAAAAGCCTTTTGTCATACAGGGCAGGCACAAGCATTGATCAACACGCTTGCTCATGGGGGAAAGGCGATTTCAGAATTTCATAATTTCATATTTTGTAAGTTCAAGATTTCTGACTATGTTTTCCCTCACAGACGTCGGAGATGTCCAAGATAGGATTAGAAAGTATATAATGAAAAAGTCACACTGATACTTGTCCGGTATCGAACCCGCAGTTCCATTAAGCAAGGATATTTTTTTGGTAACCAGAAATTTGAAAAGGGGTCATTGTACTCATCGTTGTAAACAACTTTTACTCCAAGACTAACCGTAAAATCGTGAAAATAACACAGCTAAGCGTTTTGCCAAGTTGATCGTAGGTAGTAAATCAGTACATGATAAGTGTTGGATTAGTATTTTTTATATTTTACATTTAGTTTCCACCATAATAAATTTTATGTGTCTACTTCCTCTTTCTCTTTTCGTATTATCGATACATCAGTACTAAGAAGAATTGATCCCTTACTAGATCTACGAATAAAAAGTTTACAAAAGTAATCCTTCTGAATCTATTCCGTAGTCTGACGATCGATTAATCGAGTTCTTACTGTAACTACCATTATACTCTTGTTTCAGGCGCCTCTTCGAATGGCCGCTTCCAAATATAAAGGGCTGTAACACTGTTAGTCCCTCTTAATAAGATTAATAGAAAATGGTTGTTATGTAATACATAGTAGTGTTTGTTTTACCGCAATCGTTGGCGTTTGACATGGAAGAGGGCCAGACGGCAACCCATGTGCTTCTACTACTTTAATAACTAACAGGGAATGTTAACGGTATGGGGTTTACAATACAGGGTTGCGGAATTTGTTCGAAAGAGTTACCGCGGCCCTGAAACGCAGAGCATTAGGAGGAACACGGATGGGTTTTAGTCAGTAAGAGTCTGACACTTTGTTCCGCTCCGCCCAGAGTGGAAGAAGCCATTTAATGATCATCCTCATCCATCATAATCATCATAAGTTTTACCATGGAGCCAGTGGGCTCCATGGTAAAACTTATCATTACGATGTCGAATCCACCCCGTTCTTCATTCACGCAAAACCAAAACCCAGCCATCAGTATTTAAAAACAAAAAATATTTCCCTGCATAAAACAGAGGTAGGCACAAACATAGGAACATTACCATAACAACTCCTATGCATCAATACTCCCATTGACGAGCGGATCAAACCGAGGGGCGAACAAACACTTCTCTAGATTATTTTTTTATTGATCACTTGTTGAGTTTTTGTACGTGATCGATTTGCTTTGAATAAGTTTGATGGCTGTTTTATTAGCTGTGCGTGTGTTGTTATAGTATCGAACTTATAGGCCCTCTATACACTCCGGTTCTCAAATTAAGAGTGAATGTGTCAAATTTTCGTAAGCTTGTTGATAATTCCGTCAAACGATCACAGTACTTAATTACGTTCGCTTGACAATTTATTATATAAATTTTTCGTTTGAGAAAAAATAACGTGTTAAATTGTCACATTAATGACCTGGTACATAGGAAAGTGTGGTTATAGATTATATCGAGAAGATAACATGATCTATATGTCGTACTTTTCTATATAAGAATACTACTACTACTACTACTGTGGGTGTACATTCGTACGACTCTGTCTAACCTTTCGGGTAATACAGGCGTGATTGTATGTATGTATGTATAAGAATACTAGCTGACCCCGCAAACGTTGTCTGGCACAATTTTTTTTAGGGTTATGAAAAATAGATGTTCGCCAATTCTCAGACCTTCCTTACTCCGTGGACCTACCCGATATGTACAGTCAGCTTCAGAGAAAAGGAATCCCCCAAGACTACGGTTATACGGTTTGATGTCATTACCAAAGGGGTTCCTTTTCTCCGAAGCTGACCCTACACAATTTTTTATTAAAATCTGTCCAGCCGTTTCGCAGGAGTATGGTAACTGACATTGTGACACGAGTTTTTTTTTTCAGATCGACAATCACTCACCTTTTTTATTTAAACGTGAGATATTTAATGGTATCACGCGATGTCAATAACACAAATGGCAATATTGTTTCTAATGCCTATGTTATTTTCAGTAACTTTGTTCGAACCTTGGCTTCAGTTGTTCTCTGGCACTAAAATCTTTATTGTCACCTCGTAACTTTAGAATGCTATTCCCGAGGGTTTAAAAAAGCCGCTGTTTCAAGAAAATATATACCTCTAGAGCGCAAACTATAGCAATATCTTTATCTATCCATTATTTAAAATATATCTTTTTAATAAAAGAGATATTTTAGTTGGTACCTTTATATTCGACCATCAAAATAAAATGTGTTTTCCTTAAATAGTAAAGAATAATGTTCGAGCATAAGGGCTGGTCAACAGTCACCTTCGAAGCCTGAGGAAGTAATTTGCTGTACCTTAAACAACCTTATATTTACCATCAATAAACACCTCGAATAATAATCATGAATCTTATTCTCAACGCCGTAAAGCACGTTTTCAGATAGTTTCTTTTTATGAAGTGTAAGTGATAAGTTTGTAAGGATCCAGTCCAAACGTTATGGAGTGTTACCGAGTGGTATAAAACATAACTGAAAGTGGATTTTCGTTATTACACACACGTATTTGGTTGGGAACGTGCCAAGCTATTTTGAGTTTTATGGCCTTGAAGCTGTTATGTGATAGCCATAAATATCCTTTGGAGATAACGGTGGTTTATTAAAACTTATGGTCTCGAAGGTTTTTGTTTATAGTTTTTGACATGAGGTACATAAAAGGGAGTGGTAGAAGGAAAATTTACTTATACGTAGAACATATTTACCTTTAAGGAACATTTCCGGGAAAACGTCGCCTCCAAAAGGTACAAATTCCAATAACAATTTTTATTAAGATTATACACGTGCCAATATTGATTTATAAGACAAACCGAAATAACATTTATAAGTCATCAGTAACTCTTACAAGAAACAACTCAGAAACTCATTAAACAATTCGAAACTAAGAACAATACAACATTAAATACCTCAAAAACTAATTTCATAACAAATAATAATATCTGAGAACAACTTAGTTCAAAACGAGAAGAAAACATTTAAGACGAACCCTGTACCCTACATTCTATACACCTGGGCCACCGGTGTTAACCGGTTTGAGGTGGTTCGAGGCGGTGTAATTCGGTAAACAAGCTAACACCTAACTAGATCGATCTCGTTTGAACTGGATTACCACGATGGCCGCGTTGCAACTCCGACAAATTGACTTACATAGCACCTACAAACACGATACTTTACAGAGGGTGATGGCGGTATAGAGGTGTACAGTTTTTCTATTGTTTTTTTTTAAATGTACATTCAGAACGAATTCCATTTTAGCATAGAGATAAAACTTGAAGAACTAACGTCAGCCATTTTGTGTCTCATGGCGCCAGCTTTTTTCGATCTGTTTAACCTCAGCAAGTACCTATTTGCTATAATAATAAAACATTTGAACTGAAAATTTACCTTTTTTTATACCACTATGATGGCAAATATTCTACAGCCCGCCTGATTGTGGGAGGTATCTGTAGCTTATGGCCGCCTGCACCACCAGGGACATCACACGCGCATTGCCGAACCGAAAACTATTCAGACTCATCTTGAAGAACTGTTTTCCCTTGGGAAAACCTCGGGTGGGAGAGCTCATTCCACAACCAAAGCGTTTGCGGAAATTCCTCTAAAACCGCACACTACGCGACCATTTAGGCTCCTATATGTCAAAGTCAAAGTCAAAGCATTTATATCAATTAGACCATTTACAGGCACTTTTGAATTGTCAAGAAGTTACAATTTAAAATTGAAGTTAGTTGCTCGTTCCAAAACGTAGGTCTCTACGGAGCAAGAAACTACATAAATATGTGCAAATGAACTGCCTGACGATGGCTACTTCTTTTTTTTATTTTCGCGTGGAAACCTTCGAAAGCTCCCGATCTTTGGAGATAAGACTTCGGAGTATGGGATACTTACCTCACTAAAACCACCCTGGTGGACACCATCAGAACATGGGAAAGGTCCGATTCCTCTTAAATGACCATACTAGACCCCTCCCTGGATTATGGCTACCTCTGTTAATACCTTACTCTGTAATACATTTCAATAGCGCGCGACATGTCGCTGTGTCCAGGCAATTTGTAGCGCAGCACTGCAGGTAACGATGATACCGGTGCCTCGATGTATACTGCCGCGCGTGCTTCTACTCGCTAAGGCGTGGCGTATTGATGGCAACTACTTTCATAGTTTATAATGCTTAAGAGGATGAGAGTTTCTTGTTAGATACTCGTATTTCATTGTATTACCTGCTACTAGTACGTGTTTTTCACGCCAATGCGTAATGGCAATAGAGTCTAGCGCGAGCGTGCGAAGTATTATGGAAAAATCAATCGATTTTTCAATTGGGAATAAAGGTTTTGCATATGATAACATCAGGGCATTTCACAGTCTGTCTCATATCTTTATATACAAATAAATAAATACAGGTTGATTTTAATTCACTGCCCATATTTAAGGGGGTGACTCATAAATAGGAACAAGTTTTATTACGGCACTAACTCTGCTCTGTAGAGCATTTTAGTGGAGAACATTTTTTTTGTTTACATATTGATGACGATTAAATTAAACTAATGACGGAATGAACACACTGTGGTAACTGCACAGATTAGGAAGCTTATTGGTTTCCAATTCAACTGAGTGTTTCAGAGTTTAGATCGTTTAAATAAGGAAACAAACTAAAAAGCTTTTCAGCTATACTATGTTAGCATACATACATAATAATATGATGTGATATTTTGCAGTACGTAATCTTTTTGCACCTATGTACTCTGAAAAATTAGAAAACTAATTGACTGACTGATTAGTCATTTGGACCAAAGTCCAAGTCGGGTACTAACACAATGAGAACATTACACTACAGACAACAAATATAGGTACCCTAGAAACTACCCCATTACGTCCATTATTGATACAGAACTGAAAAGTTAAATAATTACTCGACATGTCGGTTCTCATAAGCGTATCGATTCGCCACGCGGTCGACTGTAAACATGTCTCTACCGATATTGGTCACGTCCCATTGATGAAATGTGACGCAATACTCTGCCGGGTCATCTCATCTCATTGTCCTGTGTTTAAACACAAGGGATTGGTCCTGTTAGCCTCGATGTTGAAGTCATGTGACATTTTTCATTGAAATTATGTACCTGTACTTTTTGTCTAATATTTTTTGTAAGAGTGTGTATGGAGTTTGCTGCCTTTCGGAATGGATGTCTAGATTCAATATTATTATTTCGCTTTTTTTCTTTTAAATGATGTTCAAAAAGTGGCTGAGGGATTAGCTGGTGCATTTAATCGCTATTTAATTTTTTTGGTCGCGGAGTCGATTCCTGTACGTCGATTCTGTAAAATTCAGACATTAACTCGCATCTCACGTCGCTATTCACCCTCACTTCGCTTAAAGTTCAAAATGACATTGATTTATTTAACAATTTGAAATGCGAAGTGAGCGTCGAAGTGACGGTGGAATTACCGTATAGAATGCCACTTCTTACATGATCTCATACTTTATCTGTTAAAATTTTCCCCGTCAATTTAGTTCAACTCGCTGACACGCTCGCAAGAGTGGCGCTAGTGTAAATTAGAATTATCACCCGAGTTTTTAGAATGCCAATCAAGAAAGTCACAGCGGATTCAGATTCGAAGTTTAGAACGAGGTCTTACAGAATCACACAGCAGCACGTAAAAACTATGTATGGTGGTTGTTTATATGTACATAATATGTGAGTTTAAATGTATATAAATGCACCCAAACATCATATTTCTAGTATGGTTACCTTTTCATAAAGAAAAAAAAAATAAAACTATCAAATCCACTTTCACCTAGATCCTTCAAAGTATTAGTTAGACTTAATCTTTCAGCTTCTGACCTCAATCCTTGTATTAAACTTGACGTCTAGGAGTTCTAGGCTTAAAAGTTCTTCATAATTTTAAGATGGCCTATAATCAAAGCCCCAATTAAACCCGCCTTCAGTAGTCCCAAGTCTATGAAGTTTTAGCTTTGAACAAAGGGTAGTAATAGGATTTGAAATATTAACTTTATGTACAACTTCGACAAAGGAACGGGTAGCATTTCTAATATTGTTTAAGAAAAATTTAACAGGATTTTGGAATTAGTAATTCTATTCATCTTTCATTCAATAATATCTTCAAAGGATTTGAAGGAGATTGAAATTGTTTCAATGTTGAAAACACCTTTCTGTTCGTATTTATTATGGTCATGGAATAAATAAATTAATTAATAAATGGAGAGCCTATACTCGTATAACCGGTAGGATTATATAATTCTGTCTAATTTTATAATTAAGTAAATATGTTTGTTTTATATATTTATATACAATCACGCTTGTATTCCCCGAAGGGTTAGGCAGAGGTGTACCAATGTACACCCACAGTTCGCCGGCATATTTAGGTCCCATGTAATAGGGGGCGAGCCTATTGCCATTAACCGGGCACAAATCCAAACTCTGAGCTGCTACTGAGAATTTCATAGAAAAACCCAATAACACTTTTTGCTCGACCCGGGAATCGAACCCAGGACCTCTAGCGTAGCAGTCGCGCTCAGGACCACTAGGCCAACGAGGCAGTTAAATAAATAGAGTGCCCTATATAACCGGTGGGATTATATAATTCTGTCTAATTTTATAATTAAGAAAATATTTTTGTTTTAGGTTTATTATAACTTAGTTTATCGTAAAAATCAGTTGGTTATTAATAAATAAAGAAAACATTGTAAGGGATGTTTTGACATTTTTTTTTCCAAAGTTTCAATTGTGCGATTCTCTAAAATGCAAACTCGAAAACGAGTCTCACTAAAGTGACCGCGCTCACTTCGATAACGAACCTATTTGACTTTGGTTGTGTTTTCGCTTGCCGTGGTGACGTCACTGGCGTGATCGTGTTTAATAGAAAACCATTTTATTATCTCACTGCGGATCACAGCTTTCGAATTACTAAGTGAGGCTTAGAGAATCGCACTGCAGTTGACGATGCCAGACACCACAGTAATAAACTTTTTCAGGAGTTATAAAAAGAAGTTTGTTGTCAGCTGTTCTATATAAAAAAGTGTAACCTACAAGGTTTCTATCACGATTTCTATTTAATAACCTACATTAAAAAAAGACCTGAAAAACAAAATAAAAATGTAATTATTGTTACATTTTATAATAACAACATTTGTGTTTTAACGTATTTTTTGTGTGCATGTCTAATTTTACGATAGATTGTGCCTACAAGGGACGGAAATGTTGTGGATGCCTTCCATTTTGTATACCTACTAAATAAAATATATTTCCTAGTTAGCCTTGTGGTTTTAACCGCGAGTGCTACGCTAGAGATCTTAGGTTGGATTTCCTGGTCGAGCAGTGTTATTGGGTTTCATGATACATGATGTTAGAAAGTCACAAACTTAACCTCTTTATAACATAAGTTTAGAAGCATCTGCGGGTTGTTCGAAAGAGATACCGAACATAGATGGGTTTTAGTCAGTAAAAGTCTGACACTCCCTCCCGCCCAGCTCAGGGCGGGGGAAGGTACTTGACGATTTCCCATCTTTAAAAAAAAAAGTATATAAGCATAAATATGGCCCTTTGGTCTCGTGGTCGCAAGTGCGACTGATGTGCAAGAGGTCCCGGGTTCGATTCCCAGGTCCAGCAAAAAGTGTTATTGGGTTTTTCTATAAAATTCTCAGTAGCAGCTCGGAGTTTGGATTTGTGCCCGGTTAATGGCAATAAGCTCGCCCCCTATTACATGGGACCTAAATATACCGGCGAACTGTGGGTGTACATTGGTACACCTCTGCCTAACCCTTCGGGAAATAAAGGCGTGATGGTATATAGAAACATAGATATAGATGGCTACATACAACACGAAGGCACATAAAACATGCACTTTCGTTAAACAGCGCTTTCATCAACTTCCACGTATACCTCAATACACTTAAGGCCTACGCAGACCAGCCCCCCTAGCCAAGTCACAAACGATAAACGCAAACGCTGAGTAGGCTTTAATAGATCTTCAACTTTATGTGCTTGGTTTTAAGTTGAAGATCTAATGAAGATTGCATAGCGTTTTCGTTCGTTCCAGTCGCTAACACTTAGAAATCTTTAATAGATTTTCAACTTAAGGCTCTTGGGTATTAAGTTGAAAATCTATTGGTACCTACCGAGGGTTTACGATTATCGTTTGTGACTTGGCTAGGGGGGCAGGGCGGCATAGCAAGGGATTGTTATTTCTGCTATGCTTTAAATTGATGCCGCGGGTTCATTTTAAAGCATAGCATTTTATGTCGTATTTATATATCGATACGATTGAAATCCCTTGCCATACCGTCCTGGTCTGCGTAGGCCTTTAGTGAATGGCTGAGCAAGGCTTTTGTATGACCTTGGTCACGTCAAACTGTGCTGCAGGCAATTCCGTATGATGGAATTTTTAATAACACTCCCTCGTTTCGCGTTATGACCATTTTCGTACATTGCTGTTATACACATTGTCCGGGTAATGTTGTGTTTTTAATTGACTATGAATTTTGAATTTGGCTGTACGTTAATTTTGGTAGTTATGGTGGGAATTGTCATGGTTTATTTTGTTTGTCGTTGGAAATGGTTTTTGTTAATAATTTATTTTAGTGTTATTTGTTGAAATGAGTGAGTAACTGAGATCCTTTTCAAATGGTTAACTGCTACTAAAATTAATTGGTTCATTTAAAAATCAGCGTCAGACAGAAACTGACTGGTATTCCTGAAATTAATTTATTTGGCGCAGTCGTAAGGTGATTTTTAGGCTTCGCACACTGCCCTGCATTACGGAGTGTAGCGCGGGAGCACGTTGTTTGCAAGTATCTGTGTTTGTTTAGAAAACACGCGTAGTCCAACACAGAGAAAACGCGTTCACGCGCAGTGTTGCAGATCACCAGAGCTCCGTCACCACGCGCCATGGAGCGTAGCGCGGGGCAGAGTGCGAATCGCCTAAAATGACGTTAAGTTTCCAATTCTGTCGGTAGTTCCTATGATGACCAATATATTTATTTTCCTTTCTCTCTAAAAAATGCTTTAAAGATGAGTTCATAAAACACCTAATAGGTACTTCATATTATATTTTAACTCTCTTTGCCTACAACCGTAACTCTCTTTGATCTTTCAGCATAAATACGAAGACACAAAAACAAAAGATAAGTATGGCTTATTCCTTTGTCATAATAATGCTGAATCAGTGCTTTGTTAGCATTGCTTACCTGACTGAGATGCGACTGAAGGATCCATCTAATTTCTTTTCCTCACAAACGGGAGATGCGTTCGTCGGGAATTGCGAAAGATGGTGATACACTGAGCTTTTTTGGGTAGAAATATAATTGTTCACCAAAAGCTTTCTTGGGTAGAAATATAATTGTTCACCAATTAGGTACTAAATGTTTTTTGTTAATTTACAAATCTTTGCCTTGTACTAGGACTTGCTCCTGTATCGTGGGAGCGTGAATAAACATATAAAATCGCACACACAAACAGCCATACCTGATACAACTATCTGCAGGCCATAAAAATATTTGGTCCGTGTGGGCATCTCTAAAACTCGCGTCATGGTCGCGTAGCTGCCAATCGTTCAGACTGTACGCCAACACTATCGTTAAAGTACCAAGAATGTAGTGTCGTATATTATGTACCAAAACATATTCTTATTGCAATAATAATAATAATCTACTCGTAGAAGTTTTTTTTTTAGTGGTTTAGCAATAAGGAATGCTTTATTGAATGCCAGTTCTACTAAATATAAAATCAAGGCGCAATGTCATTTCAGCGAACGTCAATGTCAAAAAATGCACATTAAGTAAAATTTGAGCAATTTTGACAGATTGAGATTAAGATTAGTTTGCCATGATTCTTAAAAGTTAGTGGTAGGTATTTGTTATCTTACCAACTAGTTATATGCTTCGCTCCTATTGGCACGAATATACTATCGAATATATGAATATCGCTTCAGCTGAAATAAAATAATCAAAGTAGATTTGAAGCCCTCAGTACATCCCCATACTAAACCACGTCGTATTACCTGGTATTTCCAAAACATTTTTGTTTGATGTTTGTTATATTTAATGTTGATTCCCTTTCCCCGTCTGTCCGTTTATTTGATATATAGAGGTTTTATTAATATTATTCTTTCATTCCCTTTGTGTGAACAAACATGAGTGCTGGGTAGAACTGTATTAAAAGATTTGAGTGTATCTAATAATGCTACATAGTCATTTGTTTAATGTGTATGGAATATTCGAAGCGAATATGAAATTGGGAGAGTATATTTTATTTAATGGATGTTGTTAGAGACTATAAATTAGATAACAGTCTTTTGTTTTTTCTTTATTTGATTCTTTTTCTTTGAAGATAAGTTTTCTAACAGAGTTCTGTTGATTTGGTTAGACTTGCTTTTGTTTTGATAACTATAGGTAAAAGAAGATTGTAGAATTATAACTGCTACATTGAGGATATCACTCATTGTAATAGCAAGGCAATAAATGATATGCCATTCAAGTTAGGACTTTGAATCGTGGGTAATAAAATGTTTTTTTTTTTTTTTTTTTTTTTTTTGGCGCTGGATGCAGGCCGCTTCCAACCGGGGGAGGCCTAAGTCCAGCAGTGGACTTCCTGTGGCTGATATGATGATGATCATGATGATGTTTTTTATATTATATTTCTTTTTATAATAACGAGATAAATAAGAGAGGCATGCTAGTAGGCCGTATTCCTTCACAAGAAATCTCTAATACTATTTGACCTTTGAAGCTGGAATTTGGCAAACAGGTAGTTTAAAAGCAGGAGATGTCTGCTTAGAATCGGATTTTACGATAAGGCCAAATTAAGAGGGTGTTTGATTTCCTCACGGACAAAGTCGCAGACAAAACTAGTTTGAACATAAAAGTGTGTACAAATTGGATGCTATTTACTTTATATGACGTCTGCGACTTTTATTTTCTTTTACTTCCAAGTTCAACGTCTAAGTTATCCATCGCTTTATTGAACCCATTCGAGTATATAATTATCATACTTTTGTTACATAGATTTAGTTGTGTTATTTTTCTAATGTCCATTCAATACTAGAACTTATTGTTACACCAGTAGATCACATTACATGTTTACTAACAACGTCTGTAGACTCCATTAAGATAAAAATATTGCATTATTTGCTTAACATAATAATATTTGAACGTAAACATACCTTTGTTGAACGGAATAATATTTACAAATATCTGTTTCAGTTACATTGACTTGTGAAAATTGTAAGCATTCGTGTTGATTGCAACGATCAGCTGTTTACACAAAATGGAGCGTACCTACGTGGTTTTAGTGTTCAATATTGAAATTGGAAAATCGTAGTTTTAGAGAAAAATGTTGGTACCTTTTTTTCTGATGTTTGAAGTTGGTGGTTCTTTTTATTGGCGGGGTATTCGCTGAGGTGGATTTTTTGGGGCGGAAATTGCGGAGTTCTGCCGTAGCTTTGCAATGCAGTTCTGTAAAAGATCTCCCTTCGTGAATTTGGGTGAAGTGAAATTGAGGCGAGTTGTCATCCTGCCTTTTCGAGGATTAGGAAATAGCTTCAACTTTCTGACTAACTGAACAACTTCTTAATGATTCAGAAGTGCCTGTAAATAATGTAATTAAAATAACACTTTGACTTTCACTTTCACAAAAAACTGCTGCAGCAGATGGTATCCTGTGAAAATCTTACTCGGTGAATTTAAGATAAAGCAAAAATTGCAAAATTTTCAATGCATAAATGGAAGTTCATACTTAGTCTGCATCAAGTTTCATCAAAATCAGTTCAGCAGTTTAGCCGTGAAAGTATAACAAACAGACAAATGAACGAACTCGTTTTCGCATTTACAATATTTGTATGAATTTCTGGATTGCGGTTTTTATTCACCAAATGTGAACTCGCAATACTGCTTATTTATATTTTAACCTTCCACGTAACCACACAGGTAAATGACTGTTCACACAACCTGTTCTACAACACCCGAAGACGAGCTTCCTTTGTAACTAAAGTTAAAACAACCCCTTTGATATAGGAGACTTGTGGGGTAATATCTGCTAATATGAACTCCCCCTATTGTTGTAATGTCTTTAGAGTTAGGATGATAACAAAACATGTTTGGGGGTGAAATGGGGAGTGTTAGGTGTCGTGCAAGATATTACCTTTTTAATCATCTTTGCTTTTGTACAATCCTATCTACAAGGCGTTGATTTGCAACCTCGTCAAATTCAAGGAGTTAACTATGCTCGTGATTCTTAACACGAATCAATAATAAAATAAATTGGTATTAAAAAAAAAAAAATTACCTGTTTTTCAAATTCGAGCTAGCCATCTCGCCAGAGGGTTTAGGCACTATGTACACATTGATATACCCGCGCGACAACTCTGCCTACCGCATGCGCAACTGGGCGATTCAGAACTTTGCAAGAGGAGTATTCTGGAATACTGTTGTGAATTTGATAGGTGCAACTAAAAAAACAAGTATTTATTAGATATTGGCCAGGTATAGTAATTATATTTGATTACTTCTGTTTTTTTATGACAAGCTCCTAAAATTTGACGAGGACGCAAATCAACAGCTTGTATAAGCCCCGCGGAGTCGCCCGCGTTCTGTTACGTCACTGCACCCGTAAGTCACAGCGTGATGTTTACGTACAAACCTTCGCCTACTTATCTATTAATGACAATCCCATTATAATTCGTTGCGTAGTTTAAAAGATCTAAGCGTACAGGGAGTGACAGACGGCGGGAAGCGAAGTTGTTTTATTCTATGTAGAGATTATTGTGGCTAAAGTATTATATGTCATTGTATGGCACACAAGCCGACAGTCCATCTGATGTTAAGTGGTGACCGCTACATATAGACACCTGCAACATTCCAGAGTCCAGAAATGCTATGCCATCCCAGAGACGAAGTCCCATGTGCCTGTAATTACAACGCAACCATACCTTTCAAACCAGGGTCTGTGGGCGCAATGGGTAGCTCACCGTCCGTACGTTTACTAACGTCAGACCGTGTCGACGGCGCGTTCGTGTTCCACGTGCGCCTCAAAGAAATGTCAGCAAACTTGGAAGGGGCCACTGAGGGCCGATGCCTGCCGGGGCTGCGGGTTGTTCAAAAGAGATACCGCGCCCCCGGAACGCAAAGGGCACATGAAGGAACATAGATGGGTTTTAGTCAGTAAAAGTCTGACACTCCCTCCCGTCCCGCCCAGGGCGGGGGAAGTTATTTGATGATTTACCATCTATAAAAAAAACCCTTCAAACCAGAACGCAGCAACGCTGCTTTGCGGCAGAAATACGTATGGTGGTAGTACTTTCCTAGACGACTTCCTTCACAAAGAGCTCTACTACTACTTGCTTATTGTTGCTAGTTTGTTGTTGTTTTGATTCCACGATATGGGATCGATATGTTTTAGTGAAGAATAATTTTTACTCATTGCAAGAGATATACCTAAAGCTTATTACGTAAAACAAGTACCTACAATATTTCTTCTTTACAAAAAAAAACAACAAATAAATCGCAAGGAAACCAAACCCTTCAAGTGGCCGGCGTAAAAAACACGAAGTTCCCCACAAAATATCGCGTTACAAAGATTGAGTTCCTTGAATCAACAGTTTGAGGAAGTTGGAAGTCTGTCGGCTTCAATTTTACGAAATATAAAATATTAAGGGACTGTATTTTGATTATATGATGCGACTTAAGAGGAATACTCAAATATATAAAAAATGGTTAATGAAGTCTTGAAAGTTTATGAGTACGAAAATTGAATCAGGTTTTTAAAAGCAAACAAAACGTATAAATATCTCAAAATGTGGGCGAATCTTCAGTGTTTTTGAGTAACTCGGATCTAGGATAATTCTACTTTATTTTAAGAATGATAGCAATCTAATTTTAGTCTCTCAGTGTATTTGAAAAAAAAAAATGCCCCTAACTAAATTTATCTAATTTTTTTGACATAGATTGTCTCTGAGATGAGATTGTTACTAGATTTTACATACATACATAAACTCACGCCTTTTCCCATGGAGGTAGGCATAAATTACAGAACGCCACCTACTATGATCCTTTAATACTAGATTTTGAACGTATTTCATAAGTAGAATTGGCCCACAGGACCCACAGTTCGTCGGTGCGAACTGTCGTCGGTTGAACATTGGTAAACCTCTGCCTAACCCTTCGGGGAATAGAGGCGTGATGGTGTGTGTAGAATTGGCGTTGTGGTATGAAATGTTTAAAAACTTAATCCTTACTATTCCTTACTAATATTATAAATGCGAAAGTAACTCTGTCTGTCTGTCTGTCTGTCTGTCTATCTGTCTGTCTCTTCTTCACGCCTAAGCCACTGAACCGATTTCAATGAAATTTGGTACAGATATAGTCTGGGACCCGAGAAAGGACATAGGATAGTTTTCATCCCGGAAATCGCCCGGGAACTGTAATGTATGTGTGTATAACCGGTGTGCGGGCGCTTACGACAGCGCTGCAACCTTGTAAACGTTTGAAGGACGGGCAGTCCACATTAAACTACTGTACTAGCAACACGTTGTTTTTTTATTCAAACACCTCAGTGGCGACGAGGATAAAACTATTTTAAAATGTCGATCGGGAAGTTATCGGAGTATAATGTGAGATCGGGAAACTGGACAATGTATGTGGAACGCATGGAGATGTTTTTTAAAGTGAACAGCGTTAAGGAGGAACTTTGGCTACCTACGTTGATTGCAACGATGGGTGACGAAGCTTACGAACTGTTAAGCAATTTAACAAGTCCGGATAAACCGAGTGCAAAAACGTATGCAATGGTGGTGAAAATCATGGCGGATCACTTGCAACCAAGACCGTCGTTTATGGCAGAGAGGTACCGGTTCCGTCAGAGAAGGCAAAATGCGGGTGAATCCATATTACAATATATATCGGAACTTAAGAAAATGTCTAAATTTTGCGAATTTAAAGTTGTGTTAGAAGAGAATTTACGTGATCAGCTAGTATGTGGACTGAGAAGCGAAGCAATCAGGCAGCGACTGTTTACGGAAGAAAACCTGCAATATTCAAATGCTGTAAAAATTGCATGCACCATGGAAGCGGCGGAAAGAGATGCAGCGGCAGTGGAACACGCAGTCGGGAACAATACCGAGCCGGGCGGGGGCGGCGATGCCACGGCCGGAGCGTTGCACGTGGTGGCCACGCCGATGCGGGGCGGCCGCGGCCGGCGAGGCCGTGGTGGCAGAGGCGGAATATCGGCAGGCGCGCGGAAGGGCAACGCCGACGAATCGAGAACCAGTTGTACTGCTTGTGGGGCTTCTGGCCATCAGAGTGAAGGATGTAGATACAATCGCTTTATCTGCGGTAGATGTAGGCAGAAGGGCCATCTACGTCGGGTATGTCCGATGCGGACAGGGGGCCGACAGCCCCAAGATCGACACGATACCAACAACATGGCGGCGCAGGTGCGAGTGACGAGCAGAGCAGCCAGGTCCCCTGCGGACCAGTCGGGGGACGATGAACCGCCGGCGTCAGACGATGGAGACTGGGAGGCGGTAGAAGACTTTCATCAGCTCAGCTTAAATAGTTATAAACCGGTGAGCCTAACCATGTGTATCGATGGAATCAAGTTAGGTATGGAAATTGATACGGGGTCGTTGGTGTCATGCATCAGTGGGGAAATGTATTATAAATTGTTTAAACATAGACCTTCAGAAAATTCGAATTTGGTATTTAGATTCTATGATGGTACTACAATAAAACCAATGGGGGTAATAATGCCACTAGTGACTTATAAAAATAATTCTAAACAAATGGAGTTATTTGTGATAGATGGGGGTACCACGTCATTGTTAGGCAGACAATGGCTTACAGAATTAGGTATTAAAATACCGATGTATCAAAGTATATTGACCATGAACGCCGACCGAGCTAAATGTAATAACACAAGTAATAAAGAATTAACCTTATTACTTCACAGATATAAGGACCTGTTTACGGATGGACTGGGCCGGTTCACGGGAGGCAAGGCTCGGTTACGAATACGCGAGGGAGCGGTGCCGGTATTTTGCCGTGCACGGCCTGTGCCGTACGCGCTGCGCGAGCGCGTTGAGGCAGAATTGGAAGGTATGTTGCGCGCTGGTGTCATCGAGCCCGTGGAGAGCGCGGATTGGGCTACCCCACTCGTACCGGTGCGTAAGGCTGATGGTGGACTCCGTATCTGTGCTGATTACAAAATAACATTAAATCCCGTCTTATTGGTAGACAAATATCCATTACCCCGCATTAATGACTTGTTAGTTAAATTAAACGGTTCGAAGATATTCACGAAAATTGATTTAACACAAGCTTATAACCAAATAGAATTGGATGACCCCGATAATTGTACAGTTATTAATACCCACAAGGGACTTTTTAAGTATAAAAGATTAGTTTATGGCCTATCCTCGAGTCCAGGTATTTTCCAAAGAATTATGGCGAACCTACTCAACGATATTCCAAACGTTGAAGTATTCCTCGACGATATTATTATTGGATCACCCAATGGTAGGGAACATTTAATTATACTGGACAAAGTTTTAAAACGATTACATAATAACGGAATGAAACTAAAACAGAATAAGTGTGTCTTTATGACTAATGAGGTGAAGTACTTAGGTTTTATTGTTTCCAACGAGGGAATTAAAGTGGACCCGGAAAAGGTAGAAGGTATCTTAAACATTCCTAGACCCGAAAATATCACAGATTTACGAGCTTTCCTAGGAACAATAAATTATTATGCGAAATTCGTCAACAACTTGAGCACTATGCTCGCGCCGTTGTATAGATTATTAGGGAAAGGAGTAACTTGGAAATGGGACATAGAATGTGAGTCAGCTTTTAAGAAAATTAAAAATGTTTTAATTAGTGCAGACGTCCTCGCTCATTATGATCCAAACAAACCGTTGTTCTTAACATGTGATGCGAGTGCGAGAGGCATAGGCGGCGTGTTGAGTCAGACGTGCGAGCAGGATAGCAGCAGCGGCTCGGTCGGCGTGCGCGAGCGGCCGGTAGTGTATGTATCGCGCGCACTTAGCGCAGCGGAGAAACATTATTCTCAAATTGAACGCGAGGCATTAGCGATTGTGTTTTGCTTAGAAAAATTACACCAATATCTATACGGTCGGCGTTTTACACTACGCACGGATCACAAACCGTTAGTCACGATTTTTGGACCTAAGCAAGGTATACCATCCATGGCCGCAAGTCGACTACAAAGATGGGCAATAAAGTTGTCAGCATATACTTATGATATTGAGTACGTTACGTCCAAGCAGAACGGGGCGGACGGCCTA
Organism: Caradrina clavipalpis; assembly: GCA_932526535.1. Lineage (NCBI taxonomy): Eukaryota > Metazoa > Arthropoda > Insecta > Lepidoptera > Noctuidae > Caradrina > Caradrina clavipalpis. Next base: position 13,738,701 of record OW052098.1, read on the forward strand.
TCGCGATTACCAGCTGTTCCTGCGAGTAAACAAAAAAAAATTCCGGAACAGTCGTATTTACATTTCGCGCAAAATGCAATGTTGTTAGACTACAACGAAATAAAAAAACAGACAAGCAGAGACCACTTATTGGGCCGAGTGTTAACATATCTTCGCGACGAATGGCCGGCAGATAACGACATAAAATCGCTCCAACCTTATTTCAATCGCAGGAAAGAACTGTATGAGGAATTAGGCTGTGTGATGTGGGGCCATAGGGTGGTCGTGCCGGAGGTCTGTAGGGATAAGGTTCTAACTGGTTTACATGAGTCCCATATGGGCATAGTTAAAACAAAAGCTTTTGCTAGGAGCTATGTTTGGTGGCCGGGAATGGACGAAGCAATAGAAACTACGTGCAGGGGTTGCCGTGTCTGTGCTGTGGAAAGTGAGGCGCCGCCGCGACACATGCCCTGCTCTTGGCCCTGGCCAGATAGACCGTGGGCCCGTATACATGTTGATTTTTTAGGCCCCATTGCGGGGCGGATGTTTTTAGTCATGGTTGACGCTAGAACCAAGTGGCTAGAAGTAACTCAAGTACCTAGTACAGCGGCTTCTCACACCATCAGCGTTTTAAGTGACGTGTGCGCACGTTTTGGTTTACCTAGACAAATAGTCTCGGACAACGGACCACCATTTACAAGTCATGAGTTTTCACGGTTCCTTAATGCCAACGGCATTGAACACATATTCTCAGCGCCGTATCACCCTGCTTCAAACGGGGCAGCGGAAAATGCAGTACATACGGTAAAAAGAGCAATCAAAAAAGCTATAAGGGAAAATTTTAACATACCGTTATTTATAAATAAATTTCTACTATATTATAGGAACACGGAACATTGTACAACTGGTGAAACACCGGCGTTTCTCATGTTCGGCCGTAGGTTGCGCACTAGATTCGACGCGCTGAGACCCAATAGGGACAATAAAGTTAGAGATGCTCAGTCGCGGCAACAGAAGTATGGCGCAACTGGGTCACGTCAGTTGCGTACGGGGGATGAAGTCTGGTTGCGTCAGTATACGGGGCAAGATAAATGGGTATCAGGAAAGGTAACAGAAAAGCTAGGAACCACGGATTATAAAGTAGTGGATTCGTTAGGTAGGGAAACTCATAAACATGTTGATCAGCTAAAACAACGGATGCGGAGTTCATTAATCTGTCCTTCCAGCCCGGTTAGAGAGAAGTCAGAGACGGGGGAGGTCGTGATGGACCAGGAAACGCCCGGTCCCAGCGATCCGGCCCTCGGTGACTCAGCCGCAGCACAGACTCAGCAGGAGGTCAGGGAACAACAGCATGTTGACGATTGTGTCGAACCAGAAACACAAACCTCTTTGCCTTCCCCTGAGCCGACCCAGTCTCGTCCCCTCCGGAGATGTAGAATTAATAAGCCAACTAATTATAAGTTATGATAAGGATGTTGTTTTTTGTTTGTAGTTATGTTAATTAATTAGTCATAGTTATCTAAGTCAGTGTTTATGTATAATTATTAAAGGCACCTTGATTAAGTATAGGATTGTAATATTAGGTAAGCAAGTTATTCTTAAGTATATAATAAACGTGTGTTAGAATTAAGGGTGAAGGTGTAATGTATGTGTGTATAACCGGTGTGCGGGCGCTTACGACAGCGCTGCAACCTTGTAAACGTTTGAAGGACGGGCAGTCCACATTAAACTACTGTACTAGCAACACGTTGTTTTTTTATTCAAACACCTCAGGAACGGGAACTATTAATCCACGCGGACGAAGTCGCGGGCAAAAGCTAGTCGTTTCTATTAATTATCTTCTTAAAGCTATGATAGCGAATTGAAAGTTCTGAAATGTTCTCTAAAACATTCTAGATGTATTCCTTGACTCAACAGTGACGCGTCCTGCCGGCTTCAACTCAGAGAAATATGAAATAGTTAGACATCAACCTAATTGGCTGAGCTTACAGCTTTACGTCTCACGGATATCGTTAGGGTTGGCAGTTGCTATGCGTCTTTTTTTAAGGTTATATATTATGAGGTTTCTTATATATATATATACCATCACGCCTGTATTCCCCGAAGGGTTAGGCAGAGGTGTAACAATGTACACCCACAGTTCGCCGGTATGTTTAGGTCCCATGTAATAGGGGGCGAACTTATTGCCATTAACCGGGCACAAATCCAAACTCCGAGCTGCTACTGAGACTTTCATAGAAAAACCCAATGACACTTTTTGCTCGACCTGGGAATCGAACCCAGGACCTCTAGCGTAGCAGTCGCGCTCAGGACCACTAGGCCAACGAGGCAGCTCAGTTGAGGTTTCTTTGTTTGTAATAAATAATCTCTGGAAGTTCTGGTCCGAACACAAAAAATCTTTTCTGATAGGAAGCTACACAACTGCAGAGTGCCATAGGATAGGTGTGTTTTATGGTCTACTTGAGTTCCATCCCACTACCACTACTATTTGTGTTACAGATAGCTGCCTACTTTGTTAATTCATATCAACCAATTGTAATAAACCACACAGCAAGTATTCACGCTGGATGCAGGCCGCTTTCAACCGGTTCTATTGGAAGTCTACAGGGGACGCCTATGTCCAGCAGTGGACGTCCTGCGGCTGATATGATGACCTGACTATTACAAATTCCAAGTGTTTTCATCATCAGATGGACAGACGACCTAATAAAGGTCGCCGGAAGATGCTGGATGCAGGTCGCTTCCAACCGATATATGTGGAGATCTAAAAGGGAGGCCTATGTTCAGCAGTGGACGTCCAAGTGTTCTCTCGTTCTAAAGAGTCTGGGGCAACCCTAGATTAACTTCAGTAATAAGTTCCGCTACTGATGAAAAATTTCGCTCAACCAGTTAGAAACCAGCTTTAAACTCTGGGAACTCGATAATCAAATAGTTCGGTATCGATTTTATGTTGAACTTAATCGGCCCTCTTACACTAACCAGGGTTATCTTTTAACTACGAGGTAAAGATACGGCGTATTATGTGCCTACAACATTTTGTAATTTATCCTCGTATCCTATCCTACTAATCCTACTAACCTTAATCTTTTAATGCAAATGTTTGTGAGGATGGATGGATGAATGGATAGATGGATGTTTGTTACTCTTTCACGTTTAAACGGCTGAGCGGATTTGGATGAAATTTGGCACTGAGATAGATTGTAATACGAAAAATGTACGTTTTCCGTGGAATCATAATAAAAATTGACGCGGATGAAGTCTCAAGCAGAAGCCAGTTAATAACTATATCAGAATTAAATTTCTGCCACAAAAATCAATAAAAATAATAACAAACTGACTCTTATTATACACCTACAACTACATATTTCTTAATTGAGACATTAAAAAATAATTCCTCGTTCCTTCGTCACATGGTTCTAATTGGCGTCAACTAGCAAAAAGTCGCAATATGTCGCGTCGCATATTCCGGCTAATCGTCGCAATGAACCATTTAGTTGAACCGGCCAGTTAACTTATGTGTTGATGCTTAATCGCGGATGTAATTTCAAATGACGAAGACTTAAGAAAGGCATTCTGGAATATTATTGCGGGGGCTATTTTTGTGGTAGTAGATAGTTAAAAGCCAGTGATAAAGGTGCTCGTCTTTGATGTATGTGATTGTAGGTTTGATACTGGGCAAGATACAATGTGATTCTTTTAATTCACATATGGACGAAGGCAAATATCATGAGGAAACCTGCCCCCCTAGCCAAGTCACAAGCGATAAACGCAAACGCTGAGTAGGCTTTAATAGATCTTCAACTTTATGTGCTTGGTTTTGAGTTGAAGATCTAATGAAGATTGCATAGCGTTTTCGTTCATTCCAGTCGTTAACGCTTAGAAATCTTTAATAGATTTTCAACTTAAGGCTCTTGGGTATTAAGTTGAAAATCTATTGGTACCTACCGAGCGTTTACGTTTATCGTTTGTGACTTGGCTAGGGGGGCTGGACTTTTCTTGTATCGTAAACTTACATACACAAACAACGAGATCCGGAATAACTACATGTGTTACAACAAAGGTTTATTCCGAGTTTGCATAGAACTAGACGCTCACAGCACACCAAGCAGTCGCTCAGCCTCTGCCCCAACCATACCAGCACAATATGTAAACTTTAAAAAATATGGTAGGTAGCTATCATCGTTTCCTTTTGCAAAATTGTGTTTACAAAATTCTTCCAAATAAACAATTATTATATTATTTATTTATTTATTTAATAATTTATGTACACATACAATAATTAGGCAAAAAAAAACAAAAAGTCGTACAAATATATTTTATGGAGAAATCCCCAAAACTCATCATCATCATCATACCATCACGCCTGTATTCCCCGAAGGGTTAGGCAGAGGTGTACCAATGTACACCCACAGTTCGCCGGTATAGGTATTTAGGTCCCATGTAATAGGGGGCGAACCTGTTGCCATTAACACCCAAAAATATCGTACAATATTCCTGAAAAATATCGCATACCTTGTCAATAGCCCCACAGTTCGTCGGCCTCCCGGCATCTGTCGGGCATCCGTCGGGCATACTTTCCTCATCAAAGTACATTGCGTCGGCGGCGGTGACCGCGGCCCCTCACACGACATACCTCCCATGTCTCTCTAATCTTCAAATATTTATACTACGCATGTAAGTAGGGGAAATAAGTTATTTCGCTTGTTAGGTCGTGACGTAATCACTTTGATAATATGACATGCTAGCCGCGTGCAACTTCGACTGTGTGGTTTTATTAATTTCACTTATGAGTGGCGTTCTATGGTTTCTGCCTACCCCCAGGGGAAAAAGGCGTGAGTTTGTGTATGTATGTATGTATGTGTACTTACGTCTTTAGTTACTGCTCCACACTCGCGTGTCGTAGCGTGATGTTATATAGGTTATACTATTCCTCATGAATGTAGCTATGATTTTGAAATAATAATTTTTCCAACCCGACTAGCAGTTTCAGAGATTAGCGAGTTTAATCATTAGCTTTATCATCATAATCATCATCATATCAGCCGCAAGACGTCTACTGCAGGACATAACTTTATTATATGAGTATAAATTTGCCATAACAAACTCCAGACATCAAGCAGCGAGATTTGAACCACTACCTACTTCAATTTTAGAAGCATGCCAATCCATCTGACAAATAAACCCGTACTAGTAAACAGCCTAGCGGTTTGACGATCGCCTTGCAAAAGGCCCACGATACACGATATAGGTACCCGAGACCACAAAGCATTTTCACTGTAAAGGATTTTTACGCCCTGTATCCTACTTCCAAAAACTCCAAAAACGAAAATCCTACAAAATATCTCGGATTCAAATAAAATGGACCCAACAACGTCACATGGAGGTAGTCAATAAATCCCGCAACTGGAATGTTTGGTGTACCTATAAAATAGGGTTATGGCTTCCCCTGGCTACTTGAATCTGAGGCTCCTTTAATATAAATTCCATGCCTTTGAAGTATGTGACACTGACAAATACATACCTATGGGTTGTTTTTAAAGATTGAGCTGATAGGATTTAACAAATTCTTTACAGAAAATTGCCTGTTCTTTTTTTGTCAGCCTCATAACAGGTTGCCAATTAGAGATGTTTTTTTTTTTTTTTTTTTCCTGGGGCAACTCACACACGGCTAGCTGATCCCAAGCTAAGCAGAGCTTGTGTTATGGTAACCAGACAACACACCCAGACACAGAACAAACAATCATGCTCATCACACAAAGTTTGTCCTGTGTGGGAATCGAACCCACGACCTCCGGCTCAGCAGTCAGGGCCACTATCCACTAGACCAACAGGCCCGTCAAATAATATGTATACTTAAATACGTACCTAGTGAATGTCTAAATTAGAATTTTTAATCCAGGTAAAAAGATGAGCTCGTAAAGAAAAATGTAACGTAAATTCGATCGATTTTTTAATAAGTTTCACACACAATATCTATTTCGTTTGCTGACTCTATTCGTATTAATGAGTGAAGCAAATTATATTTGCCGTATCTGTATCGTATGTCGTAAATTAAACCAATAACGAACTATACGAAAGTTGTATTTAAAATACTTTCTACTGATGCTTGACTATGATAAGTTGGTTATCAAAAATGAGTACACCACATTCTAAAACAAAACAAAACACGACGAAAAACAAAACAAAACACGACAATAAAATAAAAAGCAAAAAGAAAAGAATTCAAACAACATCTGTCCAATTAACTACTTCAAAATTCCGCCCCCTCGGTCAATTTATAACCATGACTCCTACATCCACATGAATACCTAACAAGTGCTTAATAAACAAATTCTCGGATCGCCCCGTGAAACCCTAAACGTTGCGCGGCGTGCAATCTCAGTAAATAATTGCACTTCCCCTCCATAAAGTGAGGAGGGAAGTTTGTTCACGTAAAATGATACACGGACGTCTTAACTAGCGGCAAAGTGCGCCAGAGCTGGATACCTGAATTGGATACCGTTTTTTTTTCAAGAAGGGGATTGGATAATTTTGTTTTGCGTTGGTTTTTATGGGAAATGGTTTTGTGAATCTGTGCTAATTGATGGTTTAAATTGAAGGATTTGTTTGTTTGGTTGTTCGAACGCGCTAATCTATTTAACCACTGGTAAAAATTCTATCCCTGAGTGCTATATACTTATTTTAATAATTACTTTATCACCTCGTCTTTAACTGTATCGTTAGCCTAGTGGTCCTAAGCACGACTGCTCACTGCTCGACGCTAGAGGTCCTGGGTTCAATTTCCAGGCCGAGCAAAAAGTGTCGTTGTGTTTTTCTATGAATTTCTTAGGAGCAGCTTGGAGTTATGATTTGCGCCCAGTTAATGGCAATAGTCTCGCCCCCTACTACATAGAACCTGAAAATGTCGGCGAATTGTAGGTGTATATTGGTACACCTATGCCTAACCCTTTAAGAAAAATAGGCGTGATGGTACATGAAATAAAAAATAATTATTACATTGATTACTTAGATATAGAAAAAGATCAGATTGTATAAAACAAAACCATTAAACTCCTGAACATTGAGTGTAATTAAATACGGAATTCTGTAAACAGGAAATACTGCCTCTACTTTCCTGTTTATGAAGTTCTACTCGATACTTTTAGAAACAACTTTCCGGGATATTAAATATTTTGAATTTTCGTCTCAATTAACGTTGGAAAGGATTCGTCAAAAACTGGAGACGGTAAAGTTTGTGTTTGGTGGTACATGCTTTGATATTTATATTATGCTTTAGTAGTACGTCTGTCTGTTTGAAGATGATTAATTTTGCAATTCAAAAAATGAGGTCTTAGGTCATTACAAGTATTTATTTTGTTACCGTGTTCTATCTCACACCCATTCGAAACATCGTTCGCGATTCCGTACTTCATCTCTCCAGCTTTGTTTGAATTTATCTACAACAAAGAAATATTTTTGTTTTTTTGGTTTACATTTTTTTTAGCTCGTCCCAACATGATATTTATTTAAAATCCTACTAACCATATCCTATTCTATAATTGGGTAGATGACACCACTAATCAATTGGGAGGAGCACTAACTTTTTATCACGACAGAGGGCGCATAAGCAACTGTACCCAGTTTTGACATAACAGTTGTCAAATCGTATGGTTTTTTGCATTCAGTAAATATTATTATTTATTTTTTCCCTAATCTTGAGAAAGATGCCTCAGTGTAGTGCGTTAAATTGTAAAAATAGAGGAGTACATTTGTTTCCTAAGGATAATGAACGCAGAAAACAATGGGAATCGGCGTTACGTATTAAAAACTTTAAGGCAAGTAATACTGCACGCTTCCGTGCTGCGCATTTTACTGAAGACGATTATCACGGGAAAAGCAAGTATACAGGTGAGTCATCGCAGTGGTTCTACTTATAATATTCTACTATCAGTCAGTAATTGATGAACCTAAGTTCTTAATTCAATAAATATATTTGTTACATTATCTACTATCTTATGTATATAGAAAACAGCTTCTTAAAGATTTATTATTTGAATATAGGTACAGTAGGTACCTATATTCCAAGCCAATTCTATTAATATAATAAATGTGAAAGTTTGGAAGGATGGATGAATGGACGTTTGTTACTCTATCAAGCTTAAACGGCTGAACGGCATAAAATTTGGCACTGAGATAGATTGTAGTGTGGAATAACACATAGGATAGTTTTTATTCCAAAAAAATGTACGGTTCCCGTGGGGTAATATAACAAATACACGCGGACGAAGTCGCGGGCATAAACTAGTAGTAGTAGACCATCATTTTAATTGTATTTGAATTGGACTTACTTAACAAAAAAACAAGACTGTGTCTGCATCGCCTTCTAAACTTTGAATGACTGTCGTATGAGTTCACCTTGTTGAAATACAACAGTTATAGCCAAGAGGTTGTTCTCATAATGTACCTGTAAATAACTGTTTCTTTCTTTCACTTTAGTAATCAAGGTTAGGTTTATCGAATGAAAGCAAATATTTTGTTTTATCATAATAATAATACTACGTCAATCTACACTTCTATTCTAAGATATCTATCTATACAATTTATTCTGTTCTAATTTTAATTTCTATAGAGAAATTGCAATCAATTATTTTTTGTTATAATACCAATTCAATTTCTAAGCCATCTGTGAAAATATTTGAGACAATAATGACGTTATTAGAATTTAATATAAAAACGGCAGTTTTTAGAAAAAACTCAGTTAGCTTCAGTGATTTGGTGAAGTAGCAAAATGAAGGCTAATATAGTAACTTATGCTCTTCTCATATTTTCAGTAAGTAATAATATTATTTTTTATAAACTTTGCATCGCCAACGCTAGAGGTCTTGGGTTCGATTCCCAGGTCGAGCAAAAAGTGTTATTGAGTTTTTCTATGAAATTCTCAGAAGCAGCTATTTGTTAGGATTTGTGCCCGGTTAATGGCAAAAGGCCCGCTCCCTATTACATGGGATCTAAACATACCGGCGAACTATGGGTGTATTTTGATATACCTCTGCCTAACCCTTCAGGCGTGATGGTATGTTTGTTTTATTTATTTATTTATATTTTTGACTAGTAAAAAATGTCCGGATTGCCCCATGGTTAAGGCATCCGCCTGTTAAACACAAGGCTGTGGGTTCGCAAAAGGGCACGGGCAGGTTGCAATGAAAATTATTCTATCACATATGACTGTACTTTCTAAAATCTTGGAATTCTTGGACATCACTGACTCGACGTCAGTTAAACGAAAACATCGTGAGGAAACCTGAACCTTTAACCCTTATATTTAATATACGTCTGAAATCGCCAATACGACTTGAGTATTCTAGGTAATCAATGCTTGTGCCTTCTCTTTATGAGAAGAGCCATTTGCCCTGCAGTAGGACAGTAAAAGAATGGTATTATTTATTATTGAACGTCTTAAAAAATAAACGATTTTATATTCTTGTGTTTACTAACTCCTTATAAGTTTCGGTTAACTTATCAGGCACATTATTTGGGGGAAATTTTGTTTCATTTGTTTTCAATTTGCTAAATGCTTAGTATTCTTAAAGAACCTTTTTTTAAAAAACTTAAAGGCTTTCAACAGTCTGATGGCGTACATAACACAAGCCAATAACATCATTTTACACAAGTACTCGTGACCGGCGTGCTTGTATGATCAGCCCTCCTAGCTAAGTCGCAAACGATAATCGTAAACGCTCGGTAGGTACCAATAGATTTTCAACTTAATACCCCAGAGCCTTAAGTTGAAAATCTATTAAAGATTTCTAAGCGTTAGCGACTGGAAGGAACGAAAACGCTATGCAATCTTCATTAGATCTTCAACTTAAAACCAAGCACATAAAGTTGAAGATCTATTAAAGCCTACTTAGCGTTTGCGTTTATCGTTTGTTACATGGCTACAGGGGCAGCTGTATGAACGTGGATGAGACGAAAAGTATATGTAAGGATCGTAGCAGGTTGCGTTTTGTGGTTTCTGCCTACCCTCATGGGAAAAGGCGTGAGTTTATGTATGTATAATGACGTTTACATTATTATTATCATTCATCATCAGACTTCACTCACTGCGGTGAAATGCGGTAAAGGTGGTAAAATAATGGCGATACAAACTTGAAATGTAGTTGGAGCCAGCGATAAGCTTGGTTCTTTACATCCACATACATACTATCACGCCTGTATTCCCCGAAGGGTTAGGCAGAGGTGTACTAATGAACACCAACATTTCACCGATATGTTTCGGTCCCATGTAATAGGGGGCAAGTCTATTGAGCCTTGATTATTTTATTAATGTTTAACTTTATATTACAGTTATGTTACGTTACACAAGCTGCTCCAAAAAAAGGAGGTATGTACTAAGTACTGTGAACAAAGGAGATAAGTAACCAGATTTGTCAGATATAGTTGAAATTTCCTTCCAAACTGATGGTTGTCGGCGAATTTAATTTAATTTAAATTAATTAACTGGTTGTTTTTTAATCTTTAAATAAGTTTTTATTCGAAACTATCCTTCAGCCTTCAGCGGTGGAAGGACGACTTGGTTAAGACCGCAGGAAAGCGCTGGAAGCAGGCCGCTTCCAACCGGTCTTTTTGGAAATCTGTGTTGATGATGATCCATCCTTCAGCGTCTAAAAAACTTCTACTACATGTGATGGCATGGTTACTTAATTCTTTTGCTAACCGTAATTATTTTAAACAAAAATACTTTATTATTTCATATTTTCTAGCTTCTGCCCGTGACTTCTTGTTGTATTTTTACGCGCGTTACGTCTTTGGGTACTGCTCCACACTCATGGGTCTTAGCGTGATGTTATTTAGCTCATACTTTACCTCATGAATCTGAGTATCATATAAAACATATTTTTCCATTACTGACCGTTAGTTCCAGAGATCAGCGCGTTTAAACAAGCAAACAAAATACTGTTCAGCTTTACAATGTAATAGTATAGAAACCCATAATACTATGTGATACTAATTAAAACCGCAGGATGGCGCTAGTTGCAAAAAGTCAAAGTCAAATCATTTATTTCAATTAGGCCATTAAAAGGCACGCCACTTTCAACCGGTCCGATTGGAAATCTGAAGTTGAAGCCTATGTCCAGCAGTGGACGTCCTGCGGCTCATATGATGATGATGATGATATTCTGCTTCTTTGACGCTCTTGTTGAATGAACATTTTTACGGTAGCTTTACCGTAAAAATGTGTTGTGATTTCAACATTTAATTTTAATTTTTCAGGATATTCTAAAGCACCAACGCTACCTCCATATCGTTGTGGTACACCCACACTGACTCCGACACCAATACCAACACCACCGCCGACAGATCATTGTGTCACACTAACACCTTTGCCAACACTGCCACCGACACTGTCACCGACACTGCCACCGACTCTGTCACCGACAGTGCCACCGACACTGCCATCGACACTGGCACCGACAACGACACATCATTGTCCCACACCAACACCAAAACCAACAAAAACACCGAAACCAACAAAAACACCAAAACCAACAAAAACACCGAAACCAACTCTAACTACAACTCCATGTAGCACACCAACACCTACACCAACACCTACTCCGACACCGACACCTACTCCGACAGCGACACTAACGTTGTCACCGACGTTGTCACCGACACTGTCACCGACGCTGTCACCGACACTGTCACCGACACTGTCACCAACGCTCTCACCAACGCTCTCACCGACACTGTCACCGACACTGTCACCGACACTGCCACCAACGCTCTCACCGACACTGTCACCGACGCTGTCACCGACACTGTCACCGACACTGTCACCAACACTGTCACCAACGCTCTCACCGACACTGTCACCGACGCTCTCACCGACCTTGCCACCGACACTGCCACCGACACCAACTACAACTCCATGTGGCACACTAACTCCAACACCAACACCAACTCCAACTCCAACGCTAACACCAACACCGACACCAACCACAACTCCATGTGGTACACCAACTCCAACACCAGCTCCAACTCCGACACCCACACCAACACCAACACCAACTCCGACACCCACACCGACACTGTCACCGACGCTCTCACCGACTCTGCCACCGACGCTCTCACCGACGCTGTCACCGACGCTGCCACCGACACTGCCACCGACGCTGTCACCGACACTGCCACCGACACTGCCACCGACGCTCTCACCGACACTGCCACCGACACTGCCACCAACGCTCTCACCGACTCAGTCACCGACGCTGTCACCGACACTGTCACCGACACTGCCACCAACGCTCTCACCGACACTGTCACCGACGCTGTCACCGACACTGTCACCGACGCTGTCACCGACACTGTCACCGACACTGTCACCAACACTGTCACCAACGCTCTCACCGACACTGTCACCGACGCTCTCACCGACACTGCCACCGACACTGCCACCGATACCAACTACAACTCCATGTGGCACACTAACTCCAACAGCAACACCAACTCCAACTCCAACGCTAACACCAACACCGACACCAACCACAACTCCATGTGGTACACCAACTCCAACACCAACTCCAACTCCGACACCCACACCAACACCAACACCAACTCCGACACCCATACCGACACTGTCACCGACGCTCTCACCGACTCTGCCACCGACGCTCTCACCGACGCTGTCACCGACGCTGCCACCGACACTGCCACCGACGCTGTCACCGACACTGCCACCGACACTGCCACCGACGCTCTCACCGACACTGCCACCGACACTGCCACCAACGCTCTCACCGACTCAGTCACCGACGCTGTCACCGACACTGTCACCGACACTGCCACCAACGCTCTCACCGACACTGTCACCGACGCTGTCACCGACACTGTCACCGACACTGTCACCGACACTGTCACCAACACTGTCACCGACACTGCCACCGACACCAACTACAACTCCATGTGGCACACCAACTCCAACACCAACTCCAACTCCAACACCAACACCGACACCAACCACAACTCCATGTGGTACACCAACTCCAACACCAACACCAACTCCAACTCCGACACCCACACCAACACCAACACCAACTCCGACACCCATACCGACACTGTCACCGACGCTCTCACCGACTTTGCCACCGACGCTCTCACCGACGCTGTCACCGACGCTGCCACCGACACTGCCACCGACACTGTCACCAACACTGCCACCGACACTGCCACCGACGCTCTCACCGACACTGCCACCGACACTGCCACCGACACTGCCACCAACGCTCTCACCGACACTGTCACCGACACTGTCACCGACGCTGCCACCGACACTGCCACCGACACCAACTACAACTCCATGTGGCACACTAACTCCAACACCAACACCAACTCCAACTCCAACGCTAACACCAACACCGACACCAACCACAACTCCATGTGGTACACCAACTCCAACACCAACTCCAACTCCGACACCCACACCAACACCAACTCCAACACCCACACCGACACTGTCACCGACGCTCTCACCGACTCTGCCACCGACGCTCTCACCGACGCTGTCACCGACGCTGCCACCGACACTGCCACCGACGCTGTCACCAACACTGCCACCGACACTGCCACCGACGCTCTCACCGACACTGCCACCGACACTGCCACCAACGCTCTCACCGACTCTGTCACCGACGCTGTCACCGACACTGTCACCGACACTGCCACCGACACTGTCACCGACACTGTCACCGACACTGTCACCAACACTGCCACCGACACTGCCACCGACGCTGCCACCTACACTGTCACCGACACTGCCACCGACCCTGCCACCGACGCTGTCACCGACACTGTCACCGACGCTCTCACCGACTCTGCCACCGACACTGCCACCGACACTGTCACCGACGCTGCCACCGACACTGCCACCGACACCAACTACAACTCCATGTGGCACACTAACTCCAACACCAACACCAACTCCATGTGGTACACCAACTCCAACACCAACTCCAACTCCGACACCCACACCAACACCAACACCAACTCCAACACCCACACCGACACTGCCACCGACACCAACTACAACTCCATGTGGCACACTAACTCCAACACCAACACCAACTCCAACGCTAACACCAACACCGACACCAACCACAACTCCATGTGGTACACCAACTCCAACACCAACTCCAACTCCGACACCCACACCAACACCAACACCAACTCCAACACCCACACCGACACTGTCACCGACGCTCTCACCGACTCTGCCACCGACGCTCTCACCGACGCTGTCACCGACGCTGCCACCGACACTGCCACCGACGCTGTCACCGACACTGCCACCGACACTGCCACCGACGCTCTCACCGACACTGTCACCGACACTGCCACCAACGCTCTCACCGACTCTGTCACCGACGCTGTCACCGACACTGTCACCGACACTGTCACCGACACTGCCACCAACGCTCTCACCGACGCTGTCACCGACACTGTCACCGACACTGTCACCGACACTGTCACCAACACTGCCACCGACACTGCCACCGACGCTGCCACCTACACTGTCACCGACACTGCCACCGACCCTGCCACCGACGCTGTCACCGACACTGTCACCGACGCTCTCACCGACTCTGCCACCGACACTGCCACCGACACTGTCACCGACGCTGCCACCGACACCAACTACAACTCCATGTGGCACACCAACTCCAACACCAACACCAACACCAACTCCAACTCCGACGCCAACGCCAACACCGACACCAACCACAACTCCATGTGGTACACCAACTCCAACACCAACTCCAACTCCGACACCAACTCCAACTCCGACGCCAACGCCAACACCGACACCAACCACAACTCCATGTGGTACACCAACTCCAACACCAACTCCAACTCCGACACCCACACCAACACCAACACCAACACCAACTCCGACACCCACACCGACACCAACACCAACTCCAACTCCGACGCCAACACCAACACCGACACCAACTACAACTCCATGTGGTACACCAACTCCAACACCGACACCTACACCGACTCCTACTCCGACGCCAACACCGACACCAACCACTACTCCATGTGGTACACCAACTCCAACACCAACTCCAACTCCGACACCCACACCGACACCATCTCCAACAAGAACTCCAACTCCGACGCCAACACCAACTCCAACTCCGACACCCACACCGACACCAACTCCAACACCAACTCCTACACCAACTCCAACTCCGACGCCAACACCAACACCAACACCAACACCAACTCCGACACCCACACCGACACCGACACCAACTACAACTCCATGTGGTACACCAACTCCAACACCGACACCTACACCGACTCCGACTCCGACGCCAACACCAACACCAACACCAACCACAACTACATGTGGTACACCAACTCCAACACCAACTCCAACTCCGACGCCAACACCAACACCAACACCAACTCCGACACCCACACCGATACCAACACCAACTCCAACTCCGACGCCAACACCAACACCAACTACAACTCCATGTGGTACACCAACTCCAACACCGACACCTACACCGACTCCGACACCGACACCTACACCGACTCCGACACCAACTCCAACACCGACACCTACACCAACTCTAACACCAACTCCGACACCCACACCGACACCAACTCCAACTCCGACACCGACACCAACACCGACACCAACACCGACACCGACACCAACACCAACACCAACACCAACACCAACACCGACACCAACTACAACTGCATGTGGTACACCAACTCCAACTCCGACGCCAACACCAACACCAACTCCGACACCCACACCGACACCGACACCAACTACAACCCCATGTGGAACACCAACTCCGACACCGACACCTACGCTGACACCGACACCAACTCCAACTCCTCCTTGTGGCACACCAACACCGACACCAACACCAACACTTCCTTGTGGATACTAAATCAAGAAAGAATACAACTAAATCAAGGAATACAACATAAGAATACAACTAAATCAAGGAATTTTAGTCAGCCAGTAATAGTAATAGGAAAAGAAAAAAAATGACCAATTGGGTAGTTGACATCACTAACCAATTAATTCAAGTCACAACTTCTCTAAAAAAGCACTATATTTTACCCATAAAAACCGATTATTTTTAAATTTATTGTAAAATTAGATTTTTACTTACTTTAAAATCAATAAATAGTTAGTCAATTGAGTAGGCCACGTAGTGACGTCAGAGCATGCTATTGCCATACAAAATCTATGGGAGAATCGCGTTTTGATAGCAAATAAAAAGTATGTCAACTGATGGTGGTGGACACTACCCAATTGGGTAGATGACACCTCTAATCAATTGACGTAATTTTTAAGAGCAGTCAAAACGCGATTTTTCTATAGATTTTGTATGACACTATTAAAATATGACGTCACTGTTTTGTTATGTCAATTCACCAACTATGTATTGTTTTCAAAGCAACTAAAGATCTGTTTAAAAATACATTGGATTTTCAGGGCTAAAAAGGTATCTTTTTAGAGAAGTTGTGAATTATCTGTTAATAGTTTCTACTACCCAATTGTTTGTTTTACATGCATTCTATAAACTGCACATGGCCATAGTGCCACTTTTTATTAGCAATGATTTTGTTTGTTTAGGTACAATTTTGATATTGATATTTATTTATATTTATTATTGATATTTATTAATTTTGATATTTTGATTTGCAATAATTTAAATTGAAACAATTTTAATAGAAACGATTATTTCCAATTGTATTAAATATTTTATGTACACTACAAATACTTAAATATTATTAATACAATATTTGTAATAATAAAGTGATTTTTTTAGCTGATTATTTTATAATTTTATTTGTATGACGTCTTTTTGTTTTATTCTTTTCCTTTTAAAAAATTAGAATCACATATACTAAAAAATAATACTTAAAAATTATTCATTTGAGATTAACTTGGATATAGCGCGTTAGTCGCCATTGGAAAATAATATGAATTTATGTAAACACTCAATTTTTAAATATTGTTATATTCTTTTCAGTTAAATTTGAGATTTTCAGTTTTTAAAGTTATTCTTTTAATTTATATATATTTTTTAAGTTGTTCTGTTTTCTTTTCAATATTGAAACAATGACACTCTTTTATTTTATTTTTGGGTTCTGGGGGCCTTCCTGGATGGCCATCAACATCAAGGATCATCGACGATTTCTGTTTTAAACACCCTTGTTCTTTGCTTACCAGAACCCTGAAAAGGGGTCATTGTACTTATCGTTATAAACCACTTTTACTATGAGAACAACACAAAAATCGCAAAAACAAAATTTCCTGTTCCGTACATTTTGCCAAATTATGTGAACAAAAATGAACGGATCAGCTGATAATATTGTTTTCGCGATGTCAGGCATCTGACCTCATCATAGTTGGGAAAAGGATAGATTGATGAAGATAAAGATTTAAATTGGTACTGAATTCCCATTATCAAAATAATTATAAAATTAGGTTTAAATTAAGCATTTACATCAGTAGAAAGTGAAAAGCTGAAAAAAAAAATTCAATAGAACTATTCGAGGTTTCCCGATGAATGCTGCAAAGGATACTTTAGATGAGGGCTTGGGATCAAACGAAAAGAAGCCAGCACAATCAGCCAATGAAACCTTCTTCTTCAATAAAATCTACTCTGCGCTGGGACAGGCTACCTCTCTGTAAGCCAAAGTAGGTCGTCATTTACCACACATGCCCAAGCAAATCAAACCATTTATAGGCACTTTTGAATAGTCAAAAAGTTAAGCTAGTTGGCCGTTCCGTACAACAGATTTCTATGCAGAAGAACGAGAAAGAACCTCTGTGAACAGTCTTATAAAATCAATAAAGTACCAGTTAGCCCAGTGCGAATCGCAGGACGTCATACACGTTGTAGGTCTTTGAATTTTTTGTTCTGAATGGACATGATTATTTACTTTTCACCATTGAGAGAATACTGTTCTCAATAAAATGCGCAAAGGAAAAAAACTAGCATTAATTATTACTTTTGAATATAATACAACTTCATTATTATCATGAGACAATAAATGTAACCGCCTACGCAAGTGATATTGTACTTCTAATACAAACATTGTGTCAATTATAATAGAAACATTGTGACATTTTTATTATTTGATCATATAGAAATTGCAATCAATTCTTCCATTTTTTGTGCCATCTGTTAAAACATAGAAGAAAACAATAACAAACGAATATTATTTTAAACAATGCAAACGCCGTTATTTGAATTTAATATAAAAAGGGTAGTTTTTTCAAAAAAGTCAGTTCGCTTCGGTGACTTGGTGAAGTAGCAAAATGAGGGCTAATATAGTAACTTTTACTCTTCTCATATGTTCAGTAAGTAATAATATAAGTTTGAATCAACTACCTTAAATGTAATCGTTTTATAACATATTCCCGTGTTTTCCTATCTCCAATTGAGGTCCAATGTAATTTAATTCCAATAAGGCAGATAATTTCGAGCGAATTTTATTTCACTTTGTTTATCTGGTGTTGAAGGGCTGCTGCTGGTCCCAAAAATCTGAAACGTTTGGGGTTAAAACATTAGGGCCATGGGGTCGGAACGCACATCTTGTTTTTGGGACATCGCCAAGCGACTACGACTGGTCGGCTCTTCACTTGACCAGAGAGCTTTCCTTTTCTTAGGCCAAATAATCAACATTGCCAAGCAACTTGGCAATGCTGCCAGCCAAAATACCAAAACCAGCCAATGAAATCAGTTCTAGAGTCAAGTCCCAACTCCCGCAAAGTAACATTGTGTTTTCCGTTAGGAATTTTTCTGTATCAGCTCGGTGTGTTATGACACTCCTGTGTCTCTTAAAACACTTTAGTCCTGTGCTTGATCTTTCCCGGGTCGGTCAGTTGTGACGAATTGCCGTCCCATCGGACTATTGTATATTGTATTCTCCACACCGATTCCGGCCACGACGGCTAATGTTAATGCAGACTAGCCAAGTCCGCAAGAGATATTACAGTGCACAAATGTGTGCGCAAACACAGGTGCACTCACTCTTCCCTCGGCCTCACTCGGCCATCCGACACGACCGGTGGAGAGAACAGTCGCAGGACCAACGGCTATACATGCTTTCTAAGGCACGGGGATGTCACACTACCCAACTTCCTAACTCCAGGCTGCTTCTGAGAAATTCCTAGTGGAATGACCCAATAACACTTTTTGTCCGATATCGGAATCGAACTCGCGAGACTCCCGTTGGTCTCGCGGTCGCAAGCGCGACTGCTGAGTTCAGTTCATCGGACTATTAAAGTGAGGGAACAGAAAAGCATCTGTGTTTGAGCACGCACTTGCACAATATCTATACTGTATACTCCACTATTTACTACTACTCTACTTCTATGCACTTCTCCTTCCTTCTTCTTCTTCTCTTCTTCTTATTTTTCTTCTTCTTTCTTCTATTTATTTTCTACTTTATTTACTATATTATTTCTTTTGCGTTATTAAGTAATCTCTATTAAGATTTATCTTAAGTAATTAAATCGGAAGAATATTACTTTTAACGCTTTAATTTTTTTTTACAGATATGTTACGTTACACAAGCTGCTCCAGGCGGTGGTATGTACAAGTTTCTCTATTTTGTATACCTAATTATATATTTTTTTAAATACCTTTTATAACATAAAATAATTATCGAAATCGGATATTCAAGCACTAAGTTATGCATGGCATAATCGGACCAAAAATTCAGTTATCTTCAATTTTTGTATTATTTATGTATTTTTTAAATATAAAACATACTTTAATATTAATAATTTACGCGTTTTAATATTTACACGTACAGTAAAAAAAAAGGAAGGCCATAGGGCATCACAAAACTGATCCGCATCGCTGTCAATGGGACAAGTGTCCTAAAGGCTGGCAGCATTGCCACGTTGTATGGCAATGAAAAAAAAATGTCATCCAGGACCACATTTATAACTGAAGTTATTGTATTTTTAATAATTTGGTAATTTTTGTCCAAAAGGTGTGGATGCTCCCTTAAAGAAGAAGATCAAAGGTAATAAATACATAAATAAAATTTGGGCCAAAACAACAGTATCTAATTAGGGTGAATGCAGAATGTAGATTCATATTGGAAAGTCTTTCCGAAATATCACTAAACTGACAAATTGTTTCGTCAATTAAAGGTGAAAAGCTGTCTTCCAAAATTGGGGAATATAGGAGATGGAATAAGCTTTTTCAAAAATTTTGATCTGTGGGGCTATTGCATAAAATTTTCCTAAAGTCTGTCGGTTAAGTCAGAAAGGTAAATTTCGCATTTTTTGAGTTTAGGTCCAGGCCGACAGATTTAAACTCTTCATCACCTACATCACCTCCCAGTGTTCCATCGTTTAAATACCACACGTTGAATTTGGAGTTTAGTTGTTGGATTATGGGGTGGATAGCCAAACTGAAAATAACTAGCCCGAGAGGGTCACCTTGTTGGTAACCGACTGCAGATTCCAAAATGTCCGTATTAATGTATCATCGCAACGAAACGATGAAGAAAAAGGGGTATTTAGAAAAATATATACATGATATAATATCAATATAATGTATGTATTTATGTGTGTTTTTTATGTGCTTTTTGACGACACGGTTGGCGCAGTGGCCGAGCGATCGACTGCTGCACTGCGTGTCGCGGGTTCGATTCCCGCACGTTACAAATATTTGTATGACCTACAGATAGGTGTTCCGGGTCTGGATGTTTGTGTATGTGAGTTTATATGTTTGTACACGCACCCACGATACAGGAAAAAATCCCAGTCCTAGGAGCAACATAAAAAAAAAAAACAATTAAAATAATCAATACGAATAAATAATTAATACAATTTAATTTAATTTATTGAACTATAAATAAATTTTATTTATTGATACAGAGTTGAATATCCATATTATACACGGTTACTTCTACATCGTTCTGGAGCCGAAACGTTGTAAATTTTCTTTTAAGACGTCTCTAAGACCTTGTAAACTTATCATTTTTTTACAATTTCGAGTTAAATGTTAGTAATTCTTCTGTCTGATCGATGAATGGTTTTTTCAAAGGCTTCCATTCGCATGTGTGATCTATAAGGTTATACACAAATATGAATTGACTGCAAGGAAGCGTTACTTCGAGGTCAAACTATTTCACAAATAAAATTTTGGGGTTATTTTTTTTATATTTTTTTAAAAATAGTGCCAATAGTTTCTGTTACTATGTTAGAGCTTATGGCTTTCAGTCCCAGAACGACGTAAAAGTAGCTTGTACATCTCAAACTTTATATTTTTTTCCTTCTCCTAAAATTATACACGGTTTAATTAATTTACTTTACTTAAAATCTGAAATTGGGTCTTTGAACTTATCGTTATGAGGAAAATAAACAAACGTGCAAAAAATATTGTTAAACAATTTTTTAATAGTAGTTTTTCTTGCCTCTTCTTCCTTTTCGAAGGAACTCGATTCAGTTGATTCTTTGTGAATGTCGTTTATAAGTACCTTTTAGACCCACGTCCACCAAAATCACTAAATTCATTTAGTGGCTAAACGTATTTAGAACGTCATTGCTTCCCAGTCACATTATTAGAATAGATAGATAATTTATATTAAGCGCTAAAACTTTTAGTGATTTGTGTTAAAGTGGGCCATAATGTTATAATTGATATAAATTTTCACTTTGATGTCGGTTTAAAATGTAATTTTATTTTTTCAGGATGTTGGTGCCCCCCAGAGCTTACTACTACTACTCCTAAACCAACACTACCTCAATGTTGGTGCAGCACGAAACCACCGACACCGACACCAACACCAACACCCACTCCAACACCGACACCTACACCGACTCCAACACCGACACCAACACCAACTCCAACTCCGACACCAACTCCGACACCAACACCGACACCAACTCCGACACCAACACCAACACCGACACCAACACCGACACCAACTCCGACACCAACTCCGACACCGACACCAACACCAACACCTACGGCGACGCCAACCCCTACGCCGACGCCGACACCAACCCCTACGCCAACACCAACCCCAACACCAACGCCTACGCCGACGCCGACACCGACACCAACACCAACCCCTACGCCAACACCAACACCAACCCCAACTCCGACACCAACTCCGACACCGACACCGACACCAACTCCGAAACCAACTCCGACACCAACTCCGACACCAACACCTACACCAACACCTACGCCGACGCCAACCCCTACGCCGACGCCGACGCCAACCCCTACGCCAACACCAACACCAACCCCAACACCAACCCCTACGCCGACGCCGACACATCATTGTACCACACCAACACCTACACCAACACCAACGCCGACGCCAACCCCTACGCCGACGCCGACACCAACCCCTACGCCAACACCAACCCCTACGCCGACGCCGACACCAACACCAACCCCTACGCCAACACCGACACCAACACCAACACCTACGCCAACACCAACACCAACCCCTACACCAACACCAACCCCTACGCAGACGCCAACACCAACCCCTACGCCAACACCAACACCAACCCCAACGCCGACGCCAACACCAACCCCTACGCCAACACCAACACCAACCCCAACGCCGACGCCAACACCAACACCAACACCGACACCAACCCCAACACCAACGCCGACGCCAACACCTACGCCAACACCAACACCAACCCCTACGCCGACGCCGACACCAACACCGACACCAACACCAACCCCAACACCAACCCCTACACCAACACCAACCCCTACACCGACACATCATTGTACCACACCAACACCAAAACCAACCAAACCACCAACACCGACACCAACCCCAACACCAACGCCGACGCCAACACCTACGCCAACACCAACACCAACCCCTACGCCGACGCCGACACCAACACCAACCCCAACACCAACCCCTACGCCTACGAGGACACCAACACCAACCCCTACGCCAACGCCAACACCAACCCCTACACCAACACCAACCCCTACACCGACACATCATTGTACCACACCAACACCAAAACCAACCAAACCACCAACACCGACACCAACCCCTACGCCAACACCAACACCAACCCCTACGCCAACACCAACACCAACCCCTACGCCAACACCAACACCAACCCCTACGCCAACACCAACCCCAACCCCTACGCCGACGCCGACACCAACACCAACCCCTACGCCGACGCCAACTCCAACTCCGACGCCGACGTCAACACATTCTTGTACCACACCAACACCAAAACCAACCAAACCACCAACACCGACACCGACACCAACACCAACCCCTACGCCAACACCAACACCAACCCCTACGCCAACACCAACCCCAACACCAACCCCTACGCCGACGCCGACACCAACACCAACCCCTACGCCGACGCCAACTCCAACTCCGACGCCGACGTCAACACATTCTTGTACCACACCAACACCAAAACCAACCAAACCACCAACACCGACTCCGACACCAACACCAACCCCTACGCCGACGCCGACGCCAACACCAACTCAGAAGCCGACGCCAACACCGACACATTCTTGTACCACACCAACACCAAAACCAACTCCAACCCCAAAACCTACATGTACGTGCAAACCAACAACAACTGCAACAAAACCAACCACCCCTAAATGTGGGTGGAAATAATAAAGTTGTACCAAATGTTTTAAACGATAATACATTATAATATATATTTCTTTAAATAAGTCATAAAAAATAATTTGGTTTTATTAAAATTTCATATTAGTTCAAATATTTGTTTTATGATTTTTAAGAGACCTTTTAAAGAGACCTTTTAATATAAATATATGATAATCTGTATGTATAAATAATAAATGATTTAAAAAATCTATATGCGTTTTCCCATGCATTCACATACCATCACGCCTGTATTTTCCGAAGGGTTTGACAGAGAAGATTAAAACATAGAGGCGAACTGTGGGTGTGCATTGGCACACATGCACACCCACAGTTCGCCTCTATGTTTTAATTCCTTTGTAATATGGGGCGAGCGTAATGCTATTAACCGGGCACAAATCCTTACTCGAAGCTGCTACTGAGGATTTCAACCCAATAACACTTTGCTCAACCTGGTAATCGAACCCAAGACTTCTAGCTTAACAGTTACTGTTGCGCTTAGGACCACTGTGTCACCACTCACGAGAATCAAAACTTTTCTGAGCAAAGTTCAAAAGAACAACGTACAAATAAAAAAATGTTAAAACAACGATGGTCATTCGATCAAAAGTTCAGCTGACCAAAGTCTGGAATATCAATGTTTATATTATTTATTACGCTATTGACCAAATCGTTCAAAGGTCAAAATGGATAAAAGTAAATTATAGGATGAAAGAGCGAGCGAAGCGAGCTCGGGACTTGCGGCACCCCGACTCGGACAGGTTAGGTTAGAAGGGGATTCACTTCGTGGTTATTTTTTTGTAAATCCTTGAGCCTACTATCCCTTTTAAGCCTCTAGGGCAAGAAAATAGGTCAATTATTTTATTATTTAGATTAGTTATGATTTGATATTTTAAAATTACATCTAGCAACTTTTGATCAGTCGTTCATTTGATGTCACATACATTGGGATTTTAATTTTTTTTCTAAATAAAACACTTGGTCATTTAAATTTTGTTATTTCGCTTATAGAAATTTGCTCGACAAAGTTTTGATTTTTTAATATGCAACAAACGAGGCAGTCATATTATTTAAAATAAGAAATGAATTACCATGAAATAGGTTTTCATGCATTCTCTAAACTACATAATGTTTTTTTTTTACCGATGGGAAATCATCCAATGACTTCTCCCGCCCTTAGTGTCAGACATTTACTGACTAAAACCCATCTATGTTCCTTCTTGTGCACTTTGCGTTCCGGGGGCGCGGTATCTCATTCGAACAACCCGCAGCTGCTCTACATAATGGTTAACAACAGTATCAGAATGACACCAAGTCACTCAAGTGTAGGTAACTTTTTACTAAAACTGAAATTTCCAAGGGTAAATAGGTTAAGTGTAAAAAGTCACATGATCACATGTCCGTTAATTGTCCTCATCAAACTAAGCAACATTTAGATAGTACAGGGTGTCAGAAACGCAAAAAATTATAAAAAATATCTACCACAACTTCTATTAGATTCACTTTACGTAATTCGGGACCCTAGGGTCCCGGACCTTTGTAAAGCGTACGAGACACGCAGAGTCCCCTTAGACAGCTTAAAATGACATTGGACACCAACCGACAATTAACACTGTATGCACTATGTTAGTGCATCCAAGGACAATCCCCGGCTGGCGCAGGACTATTGCAGGATATGGAAACAAAGAATAGGGATATGGGTTTAGCTAGCTTAAGTGAACCGGTTGCATGCAACTATAGAAAGACGCTGCTTGGTCAATGTTTGTATGACACGGATAAAATGGCAGGGGGTGACTTGCACACTCGATAAATGGGCCCCCGAAAACGGCCACTAGCACGTAGTGACGTAGCGACAAGGGGGCAACATATTCTGAGGTGCTTGAGGACAGGTATTTCACGGCTATCAGGAAAATCCCAGAAGTACGGTTAAGATCCCTACCAGCATCTTACTGAAATACTTTCTTCCCCCGAACACATTTGTTCTTGCGAATCTCCACTCAATCCGGCCAATGAAGGCAAAATAGAGGTGGGAGCTCTGTTCCTCGTCAGTGTTCACTTCGGCCGGCCAATAATGGCAAGCCAGAGATGTCGAACATGTCTTCTCCCGGGAGATCATTATTTATTAGGTTTTGTTACGTATCTATTTAATTATGGAGCAACTCTCACTTTGCATATTATATTGTATCGTGCCGTAATTTATGAGTTTCGTTATTGTCTTTTAAAGTTCGAAGTACTTGACATAATATAAGAGGAATCATTATTTTGTGAGCAGGAAGAGTTATATAGATATTTAGAAAACTAGCTTTTGCCCGCGACATCGGCCGCGTGGATTAATAGATCCCGTTTCCGGGGGATTTCCGGGATGAAAATATCCTATGACCTTTCTCGGGTCCCAGACTATATCTGTACCAAATTTCATTGAAATCGGTTCAGTGGTTTAGGCGTGAAGAAGAGACAGACAGACAGAGTTACTTTCGCATTTATAATATTAGTACGGATTATGCATGTGCCCGGGATATTATCTAAGGCTGTCCGCACATATCAGACAATCGGTGACCGATTTTGTTGTCGGAGAGAATGGAACATGAATTCTTATATATATCTACTAACGCATAATGCCCTACACAAATAGTAGGTCCCACGAAACAATGGATCTATTGAATGATCCGATAATCGATCGAACAAAAAGTCAGGCGTGGGCGGAGACCCACTTCTTTTCACGTGAGTTAAGTTACGTCTTTGGGTATTTGACGGGCCTGTTGGTCTAGTGGTTAGCGGCCCTGACTGCTAAGCCGGAGGTCGTGGGTTCGATTCCCACCCAGGACAAACTTTGTGTGATGAGCATGATTGTTCGTTCTGTGTCTGGGTGTGATTTATCTATAATATGTATGTATTTATAAAATTATATAAGTATGTATTTCAGTTGTCTGGTTACCATAACACAAGCTCTGCTTAGCTTGGGATCAGATAGCCGTGTGTGAGTTGTTCCTAGATATTTATTTATTTATTTCTTAGCTACCATGAGTCATTGATTCATTGAGTATTTCTTAGAAGTCTGGCTATCATTATTATATCAAAAAGATTTTCAATCTGAATGGTACTTCCAGAGGTAAGCGCGTTTAAAGAAACAAAAAATATAAAAAAACAGGTTTATTATTTTACCTTTATTATAATAGATAATTATCTGCTGCGTCGGTCTCGTAGTCACAAACGCGACGGCTGAGCGAGAGGTCTTAGGTTCGATTCCCACGTTGGGCAAAGTGTTATTGGGTTTTTGCCCAAAGTTTGAAAATTGGCCGTACGACCCCTTCAGAAAGCATGTAAAGCCGTTGGTCCTGCAGCTAATCTTTCTTAGTTTTTGAGTTGAAGCTTTTAACGCTTTTAAAATGTTATCCACTCGTACGAGAAGTGATAATACATTTTGACTCCTATTATTACTCTGTACGAATGTTTTTGTTCAGTAAATTATTTAATACTAAACTTCGCAGTGTCACCCGCTTTTATTTTACGTTTTCAGTTACGGCTTCGCTCCCGTTGGCCATAGCGAGATGTTCTATACGTGCAAACCTTTCTCTTGAATCATTCTATCTATTGATGAAAACGCATCAAAATCCGTTCATCATCTGCCTAGCCTTTTCCCAACTATGTTGGGGTCGGTTTCCAGTCAAACCGGATGCAGCTGAATATCAGTATTTTACATGGAGCGACTGCCTATCAGACCTCCACAACCCAGTAATCGGTAATACGATACTCTTGGTAAGACTGGTTGTCAGACTTTCGGGCTTCTGACTAACAGTAACGACTGTCAAAGATCCACAAATGACAGCCGGGACCAACGGCTTTACGTGCTTTCCGAGGCACGGAGGAAACTCGCTATGAAGAAAAAAAAAACGCATCAAAATCCGTTGCGGAGTTTAAAAGATCAGAGGGACAGACGGCGAGAAGCGACTTTGTTTTGTCTATGTAGAGATTTCATTGCAATGTCATTTTAAGCTTTCCGTCTAATTTTTCAACTGCCTCGTTGGCCTAGTGGTCCTGAGTGCGACTGCTACGCTAGAGGTCCTGGGTTCGATTCCCAGGTCGAGCAAAAAGTGTTATTGGGTTTTTCTCAGAAATTCACAGTAGCAGCTCGGAGTTTGGATTTGTGCCCGGTTAATGGCAATAGGCTCGCCACCTATTACATGGGACATAAATATACCGGCGAACTGTGGGTGTACATCGGTACAACTCTGCCTAACCCTTCGGGGAATACAGGCGTGATGGTATATATTTTCAATTCAAAGAATTGCTCAAAAAATAAAGATTCATACCAACGCATCTTTATTTTTTCATATTTTTCAAAAGGCAAATGAGTACCTACCTACTAATTTGCCTTTTGAAAAATATGAAAAATACCGGTTATTCACGACAAAAAGAGTCATGAACTGCTTTGTTAGCCTAGTGGTTGGTGCTCTAAGCGCGACTGCTACGCTAGAGATCTTGGGTTCGGTTCCCAGGTCGAGCAAAAAGTGTTATTGGGTTTTTCTATGAAATACTCAGTAGCAGCTTGGAGTTAGGATTTGTGCCCGGTTAATGGCCATAGGCTCACCCCCTTTTATATGGGACTTAAAAGATACCGGCGAACTGTGGGTACTCACTGGTACACCTCTGCCTAACCCTTCGGGGAATACAGGCGTGATTGTATGTATGTATGTAAAAGCGTCATGAAAAATCCTAAAGAAAAATCATTTGTTGATAAATGAAAAACAAAATCATAAATTAATTCTTATGATCGGTGTAATAATCAATGTTTATACGATTCTGTTGCGTATAACACACTAATTAAAAAAAAAAACACCATTAAACAATAAATTATTGAAAAGAAAAAAATAACACGCAATGAATTTTAATGAATATAAATTAATATGATAATAAATAACACAATATTTCATGCATGGAAATTGTATACAATTGTCCACGCTTTGATTACAAGCCAATACTGTTTATTATATTTTTTTATTAACATCTGTCACTACATTAGAAGACAATAAACAATTATTAGGGTTTTATATAAAAAGGTGTTTTTTTTTTAAAGAAGTTAGTTTTTGCCTGGTTGCTTGGAGAAGTGGCAATAATGAGGGTTAACATCGTAACACTGTGTCTCATCGTTTGTGTGGTAAGTAAAAAATTAAACAAAACAAAAAAAAAAAGCTATGTGCAAAATAGGGTATGCTTAGATAGCTCGGTGATATGAAGAGAATGAGTCAAAGGTGATTAACAAAAAGGATTTATGTGACAGATGTGAGTGGCAACGCCGAGAGGGGGCGCCCTAGAAAGACCTACCCTGACCTTATTGGTGAGGTTCTTCAGAAAGGTCGGGTGCGCAGTACTCGTAACCGGCGTGCTTGTATGAGTAGATGCATAAACGTGGAAATGTATGAAGGCGAAAGTAGTATGTAAGGATCGTAGCAGGTGGCGTTCTGTGGTTTCTGCCTACCCCCATGGGAAAAAGGCGTGAATTTATGATTGTATGTATGTGCAAAAAAAAAAAACAAAATATACCCGGAAAGTATCAATGAGAATGTTTCAATTCATACGTACTTCCTAAGTTTGTTTTGGACATCTCTGACATCGGTGAAAGAAAACATAGTATGGTAACCTGGACTTATTTATTATTTATTTATTTATAGTTAATTAACACGGCACAGCATCAATTACATTAATTAACATAGAAACAAAACAAAAACTGATGAATATAAGTCTGAAATCGTCATAATATTTGTAATATTTATTTCTTTTTAGCTACATTGTTATCATATAAGAAGAAGCAACAAGAATCATGATATCAAGATTTTGTGAAAACTTGATTAAAACTTCTTGCCCGTTTTTCTCCATAGAGACGTACCTGCGTTTTGTAAATGGGCAACTGTACTGTAGTTTGGTTGAAATAAATGCCTTGACTTTGATAGCTGACCATCACGCCTGTATTCCCTTTAGGATTAGGCAGAGGTGTACCAATGTAGGTACACCCACAGCCCGCCGGTATATTTTAGTCCCCTGTAGTAGGGGGCGAGCCTATTGTCATTAACCGGGCACAGATTCTAACTCCGAGTTGAGTTATTAATACCTATTATTATTTTCAGACATGTTACATCGCGGAAGCTGCTCCAGGTATGTACTGAATACATTTTGGCTGTACTTGTATCATTATCTTCCTGCCATTGACCCATGTTACTTGGGGTCAACGCCACGTTTTCTTCTTCCATTCCGTCCTGTCAACCGCCATGATATCACTGACTCCATTTTCTTTTATATTATTTCTTCACAATCATCATAATCCATACATCTTTCTTTACTTTTTTTCGACCGTGGCCAAGTTGTGGAGTGCTGCGGTTCGATTGGCGCACGGAACAAATATTTGTATGACCTACAGATAATTGTTCCGAATCTGGCTGTTTGTGTGTGTGAGTTTATATGTTCGTTAACGAGCCCACGGTACAGGAGAAATAAGAAGAATTTTATTATAACGGGGCAACGTTTTAATTAAAAAAAAACTTTATGCAACAAAAAGTACAAAGGCGAACTCAATGCCTATTCTCTACCAGTCAACCAAAGGTGGTGAAGAGATAACGTGCCCTGTGCAAATAATTATACAAGAGAAAACAACAAAGTTAAAGATTAAAAAAAAAAACGAATTCGAAGCTGAGAAAGAGAGAAAGAAAGAAAAAATGTTTAGTGACATAAAAAAAGACTATTCAATAAAAAACAAAAATACGAAAACAACATAACTGTGTGCCTCACGGCTGCGCCAAACAAGCCCAGTTCAGCATAAATGCCAGACCACTTTGCCTGACGCTGGTTTTCAGTCGGACCTTTGTGTGTGACGTGCTACGGATATAAACCAATTTAATTATAAAATAAAAGGTGGTTAGATGCATAAATAAAAAAAGCTGATATAACAAAATTAAAATGTACACAGGAACATAAATAAATGAACTAGCTTCTGCGCGCGATTTCGTTCGCGTGTTTTTTTTCGCCCACGTTAAGTAGCGTCTTTGGTTACTGCTCCGCTCCTGTGGCTCGTGGCGTGATGTTATATAGCCTAAAACCTTCCTCGAGAACTGGACTATCCAACACAACAATATTTTTTCAATTCGAACCAGCAGTTCCTGAGATTAGCGCGTTCAAACAAACAAACTGTTCAACTTTATAATATTAAATATATAATATATAAATATATATAAGTTATAGATAATAAATATTATATAGTATAGATCAGGGTTACACGGCGCTCTCGGGTTCCAGATTTATTCTTAAAACAACCAAACAGCGCTGTTCTGTTTTTCTATAACCGACTTTAAAAATAAGGAGGAGGTTATCAATTGGAGTGTTTCTATTTTTGTTCGGGCATAGCTCGCATAGCATAGCGGGATTTGTAATTTTTTTTTTTTTGAAAGAGGTATTTCCTTTGTTGCCCCATTTGAATTTCATATAGATCTGATGATGGATTACAGAGACAGACCAACGGAACTCTTCAAAAAATTACAGCAAATTAACCCTAAAGCCCTGGTATAGATATTTATTTATTTAGCCTTCCTCTCTCTCTCTCTCCATTTTTATTGTAGATCCGTTCCCGTGGCTCATAGCGCGATGCTATGTAGCCTATAACCTGTTATTCTGAGGTATAGCTACGGAATGTCACGCAGAATCATTATTTTGCTGCGAAGTTATTTTAAAACTGTGATATCTCCTAAGATATCCATTGAAATTAAATGATGTAAAGGGCAATTTTGTTCAAAATTAAACACTTGTGATGAATGACGTATTTATGTTGATAAGGATTAATACTATGTTCATAAAAACCTCTTCGCAAATAATGCAATATTTTAAAACAAATTTTCTGGCCATAAAAATGGCTATAGTGAGTCAACCTTAAAAGTTACACATGTGCTATCGCGGACTTTTTTGTAGTATATTTTAAGAGAAACAATTCTTTAATACATTATTTTTGCGTAACTTTAACCGTTTACGCAGCGCACGCAGCGAAAGCCCTCAAAGGGTTTTTTTTTCTCCCGTTTTTGCCACATTTTCACTGATTGCTCCGCTCCTATTGGTCGTAGCGTGATGTTATATAGCCTATAACCTTCCTCGATAAATGGGCTATCCAACACAAAAATAATTTTTCAAATCGGACTGGCAGTTCCTGAGATTAGCGCGAACAAACAAACAAACAAACAAACTCTTCAGCTTTATAATATAATATTTTTATTGTAGATTTGTACAAAATAATGTGTTTTTTTTTATTCTTTGTCTTTTCTAAACCTCTGATCCTTCGACCTATTATGCATTATGTTTTGTTTTATCAGGTAGCAGTTTCACAAGTAGCAGTTTCGCAAGTAGCAGTAGTAGCGCAGTATCAAGTACATATAAAAAGAGTAAGTATTTATAAAGATGTACTTACTAATACTAATATAATATTTTAAAGAGTAAAGATTTTTTTGTTTGTTTATTTGTACCGAATAGGATCCGAAACTATCGGACCGATTTCAATTTTTTTTTCACCAATAGATACCTATATTATTCCTGCCCCCCTAGCCAAGTCACAAACGATAATCGTAAACGCTCGGTAGGTACCAATAGATTTTCAACTTAAAACCTAAGAGCCTTAAGGTTATTACATCGCCCGATGTCCTTGAGGATTTGACATCTGTTCTATTATTTTTTAAATTTTGCGCCATCTACCGACATCCACTATGCTACGATAAAAGGAACTTAACATTAAGCAAGAACACAGATGTGTCGCAGAGTTGTCATTGTTTTTGCCTATTTTATTCGCTCTCTGAGAGATTTAATACCTACATTTTGTTCTTATATTATGTATTATTTGGTACATCGTAATTTATATTTATTTTGTTATACACGTTACTTTTACATCGTTCTGGAACCAAAAGCCATAAACTCTGTCATAGTAACAAAAACTATTGGCTATATTATTTTCAATAAATAACATTAAAATTTAATTTGAACTGCCTCGTTAGCCTATTGGTCCTAAGCACGACTGCTACTCTAGAGGTCCTGGGTTCGACTCCTAGGTTGAGAAAAAGGTGTTATTGGGATTTTCTACGAAATTCTCAGTAGCAGCCCGGAGTTTGGATTTTTGCCCGATAAATGGCAATAGGCTCGCCCCCTTTTACATGGGACCTAAATGTACCGCCGAACTGTGGGTGTACATTGGTACACCTCTGCCTAACTCTTCGGGGAATACAGGCGTGATGACGATTGTTTAATTTGTGAAATAATGAGAACTCGAGGTAAACGCTTCTTTGCAGTTTATGCATATTTGTGTGTAAACCTTATCGACTATACAAATGCGAACGGTAGCCTTTGAAAAATCCATTCATCGATCAGGCAGAAACGCACTAACATCTTGAATGACAAAAACTTTGACTTTGACTCTGACTTTGACTTTTGACAAAAAATGTCACAAATTTTCAAATTCTTTGAGACGTGTTAAAATAATAACGCCAATAGTAATTATTACTTTACTGGAGTTCCTGTGTTTCGGCTCCCGAATGATGTAAAAGTAACCGTGTAAATAAAATATTCACTTATCGGTTGTCGGAAACGAAAATAATTAGGATGACCTAGGTTTCAATATTTATCTAACTAAGCACGGGTGCTACTATGTGGTACATTCTAAAGGTGATGACCAAGTAAGTGCTTATCGGATCTCAGTAACGGAAATAGTTGTGCTCATACATGATACATTCTGAAAGTTAGGTAAGCAAATAATTAAAAAAGAAACATCTAAATCTATGTTCTAACAAAAATAAACACCAAAGAAATAATGTATCTACTAAAAGAGTAGGTACCTATGTACCATAGATATCCGTGGTATTTTCCAATAATTTTGCAGAGCTCGGTCAAGCATTTGTTTTTATACATAGGCATAGTAGTCGGGCTTACTCTATGATAGATACAAAAACTAAACGAAATTACAAATTTGTTTTTATTTATTTACGAACTTAATTTCAATTCTTATTTTACGAAATATTTACATTTGTACTATTTACAATATTGCTTCATTCATAAATTATTTAAAAATTGAACTTTTGGTTTTTATTTTGGAAAAAATAACATGCGTATAGTCCACCCTTGACAAGAGCCATCAAGGCACTGAAGTTTGGCGTCTCAGGCACAGCGGGGGTGCCTCGTGGGGGGAATTGATGAAATTTCATGTTTTTAGTTATTATTACAAAATCTTAACAGAAACAAGAAAAAGTAAACAATGCGAATTGTTTGATATGTCATTACATATTTTTAGGTATAAAATTCATGTCGAACTATTCAGTCGTTTTACCAACAATTTGCAATTTAGATTGAAAAATGACCTGTTTAAAATATTTTTTTCCGAAATTTGGGCAAGTTTATTACAATTCTAATCAATGCGAACTGTTGAGAATGACTTTAAGTATAACATATATTTTTTATATGGAAAACGTACGGAAGGATTCCTCAACAAATTTCTTTAAACATAAGGTGTTTTTAGGACTTGAGCGATGTAATACCCTTAAGTTGAAAATCTATTAAAGATTTCTAAGCGTTAGCGACTGGAACGAACGAAAACGCTATGCAATCTTCATTAGATCTTCAACTTAAAACCAAGCACATAAAGTTGAAGATCTATTAAAGCCTACTCAGCGTTTGCGTTTATCGTTTGTGACTTGGCTAGGGGGCAGAAGTGCTAGCCATCCACACTCTCGATGTATTCAGTTGCTCGTTACGTATAGGTATGATCCGGAACAAAACTACTATCACAATGATGGGAAGAAGTTGAAACTTTCGGTTTCGTTAAGTAAATAAATAAATAAATAAATAAATAATTAAATAAATAAACAAATAAATAAATAAATAAATAAATAAATAAATAAATAAATAAATAAATAAATAAATAAATAAATAAATAAATAAATAAATAAATAAATAAATAAATAAATAAATAAATAAATAAATAAATTTTTATTCAGTAATAGAAATTTCAGAAATTTTTATTTTTATTTTGAAGTGTCTTTTTACACCCGTTATAATAGCTGTTGCAATTTTTTTTTATTCCACCTTTGTGTCTAACCGGCGTACAGCCCGGCTGATGGTAAGTGGTTACCGTAGCCCATGGACGCTTGCAACATTAGGGGCAACATACGCGCGTTGCCGGGCTTTGAAGAACCTATTCACGCCTATCTTGAAGAACCTCATACTGTACTTCCGTAGTTTACCCTAAGACGATTCACACACTTCCCCACGCGACGGAGCTCTGGTGATCTGCAATGCTGCGCGTAAACACGTTTTCTGTGTGTTGGACTACGCGTGTTTTCTGTACAAACACAGATACTTGTAAACAACATAAGGACACGCACAGCTCCCGGGGTACGCTCCGTGACGCGAGGCAGTGTGCCAATCGCCTAATAGAATAACTAAACCTACTAATTATTTATTCAGATTTATTTTTCTGTTTTAGAATGCGTCAGAAGAACAAGACCATGCCAGGAAACAACTCCCCCGCCATGCACTACGAGCACGACAAGGCGGTGTAGATGCACCACCACTCCAACAACCACAACGAAACCATGCCAGTCAAGCACCACCACACACAAATGTACCACCACGCCCATCCGTATGAGTACTACAATAAGACCGTGTAACTGTCCGAAAACATGTAGATGTACGAAACCGTGTAGATGTACTACCACGCATAAATGTACCACCACACCTCCGTGTACCAGTACACGTAAATGTACCACCACACCTCCGTGCACCACCACAACTCCCTGTAAAACAACACCCCCGTGCACCACCACAACTCCCTGTAAAACAACACCCCCGTGCACCACCACAACTCCCTGTAAAACAACACCCCCGTGTACCACCACCACACCCCCGTGTACCACCACAACTCCCTGTAAAACAACACCTCCCTGTACTACCACCACACCCCCGTGTACCACCACAACTCCCTGTAAAACAACACCCCCGTGTACCACCACAACTCCCTGTAAAACAACACCCCCGTGTACCACCACAACTCCCTGTACTACCACCACACCCCTGTGCACCACCACAACTACCTGTAAAACAACACCCCCATGTACAACCACAACTCCCTGTAAAACAACACCTCCATGCACTACCACCACACCCCCGTGCACCACCACCACTCCCTGTAAAACAACACCGCCCTGCACTACCACCACACCCCCGTGCACCACCACCACTCCCTGTAAAACAACACCGCCCTGCACTACCACCACACCCCCGTGCACCACCACCACTCCCTGTAAAACAACACCCCCGTGCACCACCACAACTCCCTGTAAAACAACACCCCCGTGCACCACCACAACTCCCTGTAAAACAACACCCCCGTGTACCACCACAACTCCCTGTAAAACAACACCTCCCTGTACTACCACCACACCCCCGTGTACCACCACAACTCCCTGTAAAACAACACCTCCCTGTACTACCACCACACCCCCGTGTACCACCACAACTCCCTGTAAAACAACACCCCCGTGTACCACCACAACTCCCTGTAAAACAACACCCCCGTGTACCACCACAACTCCCTGTACTACCACCACACCCCCGTGCACCACCACAACTCCCTGTAAAACAACACCCCCATGTACAACCACAACTCCCTGTAAAACAACACCTCCGTGCACTACCACCACACCCCCGTGCACCACCACAACTCCCTGTAAAACAACACCCCCGTGCACTACCACCACACCCCCGTGCACCACCACAACTCCCTGTAAAACAACACCTCCGTGCACTACCACCACACCCCCGTGCACCACCACAACTCCCTGTAAAACAACACCTCCGTGCACTACCACCACACCCCCGTGCACCACCACAACTCCCTGTAAAACAACACCTCCCTGCACTACCACCACACCCCCGTGCACCACCACCACACCCTGTAAAACAACACCGGCCTGCACTACCACCACACCCCCGTGCACCACCACCACTCCCTGTAAAACAACACCGCCCTGCACTACCACCACACCCCCGTGCACCACCACCACTCCCTGTAAAACAACACCTCCGTGCACTACCACCACACCCCCGTGCACCACCACCACTCCCTGTAAAACAACGCCGCCCTGCACTACCACCACACCCCCGTGCACCACCACCACTCCCTGTAAAACAACACCGCCCTGCACTACCACCACACCCCCGTGCACCACCACCACTCCCTGTAAAACAACACCTCCCTGTACCACTACACCCCCGTGCACCACCACCACTCCCTGTAAAACAACACCGCCCTGCACTACCACCACTCCCTGTAAAACAACACCTCCCTGTACCACTACTCCCCCGTGCACCACTACAACTCCCTGTAAAACAACACCTCCCTGTACCACTACACCCCCGTGCACCACCACAACTCCCTGTAAAACAACACCTCCCTGCACTACCACCACACCCCCGTGCACCACCACAACTCCCTGTAAAACAACACCTCCTTGTACTACCACCACACCCCCGTGTACCACCACAACTCCCTGTACCACCACACCTCCCTGTACCACTACACCTCACTGTACCACTACACCTCACTGTACAACCACACCCAAATGTAAAACAAGTTCAATGATCGTTAATTTGTCCACTACTACAAAAACGCCAAAACCGTGTTATAAAAATAAATCTCGATTTTACTAATTATTAGTATTATTCTGTTTTGGTGTATTTCTTTGATTTTGATTTTGTTTTTTTTTGTGATTTTAATTAATTAATTAATTTTGGTTTTTTAAATTTCCAAATTATGTATTAATGTCTTGTCTGTAATTTTGTCCAAATTAAAGCAACTAAATATTTTCCAATAAAATATTGATATTTATCTGTATTATGTGTCATAATATTGCATCTGTGTTATTATCTGTGTGTTTGTTTAATATTATTATGAATGGTATTTATTTTTACAAAACAATTCTGTATATTTTCTGAAATTAATATTGTATTCGTGATAATGTAATTGGGATTATAAAGGAATTTATTAAAACTTGTGCTGATTTTCAAAAAGTGTTTTCGTTTTTTTCTTACCTGACTGCATCTTATTATAATAGGTCGTATATTTTACTCATTTTGCTTATACTAAGAAGCTATACACCGTTTTAAAAATGAAAAAACAAACAAAGAAGAAAGAAAAATGATTTATACAAGATAAAATATGAGAGTTAGCTTTTGCCTTTTGGTGTTATCCTAAAAGTTTAACAGAACGACAGAGTTACTTTCGCCTTAATAGCATTAGGTATCTAAGGATAGAAAGAGTATTAAGAGCGTGTTAGAAATAGGTAGAGAAAAAAGGTAAAATAATTAAAATAAATTTGAATCAAATATATTTATTTATTTAATATATGGCAATTATCTTATTTATTAAAGTTGCTCAATATTGAAACTAACCTTATGTATCAATGAAAGTCATTTATCATTATTACTCATTTCATTTATTACATTATTATTAAACAATGATTCTATATCATCATGTATACACACCAACATTTATACATAAATATTTTTACACATATACTATGTACACAACATTATTACTCACTGGTAACATCATTTAGTTACTACATCAAGTATATAACCAACACTGCTATCAGCAGTACAAAAGTATATATATGTTAACACATATAGGAAAGTGTCTTTATATACATACGTATACATATATATACACATAATGTATATATACATATAGTACATAATATATTTATACAACATTATTGCTCACTAATAACATTATTTAGGTACCATATCAATTATATAACTAAATCAAGTAAATAACCAACATTACAAAAGAATATAAGGAACACATAATTATAATAATATCTAATAAAAGAGGAAATATACTTAACTAGCGATCTGCTCGGTCCGACAGCTCAGATAAGAATGCCACTCAAAGCGTTGGGCTCTCGCCTTTATAGACAGTGACAAACAAGTGACGTCATCGAGTCGTTAGTACAGAGACTTGTACAAATGTGTCTAGAAATTATATTTATGTGTATAAAAAGCTATAATTATGTAACGACATAAATAATAAAATATAAATAACGTAAAACTGGTTTTAGCTATGATTTTATGATTTGAATCATAACCGAACCAACTTCCGGTATCAACAAATCACAAAATACAACTTTAACAATTAAAAATATAGTACATATATTATAACTTTTAATGATTATTATCATTAAAAGCCATAATATATAACAAGCGCGTATACAGAAAGTTGGCAACGTCGCAAACACAACAATTAAAACACTGAATTTGATGTTGTACCCGTTTTAGGTGAAAAAAGGCATTTGTAAAGTTTCGAAATACCTTTTTTACATCTAAAACTAAATATTCGGTGTTACGATATTAATTATTGCATTTCATAATAAATTTTCTAGTGCATTAGTTAGCCATATTTCTTATTTTCATACAGTAATATTGACAAATTAATCAAAACAGGGAAATATTTGACAGCTGTTTGCGACGTTGCCAACTTTCTGTATACGCGCTCTTAAGCTGCACACCAAAACTACACAGACTTAAGCGCTGCCCAATGTAGATACAGTAGAGAGTCGACTATCCGAACTAATTAGGGGATATGGGTGTTCGGAAACCCGGATTTTTCAGATAACCTAACTATATTGATTCGACTATACATATTTAGGTATAATAAATCCATAATGACAATTATATGAATTAAACAAAAACAAACAAAACATATTGTAGTCCATAAAGGTACAAGTACAATTGACGCTTAAAAAAAAACTTCAAACTTCCTCTGACGAAGCAAGTCTACCCGTTAGAAAGGCGAACGTAGTAGTTCGGATAAGCGGCAGTTCGGTTGATTGACGCTCCACTGTACTTTTCCTTACACAACACAAATGGCACAACACACTGGACACCACGCAGTTGTTGTCTGTTGACGTCCATCGGACACAGTTGCCGGTTGCTGCTACCAGACACTTTCGGTACTTGATTTTCAAACATTTAATCAGTTTCCCGTGCGACACGCATATTTTTTATGCCTTTGCCTGGCTCTTTGCCAGCCAATGGCATAAGGTGAAGGAGCTAGTCTGGGCAGCTTTGCTGTGTTCCGGTTTGAAGGGTATAGGTGCCGGTGAAATTACAGGCTCATGAGACATTTTAACTCTGATGCCTCTGGTATTGCAGATGTCCATAGGCAGAGGTTACCACTGAACCGTCAGTTTAAAAGAAGAAAAATATTACAGGATAGTTCACCTATATAAATTTCACCAGCCACTGTTGGACATAGGCCTCTCCCAAGGTACACCACTGAGCCCGATCTTCGGCTCTCCGCATCCAGTTACTGCCAGCCGCTTTGCGTAGATCGTCGCTCTACTACGTTTGCCTAGACGTGGTCTCCACTCCAGAACTCGTCTACTCCATCGGTTACCGGTTTTGCGACAAATGTGACCAGCCCACTGCTACTTCAGCTTGCTAATCCTTACAACTATGTCGAGCACTTTAGTTCATTGGCGAAGGTCTTCGTTCCAGTTTCTATCCAGCAGAGAGACGCCAAGCCTTCAAGGCTTCTGAGAAAGAAATCTCTTGTTAATTATTATTAATTTGCTATATAAAATGTTGCCGTTATTTATTTTCTTTAGCTCTATGTTATTGAGGCACTTAAGTTAGATAGGTACATACGAAGGACAGGAACATTGTTTATTGACACAGACTATGTGCATACAAAAATAATAGCAATAAGTGTATTCAATACAAAAGAAAAAATAATTATTGTGTGCTCAACCGCTGCGTCAAACAGGCCCAGTTCAGCATAAATGCCAGACCAGACTTGTGCCTGATGCTGGTTTTCAGTCGGACCTTTGGGTGTGACGTATTACGGATTTAAACTAGCTTTATACAATGAGAGCTACCGCAGGTGTAATTTGAAAATTGCAAAACTACAGCAAACCAGCGGAGGTTCTACACAAAAAAAAAAACTACTTTTATGACGTAAACCAAGTACCTATTCTGGAAATTTTTAAATCGAAATCAAAACAATACTTGTTTGTCTGCTAATAAAGTAGAAATAATTAAATGTTTATTTACGTCTCTTGTAACGGTGAATTGATAATAAATAGAATACCGCCATATGTTGTATGACGTACATTTGTTTAATATCTTATAAAAACTGCAGTTGTATTAGTTTCTTTGGTTATTCTTTCCAGTGGTATCGAAGTAGAAAATGGAGCCGAATATAGTGGCTGTGGCTTTATTATTGCTTTCAGTAAGTACATATTTTTATATCTATATTATGTCAATTCTATTTTTGTATACTTGAACTGGCTCTGTCAAATTGGTCATCTCATACCTGGCTTGGCTTACATTTTTTTTAATAGTTTTATATTATTCATATTCATTGTTTTACCAGTCTTACCAAGAGTATCGTATTACCCATTACTGGGTTGTGGAGGTCTGATAGGCAGTCGCTCCATGTAAAATACTGATATTCAGCTGCATCCGGTTCGACTGGAAGCCGACCCCAACATAGTTGGGAAAAAGGCTAGGCAGATGATGATGATATTCATTGTTTTCAAATATAGAAGCAACAAGAATATTGCAGCCAGGATTAAATTTCTTGCTTGTTCTTCTCCATAGAGCCTACCTTTGTTTTGTAACAAGCAACTAGCTACAAGTTTTAAACTGACCGACTCCTGGACAATTCAAAAGTGCCTGTAAATGGTCTAATGAAATAAACGCTTTGAGTTTTGACTTTTTTTTACACCTGTCGATGGGATTCTTATATTTGTAACTGAAGTTAAAATCATATAATTTCTTTGAATTAGAGCATTAGCTTTACTAGTTTTCTTATATTAGTAAATGTAATTTATAAAATTATTTTTTGTTTCAGATATGCTACATTACCGAAACAGCCCCAAACGGGGGTAAGTATTTTAAATCAATACCAATTACCAATATGACTTTTTAGTTCTTAAATTAGAAAGAAAGAAAGAAAGAAAGAAAAACCATTTATTCGCATGAAAGCGACGCACATAACATAAACTTAAAACTTAAATTGTACTTTCTATCTATCTATCTATCTATCTTGGATATCACTGAAAGAAAACATCGTAAGGAAATTTGGGTTTATATTTAATATAAGTCTGAAGAAGAAGAAGAAGAACAAGGCCTTTGCTATGTAGCTTCAATAGCAGGCTTAAAAAAATATATGATTTTCTACCTGTGTTTGAAACTTTAAATTATGACTGAAACTTAATAACATAATTTTATGAAATTATTATAATCTACATTTTTCTTTCGGTACAGGTTTAAAGATGGACACAACAATAAGTAAGTATTTTGATAAAAATAAAGTAAGTACGCAAACGAAACAATTCCATTAACTTGTTCTGATTATCACAATATAGAAAAGGTCAGTTACCTATACATTCTGTGCAAATAAATGTTTATACTATTCTATTTAAAAAACTGACAAACCTTGCAAAGAAAACTGTTATTCCATTTTCAAATTAACCATTTTCTTCTATGCGCGATGACATTTAAATGTCCTGTTAAATAAATGATTTAAAATACAATACATTATTGTAATTAAGGGTCATTAAATATAAGACTGATTTTATCATTGTCTAAGGGTGGAGCCAGGCTAGCGTAATTTTTTGGGTTGTCAGTCGCGTAATTTCGGTTGAATAATTTCTGCTACATTTGGTTTCATACAAAACTCCTATTTCGTTCATACGGCGACGCTAAATGAGTTGTCAGTTTCAGTAGAAAGTAAATTACCCGACTGAAATTCTGCGACTCACGACTCAGAAAATTACGCTCGTTTGGCCTCACCCTTACATTTGAACTAAGATTACCATTAAAGCTAAAAATCTGCCTTTTTTGGTATTGTTCTTGGGGTCGTTAATATAAATAGTTCTCTTATACTTAGACCAACACATATCGATGGGTTCTACGGATATGGGCCAAACTAACAATTTGGCTATATTCACTTTTTTATGGTAAGCTTCAGATTATGGTCCTATATATGTATATATAAAATATCATAGTATAAATAAGGATGATAGTTGTCTTAGCAAACAAGCAAATAATCGTAAAATTCGGTTTTATCAATCAGAAGTTATTCTAAATTTAAACTTTGGAAGCCTCTCCTGTAAAGTTGTAAATTGAATTTTGGCCCATATACTTCGGACCCATCGATATACATGTAGCACATTAAATCATTGAACACAAATCTCAAACTCGATGGAAGTGGGTTTCGTTACGGGTGTATCTTATTAGAACAGTCGAATAGAAAACGAAAACGTCACAGAGCATTTAAAATGACAGTGAGATGTGCAAACGTGTTATTAAAATTTAAAAAGTACAATAGATAGAATTTTTTCATTTATCAGTATCAAAAGAACCATACCGTTAATTTTCGTGCATTACACACAGATCCATTGACACTTCTAACTTCAACTACTAAGAAGAACGACAAAACTAAGAACCCAACTACAATTGGCCCGGAA
Organism: Caradrina clavipalpis; assembly: GCA_932526535.1. Lineage (NCBI taxonomy): Eukaryota > Metazoa > Arthropoda > Insecta > Lepidoptera > Noctuidae > Caradrina > Caradrina clavipalpis. The sequence goes on from OW052098.1 coordinate 13,781,903, forward strand.
CCAACCACAACTACAGCAAAGCCAACAATAACGAAAAAGCCAGCATTAACCACGACACAGGCAACATCGACTACGACAGAAGCAACATCAACTACGACAGAGGCAACATCGACCACGACAGAAGCAACGTCAACCACGAAAGCTTCAACATTAACTACGGAAGATCCAACCGCAACCACGGAAGATCCAACCGCAACCACAGAAAATCCAACTGCAACCACGGAGGATCCAACCGCAACCACGGAAGATCCAACCGCAACCACGGAGGATCCAAACGCAACCACGGAAGATCCAACCGCAACTACGGAAGATCCAACCGCAAGCACGGAATGTCCAACACAAACAACGGAGGATCCAACCGCAACCACGGAGGATCCAAACGCAACCACGGAAGATCCAACCGCAACTACGGAAGATCCAACCGCAACCACGGAAGATCCAACCGCAACCACGGAATGTCCAACACCAACCACGGAAGATCCAACTGCAACCACGGAAGATCCAACTGCAACCACGGAAGTTCCAACTGCAACCACGGAAGATCCAACCGTAACTACGGAAGATCCAACCGCAACCACGGAAGATCCAACCGCAACTACGGAAGATCCAACCGCAACTACGGAAGATCCAACAGCAACAACGGAAGATCCAACCGAAACTACAGAAGATCCAACCGCAACCACGGAAGATCCAAACGCAACCACGGAAGATCCAACCGCAACCACGGAAGATCCAACCGCAACTACAGAAGATCCAACCGCAACCACGGAAGATCCAAACGCAACCACGGAAGATCCAACCGCAACTACAGAAGATCCAACCGCAACCACGGAAGATCCAACCGCAACTACGGAAGATCCAACCGCAACTACGGAAGATCTAACCGCAACCACGGAATGTCCAACACCAACCACGGAAGATCCAACCGCAACCACGGAAGATCCAAACGCAACCACGGAAGATCCAACACCAACCACGGAAGATCCAACCGCAACTACGGAAGATCCAACCGCAACCACGGAAGATCCAACCGCAACTACAGAATGTCCAACACCAACCACGGAAGATCCAAGGGCAACCACAGAAGATCCAACCGCAACCACGGAAGATCCAACCGCAACCACGGAGGATCCAAGGGCAACCACGGAAGATCCAACCGCAACCACGGAGGATCCAAACGCAACCACGGAAGATCCAACCGCAAACACGGAAGATCCAACCGCAACCACGGAAGATCCAACCGCAACCACGGAAGATCCAAACGCAACCACGCAAGATCCAACCGCAACTACGGAAGATCCAACCGCAACCACAGAATGTCCAACATCAACTACGGAAGATCCAACCGCAACCACGGAAGATCCAACCGCAACTACGGAAGATCCAACCGCAACAACGGAAGATCCAACCGCAACTACGGAAGATCCAACCGCAACCACGGAAGATCCAACCGCAACCACGGAAGATCCAACCGCAACTACAGAAGATCCAACTGCAACCACGGAAGATCCAACCGCAACTACAGAAGATCCAACCGCAACCACGGAAGATCCAACCGCAACTACAGAAGATCCAAACGCAACCACAGAAGATCCAAACGCAACCACAGAAGATCCAACCGCAACTACAGAAGATCCAAACGCAACCACGGAAGATCCAACTGCAACCACAGATTGTCCAACACCTACCACGGAAGATCCAACCGCAACCACAGAAGATCCAAACGCAACCACGGAATGTCCAACACCAACCACGGAAGATCCAACCGCAACTACAGAAGATCCAACCGCAACCACGGAAGATCCAACCGCAACTACAGAAGATTCAAACGCAACCACAGAAGATCCAAACGCAACCACAGAAGATCCAACCGCAACTACAGAAGATCCAAACGCAACCACGGAAGATCCAACTGCAACCACAGAATGTCCAACACCTACCACGGAAGATCCAACCGCAACCACAGAAGATCCAAACGCAACCACGGAATGTCCAACACCAACCACGGAAGATCCAACCGCAACAGCGAAAGATCCAACCGCAACCACGGAAGATCCAACCGCAACCACGGAAGATCCAACCGCAACTACAGAAGATCCAACCGCAACAACGGAAGATCCAACCGCAACAACGGAAGATCCAACCGCAACCACGGAAGATCCAACCGCAACCACAGAAGTCCCAACCGCAACTACGGAAGATCCAAACGCAACCACGGAAGATCCAACCGCAACCACGGAAGATCCAAACACAACCACGGAAGATCCAAACGCAACCACGGAAGATCCAAGGGCAACCACAGAAGATCCAACCGCAACCACGGAAGATCCAACCGCAACTACGGAAGATCCAAACGCAACCACGGAAGATCCAACCACAACCACGGAAGATCCAAACGCAACCACGGAAGATCCAACCGCAACCACAGAAGATCAAACCGCAACCACGGAAGATCCAACCGCAACTACGGAAGATCCAACCGCAACCACGGAATGTCCAACACCAACCACGGAAGATCCAACCGCAACCACGGAAGATCCAAACGCAACCACGAGAGATCCAACCGCAACCACAGAAGATCCAAACGCAACCACGGAAGATCCAACGGCAACTACAGAAGATCCAACCGCAACCACGGAATGTCCAACACCAACCACGGAAGATCCAACTGCAACCACGGAAGATCCAAGTGCAACCACGGAAGATCCAAACGCAACCACGGAATGTCCAACACCAACCACGGAAGATACAGCCGCAACCACGGAATGTCCAACCGCAACCACGGAAGATCCAAACGCAACCACGGAAGATCCAAACGCAACCACGGAAAATCCAACCACAACCACAGAAGATCCAAACGCAACCACAGACGATCCAACCGCAACTACAGAAGATCCAACCGCAACCACGGAAGATCCAACCGCAACTACGGAAGATCCAAACGCAACTACGGAAGCTCCAACCGCAACCACGGAATGTCCAACACCAACCACGGAAGATCCAACCGCAACCACAGAAGATCCAACCGCAACCACGGAAGATCCAACCGCAACCACAGAAGATCCAACCGCAACTACGGAAGATCCAACCGCAACCACGGAAGATCCAACCGCAACTACGGAAGATCCAACCGCAACCACGGAAGATCCAAACGCAACCACAGAAGATCCAAACGCAACTACAGAAGATCCAACCGCAACCACGGAAGATCCAACCGCAACCACGAAAGATCCAACTGCAACTACAGAAGATCTAACCGCAACCACGGAAGATCCAACCGCAACCACAGAAGATCCAACCGCAACTACAGAAGATCCAAACGCAACCACGGAAGATCCAACTGCAACTACAGAAGATCCAACCGCAACCACGGAATGTCCAACACCAACCACGGAAGATCCAACCGCAACAACGGAAGATCCAACCGCAACCACGGAAGATCCAACTGCAACTACAGAAGATCCAACCGCAACCACGGAAGATCCAACCGCAACCACGGAGGATCCAACCGCAACAACGGAAGATCCAACCGCAACTACGGAAGATCCAACCGCAACCACGGAAGATCCAACCGCAACCACGGAAGATCCAACTGCAACTACAGAAGATCCAACCGCAACCACGGAAGATCCAAACGCAACCACGGAAGATCCAACCGCAACCACGGAAGATCCAACCGCAACTACGGAAGATCCAACCGCAACTACGGAAGATCCAACCGCAACCACGGAAGATCCAACCGCAACCACGGAATGTCCAACACCAACCACGGACGATCCAACCGCAACCACGGAAGATCCAAACGCAACCACGGAAGATCCAACCGCAACCACAGAAGATCCAACTGTAACCACGGAAGATCCAACCGCAACCACAGAATGTTCAACACCAACCACGGAAGATCCAACCGCAACCACAGAAGATCCAACCGCAACCACGGAAGATCCAACCGCAACCACGGAAGATCCAACCGCAACCACAGAAGATCCAACCGCAACCACAGACGATCCAAGCGCAACCACGGAAGGTCCAACCGCAACCACGGAAGATCCAACCGCAACCACGGAGGATCCAAACGCAACCACGGAAGATCCAACCGCAACTACGGAAGATCCAACCGCAACCACGGAATGTCCAACACAAACAACGGAGGGTCCAACTGCAACCACGGAGGATCCAACCGCAACCATGGAGGATCCAAACGCAACAACGGAAGATCCAACCGCAACCACGGAAGATCCAACTGCAACTACAGAAGATCCAACCGCAACCACGGAAGATCCAACCGCAACCACGGAGGATCCAACCGCAACCACGGAGGATCCAACCGCAACAACGGAAGATCCAACCGCAACTACGGAAGATCCAACCGCAACCACAGAAGATCCAACCGCAACCACGGAAGATCCAACCGCAACCACAGAAGATCCAAACGCAACCACGGAATGTCCAACACCAACCACGGAGGGTCCAACTGCAACCACGGAGGATCCAACCGCAACCACGGAGGATCCAAACGCAACCACGGAAGATCCAACCGCAACTACGGAAGATCCAACCGCAACCACGGAAGATCCAACCGCAACCACGGAATGTCCAAACGCAACCACGGAAGATCCAACCGCAACCACGGAAGATCCAAACGCAACCACAGAAGATCCAAACGCAACCACAGAAGATCCAACCGCAACTACAGAAGATCCAAACGCAACCACGGAAGATCCAACTGCAACTACAGAAGATCCAACCGCAACCACGGAAGATCCAACCGCAACCACGGAAGATCCAACTGCAACTACAGAAGATCCAACCGCAACCACGGAAGATCCAACCGCAACCACGGAGGATCCAACCGCAACAACGGAAGATCCAACCGCAACTACGGAAGATCCAACCGCAACCACAGAAGATCCAACCGCAACCACGGAAGATCCAACCGCAACCACAGAAGATCCAACCGCAACCACGGAAGATCCAACCGCAACCACGGAAGATCCAACCGCAACTACGGAAGGTCCAACCGCAACTACGGAAGATCCAACCGCAACCACGGAATGTCCAACACCAACCACGGAAGATCCAACCGCAACCACGGAAGATCCAAACGCAACCACGGAAGATCCAACCGCAACCACGGAATATCCAAACGCAACCACAGAAGATCCAAACGCAACCACAGAAGATCCAACCGCAACTACAGAAGATCCAAACGCAACCACGGAAGATCCAACTGCAACTACAGAAGATCCAACCGCAACCACGGAAGATCCAAGCGCAACCACGGAAGATCCAACTGCAACTACAGAAGATCCAACCGCAACCACGGAAGATCCAACCACAACTACGGAAGATCCAACCGCAACCACAGAAGATCCAACCGCAACCACGGAAGATCCAACCGCAACCACAGAAGATCCAACCGCAACTACGGAAGATCCAACCGCAACCACGGAATATCCAAACGCAACCACAGAAGATCCAAACGCAACCACAGAAGATCCAACCGCAACTACAGAAGATCCAAACGCAACCACGGAAGATCCAACTGCAACTACAGAAGATCCAACCGCAACCACGGAAGATCCAACCGCAACCACGGAATGTCCAACACCAACCACGGACGATCCAACCGCAACCACGGAAGATCCAAACGCAACCACGGAAGATCCAACCGCAACCACAGAAGATCCAACTGTAACCACGGAAGATCCAACCGCAACCACAGAATGTCCAACACCAACCACGGAAGATCCAACCGCAACCACAGAAGATCCAACTGCAACTACGGAAGATCCAACCGCAACCACGGAAGATCCAACCGCAACCACGGAAGATCCAACCGCAACTACAGAAGATCCAACCGCAACCACGGAAGATCCAACCGCAACCACGGAAGATCCAACCGCAACCACAGAAGATCCAACCGCAACCACAGAAGATCCAACTGCAACCACGGAAGATCCAACCGCAACCACGGAAGATCCAACCGCAACCACAGACGATCCAAGCGCAACCACGGAAGATCCAACCGCAACCACGGAAGATCCAACCGCAACCACGGAGGATCCAAACGCAACCACGGAAGATCCAACCGCAACTACGGAAGATCCAACCGCAACCACGGAATGTCCAACACAAACAACGGAGGGTCCAACTGCAACCACGGAGGATCCAACCGCAACCACGGAGGATCCAAACGCAACCACGGAAGATCCAACCGCAACTACGGAAGATCCAACCGCAACCACGGAATGTCCAACACAAACAACGGAGGGTCCAACTGCAACCACGGAGGATCCAACCGCAACCATGGAGGATCCAAACGCAACAACGGAAGATCCAACCGCAACCACGGAAGATCCAACTGCAACTACAGAAGATCCAACCGCAACCACGGAAGATCCAACCGCAACCACGGAGGATCCAACCGCAACCACGGAGGATCCAACCGCAACAACGGAAGATCCAACCGCAACTACGGAAGATCCAACCGCAACCACAGAAGATCCAACCGCAACCACGGAAGATCCAACCGCAACCACAGAAGATCCAAACGCAACCACGGAATGTCCAACACCAACCACGGAGGGTCCAACTGCAACCACGGAGGATCCAACCGCAACCACGGAGGATCCAAACGCAACCACGGAAGATCCAACCGCAACTACGGAAGATCCAACCGCAACCACGGAAGATCCAACCGCAACCACGGAATGTCCAAACGCAACCACGGAAGATCCAACCGCAACCACGGAAGATCCAAACGCAACCACAGAAGATCCAAACGCAACCACAGAAGATCCAACCGCAACTACAGAAGATCCAAACGCAACCACGGAAGATCCAACTGCAACTACAGAAGATCCAACCGCAACCACGGAAGATCCAACCGCAACCACGGAAGATCCAACTGCAACTACAGAAGATCCAACCGCAACCACGGAAGATCCAACCGCAACCACGGAGGATCCAACCGCAACAACGGAAGATCCAACCGCAACTACGGAAGATCCAACCGCAACCACAGAAGATCCAACCGCAACCACGGAAGATCCAACCGCAACCACAGAAGATCCAACCGCAACCACGGAAGATCCAACCGCAACCACGGAAGATCCAACCGCAACTACGGAAGATCCAACCGCAACTACGGAAGATCCAACCGCAACCACGGAATGTCCAACACCAACCACGGAAGATCCAACCGCAACCACGGAAGATCCAAACGCAACCACGGAAGATCCAACCGCAACCACGGAATATCCAAACGCAACCACAGAAGATCCAAACGCAACCACAGAAGATCCAACCGCAACTACAGAAGATCCAAACGCAACCACGGAAGATCCAACTGCAACTACAGAAGATCCAACCGCAACCACGGAAGATCCAAGCGCAACCACGGAAGATCCAACTGCAACTACAGAAGATCCAACCGCAACCACGGAAGATCCAACCGCAACCACAGAAGATCCAAACGCAACCACGGAATGTCCAACACCAACCACGGAAGATCCAACCGCAACAACGGAAGATCCAACCGCAACCACGGAAGATCCAACTGCAACTACAGAAGATCCAACCGCAACCACGGAAGATCCAACCGCAACCACGGAGGATCCAACCGCAACAACGGAAGATCCAACCACAACTACGGAAGATCCAACCGCAACCACAGAAGATCCAACCGCAACCACGGAAGATCCAACCGCAACCACAGAAGATCCAACCGCAACTACGGAAGATCCAACCGCAACCACGGAATATCCAAACGCAACCACAGAAGATCCAAACGCAACCACAGAAGATCCAACCGCAACTACAGAAGATCCAAACGCAACCACGGAAGATCCAACTGCAACTACAGAAGATCCAACCGCAACCACGGAAGATCCAACCGCAACCACGGAATGTCCAACACCAACCACGGACGATCCAACCGCAACCACGGAAGATCCAAACGCAACCACGGAAGATCCAACCGCAACCACAGAAGATCCAACTGTAACCACGGAAGATCCAACCGCAACCACAGAATGTCCAACACCAACCACGGAAGATCCAACCGCAACCACAGAAGATCCAACTGCAACTACGGAAGATCCAACCGCAACCACGGAAGATCCAACCGCAACCACGGAAGATCCAACCGCAACTACAGAAGATCCAACCGCAACCACGGAAGATCCAACCGCAACCACGGAAGATCCAACCGCAACCACAGAAGATCCAACCGCAACCACAGAAGATCCAACTGCAACCACGGAAGATCCAACCGCAACCACGGAAGATCCAACCGCAACCACAGACGATCCAAGCGCAACCACGGAAGATCCAACCGCAACCACGGAAGATCCAACCGCAACCACGGAGGATCCAAACGCAACCACGGAAGATCCAACCGCAACTACGGAAGATCCAACCGCAACCACGGAATGTCCAACACAAACAACGGAGGGTCCAACTGCAACCACGGAGGATCCAACCGCAACCACGGAGGATCCAAACGAAACCACGGAAGATCCAACCGCAACTACGGAAGATCCAACCGCAACCACGGAAGATCCAACCGCAACCACGGAATGTCCAACACCAACCACGGAAGATCCAACCGCAACCACGGAAGATCCAAACGCAACCACGGAAGATCCAACCGCAACCACGGAATATCCAAACGCAACCACAGAAGATCCAAACGCAACCACAGAAGATCCAACCACAACTACAGAAGATCCAAACGCAACCACGGAAGATCCAACTGCAACTACAGAAGATCCAACCGCAACCACGGAAGATCCAACCGCAACCACGGAATGTCCAACACCAACCACGGACGATCCAACCGCAACCACGGAAGATCCAAACGCAACCACGGAAGATCCAACCGCAACCACAGAAGATCCAAACGCAACCACAGAAGATCCAACCGCAACTACAGAAGATCCAAACGCAACCACGGAAGACCCAACTGCAACTACAGAAGATCCAACCGCAACCACGGAAGATCCAACCGCAACCACGGAAGATCCAACTGCAACTACAGAAGATCCAACCGCAACCACGGAAGATCCAACCGCAACCACAGAAGATCCAAACGCAACCACGGAATGTCCAACACCAACCACGGAAGATCCAACCGCAACAACGGAAGATCCAACCGCAACCACGGAAGATCCAACTGCAACTACAGAAGATCCAACCGCAACCACGGAAGATCCAACCGCAACCACGGAGGATCCAACCGCAACAACGGAAGATCCAACCGCAACTACGGAAGATCCAACCGCAACCACGGAAGATCCAACCGCAACCACGGAAGATCCAACCGCAACTACAGAAGATCCAACCGCAACCACGGAAGATCCAAACGCAACCACGGAAGATCCAACCGCAACCACGGAAGATCCAACCGCAACTACGGAAGATCCAACCGCAACTACGGAAGATCCAACCGCAACTACGGAAGATCCAACCGCAACTACAGAAGATCCAACCGCAACCACAGAAGATCCAACCGCAACCACGGAAGATCCAACCGCAACCACAGAATGTCCAACACCTACCACGGAAGATCCAACCGCAACCACAGAAGATCCAAACGCAACCACGGAATGTCCAACACCAACCACGGAAGATCCAACCGCAACAACGGAAGATCCAACCGCAACCACGGAAGATCCAACCGCAACCACAGAAGATCCAACCGCAACTACGGAAGATCCAAACGCAACCACGGAAGATCCAACCGCAACCACGGAAGATCCAAACGCAACCACGGAAGATCCAACTGCAACCACGGAAGATCCAACCGCAACCACAGAAGATCCAACCGCAACCACGGAAGATCCAACCGCAACTACGGAAGATCCAAACGCAACCACGGAAGATCCAACCGCAACCACGGAAGATCCAAACGCAACCACGGAAGATCCAACCGCAACCACAGAAGATCCAACCGCAACCACGGAAGATCCAACCGCAACTACGGAAGATCCAACCGCAACCACGGAAGATCCAACCGCAACCACGGAAGATCCAAACGCAACCACGGAAGATCCAACCGCAACCACAGAAGATCCAACCGCAACCACGGAAGATCCAACCGCAACTACGGAAGATCCAACCGCAACCACGGAATGTCCAACACCAACCACGGAAGATCCAACCGCAACCACGGAAGATCCAAACGCAACCACGGAAGATCCAACCGCAACCACAGAAGATCCAAACGCAACCACGGAAGATCCAACGGCAACTACAGAAGATCCAACCGCAACCACGGAATGTCCAACACCAACCACGGAAGATCCAACTGCAACCACGGAAGATCCAAGTGCAACCACGGAAGTTCCAAACGCAACCACGGAATGTCCAACACCAACCACGGAAGATCCAGCCGCAACCACGGAAGATCCAAACGCAACCACGGAAGATCCAACCGCAACCACGGAAGATCCAAACGCAACCACGGAAGATCCAAACGCAACCACGGAAAATCCAACCACAACCACAGAAGATCCAAACGCAACCACAGAAGATCCAACCGCAACTACAGAAGATCCAACCGCAACCACGGAAGATCCAACCGCAACTACGGAAGATCCAACCGCAACTACGGAAGATCCAACCGCAACCACGGAATGTCCAACACCAACCACGGAAGATCCAACCACAACCACAGAAGATCCAACCGCAACCACGGAAGATCCAACCGCAACCACAGAAGATCCAACCGCAACTACGGAAGATCCAACCGCAACCACGGAAGATCCAACCGCAACTACGGAAGGTCCAACCGCAACTACGGAAGATCCAACCGCAACCACGGAATGTCCAACACCAACCACGGAAGATCCAACCGCAACCACGGAAGATCCAAACGCAACCACGGAAGATCCAACCGCAACCACGGAAGATCCAAACGCAACCACAGAAGATCCAAACGCAACCACAGAAGATCCAACCGCAACTACAGAAGATCCAAACGCAACCACGGAAGATCCAACTGCAACTACAGAAGATCCAACCGCAACCACGGAAGATCCAACCGCAACCACGGAAGATCCAACTGCAACTACAGAAGATCCAACCGCAACCACGGAAGATCCAACCGCAACCACAGAAGATCCAAACGCAACCACGGAATGTCCAACACCAACCACGGAAGATTCAACCGCAACAACGGAAGATCCAACCGCAACCACGGAAGATCCAACTGCAACTACAGAAGATCCAACCGCAACCACGGAAGATCCAAGCGCAACCACAGAAGATCCAACCGCAACCACGGAATGTCCAACACCAACCACGGAAGATCCAACCGCAACAACGGAAGATCCAACCGCAACCACGGAAGATCCAACTGCAACTACAGAAGATCCAACCGCAACCACGGAAGATCCAACCGCAACCACGGAAGATCCAACCGCAACAACGGAAGATCCAACCGCAACCACGGAAGATCCAACTGCAACTACAGAAGATCCAACCGCAACCACGGAAGATCCAACCGCAACTACGGAAGATCCAACTGCAACTTCAGAAGATCCAACCGCAACAACGGAAGATCCAACCGCAACCACGGAAGATCCAACTGCAACTACAGAAGATCCAACTGCAACCACGGAAGATCCAACCGCAACCACGGAAGATCCAACCGCAACCACGGAAGATCCAACCGCAACAACGGAAGATCCAACCGCAACCACGGAAGATCCAACTGCAACTACAGAAGATCCAACCGCAACCACGGAAGATCCAACCGCAACTACGGAAGATCCAACCGCAACCACGGAAGATCCAACCGCAACCACGGAAGATCCAACCGCAACCACGGAAGATCCAAACGCAACCACGGAAGATCCAACCGCAACCACGGAATGTCCAACACCAACCACGGAAGATCCAACTGCAACCACGGAATGTCCAACATCCACTACTGCAGAGGCAACATTAACCACGACAGAACCAACGTCGGCAACCACTGAACCAACCTTAACCACGGCAGGTATTATATAAAATGTTATAATAATATAATACCATCACGCCTGTATTCTCCGAAGGGTAAGGCAGAGGTGTATCAATATACACCCAGAGTTTGCCGGTATATTTAGGTCCCATGTAATAGGGGGCGAGCCTATTGCCATTAATCGGGCACAAATCTGAACTCAGTGCTGCTACTGAGAATTTCGTAGTAAAACCCAATAACACTTTTTGCTCGAGCTGGGAATTGAACCCAGAACCTCTAGCGTAGCAGTCGTGCTCAGAACCACTAGGCTAACGAGGCAGTTATAAATTATTATAACTGCCTCGTTAGCCTAGTGGTTCTGACCCCACGCACACCACGCCACGTTGGGGCACGTGGCGCAGCGCGAAAAGATACGCATTTCTCACAAGGAATTGTATATCTTTTCGTGTAGAAAATAAAGTTATATTTTGAGTAGCTCTTTTAAAGTGTGCGCGCAGCGTCGCGTCGCGTCGCGTCTCGGTGTGAGCTGACCCTAATACGAGAAAATTTATAATACAAATCATGCAAAAAATGCACAATTTAATGCTCGTCCTGTGTCGTAGCCGGCTCGCACTCGGGTTCTTAAATAAGGTTTTTTTATTGACATTAATAACTTGTACCTTTATTATTATTTGAATACTACATTTTCATTCGTAATTTTGACTGGGATCAAGTACTATACATTAAAAGGATTTACCTAAAATCGATTCGAAAGGAAGAAGAAGATTTGTCATTTTGTTCTTCTGTCGAATAGGTACACCGAAAACATAAATATTTAATATATTTTCATAATCATCAATCAGAATAATCATAATCATTTTTTTTTTGTGTAACACAGGTAGTAAATACAGTTCTTAAATGATAGTTCATAGGTCGCTATAAATCACGCCAAGATGCGTACAAATGCATGCGAAAAAATTAAAAATATTGATCATGAGAGAGGTAAACATTAATAAATTCATTAAGGATTATTACATGTTTATTCATGGCTCGTTAGCCTAGTGGTTCCAAGCACGACTGCTACGCTAGAGGTCCTGCGTTCAATTCCCAGGTCGAGCAAAAAGTGTTATTGGGTTTTTCTATGAAATTCCCAGTAGCAGCTCGGAGTTTGGATTTGTATCCGGTTTATGGCAATAGGCTCGCCCCCCATTATATGCGACCTAAATATACCGGCGAACTGTGGGTGTACATTGGTACACCTCTGACTTACCCTTCGGGGAATACAGGCGTGAGGGTATATATATTTATTTTAAATCGTATTCAATTGTCTTGCTGATGGTAGCGCATCTGTTGGATCTTTCAGTAGCATTAAAGATGGTTAAGCTAAGCTGTGCTGATCCACGCGTTACGTTACGTTCTTGAACAGCCGCAGTTAGTTGAGATGTATTCTCTCTTAACTACTATGCCTCGTATTTTTATTACTTGTCTTAATTATTTTACGTATATTGCTATTCACCTACATTACCTTCACATAAAGAAGCAAGATAAGCAACCAAGATTAAATGAAAACAGTGTTTTAAGAGTTTCTTGCTCGTTCTTTTCCACCTCTGTGGAAAAAACAAAGCATTAAAACTTAGGTTTTGATGTTTTAAATTCTATATTTGACTGCCAGACGATTCAAAAGTATAAAAAGGTTTAATAAAAAAAAATGCTTTGACTTTGACTTTGCAGAACCATCATCAACCACGGAAGACACAGCATCAACCACGGAAGACCCAACATCAACCACAGAAGATCCAACGCCGACCACGGAAGATCCAACCGCGACCACGGAAGATCCATCCGCAACCACGGAAGATCCAACCGCAACCACGGAATGTCCAGCACCAACCACGGAAGATCCAACCGCAACCACGGAAGATCCATCCGCAACCACGGAAGATCCAACCGCAACCACGGAAGATCCAACCGCAACCACGGAAGATCCATCCGCAACCACGGAAGATCCAACCGCAACCACGGAAGATCCATCCGCAACCACGGAAGATACATCCGCAACCACGGAATGTCCAACACAAAGCACGGAAGATCCAACCGCAACCACGGAAGATCCAACCGCAACCACGGAAGATCCATCCGCAACCACGGAAGATCCAACCGCAACCACGGAAGATCCATCCGCAACCACGGAAGATCCAACCGCAACCACGGAAGATCCATCTGCAACCACGGAGGATCCAACCGCAACCACGGAAGATCCAACCGCAACCACGGAAGATCCATCCGCAACCACGGAAGATCCAACCGCAACCACGGAATGTCCAACACCAACCACGAAAGATCCAACCGCAACCACGGAAGATCCATCCGCAACCACGGAAGATCCAACCGCAACCACGGAAGATCCATCCGCAACCACGGAAGATCCAACCGCAACCACGGAATGTCCAACACCAACCACTGAAGATCCATCCGCAACCACGGAAGATCCAACCGCAACCACGGAAGATCCAACCGCAACCACGGCATGTCCAACACCAACCACGGAAGATCCAACCGCAACCACGGAAGATCCATCCGCAACCACGGAAGATCCATCCGCAACCACGGAAGATCCATCCGCAACCACGGAAGATCCAACCGCAACCACGGAAGATCCAACCGCAACCACGGAAGATCCATCCGCAACCACGGAAGATCCAACCGCAACCACGGAAGATCCAACCGCAACCACAGAAGATCCAACCGCAACCACGGAAGATCCAACCGCAACCACGGAAGATCCAACCGCAACCACGGAATGTCCAACACCAACCACGGAAGATCCAACCGCAACCACGGAATGTCCAACACCAACTACGGAAGATCCAAACGCAACCACGGAAGATCCAACCGCAACCACGGAAGATCCAACCGCAACTACGGAAGATCCAACCGCAACCACGGAATGTCCAACACCAAGCACGGAAGATCCAACCGCAACCACGGACGATCCAACCGCAACCACGGAAGATCCAACCGCAACCACGGACGATCCAACCGCAACCACGGAATGTCTAAGCGCAACTACGGTAGATCCAACCGCAACCGGGGAAGACCCTCTTTCTCTCCTTCTTTCTATACTAATGCCACCCGAAACTGACCCTATGCCAACAGTAATCGAGACAAATCCAACTTTAGAGGAACAAGACACATCAGGCCAAGGTTTATTAGAATGTCTTTTACCTAATTTACTAAATAGGTTCCTATGAGTTTAATACCGGTTTAAGTTAAAGAACAGTCAAGGTTCAATTATTAAAAAATGTTGTGATTTTTTTTGTTTTTTAATTGTCACAAATACAATTTACTTATCGAAATTAAAGGAAAGTAATAATTGAAGTTTGGCAAAATAATTTCAGTTGTCCTTAGGGATCACTTTGGAATTTCACTAGGATTCTTAAATTTTATATAGTGTTTAGGTGGCTGGTAAATAAATAACTTTAATTTAATTTTACACTGATCAATTTATGACATTAGTCTTCCAAGTGTGATTGTTACTAACCTGTTAGGTAAGATCAGTAAATACTTTTAGAGTATTTAGGTAAGCATTTAAAAATTAGACTATCCAAAAATCTAAATGCAGAGAAAAAGACATCTTCAATAAATAAAAATAAAATACAAAATTGAAGATTTGAAAAGCAACCCTTTTTAGTTTTTAACCGACTTAAAAAAAAGGAGGTTCTCAATTCAGCTGTATTTTTTATGTTTGTTGTTTCAAAACCTTCGACTGGGTTAACCGATAGTGATGATTCTTTTTATATTTGAAAGCTGATGCTTCCCGTGTAGTCCCATTTTAATTTGGACCAGTTCTTACAATGACATCCATAAAAAAAGCAAATAAATCTTAATTAAGTATATTATGCGCGACAAATGGACGGATAACTTAATATCACGTTAACCGATTTTAATGATTCATTCTTTTTTTGAAAGGGAATATTTCAAAAATGTTTCCGTAAAAATTTGGTGAAGATCGGATGAAGATCTTCGGAGTGGTGAACAGAATTGCACCTCGAGAGTGCTCCAAATTTCTCAGTTTTCGATTTCCACCACTAGAATTAGACCATAAACGAATAGGTACCGATGAATTGAGCATTTGAAACCACCTTCTTACCTAAAAACTCTTTCTCATTGGTTTCCTTCTGGATTTGGATGACAGGAAGTCGATAATAAAAAGCGAAAAATAAAAAACATAATATTTACAAAAAAGTCTCTTCAAAAACTTAAAAGTGAAAAATAACTTTAGCTCTGGAAATCGGTGGCAATGCAGAACTACAAACAGGACCAAAGCCGCCGACTTTTATTTTTCACTTACTATTTTTTTAATGCGGTTGTCTTTTTTCTAAAGAAGTTTATTTTTTTAACTATAGTACCTACTTAGGTGGTTGCGTGTGCGTAATTTTTTGCACATTTTAATTTTTAGTTTTCCTTTTATTTTGGTTTTGCATCCTCATCAAATTCAAGGAGTAAACTATGCTCGTGATTCTTAACATGAATCAATAATAAAATTAATTAATTTTTAAAATTATATTTTTTGACGTAATTTTTGAATTCGAACTAGCCATCTTGCCGCAACATTGATAATAGCGGCGCGACAACTCTGCCTGCCGCATACGCAACAGGGCGATTCTGATTTTTGCAAGAGGTGTATTCTGGATTACTGTTATTTGATAGTTACAACTAAAAAAACAAGTATTCATTAAATATTGACCAGGTATCGTAATTATATTTGATTACTTCTTTTTTTTTATCAGAAGCTCCTAAAATTTGACGAGGATGCAAAACAACACCTTGTAGATCAGTATTTTCGTTAGTACATTCTATTTATAGGTGCATGCAATGCTGTTGGAGTCAAAAGGCTATAAAAGTTTGGTTATAACATTAAAAACTTAATTTAACAAAACTTTTTTACTTATATGTTAATAATTAACAGTGTATGTCGAAACTAGCTCTTGGATTATGTCCTTTTTATTTAAATGTAATAGTCCTTTTGGGTTTATTTTGTTGTGTGTACTGCCTCGTTGGCCTAGTGGTCCTGAGCGCGACTGCTACGCTAGAGGTCCTGGGTTCGATTCCCGGGTCGAGCAAAAAGTGTTATTGGGTTTTTCTATGAAATTCTCAGTAGCAGCTCGGAGTTTGGATTTGTGCCCGGTTAATGGCAATAGGCTCGCCCCCTATTACATGGGACCTAAATATACCGGCGAACTGTGGGTGTACATTGGTACACCTCTGCCTAACCCTTCGGGGAATACAGGCGTGATGGTATATTTTTATATTTATTTTATATTTGTTGTGTATAATAAGTGTATTAATTAAACGTATAGAATTAATATATTTTATTATTATGGCTATGGTAAACAATATGACAAGTGTATTGAAACAACTGACGTTTTTACATGTTTACGTGTTGTATTGCATTGTAGTATGGTGCATTGTTAAATTGTAAATATGTACAATAAATATTCAATAAGAACCTTGATAGAGTTATTGCCCTTCTTTTTATTTCAAATGTTCTTTATGTTTACGGTCTATGTTTTGATATTAGCTATAATACCCCCTGTGTCATCGGCGTTCAGTGACGTCTTTGGTTATTGCTCCGCTTCCATTGGTCGTAGCGTGATGTTCTTTATCCGTACTTCCGTACTAATATTATAAATGCGAAAGTAACTCTGTCTGTCTGTCTCTTCTTCACGCCTAAACCACTGAACCGATTTCAATGAAATTTGGTACAGATATAGTCTGGGACCCGAGAAAGGACATAGGATAGTTTTCATCCCGGAAATCCCCCGGGATCGGGAACTATTAATCGTCGCGGGCAAAAGCTAGTACCTACATAAAAATCATAATCTTAAATCACTGTATCTATTGAAAGAAAGAAAGAAAAGAAAGAAATTGATGAAAACCCGTTGCTTTAAGTTCTACAGGTAGTTATTCCCGGTCTGATTGTTTGGGTGTGTGAGTTTTTTTTACAAACGCACACACGATATAGGAGAAATTTCTAGTGTAAAGCAAACATAATTTTAAATAAAATAAAAATGGAAAGTGTCTGTAACCAAATTTTAAATTGAGTAGGTACATGTTAGATAAACATATTATTCATAAGCAAATATTTAATAATTATAATTCACAACTGTTATACAACATTATAATTAGTACAAGCGAAACCCAAAACAACTGTCTAGTATATATTTTCATGTAAAGAATCTTTATACAAAATTTCAAAACTGTACCATGAAGAAATACAAAGTTATAAGCAAAATAACAATATTATTTTACCTGGTTGTCCGTACAAAAACATGCTCACCGCGCGGCGCAGCGCATCTTGCAGCGCCTCTTGCGCTCATTGATAATAATTTGGCAGTAGGTACCTAGCCGCACGGCGATTGTATTATTGTACCATCACGCCTGTATTCCCCGAAGGGTTAGGCAGAGGTGTGCCAATGTACACCCACAGTTCGCCGGTATATTTAGGTCCCATGTAATAGGGGGTGAGCCTATTGCCATTAACCGGGCACATATCCAAACTCCGAGCTGCTACTGAGAATTTCAAAGAAAAACCCAATAAGACTTTTTGCTCGACCTGGGAATCGAACCCAGGATCTCTAACATAACAGTCGTGCTTAGGCTAACGAGGCAGTTAGAAAATACATGTGAATTGAAATAGTCGAATTGGTACTTGACCGTGTATATGAACTCACAACCTCGTGCATGAAAGGCGGGCGCCGTAACCTCCGGCCATCACTATATTCAAGCCACTGATATATAATTAATAATTACAATTCACAGCTGTTCTAACCGATCTTATCTTATGTACAGCACATGTTGTTCCGTATCCTTAGGGCGGAACATAAATTATGCGGTAAGGGCTTCAATTTCATCACGTACATAAATTAATTTGCAATTTTCAGGCTAAGTAAATAGACACTGGTGCCGATTCCCTTGTTCACGAACTAAACTAAAATTAGAGAATTGAGATCTCGTACTAACATACAGCGAAAGAAAAGGACGGTGATAACTTAGAACTAAGTTAGAGATGTCAAATCAGTTTTGCATTGAACTTTTCCGTGTTTTTAATCAATGCGTTCTGACTTATTCATGTCCGTCCCTTTCTTGTTTGATTGGAGAGAAAAAGATAGAAATAGTCTAAATTAAGTTTAGCTTGTGCATAACAGAATCGACACCATTATCTGGTTTATTTAGCGTTGTCGACTAATCTTAACTAATTACTCATCATCTGCCTAGCCTTTTCCCAAATATGTTGGGGTTGGCTTCCAGTCGAACCGGGTGCAGCTGAATATCAGTATTTCACATGGAGCGACTGCCTATCAGACCTCCACAACCCAGTAATGGGTAATACGATACTCTTGGTAAGACTGGTTGTCAGACTTTCTGGCTTCTGACTAACAGTAACTAATTACTAAGGGTCTAAAATAGTTTAATAACCTATTGTAATGATATGAAAGTTAAAGCACTAGCTTCTGCCCGTGGGTTCGTCCGCTTGGTTTTTTCACCCGCGTTATGTAACTTATTTCTTATGTAACTAACTTCGCTCCCGTGTGTCGTAGCGTGATGTTATTTACCCTACACGATTCTTCATAAATCTAGCTATCATGTGTAAATAGATTATTTTCCATTCCGACTGGAAATTCTAGAGATTACCACGTCTAAACAAACAAAATTATCTATCTTCAGCTTTATTAATTATTATATTAATATAAATCAAATAGTAATATTAGTACCTATAAATAGACATCTCAATCATACAGTCACGAGACAGTTTTAAAAAAGTTCTGCTCACAGCATTAAAATTAACGTTTGCCTAGCCAGTATGTATGTTTATCAAAACTAAAGGCATAAAATCCGCCAGAAAAAAAATAAATAGCTAAAAGTGTACGGCCAAGATTTTTAACGAAGAAAATTCCGCCAAGTTTCGGCCCACCATTCTGTAAATCGAACAAAATATCGGAAAGCAGTAAGGGGGGGGGGGGGGATGATGTAAAGAGCATCCGTGGCTCCTTGCTCCAATATGGCCCACTTCGCCAAGTAAACACGTAAACTTTACTGAAAAACTTTCACGAAGGTGACGACTTTGAAACTTGGCGAGTTGCGCTGTTTGTCTTTTACAAGCACGTTTGGATTTCCTAGTCGATAACTGACTTACTGAATTGACTTGAAGTTTTGAGTAGAAAACCCATTTATGTACTTAAAAACAAAAAAAATGCCAGTTTAGTATTGTCCCTCTGCAGAGCAAGGGACTTTTCTTATACAGAGAAGACATTAGCATTGATCTCCACGCTTGCTCAAAGCGAATTGGTGATTTCAGATGAATAATAAATTAATTATATGTTTACTTTACCTTACGATAATTTCCTTTACAGATGTCAGTGAATATGTCCAAGACAAACTTTGAAAGTACATAGGTACTAATTGAAAAACATGTTATTTATATTCGAAATTCATTGTAAGACAGCATAGAAAGCCAACAAATTAAACAATTCGGTTTATGGCAATTTGCAACTTAGAATCAGGTTGTACGGTAACAAAAATAAAATTGATCTTTTCCTATTTTATTTTTTCATTTATAATTTACACAATACAGAAAAATTACGATCACGCCCACAGCAACAACATGACATTAAACACTCCCACACATACATAGACATACACACATACATACATAAATATTTGTACACATGAACCCTGTGACGCGAGCGAATCCGCCGCATACCTTGACGACTGGAGGTGGTGCGTGAACTACTGATATTTCACATCATTACCTCCGGGGATGCGTGGAGTTTTTTTCCTCAACTCCAGAGCTTCTCAACTCTGGGCGCCGCGGCGGCCTGGAATGACGTAGACAGTACATAGGGGAAAAGAAAAGCACCGAGGCAATGTAGTTCGACGACTCCCAGAGAAACGATTCAACTGTCTTAGATCCCACAACGAAATTAATCTGAAAAGATTAGCGGAAGAGTAACAAAAACAAGATTTCCACTTCTCTCCCAACAAGCTGGAGACAGAACAGAATTAGGCCAATAGGCTCAAAGGGTTGTTTACAACTAACATTACATTACAATTAATGCTGTTAAAGAAGGGAAGTACGCGGAAGGCGCGTTGTCTGGTTGTTTTTAGGAAGTAAGAATCTGACAGACAAATTTCAAAACTTGTATGTGCGCCGCGGACTGATAAAGGTTGGCAACCCCTGCTCTACTCATTTCCTCCCAGCGTTTCAAGGAAATGCTGTTTATATGTGAAAAAGTAAACGGATCCCCCCCCCTAAGATAAGTCGGATTCTCTCAACTGTAAGTCGTTTTTAGATAGAAAGCTACATTGCCTTTATCGATTATGATTATTAGGTACTTTTGCGATGAAACATATAGCGTAGCAGATAAAATTATCATAAGAAATCAATTGTGTAGGTAAAGTTTTGTAAGAAATCTGCTGTTGATGTTTCTGTTCTTGTGATCTTTTGTAGTTTTTTATGTGCTAACAGATTTTGTAGGTCCAGTGACGAAATCAATAGATTCAATAAAATTTAAATCTGTGTTTCTTACTTTTGACTTCATATTTAAGGCAAAATCTTAAATTATCCTATTATCACCCGACCACAAAAATAGTGAGTAGATCGAAGAAAATAGCAGAATAACGGCATTTGATATGAATTCTAGAAAAAACTGACTCGGATGTCTTGTCATCTGTTCAGGAGTCTGCTGATAAAGACGATTGTGTCAGAGTGCATAGACATATCAGCGACATAGAGCAAGATATGTCCTGCTCAGAAAGACCGCGAAACAATCCACATAATGTCATGGTTGCAATAAATATATTTGCCCTGAACATGTTGTACCTTTCTGCACTGATTACACCTACAACGATGATTCTGATAAAATTTTAGTCAGTTTTTTCTAACCCTATCTCAATTACGTTTATACAAGTACAACCAAAAAATTAAAGACTTTTACTAAATTCTAAAAAATGAGAGATTTTAGACAATGATCGATAATTTCGTTGATTTTGACGTCTTCTTCTTTTAAATGTTAAAAAATTCTATATAATAATTCAGTACCAAAAAATCTTGTTTTATTTACTGAATCATATAACAATAAAGCCATTACCATATAATAATTAATAATTTCTATTAAAAATGTCTAAATATCTTAGGTCAAAGTACCGGGTCGATTTGACCCACCCCCACGTCCGTGTAGTCATTTTCCACCCCCATGACGCCGGGTTAATAGTGTTCATACTGTTTCTGTCTAACCCTTAAGTGATATAGCGTGATGAATTGTACCTAAGATTACAGCTCAGGTTACTGCCAACACAATGCCAAAATTTTGTTCAAATCGGTGCAGGAATTAAAAAGTTATGCGCGTACATACAAACAAACAAACAAACAAATAAACAAATAAACAAACAAACAGACAAAAATTCTAAAAACCATTTTTTTGGGTTCAGTATAATGTATTTAGCATGTGAAAATTACTCTTTATAAAAAATATTGTATGTACAGAATTGGCCTCGTTACGATTTTATTATATGTATAGATAGTAGGACTAGTAGTACTGCCCCGTTGGTCTCGTGGTCGCAAGCGCCTTCTTAACCATCACGCCTGTATTCCCTGAAGGGTTAGGCAGAGGTGTACCAATGTACACCCACAGTTCGCCGGTATACTTAGGTCCCATGTAATAGGGGGCGAGCCTATTGCTACTAACCGGGCACAAATCCAAACTCCGAGCTGCTACTGAGAATTTCATAGAAAAACCCAATTACACTTTTTTGCTCGACCTGGGAATCGAACCCAAGACATCTAGCGTAGCAGGACCACTAGGCCAAAGAGGCAGTTAAGTAAGTAGTTAAGTTTTAATTCATCGGATACAAAATCCAAAACCCGAGTTCCCAACTCAAAGAGACATTGAACCAAACGGTATCATTGCGAGCGTATATCCGTTGACGCTTAGGCGTATCTAGTGAGCGGCCGTCACGTATCCGCGTCGTGTAATCCGACGCGAGATTGACTGGTAGCCTCCCGGGCCTGTTGCCTAGCCAGAAATTGGTGCTGATAATATTGTGTTGGGTGTGGGATCGGGTAGCCGCGAGTTTGTTCTCGAGTGAAAATTTGAATGAATTTGAATTTTTTTTTTTTTGATTGTGAGTGTGAATTTGAATTTGAATTTGAGTCGGTATTCGATAATCGTATCACTGGTTGGGTCTTGATTGCCTCTTTTTTCTCACTTAGGTTCTGTAATTCTGTATACGATTTTATTACCATCATCATCAGCCTGCAACAGTCTACTGCTGGACATAGGCCCCTCCCTCCAATCGCTCGCCACTTAACTCGATTCTCGGCAACTCTCATCCAGTTGCAGTTATAGAACATGATAGCCTATGATACTCGGCAATAGTGTAACTTTCATTCAGTGAATTAATTTAAAAAAATATTGTAATAGCACGAATCATTATCCAAATCAGTCTTTTGAACAAAGAACATCAATTCGTTTACAATAATGCACGTTTTTGACACACCTTGTTGTAGGTACTCATGTCGATCCTGCAATACGACAAAGTCCTACCATAAACGTTAGTTATATTACAACCAAAATCATTATTAAATACACTAAATACATGTAAACTTTAACTAGAATTTTCACCCATTTTACTAAGCTGACATCACGTATTCCCATCCCATATAATCCGACACGCGATTGACAACCGGTCACTCACGCCTTGCCTAAACTGTAGCTAATATTTTCGTTAAAAAGCAACATGTTTTTTTTTGCCTTATTTGCTTTTCTAATGCCTACTTTATCATTCCAAATTCGAAAAGCTTTAAACTTCAAGACACGTGTTAGAGTGGAGACCACGTTTAGGTAAATGTTGTGTGGGACGCCCTGCTGCACGGTGGACCGATGATTAGAAGGTGGCAGGCAGCGGATGGATGCGGGATGCCCAGGACCGGGACCGGGGACCGGGATGGCGCTCTTTGGGAGAGGCCTACGATTAGCAGTGGACAGCTATGGGCTGATATGATGATCTTCATCTTTATTGTGTGGGCAGTAAGGTCTTATGACCTAACGCACCCTCGTTTCAGAGTTCCTATAAACCGCCTCAAGGGCCTCTGACATGGTTATTGATGCCAGTTATGTCCAAAATAAACTTAGAAAGTACAGATGAATTAGAAAAAGTCACATTGGTACTTGCCCGTGCCCGGTTGCGAACTCACAACCTCGTGCATGAGTGGCGGACGCCTTAGCCACTAGGCTATCACGACAGCTATAATATGTTGATGAGAACTTCAAAGCTTGAAAGATCTAAAATCTCTTTCGATATTCCACTGGATTATAAAACAATCATGCCATTATTATTAATCCGTACATAAATATAGCATCCATATAGCGACAATTCTACAGGAAAAATGAAATACCATGCTACATTTTTCAAAAAACAACGTGTAAACAAACCGTAAAATTAAAAAGAAAACCAACAAATTTTAAAATGGCTATTATGTGGTTTCTAAAACACACAGCGTTGCTGTGAAGAAAGCTGTATGTAAATCCGCCTTTATACTGATGTCTATGGTTAAAACTTACCGATTTGTCCATGGTTTTATACCTGTCTCTCTTTCTCACCAGCGGGCGTCCTTTTCTAATGATGAAGGACGCTTGGCGCGAAGCTGTCAATCTCATAGCGTTTGTAAATTTTGCCGGGAAAAACACGAAAAATTTTCAAAGTAAAAAAAAATGTGCTAATACTATTATTTGTCGTATTAAATTAACACACAGCGTTAATTAAGTTTACGCGTCGGGTTTATTTGTTGTGAATTACTATTCCAATATGAATCCGGACGAAATTGTTGGGGTAAGTTTCGAATGCAGATTCGAACAGGTAATAGAAGGCCTAATGATTCATCGTCATCATCTTCTTCATCCTCGGCGGATGACGAGGCCATAGAAGCACCTCCGCCCAACAGATGATGAAAAATTTCACGTAAGTGCAAACAAGTTCATACCGGTCCGGACCCGCATATAAACATTTCCACTACTTAATACCAACAAATCAGAAACTAATCCGACCCGATCCACACCTCATTTTTTTTTTGAGAAATCTTGTAAACTCTTTTGTTTTAGTAGGTACAGAGTATGTGCGCAATATACGCGCTGAGACGTGGAGTTGTGGAAACCAGCCCGTCATACTATTACTAGGTACAGAGTTTCATGAAAACAACTGCTTCCACCAGCTGAGAAAGAATGATTCAAAGAATTAACACTGTATTAAAAAAAAAAAAAAAAAAATGATCCCCTTGGAAGGATATAACTACAAACAATCCTGCTTTGCCAGTGCCTTGTTTTGCTGTTTTGAAACTGGAGGAAGAGTTGTGCAATTTCAAAGATGGGAAAGGATTATTAATTTAGTTTCTATAGAACTGTTACTACAAGGTTTTCAAAGTAAATTGGGACAAAGACACCTATTTCAGACCGGGCCTTGACAAACCCATTTTAACACTTTATTTATTAATGATTAATTGTTGTGTTGATATCTATTATTAATTAGATATTAAACTTTTATTTATCAAAAAATATTAGGAATAAAAAAAAAAAAAAAACAAAATAGTATATATAGTTCCTCAATATATAAAAGTTCATAGATTGCAATGCAGAAAGTATGTGGAATTACATGGCATCATATATAGCTTCCTAATTAGTATTAATTCCAGATGTAGCTTAAAACTCCTGTTTATATCAAGGACAAAAAGCTTTAAATACATCTCATATTTTGTCTAAAGGACAATGCCAATATGAAGGTTAATTAATTGCAACAACTGGTCAACGGACAATCATAATATCAATAAATATGTAATGGGTGGCCATATTCTATTCTTAAAGAAGCCTCCTCTTCAGGAGAGGCCAAGATAGCAAAGGATTTGAAAGATATATAAGTTAATTGTGGCTTTTTATTTTGAATGATCCTAATAAAAAATAAAAAGAGGCCTACGTCCCATCTTCAACCACGGAGGTCTGAACTCATATGAGGTGAGGTGAAACATTACCTTTTAATTTGACAAACAGATGTAGCCAAGTTCCGTTCTTTTGGAAGCCAACCTATATGTATAGTTGGGAAAAGGCTAAAGAAATGATGATGTAGCCAACTTCCTACAGACGAACGATTGGTTAGTGAAAATAGACATTCATCAGGCCTATTTTTATTTACCAATTGCAGAGACACAGGAATTTTCTACTAATAATTTACAGCGAAAGTGCTACAGTTGACAGCCTTGCTATATGGCCTGTCACATTGGCCCCAAGGATGTTTGTTTCAGTTACAAATTGGATCGCGGAGATCCTAAGACCATAATGTTTCCCTATAATTGTATATTTGGTTGATTTTTCCTGGTCAGTCAGGATCGGGCTATACTAGCTTCTCAGGTTTCGGAAACATAGAGAATGTTGGAAACCTTTGGTTGGTACATAAATTATTGCTCTCTCAGGAGGTTGAATATCTTGGCTTGGTATGGAAACTAAGTTAAACCGAGTAAAAGTTCCTCCCAAAACTTAGTATAATAATTTCCTGAATGTTGAACAATGCAAACAGTTCTCTGCGAGAACCTCAAAGTTTATAAGGTTTGTGCCTTTTTCTAAGTCATATGAATGTACTTTCTAAGTATATCTTAGACATCACTGACATTGCAACTATGATTCATGTATAGTTGCTGCAAAATGCGATTATGTTTTATAGGGTGTGCGCCTGGAGATTTGTCATACAGGTCCCGAACCTAGCTCAGACTCCAGATCTCACAAAGGTTTCGAATATAAGGCAAAATTATATAAATTAATTAGTGTAACAATGTACCACCTTTATGAGAGAAATAAATGATAATTTATTTATTTTATTGGTAACCATGTCAGAGGCCCTTGAGGTGGTTTAGAAACTCTGACGCTAGGGTGTGTGGGGTTGTTAGACCTTACTGCCCTGTTGCAGAACCCAACTCTCTAAAATCATTTAATCAAACAGATTAAGAGAAAATTATGCCTATTCAGCAAGACCTAAAATGGTGGTTAAAAGCTGTTGATTGCAGCTTGAAACCTACAGTCAAGAAGCCTTGACCATGGATGCATGATTTTTTATAGAAAAGACATGTAACTACTTATGTCGTATTTACGGCCATCAACAGTCAGCGGATGACTCTAAAGGCGCACATCTGCATATTCAGTCGGACAACACGACTTGGATCGCGTACCCCAAGAACGAGGGGGGGGGCACATTCTCTCGCACTACTGAGATTAACGACCAAGGTCCTGAAACTTGCAGAGCTGTTAGATCTAACTCTCTCAGCCACTTACCTCTCGGAGAGTCTAAACGAAATTGCGCATCGCCTATCAAGGGGTCGCAGAGTACCAAAGTGGCATCTTCTGCCCCAAGCCACGAAGGCTATATTCATAGTATGGGGTGTCGGAAAGTCCAAGGTCCTGAAACTTCCAGAGCAGTTAGATCTAACTCTCTCAGCCACTTACCTCTCGGAGAGTCTAAACGAAATTGCGCATCGCCTATCAAGGGGTCGCAGAGTACCAAAGTGGCAGCCCCAAGCCACGGAGGCTATGTTCATAGTGTGGGGCGTCCGAGAGTACCAAAGCGGTCATCTCATTTTCTGCCCCAGGCCGCGGAGGCTTGCCACGAAGGCCATATTCATAGAATGGGGGGCATCCCAGACGTAGACCTGTTCTCGTCAAGAGAAAGGGCTATCGTACTACGGTATGTAATCTTGATTCCAGAGATTGCTCCGTAGTCTTCTGCGACGCATTCAGTCGTGAATGGGACTATTTATTACCTGGGCTGGCCATTTTTAATGCCACCCAGTTTTAATAAGGAAAGTACTCGCTCATTTGAACAGTGCAAAAGGAATATACATCCTAATAACACTGGAGGAGACCAAATGTTTTTTGGCTACTCGACCTGCAAGCGGGAGCCATAGTAGGGCCACTTCCGATAAAGAATCTGCGGAACGTTCTTATAGATCGGGCAACAGGCGATTGCCGTGCACAAGTGGACAAGTGACTCTTCTTCCCTGGAAAATGGGGGGTGGACCAATCAAGTCGCTCACTGGTCTGTAGAGGACCAAAACTTGTTAAAAGTAGTTGGCGAACACCTACTTTAAAAACATATAGTGTTCCTATTAGAAGATAGGTATTTTGGTGTGATACCAATTAAATTAAACCAAAAACACCAGAAGGCCAGCAAGTTAATTTTATATTTAGAAAAATAATTTTAAAAGATAAGTTGGATTGGGTAAGCTTAAAAGTATTCTCCTCCATAAATAATCCATTTCAACTTATGTGCAAAATCAAAAGTAGATATCCCAAAACATTTTTTCATTCATCAAGTTCTGCAATACTAAAACTACCAATACAGGACACTGCAATTTTATTTAACTGGCTAAGGACCTCAAATTCAGATACATTTTTTGAAATTACTAGGCAAACTGCTTTTAGTACTCTTGCTGACCTCTGGTTGTAGAATTCACAATGTCACATTATTAGAAAATAGCCCTGAGAGTCTAATTTCTACCGAAGATGAGACTACTCTGTACCCAAAATTTGGTACAAAGGCACCTTCTAATATACACTTACAGGTTGGTTGTTGCGGAAACACCAATAGCATCGTGTCTGCCCTTTCATACACATCAATAACTTAAGAGGAAAGTCTAAAATTAGAAAGAGCAGACAGGATTGTGTTAAGTTTATTTATTTCTCTACCAGGGAAATTAAAACTTTGATTTGCAGTATTTTTAGAAATGCTAATATAGATGCCTGAACAGGCAGTATCAGGTTAGCAGTCAACTTCTAGAAGTTGCTTGGAGAAGGCCTATCCAAGAAATACTTAACAGAGGAAACTGGATAAGTATTAAGACATTTCAAAAATGTTACTGCTGCTCTGTAAACAGAGTTGATGATAGATAACAACTCAAATGTTGATTATTATTGCATCACAATTGATATTTAAATAATTCAAATAGTTTTTAATGTGAGAAAATAAGCAGTTTATTTCTTGATTTATGATTATTTATATCTTTGTTAATTTTAAAGAATGTTATTTTACCTTTTGTCATTTGGATATAGATAAATGTCATTTTAATTACAATAGAATGATTAATATTCTATAACAATTTATTGTATAATTAATTCATCATAGCGTTTGTATTTAGCACCAGCAGATATCAAACAGGTCTTCACAGCAACGCTGTGTGTTTTAGAAACCACATAATATTACTGTTTTGCATTCCAACAAAACAGGTATTATGTGTGAATAAAACACACAGCGTTGCAGCTATTCTCTAGCTGGTGAGTTGAAGACCCTATGAGATTGACAGCTTCGCGCCAAGCGTCCTTCATCATTAGAAAAGGACGCCCGCTGGTGAGAAAGAGAGACAGGTATAAAACCATGGACAAATCGGTAAGTTTTAACCATAGACATCAGTATAAAGGCGGATTTACATACAGCTTTCTTCACAGCAACGCTGTGTGTTTTATTCACACATAATACCTGTTTTGTTGGAATGCAAAACAGTAATATTTTCCCCGGCCGTGGCAAGCAAACTCGTATTTCTGAATGTAAAATATAAACTTGCTCTTTACCGCCCATTTTAATGTCAGTTGTAAATATTAATTTGTTGTAAACTTCAATAATTCTGTTAACGTTCGCTTTTGCTGGCAGAGCGTACTTGGTGCTGTTTGGACAGGAAAACAATTTTAACTTCATTTAATTTTCCCTGATTGGATTAAACTCCAACATTCTAAGGATTTTTGTTCATGATTCTTGAATTAGCTTTTTAATTTGGCTAATGGTTGGGATTAAAAAAAGTTCAGATTTGTTATGTGAGTAGGTACCCAGATTTGGAAATACTTTGGTGGCCTAAAAAGGTGTTTTAAAAAACATAAAACATTTTACGTTATATTCGATATACCTAACTACCTTTTGCTCGCGACTTTGTCCGCATGAATTTTCTCAAAATATAGCCATACTCATTGATCACGACCAAAGGTGAAAGATTTATAAGATTTGTAAAAATCAATTAAGAACTTACATAGTTTTTAGTTTATACATTACAAACAAAAATACAAATATATTCATGTTATTATTTTAGTTTTATTTTGTATTTAATTTAAAAAACCACACTAACAATGTCTCGTATGTCGTGGGTGCGTTTACAAACACAATAAAAATGTATATATCAACAGCTAGAACAACTATCTGTAGGCTATAAAAATATTTGTGCCGTACGGGAATCAAACCCGCGACACGCAGCGCAGCAGCCAATATCGACAGCCGTATCGACTTACCGTGTACACTTAAACTCACTTATAGAAACCCAACAACACTCAGCTTGAATCAAATTAATTATGTATGATTCTGTTACCAATATTTTAAAAGAGTTATTTTGCCATTCGTTATGTAAGGAGTTATTTTGCCCATTCTTTTCTATGCGAAACTACCTTTTGGAAGTGGATTACCAGACCTAGATTATTTTTTTTATTTTTCTCTTGAAATGGCCTAATTGACTGTAACGATACCAAGCGCAATATCTCTACTTGCAATAAAATTACCTAAAAGCTTCACTCAGAAAGTTCAAACTCATATTCAACAGGTGTCTTCGTCTTACTTTGTCTCCTTAGATAAATTACTTCACGCAATAGCTATTCCAAAATTTGCCGGCGCCTTGAAAGTGGCGGCCCAGACCATTGTGTTGATTTAGGTACTCCAAAGGTGTTCTTGAATGAAGCTGTAGGAGTACCTGAAAATATTCTCTCTATGTTTCGAGTTTTAAAATGTTTTTGGATTGCTAAAGGTAGAAAAGCACTGATCAACTTGAAAGGCATTGATTGGATATTTAAGAGAGATTACAATAAAAAGAAAGATGTTTGTTTTGCATTTAAATATAAAGGGTTTAAAAAGGCACACAGAAAGTTCGGGTGCGCAGTACTCGTAACCGGCGTGCTTGTATGACCAGCCCCCCTAGCCAAGTCACAAACGATAAACGCAAACGCTGAGTAGGCTTTAATAGATCTTCAACTTTATGCGCTTGGTTTTATGTTGAAGATCTAATGAAGATTGCATAGCGTTTTCGTTCGTTCCAGTCGCTAACGCTTAGAAATCTTTAATAGATTTTTAACTTAAGACTCTGGGGTATAAAGTTGAAAATCTATTGGTACTTACCGAGCGTTTACGATTATCGTTTGCGACTTGGCTAGAGGGGCAGATGTATGATCGTGGTCATCGGAAGGAATATGTAAGGATCGTTGCAAGTGGCAGTCTGTGGTTGCTGCCGACCCCCACGGGAACAGTGAGTATTATTTATAAGAATTTTTTCAGTAACAGCCTGGAGTTCGGAAGTTGGCGGTGTGACACCCCGTGGCTCGGAAAGCCGCAAAGCCATTGGTCCTGCGCCTGATCTCTCCCCGGTTGTGTCGGATTGCCGTCCCATCGGACTATGAGAGTTAGGTAAGAGGGAGTGCACTTGTGTTTGCGCACACACTTGTGCACTATAATTTACCTCCTGCGTACTTGCTGCTGTGGCCAGAATCGGTCTGGAGAATACATACAAATATTATGTACTTACAAGTTCAAATGAATAAGTGTCGAGTAACTTTAAAACTGGTAAAACAGTAAACACAGCGTACAGTCACATGAAAGTGGTTTACGAGTGGTTGGTTCAGCCAAACGTTGCAACCGCAGAACAAATAAAGTGGTCCTTTTGGGGGAGAAGTTAAAAGCGAGCCAAATATTGATTTGGAATAACTTTGTGAATAATGCGGGGTAGAGAAACTTGTAAGTTGGTTCTTACTTGGTTTTGAAAGAAATAGAAAAAACTTATTCTTTTCTACCTATACTGATATTATAAAGTGGAAGAGTTTTTTATGAGTACAGGACCGGTTATTATGGCTATATGTAGAGAAGGTTTATGTTCAGCAGTGGACGTCATTCGGCCGATATGATGGTTAAGAGTTTGTTTGTTTGAATGAAATAATCTCAGGAACTACTACTCCGATTTGAAAAAATCTTTTCGCGTTAAATGGATCATTTTTCAAGGAAGGTTAGAAGCTATAAAATATAATGCTACAACTC
This sequence comes from Caradrina clavipalpis, assembly GCA_932526535.1. Classification (NCBI taxonomy): domain Eukaryota; kingdom Metazoa; phylum Arthropoda; class Insecta; order Lepidoptera; family Noctuidae; genus Caradrina; species Caradrina clavipalpis. The sequence goes on from OW052098.1 coordinate 13,813,998, forward strand.
GTAAGAGTAAGGTAGTGGCCAGAAATATAACTTTACGCAAGTGAAACCGTGGAGTATGTTAGATTACGACAAGGGAGCTATTCAATTTGATTTAATAAGATTTTCGTAGATTAAATAATAAACAACAGTGCCAATAGCCAATTAACCTCAAACTTACTTCACTTAAATTCACCAAAGAAGATTTACAGAATAGACTAGCACAACAAAAAGAAAACCATTTCAAATTCTCGAGAAAATAAAAAGACAAAACAAACGAGTTTCTTCAGAGGTTCTATAGAAAGTAAATACTATACATACACATAATAATCTATAGGTATACATTCACCCATCTAATCAGATTCAACTGGATTGCCAACTTTATTTTTCCAGACTTGTTGTACAAATTCAACGGAGAAAATTTTCTTTTCATGTAATTTGCACAAGCTTGGGGATAACTAGAAAAGTTCTGTACGAGAAAAAAATAAAATAAAAAAGGACTTCTTCGGGCGGGACGGATAAGGGAAAGGTATTAACACCAGCGTAATGGGAGAAGGTCAGTGTAAACCGGCCCTTACAGTAATTGTAGAGGTTGTTCGAAAGATTGAGAATTCAAAAAAGGACCAAAGTAAGTTTGTTACTGAAGAGATGGGGTATTAAAAATGGACAATGGTTGGTATTGACATTGTTTGTTAACCCCTCAGTATGACTGTCTGTGGCACCGTAGCTCTTAAATGGTTGAACGGATTTTAATGCGGTTTTTTTTTGATTTGAAAGCAGGTTTCTTAGCAATGGTTCTTAGTTTGTGTTTTATTAAAATCGGTTCAGCCGTTTTAAGGTTATCAGCTCTTTTGTTAGCTGCGGTAGGGCCATCTATTTTTTGTTGGGGGTTACTTAACATTTTTTTACTTGTTTATATTACTATGTATGTTTGAAAGTTTAAAATACTCTTGTAAAATGTATTTTTATTCGTCCATATAATTTAGACACACGGTTGTGTGACAGCCAAGTTTGGCGAACACTAGATCGTGTATAATACATGAAAAACGATTACCTTATTCTATATTCAGTGGTTTCAATAATCTTATTTTGACATTTGAAAAACGTGTATGCAAATAGGGATTTATTTCTATAATAATAAGAGTATACTTGCAACAAGTGCACGTATGTAACCTGTATTTTCCACCAATCTCAATAGAAAAGAAACACCAGTTTATTTCAATTTCTTTCCCCATTCCTCAAACAAACAATGCAACAGAGCATAATTCAACCAATAGTTTCCATATAAACTCAATATCGTTTGTAACACAATCACGGCTCAACAGACGGGCCGTAGTCCTGAATCCTTGTTTCTAGTCAATATTTTACGTGGGTGCAACGGACCGGTGTGGTTTGTTCCGCTACGAACTTCAGAACAAACTTTTGTGACTTGGCTAAAACTTTACTTACTCCTAAAGTCTTAAAGGTAATTGATTGTCTTTGAATAAGTATTTTCTTAGTTGGTTTTATCCTCTTTGGTTTAATCAAGTGTGTCCTTTGGGCGTGTTAGGTGGGACTTTGTAGGAAAAGTTTAGCCGGTTAATGGTTCATTTAGGATATTCCTCATACCTCTTAACTAAGGCTTAGTATCACCAGGGTATAATGAATAGGATGGATAGTTTCATCCTATTATCGTTATTCATTGAAAAGAGAGGATCTTCTGTCTAGACGGGTGTCTCTGGTGACTACTGACAGTCGAGCCAGTTTCTTGTTTTTTTTTTAAGAACTTGTCTGATTAAGAGTCTGTTAATAGGATTTAATGTTACTTATTTTTTCAATATTAATGTAATTATCTCTAAAAATAAATACATAAAAAAGTATTACTTTTTGTTGTGTGCAAATCAAACTGAATATTAATTATTTTAAATCCTATTTAACGACTAATAAATCAAAAACAGTTTTTAGATCGATAGATATATTTAAAATACACCACAATATAAGCTGAAACATTAAAAATATACGACAACTAAAAATATAAGATCTAAACAAGTACCAAGCGGAACACAGCATCCCAACGGATGAATAGACTCGACAACTTTCATATTATTTTCTGTCGCAATATGAGGGCAATATTTCTTCAGCTAAGGTCAAGCACCTGACATTAATAAGAAATATGATGATGCAATATTGTATTACTGACTTTATTTGCTTTTTTCCGTCAGAAGTGAAAAATGCGTGAAGGATCCTTTGAATGAGGTGTTTATTTTGGATTTATTAAATTGGAGACTCCATTTTTCAATCCATTATAGTTAATAAAATATATCTGCTTTATTTGGCGGGCATTTTATTCATCTCTTTTGTTTAATGTTCTTTCACTGACTATAAACTTAATGTGGGATTCCTAACTATACATATAATTAGATGATAGGATTGTTGAAGAATGGTATTATTATAACCGTAAAGTTAGTTAGTGATAGCATGACGGTGACAACCGTCATGATGGACGAAATGGAAGAAGAAAACGTGTTGCACCAATCCTAAGCAACGTGGCACAAAGGCAGGATGATGATGGTATTATGTGAGATTCATATACATATATTAACTAGCTTTTGGCAGTGACTCCGTCGGCGTCAAAGTTGTTATATCATCCTACGAGAAGCGTAAATTTTTCTCGAGATAAAAGTGGCCTATGTGCTATTCTACATTATGATCTATCTCTGTGCCAAATTTCTTCCAGATCTGTTCAGCCGTTCTAGCGTGATTGAGTAGCAAACATCGATTCATTTCAACTTTCACATTTTCCTTTTTCTTTTTAGCGTATCGATGGCAAATAAAAGAATATAAATAAAAACAATATGTTTTAACATTCGCATTTATTTGTATTATTAGTAAGATTCAAAATTCGAACAGGATCGTGTTGAATTTATTTCAATTTTAATGTCAACTTTACAGAATGGCAGTACAACAGTTCTACTGAAACCATGATACCGCCATGGAAAAACCCAAACTATTGATTTTGTTGGGAATTTCCGAAACGTGGAGTGAGTCACGCGACCTTCGACCTTTGTTAGGTAGGTATATTACGGACCAATTGTTAGCATCGATGCTGTACTTCGGGATCCCGTATCAACGTAATTATTTTGCAGTGAAAAAACAATTTTCGAAGTATTCGTTAATTTTGGTAGGTAGATATTGTATTTTTTTTGCGGAAATTCTTTCAGTAATTTTTAGAAATAATACTTTTGACGTTTATAAAGTGAAAGGGACTCAATGAGGGTGATGTTTCTATAAACATCACCCTCATTGAGTTGATGGACCAGTAGTTATGGCGCCCGCCTCTAATGCATGAGGTTGTGGATTCGATACTGGGAAAGTACTGGAATGACGTTTTTAATTTTATACATACCTACTTTCTAATTTAATCATGGGCATCACTGACGTCAATTAAGGAAAAGATTGTGAGGAAATTTGGACTAATAATAAACATAAGTTTCAAATCAATAGTCCGCCAAATATCAAGCTATTTTTTTTATGTTACGTGCGTCACTTTCACATTTATAAACAGTTTTTCTTTCTTTTTTTTCTTCTTTCTAGATAAGATAAGTCTTTATTTGCCTTAAACATGGTGTAAAGATGTTACAGTCAGGTTTAAAGTCCACATGTTTAGCTATACAGAATATGTATCAATTGCATCTAAGCGGGGTAATACTTACCTTCTCTGTCTGAGAAGAGGCCTTTGCAAAACAGCAGAACAATAATAGGCCGCTAGCAGTTTTATCAAGTATCTTACCTACCCATAACCATCCCTTAGCTCATTCGCAGCGCCCCAAACTTGAGTGACACACGAATTAAAAGATAACCATTCTGAATTTTCAATCCGAGACCCCTTGAGGGGTTGAGTTAGGGGTGATAGATACGTGAGAGGGCCCAAACGTCGGGTATGACGCGTCTATCTGATACATAGCAATGAGAGCCTCTCTGTTCAAGACTACACTTCATTTTACGATGTTAGATCGACTAAAATGGCGCTGGTTTTATTTTTGTTGTGTATTTTTTGGAGAAAATTCATATTTATGACCTAATGTATTACAGAATCTACAAGAAAACTTTTAAATGTTCTTATGTGACTGTAATTTTTTTTAAAGAATACAATACAAGCAGTTACTTAAAAAAATTTGACGATCGTATGATACTGATTTTCATTCGTTTTACTTAATGTAGGTAACTTTTCAAAACATTAAAAGAAAAAGCTTAGATGTTTCGTGGCAGCATTTTAGCGCTCCGCAATAAAACTTGTAGTTAAACTTATCGCTGTTAGCCGTAATTTGAAAATGGTTCAATTGGAGCAATTGATCAGTTTCGCGATACAATCGCAGATTCTAATGATACGATCGAAAGTTTTGCTGAGCCGAGTCGAAGGTCTCAGTGATTCGAGTCGAAAAACTTAGTGATTTGAATCAAAATTCTTAGTGATCCTACAAAGCTTTAGTGAACTCGATTGATGGTTTGGTATTTGTCTCTCGATTTTATAGAAGTATAATTTATGAGGTACTTTTGTTTGCGAAGGAATTTAGAATGACAGTTGACGTATTGGATTGCTTTTGTATTGTTTTTAATGTATTGAAATAGACTGATTTTCTACGTAATGATACGTAGAAATATGCTGATATTTTGTGGAGGTACCTTTTTGAAGAGTTGTTGTTGGACTTTTATTCATAGAATCTGTTATAATAGTTCAGTACTTCAGACATACCTTTCAAAGCGGTGTATTAATAAGTACGTACAATCGTACATTCATGTTTAGATAGTTATAGTGTTAGGTAAATTATAACTATACTTACTCTTTTTATTTTAGCTTCTGCCTGTGAATTGATTCGCTCGGAAGACAAGAGTGGTACCTACCATACAACTAGGCCTTTTGCACCTAAAATAAAGTAATATTCTATTAGTGGAAAAAAGAGTCTACTCCAACTTTCAGAGATTTCTTTGCAAACAAATAAACAGACATATAAAAGACTTTTATCTTTTTATATTTTATTTATTTATTTATTACAAAAACACATTTCCCATATCGAGGTTGCAATTACAAATGTATAAACTCACATGCAAAAACGACTACCTGCAGTCATACAAATACTTGTTCCGTACGACTCGAACCCGCAACATGTAGCACAATATCCATTCGCTCAGCCACTGTGCCAACCACCAACCGACTTGATCAAATATAATATTTTATGTATATTTTAACCGTATCCATTATTGAATTTCCGCATTTACAATGCAATCGCTAAATCTTTATTTCTTTCGTGCGTGCGTAAAAGGGTGATTCGAAAACTCAATAAATATAGAAACAGATTGAAACGTGTGGTTGCTGTGTTATAGATACAAGTCGATACATAGTGCTATTCTGTAAAAAAACTCCCTCGACTGAAGTGGACTTGAGATGAGCTATTGATCTTAGTTGATGCTTAGAATTAAATGCTATCTTCACCTACATTCGCCAAAGGAGATTCTTATAGAACATAACATACTCCCATGCCTGTATCCCCCGAAGGGTTTGGCAGAAGCGTATGTATACCTACAATTTGCCGGTATGTTTAGGTCCCATGCCATTAACTGGGCACACATGCTAACTTCGAGCCGCTACTGAAAATTTCATAGAAAAACCCAATAGCACTTTTTGCTTGACTTAGTAATGAAACTCAAGACCTCTAACGTAGCAGTCGCTCTTAGAACCTCTAGGGTACCGAGGCAGTACGAGATTATAAGTAGGTACTTTACATTCTTGTGAAGATTTGCCATAATAACATTAATAATTCTTGCCAAGCGATAGACATCACGGCAAATACAGACGGCAACCACTAAAGGATCCCTCAACCAAACAGAACAACATAATCGGTTTAAAATTACTTCATCATCAGATTTCCTGGGTTGTTCCAACAAAGGTTGGTAATTGTAAAATAGCTGGTAGCCGTGTATCGGTTTAATTCGCCAAGTCGGCCAATTTCCGCGGCTCGGCGCTTCACTTCCGTTGCTTGGCGGTGCTTTTTTACAAGATGTGAGCGATGAGCGGACTCCATAAGTGGACCGGAGTAGGGATAATGGTACATGTAGACTAAATTCAGTGTGCAATAATATACACCCGACCCAATTTCGGTTTCTGCAGCCATTCTCAATGAGACTAGCCAAGTACACAGGAAATAATATAGGAGGTAAATAAATATATGCAAAAGAAACACTCAGTGTCAGACGCAGGACCAACGACTTTGCTTATTTATGAAGGGTCACACAGCCAACTTCCAATCACCGAGCTGCTACTGAGAAATTCTTAATGGAGACATTTTACAGGACCTGAGATTCGAACCTAGGTCCTTATGCTCAGAAGTCGAAAAGAAACCTCGGAAAGCACGCGAAGTTGTTGGTCCCAAGTGTTATTCGTAAATCTTTGATAGTCGTTACGGATAGACAGAAGCTTGGAAGTCTGATAGCCAGTCTTACCAAGAGCTATCGTGTTGCCCACTAACTGGGTTATGAAGTGTTAACTAACAATAACAGCATGTAAAACACTGGTATACAGCTCCACCCGTTTAGACTAGAAGCGGGAAAAGGCTAAGCAGATGATGATGAGGGATATTCTTACAGAACAGACAACCTGTTCTTAAAAGAATTTAATCGCGGTTATAATAGTATACCATACTACATAATCGCTGCTCTCTCATAACTTAAACCGACAAGCGTCTGACGGGCTCGCAAGAAATTGAAGCGCCCGCCCACCCGTTCTGAACGGACACGCCGACGCGCCGCTAACTACGTGTAACTTTCGACCAATTCCTAATGTCCGCCCGTGGAGGCTGGGGCCACGTTCAACGTGGGGAAACGAAATTGCTGCACCGGTTCAGAAATCCTGTTTATTTGTGAACTAGTTTCTGTATAAGACCTCTCCTTGGTGGATGGTAAATATAGTATGAAACGTATCGTATTGGGTGGACGTTAAATATAGGTACCGTAAAGTATATCCTATGACAGTTGGTAGTAGTGTACCTTTCTATCATTGGAGACTTTTTTGTAAACGGAACAGTACTTTGAACACAGATTATCGATATGATAATTCAAATAAAAAAAAATATACAAACTTTACCGCTTTAGATAAATAATAAAATTTCGTCATAGTTATGAAAGTCAATGCCACCATTGTTTATCTGTCTCTAATGACACTAATGACATAATCAGAAGAAAGTGATTTTTTTAAATCAGTAACACCAATTTTTTTTTACAGAAATCTTTGTTTTAAATTAACTTAGAATCAATAAGATGACCCTGTCTGGCGCAAGTGGGTATTTAAATAAATAAATTACGTACCTAGCTATAATATTAATTACATAACTACCTAATACGCTCACAATAAACCTCACAGTTTCTAAACAAAAATCACGATCATAACTTTCAACATGTCTGAAAAGTTTCAAACAATTGAGTACCGTAATAATGAGTGCTTTGCGTTTAATTTCCCAAGTCTCATATCTCACATGAATACGTACACTAAACATCAGATTCATCTAGAACTCCAAACAGTTAACGAAGCATTTATTCTGTCTTTAGACATTTCCATACGCAACATTTGAAAGCCTAAAAACTCCATTCAATGAAACATTCAAATAAGAACAAAAAGCTCTAATTCAGGGTACATTCAGTCCAAAATTACGTGAAAATTTTGCTCTTCATAAATTGTAAGGCTGCAACCGAAGTATGAAAGGCTATCAAAAGAAACATGGTCACAAAACAGTGGGTAACAGAAGGTTGGGTTCATCCAATAAGCGAAAGTGACGCACACATACACACTCTACAAAAGTCGCGGAGATTGTAGAGTACATCAGCATAAAGACCAAGTTCACTCTGAGGGTCGAGCGGTTGGAATCTCACCACGGCGTGAGTTTCAATTCCTTCGTGGTGAGGGTGCCGACTGAGCATCTGTCGACTTTCATGAAGGAGGAATTTTGGCCGAGAGGTGTAGTGTTCCGGCGATTCCGAGGCCGGATACCCGACACCGCGCGACACACGACGCCGACTTTACGTGTGAAGTAGTTTATAATTAAGTTATTATATTGTTTATGTATAGTATTTTTAAGTTATTGTATGTACCAAAATATGTATTTTCTATGGGCCTTGATGCCTGATTTAAATAAATAAATAAAATAAATAAATAAATTGACTTGTGGCGACATCTATCGCGACACCTGCATACTACAACTGACGTATCACAAAGTTATTTCCGATATTGGCATGTATACAGAACCCCGACAATAATCTTCCAGCAGTAGCCCACCAGACACAACCGGTCGAGTCGGAGGATATTCGATGGAGGATGAGATACTTTCCACCTTCTTCCTTACTTCTAAAGACTCAGTCACCAACGATACCTTCGCCAGTCACGAGGTAGCTCCTTTTTATATATCTACATCGCTACATCTACCATTACAATTCGATAGTATAGTCACAAATTCAATTTGTTACTGTTTTTACTAAGTCTATTATGATTTCTAATATAGGTACTACTAAGATTATTTTACAACACAGCACATGATGAACGTCACCCTTGCGAACTCGCCACGTGAACCTGAGAAAATACCTATTTATTTTTTTAACTTTGCTCCACAATCGAACCCGCGTCACGCAGAGTAGCAGCCAATTGCTCAGCAATTGCGCCAGCCGTGTCACCCATATTCTTTTCATTATATATTTCTCTATTAATCTGTGTATGATTGCAAGCTACTGTCACTCATTCTATTGAGTGAATCTTCTGCACTTATCTACTTAGTGACACAGCGGTCGCTCGCGTCCCCAAGGCCTGTGTTTATTCATGTCGCTCAACAAGCGGTGACTGATGGAAAGTTCACCCTTTATGCTTCAAGGTGCTTGGAAATTGGTATGTACCTACCGCTTTTTCTGTAGTTCTTTTGAGTGGGGAGGTTTTTGAAAATAGAATACGGTGGTTGGAACTTTTTCAGGTACCTAAGGTTTTTTATAATGATCTGCTTTTTGGGTTTTACATATACTATAATGGTCATGTTGTCTGTACAATTAATTTCAGTACATAGGTACTGAGTGACACCTAGAATTACTAGGTGTCACATTGTAAACATTTAACATACAAAATACGCTTTTCTTTGAATTTTCGAACGGATTTCTAATATTTTTATAATAAAATAATAGCCTATAGCATTCAGGGATAAATAACTTCTATTTAGTGATATAATTGTCAGAATCGGACTAACAGTATCGCATTCAAGCAACAAAACTAACAAAACAAACTCTTCAGTTTTTAATTATAAAAAAAAAACGATAGGAATAACCGTGTAACAAAGGTAAAGAAAAAAACGGACTCTTCATCATTGCAATAAATGTCTTGTACTGAGCCATGCCTTCTCTCCTAGATTATTACCTTAACATAACATATGATCACGCCGTATTCCTCAAAGGGTTAGGGAGAGGTGTGTGCCTATTACCATCAATAGGGCACAAATCCCAACTCCGAGCTGCTACTGAGAATTTCATAGAAAAACTCAATAACACTTTTTGCTCGACCTGGGAATCAAACCTACGACCTCTAGAGCAGCAGTCTTAGGACCTCTAGGCGAACGAGGCAGTGACCTACCTTCAATATCTTCAAAACGAGATGTCGCACCTGTTTGCGGGTACCTTAACCCGAAACATTATTCAATCTACTAACATTCATACCGAATTGTGGTAACCAACCCGTCTTATAATATTCACAGCAGCAACCTTGGTGGATTCACAGAAACCTTACGCATATTGCTGTTAACATTAATTACCTAAATGTTACTTATTCGAACAGATTTACATTCTAGATTACTTACAAAATTTAATATATGACATGTGGATATTTAAATACTGGATAAGAACAAAGATTATTCAGGCTGAAAGAATAGTTGGCCGAATTTTTGTACTTTGGTGATTCTTTGTTTAAAATCTCAATGTCAAAGGATGGATGTCATTTTAGCATGTTTGCGAATTTTGAACAAAAAAGACAAATAAATAATGTAGTCCAGTTTCTAAAATATAATAATAATAGCAGCCTATTACTGACCCATTGTAGGCAAAGGCCTCGTCACATACAGAGAAGACACGAGCAGTGATCGGTATCGGTGATTTCAGACTTATATTACTATTTAAGTCCAGGTTTGCACACGGTGTTTTCCTCACCGTTGTCAGTGACGTCTATGTATAATATCATGATATCCAAAGCCTGTCTACTATCTTGATCTCATGAATTATCATCATTGCATCTGAATGTCTTTGAAAGTAAGTAAACAGAAAAAGGCATAGCATTAAATGTAGCATATCTGATTACTTTCTTTACTACATATTCCTCTTCTCACTTCAGCTAAGGTAAAATGACGTAGGCCTGATTATCCAGAAAAAATATTCCATTACTCTGCTTAAAAAAAGGAACCCATAACTAACAAAATCCAAATGATTACAAGAAAAACCGATCATTTTTCTTCTATACAATGTTTACGCCAAGGTAAAGACACCCAAAATTAGCCTAAGCACTAAAAAGCCAAATAAATCTTAAACAAATCATAGCATTTCAACTTCTCCACAGCAATTTACAACATTTAATACATCTGATTCGGACACCAACACATAGCATGATGATAAATGCTTAGCTACACGAAACCTTTTAAAAGTTGGGTGTGAAAAATCACCGGTCTCGCGGCGGCCGGGTGTCGTGGCTAATTTGTGGACATCGATCACATCGGGGAATTTCGGATGTAAACAAAATGGAAGTGGACGATCCTTAACTGGTGGGTCGGTTGTGCTACTATTTCGATTTTTTTTTTTCTGATCAGGAACGAATAGTAATACAAACAAGAGTAATAGAAACAATAGTTATTACAACGTATTGTATCTACCTATTCAGTGATTTAGGTATGTACAACTTTTGTTTTTTATGATAGGTATCCATCAAATGACTTCTTCTTCTGACGGAGCGGAGTGTGGAAAAATCATTTGATGGTTTCCTATCCTTAAAAAAAGGTATACAATAACACTTGATGAATAAAATTTCTCTAAAGCTTACAAAATACATTCATCTGTTAGTGATCAAAATTTAGCATATTGAAAATAAATAAAAAGTCTTTGTTTGTTTGTAAGCGGAAATCTCTGGAAATACTGGTCCGATTACAAAAATTATTTCACTGACAAAAAGCTACACTATCACCGAGGGCCTTAAGCCACATTTAATGGTATTACAAACTTTCATGCACACTTAGTCGCAGGCAGAAACTAGTAGCAAATAAATTCAAATGACATTTTACATTGTCTATTCCAGGAGCTCAAAATCTGTGGCGCGGTATTCGTACTTTGGCGTGGCGTTTGCCAATTTCAATTCAAATTGCGTGGAGTGGATTTCCAGTCTCCTCTTTCAGGTTTTCAGAGTAATTAACAGTCCGCGTGTATTTTGTGAAAGCTTAGGTATACATAGGTAGGTATTATAGGTACGTATGTGTTTTGTGTAGTACGTAAAATTAATGGATCCTGTTCATTGAATGCCAGTTTTATTTTTTTGTGAGTGGGCAAATTAATTGGTTTGATTTTTTTCCCACGATGTAGGTAAACTATAACGGGTGTCAAAAGGCACTTAATGTAACATCGTATTATTTTAAAATTGTTTATGTATAGTATTTCATGTAATTGTATTGGTAATATGTATTTTCTATGGGCCTTGATGACTTATTTAATAAATTAATTATTAAAATATCATGTTCTTCCCATAATTACCTACGAACATTTTTTTTTATTCTAGACCCTACCTGGGTAGGGTAGCTTCTCGTTTCGAAGCTATTGGAGGTCGAGTTCCAACTTTTTGCCACGTGTTTGTGTTTAATCCAGTTTGAAATGTTACAACTAAACTTTAAACACATCCACGACTTCTATAGTGCTGTATGTGCCACCGTAAAATTGTAAATACCGTTAGATTATAAACTATCTCGCGAGTTTGTAAACTGTCGAAAGATTGTGAACCTTAACGTACTGCTTACAATTTAACGTATTATTATTCGGTAGATTGTAATCTATCGAAATGAAACCGTCAAATTACAATCTTAAAATTGTGAAATTGTCAACTGTCCAAAGGCTGTCCCTGATTGGTCGGCTTTATACACATATGCACACCAAAGTAAAACGTTTTGTGTGCCTTACATTGCACACTATCATAACGCTCACATAATTTTTCACACAAAAAAAAAAGTTCAAAGTTACTTACTTTGATGGGGAGTATGCTTAATTAACGGCTATGACTTTTTACCCCCGTATATAGGTAATTGGCAGACAGTGCACGAGCAGTAATGCACTGCTAGATACAAAACACAATAGGACCTATGTAATTGTACTTAGTCTATGTATATGCATATTTCAATTAAGCTAAGAGCAACAGTTGCATTACCCTACGCATTGTAACTGTGTTCGGCATTGTCTTTTTGCATAAGGTACTCACACGCCCGTTTATTCTGTAAATATATATGATTCTATGTATGCTATTTGTTTATATTACATTCTTTATATCATTTGTTTCTTAGTCTAGCCTTCTGTAAAATAAATAATAAATAAAATCTCCCTTGGTTAATTTACGTGCGATTAAGGTGAGCTGTTGTCCTGCCGTTGCTAGGGGTTGGCAGGTAAATTCACGCTCACATCACTTTAATTCATCGAGTGAGGGTGTTACAGAATAGCACTGCAGATAGCCTATAGCAACGTGCTTCTTTCGGAACTGAATCGTGAATGCAGTGTGTAATGATAGGTTTTAGACTGGTAACATTTAATTAAACATACATACATACCCTCGAAAAACATAACCCTCATTCTGTCGCAGTCGGGTAAAAAGTAAACTGTGACTAAGTTGATGCATTTACTATGATAAAAGTACATAACTGTAGTGTCTGTAAGAAAAAGAAGAATAATTTTTTCTCCCAATTCTTTAATGATTTGGTTTTACCAAAACCATTATAAGGGTTTTTTTTTGTTTTAACCTGGAACTCTAATAAAGACTGTTTCCCTTCGGATTTGTCCAACGAGCAAGCTGACAGATCGGATTTCTTTACAATTAGCGACTCACTCCGGCTTCGCACGGGTGCAATTTATTTTTTCCCTGTTCCTGACCATTACGAAAAAAAAACATTGGTTTTTGATGACACCCTTCCATACAAAGAGTCATAGTTAAGCTTTAAAAAAGAAAAAAAAATTGTGAAGACGGTGATAAATTAATATGTCATGAATCACAAATCTCTTATCATTTTACTAACAATAGTTGTAAGTCAAGGTATTAAATACATTTTTAAATATTAATATAAAAAATAGTAACCCACCGGCGCGGTGGCGTCGGAAACAGGGTCCAAGCCACCAGCGGTCAGGGCTTTTGAAAAAGGCAAAAAAAAAACAGTCATATTTTTAATTTACAGCACTTTAAAACAACAATTTACGAGGTCAAATCTCAGAAGGTCACACTTGTATTTACTCTCAAACTTCACACACATAACTTGTCAACTTTAACAAAATTATCTCAATAACAAAAACAAAACACAACTTCGTCCTAACTGTTCCCACAACTTTGATTACGAAGGACCATAAAATAAACTGTAGTTCCAAAATTAACATAAAGGCCTACATAATTAGGTACATTTTAGTCCGTCGGGAACACAAAAAAGGCTCGCCAATGTTACAGCTGTAATGAAACAAGAGCCTTTGATTTTAAATGGGTGATCATTGGCTATTGAATCAACATTACGTCTTTTGGTTAAATTGAGAGAAGGGATGGTAAAGGATGTTGCTTCAAAGAAAGCATGTTGAGCTTCTCCCTGTTGTAAACGTCCCTTTGTGTGCCTAGTGCCTATTGTTCAAATCTTGTTCTGCCTCCTGCTTGTTAAGGAGGAAAATATATATATATATTTTTTTCTATTTCTTCCGATGTTCCTTATGATTGATTTAGTTGCCCGATTCAAGACCCTTGAATTGTTTCTTCTGGACTATGATAATGGCTTTTATTTACTCCTGCCTGCGTCTATTTTCTTGCGAATCCCTATTTTTTTAAATTTTATATACAAGGTGTTGATTTGCATCCTCGTCAAATTTTAGGAGCTTGTCATAAAAAATTAGAAGTAATCAAATATAATTACGATACCTGGCCAAAATCTATTAAATACATGTTTTTTTAGTTGCAACTATCAAATAACAGTATCCCAGAATACTCCTCTTGCAAAATTCAGAATCGCACAGTTGCGTATGCGGTAGGCAGAGTTGTCGCGCGGCTATATCAATGTGTACATAGCGCCTATAAACCGTCTGGTGAGATGGCTAGCTCGAAATTGAAAATCACGTCAAAAAAAAAAACTAAACCAATTTTTTTAATATTCATTCGTGTTAAGAATCACGAGCATAGTTAAGTCCTTGAATTTAACGCGGTTGCAAATCAGCGCCTTGTATACCTAGAGCACTAACGGATAACGTAGCTTCCGATTAGAGAAAGAATTTTTAGAATCCGACCAAAAGTTTCAGATTTTAGCGGGTTCGAACAAAAGACAACTTTGTTTTTTGTAACGCCATAGCGTTACGTGCAAGCCTGTAGGTAATATAAGATGAAAGGGAACTTTAAAAATAAAGTATGTTGGTCAACCGTGCTAGACCAAAAATTGGGTTAAGAGAGTTTAATACAATAACGTAGAGTTCAATTTAGTAACAAGTTGTAATTAGTTGGCATAAATAAGTTTTTGAATCTTAACTTCCATTAGTTATACCCACACAAAATAAACTTTAAGTTCGTTCTATTGAGTACAAAATCCAAAAAACTAACTCATTATTTTCATCCTATTAACCGCGACCTTCTTTGAGGTTAAAAGTGAAAATGGGTGAAAAGGTGCCTAAAATGTAATAAATATGTTATAACTTACCCAAGTCTAAAAGCTTAAGCACTTAACTTTGAGATTTCGAATTGAATAATTTAAGTCGAATAAACCAAGTCTGGACTTTCTCGGTAGCTTAAGATTACATAATTAAATTCAATGTGGAGATGTTAATTACTTTTATAACAGTTTGTTTTAGTTTAAATTGTTGTAGTATTTTAAACAACAATATGAATTAAAATAAAGTGTTGTTTTAATGAATGTGTATTTAACTTTGTAAAAACTATAAATAAATAATACCAGCCTATAATTGTTTCACTACAGGGCAATGGCCTCTTCTGATACAGAGAAGGCACGAGCATTGATTACCATGCTTGCTCAAGGCAGATAGACGAGTTCGGACTTATATTCATTATAAGTCACGAGTTTTCCTCACGATGTTTTCCTTTACCGATGTAAAAAGTATGATAATTACCCACAGACTTTTAAAATGTCCTGCAAATGTAAAAGCAAACCTGTATTTCCATCATCATCACCAAAAAATATCGAATGTGCGTTACATTATACTAGGGCTTTAACTTTCATAGCAGCCACTACAATTGACATTCAAAATCAAAGTCAAAACATTTATTTCAATCAAACTTTTTACAGGCACTTTTGAATTGTTAAGGAGTCGATACGTTAGTCAGAAAATTGAAGCTAGTTGCTAGTTCCAAAACGTAGGTAGGTCTATATGGAGGCGAACGAGCAAGGAACTCCACGGACACTCTTTCCAATTAAGTTTTTACAAAATCCTGGCTACATACATTCTTGTTGCTTCTATATATGAAAACAATGTAACTGAACAGCAATATAAATTCTTCGCCAACCTTCGACTGAGAATGTTATCCAAACAAAAGTCAACAATATCAATATTGTGGATATCCTTACAAAAGAAGAAGTCACTTAAACTTCTTAATCCGGACGGGACTATGTAAACACAAATACAATAACGGCCTAAACTAGGCCGAAACCAAAGTTACCGACAACAAAAACTAAGTAAATAAAGCCTCGAGTCAAGAAGTAAACACAGCCTTTGAAAAAGACAATCCAAGTTTGACGTCGGAAAGTTTTTTAATATTCGCAACGCTCAATGTGATGTCGACCCTAAAAATTTCCCATTCGTAAGGGGGGCTTCTCAAATGTAATTTTGCATGAAAGAAATGACAAAGTTCCCAAAAACTTAGTGGACATCTTCCAATCTCTCGGTTGCGATTAGAATGGGGTGGTTTTTGATGAGTTTTTATTTGGTTCTAATTGATTTATTTTTAGAGTAATGCTTATGATGACTTTGCTTTTCTTATGATGCTATTTCAGAGTGTCTCTAAGGACGCAACTATGCGATCATCGCGCGAGTAAGCGATGCGACTATCGCTTATAGATAATTAAAGGTTGCCATCTTTATGTTTACAAACAGTCTAAGTTCAATTTTACAACTAAAACTGTTCTAAAAATACCTCAAGATCGTGGTTTCGTTAACCATAGCTTTATTGTTTTATTCAACCATAGACTAACAAATTAAAGCATTTTTTTTTCTTGTCTGTGATGTCTTACTGCTGACCAAAGGCTTCCCTCAAATTCTTCCGGGATCTCTTTTTCCCACGTCGGCTCAAACTAGCCTTCGTGGTAAGCGCCCAGATTATTATTCCATCTCTTATGCTGCTATCATTATTTCTTTTTTTAAGGCAAACGTCCACTTTCTATCTAATTCCACTTAAGTCCTTACGCGTGTCATTACTTTCTCCCTAAACTTACAAACCTTAATCCCCCAATCAAATGGAACTACGGCTCAAAACTCCCCTAAACGCGGCTCAAGAATCGGACGAAAAAAAAGTCGTAATTCCACTCATTACGAAGAGGGATCGGCTATTGTGAATGGGGGGGATATAATCCGAGGAACACAATGCTTGTAAATGAAGGCAGCTCTTCCGGACCGAATTAGGGCCGTATGCTTTCTCCCCTTGTACAAAATTCACGTGTCGTGAAAATTTGAGGCTGTAAAAGGTTTTTTTTTCTGTTTTTTGGGAAAAGGTTGGTTTAATTGATATGTTATATTGCATTTCGGGTTGTGTTTTGTATGAAAATTTGAATGTTGAGAACTTAGGTGCAGGCCGCTTTCAATAGGTTCTTTTGGATATCTATGGGGGAGGCCTATGTCCAGCGGTAGACGAGCTGCGGCTGATATGCTAATGATTATGAAGTCAGAAGGTAGATGGCATGAGCTTAAAAAAATATACAATGTACTTGATATTATTATCCTTTGTTGCACACATAAAAGACAAATACATCGTTACAAAGGTAAAGGACATACGAAAGCGAGCTTAACCCAAAATTGGGTTCTCTTACAACAAGCTCTTTGAAACACAGAGAATGCTAAGAAATAAGTTCAAAGTGAAATCATGATGATAATAATACATTTTATGAGAAACAAAAACAACCTTTAACTGCTCCGTTGGTCTCGTGGTCGCAAGTGCGACTGCTGTGCAAGGGGTCCCGGGTTCGATTCCCGGGCCGAGCAAAAAGTGTTATTGGGTTTTTCTATGAAATTCTCAGTAGTAGCTCGGAGTTTGGATTTGTGCCCGGTTAATGGCAATAGGCTCGCCCCCTATTACATGGGACCTAAATATACCGGCGAACTGTGGGTGTACATTGGCACACCTCTGCCTAACCCTTCGGGGAATACAGGCGTGATGGTATATTTTTTTATATATACAAAAACAAACTGTCAACGAAAATAACACACAAAATACTTTTTTTTTAAATATGGTTTGATGACATGCAAACCTATGGCTCACCTGATGTTAAGTGGTCAACGTTGCATATAGACATCTGCAATTTCATCAGCCTTGCAAATGCATTGCCATCTGAGAGACAAAGTTAAAATGGCTCATATGCCTGTAATGATACTAGGGTGTGTGTGGTCGTAAGACCTTTTTGCCTACACGATACACGACATAAAAAGTAGCCAAACCAGAATTCTAAGAACGCCACAGCTCACAACAGTACAAGTTTAAAATTCCACGAAAGTCGTGCATATTTTTGATTAAAAAATACAATATTTAATACACTTGTTGTATTCAGATTCTCGTGCACCAGACTGCCGGCTATGCATGCAAATTGAGAGTCACACGGGAACACGACTAACGGCATGCAATGAATGTAAATGTGACGCTGTCTCAGTGGAAACAGGCTCTTATGAGGCCCAAATTATTATTTGCATGATTAATGTTTTGGAAGCAATGACGTGCGTGATGCTGAGGGAATATTACGAGTGAATGATCAAGGGTTTATTGAAAAAGATGACTTTGGTATGACTTCTGTATATATGAAATTGAAGTGTCTGTTTGTAATGTCAAAATACGAGTAACAGCTTTTTAAAATAATAAATATTTTAATAGGACTTTCATTTTCAGATAGTTGTTTTTCTAAGAAGTAACTTTTATTTTAGAGATTTTGGCTTTCTGTCGACTATTGTTTCATTATTTGTTGTTAAGTTTATTTTAGCTGTTAGTCTTCCATGCTGTAATAAATAAATACATATAACCGTCATTCACACTCGCAAGCAAACGCTTGTAAGTAAATATTATTATGAGCTTACCCATATACATGATTCTAAACAAGAGGTTATGAAAAAATAAAAATAAAGCTTTTCCACACATTTTAAGCGTGTAGATGCTTTTAGATTTGCTTTCAATAATAGATGAAAAATATTAACTCTGTGGCTTCTAGAATAATTTACTACATCCATATCCTAAAGTGTTTGTTACGATGTTACTTCCACCCGGTATATGAAAACTTAAAGACTGACCTTATCGGTGAGGTTCTTTAGAAAAGTCGGATGGGCAGTTACTTGTAACCAGCGTGCTTGTATGACCAGTTGTATGCACGTGGAAGGGGCGAAAGGAGTTTGTGGAAGGATCGTGGTTTCTGCCTACCCCCACGGGCATAAGGCGAGAGTTTATAATATATGTAAATTTTCTTAAAGACTTTATTAACACTAAGAGATATATACATTTCGAAAAGGCTAAGAACTTGTGTAATTCGTTAATACTGACGACTCCATTCTCCTAACATTCTTAATGAAGAGTGTCTCTGAAAAACTTTCGCTCGAAGTCGGCCAGAGAATTCGGCGCCATTTCGAGAGTTCCTCAATATTGTCAGACAGACAACATTGGGTGTTGAACTGGTTCCGCTGCCAAATTACCGAAGTTAACTTGAGCTCTTGTAGAAGTATTAACTTGGAGAGAATTCTAGTGTTGGAGGAGAAATAAGTACAGCTACAGGCTACAGGTCGTCGGATCGATTCTCGCATAAAACTAATGTTTGTAAGGCCTACAGGTAGCTGTTCCGAGTCTGGTGGATAAAGAATCTTTATGGGAGTTTGTATGTCTGTAAAGCGCATCCAGGATACAGGAGAATTCTTAGTGACCTGGTTGTTAGGGTCATCTTAACTGCATTAAATACTTACCTCATTTTTTGTTATTGTAAAAACGGGCTTTGTTTTTTAATTAATTTAAAAATAAGTTTAAAAAACTTAAACCCGGCTACCAAAAACCACGTTCTAAAAAGTATGAAACAAGAAAACATTCCTCATCTGAAAGCCGTGGTCGTATGCCACTTTGCCCGAAACTTTAGTGCTAAAGATTCATGTTCTATAACTAAACACAATATACTGTTTTACCGGAATTAGGTGGCATACGACCACGGCTTTCAGATGAGGAATGTTTTCTTGTTTCATACTTTTTAGAACGTGGTTTTTGGTAGTCGGGTTTTAGTTTTTTAAACTTATTTTTTATTTAAATTATTTTGGGGTTCAAATTTAGACATTTATATACGTAATATTACTGGAACTGCAACATATATACACAATATATTAAATAATAATATTGGTTAGTTAGCTAGGTTTATGATGCGTTCTAAAGGGTGCTATGTACAATTTACTTATACAATATATATATATTTGAAATGTGCTAATTAAGCCCTTTAATTTGATATGCAACACGACCATATTTGGAAGAAAAAAAATATTATTTCACATCTTCATGAGCCCTAGAGGGCGCCATATACAATTTATTGCAACATAACGTAGCCTATAACCAGCGGACGATCAAGACGCTTCCAATGACACCTCATTTGTCAATTTACGTTGGATGGTTTAGAAGTTATGAGGGAACATCCATACATACATACATACATACATACATACATACCGGTCAACCTCATAACCCTCCTTTTTGCTTCGCCGTAGTCGGGTAAAAAGAAAGTTAGGTTAGGTTAAGATATATTTCGCGGAAGCTGTGTACGTTTCCGAGATCCCTACTGTAAGTGTGGAAAGGGAACACAGTAAGAGCGTTATAGATCCCTCCAACATCCTCAGTGTGGTGGACATCCAAGAGGATTTTCCACCCCGGAACAAAAAAAAGGTAAAGTTATATACAACTCACAACCCTTCGCCTTTACCATTTTCAATATAAAATAATACACAAAACAGCGCGTCTGCCAAGCCTTATCAAAATAATCCGCCTAGAAACTCGCAAATTCTATAAAGGGGAAGTCTTTCTTTGGTTGTAAAACCAAACTGCGGTCACCAACATCAATAAACCTTTCAAGTTAATGTTTACGCGTGGCTGCGCCTGCCTCGAACTTTCGCTTCTTTAAATAAAATGGGCCCCACGAAGGATGAGGGTAGCGCTGCTGTGACCCGGGAACTGGTAACCGACATTAATTTACGTGATAAGTCCTTTAATTCCGGCCGTAGAAATGTGTGCTTAGGTATTTGTTGATTATTTTAAAATTTGGTTGGAATTCGGATGGTTTTATTCGAGGATGCTTTTATGATTAAGTTACTTTTCCTCGCGATTTCTTCCGTATAGAAGTAAAGTATACCATAAAATATAGCCTATAATAGTCGCCAATAGTATAGTTTTCCATCAGTGAAAGTTTTTTTTTGTAATTGGAGTAGTATTTTCAGAAACTACCTCATAAAAATAAAAAAATCTTTACTTGTTTACATTATTAGTAGGTACAGACAACAGAGACGCTACAAACGTAAACATAATTTACTTATCCGATCTACTAACTACATAATAGTAGTAGTGATGTCATTATGTAGGTATGTATGTGTGTGTCATGTATTAAACATTACTACTAGATAGCTTTGAAGACTGTTATTTAAGCCCATTTTTTACAACGAATATTAAGACGCAAGATAAATTTAGATAAATTTCAACCATGGTTTTTTTTAAACACAATCCCATTAAAATAAATCACAGACAAAAAAGAAAATGCCACAGCTCCCTTTCTGCAGTACATCACAGAGCTCGAAGGCCTAGCTTTGTATAAAGAGCAGTCAAACTTTGTCTGTCACCGGGTTGAGACCCACAATAAAAACTCCCCCTAGGGCATGCTTCGTTTCATTTTTATGATGAAAAATGACCGACGACGCTTTGCCAAGCATTGATTGAAGGATCGCGAAAACATTTGTTCATTAAATGCTTGGCTAGGCCCATTGAGGTCGATATTTGTGTTCGCCCCTTTGATGTTTGCTTGGGACATCCCTAAGACGGTTGGTGGCTCAAAAAGGATCGTATTTGATCGCTTATAAAATTTATTACTGCTTCTTAAGGTTTGCAAGTGACCGTTATGAAAAATAATTTTAGGGTCTTGGTTGGTTTGAGTTTTTGTATGGTGTGGTTGAATAAATTATGGGAAGTATGGTTTGTTTTCTTTAAAATGAGTCGTGCGTTAGTGCTGTGGTGGTTCAGTGGTTAAGAGGGGTCGAATCTGGGCATGTATCAATGTGACTTTTGAATTCATAATGTACTTTCCTAAGTTTATCTTGGACATGACTGACATTGGTGAATTGAAACCTAGTGATGATTGAATATCAGTTTGGGATCAACAATTTACCTTGAACAAGCGTGCTGCAATGTGTCTTCTCTGCATGCAAACCGAGAACGAAACCGAGAACCGTACATTTTTCCGGGATAAAAAGCCATATAGCCTATATGCTATTTATTTATTTATTTATTTATTTAACGCAGCATGGAAGACTTACAGCTAACAAACTAAATAGAAAGGAAACCATAGATGACAGGAAGCCAATTACAAGTATTCCGGGCTATAATCTATCTATGTGCCAAATTTCATTCAGATCCGGTCTGCCGTTTAAGCATGAAAGAATAAAAAACATCCATCCATCTAATATTTATAATATTAAGTAGGAAAGTAAGACAAGATGTGTACTTTCAAAGGATTGTGTAGTTAGATTTTGTTCATAGTTGATGAAGCAAGCTGGACTGCAGTGTATGCGTCGTTAGGCACGAGCACAGTTACTACAATAGTAGACCAAGTGCTAGAAGAATGTAATTTACTTATGCCGTGTTTGCCTACTGAGGGAGCAATTTCTTTAAGAGCTTAAGAATACCACTAAGGTCTTGCACATACGACCTTTTAATACTTGTATATACAGTGGAAGGGACAAAAGATTCACCATGGATTCAGGTTTAATTCCAAAAATACACCTCAGTTATAAAAAAAAACACGATATGTTGTTTACATTTCCTCTATGAAGCTTTTGTATAAAACAGCTAGTTTTTTGTAAATAATCGATGAAAATTTCATAGCATATAAAACTTTTCGGCTGTCGAAGGCCACAAAATACGAGAAGAAACCAGGTGACCAACATGCCTGGATCAAGCCTGTTGGCCAACGGTCTTGTCTCTTATGCTTTGCTTTGCTCTATATGGAAGAAGCTTTTGGCCGAGCAGTGGAATAATAATAGATTAGTATTAAATGTTTTTCACAAGATACCCATAGACGTGGTACGTCTAAATATAGACCATAAGACTACAACAGAAATAAATCTCAACATAATATTGGGTCATTTAGGTACGGTCAGCAATAAAAGTTGATCAATCTATTGGAGTAGACATGAAACAATGAAATGACCAAACAATGCATGCATGTCGTGGCGTGCGCATGCGGCCTGTGTTTGCAGTTACTTCCTGCCGCACTAACGCAGGACTGCGTGCGCCTTTGCGCAGACTGACTGGTAACTACAACGAGTACTTTAACCACATTGATATGTTTGTCCTCTCCGCTGTTCAATTTAAAAGAAATATCGTAGAAACTCTCATCAAATAATCCATTGTTGCTTATTCTTTTGTAAATTGTTGTTCTTAATTTGTTTTATTTATATGTACCTGCTTTTGTTATCTTTTTTTTAATACTTTTTATTAGGTATTGTTAAATTCACTGCATGACGTCTTTAAAAATATTTTTTTATCTATATTCTGTGGAAAATGCCGTTAGTCACATATTAAACCATCTTCTGTAATTATTTAAATACTATGATTTTTTTTTAATATGTAATGTGTAACTGTTTATTTTCCCAAATAAATAAAATAAAATAAAAATGCACTGCTTTTCAGCATTTCAGTTCATGTTATTTTTTTTTTTATTACTTAGGATATTGTATTAAACAAGTTTTGTTGCTGACCATACCTTTATGGTACAAATTCACAGTCGATGAGTTTCTCTATTACCTTCGGGTCGCCGAGGTACCTTATTTAGTAGAATTTAATGCCAACATAAGAGTCTGAGGTTTCGTGTCCAAACTTCGACCATTTGTTAAACATGCCTATTTTATAGATTTGGAAGTCACAATGGAATGTTCCTAAGTTATTCGCTATGGGGGTTGAAAGCTCTTGGGATTTATTCCTAGGATGGAATTCTTTGAACTCGCTTTGGATTTGGAATTAGGTGAAACTAATTTCTGTAATTAGTTTTAGAACAGTGCTGTGTTGGAATAATTGGTTTTGTGCTTGTGATATTTTTGTCGGAAAAACTGACTATTGCGGAGCTGAATCGCCTTGGCCAAAATCGGCAAAAAGTCTTGGTTTGATGGCAATAACATATGTACAATATTTAGAGGCTTAGTAAATAAAATAACCTTACAAACAAATAATAATAAAAAAGAAAGTAAAAGAAAATGGTTTTGAAAAATTCTGCCAGAGCGTATATATAATGTTACTGACTAAAATGTGAATACTAAAATGATGTTTTCTGCCTATTATAGTAGATAACCACATGAAAAAAAATTGGATATAAGTATTTTTATTTTGCTTTTATGAATAAAATATTGCTACAATTTCTATTTGTATTTGAGTTATTAGGAGCTTATACAACTAATTAGGTTAATTTGGGATATTCAGTTCTCAAAATTCATTCAGTAGACATCGCTTATCAAAAATTAGTTTACCTCGAAAACAAAATCTTTCCCATTACCTTGTACTCTTCAATAAAACAATTTACCTTTACCTCTAATTCGACCATTCAAAATTAATAGTAGCACAGATAGAAACACGCAAAACAATACTTAGACAGTCTATTACCTACCACGACGTAGATAGAAACAGAAGGTAGGGTTTGTACAACTAGCCAAAATAGACACCAAAATCCGCCTGTCTAGTGCAAATGTTTAATTGTGTAATCTCAAACTACATGGGACCTAAATATACCGGCGAACTGTGGGTGTACATTGGTACACCTCTGCCTATCCCTTCAGGGAATACAAGCGTGATGGTGATGGTAGCAATCTCAAACTATGTGAAATGAAGGCAAACTCTGAGTCCGCTTACACTCGCTATATGTAAACGCGTAGAAGCACTTTCGCTCTTTGCTTTTTTTTTCATAATGGCGTCTTGCCGAACTTTTTTGTAGTGCCTACATAATTTACAGCTTCCAACCGAGGCCCGCGGGATATAAAACTTTTCGGACTAATCGACTGCACGCTAAAGGCACTCTGTGTGAGATAGGGACCTCAGTTTTTTTTTTAATTATGGGAATCCACTGAATCACTTCTTCCGCTCTGGGTTGAGCGGAAGGGCGTGTCAGACTCTTACTGACTAAAACCCATCCGTGTTCCTCCTAATGCCCTTTGCGTTCCAGGGCCGCGGTGACTCTTTCGAACAAATTCCGCAACACTGGCAGGATGGAGACAGGTTGAATTAGACCGAAATTATGCGGAGCCAACCTTCTGTACATTCAGTTAGTGGTATTAGGTACCTAGCTCAATTATTCACTCATTATTCAACAGGTCTCAATGGAAACTAAGTACTGAGTTAATTATGAAAAGGCTTCATTATAAAAGATGTTATTATGTTCAAAAGCTTAATTTAGGACCACTAATGGGTACTATTATGCCTTTAATTGAAGTTATAATGTATCATTAGTATAATGAATTTGTTGGATAGCGTTTCAGAATTGAAATTGCTGTAAAATGGAATAAGTATGTACTAATTTTAATTGATGGTTTTAATTGGTTCTAGCACACAATGAGACATCTGTCTGGTTGGACTTGAATTAATGGGTAGACAATGATTTATAGTCAGACATTTGAATGGTTCAGAGTTTTGAAGATAAGATACTTATTCTTAGATCAAAAAGTGGAATGCAGTAGGTAATAAGTGTTATTAATTACTATGTAGATATCATATTACACTAAACCATGTATATTCCCTGAAGGTCCATAGCATTAGCATGGCAGGCTCTATTTTAATATTAATATATAAAAATGTAATTTAAATGTATATGTTGTGGAAAAAGAAAAGGCATTATTAATATTCTCTCAACCGAATTTCGGCCACGGCAACTAATCTCAATAGACTCACACTCTCATACTGCGGAAGCGGTTAGGCGCAGGGCCTATGGCTTTACATGCTTTCCGATGCACGGGGGTATCATACCACCAACTTCTAAACTCCGGGCTACTGAGAAATTCATAGTGTGAATCGAACCCATAACCCTTCGCTCAGCAGTCATGCTTGCGACCACAAGACTGCGAGGCTGTTATCTAGTTAGATGTCGCGGTAGACAACTACTGTATACATACTTAGTATACAGGGTGGAATTTTATAATGCTACCCGGAGGGAAAGTACTCTAAATACTTAAGTAAGCATATTTTACCCAAAAGAAACATTCCTTTATTTTTTAAAAGAAACATAACTGCATTTAAATAATTTTGAAAATACGCTTGCCACACCCGAGAATCGAACCGACTAAAACCGGAAAAATAGCATCCTGTATTTTTATGGCACTAATCGATAGGATCAATCTTAAGGATCAAATCTCTGCAAACATGGTAAGCTAAATTAAACATGAAATTTCAATCTAAACTTATTTTATACCGACGAAAAAAATGGGTAAGTACATTAAATAATTGCATGCTCGAAATTACGTTCATTTTCTTCGATGCACAAATTCATTATTTTAAGGAATTCATTTTGAATAACTTCTAGTAGGGTGTTTTGGTGAATATTAAAAATTGAATTACGCTACCAAAAGTTACTCAAAATGTTTTTTTTAAGAAATAATATCCACCCTGTATATATAGGTACATACGGAGTTCCTTGTGCTTTGCTTGCATTGTAATTAAGTAGTTTGCTTCCCCCGTGCAGTGGAGAGGCAACACGACCGCATTTTCTAGATAGAGTGACGTCATAAGACGTTGCGAAGTTTGCTGAAACGGCACACATTATGGATTTATGATAATGTATGTATTTGTTTTCCAAGTTTCCTTGTGTTAGTGGGTCATGTTTATGATTACTTGTAATGGGTATAACCTATACTAGCTATGGTTATACCATACCATAGCAAAGAATACTTAATATTAAACAGAGGTAGAGTTTGTTTGTAAGAGTTTAGGTATCTCTGGAAATACTATTTCGATTGCAATAAATAGCCCTCTGGTACAAAGCTACATTACTGCTTAATGCCATAAAGGCTATGATTTATTATTATTTACTAGCTACTCCCGCGTGTAATAAATAAGTCTTTTTTTTTTAGATAGATTTTTCAACTTTCATGTGGAGCAAGAGGAGTGCAAAAACTAGCACTGAAAATGTATCTCCGTTTCTACTAAAATATATCTATCTGTCTATCTTTAATTTAACCTGTAGTTGACACCAGTGTGAAATTATAAGATAATTCTTCTAATCTAATGTAATCTCACCGCCAATTACTCTAAACACAACTATAAATCCATCACAATAAGTTGAAAGTCCAATACACAACCAAATAACCAACCATACGCCACCAAAAAGGAAATATAAAAAAGGTATTTTTATCTTAAACCAACAAGCCAATCTGATCAATACTACGTTACGTTACAAAGATCAACAAATTAATATTCAGCCGATGAATTTATTCAGTGAGTCCCCAGTTGATTCGGAATCCAATTTTAGGTTATTTAAATAGTCCTCCCAGAGGATTGGGTACAAAATTAGAGGAGACGTTTGCACGTTTTCTTGGAGCGTGTTTAAATACGTAGGCAAATGTAATTACTTTCAGTTGTCAGGGTTACCAGGGTCATGTGGAATTATGAAAGAATGTGCTGTGGGATATTTGGTTACCTGACGCCTTTTCTTCAGAAACCACTTTTGTTTTTCTTTTGTTCAATTTTGAAATTCGAATTGATCGGTGAAGGAACATATCGCGAGAAAACCGGGGGCCAACCAGCATCCTTTAAAATTGTACTAGTTTAATAGTTTGTAATTTCAGTTGTTGACGCAGTTGAAATCCAACAGTGCGCAAGGCATAGTAACCTGGACTTTTCTAATATAATAAATTAAAGTGTCTGTTTATATTAACAAAGTAAATTCTTTTTAATAAAAACATAATTCAATTCAATTCAATTTATTTATTTAGTCAGACAAATAAAATATCCATAATGTAATGCACAAATTAGACATCATAAAAATTTTAGGTAGGTAGCATAAATTCAAAGCAAGCAGATTAATATTTAACATACTAAAACACTACTACTGTAATAATATGGGATATGGAACATTTACTAATAAATACCAATTTAAAAAAAATGGTTTAAATGTATTCAATGTTATAAAAAAAATAACAACCTCCTCCCTTTCGTCGATTAAAAAAAGACATCAACTGTCATTTATTTATTCAAGCTGTCAACCCTGAGCTTCAGCAAAGTGAAGATGTAGCCCTCTCAGAGTTACTCCCTTAATTTAATCAGTCAAATTCTGGGATTTGCACAGTACCTACGCATATTGTGTGTCTACGTATTATTTTATTCTTTGTAAGTTATAGGTGAAAGTACCTTCAAGTAGTGCGACTGCTACGCTAGAGGTCTTGGGTTCGATTCCCAAGTCGAGCAAAGTGTTATTGGGTTTTGCTATGAAATTCTCGGTAGCAGCTTGGAGTTATGATTTGTGCCTGGTTAATGGCATAGGCCCGAGCCTGCTGCGGGTTGTTCGAAAGAGATACCGCGCCCCCGGAACGCAAAGGGCACATGAAGGAACATAGATTGGTTTTAGTCAGTAAAAGTCTGACAGTAAAGGCGGGGGACCGCCTTTACTGTCAGACATGGATCATTTCCCATCCTTAAAAATAAAAAGGCGCAAGCCTATTACATGGGACCTAAATATACCGGCGGACTGTGGGTGTACGTTGGTACACCTCTGCCTAACCCTTCTGGGAATACAGGCGTGATGGTATGTATGTACCTTTAAGTAGGTGTTTCATTCCTGTTGATTTTAAATCCCGGTAGATTTTGAAGGACTATTGGAGAATTTCTCTTTGATTAAAGGAGCTGCTACTTGTAACTTAATATTAAGATACTTTGGAGGTACCTAAATTAGTCAACGGAAATTTGTAAGAATATACTTTTGATTCCAGGTGTCTTCAGATTTGATTTACC
Source organism: Caradrina clavipalpis (assembly GCA_932526535.1). Classification (NCBI taxonomy): domain Eukaryota; kingdom Metazoa; phylum Arthropoda; class Insecta; order Lepidoptera; family Noctuidae; genus Caradrina; species Caradrina clavipalpis. The sequence continues at coordinate 13,842,631 of OW052098.1, forward strand.
TAAATGAACTCGAATATTCAAGTGGGTGGGTTTATTTTTAGCTGCTATTATACTATTCGGTCGTGTCGGCTCAGTGGTTAAAGCACCCGTATCTTTTACATGAGGCTGCGGGTTCGATACCGGGCCAGTACACCAATATGACTTGGTCAATTTACATGTAGGTATTTTATAAGTTTATCATGGAGATCACTGACATCGGTGAAGAAAAACTTCGTGAGAAAACCTAGACTTAGGGAGTGGTAATGCGGTACTCCAGACCAGACGATGGCACGCCTAGTGCAGTGCCCAAGGTGTCCCTACTCCTGCATATTAAAGGATGCCTATTTGCCTCTGATGCCGCGATAAACGTGACAAGTACTATAAAAAAAGTACAAAAGTATAAAGTAAAAAAAAAAGGAAAAAAACTAAAGTAAAGCAAAAAAAAAGAATAAAAGTAAAGTATAAAGTACTTAAAATAAAAAGGATTAACCTAAATCGATTCGAAAAGAAGAAGAGGGACAACTAAATAGAAAACTAGACAGATATCAGGAGAGGCCCGTGCCCAACAGTGGGACAATATACCTACGTTAAAATAAAGTAAGAAACACGCAATATTAAAATTTTACACTAACAAAAAATATAACATTTTGACTATGTATCGCAGCTGTCCAAAGGTTAAAAAATAATAAATAAGGCCTTTCAAATCAAAGCCCTAAAGATTTGAAATAATATTTATGAAACCAATACATCATACTTAAATCGTACAAATAATAGAAAACGTTAGCAAACATTTTTATTTATGTCACTAAGTCTACAAATAAGAAGATTAGTTTTTAGGAGCAAATAAAAAGCGTTGGATTCTCGTAATTTATGTTATTAGAGCTGCAGATAAAAATAAAATAGAAGACAGTTTTTTTTATTATTGTAAATAATTATGACATGTCTAAAAAGAAGGCAAGAATTTAAGAGTTTGATGTTTGAAAAAGAAATCTATAGGTATCTATTTTTTAAATTAGAACCTTTATTTTACAATTTACCGACTTATTTTTAATGAAATGAAAGTTTATTTATAGAATATTGATTAAAAATATTGTTTGCTTTCTTACGTTTTTTTTTTCTCAAATATCATGTTATTGTTATATATTGACTACATCCTAGTCAAAATCAAATCAAATCAAATATTTTATTGTAACAAAAACATAGCTTACATATTTTGTGTTCGTTAATACTGCGTTAGTTAAATAACTGTATTGCAGTTAATAGTAATTTTGATAGTAGTACAAAGTAGCTTATTGTGTACTTTTCACACAAATCTGACATTCACATAACTTTAACAATTTTAATTGAAAATCAAGATTAAATAAAAGATGTACTTACCATAAAAAATAAATTTGGCAAAAAATAAAGCTCTTTAAACGACACTTATCCTTAAATTATTATCCGTAAGGTTTTGCCCGCTGATTTGTGGCTCGCGTTTCACCTCAGACCTCTTTTATTTGTAAAATGGTGAATTTTTTTTTGTTTATTATCGTCTGTTCTTGACAAAACGAGTTCAAAGATACCGCAATTATTTTCAGATGTAAGTAGAACGGTTGGTTCCTAAATAGGTACGTAAGATTTGAATTTAGAATTGCATTTTTTTTTAATTTGTTTTTACGGCCACCACAGAAAATTGAAGTATGTATTTTGCTTAACTAGAATCTATGAGTACACAGTCATCGCTCATTTTACTATTCATGTAAGGGTGGGCGATGAAAAAGATGACAGCTTGCGGGCGGCGATCATTTTATGGCAAAGATGACAGGTCGCAGGCGACGCGACGCCCTGGCAATCAACGGTTAGTTTTTTCGAGTCAATTTCGACCAGGTTATTGCCGTATAGGAGCAGTTCTTTCATAATAAAGGATGGCCATTATCTTTAATAACTTTTCAAAAGTCTAAAAATCATAATTTAACGAATATTGCCCCCAAAAATAACGTTAATTAAATCTTGCAAAAAGGCAACGACTTCCTTCTTAAAAACAAAATTAAGTACTACGGATATTAATAAACGAAGCAAGAATAAAAGCGGAAAAGCCATTTTTCCGAGCGATACCAAGACATAAAGTTAATAATTACGACAAAGGATCTTTGATCTTCCTAATTGATTTCATCGTGTCTTCATTAGAATTATTTAGGTCGCCGTGAAAAATTGGTAACTCTAAAATGTAAGAGGCTCTTGATTTAAGCTTAGCTATTGAACCTTTGGTATCGATTCCTATTAAATTAGTCGTCACGATATTTTTGAGCTTTATTATGTAGGTACTAAGAGCTATTTACTGAACAAGATTGTTCTGCTTTATTATCATATTTTAACTAATTTTATAAAAGTGAAAGTGAGTTTGTTTATTGGTTTGTTAGTTACGGTTTCACTTCTAAATTAGGTACCAATTTAGATAAAATTTGGTACAGACTAAGTTTGAACCCCAAGAAATAACAAACGGTACCTTTTAATCCACGACTTACAATCGGAATTTTAATTCAGTTTCTTTTTTTCTATGAGATAATTTAGGGATAGGAGAGGATAGAGAAGGATCGGACGTTTACATGAACTTCTAATTCTTCTTCTCTTCTTATGGCCTCTGAAGTCTATGTAAACAAAGTTGTGGGTAGAAGCGGGTATTGTAATACATAATTGCATAAATGCCTAAGGCATTAAGTCCGCCTTTGTACGGTGTATTTTTACATTTGTGCATAAAGTTTTAATAAATAATAAATAATTTACCTCAGTCCATTTCCATTCCAAGGGGTATACTATATATATATATACTATCACGCCTGTATTCCCCGAAGGGTTAGGCAGAGGTGTACCAATGTACACCCACAGTTCGCCGGTATATTTAGATCCCATGTAATAGGGGGCGAGCCTATTGCCAAGGCAAAAAATTGTGCAAGGGGTATACGTGTCTAATAAGTCTAATATTTTGAATCACCTGTTAATTAGAATAAAACTAGGTGACATGATTAAAATACTTTTGAATTTCTACCACTTTTTAAGCAGCCAAATACGATTCAAGAAATCTCTAGACTTTCGAAGCCACGCTAATTTTAAACACCGCACTCAAGGATTGAAAATCTAATATTCATTCAAAAACTTGAAACTCGAACCTTCTAAAGCCTTGTACGAAACCACGGGAACTTCTAGTAGTCACAAAGTTGTGTAACTCCGTGTGACTAATGCACTTAGCTGATTGCACTATCTAGTGTAAAATTCAGAGGTACATCACCCTTACAAATGTCTCCTAATTCCGGTAGTCGAAGGTGGGGTGCATTGCTAATGCCGTGCTTTTTGAGAGTTAGGATAATAAGTATTAAGGGTAGGTAGATACATGGTTATTGGTCAGTTGAACAGTGAGCATAGACGTAGTACAATATTATTTTGTAATTATGAAGGAATAAAAATTCAATAGTTTTTACAAGATTTTTAATAATTTGGTACTTTTATGTACCTATCATTTAAATAGACATGGAAAATAACACAAATCACTCCTATTCAGAGGGAATGCCTAACAATTTATTTTATCTTATTTTTAGATCCATTTCGTCTTCCTTTGATATTGTGCTCAATAATAAGGAATTAAAAATCTGAAATATTAATTTACTTTTGTAGCTGACTGTATCTTTTGTAATAATAAGTCAAAGTTCTCCTACCTATTTGTTATGTCTGACTATGCCTTTAGTGTCTCTAGGTTAATATTGTGGATTTGAATTATTTGTGATTTTGAATAGTGGGCTTTCTTTCCGTTTCAGTGGGACTAGCACGAGTTTGCTTACGTAAAAGTATTCCATTAGAGTCGATTTTCCAATTGAAAATACAGATATACACCAGTTGATTCAATTTTACATGACAGATACAATTTTATATGATACATCAAATGGTTTCTTCTACGCTGGGCGGAGAGGTAGAGAGTGACAGACTCTTACTGACTAAAACCCATCCGTGTTCCTACTGCCCTTTGCTTTCTAACAAATTACGCAATCCTGCCAGGTACTGGCCTTAGCGGGCTCTGTCTACTACATGACAGGTACCTAGTCAGTCTCACCTATTCATATAAGTAAAACATTCAAACTAAATAAACATTATTTTCGAAGCGGATATTTCCATGTTTTACGATTACTACGCGCGCTCTTCCTATCGACATTGTAGGTTTATACTCATTTTAATATGATTTTCTACAAACTTCTCCATAGAGACCTATGTTTTGGAACGAGCAACTAGCTTCAATATTAAACTGTAACTTCTTGACAATTCAAAAGTGCCTGTAAATGGTCTAATTTAAATAAATGCTTTGACTTTGACTTACTTGTTCTACAAGAACAAGACGTTTTGACGGGCCTGTTGGTCTAGTGGTTAGTGGCCCAAACTGCTAAGCCGGAGGTCGTGGGTTCGATTCCCACCCAGGACAAACTTTGTGTGATGAGCATGATTGTTCGTTCTGTGTCTGGGTGTGATTTATCTATAATATGTATGTATTTATAAATTATATAAGTATGTATATCAGTTGTCTTGTTACCATAACACAAGCTCTGCTTAGCTTGGGATCAGATAGCCGTGTGTGAGTTGTCCCAAGATACTTATTAAAAAAAAATAAAAAAAATATCTTCCCTTTCCAGAGATAAGTACTGCGTATTACCTCCCCCACCATACATCCATGTTCACGTTTAAGACAACACGGATCACGTGTTCACGACAACCATAAAAGCAGGTAAGAGGGTAGTAAAATGAGAATAAAAATTTAATTCACGAGGCTTTTCAGATTTCCTTCAAAGGTTTTTTCAAGTAAGATTGTTTTTTCCTTCTTGAACTTAATAATAGGGAAAAAAATGTCATAAATTGTGAGTAGGTATTTAGAAATAATTGCTTGAAATTAATTCCTAACTTTAATTGCCAAAGTATGAATCGGAACGCTGTCAGTGAAAAATACATGAAATTGAACACATTTAAATTTTGTTGACATGCATCAAATTGTGCCATGTGTATTTTAAATTAAAAGTTTAGTTTAAGTGGCGTCTATGAGTCATCGTCTGCTAAGCCTTTTCCCAACTACGTTGGGGTTGGCTTCCAGTTTAACTGGATGCAGCTGAATACCAGTGTTTTACATGGAGCGACTGCCTATCTGAGTTATCAGAAAAAATCGATTGCCTATCGACATCTGCAATACCTGAGGCCTTGCAGATGCTTTAGCATTTCAGAAAAAATGTTGAAATGTCTCACCCATACCCTACAAATGGAAACATTGTAACGTTGCTTAAAAAAAGGTATGATGGCAGTACTTCCCCGTACAAGCTTCTTCATAAAAAGCACTACTAGGTACTATACTAAAGCTACAGTTGGTTAGTTACGACAAAATTTTAACTTTGACCACACTCCACCGCAATTCAAATTCACCACAATAAACTAAACCCTAACCAAACCGCAGAGAACTGAAAACCAAATAACCCCAAACTTTAGCCACCGTAACATTTTCAAATAACTCGCTTAATAAAAATAACGAAACTTTACTAGTGCGCAAACGCAAACTTCCCGGTTTACGTTTGCGTTCCCGTAGTTCGGAACTTTAAAAATCTTATTCGCAATATACGTTCGTGTTATGCGGTGCAATAAACATAGTTTAGGTTGGAACTTCCCCGGCCAGTGGTACCGTTGTTTCGTCGACATTAACAACAATTCTGAGAGTGCTAACATGGTAGCTATAACCGTAAAGATCTCTACACAACGGGTTTATTTTTGCTTGAGACTTCTTTGTTGCTGCTTTCCTGGTTTCTGGTAGAAATATGAGAGGTGAGTAAAGATGTAAGGGTCGTCAAATCTACATCATTTTAGTATAGCTTTAATGAGGATAAACGAGGAATAATTATGTTGGCAAGGAACACGGGGGGTTTTGCTTTCCGCTCCACTCAGGGCAGAAGAAGACATTTGATGACATCCCATCTTTAAAAAAAAGGCATGGACTTCAATATTTTTTACTTTTACTCATTTATATGTGTAAGATTGTGCAAGGATCGCAAATCTCAAATATTTTTTAAATATCATAAATCATGTATTTACGTAGTACTATCTATGCAAATAAAGTGAGATGATTAGTTTTTATTATCCTGTAAATAAAATATAATACACTAGAAATTGTAGGAACTACTTAACGACCTGTCTGTCTGACTGACCTCAAAATTACAGCCATGCTTTAAAGACGTAGGTCTGAAGACTATGACAATCTCTGTCTAAGAATAATGTAATGTTACTTTTAGAATATGAAGAGAGACAGTGATATTTCATTATCATTATAACCATTAGTTTTCTTGGCATAGCATCGTTGGTCTAGTAGCAAAACGTGGTCACTCAAGGTTTTAGGGTTTGTCAGTGTTATTACATATTTTTATCAGAAATACTGAATTCAAGTCTTAAACCACTACCCACTTTCAATTTAGACAATATTTATATTCTAGTTTAACTAGTTATACGATAGACTAATTACACAAATTATATTTTGCAGCATGTTGTGTTCTTCAATTAAGCTTGCTTCGTACAAAAAACGCAGCATCATTTTTCCAAACAGACATCAAACATTTCAAAGCGTCTCCTTTGACAGAACGAACATAATCTCCCTTCTTTTGTAAACTAAAACACGAGTGAGCACATTGTCAAAGTAAAAACATTCGCGGAGACGTAATAAGCGAAGTACAATGTGAACTAACACACTGTTTGTACTTGTAACTTTGTCAAAGTACAGTGAACGGTATGTATTGAAATGTTAAGGGCTATTGCTTACTATAGCAGTACACGACAAAGGCACAACCGGAAACGCTTTAAAAAATCCAACTGTACGCGAGACGTTAACTTTTTTTATTTAATAACACAATCACTCTCTCACTCACACAACACAACACTCTCATTCACACAAACTAACTTTTACACTCTCTGTGTGCACGAGAGTGTAAAAGTTAGTTTAGCTACACCATTACACTCTCGATCACACAATTACACCATAAATCCATAACACAACCCTGCTAAACAACTACCTTCCTTTAGTTTTTAATCTTTGTTTTTGTTAATTAATGTCTTTTATTTTTATTTTTGAAAGTTTTTATTATTTGTTTTGTTTTCTACAATAATTTTATAAGATGTAATAAATAATTTGCCGGAAGACGCTGGATGCAGGTCGCTTCCGACCGGTATATGTGGACATCTAAAGGGGAGGCCTATGTTCAGCAGTGGACGTCCTATGGCTGAGATGATGATGATGATGATGAATAAATAATTACAATACTGTATCGCCCCTGGTACCACAAATTGTTTAAAACTCGCAAGGACTCCACGAGACAGGCTAGACCTAGTGTGGAGTTCACAAGTTAAAATTAATTTTTTTTTGTGACAATAAATATATTTCTATTTCTATTTCTATAATTATAACACCAGCCGATTATTAATTTATTTTATTTTAGGTTTACAGATTAATAAATCAATGATGAATAATTACATGCCTCTACACGAAGAGCACATGAAACAGAAAAGGCACGAGCATCGGCAATTACTGATTTATATTAGTAATAAACCTTTTTTTTTTCAGGAGACCTGTATCACAAGTGTTTACTTAGTATAGAATAGTGTATCCAAATTCTTAGTTATTGAAAAAATGGGTTATTCACCAACTGGACACAAGAGACCGGACACACGTGTGTCCAGTTGGTGAAACTCAAAGTTAGTATCATTTATTATTTCGTCATCTGGACACGCCAAGATTTTCATTCGTGTCCACTTAGTGAAACTTAAATTATATCACTTTTATGTTTTCGCCAACTGGGCACAAGTTCGCATTTTACCCGAATTCAAGATAAAGTACAGTCAAGCACATTAATGTTTTGTGTCAAACATCATCGGCCACTGAACGTCCCGCTACTCACAATTTGTAAATTTATAAAGAATGTATTTTTGACACTGACAGTAATGTTGTAGCTAGTAAGAGAAAATTAATTAATTAATTTTATTTTGTCATTGTAAAAAAATATTTTAATGCACCCGAATTAAAGTCAAATGCCAAATTTATTTGCTGTGACAGACGAAGCGGTTGTGTTAGAGTGAGCGATCACCTTAACTCTGCACAGTTCGAGTAAGTTGAAGACGTAATGGTTTGTTAGGTCATGCGGAAATTTCCAGTACGTACCTATTTCTTCACTGCTTATTAACAGTCAAAGTCAGAGTTAGTTCAAGTAAACTAGCGTACTTACTGTACTCATTGTATAACAGTAGGTTTTACTTCTGGAAAGTAAATAATTTCTGCCATACCTTGTTATGTGCTTCGGTAAGAAGGATGTATGTTTTATAATTTCATCATCATCATTTTTGACTTAACTACAAGGGCCACTGTTGAGCGTGCGGTCGATTCAATTACCAGGTTGGGCTAAAACACCGCCAGCAGATCTTTGCTCGGCTGTATTTGATTGCCATCCTATCGGACTACGGGAGTGACGGAAGAGAGAGTGCACCTGCGTTTATCATTAACATTCAAAGTTCGACTTTACTCACTGCGGGGTATATAATAGACCTTTCTTTATTTGTGCCAATTTCCATAAATCTGCTTAGCCTTTTCCCAACTGTGTTGGGGTCGGCTTCCAGTCTAACCGGATGCAGCTGAATACCTACCAGTGTTTTGAATGGAGCAACCGCCTATCTGACCTCCACAACCCAGTAACTGGGCAACACAGTACCCCTTGGTTAGGCTGGTTGTAAGATTTCTTGGGTTCTGACTATCCGTAACGACTGTCAAAGATCTACGAATGACAGCCGGACAAATGGCAGCGTATTACAGTATTGCAGTAATGCCACAAAATTGCCAATTTCCATACAACATAATTATAAACGTTACATACAAATTGGATACTAATTTATATCTGGAAGTTGTTCGTTGTTGCAAAACAATGGCATTTTTGTTTCACCATCAAAACACAGTGTTTACATCTAAAATCGCTGGTCTAATGTCCAATGTTCTGGTCTAATGTCCAAATATTCAAATTCAATTTTAATTATCTTCTAAATTATCATATTTTTTGCGCAAAATACCTTTTCCATTTCGATATTTCTCCTTATTACTAACTATCAATTCATACTGAATACTCGTAAAAGCAATTTTCAAATGTCGATTATCCAACTTATCGCTACTTGGAAAGCTTTGTACCACGGAATAGTGGAAACAGAAGGTCGACTCCAGACCTAATAGAGGGCTGCGGGTTGTTCGAAAGAGATACCGCGCCCCCGGAACGCAAAGGGTACATGAAGGAACATAGATGGGTTTTAGTCAGTAAAAGTCTGACAATCAGACACTCAGTTCTGAAATAGCCAAATCACTTCGAAAGTCATCTCGCAAGTCACGCTTGCTTCGCAGAATATCAAATCCTATTGAAAAACGTCAACATACTCACTCAATATAATACTTCTCACTTACGTCATCACTTGGTGGCGCTAGAGTGTCGAACTAACTCAGTGTAAGAATAGGAAGCTAAAATCTCACAATTTCACAATTAACTTTTTAGAATAGCACTACTCTTCGTACAGTGATTTTAACTACCTAACAGATTATTATAAAGCCTGTTGAAAACGTTTTCAATGAAATGGATAAAACCAGCTCTTTTACTAACAAGCTTTTATATCTATTTTTGTCGGCCAGATATGAATATTAAAAGCGGTATTGATATTTGTTTATTGTGCAATAAAGAAGATAAATTATTTTATATTAAACATTTTAAAAAAGCATAATTGTCTTTCTTTCGCCACGTCTGCAAGTAGCTGCTTTTTTTATTGAAATGACTTTCTTCAGAACCGCAGTGTCTCTTTCGAACAAACTCCGCAATGCAAGTAGTTGCTTATGTGTTATTATTTGCTTGGAATGTTTTGGATAAATATCCGATAACATTCATTCTTTTATTACTTTTTATTCCTCTTTTTTTATCTTACATGACTACCGATACATAGTCGCGAGTCTCGCAAATGTATTTGCACTTGTTATACATGAACCGTGTCTATAAATTGTGTGCGTGCATTATCGATCTTTGCACGAAGTCGACCTACTGTACGATGCTGTTCATTGGCTAAAGACAGCGCAGATTTATGGCTTTAAAACCTTTCGGGAAAATAAAATGTCGATTTGTGAGAATGTCATCGGAAATAAAAATATCGAGAGACTGTCGAGCTTGGACTATAGGCGACTTGTTTCACAGCTGAGTTTATTTAATACAATTGCTTTATCGTGCAGTACTGGGAAAATTATAGAAAAGGAAAACTTATTTAATGGCCTCGGTAGCATAGCGGTTCTAAGCGCTAGAAGTCTTGGGTTCGATTCTCAGGTCGAGTAAACTGTTATTGGGTTTTATTACTAATTCTCAGTTCACGGATTTGTGGCAATAGCAATAGGCTCAGCCTCTATTACGTGGGACCTAAACATGCCAGCGAACTGTGGGTGTGCATTGATATACCTCTGCCTAACTTTCCGGTAATACACTATGTAGGACAAGTCATCTTGTGTAAATTTTTTGGTACTAATTAAAAACTTTTGGCCTGTACTTTTATATTTATATTCATATTGTTAGTAATCTTGTTATACGGGGTATAAAAAGACACATCACATACCCGTTAAGTACGCATACTGCCCATTGTATAATGCTCCTCACTTTATGTAAAAATACTTGCTGGGAAAGACTTTTATTTTTGGTGTTAACAATAACTGCTTTTATAATGCGCAATGTAAAGCAAAACATTGTGGTTACCGGTGCATAGAACAATACATAGATCATGGTGATATGGAGTAAAACTTGAATTAGTAAAGAATCGCAATAAAAAAATTAACTTAGGACTTTAATAAATCCGTAATCGAATAAAAAAATACAGCAAGTATGAGAAAAATATGTGATGTTTTAGCCTTGTTAAGTGTCTTATTAAACCTTCTTTTAATAGTAGTCGAGTACACTTTGAGATTGTGATAAATGCTCAAAATGTAGTAGATATTTTACATGAAAAAATGTGCTATGTACCAAAATGTGTTTTCGCCTACTCGTGCTCAATTTCATAACACAAGCTAATTTTCATTTCAATGCAAACACCGCATGCCCATTAAAATGATACCCTTACAAAAACAAACCACCTTTTTCAGGCACCCCTGTATTACCTCCATTAATTCGTAAACCATGAAACCATAAAAATTACCAACAACGTGGCTTTACTGGTCACGTTGGGCATTCTGAATGGGCCCAATTAGAGTAGTCCCCTGAAAGGGCTCGACCACAGAATAGAGAGGTACAAAAGGTCAGGTACGTTCAATGGCTGAAATTTCACGCACCGATAGACACACGTATACGTACAACAAGTGCACTGAACTGACTGCCCCGTTGGTCTCGTGGTCACAAGCGTGACTGTTGAGCTAGAGGTCCCGGGTTCGATTCCCAGGTCGGGCAAAAAGTGTTATTGGGTTTTTCCATTACGAATTTCTCAGTAGCAGCCCGGAGTTTGGAAGTTGGTGGTGTGACACCTCCGTGCCTCGGAAAGCACGTAAAGCTGTTGGTCCTGCGCCTGATTTCTCTCCGGTCGTATCGGATTGCCGTCCCATCGGGTTATGAGAGTTAGGGAAGAGGGAGTGCAACTGTGTTTGCGCACACACTGGTGCACTATAATATCTCCTGCGTACGAGGCTAGTCTGCATTAAAATTAGCCGCCGTGGCCGGAATCGGTCTGGAGAATTACATTTTTTTTTTTACATTTTTGCACTGAACTGCACGTACTAAAACTGCAATAGCGATTGATTTTAGTTAGTTTTGGCGTAAGGGTGTAAGAGGACTCTTTAGGATATCGAAATTTATATGTTTTCCTCACCACTGCGATCATTTAATTGCTTCGGACCATACCTGGTAAGTTTGTGGTTTCCGAGATATTTTATAGGTCGAAATTCCAACATTATTCTACGTTTTTTTTTTACAAAAACAGGTTTAGTAAATTAAACAGTCTATACTGCTGCTTGCATTCGTAAGAACAATGTTTTGCGTACGGTGCATTAGTGAGCTTTCACAACAAAAATAAAAGTAGTTTTCTAAAAAAAAACTTTGTTGAATATGACTTAGATTAATGAACAGTATTAGTATTAATACGGCTATGTGGTATGTCCTTTTACACCTTGTGTTATGAGTTTTTCAGTCAATAACGCGTGCGTACGCTGGTTTTAATGTCCTAACCTTCTGTACTTTATTGACTCTTGTATCTTCTGGCTTAACTAAAGCATTTGTTCCGTTTCGTCGACCAATTAACGAGGCACGTGGTGATACATTATGCACTGAGAAAGATGGCATCCTACGCCTCGTGAGCACTGAATTTGGGTCGTACGCGCTGCGGAAATAGAACCTTTGAAAACCCTTTTTTTGTGAGCGCGTAATTATGTGTTTGTGAATGTAAGAAATGGGCCTAGCTCATGTAGTCTGGTTGATTAGGTTTCTAGTGATATTTTTCCTTTACAGGACTTAATGTTAATACACAATTTGTATTATACTTACTTTATGTCTTTAGCTTCTGAAAGCTATTTTTTAACGTTTAAATCCTAGCCGCAATCTCATTTTAGCGACGATTAATGCCAAAGAGTGTAAATTAAAGGCATTTTTGACAGATTGTGCCGGAATATTAGATGGCGGTCGTATACGTTACTTATATTGTCCCTCGGTCTTTACCAGTCTATAATGGACCCCAGAAGTTCATTAACATGTTGATAAAATTTGAATCTATTGGATAATATTGGATAGAATTTCATCGTCATCTAATGAAGATGATGATGAAATTATATGGTAGATATGATTATCATTTCAGCCAAACAACATCGACTGCTGGACATAGACCTCCCCAACAGCTAGCCACAATGACCATTCCTGCGATGCCCGTCATTTACCGCGAATGTCACACACGCCGCGTAAAAGCAAATGAAGTACTGCCTGTCACCTATCAAAGTGTTCCACGGAAAAGTGGGTCAGCGCGAAATATACATCCGGAACTCGACGCGTCAAATTGAAAAAGTTACACAAATTATACCACATCACCGTCCTTGAATTTGTTCCAATAACTTTTTTTTTCGAAAATTTCAACCGCACGTGTTGGAATAGGTAAAAATGTAGACTGCGTGTGGAGTATGGAGTAGAAAGGAATGGAGTGCTAATGTGAGGGTCAATGACTTTTGTCTGCTTCGCAGTAAGCAGTGGATTGTTTGGTACGAAAACGGCGTCAACGGCCAAAAAATATTAATTTCAACATATTGGTGTGTCTTACAATAATTCCTAATCAAGGAATAAATAAATAGGGATTCCTTAGCCTTTTGTTGACCGCCACGTCAAATAAGCAAAAACGTTCAGCGCCAAACATCGAATTCATCCTTTAATACCCACCCACAAAATGATAGTGAATTCGGAATTATATATCGATTTTCTTTTATGAGTTTCATTTACGTATACAAGTTTATCATGGGATGGCACATTTTGGGTTATCATCTACATATACATGACCATGTCCGTCAAAAAGTTAGGTAACTATCGTTTTTTATTCGTTTCTGGGTACCTATTTTATTATAGGCAGTAGTCTATGACAAATTAAATAGGTACCCAGACGTACGTAGCAACAAGAACACTTAAAAAGTTCTTGTAGTTAGGTAGACACTTGGGCAAAAAACATCGGCCGCTCATAAAGCACACGTATACTTGATCATAATTGTCTATCACCCACTTAGCACTCCATTTTCATAATCATGTCCCTAAAATTTGCTCGATTGCTCTCGTCTTTGGCAAGAGAATATTACCCTCACATTTCATCTTCGATTGTTTGGGAGTCGCTTGAGAAAATTCGCTTGAGTGTATTGCTTCGGGAAATATTTGTATTGTGTTGGAACCATGCTGTATTGTTGTGTATTGGAGCCTTCAAGGTCGAATATATTGGTTTTTTAGACCGCATTTATTTGAGAACGCTGTTGCGTCATGCGTGATTGTTTTTGTACATATTTTGGGCACAAACGAATAAAGAGTTGTAGTAGATTCTTAAAAACTTATTTTTAGTCATGAATTACTATAATCACTTATTGAACTATGTATTGGAAATATGTATGATGCAGTAAATACTTGAAAAACGTGGTGTCAATTGAAACATAAAAAAACCGTTAACAAAGGCGTAAATACGACGATTTGACAGCGTTTGTATAAAATATAATATTATAATAATAATTTATATAAAATTTTCATATTTAATTTTTAGATAAAAGTTATCCTACTATTGCAGTATTAACTCAAAGGATGAATTACAAAAGATTTTAAACGAAAGTACGACAAGCCGTGCCTACTGAATACATTTTGAATTTTTGACAGTTTTACTATTCAAAAACTGTTAGACAATTTTTTTCTACGGATTAAAATCTTATACTAGGTATAAAAGTTTCACAAAATTCACTTTTATTATACGAGCAATTAAATACTTTAAAAACTCTACTTGTAAGTTACCTCTACCGAATACTTATTTTTTTTTAAATCCTCCATCTGTTTGAACTTCAAAAAAGTCTTTGAAACGAGTCTAATACTAATGACTCGACTTTAGAGAAACTTAACGAGTGTGGCTTCAGATTCGTAAGGCGGTAAAAACGAAAAAACCTTTTCGGCACTACCAGACAGTTGTAATGACTCCTTGAAACTCCTCGTCTGTGGTATAAAGTAGGCTGAAGAACACAACAAGTCTTTAAGGGCTTAGAGATTCAGCCCTTCTCTTAATCGTGTATAAGGGGCCTTGTATAAAGTGTCGTGAGAGCTCTTAAAGCTCAAACGTGTAAAAGTTAGAATGCAGCTAATGATGATGTAAATTTGTTGTATGGAAATTATTTTGTAATAAGTGATTGATACACTGCCTCGTTAGCCTAACTGTACTAAGCGCGACTGCTATGCTAGAGGTCTTGGATTCGATTCCCAGGTCGAGCAAAAAGTTTTTTTAGGTTTTTCTATGAAATTCTTTGTAGTAGTTCGGAGGTAGGATTTGTGCCCGGTTAATGGCAATGGCTCGCCCCCTATGACATGGGAGCTAAATATACCGGCGAATTTTGGTTGCATATTGGTACACCTCTGCCTAACCCTTCGGGGAACACAGGCGTGATGGTATATATGTATGATTGATACAGTTTGCAGTAATGAAGGGTGAATTGTTGTAAGAGGAAAGCTGACGCGAAAACTATTTAATTCTTTGTGTCATTACAATGACAGGCGTTTAGTCGATGAAGTAACAAAACAAAAATGGTGAGTCTGTCTGTAATGTCATAATAATAACATTTTACTAATTGCATAATGAATGTTTATACAGTAATTATTATTAAATTTAAAAGAAATCACCGTTACTTTTTTTGTTTCGGCTGACCTCCAAAACGGCTGAGCCTGTTTTGATGGGACTTTTTTTGCCAGATAGCTGATGTTCTGCGGCTACTATCTAGGCTACTTTTATTCTAAAAACGGAGTTAGGGTTACTCGCAAACATTAAAAACCCGTAAATAACCGAAATTCATGCGGATGAAGTCACGGTAAAACGCTAGTACGTAATGTAAATTACCGTTAGGTTGATACTGACCACTGTGTTTTGAAATCATGATTTATGAGTTAATGTGATTTCAATGAATACTGTGGTTATTGTGTTTGGATGTTGTATCATGAATTTATTATAGCTTTCATATTGATCGTGTTTTGACTGGATTTCAAAACATGCAGCATTTTGGGCATTTTATTTTTACTCAAAAAGATTGATTTTTCGAACGCAGTTATCATTATTCTTTTATGACTTTATATCAATCTAAAATATTTATTTATAATGAAACGAGCTTATGCCCGCGACTCTTGTAAAATTAGAAAGAAAGAAAGAAAGAAAAACCATTTAATCGCATGAGAGCGACGCACATAACATAAACTTAAAATATCTCAAATATCTCGTATCTCAATTACGTCATTGGTTACTGCTTAGATAGCCCTGAGCCTGAATGTTACATAGCCCATACTATTCTTCATGAATCTGGCAATCATACACAAAAAGATTCCTGATCGGAGTGAAACTTTCAGAGATTTACGCGTATATACAAACAATATCTCTTCAGCCTTATTATATTAGTATCTTCCTAACATAAGGACTACGGTCAGATGAAATTGTTCCCGTCAACACAAAAAGTTCCGAAGCTCGGATAGCTCACAGCAGTTGATGACGAAACACTAACAAAGCCTATCCAAGTTTATTGTTAGACGGATCCCAGGGGTTCCATTGTACAGGGCCGGATTTAATGCACGACTGACTAAAAAAGTGGGTAAGGAATGTCGTAAAATCGATGAGTAAAATAGTTAAAAGTTGATGGAGTGTTGACGATGTACTTTATTTTATTTTGGTGCTTTAGGAGTACCTACTTAATTGAAAAAGAAAAGATTTAGTTCTGTCAAATTGTAATATCTCATGTTTGTTAGTTGACTCATTTTGACAGTAATAAGCTTAGTTATGAATTACCTGTATAAAATAAAAAACAAAAAGATAACATAATATACCATCGGGGCTATATTCCCTGAAAGGTTAAGCAGAGGTGTCCAAACACCCACAGGCCACCGGTATGTTTTAGGTTCTATATAATAGGAAGCGAGCCTATAACAAAAATATATTATTATTTAAAAATAATATTTACGCAGCCAGAAAACTTTGAGAGCCAGAAAAAATTGACATTATCTAAATAGACATCGGCATTTCTAATTACCAAATATGTACTATTAACTTTCAAAACGGCAAAATTAAATTGTATATATAGCGAGTTTGCTTGCGATGAAACCAATTATAAATCGGATGCCCAAACAAAAAAAAAATGCAAATCGTAACACAACACGCAAAATAAATTGCTGATTCTCGGTCTAAATATATTTACAATAAATGGAAATTCGTTGCCAATTTCCACCAAATTGGAATATCAACATTTAACAATTTGCAAACAATTAGCACCTGGGTTTGACGAGTGTCGGCATGGAAAGTATTATTGATTAAACTGTTTGTTTTTGAAATGGCAAAAGTTTCGGTTTTAATTAAATACCCGATGTCTATTTACCTAACAAGATTGAAATAGAAACAAGAAAAAGAAAGACAGACAGAATTATTGTATAGAATTTATTAAAACAAACAGCTTTTATTTAAATGTTTTCACAAGAAAACAATAAACTTTGTACCTAATCATTATGTTATATTATATAATTTTCTATGATATCATGAGAATATACTATACTTTGACTCGGTTTGACTGTGGGTGTACATTGGTACACCTCTGCCTAACCCTTCGGGGAATACAGGCGTGATGGTATATTTATATTTATTTTATTTTTTTGACTCGGTTACTTTAAATGATTTTTCTTTAATTAACCTAAAAAAAAAACTGTGATTCTTTTTCGCTGCTTATTCGCACCAAAAAAGAACACACCAAATCCATCCCTGTATTTACGTCAAGGGATCTTTAAGCACTATCTCAAGAACAGTCCCAATTTATATTAAAGCAACCAACAGGGATCTCTTGTTGATTTGATTACGAGCGATTAATTTAAGGGAGTCCATCGGACCTCAAGTATTATAAGCAATAGAACAAAGCCCGACTTAATTAATTCTTCTTCCATTTTCCTTTTCGTTTTGATTACTTCGTTTGTTTTTGAGACTTGGCGCTGAGCTGTTAATATTATATTTTTGGATTACAAAGGCAAAGGATTTTTACCCTTTTTCTGTCCATAAATTCAGGAAGCAACGGTTTTCTTTTCATTCTGACGTCTTTTCATAAAAACGTATTCGCGAAATTTAATTTTCTTCGGTTGGTTTGAATGAATATGAGTAAATTTCAGTTTTTCTGTTGTTTTGTAAGTTAAAGGCGAACTGATGATTTTTAACAAATTGATTTTACCGACTGGTTATCCGTCCAAAGAAAAATATTTCAGAAAGATATAGCAAAGGACAACTTAAACAAATTCTCCCGACCGATTTTTAGTTATGGCAGTCAATTTCAATGGAGTCATAGCCGGGAACGCAAGTGATATTAAAATGCACAAATGTGAGCGCAAACACAGCTGCACTCCCTTTTCCCTGACGTAAATCTGGGTAGAGATGAGAAAAGAATGTAGTTGCTACCCAAGGTACGGTAAAGTACGTGGTGTCACATAACTAACTTGCAAACTCCCGGGCTGTTACAGAGACATTTCTAATGTAACATTTTTTGCCTAACGTTAGAATCGGACCAAGTAACCCAAACTTAGCAGTCGCGCTTGCGACCACAAGATCAACGGGGCAGTTAACCTCGAAACTAACCCACACATTAGTGGGTCAAGGTCAAACCATTTTTTCATGGAAGGTCCTGTCTCACTAATGTAACTTATATGTCGACCCGTCTCACTTCCGTGACGCCTTTAAAGGCTGCGAACACAATGGTAAATGCCCGACAAACGTGCCCACTTCATCATCATCATATCAGTCGCAGGACGTTCACCGCTAAACATAGGCCTAACCATAGATTTTCAAAAGGACTGGTTGGAAGCGGCCTGCATTAGCACATTTAGTGCACACAATTCACGGACAAGAGTCATGTGTTTATAAATCCTACTTCCTACAAGTATTATAAACGCGAAAGTTTGTGAGGATGAATAATTTGATGTTTTGGACTCTTCCACGCTTAAACGGCTGAAGGGAATTAGCTGAATTTTGTCACACACAAACATAGACTGATCTTTAATAATTAACTTTTTATTCAGTTTTTGTGTTTCCGTGGGATACATGTCGACTCTGACTTTATTCTAAAGTATACACGGGTAGAAGCTAGTAGGTATAAAAAGAAATGTCTTATTCTTAAGGTCTACAATAATTTATACTGAATCTATGTTAACAGGTTCCACATCAATTAATTAATTTATTTTAGTTTATCATAAAAAGTCATTGGCTAATGATATTAATTAAAGATGTAGAATTAACATGACATTCACACGCTCATCTCATAATACTTCAAACTTACTACACAAACTATCACGCCTGTATTCCCTGAAGGGTTAGGCAGATGTGTACCAATGTAAACCCATAGTTCACCGGTATGTTTTTAGGCCCCATGTAAATGGGGGTGACCCTCTTGCTATTAACCAGGCAGGACTCCATAATCGGAGCTGCCACTCAGAATTTCATAGAAAAACTCTATAACAGTTTTTGTTCGACTTGGAAATCGAATCAAAGCCATCTAGCGTAGCAGTCACGCTAACTACCTACATAAGTTAAATACATTCATCAATGAATTAACACGTCATACACACGCTCATCTTACAACACTCCAAGCACACAATCCTTTCCTCTTTGAATTTCCCACCCCGTACAGTGCACAGCAATCAAATCGATCAAACAATATGACGTCAAAACCTCGCAGCTATAGTTAAGTCTAAATCCCCTGGAGCCTACAATTTGCATACAACGAACTGTCGTGTCCCACTTTAAATCCCCTTTTTAACGCGAGATGGAATCTCGTCATACAAATCTGTCGACGGCGTGAAATCATTCTTGGAACTCATACAATGTACATGGATATGTGTAGAAGTTTCACAGAATGGATTAATGTGTTGTGATGTGGATAGTCAAATATTTTTGGCAGGTTATTCAACGAATAGAGGAAAAAATTGTTAAAAAATATCCCTGAATAAACCAATACATCATTTGAAAAGGTTTATCCGGACACATTGTGATTATCATCATCATCATGATTTTAGTCCACTTATGCTCAGGGGGCCCTGCGGGTCCAACATAAAAAAAAATATTTTTTCCAAAATGGTGTTTACGCCCTTCGTAGGATCAATACTGCTACTTTGCTTTTAACAAACATAATATAAAATTACATACGCACCCTGTCACACCCAGAATAACAATCTATATAAATAGCCCATGCAAATACTCGTTTGCAAGGGCAACAATCTATAGCCCGCGTCACGCAGCGCAGTAGCCAAACGCTAATCTGCCGGTCTTATGAGTGGATCTTCTGTACCTCATCTCAGTACGACCCCGACTCAACTTCATTAGTTAATTGGCTAACAATCGTGACTGGCACATGCCTATTAAGTTAATTGAAAGTCAGTTACAAGCGAGTAAAATTGTGCGCAAGTACTAATGAAGGGCGTTAATTTTTTACTTAGCATCAAGTTGGGTCTTTGTAAGATGAGTCTGTTGATTGTCGACAATTTTCTTGTGTTTCTTATTATAAGGATACTACTTCATGTTTAACTAGCTGTGCCTACGGCTTGGCTTACGTGGAGCTAAGTGTATCTAAAATAATCAATTTTGAATACTATGTTATCACAAAGCTCCAGGTGAAACTACATAGTTTGTGTGTTTGTATGTGAGTTTATATGTTTGTAAACAGACTCCTGATACAGAAGAAAATCCTAGTGCTTGGGCATAGTTTCTTTTTAATGAAAAAAGGAAGAAAAGTTTGTCTTAAGGTCATAAGTGCGATTCTCCCATTGGTGAACTGTGATGTCACTTATTGGTTTCAAAGCAACAAAAAATCAGCAAAAAAAAATATAGAGCCGTAATTGGATTTTCAAAACTAAATTAAAGTGCTTTTCCAAAGAACTACCAAATACACAATTAAAATCACCTATTTATATGAATGAAGTCTGCAAACTAAATAATAGTTCTGTTATGTGTGAAACTGGTATTTCTAATTAAAAAATAGATTGAATTTACGTACCGTTTTCACCGCGCAGAATTTAAGTGCCTACGTTCAAAAACAAAAGAATTCAATCTAAGCGAATAACAAAAACACATCGAATATTCTAGATTCCAATTTCGAAAATTGATATCATATTCCAATAACGTTGCTTTGCTAAAAAGAATAAATCAATATCGAGGCTTCATTACTATGTCGAATGTTATTTTAGTAATAAAATCAGATTTAAACATTTTAATTCAATCAAAAAACAAAGTCTTTGACATTCAAAGTTCATAGTTCAGAGTACAAATGTCTTAAATCTTATTAAGACTTCATTGCGATTCAATTGACACTTCTATGGATCAATGCTGTTAAGGAGATGGATCGCTTTGATTTTAATAATATTCTTGAAGAACCAATTTATCAAAATAATGTAAAAAATTCATTTGAAAAATGTTGTTATCAGATATTTTTGATTAAGAAATTATATGTTACAGATATTTTAAAAACCTAATATAAGTCTGAAATTACCAATCCTCTTTTTTTTCGCATTGAGCAAGTGTGGTCAGCAATGTTTGTGCATTTGCCCTGCAGTAGGACAATTACATGGCTAGCTTTTCTCCGCTATTTCACTTACATTGGCGTCAAAAAGTTCCCTTTATTCGAACCTGTCACAAAATCCGTCCGTCGTTAGCAAATTTTTTGTACCTATAAGCTACCTGCAAAATTAAAGCTTCATGAGTAAAGTCTATGTACCTACTTTACTTTTTGAAATGTTGTGTTTATTTTGTGAGCGAATGCGAGGCCTTTTGCTTTTATATAGAATAGAAGATACAAACGTTAAGTTACATCTCTGGTAACTGCTCCGCTCCCGTGAGTCGTGGCGTGTAAAGCCTATACTATTTCACATGAATCTGACTATTTTATACAACAATATTTTTAATCAACCTGGTAGTTCTAGAGATTAGCGCTTTTAAACAAACAAACTCTTTAGCTTGTTTGCGTTAGTCATCATCATCTGCTTAACCTTTTCCCAACTATGTTGGGGTCGGTTTGCAGTCTAACCGGATGCAGCTGAACACCAGTGTTTTACATAGAGCGACTGCCTATCTGACCTCCATTACCCAGTAACTGGGCAACACGATATCCCTTGGTTAGACTGGTTGTCAGACTTCTTGGCTCCTGACTATCTGTAATGACTATCAAAGATCTACGAATAAAAGCCGGGACCAACAGCTTTACGTGCTTTTCGAGGCACGGGGGTGTCACACCACCAACTTCCAAACTCCGGACTGCTACTGAGAAATTCCTAATGGTAAAACCCAATAGCACTTTTTGCCCGACCTGGGAATCGAACCCGGGACCCCTTGCTCTGCAGTCGCGCTTGCGACCACGAGACCTACGGGGCAGTCGGGGCAGCTTGTTTGCGTTAGTAGGTATAGAAGACATAATGAGACCTACATATCTGTATGAAATGCCTATTAATATTTTCAAAATAGTTCTTACTTGTATGTTACATACAATGGAATAAATATCTGTTTTCTGTTTTTTAAAATCATAATGCAGATTGGACATCCGTACTGCAGCTCTTGAATAAATAATATCTCTTTCAGTTTTAATTAATGAACGCTATAACAGTCGATTTTCCGGATTGAAACATATTTAACGTGTCTCGCAATAATTAATAGTTCTATAAATGAAAAAAAGAAAATGATAAGTGAGTGGTGGCATTGTATACGTTTTTATCTTGATATTTATAAGCCTTTAGGCGCAAAATCGGTACCAAGAGATAATCTAGTAGGGGACTCTAACATTGTTACTAGTTATTATAACTTTATTTATGTTTGCAATGAAAATAGAATGAAATTTTACAAATATTTTAAGAGTTTCTTTGTTTTTTACTCAATCTCGCTTTAACGTCTGAACACAATCAGATGAAATTTGGCATACATTTATTTTCATCTATGTAGTTAAAAACTTAGGACACCAATTTTATCCTGTTTTTGTGATCTCGTGAGATAATTTAGGAAGGTAATAATTCTAAAGTCTGCGCAGACGAAGCCGCGGGCAGAAGCTAGAACATAATATTTCCATTTGAGTCTTAGAATCTATTAATAGATAAGGTTAGGTTTTACTAAGTAAACAGAAGTCCTACATTATCTAACGTTCTAACTAGAAACGACCCGATATATTTCAAACACCTATCGAAATCGTATATTTTTTCCAGATTTTCGTTTGAAAACACCCCCTTAATCAGCCTCATTTTTTATCCACACTCGGTTTCACTTAGCGGCAGGTAAAGATTTGTTCATTATATATTCATTATCCACCAGGGGGCGCCTCCGCGTCTCCTCGGAATTCATACAGGCCTATTTATCACTTACGGATAAATGAGCATTTGGGTGTTTCGTAGTTCGTTGGATCCCCCTCCCTATGGCGTTGGCACGGGAGCTGGGTTGTAGTACTAGGACTAAAAAATATTAAGTTTATGCTATGTAAATAATGCCCATAATACAATACAACACATAATAATTATGGGGACATGTTCTTTATCTTAAAGTGAACGTCAATTCATTTTTTCCAATTCGACCATTTACAGGCACGTTTGAATTGTTCGAGAAGGAGGAATAAAGGAGTCGGTCAGTTAGTCAGCAAATTGAAGCTAAGTACTCGGATGTCATCCGTACTAATATTATAAATGCGAAAGTAACTCTGTCTGTCTGTCTGTCTCTCTTCTTCACGCCTAAACCACTGAACCGATTTCAATGAAATTTGGTACAGATATAGTCTGGGACCCGAGAAAGGACATAGGATAGTTTTCATCGCGGAAATCCCCCGGGAACAGGAACTATTAATCCACGCGGACGAAGTCGCGGGCAAAAGCTAGTAAAAGAATAAAGTCACTGACTGACTACACATGAAATCTCGAAAAATACTTGACCTATGAAAATCGCTTTGAATTTGATTTCCACGGGGTCAAAGTCACTGACAAAAACTAGTAAGTAATCTATATTTACAAAAACGAAAGGTCACTTATTCACTCACTGACTTAACACGAAACCTCGAAAACTATTTTACCTCTGAAGCTAAAATGTGGTTTGTATATAGTTTATAAGTAGGAGAAGTCAGCTAAGAATTCAAATGGATTTTGCGACAGACCTGTATTAAGGTGGACTTTGACACCCACGCGGCCGAATCGGGGGCAAAAGCTAGTACATTGTAACAATAAGCTTACCTACCTACTTTATTCAGAGTTTATTTTATGAGAGGACACAATGATAAGCACATAAGAGGATTATTATATTGTACAATACATTCACTTTGAGTTGTATTGTGACGTGAGACCATGTGTTGAGATTTATAATATTTTGTTCGTATTAGGTGTATATAAATGGAACTAGCAAACCACAATCTTTTTCTCAGTTATATAAGCCTCTGGCTTATTGTAAAATATATGTAAGATATTCTTACTTTATTTTTATACATAGCTAGCTTTTGCCCGTGACTTCATCACTTAGAATAGTTGCACGCAGGTTGGGCTGCCAGATTTTGATACTTTGGGTTACATTATCGCAATTTTTCTCAAACATCTTAATTTTTTTTAATAGGTTGTCGCTAATGTTCCTTCTTTATAATTTACCTATCTGGTGAAAAAGTGTACTTTTTCACCAGATAGTTTCAGAGCTTACTTGGTACAAACAAAGTAACAAAAAATCTTTTATCTTTTCAATATTAGTGTAGATGTACACGGCACAAAGATTTTCCAGAAACGACTTGCTTTTGTTATATTTTTACTTTGTAATTGTTATTATTTTCTTGCTCTTACTGGCAAACTATACCTTGGAACTTGGAACTCCTTCTCTATTATTTATTTTTATTTTCTTAACAAAATTGCAAAACTTTCCAAAATTAAACAGGTATAAATTAAAAATTTCAGTCCTCACTCCCGCACTACCACTGTAAGTACAACATCTATCAACGTGCGGTGTGTGCTGCATGCCATCAGTCAACGCAGCCCCGATCTGAAACTAGATAACACGAATATATTGAGATGTACACAACTATGATACTACGTAGAATGCTACATGGTGTTTTGCATTTAGCCGGGTTGTTATGACGCGTTAGGATTTATGCTGGTTTTAATCCCGCTTAGGGATTATTTTGTTGAATATGCTTATTACGTGTATTAGTATTATGGTTTTTCGAATATTAGGAAAGGTTTGGCTTTATATAGCGCTGTTTTTGTTACTTATAGCACAACTAGATTCAATCATATATATATTTTTTAATGTAATTAACGTTCAAAAGTGACTTTTAATGGTTTAATTGAAATAAATGATATTTGACCATAACTTTGACAAACGTGCTAATGTAAAAGTCAAATTGATTTCAGAATTGACAACCCAACCATCCTATTATATAGCATTTATTAATTAAAATAAACTTTAAATTATGTAGACAGTATGTGTCAAACGGATCTTTCCAATTTCAAAATCGACCTTAATCTCGTGGTTTCAAACGCGTTCAGTTACATCTTTGATCGCTGCTTTACTCCCGTGGTTCTAACCGCGATGTTATTTATATAACTCATACTATTGCGCATGAACCTGGTCAAATACAAAAAGATTTCATCCAAACTGACTGGTAGTTGCAAATATTAGCGCGTTTATACCAACAAAAATATCTTCAACTTTATTATATTAGTATAATAAATAAGACAGATATATATCGAGCCATTACCGCCGACTTAGCGTAAGCGACATTTTTACCTAAACTGCGTTTTTCATCGCAAACGACATTTTAAACTATAACGGACCATGCCTCGTCGACCTTCCCGCCAAAATAAATCAGTTATTTAAGTTATAGCAAATGCTAATTCACATTAATAGCCCAATCATTAGCAAAAATATTTTAAAAAAACCTTCTCCTGTAAAATTTGGCTTGGCTTACGCTAAGTCGGCGGTAATGGCTCGATATGTACCTATTTACAATGACTATCGTTAAGTACCAAAGTTTAGTCGTCCTTTGAAAATATAAATCATTCAACTGTTTGTCATGCCGACCCTTCTACTAATAGACGTTAGATTATTAAATATTTATTAATGAGACCATCACGTGATGCGGTCTAGACATAGTTACTAATGGATTTTTTCGGAGAACGCCTAGAGCTATTTATTTTATATTTTTATTTCTGTTTTATTCTTGCTCATATTTATTTGTTTTTATATTTCTTTATCATTTTGAGCGTAGTAATGGAATTCAGTTGATGACATTAGGCTTGCCCCAAAGTACGTAAAGGGAGTAAAAGGACTTATAAAAAAATAAATATCTTGGGACAACTCACACACGGCTATCTGATCCCAAGCTAAGCAGAGCTTGTGTTATGGTAACCAGACAACTGATATACATACTTATATAATTTATAAATACATACATATTATAGATAAATCACACCAGACACAGAACAAACAATCATGCTCATCACACAAAGTTTGCCCTGGGTGGGAATCGAACCCACGACCTCCGGCTTAGCAGTCAGGGCCGCTAACCACTAGACCAACAGGCCCGTCAAAATGACGAATATATTATATATTTATTGATTTTGAATCTTACATGGTCTTTGGAGGTGCTATTTTTCATTACGACATGTAGGTATTTGTTATGGATGATATCTCCTGCATATATCCACCAACAAGGTGGACCACCTGATAAAGACCGTAGGAAAGCGCTGGATGCAGGCCGCTTCCAACCAGTCCTATGGGTCCCGGTCCCTGAAAATCTATGGGGGAGCCATATGTCAAGAAGTGGAAAACCTACGGCTGATATGATGATGATATCTTCTGGTCATGGAGACAGTAGAGATCAAAGTTTCAAGGTATGGTCCAAAACAAAATATGTTCGCAGTGGTGGTAAGAATATGTACCGGCTTTCGGCTTTGTTTTGTGTCTTTTTACATCGTTCATTAGTTAGTGAGAAAACAAATAAACATACTATCATGCCTGTTTTCCCTGAATGGTTAGGCAGAGGAGTACCAATATACACCCACAGTCGGCCGGTATGTTTTAGGTCTCATGTAATAGGGGGTGAGCCTATTGCCATTAACCGTGCACACATCCTAACTCAGAGCTACTACTGAAAATTCCTAAGAAAAATCCAATAACTCGTTTTACGCGACCTGGGAATAGAAACCAAGACCTCTATCGTAGCAGACGCGCTTAGGACCACTAGGCTCACGAAGCAGTTAAATAAAAATGGTTAGAGAAATAGGTAAATAGGGAGAAAAATAAGACTAATGATCGTCAGTCAGTAAAATAGTAATGTTACGTTCAAAATCGAATCTTGGATTGTTATGTTACAGGCAAAAGCTTCGGTGAGGGAGCGCCTCTACGTCCCACATGTATGAAGATAAAGGGTTTCCCATGTATCTAAAACCGAAAATGTGATCATGCGTGATTAAACATGAACAAAGAGAACGGTACACGTGCCAACTTACTTACAGTCACTGGTGATGTGATATTGTTTCATAATGTGAGCATTAGGCTACATTAGGCGGTCCGCGGACGGGGCAGATGAGTCGAGGCAATCAGTGATCTCAGAGGCAACACGCAACTATGACGATCATCGTATTATTTTAAGAATCCATAAAGACGTATCAG
Organism: Caradrina clavipalpis; assembly: GCA_932526535.1. Lineage (NCBI taxonomy): Eukaryota > Metazoa > Arthropoda > Insecta > Lepidoptera > Noctuidae > Caradrina > Caradrina clavipalpis. Next base: position 13,870,012 of record OW052098.1, read on the forward strand.
TATTTGTAATTTGCAGTGCAATTTTTAACAGTGAACGTGAACTTTTTTCAAAAGTTAGTAATTTAGTCAATTGGGTAGATGACACCACTAATCAATTGACGTACTTTTTATGAGCTTTCAAAACGCCATTCCCCCATAGATTTTCTATGACAATACTCAACTATGACTTCACTTTTTTGTCATCTCAATTCACTAACTATTTATTGATTTCAAAGCAACTAAAAATCGTTTTTAATAGTATTTAAAAAATCTTTGGGTTTTTAGTGCTAAAATTAAATGATTTTTTTGTGAAGTTGTTTCTTGAAATTATTGGTTAGTGGTGTCATCTACCCAATTAGTTAACTAGCTCGGTCTGCTGTGCGGTTCCTTAGACGTACGTTACGTAGCAATTTTGATCTCCGAGTTGCGGCAATAGGCATCAACTAACAACTAGCTGTTCATGACGATATTTATTTATTTTAAACAAACTTTGCAAACTTAACAGTTTCTGTAACTGGCAACTGTTAACGAAAATATTTAACAAGTTGACAGTTGCGACATCTTGAGTTGCTCAATCTGCGGAGCGACTTAGATATAAAATAAAAAATGCTCTGAGTTTGGAATATAAATCTACGGGCAAGATCTTCATCTAACACAAGTAAACTTATGTAGATATACAGGATATACATACATTTTATAAAGTATATAATATATTGTTCGTAATAGAAAAGTTCACTATTAAGCCAAAAAAAAAAACATGCTAGAAGTAATGGAAAGTACTTAAGTACACTAAAAAGCTACAGTTTTAAAAGTGTTTGCCTACCTATTTCACTTTCGTACTTCAAACATTTATAGAGAGAGCAACGCCCAACGAAAATGCTTGAATTTCATAAAATTTTGCAAAGTTCAACGACCTCTCCCCACGTTTGTACACTCTTGTTAATATTTCATGATTTAAAAATTGTTTTGAATTTTTGTTTAGTTTTTTTATTAAAGTTATTCAAGAGGTTTTTAATTGTCTGTATTGTTATGTAAACAAATTTTACTACGTTTTCGTTTTTTCAGTTTTTGTTCCTCATTTAAGGATCGTTCATGAAAATTTCATAAAATTTCCCGATGGTAATTATATTTAGCTTCAGCTACAGCGACTACAATTCCAAATTTTCATGTAGTAGGTGTCAACCAAAACACAATTTAAACAGCGGCGAAGCAATCCTTTTTTTTAAGGATAGGAAATCATCAAATGACTTATTCTGCTCTGGGCAGAGCAGAAGGGAGTGTCAGACTCTTATTGACTAAAACCCATCTGTATTCCTAATACCCTTTGCGTTCCAGGGCCGCGTTAACTCGTTCAAAAAAAATCCGCAACCGTGCTCATGCGACTAGCACATCAAAGCTATATGTAGTAGATGGCAACCAAAACACAATTTAAACAGTGACGGAGCAAACCTTTTTTTTTTTTTAAGACGGGAAATCATCAAATAACTTCCCCCGCCCTGGGCGGGGCGGGAGGGAGTGTCAGACTTTTACTGACTAAAACCCGTCTATGTTCCTTTCATGTGCCCTTTGCAATCCGGGGGCGCGGTATCTCTTTCGAACAACCCGCAGCCCCGGCAGGCATCGGCCCTCAATGGCCCCATCCAAGTTTGCTGACATCTCTTTGAGGCGCGCGTGGAACACGGACGCGCCGTCGACACCCTAACTTAATATTTAAACAAATAAACCGCTCTAATCGCTGTACACCGCGGTTGTTTTTCCCTATCAATATTCACCCTGTAAATCCTATCGTCACCCACTTCTGCGTACGATTACCCATCCCTCGAGTAATTTACTACCACTTTGGTAGCAAGTAACAACCCTACCGATATAACGGGTTCCGTGACATCATTTGTCATAATTAAAATTTATTATTCCTCCTTTCTGGGCTGTGCTGTTATTAATTACGTTTAAATTATGATTTAAAGTGCTTTACTGCGCGTGTTGATTGTTTTGTGAAACTACGCTGTTAATGAACAACGTTGATGATAAGTAGGTGAATGTAAATGGGATGTATTGTGAGCAGATTTTGTTAGTAATTGAAGATGCTATTGAACGTGTAAAATTGGTAGGTCTTTAAAAAAAATGCGTTGGTTATTGTCAGTATAAGAATTGATCAAAGATTTGAGCTATGTTAATTTTTCACGTGCATTTTGGTTAAATTTTCCGATACTAAGCAAGTAGATACACGAAATTTGTAAAGTTGATTTTATAACACCTTACATATTTTTATAATGGGGTTTTGTAATGGGTTAAGCTCTATGGAGCGACGTTCTTCGCAGAATAGTAGCAACGAGATGAGAGTTGCCGAGAATTGAGCTAAGTGACGTGCGATTTGAGATGGCTATGTCCAGCAGTGGACCGTTGCAGGCTAATGACTGAATTTTTAAATGCCTGCTTTTTCCCGCAACTTCGTCTGCATGAATTTTCTCACGAATCCCAAATTGTATTGCTCTCGAAAATAACGAAGAATTTTCATAATCGGGTCAGTAGTTCCGGAGATATCGAACAAAAAAAAAAACGTAACATATTTTTAGCTTTGTAATATAAAGTAACGTCAAAATAAAGATTTCTTCTATCGTCATCATACCATCGTACATTGGTACACCTCTACAACGCATGTGTTGTAGAGGTGTACCAATGTACTATACCCACAGTTTGCCGGTATATTTTAAATCCCATATAATAGTGGGTGACCCTATTGGCATTTACCGGGCACGAAATAAATCTTAACTCATACATCCGAGCTGCTAATTAGGTATCTGAGATTTCTGCTAATTATATAAATAGACACAAATCTTAACATAGAACAATGCATTCAAATATTACTAACCCGATCCTCAGTTTCTAAATATCTCACGAAACATTTCGTAACCCTCTGAAACTTTTCTAACGATGCTTCCATGAATACCTGAGAACGGTCACGCAAATCCCCATTGATTTCACACTCGCCTCCACCAATTTTTTATTCCCTCTGACAACCGCCAGAAAATCTCGACTTCATCATTAACTGTTATTCAAGCAACATACAACTCTATCTTCATGTAGTTAGAATCTATTTTTCTATTGATGTGTTAAGCAAATCTCAGGTGTTTACTCTGAAAAGAAATGATAATGAACTCCTTTCAGTTCCCTGTATAGATGTCATCTCTTTAGAAGTTGAAAACGTATGAATTAAAACCTGTTTTGGTATACACTGTCTGCTTGTGTACATTTGAGCAATGAAACCAACACAACATCAACTGTCTCCTTAGCTTCGTGGTCCTAAGAGCTACTGTTGCGCTAGAGGTCTTGGGTTCGATTACCAGGTCGAGAAAAGTGTTATTGGGTTTTTGTATGAAATTCTCAGTAGCAGCTCGGAGGCAGGATTTATACCCGGTTAATGATGAGTTACTAGATTCTATAGTTTTATTTAGTTTGTGCTTTTTAATGGTCTAATTCGAATAAATGATTTGACTTTGACTTTGAATGGCAATAGGCTCGCCATTACATGGGACCTAAACATAGGTACCGACGAACTGTGGGCGAACATTAATACTCCTCTGCCTAACCCTTTGGCGAGTACAGGCGTGATGGTATGTTGATGATTCTCAGTAATAATAATCTGACCACCGGTGGCTTGGACCCTGTTCCCGACGCCGCCGGTGGGCTACTATTTTTTATATTTTTAAATGTTTTTATTTTTTTGTACTAATATTTAAAAATGTAATTTATGTGTATTATAAGATGAATAAATGATAATATAATAATAATAATAATAACGATTACATGGGACCTAAACATACCGACGAACTGCACAATGGTACACCTCTGCCTAACCCTTTGGCGAGTACAGGCGTGATGATATACAGGAAAATTTTTTAACCAGTGCGTAAATTTTGCCATAATAAACTTCAACACGTTTTATTAAACACGTATATTTTATTTTGATATGTCTTAGTACTAAAAAAAAAAGTTATCGCTTACGAAACATGTTTACTTAAAAACATATTTTATTGTCACTCGTCGGGCGATCGGGCGGCGCGCGTATCAGCTGAGTCCGCGCGTGCGTAGGTACCTATCAGCTGAGTCGACGCTCGCTCGCCGCTGCGACGACGTACCTACGCGGTGCGGTTACTGACCTTTTTTAGTTTGGACTGCGATATGAAGTTACTTGTTAACGTAATTCCAACTTTTCTTCATACTTTTATGGGCTTAGTACCATCAAAATGCATAATAATAAACTTGAATGAAGCACTAAGATAGGTATGCAACATAAACATGAAGATAGATAGATTCTCGTTGCTTAATAAATACACTCGCACCATTTCGTAGTATTCGCGGTGAGTAAAGTTTGACATCGTGAATTCGTGATTGATACGACGCGAGTACGCGACGCAGGGCGCAGGAGTTGCGCGGGGTAAGAACGCTCGGACGTCAGGACACCAATTGCGCGTGGAACGTACTGACGGCGGGCGGGCGAGCGGGCCCGGCGCTAGCGCATTCCCCACCCCCTCACCCCAGCCATGCGCCCGGGCGGCGGCCGCGAGTTTTCATTGATAGTTTGGCGAATAGATTATGTCCATGTTTTGCTTATTTCAAACTGGGATAAGGATGAAAATTTTTAAAAAAAATTTTTTTAACTAAACACGGAAATGTGTTCTATTACTGACACTGAACTACCAAAAAAAATTTACGCACTGGTTAAAAACTTTTCCTGTATATGTATGAAACCAACACAAAGACTGATGATCCTTGTTCATATAGCTGTGGTAAATGATAGGGTTGGCCCGGTCACAATAGTGGACAGACAATGGCGTAATACCGTCACATAAAATTAGTGCGCCATTGAAATCTGGGGACCCTACACGTGTTCGTGGTAGATCATTGGTTGCTTTGTGCATGTAAGTGCATGTGAATGGATACTACATTACGTTGAATGGGAGCTGGTCTAGCAGAGTGATATAGACATAATATTTATTGTGTTTTCAACGAATTTTTCAATACAAGTCCTATTTTCAATTAAAGTTGGAGTGAACAGGCTTGTTTTGGGTAAGCTCACTCCATCGTAGACTTTGTCTCTGTCAACTCTGACTAAGACTAGAGTCAAGAGCTTACCCTCCTCGAAAAAAAAAACAGAATTTTAAACTCGATTCCTCTACAAAGTAGAATTCATCAAGTATATTAAAGTTGGTCGGCTTACAGTCTAACTGGATGCAGCTGAAGACCAAAATCTATTTTACATAGAGACACTGCTTTTCTGACCTACACAACCCAGTTTAAGAGTAACAAGAGACCCCTCGGTACGACTGGTTGTCAGACATTCGAACTTCTGGCTATGAGTGTCCAAAGATCGACAAATGACAGCCGGGATCAAGGCTTTCTTTCTTAGGATTTCAATGTGTGGATTTTAGTAAAAATTTTGTCCATTTTATCTCTGCTGGGCAAAATTCTCCCCCAAATCTTGCAGATAAGACCCACGCTAGCTACAATAGTACAAGTTCAACCAATGTCGCCACTTAAGAATTATTATGATAATAATAATCATCATCATCTTCCCGCCCTTATCCCATGTTACTTGGGGTCGGCGTAACACATTTTCTTCTCCCATGCCGTCCTGTCAACCTTCATGGTATCACCGACTCCCTTCTCTTTCATATCATTCTTCACACAATCCAACCATCTATGATACTGGGTATAAACAGCAATATTAATACAGCTCGTTATTAATGAATAGCAATTCAAAAGCTTTAACAAATTACCTTCATTAAGTTGGATACTGTAATATAACTCGTACATTATCATTTCCTTGTCAATGTTCAGATTTTAATTGAACGATAACACAATCGGTATTAATATCGCTACATGGCAGAATGATCAATCAACTGCAGATGACGTCATTGTCAGTTGATCAGTTACAGCTAATGAAACAGAATGGGTTCACTAATAAATCGGGATGTATTTACCATCATAATGTAACTATGAATTACAAAATAATACCTACTAATATAAAAACGCTGAATACCTAGTGTTTTTTTTTTTATGCGGCGTATCTCTGGAAAAATTCTTTTAGTATATGATAGCCAAATTCATGACAAATAAATAGTATAGGCTATATATTATCATCACGTTAATACACACGGAAGAGGGGCAGGAAGAGGTAGTAACATTATAAATACGAACTTAGTATATTTGTTACATTTTCACGGCTAAACTACTGAATCGATTATGATGAAATTTTGTATGGATTAAGCTTGGAACCCCAGAATCAGAATCAGAATCATTTAGAAAAACTATTCAACTGTCTTGCAACGAAATTATCAGAAAAAAAATAGAGGAGAAAAACAAAAAAAAAATAAACATAATTTCTACATCATATAGATTCATAAAACTTTTACATCATAGACCAGCTTATACCTACAATTTGACAGCTCACCTCAAACTAAATCTACCTAAATTCAACGCCACAGAAATTTCCAGAATAGGACTCCAATTCACAATAATAACACCTAGGTAATTTGATTCGAGAACATCTTCGAAAATGTCGCACCAAGTTCATCACTCATTTTGAATGAAACCTCCGGTCCACAGTCGCGCCGGTACCCACGCCCGTGCGTAAACAAGACCGTCGCCCTTCGAGCCCGTTGTCTTCGTCCAGGGACTCTGTTCATTATCATTTGTATTCACGGAGACAGCACCTGGAGGTCTGTCGACCCCGACAAGATTTATGCCGTCATAGAACAAAACTTTCCCTTTGTATGGTAATGCGTCTTTGACGGATTTTTGAGCGTTTCTTGTGAACAATGATTTTGGAGGTGTTGCTTTGTTTTGCGTTTAGTCGCAGAAATATAAATAATAATTTTGACGTAATTTATTTAATCTAGGTTCAGAATTCTTGCAAAGACTTTGAAAGGTTTTTGCCTAATATTGGTATGGTACGGGTACCTATACAAAAAAATATATATACATAATTTTTAAAAAGACCCCTATTACATGAGACCTTAATATACCGGCGAACTGTGGGTGTACATTGGTACACCTCTGCCTAACCCTTCGGGGAATACAATCGTGATGGTTATGTATGTAAGTAACATCCATAGTAAGTTAGTAAGCAGAAATCTTATGATTTTCAGTGTAAAGTTGGGGCTCGCTTTCACTCTACAGAGCAATGAGGCAGATTTCTGTCTAATGATGGCATGGAAGCCATCAACATCATTAGTAGCCCGGTCCGTGTCATGTTTCTTTACCTGCCATTACTTTTATTACATACGATACGTTCCGAGCCTCGAAAAGCACGTAAGGCCGTTGGTTCTGCGCCTGATCTGTCCCCGGTTGTGTCGGATTGCCGTCCCATAGGACGGGTAAGGTCTGACTATACTTTAAGGTGTGCTTAGGTACGTAATATCTATAAACATGACCTACGTATGTGTAGCGTTGTGAAACAGGAGCGTTACGACGGGACTTTGAGACTTAGGGAAGAGGGAGTGCACCTGTGTTTGCGCAGACACTTGTGCACTATAATATCTCCTGCGAACTTGGCTAGTCTGCATTAAAATTAGCCGCCGTGGCCGAAATCGATTTGATCTGGACAATACATTTATACACGTTCATAACACGGTCACGCTATAGTACGATGCAGTGGGCAGACTCCATAAAGGCTTTTGTTATAACAAACTAATTAGAGAATCAGTTTCAGTGATGACCTAATTAATACAGTTGCATGAGTAATTATTACATTGAATTATGAGTCGTATGACAATAACACTTCGTAATTGGCGAGTCAATGAACAATCAGTCAGTGATGCCATTGTTTTTGGTTTTGTACTAATTGATGAACTAGATTTGGCTGCGACTTCATTCGCGGAAATTAATTAAAAAGTAGCTTATTATGTCCTTATATGGTGGTTTAAGTTTCATTGATGTCGGTTCAGTAGTTTACTCGTGAAAGTGTAACAGACAGATTGTTACTTTTGCATTTATAATAATTGTGTAGGTATCCTTGACATGGGTTGCAGCATAAACCACTATCGAAGCATTATGTGTATGGATGTAAATGTATCGCAGGTTTTCAGTCTCATCTCTTTGTTTATGGTCTTCACGCTAATGTACCCGTTAGCTTAAGTACCTACCAACGTAGAATCAGATTTTGTGCCAAAATTAATTTTAAGGCAATTGCGAACATCTATGAATAAATGGAAAAACTCAATATTTTTTTAATTAAATTTTTAAATTTGATTTTTTGTATAAAGTCAAAAGAGTTAGCAAATAAGTGACGTCACAGTACTATCCTACAAAACCTACGGAATAATGGCGTTTAGACAGCTCATTAAAAGTAAGTCGATTGATTGGTAGTGCCTAATACCCAATTAAAGTTAAGACATTGTATCTCTTGTGTCCAAAACATGTTTTAAACAAATCGTATACTATTTCATTTTGCAAACATTAATTTAATGTCACATGAACTACAAACATGAAAACAATAGTCGATAAACAACTATATATGACAGACAAACGTACAGGTAAGTCCGGAAAGGGGAAGCCAACTTACCGATGCAACCAAAATAGTTTCTCTCACTCTTATCCTGAAAGACATAAAGATGAAATTCAGTTTACAGGCACGTAAATAATAAAGTTGTTTATTTAAAGGTACGTAAGCCGCTTTTGATTTGTGGGCAAGAATGACACAGCGTTGTTTATGATTTCCTTAGGAATAAAGAATAATGTTTTTCACTGTGAAATGTAAAGAGTTTTAATGCTTATTTGTTTTTGTTTCATGGACCACCTGTTCCTGATACGATGGAGGTAGCTTGTTGAATTTATTTTAGGGAACTTTTGTGGGTATTCTTACAGTGAGTGAGTGTCGTGATGGCCCAATGGTTTATTTATTTATTAGGTAACCAACGGCGATATATATCGATTACATAATAGTGTGTTATGTATGGCTAATAATAATAGGTTTCGCCCTTTAATAAGGATAGGTACCTATAATACATATGAATAGACTGAGTGATAAAATAGGTTTTTTTTGTTACAAAATACGTTGCCTATTATTGGGCATTTCTCCTGTATTGTGGGTACGGTTACAAACACACACACTCACATACACAAACAGTCAGAACCGGAACAGCTATCTGAAAGCCATACAAATATATTTTGTTCAGTGCGGGAGTCGAACCCGCGATACGCGCATTATCCAATCGCTCAGCCACTGTATATAGAGTGGGGGGGGAGGAGGGGCTGAGTCATATTTGAATCCAAAAGATGTTGTATGCAGTTCAATATTCAATTTAGTTACTATTTAATTAAATTATAGAGCCTAGATGCAACACTACCCAAATATAATCATCAAGTTGTTATAAAGACTCGGTTCTATATCTCACATCTTTTGTTACCCTTCATATTTTGCCAGTAGCGCATGAAATTCTGAGATAAGACGGCGAAGCAACAATCTCATTACAGCATGAATTAAATATTTGCTCATGCAAATGTTCATTAGTACTTCATATACTCGTAGTTCGCTAAATATTTGATGTTCTATTATGTTGGTGATAAAGTCCATATTGGCATAATTATCCTAATTTATATACTTAATGCTTATGGGTAAAGCGAAGCCTCTCGTTGTCATTATACTAGTACAATTACTTAGAGGACTCAAGAAAATTCGTTCTGTTCTTGCAAATGTGTTTTTGATTGAACGATACCATTTTTTTTAATTAGAGCATTTCTATAAGTGTCTATTTACACTGATTTTATTTGAATACTTTAGTTAGATTCTTTTTAATTTTTTTTTATGTAAAGTATAAATATGTCAATTTTCTGTACAAAAGCAAGCAAATCGCACTTTTTCTCCCTTAAGTCTATCCACACTGGAGCGTCAGATCTGCAGTTGTATTTTGCTCACGTTGTTTTAGAGCCTTCCAAACAAAAACTACTCCAGTTTTTGACTGCCATCGAGCCAGTAACTTTTTCGCTCCAGTGCAGGTGGACATTTAGAGTAATCTGACGACCGACTTTTGACTGATTTTTTATCAGATGTCTTCTCGCCCACCAAGAAATTGGTTGTGTGCAGAGAGCTTAATCCTATTATGCGTTATTCCAAATTTAAACAAAACGAATTACATCTTTAGAACATCGTTGTAAAAGGAGAAACAATTGAATACTCTTAACTGGGTCAGTCGGTACTCTGTTACAAAACGGATCGAATGGTGACAACGATCAAACAATCAACCAAGGAGAATGGATAGATTAATTAGTCGGCATTGTCCGAGTAACGCCACTGACTGGACCAGTTGCTTGATTCTTATTTAGATAGATTTCATTATGCAGGCTGTTTTATTCACTGTGTAGCGTTCAGGGGTTGAAAGCACTCATGAATTTGAACACCTTATATAAATAAACCACCTGAAGTTTTTCTGAAATGTCGTGATGGCCTAAAGGTTAAGGTGCCAGTCTCACATGAATGAGGTTGCAGGTTCGATACTGGGCAAGTACCATTAACCATCAAGTATCATTTACCTTTTTAATTCATATATTCAATCATACTTTATATGTTAATCTTCGACATACCACACTTCGATGAAGGAAAACACCTTGAGAAAACCTGGACATATAATCAATATAAGTCTGGAATCGCTTTAAGCAGTCGTGGTAATCAATACTCTTGACTTCTACTTCCTGTATGAGAACAGGCCTTTGCTTTGCAGTGGGAAAAAAATAGGCAGATATTATTATTTATTACCTGAAGTTTAGGTAAATATGTATCCTAATATCCGATCACTGATTATGATAGACACTGCGATCTCTCACAGCATACCCCTTTGTCACTTTCGGCTGAATATTTATAAAACAAATGGTGTCACGTTTGAGATTACTAGCATTACATCAAGAGCCTTCAGCCGTTGTCTCCACAGACTCTAATACGGCATGACTACAAAATACCCTAGACACATAAATTCCAATTTTATATACCTTCAATCTTCAATGATATAGTACCCGGGCGGTAATATGATACATCGAGGTAAGAAAGTGACTGTCAAACTGATATCTATGAGTGACAAGGACGCTCTATAAAGTAGAACTTTTTCTGAAAATCGATGTACAGTTAGCAAGAAAAGTAGATTAACATTTCAGACTTTAAAATCCGAAATGTATCTAAAACTACATAATATAAAATTAACTCTTATGTATTTCCTTAAATTAATACCATCACGCCTGTATTCCCCGAAGGGTTAGGCAGAGGTGTACCAATGTACACCCACAGTTCGCCGGTATATTTAGGTCCCATGTAATAGGGGGCGAGCCTATTGCCATTAACCGGGCACAAATCCAAAATCCGAGCTGCTACTGAGAATTTCATAGAAAAACCCAATAACACTTTTTGCTCGACCTGGGAATCGAACCCGGGACCCCTTGCACAGCAGTCGCACTTGCGACCACGAGACCAAAGGGGCAGGCTTAAATTCTGAATAGCAGTGAATTGTGTTATTTTGTATCTAGAAAATGTAAAAGTAACCATATTAATCAACTTTTGTTGCTGATCGTGCCATTTAGTTGGCCACGTTCTAAACGTATAAAACAGCTGGTGTTTTTTATAAACTGTTCTTAAATGGATGAATTTAGTAGATAAATGACACAAAAAAATCTGGTGCTGCAATGTTAATAATATGGAACAGTTTTTGTTAATAACCAGCGAAACATGTTAGCTGTCCCCGTACTCAAAGTTTAGTTCCAGTTCACCCCCTGACGAATATTTGGGACATTAAAAGTCAACCCGTACAGTAGTTCGAATGTGGAGCCTAGTCTTTAATTACGTATCCATTGAGTGGTTATTCATTGCCGAATTCTCTTAATCAATCCTAATTTTGTATCGATATAGAATCTCGCAGGTCCACCGTCAGCTACTTAACGCTACATTCCTGTGGTTTTTTAATAAATAAAGCCCTTCAGCTAAGGCACAACATTAGATGGTAAGAGAATAAACGCTGAGAGCACCCCTGTGGGGTGTGACCTCGGTTTAGGGTGGTGCTTTGAGGAGGATAGCAAGGGACACAATCCTCGGATTCCACTAGCCTGAAGCCTAGATTTGTTTCTGAATTAAAAAAAAAGCCTAGATCTATACTCATATTATTATTATGTATACAGGGGTAAACTTTTCGGTTTACTTTGTGTGTATCTCTGGGAGTACTGACCCGATTACAAAAAATCTCTACATACTATTGTCGAGTGCCATAAGCTATGTTTTATGGCATACTTAACTTCCACACAGACAAATTCGCAGTCAGTAGCTAGTTCTTAATACATTGGACTTACAACGCAATTAGAGAAACTTTGCCTTACTTACACCTAAGAATTCAGGCAGGTAGATATACTTCCAACATTCCACCGAATTCCCCACCAATACCCCAACAATGTTAGAACCGCACTATCTACAAACACCCCGTCCACCTGCCATCTCATATCAGAGTTCCGTCTTATATTTGATAAGGGGTTTTCCCAAAATTAATCAGTCTCACGTCTGGGGTACATAACAGTAACCCAATTATATGCGGCCCCTTTGTACACGTCATCAACATTCAATGGTTGTCGGGAACACTGGCATTGTAGACCTATAGGTATGTTAATATTGTTCGATTTAGAATGACGATCATTTTAACTGGTGGGGCAGTGAATTTGATGTAATTGTTTGGGGTATAAGGCGAATTGGAGTTGTAGGGAACCGGCTTTAAATAAAAATGTTTAAGGCTTTACGGTAAGTAAAGCCAGGGAGAATTGGGTTCAGTTCGGCAAAATTTTAAATAACAATAAAATCTTATTATTATTTCACTACAGGGCAAAGACCTCTTCTCATACAGAAGCCACTAGCATGAGTAATCATCACGCTTGCTCAAGGCGGAATGGTGATTTCAGACTTACGAGTATGTTAATTATAGGGCCAAGTTGCCTTATAATAAATAAATAAATAAATATCTTGGCACAACTCACACACGGCTATCTGATCCCAAGCTAAGCAGAGCTTGTGTTATGGTAACCAGATAACTGATATACATACTTATATAATTTATAAATACATACATATTATAGATAAATCACACCCAGACACAGAACAAACAATCATGCTCATCACACAAAGTTTGTCCTGGGTGGGAATCGAACCCACGACCTCCGGCTTAGCAGTCAGGGCCGCTAACCACTAGACCAACAGGCCCGTCAAAAAATAAGAAAATAAAAAATATTTGCCTTGATCGATGTCAGTGATGAAATTAAAAAACGGTAATTTAAAAAACTAAAAAACCCGACTGCTATTCTTTAAAAATCCCTAAAACAAGATAAATTGTAGCAGTCGGGACCCATTCTAGAAATGGAGGATTAGTGAATTGAGAGCACATACCTATATTACATTGCAGATGGTCCCGAATGGGTCCCGACTGCTACAATTTATCTTGTTTTAGGGATTTTTAAAGAATAGCAGTCGGGTTTTTTAGTTTTTTAAATTACCGTTTTTTATTTTTTATTTTTTTTAGTTTTTTATTTTGATATACCCAGTGTCACTCTCACAGTAAATACGAATCTAACGACACCTCTCAAGCTAAAATCCATCGAGCCGTTCAGGCTGCAGAGCGATCCAAACATTTGAATTTGGCGCCAAAAATCCGCCATTTTGTTTTTTTTATTTTGATATACCCAGTGTCACTCTCACAGTAAATACGAATCTAACGACACCTCTCAAGCTAAAATCCATCGAACCGTTCAGGCTGCAGAGCGTGCCAAACAATTATACATACATACATACATACATACATACATACATACATACATACATACATACATACATACATACATACAAACATACCCTCGAAAAACATAACCCTCCTTCTGTCGCAGTCGGGTAAAAATGATAGAATTTAAAAATGTCACGTTGGTATTCTATCAAATTCGCAACCTCATGCATGACAGGCCTTAACCATTGAGCTATTAAAATATATCATGTTTGACTATAAAATAGTTACCAACAAAATAGTTTCACAAACAAAACAATATTCATCTCTGCCTCATAATTCATATCACTCACTTACCCCTTAAATTGCTCCCTTCCGCAGTGTTATTGCATTAGGTTTCGCCCCTCAAATTGCCCGTAGATAACACCCCTACGTATTTGTAAGAGGATTTGCATCTTATTCTGTGACGTATCCTGTGACATGCAAGGGTTTAATATGTGCTACTCACGATACTGTTATTTATAAACAACGTTCATTGCTGTGTTTGAGTGGGAAGTGTAACTGAACGAGTTTGACAGTCATCAATGGAAGTCGAAATGTATTTCTGAAGATTGATTATGTTAATCTTAACCTGTCTGTTTGTTCCTTTGTTGTTTTGTGATGAGAAATGTGTATGTAACCTGTATGTGGTAGGTACGTATACGTAGTTAAGAGTATTTTCTCTAACAGATGTAAAAATGACGCTAAAGAAGCTGGAAATTACATCTTATTCCCATATTGTGATTCAGGAATATAGCTGGGTACCTTCTGGTTACTGAGATGTTGAAAACCGATAATTCAAATTCTTGACGCGTTTTTTTTTTAACGAAAACTTACCCCTGTCGTCACATGAGAGTGCAATGTTTATGGTGCACTGCATTGCATATTACCATCATAAACATTGATTTAACACACAAAATATACTCGTATAAGTAATTGGTAACAGTATTGGTAACAGGGGTAAGTTTTCGTTAAAAAAATACATATGTGATTGCATGTATGTATTTTTTTAACGAAACCTTACACCTGTATGCACCTGAAAGTAAAATGTTTATGGTGCACTACATTGCGTACTACCATCATAAACAGTGATTTAACACACTTGTTTAATTAAAGTTACTTTGTTTTGATGGGCAGTAAGCGTAGTTAAAGGTTATGTGATGCGTCTTTTTACACACCGTAAATTTGAATTGCTCAGGTGGAGCTACAGATATGCACAACAATGTATGCAAACAAATTCAATTGAAATATTTTTTAATCAGCTTACAGAAAATTCATACTTTCCAGCAAATGTATACTTTCTATCGTCTATCTCTAATTCAACACAGGCGGAGTCGCGGGGGTAAGCTAAGACCCTACCACGTTTGAAGCGCACGAATAAAGTAGGGGGAATTATGAAAGGAAATACGATTACCTTCCGTTCACTATCAATAATTTATCAGTTTCCTATACAGAGGGCGAAATATAGATTTTACCGTATTTTTATTTTCCTTGTAGAGTGCTGTGGGTTTTTATGGTAGTAAAACAGTGAGTTTATAATGTAAGTAGCTTCTGCCTACGACTTTATCTAAGTTCTATTCACCCGCGTTATGTTTCGTCTTTGGGTACTGCTGCTCCGCTCCCGTGTGTCTTAGCGTGATGTTTATTATTTATTTATTTAAAACCATCACAATCTTATCTCAATGATAATGTCAAAAAAATGTGGTGCATATAAAGCATTTTGCATTTCTGACAGATTGAGATCGTTCCTAAAACTTAGTAGAATTGCCCCCCTAGTACAAAAGATGTTTTATTCATTTACATAGACGAGAATATATTTCAATAATAATAATACCAGCCTATCTACTGTCCCACAAATGACAAAAATCTCTTCTCACACAAAGAAGGCGTGAAACTAGTAGGTTAACAAACACAAACATTCGATACTGGCCACAAAAAACGAATTTTAAACGTTGCATCTCCAATTCTGTCGCATTTCGAATTCAGAATAAAAAACAGCTGACAGTTATTGGACCCACATTTGTGTGCGTTTAAAAATAGCGGAACCATAATCTGGAATTCCTACTGTTTGTGCCTTTTTTGATCATTTTTAAACTAAGCTGTTTATAATACTGATAACATCTTAGGAACAATGCTTGAATGCTATGTATTGTATAGTATTTTACATTTTGCAGATTCCAAACCGTATTACCCAAGATTTTTGTTCTGAAGGTTAAAGGATTAATCCCCAAAAAGAAATTGTATACAGGGTTACTGGTTAACTCGACCTAGATCCTTTAGGAGGTGGTTGTTCCCATCATTTCTGACTGACTTCACTATGACACACCGTACCCCAAACTTAACCCGTTTCAAGATATTTGCAACGATATTTACTACTTACATAATTAAAATTGATGTATTCCATGATGTAGGAATATATCAATTTTGATTATGTAAGAAAAGTAATTATAATACTGTTAACATACTAGAGCGCATCACACGACCACATTATGTTTTAGCGGCCTTTTTAAATATTTACTCACCTGGGTTGCTGTAGAAAAATTGTGCTGTTAAAAATTGGTTCGTGTTAGCAAAACCAAACGGATTTTTTGGTGACTTAATACTAATTTTAATCATTTTTATTCTAATGCCATATTGCATTATTAACCGAATACTAATTTGCCTTGCGTGTCAAACAATTATATGAAATCGCCAGTTAAAATTTTCATTATACAAAATCGACCAATATTGACACGCATCTAACTATTAATACAATGCCAAAATATCATCCAATTAGTATTACATCGATGCTGCATCCTGTTAGTTTTACTAATAGCATCCTCAACTAAAGACCACTGCGAAAAGATAATGATCTATTCATTGGAATCTTTTCTTTCTTATTTAATTCCAATAATAGTACCTAACCGTTGAAATAACATTGATGTGCCCTTTTAATATTGTGACCAACATTTTGGTCGGATTGAGATAAACTCAAGTTATACTACAAGTTTTACGGTAAATGTAACGTTGTGCGTTTAGTGGTTTCAAGCACGATATGGAGTCCTGAATTTGATCCGAGGTCATGCAAAGAGTTGGTTAATGGGTTTATTCTATTAGAGCTTTCTTAGTTGACACTTGCTCGAAGTCTATAAGTTATGGTTCGCATATTTTACTTACGGTTGTAATTACCTGCCAAAATAGTGCAGTAATAGTAAGATCATGTAATCAAAAAATATCATAGAATTAAATTATAAATAGGTGCCAAAGTAAAAGTCAAACATTTCAATTTGCCCATTAAAAGACAATTTAGAACGTTGTTTATGAGACAAAGAATCTGACGCCTAATTATTAGTTACTAATGAGATATTTTGATACAGACAATAATTTTTAGGTAAGTATATTATATTCCGTTTCCTCGTTTCGTCTTACCAAGAGTATCGTATTACCCATTACTGGGTTGTGGAGGTCTGATAGGCAGTCGCTCCATGTAAAATACTGATATTCAGCTGCATCCGGTTCGACTGGAAGCCGACCCCAACATAGTTGGGAAAAGGCTAGGCAGATGATGATGATTATATTCCGTTTCCTCAGCTGAAATTTCTGGTCTCACCGAAATCGATACCTACTTTGCTTTTAATCTGAGACTGTCCTAAAATTTAACCTCCAAGACAAGTCCACCCTACTAACTCCTGACAATTTCTGCGAAGTTTCGTCATGTATCTCCACAGCGGAAGTTTTCATTCCGAGCTCTGGCCATGAATAACGTTCGCTGTTCGATCGGTCACAGGACTCACAGGAAGCAACTTCCGGTCCTGTATCGTTCTTTATCTTTTTGCATTCAACACCGGCGAACTTTTGATCGGTTCGAAATTTAAAATTCGTGAGCGATTTTGTCGTTCGGTCTTGGTTGACTTTTTAAAAAAATGTAAATATGGAAACTACAGTTGTGAGTATTAAGGTGTTCGTATGTAACAAAATTGTGTAGTTGTTGTTCCTTTTTGCAGTTGTCAGTTGGAATAAAATTGTGAGATTGTTTTACAGACAACATTATTTGAAGATACAAAGCTACAAAGGTCGACTTTAACTTTACTTTTTTTTAGTTCAGTTTAATAAATCATAATTATTTAGCATGGATGTAAAAATCAAGATAAAATATCTTTTATAAATAAATATTGTATTATTTCGTGTCTATTATCAAGGCGAAAAAGCTTTTCTTGCTGACCAATTGCATTAAAATAAATTCAAGGTTGTAGTATCATTGTTTACTCCAGAATTCTCCAGACAAGAAATAACCATGTCTACGATTAAAACGACGACGACGTCTGTCTATGATTAAAATAATAATATTTACTTTTTGAAATGCTTGTAGGTAATAGATATTAATGTTATTTTAAATTAATTTTGCATACTGGTATAACGGTGAGATATTTACCACATAGATACCCTGATTCTGGCAAATCAATGTTTAATCCTATTCCATCCTAATTAACGTTTATATAACAGCCTAAACACCAAAAAACCTCACTGCACAATCCCAAACACTCCAAGTCATCTATCCACTAATAACTCCATCATCCAAATCCAATTTCTTTTAATCCCCATCTCAAAACAAAAGCGCAAACCCTTTGAAAAGCTAATTTATTCACAATTCCAAACGACGCGACATTCGATACAGGGGACCTTTTGTAAAACTCCTGACACTGACGCTAACATAGGAAATTAAAGATTCTATCTGCGTAACGAACTTGTCTTGAAAATAGTATTAAACAGAACAAAACTTGAAATGGAAGCCCTGCAGAGGAAAATGAACCATACCTTTCAGAGTTAGATTTGGAATTCCAGTGTGTTCGCTTGTATAAATTGTTTGAATGCGTTGGCTAGTAAAAACTTGGACAGAGCTATTAGTGCTGTCTACTCACCTAGATTAAGACTTTATTTCCTGATGGGAAATGGTGCTCTTTGATAGGGTTTGCATTTTATTATTATTGCACGTATTTCAATGTTATTATTTTGACAAATAGTAGCGCTGGTCTTTTTTCTTTAGCTTCGATTTTTTGGTAAAAGAAAAACGATTCACAATTTTTAAAGTACAAATTAAATCAATAAATTAATTTTACATAAAATTAATTTATTGATTTAATTTGTACTTTAAATACAACTTTACAATTATTAGTACATACTAATAATTGTATAATTAGGTAATACATAAATTTCCATTTGGCTTTGTTTATCAGAAGTTTGAAAAATCATGGGAAAATAATCAGACGGTTTTTTATTTTATTTGTGATGGGTTTGCTCTGACTCTTATGATTGTAGTCTAAGTAAGAGGTGACAGAGACAAAGTCGACAATGGAGTGAGCTTACCCAGAAGAAGCCTGTTCACTCTAACTTGGTTTATACCTTTTGTAGAGTTATGCGAACATTTATAAATGTATTGATAAGCTTTATTTTTGTTAGTACCATAATAACAGTGCCCCGTTGGTCCCGTGGTCGCAAGCGCAACTGCTAAGCAAGGGGTCCCGGGTTCGATTCCCAGGTAGCGCAAAAAGTGTTAATGGGTTTTTCCATTGCGGAATTTCATTTTCAATTTTTTCAATTTTTCAGTAACTGCCCGGAGTTTGGAAGTTGGTGGTGTAACACCCCCGTGCCTCGGGAAGCACGTAAAGCTGTTGGTCCCGGCTGTCATTCGTAGATCTTTGACAGTCGTTACGGATAGTCAGAAGCCAAAAAGTCTGACAACCAGTCTAACCAAGGGGTACCGTGTTGCCCCAGTTACTGGGTTGTGGAGGTCTGGTAGGCAGCCGCTCCATGTAAAACACTGGTATTCAGCTGCATCCGGTTAGACTGGAAGCCGACCCCAACATAGTTGGGAAAAGGTTAAGCAGATGATGAGTACCATAATAAAAGTAGCTCTTAATGATCAGTACAAAGACCTCTTTAGATTTCTAGTAAACAAAAATAAGGTTGTGTAATGGCCTCGTTACTACTTCATTAGCCTAGTGATCCTAAGCGCGACTATTACGCTAGGATTTGTGCCTAGTTAAAAGCAATAGGCTCGCCCCCTATTACATGGGAACTAAACCTAAAGGCGCACTGTCGGTGTGAGTTGGTACAACTCTGCCTAACCCTTCGGGGAATACAAGCGTGGCGATGGCCTAGTACTGTCATGCAAATGCCAAAAAACATCAGTTCGACATAAAACAAAACCTTAAAGCTAAATTTTCACCCAAATCTCACTTCGAAACTCAAATATGAACTCCAAGTCCACAGAGTTCAATCAAACAATATCTCAGAATCAGACTTCGTTCGCTGAACAGTCTCGGATATGAAGTGTCTCACTTTGGAGCTTACTAACTGAATTGGTTCTATCTATCAGTTATCTAGACTTCACGCTCTATTACCTTAATAATATGAAGTGAGCTAGCGTATCAGTCTTTGGTAGATAATAACAATGTTCTAAGGTATGCCTTTAGTTTTGTGGTGGTATTTGGTATATTTTTGGTGTCTTAAGACCAGTACGTCGATTCTGTATATCTATTTGACGCTTTGAAGTGCGAAGTGAGCGTCGAAGTGTCGGTGGAATTACCGTATAGAATGCCACTTCTTACGTGATCTCATACTTTATCTTTAGTTCAACTCGCTGATACGCTCGCAACTGTGGCGCTAGTGTAAATCCGTATTATCAACCGAGTTTTTAGAATGCCAATCAAGAAAGTCACAGCGGATTCAGATTCGAAGTTTAGAACGAGGTCTTACAGAATCACACAGCAGATAATAAAAAAGCCATACAGCTATGTCTACCGCAAAGCAGCGTCGCGGTGTTCCGGTTTGAAGGGTATCCTCCATGCCGGTGTCATTATAGCCGGTGTCACATGAGATGTCAAAGGCCCTCTGCCTTTGACATCAGCTACCACTTACCATCAGTTAGGCAGTCGGCATGTTTGCAATCCAATGATGTTTCAAAACAAAAGTTAATTCTGTTCACCCATTTTAGCGTGAAAGAGTAACAAACCTCATCATATATCTTCTCCTCTTTGATATAGAAGACATTATTAGGCCGTTTTCACATTAGGACGTTAGCAGCGCGACAGTAGCGCGGCAGAAGTACATTCCTTCACATTACAAGAACAGATCAAAGTCTAGGTCAGCATGGGGCACTTCATTTTAAAAATAGATGCTGTGGGCGACAGCTCTTCTGTTTTTTTATTATGAAATTCTGACGGGGCGACAGTCGCGCGACAGCCGCGCTGCTAAAGTCGTCTAAATGTGAAAGCGGCCTTAGTGTGAGGCCACAATATTTTTTTAAAAAGAAGTAAGTAAACCTGCTGTTTAAGGCGCTACCCTGACCAAATAACCTTGAGCATTCGTTCCTTTGTCGGCACACTAACGCGGCGCACGAGATACGTAGGAAATACGCTCAGATTTTAAAGTAAAATCTATATAAAATCAAATTTAGGTGTTTTGAAAAAAATAAAACTAGCATAATGTTCTTTATTAAATTGCCTAATTATTAGTTTAAGTCGCAAATCAAAATAATGTTTACTTTACGAGGAGATGCATGTCAAAAATTATTATTTCTCATTTCTGTAGTTTCGTTATGACCCTATAATTAAGCATTATGTTACTAAAAAGTTAAAAATAAATCTACCATTTTCGAGTCAAGAATGTGTAGAAATTTAACGTATTTTTTATTAGTTGGTATTTCTATTTAATATAGAGAAGTGGGCTCCTAAAAACTGCCCTAATAAAAACGGCTGCCGCTGCGTTTTGCACGGCCACGCGCCTTAATAAGTACGTAAGCAACACAACATCATGAAACTTAACCGTTAATACTTTCTACTCTATACAACAAACTCCACGATGTACCCTCATTAAACCTTTCGCTCAATTTCTAAACCCATACATATGCAAAAACTTTTCATATAAAAAACGCCAGCTTTTTCCCGAAAAAAGGCTACACAAAATACGTTACGTTACGTTTTATTCCACGGAGCAAAAAGCCTATTAAAAGTTGGAAGGCTAATGTCGTGTTAGAATGGGCCAATTATCCTTCACAAATGAAGATACTTTTTTTTTTAAAGCAGCAGTTTCATTTTATAAGAATGAGTGTAATTCACGTTGTGACGCCGTGTCGCTCAGGTAAGGCACTTTTGTAAAAAATGTAAAAACTTTGTACTTTAGTACTAAGAAGGCAGATTGTTTTGTTATTTTTTCGACCTTCAGTTTTATGTTGTCGTTTTTTCCTTGTACATTATCGTGGAGGACGTTATTGTACACTTTGAGGGTCATGTTGGTCTTGTGGCCGTAGGTACGACAGCTGAGAGCGGTGTTGGATTTGATTCTTAAGTTAGGCAAATTGTTATTGGGTTTTTTAATCAGGATTTTCTCAGTTGTAGCCAGAAGTCTGAAAGTTGGTGGTGAGTCACTTTCGTGTTAAGCTGTTGGTCCTTAGACTGAATTCTTATACTGTTTCATCCGACTATGACTGTAAGGAAGCGGCAGTGCACAGCACAACAGCTAGCAGCAATATTTTATATATAAAACGACTGCCCATCTCCACTCCACAACTCGGTTACTGAAAGACGTCACGGTTTGTAGAGTTGCATGACGCGAGTTCGATTCCTGCACCGATCAATAATTTGCATGACCTGCAAATAGTTATCACACACGACACAGAAAAATTCAAAGACCATACTTAAGAAAAACACGATATATTGGTATGACTGAGTGACAGGCTTTACGATTGTAAAATCAATGATCTACGAATGACAGCCCAGTGGATGAACGTGGATGAACAACAATCATGATAAGATAAATTTTTTATTTATATTGATATCAAAATTATAATTGGGCATCATTTTCCATAATAATACTCACCGCTTGAAACAAGAAATAGCTATTTATTTGAACGGTAACAGGTTGCAAGCTTGCTCACTTACCTATAAGAAGTTTGACCTATTTCCTAAAGAGTCTACTTTTACTTCTTATTTCTATCTTTCCTTTTAAGTGCATTCATGCTCTGATTCTTTTGTGGAGAGAAAATTATTCCATTTGTTATTTTATGAGCATTGATGTGAAAATTTCTTTCAGATATTAATGTAGGTTGGTCATTTAATTTGAGCTTTTTCAATTTGGACTAATATCTCATAGACCTACGTCAAAAACAAAGTCAAATTATTTATTTGAGTAAGATCATTACAAGACACTTTTGAGCGTCATTTTCAATAATAATAATAAATAATAATAATAATAAATATCTTGGGACAAACTCACACACGGCTATCTGATCCCAAGCTAAGCAGAGCTTGTGTTATGGTAACCAGACAACTGATATACATACTTATATAATTTTATAAATACATACATATTATAGATAAATCACACCCAGACACAGAACAAACAATCATGCTCATCACACAAAGTTTGTCCTGGGTGGGAATCGAACCCACGACCTCCGGCTTAGCAGTCAGGGCCACTAACCACTAGACCAGCAGGCCAGTCTAAATACAAAAGAAATGAATCTAGTTGTCATCTGAATGATAAATGAGTGAATGTAGAACTGAATCTAATCTTGGTATGGCTAAAATTTCAATAATATATGGAAGAGTAATATTATTATATACCTTAAATAAAGAATAAAAATATACCATCACGCCTGTATTCCCCGAAGGGTTAGGCAGAGGTGTACCAAGGCACACCCACAGTTCGCCGGTATATTTAGGTCCCATGTAATAGGGGGCGAGCCTAAAGAAGGTATAAGTTTCAGATTCAATGGATGCTGCCGTTTTAGATGTCAGTTTATACAGTGTGATTGGTATTTAAAAAAAAACTGTTGCCTCAATTCTATTATTTTCTCCAGCACCTTGGGTGTGTATAAACATGATTATCAAGTTGCATTATTATATATAAACAACCAGATCCTAACTGACTACCTGCAGGTCATAAAAATAGTGTTCACTGCCTGCAGTGAGTGGCGTGTCCGATTCCTGAATCGAACCCGCGACACGCCACTCAGCACCCAATAGGTCAGACTCAGCTCAGCATTAGTAATGACCTCGAAAATTTCGATTCGTTATAAAGTTGACTTTAAGTTACAGCACTTAACCAAAGTAACAATAACAACAAAAGGACTGCTACCAAAATTATAGCCATCTGTTTCGTGGATAAAGCCTTTCTGAACAAAACAACGACTTTATTTTACGAGAGCTTTCTACAGAAAAATGCAGCCTTTAAACCCGAGTCCATAAGTCAAGAGATTGACCTATTTCAACCCGCCATCTTTTCTCCCGTCAAAGGTTACAATAAAAATAAAACAAGTCTCTTTTATTCAAGATGTTTTATTACTGAAATCAGAATAATTTACATTGTAAAAAATACACATACTCCGAGTATTACACTAAGGTTAACACTTTTCAGCTTTTTGGCTCTATTTTACAGTTAAACTATAGCTTCATTATAATCTAGATGTTGTGACAACTTTTGTTTGCCTAAATTATTATAAGACCAACTCACACATTGACAGGTTAAGGATCCGTTTCACCATCTCTTTATTAACCAGATAATTTAAATTTTAAACTTTAATAGAATTTGTGTTTAATTATCTGTTATGTAATTTATTCCGAACTTATTGGAATGTGGTGAAACGAACCCTTAGAATATTAAGGTATTATAAGATTGAGCAAAATTAAAAAGAAAATTGAATAGTTGAGATGACGAACAAGAAATAATAGGAAATATTTTGTATTTTGTGTGAATCGATCTTCATGAAACTTCTGTCAGTTCAAAATTAAGTTTAACTTAGTTCTTTGGCATTTAAAGCAAATTGCTAAAGAGTTTCTATAACGTGAACCTCTACTATTTTGGTGTAACAAAAATGCTATTACAATCGCATTTCTATGAAGACAAAGCGGAGCGGAAACCTCTTCACCATATTTTCCCGTAAAATATGAAAATTGGATATTTTAAATTCTTCTCCATTTTTTGTCCGCCCCGCTCATATGAATGGCACTATACAACATCTACCAAGCACTGTAATTCCAATGTTAATAATATTAAAATTAATTACAATCTCAAATGAAATTCATAGTCTCACAGAAGGCTTTGTGATTAGTTATTAACTTACCTAAGTACAGACTTACTTTAATACTTCTTAGCTGATAAAAATAAACAAACTTCTTTACTCACAACTCGGTGCCAAGAAGTCTATTCATTTTTTTTTCTCATTAAAAGTTTTTACACTTATTTGTATGAAAAATAAAAGCTGCATCTTTGGATCCATTTTACACTAAAATAATTGCTACACTTTTATTGAATTACTGTCACAAAGTTATACACTTAAGTAAACGATATGTATTTTTTCTATTATTAACTCCCAAAGTATTATCGGGGATCTATGAGTAAAAATATTTGAAAAAGATTATGGAAAATCGTTAATAAATTAAAATTATAAATCTATTATTTTCTTTATTTATCTTCAATTGCATAAGACACGACATCATTTTGTACTAGAGAAAAAATCTGTAATTGATTTTACACTTTTTAAAAATAATTCTGAAATATGATTCTAAGAGGTTAGAAAGCGTCATTCTAAGGTTTTTTGGAAGAAATATTGTTCGTTTTTTTTTTAGTTGCAAAAGCTTTTTATTTTTTATTTTTCAAATTATTCAGTTATAATTCAACGCCACGTGACTTTCCTTACAAATCCTAAATCTTAGTCACCCTTAACAATAATTGACCAACAAACAAAATAGATAGAAGCTTAATTAGGTACAGCGTTAATGAACCGAATACTATCTATTATTTTCCAACATTGACAGTCATCTCTTACTATTTTTATTTTATACAACATTTTTTATTATATTTTTACACGCCACGCCTCTTTACATCCAAATTAAATTGAAATGCGAAATGATTAATGGAATCGAAAGAAAATTATATTTGGACGGACAGACACAGATGCTAAATAATAAACAGTCATCATAAATAGATAAAGGAAAGTTTACAAATGTATTAGAATCTGGCCACTGATTAAGAATTGTGCCTTATCAATAATACCGACCTCATGCTTTGGAGCTAAGTTTGTATCTATAACCTGGTGGAGCTGACTAACACACTTTTAGGAGATATAATTGCGCAATATGTGCACACTTTTGATAGTTAAAACACCGTCTTTCGGTCCTCTACAAGGCAGAAGAATGTCACCACCACGAATAGGTGGTATGCCTTCAAACTTCTAAAAAACTCCAAACCACGGAATCAATAAAAAACAAAACAAATTCGAAAATCGAACAATTCAAATTACGAATTATTTTACGTGAGATTATTTCGCCAGTCTTCGCGCGTATGCTGCGCTGTGCAGTTGGTCGCGCACCACCGCGAGAGTGCGGTGGGCGGGCACGGCGCGCCTCCGGGCCGCTGTCGTCGAATTATTCTGCGTGTACGCATTGCCGAGCCTACACAGCCACCGTCACCGCGGCAAGGACTCCATTCACTCCATTCTGACACCCGGCAATCTAGCAGTCCTGTGAAAAATGGAATAAATTAGACTCGTCGCATTATTCATGCCAAAGCGGTTGTAGAAGTAATTAAAAGTTATTTCTAGTCGTACATCTTAGATATTTAAAGTAAAAAGAGTGTTTTAATTGAATGATGCCTGTGCTTTAAACATAATTCTCAGAAAGTCAAAATTGCTGATGTATGCTAAAATCCTTGCAATATTAAATACCAAAGAAGCTAAGCTAAGTAAAAATAAATAAGAGCATACACGTAGATCTTAATATCCATTAACGCAGTAAGAATATTTTATGAAGAAGAAAAGTAATTCATGTCTCTTTGCGGATTACAAATGGCTGTAAGTACGAGAGAGCGACCTCTACCATCTCTCAGATGTTAAATGATCTGAAAGTACACCGAAACACTCTGAGTAGTATGAAAAAATATATGATATTAAGTCAACGAGACCCAGGATTAAGAGAGGCAATGACCTGAGTTTAACTAAGGTCGACTTAAGATGCGTATGGTTAATACGAGCCTTCCTACTTTCATTCCCTTTTATGTTTTTCTCAGAAGCTTTTACGTACTCTTAGACAAAGGGAATGTTGAAGCCAATATTACTTTGGCTAATTGTGTCCCGAAGCAAATTAATCAAGAATTTTATGTACTGAGAGAAAGAATTCGTTTTCGTATACATATTGAACTTCTAGACAAAGGGACGGCTAATATCTAATAACAATAAAGTTTCTAAATAAACAAAGGAAAGCGCAGTATGGGAAGGCCACACTGGTGGACCGGCATCGGCCTGGTAAAAGTCGTGGGATATTGCTGGATGCGGGCAGCGCAAAGCCGGTCATTGTGGCTATCTTTATAGGAAGTCTATGTCCAGCAGTGAATGTCGTTTGGCTGATTCGATGATGATAATAATCATCATACAATTACAGTCTCATGGTCACACCTCAAGACTTTTTAGTTTTCTACGTCTACGTCTTTTTGTCCTCAAATCAAAATAACCTTAAATTTCGGAACCTTAATTTTTTTTTTGGAGGTACCAAACATTCTGCCTCCTACCAGCATTGCTGTGATCTGGTTTTAAGGGTGCTGGTGTAATTTATTACTCGTACAGACACAAGACATTTGACCTTAAACTATACGGTGGTTACGTACCTGCCTTGCCTATGAAAGCCAATTCCCGTAAAAACATTGATAAACTAGTCTCAATGATGACTCAGCGCTGATCGATTTCAAGTTAGAGACATTTTTGACTGATTAAAACATAATAGTAATCCTAAAATATCTTATGTTCCTTTCATAGTCTCTGTATACCACTAGGTGGTCCGTTAGCTAGTTTGCCATCTAAAAACTTAAAAAAAAAAACACATTCATATATCGTCATGTCTGTATTCTCCAAAGGGTTAGGAAGAGGAGTACCAATGTACGTTCACCGGTAAGTTTTTAAGTCCCATGTAATAGGGGGCGAACCTATTGCCAATAAACACACACTTTATTTAATTATTTCCTAAAATCAATATTAAGCCTTAAATGTAACATAGTAAAGACTCACTAGCTCTTTTCCGCTTTCTCCGCTCAGCCGGGTCGGTGTTGTCTGCGCGGTACTTGCGTCGTCGCCTCGCTCGGTACCTACGCGCCAGGCTCCTCAGAGCTGACCTCTCACTGGCTACAGGTGCCGACGTCGGGAGCTCGTTAGCCGAACGAGGCTCTTCGGTCGTACTCGATGTCGTGTTCGTTCTACAGGAAAAGTGCAATTAGATTTTTCTATAGACAGCTTTTCAAGAGGTTCGAGAAACGACGACTTCAAAGGTGTTCATTGAAAAGCTTTCAAGAATAGACATACCATCACACCTATATTCCCCAAGGGTTAGGCAGAGGTGTACCAATGGTGTACATAGGTACACGAATTGAAAATACCACATAAAATAAATATTCACACAAAATTCAAAAGTGATTTTCTCGTGAAGCGTAAGCGACTTTAACAAAAGACTTGGCATAATAAAACGGTTTCGAAAACACTAAGAATATTCCTAACATTTTATACATACATACATAGATACATTATATTATGAGGTCTGTATTCCCCGAAGGGTTAGGCAGAGGTGTAACAATGTACACCCACAGTTCGCCGGTATGTATTTAGGTCCCATGTAATAAGGAAATAAAAAGAATAGAATTCAGAAAATTCAATACAAATACCTACTGATTGTATGTAAAGCCAACGAAATGCATTTTTAAATCAATATTCAAATATTTTGCATGGAAATCCATTATGGATGCAAATAGAACAAATGGAGCTGCAGGGCTGTCGCTGCGCTCAAATTGCTTCGCTACACTGGTTACGTTTAGGAAAAATCTATCACAAACTGCCAGTACTTCTGAACAAAAACTTAATTGGAGGAGCCATTTCAGAAATGTCTGTGATTTGTGAAAGTAGGTATGTTGGTAGCGGGTAAATACGGTATTTTTAGGTATAGGGAAACTACCTAAAACGGAAAAAAAACCTTTTAAACTTATCATTATAAAAATGATTCTAAAGCCCAAGATTTTAAGCCCTAACTTGAATGGCAAATTATTTGCCGCGTCGGAGTGGTTCTTATGATCTTAACCCTATTCTCCTAATATTTAAAATGTTGATTCTTGTAAGCCATAAAGTCTTAACTTACATAGAATAATATGAGTAAGTCTCATCCGGCGTGGTCATAGATCCTTCAGAGTATATCCTGGGCGCCTGTTCCGCTCTCTCCGCCTCCTCGGCAATGGACAGTGCCCTGTTCCCATCCAGAACATCTATGTTGTTGTGGTTCATCTTGTCCAGTTGCAGGACGTCGTATCTCCTGTCATCGGTGTTGCGGTGGAACACTTCTGACAGTTCGTATTCGCGTAGCTGTTGAAGGGTTATTGACATGGAAATAGTTGGTAGATTAGTTTGTGATGAAAACAAATGAAAATTTCGGTTTTTTTTAAGTTTTGAAATCGCTAATCTGTCGTAAGCAAGCACGGCGGTTTATGCTCGTGTCTTTTCTATGTGAGAAGAGGTCTTTACCCTACTATAGGCTGGTTTATTTCATTTCAAAGACATAAATTCTAGTTTCATCTACTTATTATGTACAAAAATGTAAGAAAAGATATTTTTATTGTGTTAGAATGTTCTACACTATGAAATTGTAAAGTTCACAATTTCAAAATTTAATGTGCCGAGGTAACACGTGATAAAATAGATAGTTAAATAGAAACAGGCTACAAGAAACTAAGGCCAATTTGTAAAACACAACATTTTAAAGCAAAAAATAGAAAGATTTTTTCTGAAACAATAATTTTACAACCGTTTAATAAAAACAAAACGTAAAAATACCTAGCAAGGGAAACTAGTTTCAACTTTCTGTCACCTGTCCAAAGTTAAAAATTAACCAAAAATACATACAATCACGGCTGTATTTCCCGAAGGGTTAGGCAGAGCTGTACATTAATGGGTACCAATGTACACCCATAGTTCGCCGGTATGTTTAAGTCTCATTTAATAGGGGGCGAGCCTATCGCTATTTATAAGATTAAGATCTATGATGTTAACTCCGAGCTGCTATTGAGAATTTCACATAGAAAAACCTAATAACACTTTGCTCGACTTGCGAAGCAGTCGCGTTTAGGGCCACTAGGCTAACGAAGCAGTTGTCTAAAGATGATTCAAAATTATACCTTTATAAACTGGAAGGTGGCAATAGGTGGTAGTCTTCTCAGGTGCGGATAGAAGAAGGATCCAGCTGGGTGTGACGGGTATTTAGAGGTGATGCGGTATGCCACTCCTTGTGGGGCGGTCGGCCAGTTGGGAGCGGTGAAGGTGAAGCCATTGTCTGTCCCTGCGTCCAGTGGGTCCACCTGTGAATGATAGAATATGATGAAGAATCTTCTCTGACTCTTGTGTGTGAGTTGTCATGTTTGTAAATGCACCCAGTTTCAGGAGAAAATCTAAAGCTCATTTCCGACTACGCTAATATAATAGCTTATAGTTCATAGCACAACAATTTCGCTCAACATATATTTATTAATAAGATATTCACACTACGCTATATATTATTGGCTTGATAAACGCTATGAAACTAAGCGATAGGTATACTATTCTACTCGCCCGCCCTGCAAGAAAGACGACATGCCTGGTTTTTGCGTATCTAGATTGCGGTGAACTGAGCTTGCCATATCTTGCGATTATCTGCACGGTGTGAACGCAATGCTATTTAGTATAGCTCTTTCACTTTTTATGTTGTACTATAAATAGCAGTATTGTATAGCGTAGTCTGAAATGAGCTTTAGTACGGGCGAAGATTGGTTAGGTATAGAAAGAAAAAAATACTTGTAACGAACCAGCCACTACTTTAAGTACGGCACAAGTTTTAATTTTCAGATTTTTTGTGCTTTAATTTTCCCTCAAAACAGGAGGCTACTTTTATTAGCTTTGCATTTTGAGCCCTTCATTTGTGGAACATAACTTTAAAGTTATAGCTGAACCCATTACTTTTTCCCTCCCTTCCCAGTTTCCCACTACCCTCCTTTAAAACCTCATTCTCATACGTACCTCAATAGTAATGCTGTCCAGCCAGTTTCCATCCACACAGAGGTCAAAGCTGTCCACTCCTATGAACCAATCAGGAGACGGGATCATACGCGCCATTACCGACACCTGCGACAAAATATTGCTGTTCAAATTACAATGACAACAAAAAATAATAATTGCAGGCTATGTAGGTCATGCTCTGTTTCGCTAGATAGAGAGAGAGGGGTACTGATGTGTTGTGTGCTTTAGTTGTGTGTGTAAAATTCTGTGATTGATGCTTTTAATTCGTTTAAGTTGTTTCGTTTTTATTTTAACTTATACCAGCAATGATATCAGTAGTATTATTGCTGGTTTTATGAAAATTATTAGAAGCATTTCTTTTAAAAACCTGTCCCGTTGGCCCTCTGGAAGTACTGGACCGATTACAAAAATTCTTTCACAGAGTTTATTATTAAATTTTGATTTTAATTTTTACAAATGTTTGTTCAGTACGGGGAATCAAACGCAGCATAGGAGCCAATCGCTCAACCACTGCGCCAACTGTGTCGTTAATTTCAACTGCATTAGTGCTGAATATCATTTCAACTGCATTACATACGAGCAAAGTCATGTGTAGAAGCTAGTAAATAATAGTTAAATAAATATCAACTTAAATGAAGTCGTTTAATGGTCACTATTTAATCAAAAACCCTAACAAAAAACCTTCCCTTGATAAAAAAAAAACGACGGGTTGCACTCCGGGAGTGCCGGCAGAAGTGAAAACGCTAAAGACGTACACAATTAATATGACAATTCGCTGACGTGAATTGTCATATTGGTGTACAATAAATTCGTAAGATTTTCGATCAGGTCACGTGTCCTGACGCGAGTTTAACATTTTTTACCTATTCGAAAACAAGTGCACGACGCCGCTTATGAATTTTCGATCAGGGTCACGTGTCCTGACGGGAGTTTAACATTTTTTTACCCATTTCAAAAAAAGTGCACAACGCCGCTAAAGAAGTTTCCACTTCAAAAATATAACAAAACCACGAAACTCAACAGCGACAAATAAAATAATGTGAAATAAATTGTAGAATGCGACCATTACAGTCAAGTTGTTAGAGAAAGGGTAACAGACCAATTAGTTCAATGCTTACTGAGACGGTTTCTGTCAACAGCTAACAGGCTACCTACCTACTGTTGCTTGGGGTTCATACAGAATAATACAGAAGTTCCAAACGGTTGAGTGGTTCTTGCACATTCTAAATTCAAATTCGAAGGGGCAATAAGATGGAGTTCTTTTGTCTTGTATATGAATTTCAGAAGTTTTTTTATGGTCTTATTGAAATAAATGTTTTTTTTTTACTTTGAGCTTCGAGTAAAACGAAATACCACTTTTGGACGTAGTATTAATTTGCATGAAGATTTTATTCAAATCAATGAATGAATGGGGGTTTGTGTAATAACTGATTTGTATGTAGTATATACGTGCATTAGCTTTATAAATACAAGAAATGAGGAGAAATTCCGATTGTCGTATAAAACTTAACCGAATAGCTTTAGGATTTTCAGCCTATCTGTGCTACAGTTCCACATAACGAGCGAAAACAGGAGAACACACACATGTAAGGTAAGTGTACGTACGTTAATCTCAAACGAATGCCAGTCGCTTGTACCTACTCTAATTTACGTAAACTGTGTATATGTGTGCGTGCATTTTCACTTATTTTCAGAAGTTAACCTTCTGTGTTATTTCCTATGTGGTCAATTTGTTAAGAAATTCTTAGTTAAGTTGAGAATTGTAGTAATAAAACGAGGGCTTTAACTCGATGTTGGAGAAGAGAGTTTTGATATTGTTGCTGCCAAGATGCTTAAAGGATTGGGGACGTTGTACCTATTAGTTAACGAACATGTATATTTACTATTTGTCCAACTTAATTCAAAATTTGACAGTTTATTTTTATAAGATACTTAGCTTTTGCCTGCGATTTGGTCTGCATGAATGTCGGTTATCGCGGAAGCAGATGATATTTCAGATTAATAAAAATATAGCCTATGTCCTAGTTTAAGTCGTACCAAATTTAATCAAAATCGGCTCAGTATTTTGGCTGTGAAAGCATAATAATTATTAACAAATAAATAAACAAACTTACTGTCGCGTTTATAATATCTGTAAGGATTAGAGTTGTATTGGAATTAAAACTTCAAAGCCTCAAAATAAAAACGTGACGAACATAAACAGAAGTCTATATTAAACCACAAATTTTCAAGCAAAAATCCTCATCAATATTGCTAACGAAGTAAAGCAAAGTTCGATAAAAATTAGGTCAAACTGCTTCTGGAGTTCGTTAGGCTACGAATATCTAAAAATAAACTTTTAAAAATAGAACGCCGATAACGAAGATGTAACAAAAATATTTGAAAAAGGCGTGCTTTTAATTAGTGAGCCGCCTAAGGTGCGACTCGCGAGTGTCGGCGGTCCTATGCCTTGTTTAGTTAATCGCGTATTGTCAACAAGACAGTGGAACTTTGGTACTAATTATCTAATTTCAAGTTACTGTAACAAGATTTTTTGTTAGATTCATTTACGCAAATTAACATTGAAAGAAAACATTGTGAGGAAACCTGGTCACATATTTATATTTCAGACTAACACATACTTAGTCTGAAATCGCTAATTCGCTTTTACCAAACGTGGTGATCAATACTCGTGATTTATTTATTTATTTATTTATTAAAACTTTATGCACAAAATGTATAAAATACACCGTACAAAGGCGGACTTAATGCCTTAGGCATTTTCTACCAGTCTACCTTAGGGTGATGCAGAGACAGAACAAAGTAGGTGCAAGAAACTGAAAATTTCCAAGATTTAAAAAAAAATATATAAATATATATTATATACATATAGGTAATATATACATAAATACATACATACAAACAAAATATACAAAGTAGGGAGAGATAAGAATAAGAGAGTAGAAGGAGGAGGAGGGGTAGTGGGAGTATTTATCGGTAAGGGAAGAAGCCTTTGCCTTGCAGTGGAACAGGAATAAGCTGGTATTACTATAATCACGTATTTACAGACTGCAAAACGAACAAAAATGTTAAACAAACACCTAAGGCCATTTATGAGACGTATGAAACAGAGAAATGGTTAAGAAAATTATGAAGAAACAGATGTATTAACTTCAAATAGGTACCTATCGTACAATTTATAAATAAAAAGCTCGACCAAACATATAATTTGAAACTACATCGAAAACCATATTAAGAAAAATACCTAATGTAAAAACTCTCTAGCTCTTTCCGCACGAACTTAACCACTTGGACTGAACAAAAGAGCAATACACGAACGAAACTTTAATAACTATAACCTCTACTGCCGCTTATAACTTCATACAGTATTAACCGTTCCACTATTAAACTTTGCAGCAAAACGTACTAGTACTTGCTACTTGCGCTAGTACTGGCACAGTTTGAACTAAGCACGAGTGACGTAATTATCTTATGCTCTGCGTCGACATTCATTTCCTTAATGATTTAATTTCATTAGTGTTACTTAAGGTATGTTGAGTTTTTTCTACGTTACAGCATCATTTTAGCGTCGATTTAATGACGAGAATTTAATTAAAGTTTTTTTATTATTTATTTAAACTTTATGGAACTAGTGTAAAAAGGTGGAGTTAATGCATTAGGCACTTTTTATCAGTCAACCATAGGTGGCAAAGAGATATCATGACAAGTGCAAATTATCGCACGAGCGTAAAAGAACAAAACTAGAATGAAATAAAAAAACACAAAGAAAGCAAACCAGCCAGTTTTTGGGCAAAACCTTTCATTGATTATCAAGATACAAAGTCTTGCATTATTTATGGTCTACGGTAAGTCACGCCTTCGTCGCTCAACCAAACATTAACTTTCTCGTATATTCTAATGTTCATTGTTTTCTAAAACCGACTTATCCTGAGTTTTATATAGGCAGGTAATAATACTACCCTATCATTGTCTTACTGCAGGGCAAATATCTCTTCTAATACAAAGAAGGCACGAGCATAGATCAACATGTTTTTCTCCTAAAGCCTTCTGTCACCGATGTCAGCGATGTGTACGATATACTAAGAATGTATATCGGAATTAGAAAAAGTTACTTTGGTACTTGTCTGTGCCCAGTTGCGAACTCACAGTCTCGTGCCTTACACCTCTCAACCACTGAGCCATCACAATCTTCTTTGTGATGTCGGTACGATCAAATAAATATTTAATTATTTAATTAATTATCCATTCAGTACACATCGGTCTTAATGCCATATTAAAGCTTAAACAGCCGACCAATAACAAAACCCTTCATTAATTAACACACAACAGTTACCTCAAACAAATACATTCGATAATCGATTCCCACTCATACCGATTAACGAGTAAAGAATCGAAATTAGGCTTAACTGGCAGAACAACAAACACGATTCTCGATTCGATAAAACTCCCCTTTATTACAAGCATCGAGTCGGTTCTTTTATTTGTCCGTATCGTAATTGGTGTTTGCTCTGGAAGCATTAATTAGTGATGAAATACGATATTTTTGGGTTGTGTTTGTTAGGGTGGGCAACGAGTGCAACCTAGTGCAAATAACTCTGCCCGTGTGTATTTTGGGGTGTGTGTAGTTCTTGTGGGGTGTGTGACATACTTCGTGACATGTTCTTGACATGTCATGTTCGTTGATGACGTGACATTTGCATTTGTCGTTTTTTGTTCGTTTTGATTTGGGGTGTGTATTGTTGGCTGGTGCAAAGACTATTGTGATTCTCATGTCTGTGCAGGTCTGCTCTTTGAACTTCAAAATTAATTAATAAGAACAATATTAGTGACGATTAAAACTTTATTTTCAGCTGTTTGTTACCCCGAGGGACCATTTACTACAAGCAGATGCATTTCCTGCCTTTACCTGAATAACAATGGTTTGCCTAGAGCCTTTTTACCAATTATGTTGGGGTCGGCTTCCAGTGTAATCGGATGCAGCAGAATACCAGTATTTTACATGGAGCGAGTGCCTACCTGACCCATATAGCCTAGTAACTACGTTAAGGGGTATTGTTGAACCTTGAAATCAGAAGTCCGAAGGTATTGTGAAAGATTCATGCATGGCAGTCGGGACAAACGAATTTCCAATTTCGGGAATCCATTCATTCACCGAAGCACAACATTATGACACTAATTGCTTAAGCTTTTGGACGTCTCCACATTAAAATAAATACCAATTCGAAGCCCCGTGTACTGTCGAATAAAACGCGATTGTAAATGCGCCCTTATCATGAAATTGCGCTGTTCATTGCCGATTTTAATTGTAAAATTATTAAAGCCTCATCTTTATTGCATTCGATTACGACTGCAGTCGGACCGCGGGAATAATGGCGCTAATAAAATCAGACAATTTGCTGTGATTCGTTTATATTTGTATGTCAAATTGTTTCGATAAACCCAATGTATAATTGGTTTGAGGCATAAATATAAAATTTAAAACGTTGTTGTTATCGGTGTACTCGTATGTGTTCGTGAAATATTCGTTTTTATACCAATATTGTAGGTATTGTAATTTGTAACTTATGCCTGCAATTTCGTTCGTATGAATTTCGGTTTACATGGCTTTGTTTTTTGCGCGGAACTTATTTTTTTAATAATAGGAGATTATTAATTAGTGCCTCATTAGCCTAGTGGGCCTAAGCACGACTGCTACGCTAGAGATCCTGGGTTCGATTCCCAGGTCGAGCAAAGTGTTATTGGGTTTTTCTATGAAATTCTCAGTAGCAGCTCGGAGTTTAGATTTGTGCCCGGTTAATGGCAATAGGCTCGCCCCCTATGACATGGGACCTAAATATACCGGCGAACTGTGGGTGTACATTGGTACACCTCTGCCTAACCCTTCGGGGAAAACAGGCGTGATGGTACCTATATATTATTAATCAGTAGCCGGAATAAACAGACAGACAGTAAACAATAAAAGAAATAGTTTGTCATGTAGCTCCATCCATATTTATTTTGTATAAAGCTCTTATACAAGCTCAAGCTCTTACATTACAAATAGACACTACAATTTTATTTGTAGATTCGAAAAAGGTGGAATGTCGTAGGAAATTTTATCGACAGTTTCATGAATAAAGTTCCAATATTCCAATAATGGTATTGGAATATTCAGGTACGAGTACCTATATTTAAACACACGAGCAATCATAATGACATTTAAAGATCTATCGAGCGCATAACGTAAAGGTATTCGATTTGAGTCGATTTTCGAATTAGGAATGCGAAGATTTTATAGCATCTTGGTTTAGTCTATTCCAAATTATAAAGAGGTAAAGTTTGTGAGTTTGTAAGGTTGTAGGGGTTAATGTCTCAATCTACTGAACCGATTCTGAAAATTCTTTTACCCATAGAAAGCCACGTTATTTGTGAGTATCGGACGAAGTCGAGGGTATAAGCTAGTGTTTTATAAAAAGGTTTGATTATGAGTAAATCCTTTGCTTATCTACACATACTAATATTAAAAGCAAAAAAGTTTGTGTGTCTGTTTATTTTTGTTTGAAGATGCTATTGATCTCCAGTCCGATTCGGTCCATTCATTCGGTAATCGGATAAAATTCTTATATATTCTTGGATATTTTATTATAAAAAGAATTCAAAAGCTATATCAAATATTATGTACAAAATATTTTTTTCCAATATTAAAATCGTTTGAATTTACGTTACGTATATTCCGCGCGTACGTACTTAGGCCATCAGGTATGAGGATATTTAAACCACGTGAGCATTTAAAATGACATTCAGATTCGAGGAACGGTAAAACTAAAAGGAACATGATGTATGGATTTAGAATTCACTCGCAAGGAAATACGAATTGGAATAGTCAATTTTAGATTCATTTTCTTTGAAATAACTATATGGAAATACTTTCTTATTTTAGGTACTGTAGAGACGCGTGTTTTGTTTTTCGTTGGAAAGCCCTTAAGGACTGCCTCCGCCTTGGGGAACACAAAGGGGCGGAACGCACTCCTACCGACTAAACCCCTTAGTGTTAAAATAAAAGCAGTCTAAGTTACTTCTTATAACATCACCTATCTGCTAGTAAAAGTCTCGTCAGAATCAGTTCAGCCGTTTGGGAGATTAGCCGATACAAATGGACAGACAAAACTTAAAAAAAAAATGTTTCTTGGTAAAAGTATCTGCTACTTTAACTTTCTTAATTATGCGTTAAGTATAAAGCCGTCATTTTGACATTAAAAGCTGATACTTCAATTTTATTTATTTATATAGGTCACATAATGTTTTCCTTAAATCATTTTTTATTGTATACTATCGTAACTACTAACAAATTACAATAATTCCTGTCGACCCCACTCTCCTCTTACTAACGCCTTGTCGTTATTAGTCCGACTATTTAGCTGTTAAGCTAACAACATTAAATTAGGGGACTAATCGTAATTAGTACCCAATTAGTAGGTGCTACATTATGTCATCGCATGTCGCCTTCGCATGTAGGAATTTGGCTCCAGTTTGTAAGTAGGCTAATATTAGTTGATCACACTTTGTACTGTAGTTTGGATTATAAATGTCGAGGGCCTTGTTGATGTAGAGGTCACGAGGGGTTTGATTCCCAGGTCAGGTAGTGTGGTTGGATGTATTTGATGTTTTTTTTTTTTTGATGATTCGAGCTTTATAGATATTGGCAAAATGTAAATAATATTATTATCTACTTACTTCTTATACAGAATTATAACCTTATATTTTTTTCCAGATACCAGTGAAGAGGAAATTGTACTCAACACTATGAATAACTTTTATGTAAATATTTCTCGCTATTTTGAGTTGTTCTTAATGATAAGTTTAATGACCCCTTTCCAAGTTTTGGGTAAATAAAAGATAAGCTTGGTATAACTTAGTTTACCTTTTCGTTGAAAATACAGGCGTGGTATTACATTGGGAAAATATTAATATAAGTGTAGTCAAATACTTACCCTAGAATGATTTCCGTCGACAAAAAACTCGGCTTCTGTTCTTCCCGCGCCCTGACCCACTGCGGGTCCACCAAATACGTCAAGTGTTCCCGTAGTGGACCCGAGTGAGTCCGAACGCCCGGACTCGGCGAACTGTCGGACGGGGGTCGAAACTCGACGCCCTAGTCGGAAGAGCACGTAGGACCGGTCGTGGGATACTCCTGAGGACAAAAAGAAGTAAGAATTATTATTTGTTAAAAAGCTTCTGTCCCTGACACGAAGTCCCTAAATTAGCCCTAAATTATTTTCACGTAGATATAAAAAAAGGATAAAAAATATCATGTATGTTAAGCTAGATTTACATTTCTAGGAATTTGTCTAATACATACAGTCGAGGCAACGTATTTTTTATAAATACTGCTGACTAGATTGTCAAAACCAAGAATTAATAACGAATAATTTTCCTCATAAAACAAGTTTAGATTTTAGACCTACGTTAAAAATATTTAACTTTTTCTATTCATATGTACCTACTTTCTAAATTTATCTTGGACATCTGACATTATTCAAGGAAAGCTTCATATGGAAAACCTAGACGCACAATGTGACAATAATAGGCTGATATTATTATTTTTATAAAATTGACGTCTCACTGTTTGTCACAAAAACAGTGAGACGTCAATAAGATTAGGTAAAATAATTTAAAAAATCATACTTCTACAAAAAACACCATGGATTTTAATAAAAGTCTTGTTCTTACTTAATTAATTCTAAAATATTCACCCGTTAAGGAAAAACAACACGTTTTATGAAAGCATCAAAGTTAAAAGTACAAAACCTAAAATTAAAAATGTATTTACAAAACATTCACGATTGCCGTCCATTTTTTTACGGAACTCTTATTAAATCTCGGATAAACTGAGAAAGGCTACAAAAAAGGGGTAACAAATTACTTTGCAAACAGTTCTTTGTAAAAATGTTATATAGAACTTGTTCATGAATCCTCGTTAAGAACTTGACTTGAAATTTTTAGGGTTTTTTATTTAGAAACAAATAAAGAAATAGGAATTGTCAATCTCTACACAGTAAGAAACAAAGTGATTTTCCGCTATCTGTCGCTCTGTACGCTTAGATCTTTTAAACTCCGCAATGGATTTTAATGTGTTTAATAATTTTCATGAATAGATAGACTGAGTCAAAAGGAAGGTTTATACGTATAAAACATCACGCTACAACTAACGGGATCGGAGCAGTAACCAAAGACCTCTAATGCGGGTGATACCGCAGTGAATATAGCTAGCTTAGGTTATTTAAAAAAAAATACGTGCATAGTTCATCCGCCTGTACCCACTTCAGTTGTTTTTCGCAGAAACCATTATCGATCGAGACCTACAAACGTGCATCATTCAAATTCAAAGCATTACCTGCAATATCGACTACTACATTATCTTCAGGAAACCTTTATATCCAACACCTACAACAAATTTGAATTTGGGATTATGATCCCAAATTTTAAGCAGAATGATTTAAAATATTCGTTGAAAATTATCTCTGCTTACAATGACTCTTACGCAAATTTATTTGATGAACAAAAAGACAACATTAATCGGTCCGTTCAAGAAGAATAATTACTGCTATTACTTTAAATACAAATCACGCAGATACTTATGAGTCTTTAAATAAGATTACCTGAAAATAAAACTGCAATACAAAATGATGACTCAATGTTCGCAAAAAAACAATGAGACGACAACCTTGCTCTAATTTTAAAGGTGGAAACGCTAATAAACATTGTTTTTCTTGTCTTCCAAATTCAAAAGCAGGCTGGTAGTATTTTGTTTTTTTAATTATGATGTAATGAAGCTGGTGAGTTTTTTGTTTATTTATTTAAATACGCTAATGTCTGGAAGAACCAGATGGACTGGAAACCAATTTTTGCATAGGTACTATAGAGATGCTATAGAACTGCCTCGTTTGCCTAGTGGTCCTGAGCACGACTGCTACGCTAGAGGTCCTGGGTTCGATTCCCAGGTCGAGCATAGTGTTATTGAATTTTGCTATGAAATTCTCGGAGTTTGGTATTGTGCGGGGTTTATGGCAATAGGCTCGCCTCCTATTACATAGGACCTAAATATACCGGCGAACTGTGGGTGTATATTGGTAAACCTCTGCCTAACCCTTCGGGGAATACAGGCGTGATGGTTGAAGAGAAACCACGCGGAAGAAGTCTTGAAGAGAAGTTACTGCTCTAAAAAATATTTTTTTAAAGTTTAAATATGTTGAAATTGGAATTACAATTATCATGTTAAAATTGAAAAGATTTATGAACTATAACTACATTAGGTACAGACATATTTTCAGAATTTTATTAATTATAATGTCGGTAGAATAAATTCATCCAATATTTTTAAATATAATCTGTACATGCAATACGATGTTTCAGATGTCCAAACGTCACGAATAATAAAAAGTGTAGCGCTATTACTTTTATTATCATATCCCTCATCTTTTAGGGTTCCGTCCGTTTAATTCAAGATTATAATTTATGATTTTTAAGCTCCAATTTTTAAACTATATTTATTGAAATGAATAGCCTATGGATAGTTTCACAATTACCTATGTATATCATAAACAAAAAGAATGAATTCGCGTCTGGAGTGCTTTGACCTCTCGGTACCTAGCTAGCTTTTTTATTATTTTGGTATTGTTTTACTATAATATGTAAGTAAGTAGTTGTTCCTTTTTTAAATAATACATTATACAAAAGACAATTAAATTTTCACAAAGCTAAACATCTATTGAAACCGCTCAAAAATAAAAACAAACGCATACCATATAACTGAAATCCCTGTCCACAATAACAATAGTTGTACACAAACTACAGAACCCCACCATACAATGCTCATACAAGTGATTCATACAGAGATAGCAGCGTGGCGTACTTGCCAACTGGCAAGCGAACAGCGTTTGATAAATACTGCAATACATACCTACGTATAATTATGTTCTTCAGTAGAGTATTCTGACAGGTGTATTTCTGGCCTATCGAGGGTTAGTCAGCAAAGTATTTCGGATTTTACGGATTTGATAGCTATGGTAGACAGCGTGAAGTTTAATTTCAGTACTAATTTTTTTTGTAACAATAAATTTAGAAACGACCAAACGACATAATAACGTTTGGTAAAATAATTATGATGAATAGTTTAGGAGATAGTGAGGGAAATATGAACACATACACATAATACAGAGTTTGGTAAAATGATAACTCTTACTTAGGTAACAACTATAGTTATGGGTACTGGCTTTTCCCCACGACTTCGCCCGTCATTTTTGTACGTATCTCTAAAAATATTACAGCCTAGTACTCACGGATAACGTAGCTTTCTATCAGAGAAAAAAAAACATGATCATGCTAGTAATTACGAAGATTAACGCGTTCAAACAAACAAACTATAGTATCCAAACAAATACTTTTCTCATTCGCCTTAAGATGATAATCACCAGACCAACACCTCTCAAAGCTATTTTAAATTAAAAAAAATACTATCGAACCCGCCTTAACTGAAACATGATCAAAAAGAACATAAATCGATTAAGAATTTGTGGTTTCATATCTGGCACTCAATAATCCACCCACGTTGAAAATTGTAGATGTATAATATTAATCAAATTCTGTGAAACGCGTCAACACCACGCTAAAGGGTTATTGAACCCAGTGGGTGGGTAAATAAATTAATTCTGCTTTATTATTTAGTACTAGGAATAAATTGTTTATGACGGTTTAGAAAAATAGACAGGTTATTTGTCTTTAACCCTATCTTCTCTCTGTCTGTGTGAAAGATTAATTTAATCTCTTACTTAGACTCTATTCAATTAAAAAATGTAATAATAAAAATTATTTCAATGTTAGCGGGTTGTTCGAAAGAGATACCGCGCCCCCGGAACGCAAAGGGCACATGAAGGAACATAGACGGGTTTTAGTCAGTAAAAGTCTGACACTCCCTCCCGCCCCGCCCAGGGCGGGGGAAGTTATTTGATGATTTCCCGTCTATAAAAAAAAAAAAAAAAAAAAAAGCGTATAGCACTCTTCGGTTTTTCATGGTAAATATAATATAGGAAGATAGGTTAGGTATTAGCCATAAAAAATTAGGAAATTCGTATTAAAAAAAAAACATTATGATTTGGCACAAATTAACAAAAATTATCAGATTTTTGTAATTTCTCTTTCTTTAAATACAGTATACACTAAGAATGATATAAATAATGAAATCGAAGCCAGTCTTTCGCGAGCCTTTATTGATGGCCAAACATCGTTTATTCTTACACGACATTAACTTATCTTCCATCAAATATTTCATTATATTGCTAACCAAACATAAGGCTGTTTACACACATACATCACATACCGCCTAACGATCGCAATTAAGGGCAGGCCCACCTTAAACTAATGGTTTTGTTT
This sequence comes from Caradrina clavipalpis, assembly GCA_932526535.1. Taxonomy (NCBI): domain Eukaryota; kingdom Metazoa; phylum Arthropoda; class Insecta; order Lepidoptera; family Noctuidae; genus Caradrina; species Caradrina clavipalpis. Next base: position 13,913,221 of record OW052098.1, read on the forward strand.
TGCCTGACCCAACGATTCTTAGCTAACACTTATTTTTTCTAGAAAAATAGTAGCTATTTAATGGTAGCATTAATTAAGTTTGGGTTATATATAAGGGTATTAAGAGTTGGTAACAGGTGTTTTTCTAAGAACCTAGCTGATTTTAGGTGAGTTGTTAGGTAATAAAATAGCTAACATTCCCATAAAAATGAAGTATAAGTATCTTGCAAAGCAATTTACTTAGCAGTAAGTAGAAACCTATTTTCGGTCGTAGTTTCTACCATTTTCCGCCTAATTTCTACTACTGTCAGACTAGTTTCTACCAATATGAAGATACTATTTTCTACCATTTTTAAAATTTTAAATGAGATCTTATTTTCTAAATGTCGATCTTTTATAATTCCGAAAAGCACTTGAGATGAATATAATATTTTCGATTATTTTATTGAATAAATATTATATACCTACAATATAGACATATTTCTTTCTTTATTATCTCTGGAATCTCAGCTTGCTATTGTAGCTTTCAGAGTATAATAAAGAAACAGAAAAAATTGGCGCCTAAATCTTATCAAAGTTTAGTTAATAAAGAAGTACTTAGAGGAGCTCGTGGCTTAATAATTACAGCCGCATAGACCGATCTTCCGGGTTAAGCCACGCTTGCCGAGGTTGGTCTGTGGATGGGTGACCATTTACTATACCGAGTTTCCTCCGTGCCTCGGAAAGCACGTAACGCCGTTGGGTCCCGGCTGCCATTTGTAGATCTTTGACAGTCGTTACTGTTAGTCAGAAGCCAGAAAGTCTGACAACCAGTCTTACCAAGAGTATCGTATTACCCATTACTGGGTTGTGGAGGTCTGATAGGCAGTCGCTCCATGTAAAATAATGACATTCAGCTGCATCCGGTTCGACTGGAAACCGACCCCAACATAGTTGGGAAAAGGCTAGGCAGATGATGAGTTAATAAAGAAGTACTGAAGTTTCCACTTGAGCTGTTATGTGCCGTATTTGAATTATAATCAAGTATTAAGAACAAGATAAACATAAGTTTAACAACGTTTAGATGTCGCACATTTGCTAACAAGATCATAAATGGAGAACACACATACCTACACGACGTATACATTAAGATATTAATATTATGACAAGTTGCAACATATGGCAACTCAATTTAGGTCTGATATTAGTTAGACGTAAAGTTGATTTCGCTGTTAATTTTTAAAATAGTACTAATGAGAATCTACAGATTCTCATCTCACTTCTAGAGAATACCTCTTATAAACAAACAAACTTTACCTCTTTATAAAACACTATTCTGCCCGCCACTTCGTCCGCGTAGCTTATTTCACCCACCATAAGTTACATCTTTGTTTAATGCTTCGCTCCCGTGTGTTGTAGCGTGAAGTTTTATAGCTTATATTACTCAAGAATAATATAGCTTCAATGTCTTTTGGTGAAAAAATGGTTTTAATCGGTCCAGTAGTTTTGGAGACTATTCGTTACAAATAAACAAAAAAAAACTTACTTCCTTATAATAGTATAGACTAGAATTCCACGAAGCCGAAGACGAAGCCGAACGACGAAGCCATTAGTCCCGGCTGTCATTCGTAGATCTTTAACAGTCGTTACGGATAGTCAGAAGCCAAGAAGTCTGACAACCAGTCTAACCAAGAGGTATCGCGTCCCCCAGTACCTGGGTTGTGGTGGACAGATAGGCAGTCGCTCGATGTAAAACACTGGTATTCAGCTGCATCCGGTTAGACTGGAAGCCGATCACAACATAGGTGGGAAAATGCTAAGCAGATGATGAGACTAGAACCACACGGACAAATTCGCGGGCAGAAGCTAGTCGTTAATACACGAAAATCCCGTAATAAACCACAGACACACAAATGCGTCAGATATGATGCCAAGGGATTAAATCAGGTATATTCGGTCGTATATTAATACAGCACAGGTGCATAAGCGCCTAACGCACGGCCACAAATGCACCTGCCAAGCGTGCTCGTGATTAGTTTGGTCTATTTGTTTCAACGGTCTATGGAAATAGATGGCGGAATATTTAGATAGGATTCCGATAATATAGTAAACTTAATTATGTGAAAACATGGCAATCGTCATCTCTTTTTCCAAAGTAATATTCTAGTAGTAGTAGAGCTCGATGTGAATGAGCTCGTCCGGGGAAGTACTGCCACCATACATATTTCTGCCGCAAATCAGCGTTGCTGTGTTCCGATTTGAAGGGTACCGGTATAATTACAGGCACATGAGACATTTCAACTTTGTGTCTGGAATGGCACTGCGTTTGCAAGGCCTCTGGTATTGCAAATGTCTAGCACCGGTGACTAATTAACATCAGGTGGGCCGTCAGCGTGTTAGCCATAGAAAGATATTAAATTTTAAAAAAATACAAAATTAAGAAAAGAAAAAAAAGTGTTTATTGAAATCGGTAATTTAATCAAAAACAAATAGAAAAAAAGAACTATTATTCAGTGCCCTACTATGTTTTTATTAATTAAACTTGCAACAAAAGTAGATAGGCGGACTTAATGCCTTAGGCATTGTCTGCCATTCAACCAAAGGTGGTGAAGCAGCAGGTGCAGATCATGGCAGCTGTGAATGTCTTGCTTATTATTTTATGTACAGTATAATAGTTCAACGTTAAATAGTATTTAATTTGATTGTATTTTCTGTTCAATGTCTAACCACAACTAATTTAAACATAATCTACGAGACACGGCGCATATAGTTAGGAGATTCCTTTCTCAGGAGCCCTGACCACCGGTGGCTTGGACCCTGTTCCCGACGGCGGTGGGCTACTATTTTTTATATTTTTAAATGTTCTTATATTTTTTTATATTAATATTTAAAAATGCAATCAATATGTCTAATTAATGAATAAATGAGAATAATACCAGCCTATTCCATTACAGGGTAAAGACCTCTTCTCATACAAATTCATGAACATTGATCACCAGGCTTTTTCAAAGATTATTTATATTCTTTATATAAGTCCAGGTTTCCTCAAGATGTTTCACTTCACCGATGTTAGTGACGTCTAAGTAAACTTAGAAAGTACATGTGGAATAAAAATGTTACATAAATACTTACCTATGAGAAACGGGTGCCTTAACCCGATAGGGAAGTAGTCTGGTCCAATGACCATACCAACATTGAAATTAATACACAGGTACATATAGGCAAACAATCTTCGCTATGAAGGACACGCACAAGTAAAAGAATTGAGGAACAAATTTCTAAAAGATTTCAAAGTTAAAGTAAAAGCCAAATCATTTATTTCAATAAGACCATTAAAAGACGTTTTTAACCTCATTTGCAAGAAAGAAAAATAATAGAATATTGAATCTAGTTGCCCGTTCCAAAAGGTAGTTTTTTAGATGCCGATAAAAATAAAATTAGGACTGTTATTTCAATATTCAATAAGCGTCTTCAAACAGAGTCTATCGGCTATTAAAATCCTAATTACCTGATCAAAGTCTAAAAGAAACTGCTTGAGCGATTTTATTAGGTTTTTTTGCCAATTCAATTATAAGATTGGAAAATTATGAACCTTTTTGTAAAAATCTTTTAGGTTCAATTATTTTCTTAAACTTATTAATGGTTTAGTTTTAAGTAATTACGATTTAATCCCGTTTTTTTGTACCCGAGGGTTAATGAATATAACTAGCTTAATTCATAGTTTACACAGACGAAGTCACAGGCAAAGGGATAATATATAATAACGAGTTTCCAAATATTGCCAAGAGACAGAGCTATTTCAATTACAGTACAAATCAAAGTTACGTATTAACGCGATCCAGTAGCCATAAAAACTCGCACTGAGCACTCAGGTATGATGAACTGGAACAGTCACGTACCAATTCTACTAAATAATAATAATAAAACAAAAGAAGATACCAATAAAACCACGTTAACCTAAATAAACATCATTTCTGATAATGAGAAACAGTTGACGTAAGCGCGGTCAAACAATCGAATGTGTGGGCGGAGACGGTAAAAAGACGAATGTGGACCTATTTGAGGTTTACTATTATTGTCTCTTCGTTTTGTGGTTATCGTGGCGAATTGTGTATTTTGTTTGCTGTCCTGGTTTCTGGATGTGGTAATGTGATTCATATTACCTATAAAATCAGGATGCGACCTTGATACTTGATACTTTACTCGGAAGAGTCTCCAAACGAAACTGGCTTAGAGACTGATCTTGCAAGTAAATACAACAACAGCTAGTTTTTATTTTCTGACTAATTTACCGACTCCTTCACAATTGAGATTATGTAGTTCTGACAAAACGAACTTACATCCACAATCTCTCAATATTTAAATTAAATACCTCAACCCTATTTGCAAACCAACTGTTTAATGTAGTAGGTATTACATGTAATATCCAAAGTTCAAGTTTAGAATAGATTTAAAATGAATCAGCATTAGATATCCAATAAAAATATAAAAAAAACGAATGAAATTTCAAAGTGCCAATAAATTGATAGCTAATAAAACTAAATGGTTTGATTAACACGATGTTCATTTTATAAACTACAAGCGAACTGCCCGCTACTCCATCCTCGTGGCTTATTACACCCGCGTTAAGTTACGTCTTTGGTCACTGCTCCGCTCCCGTGGGCCTTAGCGTGATGTTATATAGCTTATTTTACTCAGGAATAATGTAGCATTAATTGGTGAAAAAATGGTTGAAATCGGTCCAGTCGTTTCGGAGCCTATTCAATACAAACAAACAAATCTTTCCTCTTTATAATATTATTAATAGTAAGTATAGACTAGCCTAAAACTCTGCTAAACTCAATACCTACAAGACCTTAGGACCTTAAGACCTTATGGAGTTTCTTGCTCGTTCTTCTCCATAGAGACCTACGTTTTGGAACGAGCAACTAGCTTCAATTTTAAACTGTAACTTCTTGACAATTCAAAAGTGCCTGTAAATAGTCCGATTGAAATAAAAGCTTTGACTTTGACCATTTTATAAAAATCACAAAGAAACAAAAGACAATAGTCACATAACCCACTACATTTACATCTAGCATCTAACTTCAACCACTACAGAAATAGGAAGCCCCATAAAGCTCAGTTGTCAATTTGTCCTGGAGATTCTCCCCAATTATCCACAGCCGGTCACCTGACGCGTTGCCAAGGTGTGAGTAATGGCGCCTGTGGGTGACACATGTGATGTAATTTTAGCTATACTACGAAGCTGTAGTGTCGAATGTAGTACGGTTGTGATGACGGTTAGATAGGAATGTTTAGAAGAAATTGGTATCTGAAATGTCTAAGGGACTTTTCCGCGTAGGTATATAATTTTTAATGCCTTCATCATCATCATTGTATCAGCCGCAGAACGTCCATTGCTGGACATAGACCTCCCCCATAGATTTCTAACAGGACCACGAGACTAGCTGACTCGTTAGCCTAGTGGTCTTAAGTGCGACTGCTATGCTAGAGATCTTGGGTTTGTTTCCCAGGTCGAGCAAAAAATGTTATTGGGTTTTTCAATGAAATTCTTAGTACGAGTACCAGCTCGGAGTTAAGATTTGTGCCCGGTTAATGGCAATAGGCTCGCCCCCTAGGACCTAAAACATACCGGCAAACTGTGGGTGTACATTGGTACACCTCTGCCTAACCCTTCAGGGAATACAGAAAGATGAAAGTCATGAACACTGGCCTTTACGAGTAATATTATTCCAACACCAAAACCCAATATTTTGCTAAAGAAATAACAGTAGAAATAACTTTCGTCCTAAAACAATACACCTAGAGACATTACTAAACAAATAGTAATTACAGTTTCCCATTACGAAACATCTTGGAGTCTTCAAACCTTTGATCTATGGAACCCATCAACGTATCTAGTGTCGAATAGGGTATGGTCCCGCAGAGAGCTAAGCGGGGAATGAACGAGGTTTGGGAAGCTGAGTGAAAATGTACAAAACAAAATGTTTGCGTTCAGTGTACAGGAGCATATAAAATATCTTGAAAATGGTGGTCAGAAGAAAAATAAACAGACATACTCAGCATCTAACTATAACTTTTCATCTGTTCGTTTCATTTTCTCTTATGAGACTGACAATGTGTTAGAAAGACATGGTCATCTAAACATTTTTATGATGTCAATACATCAGTTAATGCGATATGATCAGTGAGGAGAATTTTACATAGAACTATTTATCAAAACAATTATGCAATTATATGGTAATTATGATGATGATGATGTGGCCCAACTGATTTCGGCCAAGGCAATTGCTTCAGCTCCGCTATTGTTATATGACAACTATAATTCTGTAACCAAAACTATGTAAAATGACAGCTGAGCGAAGCTAAGCGAGAAATGACCAAATTTATCCCTCCGTAGCTCCAAAAACAACTACTTGACACCGCTCAAATAACAAAGAGACCGCGATCTCTCTTCACAACGAGAGCGAACAAACAATGCGTGAGCTTCTATTTAAATATCTTCTGGAGCAATATGGAGTAATGAGTAGAGGATTCTAGTTCATTTGTGTAGTAATAAATTCTGTTTCACTACAATACTTTACAAGAATTCTAATTTCGTAATGTCGGATTTTGTGGAAGTGAGAAAATGGAATTTCCTTATTGTTTTTCCTATTAAATATTTTACACTTATCACTGCATTCTAAATTGAAAAGTGAACTGTTATTTCAATTGAACTTTGGTTCAATTCATATAGATAATTTTATTTGTATGGTTCAATAATATCGCTATCTAACCACTTGAAGGAGTCGTGTGACCGTTTGCCATGCCCAATGGCATGATCATATTTGAACCATGTTTATAAATGTTACAATAATACAACTATCTAGTGTCTTTTAGCAGCTGTTGGATTTATCAAAACATAAATACATGCCCGCGTAATTAAACATTTAATTTCCTAGAAAACAAAAACAATTAATAAATCTGCATAATTATTCGTATGACGCAACACTACATGTCTTTAAATAAGCAGAGAATAATCTAAGTACTTCTTCAACAGGAAAGGTTACCACAAAATCAAGAAAATGAATAAAAATCCCGTTCTTTTTTAAAGAAAAACGAGCCCCTCGTATCAATATCTCGCTCTTAACAAGACCAGGACATTAAATTGTGCGTAAAAGATATAAATCAAATGTGAACGATTTATTTCTCCTTCACAAAATGATTTTGGTCATCCCTTGCTCAGATTACTGTGAAAGCGTTCACGCATTTTATCTTAAGTATTATTTAATGGCTGTGATAAATTATAAAATGCGTTAAATTTGTATTTTGCGAAGTGAAGTCTGTTTGAATATGGATTACCTATGTGTGAATATACATACATTTGCATATAACTTCTTATTGCAAAGTCTGGAAATAATAATTTACCTAGTTTTATTTCATTTGTATGCTGTATAATTTTATAGTCACACTAGTTTTTGCCCACGACTTCAATTGCCTGGAATATTGCCTATAAATTATAAATATTTACTTGCTGAAAATGTAGATTTTCGTAGGTAAAAGAATTTTTTAAATTGGTTTAATCGTTTTTAATTTTATCCATTATTAACAAAAAAAAACTTTTCTATTTTGAAAATTACTTTAGATAAGCTCGTCTATTGTCTTAATTTAGATGCCCAAACAGGTTTAAAAGTTAAATTCTATACAAGCAATTTACTGAGAACAGCTCTATTCTCGATTATCAAGTTACCAAAGAAAGCATGAATAAGGTCAATGGTTTTGAGGAAAACCAATTACCTAAAATTACAAAAAGAGTACAGCATGAAAAGCTACCAAAAGTACGAACACCTCAAAGTAATAAATGTCCAACAGATTACCAAAATTAGTATCATATTTTATTTCAGCCTAATCGTGCAAAAAAAGGTAATAACTTCATACAAATTAAGCGATAAAAATCCACATTACAATAATTTAAAAAAGCCGTCAGAAACGGCAATTTAACGCTTTATCCCGAATAAAAATCTTTTTTTGGAATATTAGCACAAAAACCTCATATGTGGCCTATGTGGGTCGCACTAATTATTTTATTGTTAGTCACAATAGTGACAAACTTATGTTTCTGGACATCAACAGTTTTGTTGACAAATTAAGATCGACTAGGGGTACAGCGTATCTGCCCATTAGATTTAGACGTCAAATAGCTTGGCTATTAGCTTTTAATATTAACTCAGACATAATTAGTATGTCGAAGTCCTCCATAATTAGCACCACACTATTTAGTAATAATACTAATGTTAAGGTGGTAACAAAAATAATGTTTTAAACTAGTAATTAAGACAACAGAAGATACCAACGACAATTTAGTTAAACTTATCAACAAAAAGGTATCTTCTAGCAATCACTTACCAAATAGTAAACATGGAGGTAAGCAACATTCCTTAAAAATATTTCATCAAAATATTCAAGGTTTTTCTTCAAAACAATTAGAAATTGAACTGTTTTTAGAAAAGACAATGTTCGACATTATTTGTTTTACAGAACATTGGTTAAAAGAGTATGAAATGTTAATTAATTATGAGAATTATACTGTGGCCAGTTGTTTCAACCGTAAATCTATGCAGCGTGGTGGTTCACTAATCCTTATTAAAAATAGTATTAAATCAAAGCCCCGTAAAGATATAGTTGAACTATCGGTTGAACATATTATTGAGCTGTCCTGTGTTGAGCTAGATAAGCATGTTATAGTGTGCGTCTACAGACCCCCAAATTACCAAAATTACTCTATTTTTGAGACTGTAATGGAAGATGCTTTGTCTAAACTTACAACTGGTAATAAATCAGTAATAATCTGTGGTGACTTTAATATCAATATTCTAGAAAATAATTCAAATAGCAGTAGATTAATAAGTCTTTTTAAATCTTTCAATCTATCATATGTTTTTCTAGAACCAACTCGAATAACTTCGACTACTGCTACATGTATTGATAATGTTTTTTGTTGCTGCACCTACTTAGATAAAGCCATAGTAAATTATCTTCCGTCTGATCACAGCGGACAAACTGTTTCTTTTGAGTACAAAACATCATTACAAAAAGTGCAGATACAATCAAGACCAATAACATCTGGTAATTTGAATAAATTTAATAGCACTTTAATTAGTAAGTTATGTGTTCAAAGCCTTGATATGAATGGTGGTAGTACTTTGTATGAAGAATTCTTTTCAGTCGTGCAAACAGAGTTTAATAATATTTTTAAGAAAAAATCCAAAATAATTTGCCCAAAATTTTTATTTAGTGATTGGGCAACTAAAGGTATCAGGAAAAGTAGGGAACGTCTATTTGAATTGTATGGCCTTAAGCCTTATGTAAATACTGAAAGTTTTAATAAGTATGTTGCTGCTTACTCTAAAATTTTTAAAAATACTTGTAAGTCAGCTAAAGCCTTGTACATTAGTAACAAGGTTAAATCAGCAGATAATAAAATAAAAACGGTTTGGAAAATTATTAATAACGAAACAAATAGAAATAAAAGACATAATGCTGATTATAGTCTAGAGACTTCCCGAGGTCCCATAAGCACAAATATTGATGTGGCTCAGGAATTTGTAACATTCTTTACCAATATTCCAATTAAAATTACTGAAGCTTTAAATTCCTCGCCCGCACTTGCTATGGATTTAGTAAGGGCTAATGTTTCAGCCTGTCCCAAGGAATTTAAATTTAAACATATTAACCCTCTGATTGTTATAAAGACGTTCAAACAACTCAAGAGCAAGGTTACCGAAGATCTGTGGGGCATGTCTACTAATGTATGTAAATCAATAATTGAGACAGTAGCACCCTATTTAGCTTTGATATTTAATTTGTGTATAGACCAAGGAGTTTTCCCTACTTTAATGAAGCACAGCAAGGTTATACCCCTATTTAAGTCCGGGGATAGCAAAGACACCAACAATTATAGACCTGTGTCGATTTTGCCGGTTTTCAGCAAGGTGTTCGAAAAAGTGATGCTCAATCAAATGCTCAATCATTTCAACTGCAACAACATCTTGCACGATCAACAGTATGGTTTCACCAGAGGGCGTTGCACTACAGACGCCGGTGTCACTTTAATTAAACACATCTTTAATGCATGGGAGGACTCGCAGGATGCCATTGGCATTTTTTGCGACCTCTCAAAAGCGTTTGATTGCGTAAATCATGAAACACTCCTCCTTAAGCTCGAGCATTACGGACTTGGTCTTCTAGCGCGTGACTTGATAAAATCCTACTTAAATGATAGACTGCAGCATGTGCAAATAAACGGTGTAAACTCATTAGGCTTAAAAGTAAAGATGGGGGTTCCGCAGGGTTCAATATTGGGTCCGTTTCTCTTTTTAGTATATATTAATGATTTACCTCATTTACTGAAAAACCAACCTCAAATGGTGTTATTTGCTGATGACACTTCACTGATTTTTAAAGTAAATAGAAAGGCACAACATCTTGACGACGTAAATAACGCTATGCATGAGGTTCATAATTGGTTTACTATAAATAACTTAGTATTAAATGAGAAGAAAACTAAATGCATAAGATTCGCTTTGCCAAATGTTAAAAGTATGTCATGTAACGTTACATTAAATAAGGATATACTGGAATTCGTCGAAAAGACAGTTTTCCTAGGGATTACGCTTGACTCAAAGCTGCAGTGGAGTCCTCACTTAACATCTCTAGCAGGGCGGTTGAGCTCAGCCGCTTACGCTGTCAGAAAAATCAGACAATTAACAGACGTGGATACCGCGAGGCTGGTCTATTTTAGTTACTTTCATAGCATTATGTCTTACGGTATTTTGCTTTGGGGACGGGCTGCAGATATAGAGTCTATCTTTATTCTGCAAAAGAGGGCTGTCAGAGCCATCTATAATCTTTGCAGGAGCGAGTCTCTAAGGGAATTGTTCAAAAAAATTAATATCATGACGGTTCCTTGTCAATATATATATGAAAACATTATGCACGTTCGAAAACACCTTCATCTTTTCAAAAAAATTGGTGATAGACATAATGTGTATACTAGAAATAGGAATAAATTAGATCAACCAGGTTTCAGATTGTCTAAAGTACACACTTCGTTTATGGGGTACTGTGTAAAATGTTATAACAAAATACCACTCGATATTCTCGAACTAAATGAGAGAAAATTTAAAACTTGCATCAAACGCACACTATGTAGTCAAGCATATTATAAGTTAGAAGATTATATTAATGACAAGAATGCTTGGCTTAATGCTGGTCCTGCTCCACAGAGACTCGGGCTCACAAATAATTAGATATTGTTTTTTTTTTTTTTTGGGAATGTTTCTTACCCCTTTTTCATTTTGATTGACCTTAATAACGTTTACCGTTATTTTATTACTATTTATTACATACCACGGATCATCAGTTGAATAGGTTCACTAAAAACCTTAGTTTTATATAATTTAACATAATTTATTTCAATTTTGTAAATGTGAGTACCATGGAGCCATTTATTTGTTAAGTTACTATGTGTTGGACACTGAGCATGGCAGTTGAGAGCTTCGTCATGCTCACTTTAATGTCTCGCTGACGGTGGCGCGTGGGTTGGGTCGTTTGGTTCCCTTCAAGATGGTTGAGCTAAATGGTGCTGATGCACGCGTCATATTCGTGAACGGGTGCTGTCAGTTGGGATTGGTCATCTCTTGACTGCCATGGCTTACATCTTTATTATAATTTTGTTATTTTTTATATTCACCTTCATTGTTTTCACATATAGAAGCAACAAGAATAATGTAACCAAGTTTTTGTAAAAACCAAATTGAATGAAAAGAGTGTCCATGGAGTTTCTTGCTCGTTCTTCTCCATAGAGACCTACGTTTTGGAACGAGCAACTAGCTTCAATATTAAACTGTAACTTCTTGACAATTCAAAAGTGCCTGTAAATGGTCTAATTGAAATAAATGCTTTGATTTTGATTTTGATTTTGATATTAGGCTGGAAGTCGGTCGCGGCTTCCAAAGCTTAGGGCGACCCACTACCCGGATTATTTAATAAAATAATACTCTTACCCAACGGAACCGTGAATTACAAAAAGAATAGATAAGTGAGGATACACACGGATGAATTATTTAGAGAGTGTAAATGAAATATGTTCTATGTGCAGAAAGGAGGTGAATTATGGGAACGAAATGTATTATACTGTGGCGTGGAAGTGGGAGAAATGGGAATATTTATGCTTATTACGAGTACGTCAAGTAAGTCGTAAGTTACTTTCTGTAGATGAGTGTTGTGAACTTTTTATTGAACTTGTTACTAAGTTTTGACTACGACTGTGTCTGAGTACACTTTAGAATGGAGAAAAAGTCCTAAATTATACCACGAGTGTACAAACAGCTTACAATTTTACTATGTGCTAAGTAAGATCAATATATGTACGTATATATGTGTGTAAAATTTTGGCTTCATCCATACATAATCAAAAACTTTGAGGAAGATCAATCCTTGAGCTTGGTATCTACCATATTTTTTGACAAATTATGGATGACTAACTTTTGTCTGCAACTTCGCCTGCTTAAGTTTTCTTGGGGTCCCCAATAATTCCTTTGATAATAAAATAAAGCTTAGAGCACTCAATGATGGTTAGCGAAACACTGTTTAGAATCGGACTAGGTCTTCCAGCGATTACCTTATAAAACAAACAACATTAGTATAGCTGTTATAGATAATACTTATCGCTTAGACTACCCCGTTGGTCTCGTAGTCGCAAATACGACTGCTATGCTTGGGGTCATGGGTATGATTTCCTGGTCGGGTAAAAAGCTGTGCACTATAATATCTCCTGCGTACTTGGTAGATACTATTGAGATTCGCCGAAAATATTACGCATGTCAAATTTTACACAGACACAAAGCCGAACGATTTCATTGTGTCATTTAATTAACAGCAGCTCAATGCATGTTCCTATAATCCATGTCCACAATATTCCTTAAGATTATAAAGTACCCGAGAGTGTTCCCAGTAAAGTTTAAAGGCTGAGGGAATCCGGCAGTAATTACACGATCTCGTCGCGAACATCAAAGACGATTTTATGAGATCCCCAACAAACTGGATGACTGAACCATCTTTTATGTTGATCTCGTAACGCAAGTTTTAACAAGTATTTCGCTAATTTGATTTTAATTAAAATTTTAGTTTAATTAATTAGGTAACGGGCCTTTTCAGTGGAAGTTTTGTGTTGATTATTTTGTTTTGGTTTATAGGAAAAACGTTGTGAATGATATTTTTGCTGTTTTTGTTGTTTTGTATTTTTCTTCGCTGATTATGACGTATAACTAATTAAATCTAGTAATATTTTCTTTTCATACCTATTGATATATTTAGCTACTTTCATGTGGGTATGTTAGTTTTTTTTATGAAAATGCATTCATAATTTTAGCACAAAATGATTACATGGCATAATTATTAATATAAGTACATTATGTACCTATCTCCAATTTTCTAATATTATTTTTATGTCGACTAAGTGTCAGCACACTCAACCATATTCTTGAGCAGTTTTATTTGAATAAATCGGTAATGACCTAAAGCGCAACAGAAAAAAGTGTTCAAAATTGTGTACACGGCTTCATGTATTTCCGCGCAGCATTTATTTTTTGATCAGTTACATAATTCCAACCGTATTTTTGTCGTATTTTAATTATTTATCAATTAACTGACCTTTACTGACTACATTGCATTGATAAGATACAACTCTGCCCACAACCACTAAACAAGTTGGATAATATAATAATAAAATAATAACAAATAAACAAAAAATAAATAAAATAAATTATTTCAAATAAACTTTTCGCATTAATTTACAGGCACTTTTGAATTGTCATGAGTTGGAACTAGTTGCTTATTCCAAACAGTACAGTGGTACAGTTCTATGCAGAAGAACAAGCAAGAAACTCCAAGAACATTTTTTTTTAAATCAGTAAAATATTTCAAAATTTAGGTTACATCATTCATGTTGAAATAATTACAGACAGTTTTCTTCCGCGTCCCCCAATAACCTCTCAGAAATATAATAGTGTTGTCGATAACACATTTCCTGTGACAGTCAATAGGTGGCGCTATTCCTGGCAAAATGCCAAACCCGACCATTTTCGTGTCAAAATAAATGGCCTCTTTGTAACTTTTATAATACCCTGTGTCATAAAATAAATGAGTTATATTAATCGTGTCGTGTTTCTATGTCAATTAAATACTTCAGTATATTCTTGTCACTTTCTATGGTATGTCTATTAATTAAAGTTTCTGTTTTAGTAAATGGACTGTTTTTTTTTTGGATTGTGTATGTTATTGTGGCTTGATGAATGTTTCACGCGTGAGTTAATTATATTGTTTCTATTAATTTTATTATTTTAGCGATGAGGTCATTGCCTTTTTTGGGGCGTTGTTTTTTGGGGCTGTTCTCAATTTGGTTTGGTTTTTTGGTTTCCATTTAAATTGAAGCATTTAACTGTTTGAAAAGTTAAAACAGAACTCAGGACTTTAAGCGGTTGCGGTTAAACCACGAGACCAAAGCGGCAGCTATATGAAAACGTAATAGTCAATAGATAAAAATAAAATAGTCACACTGCCTATTCAAAGTGAAAGTTAAATCATAAATTTCAATCAGACCATCACTTTGCCTCTGTGTCTCAAAACATGCAGCCAAAGTGCTGTCACTAACGATGCCGTGGAAGAGACAATGGGCCACCCTAATCTAAAAGACTGTTTTGCCATCGACACGAACAAGACGATTAGACCACTAAAAGCACTTCTGAACGTCAAAACATTATTACTAGCTGTGCAAAAAACGTTCATAAAAAACGTAGAATGAAAACAAACGTCAATTATAAAACAATAACAACATGCATTGCCAGCCAGTACTGCACCTAACATTATCAAATGCATGAATCATGAATTCATGATCCTATCACATTGTGGTCAGCTGTTCTGAGAATCGGAACGGCGCGGCGACGTCAAACAATAAAGGGAACTAGAGGTTAACCGAGACCGCTTGATCGTTTGAAAATGGAACGATTCATAGAACTGAGGAGGTTTTCTTAAAAGAACTGTTTGAACTGTTATTGAAGCGATTATGACTAAAGCAAAACAAAGAAGTTTTAATTGTTATTTATTGTTAAATGAATTACGTAAAACTAATTCAATACGTTGCACTGTATTACATTCTGGAATCACATTCCAAACCTAGGCTTAGAAAAGATTTAAAATTAATCATCGTTAAATATTTAAAATCATTATTGTTCCTTAGAAAAATTTGAGAAATTTTGAAGACGGTTAATTTTGGCAGAACTAAATCTTTTTATTGTACACTAGCATCTGAACGCGACGAAAATCAATTATACCTACCATTAAACATAGCCTTAATACTTGGCAATACAGTAGCTTTCTATTAATGGAAGATTATTTGTAATCGGGCCAGTATTCCCAGAGATTACCTCTTAGAAACAAAATAACAAAAACTTCATAGTATTAGTATAGAAAAATAATAAGTAATAACTTCTATGATAACTAAAATGGGTATATTATAATAAATTATATTAGAGTTCCAAAATGCTTTAGTAAAAACATTGAAGCAAATTCACAAAGGTAAGTGATTTATTACCTTAATGAAAACTATTTGCGAGTTTAAAAGCTTACAACAAAACTGTGAATAAAAGAAAATTTCGAAAATAAATTCTATTACGTCATCTTTACTCTTAAATGTAAAGAAATAAGATATTTAGATAATCACTTTAACTACTCATAATAAATGGTTTTGAGTCCCAATTTATTTTAAATTAATGTATTTAGGCCTTTGACGACACTTCTGAAATATGAACCTAACATAATTACCTATTAATGTGTGGGCTGGCTGTCGGAAGATACATTTAGTAAGTATTAAATACCTATAATAAGTCTAGAAAAAATAAAAATGTGGATAGCTAAAGATGAAAATGTAATAAAATTTTATGCAAGAAGAACGGGGATGAACCATATAGCTTCATTGGTATTTGATACCTGCATTTGCACGAAAGACTTGACGAAGGAAACTTGCGTGAATCCCAATACGTAAAAGGACGATATTAAAAGAACGATAATTATATTATTATTACTGACGATATTAAGAAAACATTAAAAAATTAAAGGCTAAAGTATACATTTCATTTGTGATTTCAAACTGCAAAGCTTTTAAATAAATAGCTTCTTTGCATGCTTCTGAAATACTCATGTATTCAGCTTCACAGCTTGAAAGAGCTATTGTTTTTTGTTTTTTACACTCCCAGGACACTACACCGTTTGATAACAAAAAACAATAACCAGTGTAAGACCGTCTGTCCAAAGTATTATTTGCCCAATCAGCATCAGCAAAACCTTTAATTTCTTTATTTCCATTCTTACAATATTTAATGCCATATGATTTAGTCTTTTTTAAATATTTTAAAATCCTCTTGGTATAATGCCAATGCTCATCAGTATGAGAAATATTAAACTGACTTAAATAACTTACAGAGTAAGTTATATCTGGTCTGGTCAAGACCGACAGGTACATTAGGCTACCTATAAGTTGTTGATAGGGCACTTGATTAATTACATTTTGACCAGTGTTGACATTTAATTTAGTCTCCATTGGAGTTTCAACAGTCTTGCAATCTGTCATTTGAAACCTTTCTAATAAACTATCAATGTAACGTTCTTGATTTAAAGTAACAGAACCTTCTTTTTTATCAAATTTAATATTCATTCCAAGACACTGTTTTACTTGCCCTAAATCTTTAATCTTAAATTTCTTTGACAATATTTCCTTAAGACTATTAGTTTCTTTCTTATTATTGGAAAAAATAAAGAAATCATCAACATAGAGAGCCACTACAGTAACAGTATTTTCAACCTTTCTTGTGTACATACAAGGTTCTAATTTAGATTTCTTGTAACCATTTTCAATTAAACAACAATCTACCTTTTTGTTCCAGGCTCTGGACGCCTGTTTCAAGCCGTAAATGGCTTTATTAAGTTTTAACACTCTCTTAGAGTTATCTGACGAATTAAAACATTCAGGTTTTTGCATGTATATGGTCTCCTCTAAGTCACCGTTTAAAAAGGCAGTTTTTACATCTAAATGTGTAACATCAAGATCTAATTGGACTGATAATGCAAATAAAATTCGTAGTGTAGTATGCCTAATAGTCTTAAGGAAATATTGTCAAAGAAATTTAAGATTAAAGATTTAGGGCAAGTAAAACAGTGTCTTGGAATGAATATTAAATTTGATAAAAAAGAAGGTTCTGTTACTTTAAATCAAGAACGTTACATTGATAGTTTATTAGAAAGGTTTCAAATGACAGATTGCAAGACTGTTGAAACTCCAATGGAGACTAAATTAAATGTCAACACTGGTCAAAATGTAATTAATCAAGTGCCCTATCAACAACTTATAGGTAGCCTAATGTACCTGTCGGTCTTGACCAGACCAGATATAACTTACTCTGTAAGTTATTTAAGTCAGTTTAATATTTCTCATACTGATGAGCATTGGCATTATGCCAAGAGGATTTTAAAATATTTAAAAAAGACTAAATCATATGGCATTAAATATTGTAAGAATGGAAATAAAGAAATTAAAGGTTTTGCTGATGCTGATTGGGCAAATAATACTTTGGACAGACGGTCTTACACTGGTTATTGTTTTTTGTTATCAAACGGTGTAGTGTCCTGGGAGTGTAAAAAACAAAAAACAATAGCTCTTTCAAGCTGTGAAGCTGAATACATGAGTATTTCAGAAGCATGCAAAGAAGCTATTTATTTAACAGCTTTGCAGTTTGAAATCACAAATGAAATGTATACTTTAAGTTTGTTTAATGACAATCAGAGTGCACAGAAGCTGTCGATGAATCCAGTATTTCATAAAAAATCTAAACATATTGATGTGAAATATCATTTTGCAAGAGAGTGTGTTTCAAATAATGTTGTAAAGTTATTTTATTTATCGACTGCTGACATGCCCGCTGATTTATTAACAAAAAGTTTATGTGCCAAAAAGCATTATACTTTTATGGATTTATTGGGTTTGGTCATTGTGTAAAATTTATATACTTAATTACATAATTTTGTTTCTTTTGCTTATGTGTATAAGATTAAATATGATTATTAGATATAGTGGGAGTGTTAAAAAGTATATCTAAATAATCAAAGTAATCTGTGCTGTTACTAAGATATATGTTATCTATGAATATTTTATGTTGTCTATGTTAAAAACAATAAAGTTGTTCTCTATTTGAATCTCATCCGGTGTGTTTCATTAGAATGTTTTATATAAAAAAAAGCTATCAGACCAATAAATGAAAAAAAAAACAAAAAAAAATTTCTATGTTATTAAGGCTTCTTAAGTTTTAAATTATTTTCGACAACATTTTTCAATCCAAGATAAATCCTTATCGGAGGAATATGTGGTGACTTTAAATAGCGGTTTAAAATTCTTTATACAGAAAATGTTTCAAACATAAACATAGTTATCCCACTACTGAAAAATCAGCCTTCAACATTTTTTTTTATGACGGGCTAGACAGGTATCCCGATATTCTTTTTTTAAAGTTAACAAAAAAATTGCTATCCAACCCTAAAACACAATACAGGGCCGCCACTAGACCGTGAATAAATAAAGGTTGAAAATGTTAAATTACAACATTGTTTAGAGTTCTCCCCGCAGATTTTTCGGCGCACATCAAAAGTTTGGCCATTAATATAACTAGTCGAGAGTACGAATGTAAATTTATGAATGCATAATTTATTCATTGCCGGTTATTTCGCACAAATTCACACAAATGGTTGGAATTTATTCGTCTGTCAACTTCGAGTGGCGTCTGCTAGAAGTGATTGCAATTATTTTTCACGTCTTTTGTTGCCTGTGATTCGTAGGGGGATAAGATTCTATCGTGGTTTTTTTTTGCCGTAGCTACTGATTTTTTGGAATGGTTTTAAACTGTTTTTATTTTTTTGCGAGAACTTATATAGGTACTTAGTATGGCTACTTAATCATTCGGTTTTTTTTTTCACGTCTTTTGTTGCTTGTGATTCGTAGGGGGATAAGAGTGTTTCATGTTTTTTTTTTGCCGTAGCTACTGATTTTTTGGAATGGTTTTAAATTGTTTTTATTCTTGTGTAAGAACTGATATAGGTACTTAGTATTGCTGCTTAATCATTCGGTTTTTATTAAATCGTTGTTAATAACGTTCGACTATCATCAATAATGCGCGTTCAATAAAATTTAATATTTTGTGCAATTAATTTTTTCATTCAATATTGTTTAAAATTTTGCAGATCCCATCTTTTACTTAATACAATTTTCAACAGCAGTGTTTTAAAATTTTAACAGAAATAAACACAAGTGGAATCGAATGAACTGAAATTGAACGCGTCATTCCGATACAAATTACCGATATTTTAGTCAATGAGGACACTTAAAATGACGATAATTTGGCACCATTTCAGATTGAAAAATCGCATGTCACCGAAAGTTCATTAAATATTTACAGAATTTAAAACGGGACATCTACCCGTTTGAGTTTCAGGCTACTGCATGACTTTTCTCCCTTAATTAGGGGTTTTTATTTCAAACCAATATTCATTTCATATTATAAACATTGAAGCCATTGTTTCTGACTTTTTAATACACAAAATGGAGTTAAAATTTAACGAAATTTTCATATATAATTTCACGTCTAGCTTCACACCAGATGAACATTCCTTGAAATAATTAAGTACCTAGACTCAGTAGATAAAAGTAGGCGTATATGGGTAGTATAAAAAGATTGAAACTCACCAAAAATCTTCGACCATTGCGCCGGCGGTCTCCAATCCGGGTAATGCTTCGGAAATTTCTCCCTGGTCCAGTAAGTGTGCAGCACCATTTTATACACAGTCATTTTATCCGGATTACACGCGTCAGGTTCACCGGTTGCCACAGCGGCAAGCGCCGGCAGCAACATCACTAGTAACAACCGCGCCATATCGATATCGGCAATCGACAATGTCACAACACTAAGGCATAATGGTCGATGTCACAACATTTCACCTTTGTACCTGCAAGGAAAAAATATTTATGTTAGTATAGCAAGAAAATTGAAGTAAAGAAAAACATTTTTATATTTCGAACAACGTAATTTACTGAAGTATTTCTACGTTTGAAAATAATATTTTTCTGTAATGTTTCGTTTATTCAATTATTATTTGACCGACTTTTGAACTCGATTGAATTCCCCTGACAACGATTCTGAGAATTATAAAAAAAATATCTGTTCTATATTTTTTAGCAGTCATTACTGCGCCAATATTTCTTATTAAAGTTGAAAGAGAGATATTATCACTGTCCTTTCATCTTTCACGAACATTCCCACCTATATTTTATAACACTGTGGTACAAGTGAATGAATGTGTATAGTAAAATAGTTGACTGTCTGAGTCTGGGTGAATGACCGGTCTATTTCTGGCCCTTTGAGGTGAGATATTGGTTGAATCTCTCGGGAACTTTTGACGCTTGTCCAAGTATTAGACACTTGACTTAAAGAAGTCTTATTTTTCTTCAGGAATTACGAATTTGGAACTGTATTGTTTCGAGATGTTTGGTAGGTACTCATTTGAGAGACATATCGTCCCGCGATGTTGAAAGCTTTGTCTAAAGTGTGATTCAGACTAAACAAGGGAATTCTCATCTAGTTCCACACGGTACCCAACATATAAAATATTCTTTAATTTTTCTATCCAAACAAAAATGTCAGGAATATCCAGAAAATATGCGATATTTTGGTTTCGTGTTCAATTTGGTTTGAACTCTGTACAATCTATCACTCACCTATTTTTAAAATAACTTGCTCCACTTATATTTTGGTAAATAAGTATTTAAACCTATGGTTAATCAGTTTCCCGTCGAATGAGCTAATTTCATAATCATCGTAGGTGTGTAACTCAAAAACGTTTAATTAAAAAGACGAGATTTTGAGTTACCGTTTATAAATTTGTACGATATCGTCCTAAAATCAATTGATATATTACATTAATAAACTAGCAACATTAAGATATTATCGACAGCAAAAAAATGTTTATGCCTTCTGGCTAGACATCCCTCATTATAAACCCACTATCTTTCATTTCTATTTAACATTTTAATAATACAAAATATTATTAAAACACGTGAACAAATACACAACCCGTACTTTTTTTGTCCCCTTTTATACACCCACACAACATACCCTAATAAATAAACCTACACAGTCGATATTTTCGTACAGTTCTCTCGTTAAAACCTACAAACTGGTGAGCTTCATGAAAAACCGTATTTGTTTAAAAGCAAACCAGCACAGAATACATCATGTAATAAAAATGATACACCGTTGGGCCGGCTTTGAAAAAATACGGGAATATTCCGTCGCTATGGCAACACTTTTGTTATTGTGCAAACTGTGGTTTCAGGCAGTATAGTTATTTTGAATTGTACGTGGCTATTTTTAATGGTCAGTTCTTTTTTTGTATTTTTATTTATTTAAGCCATATGCAAAAAACTTTTTACAAAAAAAGACAGCCGTCTTCAAAACCTTAGTTGGGAAAATAACTGGAAAATAATTTTGTTGGGCGGTTGTTTTTCTTTTTTTGTAAAACAGTTATATTTTTCGCTTTTTAGTACTTATCTAGTTTCAGTCATCCAAATCCATGAAAGAATATGGTAATAGAACGTAAATTAACAACATAATACAAAACAATACCTACTAATAAATGTAGACATAAATTGTCAAGTATCAAAGAGAAGATAGTGTCAAGTTGTCAAGATTATTCACTTAGCCTCTGAATATAAAAGAAAAAATAAATCGTCTAATACATCATAACAGTTCAATAAATCAATTCGCCGACCTAGTTAACCCTCACATTCCTACGACATAGCAAACCCTACCAATAATCTCAACCCTTAAAATGCCATACACGAAATATTCCGAATTGGGCAAAAATTTCAACCGCGCAGTTATCATATTGAGCGATCATAAATATTCGCTGGGCCGCGGTCCGTGGGACCATGGGACCCAGTCCGTGAAGTGTGTCAGCCTCTTTTTACCAATATTTTGCCAATATTTCAAAAGAGTATGTGCTGATGTGTCGTGACGTCAGCATACAGGCCTTTATTTCGAACAGCTATTCGTTATGCGTTCCACGTTCAAAATGAGAACGGTTTGGTTGGTGCTGTATTGTGTTGATAGTGTGGGTTGATGGGAATTAGTTCTTATTATAATACTTGTAAGGTCGTCATTAAGAACTATTATTTGTATCTACAATTTACTCACAAATGTTTAATTTTTAGGCTAGCGATCCTAAGATCGACTGCTACGCTAGAGGTCTTAGGTTCGATTCCCAGGTCGAGCAAAAAGTGTTATTGGGTTTTTCTATGAAATTCTTAGTAGCAGCTCGGAGTTAGAATTTGTGCCCGGTTAATGACAATAGGGTCGACCCTTATTATTTGGTACCTAAAACATACCGGCAAATTGCAGGAGTACATTGGCACACCTCTGCCTAACCCTTCAGGGAATACAGGCGTGATTGTATGGTTGTGTGTATTTAATAGAAGAAAAAAAAACTTTCCTTCTTAAGCGCTGTTGCAAAGGATTCTGAGTCTTCCCATCTTTTGCAAATGTAAAGTAAAAACAAATAAAAAAAAAAGTGATCAAGGTTTCATTTGTATTAGATTTTTTGGTATCTGATACAAAATTCCTGTATCAATTCTCAAAACAGTCATCCCTAAAAACAAAAGAAAACCTCATGTAATAAAACAAAAAACAATCGCGTCGACAATCGAACCTCGAAAGTTACTTCAGTTAGAACTAAATTGAACAAAATTTAATTCCTAATCCGTTCAATAGAACATAAAATTCAATGGAGTTTATATCGAAGTAACATTTTATTGAGTGGCCCGTACCAACTGTTCAATTTAGTGGGCGAGGCACTTACTATAAATTGTCAATTATGTTTAGGTTAATGTGGTGAGGTAAACCTGCCATCTATTAATTTATTAGTTGGTTGGAAAAACTTTCCGCTAAAGACTAGTTGTACTTATTATACTACTGCCCCAAAAAAAGAGTGTTATGTTTTCAGGGTTAATAATGTAAATGTGTATAATAATATGTGAGTTTCTTTATACCACCATAACTTCTGAACACCTGAACTGATTGAGATGTACGAGGTATCGTTACAATTCTTGCATCGATTCGAGTAACATAAGTTAAATAAAACCAAATGTTGTCAATTTGAAACTTAAATTAATACCAGCTTCAATTTTTTTTTAGTTATCAGGTTTGTGTGTGTAGTACTCGTGTAAAATTCGTTTAGTTTTATATTTCTATACATAAAAAAAGGAAGAGGCTACCAAAAGAGTAACCAAAAGAAAAAAGTGTCCTTGAGCCAGATTTATGACGAATATTATAGGCTATTATTATAACATAACATCACGGTACAACCCACGGGAGCGGAGCAGTAACCAAAGACGTAACTTAACATTGGTGAAAAATATCATGCGGGCAGAAATTAGTTTGATAATAATATTGAATATTTATATAAACTAGTAAAAAAATCGAAAAAAGGAGTGGTTTTTTTCTAGTTTACTAGATTATATAGATTCAATATTCTACACGTGTTTTAATTCCTGCAAAATAAGTATATATTTGTGATTAGGTTTTCTGCAATCGTAAATTGAACCCTATAACAAGAAAAAAATATAAATTGACAGCCTACCAATCACGAGGGACCTAATACTGACATTCGCAGACTGTGGGCTTTTTTTTCATAAAATGAAATATTGCCTCGATATTATTATATCTATCCTTTGGGAATCGGTGCGCGTACGTGAAGGCCGTATTGTTACAAATTACTATCCATTTTTAGACATTCAGGCCTGAATTCTAGAATTAGACCTAGCAAATAGATTTGAGTTGGGAACTGTATGAGTTGGTTAGCTCACATAATGATTGAAAATCGCTTTAGAAAGTAAGCCACACGGAAAACTACAAATATATTTGTGGATAATGGTTAATGATAAAAGGTCCTGTTTAATAGAACTTGGTTATTTTTAGAGTTCTGCTATCAAAGGGCAAATGGGACTCTATAACTTTACTAAGACTTCGTTATCTGTTTATTCCTACGTCTTTTTAAAAGGCTATATGTTTTGAACCGTATTAGATAAATCTTTAAATTTTTAATAGAGTGTGTAGGTATTAGTAATGTTCAATATAACAGCAAGTAATGAAAATAAAACGAAGTAAAAAATTTAAGAGGATCCATACAAAAACAAACAAGATGAGCGGACGACCTGATTAAGACCGCAGGAAGTCCTTTTAAAAGTCTATGGGAGAGGCCTATGTCCAGCAGTGGCTGTCCTGGTTGATATGATGATGATTATAATGATATCTCTGTCATGTTATCTCTTCACTACCTTTGGTTGACTCTTAAAAAACGCCTAAGGCGATTAAGTACGCATTTGTACTAGTTATTGCATATAGTTAAAACGAATAAATAAATAAAAATGGCTTATCGAAATTTTTTGTTTGATTTTGATATCGGACGGTGGCACAGAACCCTTTGTGTGCCAGTCCGATTGGGTTGGATTTTCTCTTTGAAAATACGAGCATAATAACACCATCGTAATATCTAAGTTCAGAGACTACTTAACTCAAGATTCAGACACTCAATAGAGTATTAGTTTGTTACTCAAAGTAATCCCACTTTGATCCCCCCACGATACAAATTCTCAGAACTTTAATATCCCGTTTTAAATACTTAATTATACTTCTATGTTGTTAAAGACACTATTATCATAATTTTGGCGTAACTTTCAAAGAAGCATTAACTTTGAGATCGTTTTAATACGATTGTGAGTTGACTCTGCGGTGTCTAGAACACAATAAGTCTTTTAGGATATTTTAGACGTTTTTCGTTAGTCTTTTAAATGCTACAAGCTTTTTCTGAATTACTCGAAGCTATTTTTGAAGAATTTTTTATGTCACATTTGGATATATTTGCAAGAACCCGTCATTTCGAAATAAACTAGATCCCGTGACACAGGGATTCTTAATATGGTGTCTAGAGAATAAAAAGTTATTTTTAAGACAGTAATATTTTTTCTACTTTTTTTCCAATGTAGATATTGAAGATATTTTTCTTATGCTTAGGTATACGAGTTGATTATCATTTTAATATGAAATCTTAACCAATATCAAAGTTTCACAATGATAATTTCAGTATTTTTTATTATAACTGCCCCGTTGGTCTCGTGGTCGCAAAGTGCGACTGCTGTGCAAGGGGTCCCGGGTTCCATTCCCAGGTCGAGCAAAAAGTGTTATTGGGTTTTTCTATGAAATTCGCAGTAGCAGCTCGGAGTTTGGATTTGTGCCCGGTTAATGGCAATAGGCTCGCCCCCTATTACATGGGACCTAAATATACCGGCGAACTGTGGGTGTACATTGGTACACCTCTGCCTAACCCTTCAGGGAATACAGGCGTGATGGTATATTTTTTTTTTTTTTTTTTATAAAAACATCTGAAATTTCCACAGAAAATCTTACCAATAACAATTATCTTTTTAATGATCACAACAACCATAGCTTATTCAGCAATGGCTTCCATCTCACAAGTTACATGATCCAATAACACAATTCTAGTAATTCCTGAGTTTATTATTAATCCCATTTTAGCCGGCCCTCCCCTGTACTCTTGTCCAACTTGTTTCAGCTCCCCCCTCTGTTGTTTTTCATCGCACATTTCCCGGGAGGGTTGTAATTCGATTAAGTTATTGTTTTATGTCCTATCGTCTGGATATTGTATATTTGGTACCAATAGG
Organism: Caradrina clavipalpis; assembly: GCA_932526535.1. NCBI lineage: Eukaryota > Metazoa > Arthropoda > Insecta > Lepidoptera > Noctuidae > Caradrina > Caradrina clavipalpis. The sequence continues at coordinate 13,939,055 of OW052098.1, forward strand.
TATCTGGAAAGATGATGATATATCTGGCGTGTGTTTTTCGTTTTTAGTGCACATGATATAGGAAAAGACAAATATACACCAGAAGGGTAATTTTAGTTACTTTTAAAAACGTTGTATTCTAATGTCAGTCGCAATCTGTCAAAAGTCCTTTATTTTACTCACATTTTAACTTTGATTGTAACTGAGATGAGATTGTGACTGGATTTTCAATATTTTTTATTACGACAATAAGCCTTATGTATACATATTTATAATGACTATTTTTAAAAACATAATTATAGTCGAATTGAGAACCTCTTCCTTTGTTAAAGTCGGTTATAAACAAAAGACAACCTCTTGATAATTGCTTCCCAAACAATATTATCTCACCCATTTGCGAACACTCCAACTGCAACGCATTACCCTGAGTTGAACATAAATTCAGAATATTAAAACTGAACTTCAAACTAACAAGAACCAACATTGGCACTCGAAGTAAGACTCCGCTCAGACCGAACCGAATAGAGCGTAGAGCAGAGGATTTCTTGATAGCATTGCATTATAGCCTTTATTATCAGTACTATAGAGCATACTCGAACGCGCTCTCGGCCGTCTTGGGGACCATTTGATGTCTTCATCGATGTTTGAACAACTTTGAACTTTAAGTTTCAAAGTTTAAGGCGTATTATTCTATGTGATCGGAAAATCTTCTGTGTTGCTCCTCTTGGTGTAAATGGAACCTAAAGAAGTCTGACCAGCACATTACAAAAAAAAATTGTAGTGAAAAGTGTGCAAATATGCCTCACCGTCGATGACCGTTCCGTCACCGACCATCACCGTCGCGTTTAATCCACGGAGCGTCAACGATAGAAAAGCTGTTGATATGTTTTATTGGGCACAGAAATTCAAGTCATGTTTCTTCCCGTGCCTGATACGTTCATAGCACGATCATGGTATGGAACGGTGTAGTGAGCAGACTCCTCAAAGCAGCGAGCTCATCGAGATATAACAAGGGGCTGCCCAAAGTTATACTGCAGAATTACGTTGGCACCCAACTCTTAATGAAGTTTTAATAATTCACAGTGTTCCAAAACTGTTGGCTTGTTAACTTGCTCAAGTCAACTCGTGGTCTCTTTAAAATGTTAATTGTGACTCGATAAGGAACATTTTGTAGTTCTGAATTTGTTGAGTTTTGAAAATACATCATTTATTTTTGACAAAAGTTCATAGGTATAGTATAAGTAAATATTTTTTAGTTTAAATTTAAATTTAAACAGGCACATACACATTAAGGGCCTGTGCACACTACACGTTTGTAGCGATAGAGACGCGATACGCACGCGAGTCAGACAAAAACAAACTGCAATGTGGAGTGAAAAACGCGCTGTCGATGTACAGACGCCAGCACATTAAACTACCCCAAACTGTCAAATTTTCCCAATTAAATATGAACCTTATCTTTTTGTCATGAAGTTGAATATCTATCAAAGTAATTTTACAGATTGAGGTAATTTGATGTGCTGGTCTCTTCACGTTTAAAAAACGTAGTTTAAATGAAATACGATAAAATGAAATACACATTTACAACATTTGTCAATGTAAATTATGATTAAAGTTTGATTTGATTACTATTGTTTACTTCAGAAAATGAAGGTGAAAGGCTATGCTTTTATTAAAAGCAATTGGATCAAATTGTAAATAATAACATTAAACAGTATCTACAACAGCAAAAGATCTTTATCAAATTCTCTTACTTACTTAAAATTATTCAAAATAGAGCTTCAACGGATCTATTTCGAGGAAATTTCGACGTTAAAATTATCTTTACGTCGAAAATTGTAAGCAACAATCGACATTGATCTTAATGTCAAATTAAAATTAAACAAGGTGGTACCTAAATCGTTAAATAAACATCTCGGACTAAGGTTTATCAAACATTTACCTTCATACCCACTTAAAACAGACCCTAAAATATCAATGAGATTTAACATCTAAGATATTATTTACTATTCACTTATACCCTATCTCAATTATTAATTAGATCCCGTGGTACACTCGGACAAAGTATTTGATACACAGACAAAATTATCCGCCTCTAAACTGGCAGTGTAGAAGAAAGACGAATAATTTTGCCTGCTGATATTCTTTTTTTTAACTTCTTTGGATGGCGAACATGGTGTTGGCCCACCTGATGGTGGTCATCTCTGCATAGAGACATCTGCGATGCAAATGCAAACATGGCCTTGCAAATGCGTTGGCCTCCTATAGATAACTTTTCAATATCTCATGTGCCTGTACACTGGTACTCAAACCCTTTAAACCGGGACACAGCAACACTGCTTTTCGGTAGAAATAGTTGTGATGGTAGTACTTCCCCGGACGAAGTGCTTCCCAAAGAGCTCTACTACTACTAAACTATTACTACTATTTAATTGTTTGCGTACCTAATAACTTGTCACATATAAGAGAGTAATGTAAAAAAATTGACTGCTCAGCACGTTCACAACATTGTTTCAAAGTAATCGCAAGTAAGCTGCCTGTACACACCAAATAGTTTGTCCGACTGTACATAAGCTGTCAATGATAAAATCTACGTTATGTTCATTTGAGGAAGATAATTGGATTTCCCGGCGGACGTCAGGTAGGCCTGTGTTACCGGCTGAATTATTTAGTTACGCAATAATTTGCTTATCAATATCAGTTGCGTAACAGTTGTCGGACTGGATATTATTAATAAACAAATGGAGGACTTAATTGAAGACGAATTTCTGTTTATTGAGTAAAACTTAATGCGATGGCAATTATTCTGGTGTCTATCGTTGTTTGTGTAATTGGTGAATATTAAAAGAGTATTTAGAAAGTTATATTTTTAACCGATTTCAAAAAAGGAGAAGGTAGTCAGTTCTGTTTTGTGTTTTTAGTTTTGGTTGACGTCTACTGATTTCGAAAATTACATTGTTAAGAATATTACTTTTAAATTGGTCCCATAGAAATTTTATCTAAATTGGTTTAGTAGCTTGGTTTTTAAATCAAAATATTTGAAGTGTTTCTTTTATATCTTGTAGTGGGCTCATCTGTTTCTCCTTTATATTGACCATATTTGTGTTCTAGCTAAGAGAACATTGTTTCATCTAACAATTTGTGTGTACATCATACTCTTTGCTTTGTTCCTGGGTAGATTCTTTCTAACCACTTGATGTACTACCAATAATCATGTTATATCGATAAATTAATACATACACATAATATTATTGTTATTAAATACAGGTTACGGGGGGGTTACGGGTACGGGTTTTTGTTGCTGGGTGGAATATCCCACTGGATGTCTAACAACGTCTTCTGTCAGACTCTTACTTACTAAAACCACTCCGGTGTTCCCTTCCCATACGTACGCGAGAATTTCTAGGAACGTACGCGCCTTCCGCGAAAATTTAATCAAGTCTAACCTAGCATGAATTTGCTAGCTTCAAAGTATTCCATTTTCATATACCATCAGGCCTGTATTCCCCGAAGGGTTAGGCACACGTGTATCAATGTGCACCGACAGTTCGCCTGTATTGTTAGGTTCCATGTAATAGGGGGCGAGCCTAATGTCATTAACCGGGCACAAATCGTAACTCTGAGCTGCTACTGAGAATTTCACAGAAAAACTCAATAATACTTTGCTTGACCTGGGTATCGAACCCACGAGACCTCTAACGTAGCCAGTCGCACACTTAACGAGACAGTTATCTATCTATTCCTATGTAACCTATCCCTTAACATTTTGGTTTAGTAATATGTAATGCGCATCTACTAATAGACATTGATTGAAGCCATTAAAAAAACTAAAAAAAAATGCACAAAAGCATGTCTATAATTAAAAAATCGAACGAATTTATAAGATTTCGCATGCCTTAAAACTACAAAAAAAAACCAGGAAAATCATGTTTTTAATTTAAAAATCGAACGAATTTATGTTCGTTTCTCCCGCGCTTAAGTTAGGCCCTCTGAACCTTTTTGTTTATCAGGAAAAATTTACAGTAACGCGGTTTTGTTCGTGGGTTATTAATTATGTCAGAGCACATTGTATTGTAAACAAAAACCAATTCACAAACATAATAGGAAATCTCTCCGCCGTCAGTTCCGTGACGGTCAAAAGCTTTTGTCTTTTTTAGTCCCAGGGCCTAATATCATTAAATCTTTGCTAATATTGTAAAGCTGAAGAGTTTGTTTGGTTTTTTGTTTGAACGTGCTAATCTCCGGAATTACTGAATCGATTTTCAAAATTCTTTCGGTAATAGGAAGCTACAATCTATCTCAATTAACAGCTAAGGGCTAGATATTTCTACATAGTATAAAACAAAATCGCTTGCCGCTGTCTGTCCCTTTGTACACATACATCGTATATGTTTTAAACTACACAATGGATTTTAATGCAATTCTGATTAATAGATAGAGTGGTTCAAGAGGAAGGTTTATACGTATAGAACATCACGCTACGACCAACGGGTGAAGAGCAGTAGCCGAAGATCTAACTGAACGCGGATGACACCGCGAGGATTATAGCAAGTTTTATTATGAAAGAAAATAAATAGGAATCCGCTAATTCTAAAGCTATTCTGTACAAACCAAATGCTATAAAACTGTCACACACATTTGAATTAATGTATAACGCTTTCATAGTTCATAATCATAACTGACAATCCTTTACAAATTGTCAGTCGGGACTGACCCGCGTGTTCTCGTTGACCCGGATAAGGCATAACGAGCTTTGTGAGGTGCCATTACACTGAAACAAACATTGATCCTAATTTTGTAAGGGTTTGACGTAAAAATATAACGCTACTCTGTATTTCCTGTAGGGATAGGCAGAGAGTTATGGCACCCCTGGACCCGTGACTGTAGGTTTGCATCTTTTGTAAGTGACCTTATTGGATTACGATATTCTCCAGACCGAATTTGGGTACGGCAGTCAATCAGAATGAAGGCCAAGGTAAGTCTAACAAAGTACACGGGAGATATTATAGTGCACAAGTGTGTGCGCAAAATCAATTCCCTCAGATCAGAGAGCTGTTCAGCCGTATAATCATAGAAGAGTAACAAACATCCAGCTTTCTAGATAGATAGAAGGATATTTGTTGATGAATGTTTATAAAGATAGATAGACGATTCATCCCTCCAACTTTCCTGAAAAATTTCCACTGTTATAATAGTAAGTAGGATTATACTTAAACCTAACCGACAAACCATCTACCAACGAGAAACTATTTTCGCCGAAGTAAACCCAAATACAAAAATAAATTTAATAGAAAAACTATTTTTATCGAAGCGAAACACTCAAAATATTGAAACAAGGCTTCCGTTTCCGTTACTTCCAGTTTATAAAGAGATAATTTTAAGTCGTTTATTCAAAGGTAAAAAGGAAATATCAAAGAGTTGGCTTTGATCGATTTGTGCCGCTTCCGACATATCGGAGCGAATCAAATATGTAGTGATCGGTGACAGGCCCGATGTGCGAATATATTTCAACTTAGAGTGGGGATCAGTAATATATTGGTGAATTTATCATATATTTGAATGGATTCGATTTTTAGGCCCGTTTGTTCCAACGTAGGTTATCTTTAAGTAAGAGTTAGTTGCTAACATAGGCTTATTTTGTTTGACATTTCATAATTTAATCTCGTGCTAATTAACTTTCAGTTAAGTTTTTAGCACAAGTGGTCCCTAAAATGGTAGATGAGGCTTTTACTTTTACCGAGATTTTCATAGTAACATACTTTTTTTTATAAAACAAAGAACGGACTATAGGGCTAAACATACATAGTTAGTTCTATTTTAAAACTAGTTTTACCTGTAATTTCCGACCAACACACAAGCAAAACTGTAGGCAAAAGCTGGTAGTCCTATATAAAAGAAGCGCTCCTTCTGCATGATACCTTTTATCTGAAGAATAATAAATTTACTTTTGGGAGTTTTTGTGTCGAACTGTCTAAACTTCGAAATTATTTCTAAAATATTTGCCATCTCAAATAAATACTGTAAAAAATTATCTCTTTTCGAGTTGAAAAATATTCTTTTTTTACCTCGAAAACATGACCTAACTAAACAAAACAAGACAAGCAAACACATAACTACAATTCCCTCCTCTATTTACAGACGTAACTCACGGGACACACACACACACCCACGCTTAGACCTATTCATTCAGTGGAAAGTGGGCTCATGAATAAATTATTACACCAGTTCAACTGTACCGTACAAAACGTTGCGAAAACCGTATTGATGTGTGGATTGAAGTTCTTTTTTTAAATGACAGTTTTGTTTTTTTCGAATTCTTCTTTTGACGTTTCTATTTTTTTTAATTTTTATGTTTAGCTGCCAAGGTTTTTTTACACAAAAAAGGTTGAATTTCACTTTTATAATTATATATTTTTGTTCAATTCTGTCTTTACATTAACTAACTATGCAATTATATAATAATAATTAAATTACAAAGTATGTAACATTGATCAAAAAAAGGAAAGATGAAAGCAAATAGGGCATCAATCATAAAAAAATTGGTTGCTTTATCAGTGATCAAATTCTGGGATTTATGAACCAACAGAATTTACACCTAGCCACAAATAAAATAAATATCAATTTAATAAATAATACACCAAAATTGGCAAACGACCTTGTTGAATATTTTTAACCCAGTGACACAGAAAATCCAGCGTTTATTTCAGACGCGAATGTCCCGGCAAACATAATTATTACGTGGCATATTACCACTGGATTGTTGCTCCATATTTATTTATACCTCAACACGTGTTTTTGCGGATATGAAGCAAGCTATATTGCCCGCGACTTCGTTCGCGTTGATATTTTACCCCACGGGAACTTTACGTTTTTCCGGAATTAAAAGTAGCCCATGTGGTTTTTCAGACTATAATCTCCGTGCCAAATTTCATCCAAATCCGTTCAGCTAGTACCTAAACTATCGTGATTGAGCAAAAATATCCATATATCCAAACTTTTACATTTGTAATAAGTACTAAGACCTTTTTACAGTGTAAACTAGGGAGCAACTAGGTATAGGCTGGTAGCAATTTTTGTATTTAGAATCTCATTGTTCCGAGATGTCATCATAGATTATCTATTTATGACACATTGTTGTTTTTTTGTTTTACAATAACAAACAACATGCAAGGTAAGCAATTCAATATTATCTTTTTAATTGATGTCACATTTGATTATATCATTTTCAATAGGTTGCAGTTATCTTTTATGACGATTATAATGGAACCAATATAACATTGCACTAAAGAAAATCAACACTAATCCTATTTAGTTCGGAACATCAAATACGACTTTGATAATCAAATTCGATCACATAGAACTTTAAATAGGTCGTAGTAATCTGTTAATGACAGCGATTATAATAGAACCAATACAAAGTGCAGTTTTGCATCCTCGTCAAACTCAAGAGGTAACTATTCTTGTTATTCTTAACTTTCTTCGAATCAATTATAAAATAAGTAGGTATTTTTTTTTACTCATTCTAGCCATGATACCGTTGGGTTTAGGCAGGCGGAGTGATGAACCCGCACGCACTCAGTGATACACATACATAGTCAACAGAGCGATTCTATTCTTTAAAAGAAGTGTATTCTGAAATACTGTGAAACATGAACTTTTTTGACACCTTTTAACATTGTGGGATGCATATAATATGAATATGAACGAGTATTTATTTATTCCAGACCAGCTGACGTAATTTTAATTAATTATTCTTTTATGACAATCTCCTAAAAAATAACGAGGATGCAAAACTGTCTGTATAACGTTGCACTACACAAAATCAACACTAATCCTACTTAGTTCCGTACACCAAACATTGCCTGGAATTCAATTTGTCGACTGATAAATTTATCTTTCAGGTTTAGAAGCGTCGGTGGTCTGTTGTCAACGTACGATGACCTGGTTTCAAGTCTATTTTGGTGAGGACACGAATATCGAGCGGGGATCACTTGGCTGTAAGCGTGGTTTCCTATGCTTCAAAAAAGTGGAGTGACACACGCGGTGGTTAGACTTTTTTTTTTATCTGTGGGATTCTTTTTTTGAATGACGCGCGTTTTTGCTGTGTTTGAGAAAAATAATAGTTTTCTTTTTGATAGTTATGAAAATAGTTCCTACTACTGCGTGCTTTTTATTTGTAAAACCATCATCGGGGTAACCCGGCCTTAAAGAATGTTACACGTTAGGTATTTCTCCCATTTTTCGAAGTCTAGTAGTTTCTTTTTCTAAGCGTATTTTTAAGTTGTAGATAGAAATGCATTGAACTATTATTATTTCTGTTTAGTAATGTTACACTTTTAGCGTAAACATACATAATAGAATAAGCTTAACGTAATTATTAATCATTGAAAGATTATGAGTTAACTACTCGTTCCGAAAAACTATGTTTAAATATTTTTCCGAGAATTTACCTAATACGATCTTGTACCTATTATACTAGATATTTATTTTCACTTATATCTAAAATGCTTGTCTATATAAAACGCTTGTCCTAAATGAACACTCTGTTCGCCAACACCAACTTATTGATCAAACATTACATCGCAATACATAGTAAATATGCCCAACAGTAACTACTCTACCAGCCCGCCTCTCCAAGAACTTTCTTATATTTTAAGAGCACATAAATCACAAAATAAAAGCAACAAGTTAACATTAATGATTGCTTTATATAAAGCGTAATGGTTCCGTAGACTATGAAAGAGTACTCTTAACGGACTTGGAGTACGCTACACGAACGATGAGAACTGGCTAATGTAGGTCACTGTACTGTGTCCATAATGAGCTGGTAAACAGGAACAAAAGATTATTCTGTCCGCGATCTTGTCCTCTTCAACGTTGATTTATTATCTCAAGACAATCGTACATTTTTCTGGAACAAAAAGTAGCCTGTGTGCTATTGCATACTATAATCTATCTGTGTGTTAAATTTCATCCAGATCCGTTCAGCTGTTTTGGTGTGAATGAGTACAAATAATTATTCATAAAAAGTTTCACATTTATAATAGTAGTAAGATTTAAGTCTTATGCAGCAAGAGGCACAAAGGTGTACGTAATGCTTTAGCCATCAAGGCAAGGCAAAGAAAATTATTGTACGAGCATGTAACAACAACATTAGAGATTAAAAAAAAACTCCAAATAATTACATAAATAATTTGAAATGAACACGAAATTTAGCACATATTAAGCTACTTTTTATCCTGGAAAAATGTACGGTTCCTGGGGGATAATTATTTAGAACTTGTAGCTTAATTTTGAAAACTACGCAGACGAAGTCGCCGTTAAAAGCTAGTACAAAATAATTACAATTCTACATACTTATACAAAGATAAAAAAGATTAAATAGAACCATAAATCTTTGTTCTATTGTGTGGGAATCAGACTATTTCTTTAGGATAACGATTTACGACCTTAACCTAGCCTACGTAAACATTTTAGGAGCTGCCTATAAGAAAAGTGATTTTATGGCAGAATAAACTTGGTTAATTATTTTTGTATGAGGTATTTAGTCCTGGCTTAAACAATTTTCTGGCTGGTAAAGGGCCGTAATATGATTCTTCATCTACTTATTTTCGAATCGATAATACAAAATAGATCCTATTTTTATTTTTATTATTTTTAGCACTTGGCCCCAGTGCGTGGTCGTATTTATTACGATATCAGCGATATTTTTTATATCCTCCAAAGTGCCAGTTTATGGACACCTTAGGCACTGCAGCGAGTGGGTCATCGTCAATACAATATCATTCTTATAAAAGTAAGTATATAAAAGCATAAAAGTCTACTACTAAATTCGGATTTCTAAATATGAATTTATTTATTCTTTAGGTAATCCAATACATAGACTGAATAACAAAAGTTAACACTTAAGGGTTAAACAATTACCTATAGAAATTTTACAGTCAGTAGATAATTAAAAGTGATCCTCGAACTAAACAGTCAGTTTTTATCTTTTCGCTAATCAATTGCTTAGTGCCATCAGCATAAACCAAAGGTTCCATGAATTAAAACTAAATTAAACAGTCATAAATTATTCAGAGACGACAAGCGAGATTTCGTGCCTATCAACTTCCCTCTAACCAGAAAATCATACACGCTTAAACATTTTCATTCCCAGAAGACAAACCACCAAACCCTTTACCTGCAAATACATAATTAATTCCACGGTACAGTAGCCCAAGAAAAAGGTTGGCTCAACCGCGTGAAAAATACGATCTGGATTAAAACAGAGTACGCGGTGTTAAGCATCAACGATTTACATTCGGCGGGGCCCGAGTACAGGCCCCTCTTTTATATTGGGCGCTCTAGGCAAGTGCGTTGGGCCCCACCATTGTCGGGGGCCCAGGCCTGCTCCAAAAAAAAAAACATTGTTTGCAGTCCGTTACATTCTATGCATTATTAGTATACTATTTAATGTAAAAATATTTGATTTCCAGCGCGATTTACAATAACTTTTTAACTTCAAGCTTATGAGATATTAATATTATGTTTCTTTTATTGATTTTATTAAATTTTACATAATTTAATTAGGTTCAACTGAACTTTCTAAGAAATTTGATTTGACAATTATTAAGATTACGATTACTTAAAATACGCAGGGGCCCCATAATCCTTGTGCGGCCAGGGCCTACAATAATATGTTAAAGACGGCCCTGCCTAAGTACCTGAATACCTAAGTGCTGCAAAAATGTGGAGTGGCTCATAAAATAGGTTAACAACTGTACCGCAGTTTTGGCATGACATATTTTTTTCGAAGAGTGTACCTGACCTATCTGAATATTCGTAATTGGAATTGTTTTTTAGTTTAAAATTTTTGGGTTGTAAAAAAAGTTACCTACGGACTTTTTTAAACCGCATCAAAGGGTGTGAAAATAAAAGTTTGGGCGTATTTCTAGGTAGGTATATAGGTCTTTGAGATAAGTGGCGAAGTTTAGTATCTAATAATAATCCTAACAGTGGAGCGTGACCACTTGCGGAGTTAGTCGGCGAACGGCGCAGGCACTAAGGCGTCCGGCCCAGACACTAGGGTCGCACGTGTACTAATAATTTGAAAATAGAACGGGAAAAGATATCTATCTATATCTGGCCTGCTTTTAATACCTTCCCTTTTCTTTTCTTTAAAAATAAATATTGCATTATACTAAGATTTTACTCAAAACTGACATACACAACCAGATTCGTAACAATTACCTGTAGGCCATATTAATATCTGTCCCATAAGGAAATCGAACCACGACAGTCAATCGCTCGTCCTCTACGCTAACCGTGTTGTCACTACTAGTGTAAAAGAAGCAAAAACTTATATATGTATATTCCCCGAAAGGCTAAGAAGAGGCGGACCAAAGTACACCCACAGTTCGCCGATATGTTTAAGCTATAAGCTAAAACTCACATTAGGCTCTTTACATATATCCACTGTTACCGCAAATAGGCATCTATTTACATTAAAATTCAGTTTATATTTAAACCGCTGCAACCAAGAAAGGTTCTAGAAGCCAAAGGCAGGTACACGCTACAAAGCACAAAGTTCCTAACTACATATTGGTACATCAACAAAAGATTATCTTTTCAAATTGCCCAAAGGCTTCCGCGAACATATTCAATATTCTGGTCGTCCAATCCATTACGTCACCGATAACATCGCTTCTCCAATCGCTAGATACTGTAGAGGTATCCAAAAGGGTTCAGTAATTTATGTGAAAATAAAATTGTTCAAGCGTCGTGGAATTCATGGAACGTGAATTTTAGGACATTCTGGGATTAAGAGGCATAATGTTCGACTGTTAAATGTCCCATGAAGGACCTTTAAGGTCTAAATTTACGTTTAAATCCGTTTATATTACATCGTTGAATTTTCGGCTTTAATTATCTGTGTGTAAGTTGCATATCACATTGTTAGTGATACCTACTATGGAAATTTAATTGTGCTATTCTTTTTATGTTTCTTTTTATTTATTTTTTATTAGGCCATTGAATGGCAAACAAGCCGACACACAAAATCAAGTCGCAATTCAAACAATGTCACAAAATTTAAGCAAAATGGACAATCATTTTTGACAGATAAGGACTAGATTAGATTGTGGTTGAGTTAGTACCATTGCCTCCTTGATGGTAAGTGTTTACATCTACATATAGACAGATGCAGTAGAGACCCTGGAGATGCATTGGCATTCCAGAAACAAAATTGAAATGTCTCATGTGCCTGTAATTACATCAGCACCCATACACTTTAAACCGGAACACAGCAACACTGCTTTACGGCAACAAAAGGTATGGTGCTAGTACCTACTTCCCTGGACGAGCTCCTTCACAAAGAGCTTTACTACTACTACTACTTGCTTTTTATAAGCACCGTCAGAAACTAAGAAAAATAAGCCCATTGCTTAGTAGAGAGTTTAAATTGAAAACAGATTTCAAAACAGGATATTTGACTGATTTTATTAGTAGTGTGAATTTTATACAATTGTCATAGGTTCCAAAATTCCTAAATCATAAACTTAATCCTTGCCGAAGCATCTTGAAATCGAGAAATTCTGAATCTCTGAATTTCTACTAGAAAATATAAATCACGGTTATTTCAAACAGGATTGAAATTAGGACCCGAAACTAGTAACAAAGAGATTAAACATCGCTTTAAAGCGCTATCTACCGCTTTAGTTTAGATTCTACATTCCTAGGTACATACATACATACATACATACATAAACTCACGCCTTTTTCCCATGGGGGTAGGCAGAAACCACAGAACGCCACCTGCTACGATCCTGACATACTACTTTCGCCTCGTTCACGTTCATACATCCTAGGTACAGTCAGCAACAAAAGTAGATTAACATATCCGATTTTTAAATCCTTGTTATCGAGCGCATTATGTGGTTGGCGCTTGTTTGGGAAAGGCCTACGTACAGCAGTGTACGACTATATGCTGATATTATGATGAGCGCAATATCAAAGGAAATACAAAATAGATCTAAAATTAAGATTAAATGAATTCTTAGATATTGCCTAAAGTTCTGAATAGTAGGAATTGTGTTATTTCGTGTCTATTTAAATGATATGTAAAAGTAACATTGTGAATCGACTTTTGTTGCGGACCGTACCAAGCAATTACACTAAAGTAGTGAGTTTGAAAATGTAATGCACATTATTCAAGCAAAGTAAATAAATAATTCCAGCCTATTATTGTCTCACTGCCCGGCAAAGGCGTCTTATAATACTGAAAAGCCACGAGAGTTGATCATGATCATCACGCTGGCCGTTTCAGACTTTAAATTTATTACCTACAGCTCCAGGTTTCCTCACGATGTTCAAGATAAAGAATATTTTATCCAAGAAAATAATGATTTTTTCTTACAAGAATTTGTTCCGTCTTCAATCGATTTTTTCTTCTAAAACTTTTCATTTTGTTACATAACTTCTATAAACATCCGAAGCCTGATTCAGCTTTACATATCTTCCTTTTCAATTTCGACTCCCAAACTACACACTTACTATCGGAATCCACTTATAACTTCAAAGTTTACTACAAAAAAACTTGAGGGAATATACATAAAAGCGCTGCCGGCGCTGAAACCTTAAATTGATATTTTCCTCGTGCGCTTCACATTCACCGGTACGTTTTACAGCTAAAGTCACTTTCAATTTTCAACGTAAAGCGCTTTATAGCTGACTGGAAGCGTGACGGGCATAAAACCTCTGGAGAGAAAGCCTCAACTTGTCTCTATCTAGTATCTACGTAGAAGCCGCGAGAGATTTTCTGATTTCCTAATCTTAATGAAACGCGATTTTCAACGTTGCGTCTTCGTGTTAAAGCGTAAAATACGTTGAAGGTAGGAATATGAAATTCCTTAATCTTTCCAAGTTATTTCATTTTTTTTTACTTGGACAGATGTTACCTACATGTAAACGTGGAGTAAAAGTTTTCGTTTAATTTTTTATGACTTTCGCAAATTAGATTGCGTAGGTAACGCCTTTGCGACGTTCAGTTGATTGGAGTTTTACTGACGTCACGAGGGTGTTCCATTTTTTAAAAGGTTACAACTTTGAGCATTGTGAAGTTGCAATAAAAAGTAACTTTACGGTTGACTGTGAGATAAAGGTGAGGAGGATAAAATTGTAACAAATTAAAACGGCGAGAACTGTTGAAGTCTGAATGGAAGTTAAAATGTAATGCTTAGAACTTCAAATCAAGAGCAACAAATCTCTTTTGTAAGAGCATTGATCACTACGGTTGCTCAAGGCAGATTGGCGATTTCAGATTTATTTTAATTAGTACAGATTTCCTCACAATGTTTTCAGTAAGTGTTATCCCATTTAGTTCTATTTAAAAAGTTACTTTCGTAAACCTTTAAAATACGCCATACACAAATTAAACGGCAAAAAAAGGTCCAATAAATCCTGTGCTTTGATACCTCATGATATTAAAGCTAGGGTTGCCCCACAATAAAATTCCACTCGACTAGAGCCATTGCCACTCCTCTCATAAAGAAAATTACGCAGATAATAATTCAACGAGTACCAACCCTAAATCACAGCGTATGCCAGAGGCAAGTGGAAAGTGGCTGAATTTAAACATTTTGTTGGCAATTGAAAAAAAACCGGGCATCATAAATCCGCGGACAAAATGGTAGAAATGAAAAGTGTTTTTGTATTGTTCAACGTTTTTTTTGTTATTTTACGTCAATCTGCCTGAATTAATGGAGAGAAAACATAAGTATGTTTTTAATTGGGAAAACATAACTCAGTTTTGTCAAAACGAACTAACCTAAGAAATAGTAAAGCTCTTTGTGAAGGGGCTTGTCCGCGGAAGTACTACCACCATACCTATTACTGCCGCAAAGCAGTGTTACTGTGTTCTGATTTAAGACATGAGACATTTCAACTTTGCCTTTGGAATGGCTACGCATTTGCAAGTCCTCTGGTTTTCAAGACATCTATAGGCAGCGGTAACCACTGGAAATCAGATGCACCGTCTGTTGGCTGGGTTGCCATCCAAAACATTTCTCTATTTTTTCAGTGGAAGAGACCTTTTTCTTGCATTGGGACTATATTAGGCTAGTATTATTATTATATTTTTTAACTACAGAAAAAGACCTAATTGAATGTACTTATGACCTTATTAACTTTCTAATCTGAAGCTCTGAAGAAAAATAGGTTTTCTTTTTAAATCCAAATCAGCTTACGCATATTAAACCAAATTTCAATCAAGTCTAAGATGACTTTCCTCTGACCTTTCTGGGGATTAAAGCCTACGCCCTGTCTGCAAATAACTTATTTACAAGCCCATAACTTTTACCTTTACAATATTAGTTTGCAAACAAAAACAGTCCTACCTACCTTTATTGTAAACTAGCTTTTGCCCGTGACTTCCATCTGCGTAAACACTATAGACTTACAAAATTCATTAATACCAAAATCTATACTAATATTATAATGAGGAAATATTTGTTTGTTTGTTTGTAACGAATAGGCTCCGAAACTACTCAACCGATTTAAACCATTTTTTCACCAATAGATAGGTAGATTATTCCTGAGTAACATAGGATATATAACATCGCGCTACGAGGCACGGGAGCGGAGCAGTAACTAAAGATGTAACTTATGGCGGTCGAAATAAGCCACATGAAAGAAGCCGTGGCCAGTTCGCTATTTTAAAACAAAACTAAGATTCAAAGACACGTGGCGCCATCTATTATCATGAGAACATCATTGTCGTTTTCCTCAGGAAAAATACATTTTTTCGGCATACAAGGTACTCTATATCCGTTTCTGTACACCTGACAACGTATATGCAAAATTTCAGGATGATCGGTTCGGTGGTTTAGGCATGAAAATGTAACAAACAAACAAACAAACTTACCTCCGCATTTATAATATAAGTTAGGATTCAGTGGCATTATGAAAGGGCCCACAGTTTATCAATTACCGTATTTGGTGGCACCCGAAGGAGCCTAGCTTCGAGTAACGGTGTCGATTCCAGACACGGATATTAACTTAGAAGGTCGGGTCTGAACAACTGAATGGAAAATAGTAGTGGTGTAAAATCCCAGTGCTAGACTTATGTCATTTTTGTATGGGTGAAATTTTAAGAATAGATAGAAAAATAATTATGTTTGGCTTTTTATTCAATATCAAATTCTCTTACAATAAAGTGAAACCGCTGGTTTTTAAGCAATTTTTACCGGATATTGTTAAAAACTTTAACATTATAGCCACATTTTCTGTGCGTCATAGCTTCAGCTGGACGCTTTAAAGTACTTAAAGGTGTCTGACTAAAGGTATGATATGATATAATGTAACCTATGCTGTAATGATGCTAAGAAACTCGGTACGTAATACCTACGAGTACCATAGTAAAAAAATCTTAAAAAAAAATATCTTGTAGAAAAAAGACCGGGACTTTTATATATTACGACTATTTCCTAGGTGGGGTATATAGATAATGGAGTACTTCAGTATCTATGTATACACGTACTCTCTCACTATACCTATACTATTTTACTCCAGTTATGTTTAAGTTTCATGTTGTAATGTCTGACCTTAATGATGTACGAACACGCAGTAAGAACGAGAATATTCTCTTCAATTGCTTTTCTTCTTTGCTTTTTCTTCTATTAAAATCGTTGCCCTAATTTTTCTTGTACCGAGAATGCTACTACAGGCATTCAACAACCAGAATATCGAACAAGCGATACGCAGCGCAGCAGCCAATTGCACAATCACAGCGGCAACCATACGTATAATAATAATAATAAATATCTTGGGACAAAGCACCCGGCTATCTGATCCCAAGCTAAGCAGAGCTTGTGGTATGGTAACCAGATAACTGATATACATACTTATATAATTTATAAATACATACATATTATAGATAAATCACACCCAGACACAGAACAAACAATCATGCTCATCGCACAAAGTTTGTCCTGGGTGGGAATCGAACCCACGACCTCCGGTTTAGCAGTCAGGGCCGCTAACCACTAGACCAACAGGCCCGTCAAACGTATAAAAGTATTGATCAACGATAGTTCCTTCTCAATACGAAACAAGATCTATGCCAAGTAAATACAGGCCGATTTTTTAACAAACGTTCCGCCACACGCAAAGATTTTTAATACAAACGCTACATATTCAATTGAAACGGAATATGATTAAAATACACAATGGTATGATAATTTTAAAACAACGGCGGGGACGTTCGTATCAATGTCATTGACATTTACATGTATTATGCATGAATGAGTTATCATACACACTGTGTTTGGAGCAAGTTGAATAAGTATCTGAAAAAATTTAATATTGGAATTTGTATGATTTTAATAGAACAATTATAGCGGCCTATTGGTCTACTGGCTGAGCGATTAGCTGTTGTGAGACATAGATTAGTTCGTGGTGACAGAACTAAGTACAATTAGAATAAAAAAACTATATAACTATATTCCAAGTAAATAAGAAAAGTAACTGTGGACCGGGAATTCACAATTTTACAAACGTTTCAATTGTTTATCGATTGTAAAATTACAATTTTTCGTCATAAAAATGTCAATTCAATTATGTTTACATGGATGCTTGTTTGTCAAGAAAGGTGAAATTTTTTGTATTCTTTTCGGCTTCCAACCGGTCCTTTTGGAAATCTAAGTCCAGCAGTGGACATCTTGTGGCTGATATGATGATGCTGCGATACGTTTCGTGCGTGAGTCCGACTCAACTTCACCGATTTTTATCTAACCATAATGTAAGAGCATGTCCACTACATGAATTCAAGTAGCTATATTGTTTAGTTTATGACACTTCAAAAATGCCTGTAAATATTCAAACTAAATAAAAGTTTTAACCTTGACTTTGCTTTTTTTTATATCATTAGATGGCAAATAAGCTAACGGCCCGCCTGATGTTAAGTAGTCACCACTGCCTATACACGTCTGCAATACCAGAGGTCTTGCTAATACGTTGCCAACCCAGAGATAAAGTTATAATGCCTCAAAAGTCTTTAATTACACCTAAGACTTTCGTTCGTGTTTACGGGTCACCTATTTCTTCTGCCACACACATCTAAAGTGAAGCTCAAATAACTTAATGTCATTTACGACGTAGATAACCGCAAGAAGGAAAGCTTATAGCGTTGCGAACAATTTAATGTAATAAAGGAGAATTGCAGCAATTACGCGAATTGTCCGGAAGCGAGCAATTTGTCGGTAATGCTGATACTTGGCGAGCGAGTACATTCTTTTACCATTCATTTTAAAATTTCAAATTATCTGACGGCGATTACGAAGAATTATTTAAAATGACGTCATTTGTTGGATTGTTTTAAATCTATTGTCATTTGTTGAGTCAAAGTCAAAGCCAAGATGTAGTATGAGAGCTCATCCGGGAAGTACTACCACCATAATAATATCTATTTCTGCCGCAAAGCAACGTTGCTGTGTTCCGGTTTGAGGGGTATAGGTGCCGGTGTAATTGCCGGCACATGAGACATTTCAACTTTGTCTCTGGGATGGCAACACATTTGCAAGGACTCTGGTATGGCAGATGTCTAAAGGTACCTGTGACTGCTTAATATCAAGTGGGCCGTCGGCTTGTTTGCCAACTAATGGCATGAAAAAAGTATTTATTTCAATTACACCATTTACAGGCACTTTTGAATTATCAATAAGTTAAAAAGTTGAAGCTAGTTTCTCGTTCCAAAACGTAGGTCTCTATGGAGAAGAATGAGCAAGAAACTCCACGAACACTATTTTCAATTTGGTATTTTTTTTTTTTAGACGACACCATCAATCAATTTTTGTACTTGCGTGAGCTGTCAAAACGTGATGACACATAGATTTTCTATGACTATAGCAAATTGTGACGTCACTTTTATGCCAACTCAATCAATTAAGTATTTAATAAATACTATTTATTGACTGAAGGGTAACTATAAATGTAATTTTATAGTTAATTGAAAACTGTTTGAAAAGTGTTTAATTAGTTAAATTTTGCGTTGTATTTATTGGTTAATTGTATTTACTACTCAATTATAGGACTTTGAGCTTTTGTTTTTCGACGAAATTTTAGAATTTTAAATGCAATCAAATTTCAATTTATTGATTGTTGAATCAACTTCAGTCCTATAGAAATAACAAAGTTATAATTGGCACTATTTTTCAAATCGATTCATTATGATTAGATATTGAAAATGTATGCAAATTATCTAACCAAGAAGTACTCAGATAATTAAGCCCTAAATGAAACCAGTATCGAAAACGAATAATAATTTACCTAGCTAATTACCAATAAGCATAGAACACATAGACTAACAATACTTGTGACATAATA
This sequence comes from Caradrina clavipalpis, assembly GCA_932526535.1. Classification (NCBI taxonomy): domain Eukaryota; kingdom Metazoa; phylum Arthropoda; class Insecta; order Lepidoptera; family Noctuidae; genus Caradrina; species Caradrina clavipalpis. The sequence goes on from OW052098.1 coordinate 13,958,390, forward strand.
AATGAAATACGAGCGGTATACCAAACGCGAACCGTTTTAAACAATACTCTGTGGGTAGTGAGACCGCAATACCACTCCACGGGTGTGAATTTCGTTTATTTACTTCAGTACTAAAACGTGAGGAAATGTTTTTATTTATTAATATTGTATACTGCCTCGATAGCCTAGTGGTCCTACGCCAGAGATCTTGGGTTCGATTTCCAGGTCGAGCAAAAAGTGTTATTGGGTTTTTCTATGAAATTCTCAGTAGCAGCTCGGAGTTAGAATTCGTGCCCGATTAATGGTGATAGGCTCGCCTCTCATTACATGGGACCTAACACATACGTGGGAACTGTGGGTGTACATTGGTACACCTCTGCCTAATCCTTCGGGGAATACAGGCGCGGTAGTATGTATGTGTATTATTGTATACTAGATTTTGCCCGCGACTTCCACCGCGTAAATGTCAATTATCTCGGGATAAAAAGCAGACTATGTTCCTTCTTGGGGTTCAAACTTACCCCGTACAAAATTTCATTAAAATCGGTTCAGTGGTTTAACCATGAAAGCATAACAGACAAACACACAGAGCATTTATAATATTAGTATGGATTGTGTAAACACTTTTTTTATAGTATGTAGCCAATGTTTATGATCCACGATTAACTTTTACTGAAATATTTTGTGTATTCATTTCTGAAGAATCAAATAAAAATTAAAAAATAATACACAATTTGACTACATTTCTTTTAATGGGAACAAGTTTGTCAGACGTATATTTCTTTACTTGAACTGTCTTCCTTAATAGTCATTGGTTTATATTTATGAAGTTATATAAAAATATAAGCAACAAAATTATACCATATTACTACCATGATCCCGATAGTACTATTATAAAGAGATTCGACTGATGTGAGCTACAAAAACGGACTGTATATATCCCGAATTCCGTATATCCTATATCCCAAGAAACGATTCACATTCACATAACGAGCTAATATAAACAAAATAAAGCGTAGCAATGTGAGATATGACACAATACGAAAAGGGTATAGGCCTATAATAATAATAGATTCCGGCGTAGCGACGCGCTACGGCGGCGTAGCGACGTAGAATAAATAAGTGCTACGGAAATTTGTAGGCTTAGGTAAAGAGCCTTTCTAGAGGTGCGCGACGGTTTATTTAATAAAAGTGTATTTCGTCTGTTCCCTTTGACAATGTAATTTATATGGAAGAAAAAAATAAAATTGTTACATTATTAAAGTGCTTTGAAGATTTTTCGGGTACAACGGAGTTCCTTAAGAGTTGAAAGTGAAATGTAAAGTATCACTTAGACGGAATGGTCGGGTTTTATGAAAGGAAGACTAATAATTCTTTGCGTTTTATTAAATGAATGAAAGTTTTTAATTTGTTCTAGTTTATTTGATTACAGCTGTCATTTGGAACTGAGATTAAAATCTCAATAAATTTGTATTCAAATACTTACACAAATAATAATCCTCCTTCCTAAATACTGATTTAGAAAATCGGGCAATGTCCGAAAGTAATACTAACATAATATTCGAGCCATTAATTCCTGCCGACGATATATTTTTATCACTGTCATGCACTAAAACTAGAACCACATAATAATGATTGATTAAATAACTACAAATTCATGTCCGAATACAAAATAGATCAAATATGGATGTCAAACAAATGTCTGTTTTATTCAAATTTGGACATTCGAAATATAAAACTCGAACTGTATAAATACTGTAAAGCTAAAAATCGTTTACATTTTGTAATGGATTTGAATATGTTATATTTTATTACAAGAAATGCAGTTTGTAAAATAAATGTCCCCTTATCCACACGTAAGTTTATAAAAACCAACGATCAAAATAAAAATAAAAAACTAAAATAAAAAAATAACAATATTGCTAAGTTGATATTAAATACGTAATTATAAAGAAATATATTTAATATCATCGAAAAGAGCAACTATTAAAAAAACTTATTTACCAAATAAATAAACAGTAAAACTTCATTGATATTAAAAACATAGTTAAAAAGAAACGTATTCAATATTATCGAAAAAGAGCAATAATCACTAAAGAAAGTACGACTGTACAAATTCATACAACAGGTAGAACAAAACACGAATAAAAACAGAGCAAGTCTGAAAAGATATTTACATCATAAAAGAGAAACGAAAAGAACAATACAGAGCTAATGAATCAAAACGAAGGGAACCGAATAATCGTCTTCGACGGTAAAGCGACGAAAGACAATTTTCAGTCACGTTATCTACCTGAAATTGGCACTGAAAACGTTGCACTCACCGTGTTTGCAACGGTTACATTATACACTCAGATCCTTGGTTCCACACAAAGTTTAATTAGAGACACAGTCTATGCCCGTGTAACGCACGGTGCCGTCAAAACGGTGTTTTCATCAAATTTTCATTAATAACCCGGTGATAATACGCCTGTATCGTGTCGGTGGGCACCGGCCGATGAGCGACACGTCCGCACTCCGCGAGCTCGCGGACAAAACTAGGAGCTCACACCGAGTGTTCCAAGCCCGAATCGAGCTGGAAGGGGACGGAATCATTTGTGTGAAAGAGATAAAGCAGCATGCAGAGGTGCGCAGGAAAGAATTAGATGTTTATTTGGGCTACTGGTAATGGGATAACAGAAGCTCGTGCTTTTCTAGTTTCAAGTGTACGAGGCTCTTAGGATTAGGTATCAAAGTGATAACGTTGTGTTATCAGTGTCGAATTACCTTACAATAATTTATAGTTTTATTGAATTCATTAATAAGCGTCAGCCTTTTCGCGCGGTAGTGGCGCACATTATTGTTACTGTTATTTTTATTTTATTTTTATAATTATTTTTATTTTTGTGTAGTGCGTCGCTTTCGCAAAGAATAAATGGATTTTCTTTCTTTCTTTCTTCTAATAATAAATTATACCAAATATCATTCATACTTACCAATAACAATACATAATTCAGTTAATTAATAATACACCACATTCAACATTACAAATGAATTTCTAAGCTACAGAATTTCAACTTTACAAATATAAAAAACCTTGAAAACGAAACCGCAAATCATTCAAATACAGGATTCAATTTATTCCGACAAAAAGGTGCAAATGCTGCCGAATTTAATAAAGACCAGAACTAAGTCAACAAATTCAATAAGAAAAGAAATTCTTTTTTAATACAAAAGGTGACTCAGATGGCGTCCGGAGGTCCAAACATTAAAAATATTGCCAGTAAATTAACTTGGCTCAAAACCGGCTGGAATGCATAAAATAAATAGACGAAGAAATCGTGACTGTTCTTTTTACAACTTTTGATCACATTGACAGATATATGACGTCATTAAATGGGCCTTCTGTTGATTAGTGTGTAGTGTTAGTGTTAGTGTGTTGACTGCCCCGTTGGTCTCGTGGTCGCAAGGGCGACTGCTGAGCAAGGGGTCCCGGGTTCGATTCCCAGGTCGGGCAAAAAGTGTTATTGGGTTTTTCCATTAGGAATTTCTCAGTAGCAGCCCGGAGTTTGGAAGTTGGTGGTGTGACACCTCCGTGCCTCGGAAAGCACGTAAAGCCGTTGATCCTGCGCCTGATCTCTCTCCGGTCGTGTCGGATTGCCGTCCCATCGGGCTATGAGAGTTAGGGAAGAGGGAGTGCACCTGTGTTTGCGCACACACTTGTGCACTATAATATCTCCTGCGTACGTGGCTAGTCTGCATTAAGGTTAGCCGCCGTGGCCGGAATCGGCCTGGAGAATTACATTACAGTGTTAGTGTGTTTAATTATGATAATAAATGTTCGGCTTTAATGAAGTCTGGTTGAGAATGTTTAGTGGGATTCAAATTAATTAGTACTTAAATAACTAGTTAGCTTCTGAGATTATGATTGCTGCGGTTATTGGAATTGTATGTTTTTTATACTGCCTCGTTAGCCTAGTGGTTCTAAGCGCCTCGCTACACTATTGGTCTTTGGTTCGATTCCCAGGTTGCGCAAAGGGTTATTTGGTTTTTCTATGAAATTCTCAGTAACTGCTCGGAGTTAGGTTTGTGCCCGGTTAATGGCAATAGGCTCGCTCCCTATTACATGGAACCTAAACATACCAGCAAACTGCGGGTGTACGTTAATACATGTCTGCCTAACCCTTCGGGGAATACAGGCGTGATGGTATGTGTGTATGTATGTGAACATAAAATAAAGATAAAAATTTTACAAGTTAAACTAGATCAATATCTACATGTGTGCCAAATTTCAGATAGACCGTCAGTTTACCCGCTAATAAACAAACAAAGAGTAACTAATAAATATCTATCTATATATTTTATCCCCACAAACTTTCGCATTTATAAAAGTAGATAAATTAAATGAAGTTAAAATTTTAATAAAGTATTAAGTAAAAGTTTCAAATGCAAAATTCTAAAAACCTCTTCAAATAATAAAATTATAATTTGTCATAATAATAATTCGAAACCACTTTCTCTAAAGCAAGAAAAGGCTTCCAAGTTTAAAATTTTAAAATAAAACTCATTAATTATAAAAGATTTAAAACTAAAACCTCAGCGGTTTGGTAAATATTAACATTTTCAAGACATTGCACGCACAGAGGACGTCTGTCACAAAATGAATATTGTGGTACTTTATAATTCTGATTTATATTAGAATATGCATCAGCATTTTAGTCAGACGTTCATTAAGATATGACTTTATATTATAATTCTAGAACTATATCAACCTTTTCCATGTTAATGTTATGTATAAATTATTCTAAAATGCTAATTTTGACTTTGATTGACTCTACTTTATTTGTTTTTTTTTTCGTGTATCTCAATAATCTGAAACGTAATTTACATAATTCAGCCGAAAATTTTCTGAATTTTATGTCTAGGGTCGGCCAGATGTGACTTCTAATTTGGTGAACTATTTGCACCCTATTTTAATTTATTCGCAGTGTATTTGCGTTGTTAAAGGTGTACAAGTGATGGTAATCATCATACACCACACTATATTAAAAAAAATATGTCTTGATGGTATCCAACAAAGTAAAAACTGTTCTAATATATTAAGCCTTGACATCACCAATCACTTGACGAACTATTTATGAGCTGTTAAAACAACAAACCCCCGTAGATTTTGCATGGCGATAGTAAACCATCAACCACATCACTTATTTGCCAACTCAATTGATAACTGTTTATTGATTTTAAAGCAAATCAGAATCATTTACAGTTATTTGAAAATTAATCAAGTTTTCAGGGCTAAAATAAACTGGATTTTTCAATGTCTATGGCTATGTCTTGGGATTTGGGAGTATGGGTGTATAATTTCAAATGGTGTCACCTACCCTAGAAGCCTCTTTCACTCCATTTTAAATAGCACAATAACCCTGAACACTCCTCACTGTTTCAATGTCACACACAAATTAAATTGGCTAAATTCAGGCTCTCTCTTTGATGGCCCCAATCAATTTGGAAGAATAGATTAATTAATCAACGAAAATAAGTAGATCTTTCGAGATACGGCGCGTCAATCCCAACTTTTTCCTTATCTAAAACCCTCGCCTCGCTCGTATCTTAGAGCCTTTTATCGGACTGACTTCTTTTGTGAGCTACCAATTATTTGTTCTTTTGTTTGTCGTTGGTACTGTGTAAAAATAATACGAGTCTTTTTTTGTTCCACTACAGGGCAAAGGCCTCTTCTCATACAGAGAAGGCACGAGGATTGATCGCCACGTTTGCTCAAGTTGGGTAGGTGATTTTGTTGGTACTAAATTCACAAAAAATATAATTCAATGAAATTATATTAAGTTGGTAATGTAGTCAGTTGCACACTGATTTAGTTTCGTACAAATTTTGTTAATCATTTATAGTGTGTAATTCTTTGTTTTCCCTAACTAATAAAATAATGTCGATATTTAGAAACCGCTAGAGAGGACAATCGGGCGGTTTGTTCTGGTATAATCTCTTTGGTGAATTTATTTTCCATTATCCTACAGTCAAAAAACTTCAGTTTTTGTGCTATATTTTAGCAATGACTGCATTCTAGTGACCTTTGAATTTTCACAAACAAACAAAATTCTTGATGGAAATTCTCAATTTTGCCTAACAAACATAACCAGGAATTATTTGCGTAAAGTATTGCCTAAAGCCAATCTAGGACATCACTGCTATAGTAGGTGACTTAACAAAGTGGCGTCTTAATAAATATTGATAGAGCAACGTCGGACGAGAGACACCGCTCGTTAAACACCCTCTTTTGCTGCATAAATATCTCATGATCTGCGATAGAACGGTCAGTTATCTTCGGCGAGTGGTAGAATATCTTAGAGAAGAAGGGTAGTTTGATATCGATCCGCAGTGAGTAAGTGTACGAGGATAAATTTACGTTGAATGTTGAAAAAATATTGGATGCTGATGGTATTTTCAGTGATAATAAGATCTGGTTAGTATTCTGTACCCAGAGGGACCTTATTAATGTCTGTCCGTCCGCCTGACGCAGGGCTGTATTTTTTTAACAGTAATATGTAAACACTTGAAATTTTTAGAGTGTTTTACTATGACCCGCGTATTGGCTACTAGCCTGCGACGTCAAGCGCGATTTTTTTTTACCTGTATTTTTAAGTTGTGTCTTGAGTTACTGCATCGCTCCCGTAGGTCGTAGCGTGATATATAGGCTATACTATATATTACACGATTTACCTCATGAATCTAGCTACTTCAAACAAGATTGTTTCTATTCTGACAAGTATTTCCACAGATTAGCGCGTTTAGCGCCAATAGGCTCGCCCCTATTACTTGGGACCTAAAATATACCGGCGAACTGTGGGTGTACATTAGTACACCTCTGCCTAACCCTTCGGGGAATGAAGGCGTGATGGTGATGATGGTAGCGCGCTTAAGATTGATAAAATTAAAAATAAAAGTTAAATATTAAAACGGGTTCTCATACAAAAACGTATTGTTTTTGTATATAGTGTTGAATATTGTACTGCAATACGGACTCGCACTTGGCCAGTTTTTTTATATATCACTGAATTAATGGCGTTTACGTTTTGTCGATCTTTTTTCTTCCTATTTAGGCGCGAAAATGGTTCTTGCGAACGTTATTAAATTTTCTAAAGCTGCAGATAAAAGTTCTTTATTATATGAATACGTACACTAGCTTCTACACACGACTTTGCCCGCGTCAAAGTTAATATATTACCCCACGAGAAGCGATCATTTTTGCGGGATCAAAAGCTTATGTGCCATTCCATACTATAAAATATATCTGTCTGCATCTATTTATCTCTATGCGAAATTTCATCTAAATAAAATAATTCATTTTTGTTATTAAAAACATACTTTCATAATGAACATACAAAAGTGGATTTTTAACGCATGTAGCGACATCTATAGCGCAACGTGCGAGCCATAACTGCAACACACAATACAATCACGACTACAATTCAATAGAAAAACTCGACTACACAACACATTTACATGATTTAAAAATCAGTACAGAGGTACATAAACGCACTTTGACCCCTATCATTACCAAATTAAACTATGACATTACAATTGAACGACACCATTACTCCTACCAAAGTACCGATGAAAGAAATCTTTCAGCATTCTCAGACAATCACTTCGAGTTTTTCTCACTAAAAATTCTCCTTAAACGAAGTAATTAATGCATCTCACGTAGGATACTTATATCAAGTCACAGGCACATTCCCAGAGCAATTGTTTCAAATTTATCACCTTTCCATTGTGACCAAGGGAACATTCGCCGTAGTACCTCCGTACTTCTAATTTGATTGCACGTAAATTCTTAAATGCTGGTACTAATATTCTAGTGTTATGGAGGGTGGTCATAAAATTGTGAAGTATGATCGTGGTTATGTCCATAATGTAATTAGTTGGGAGTTCGTTAGTTTAATTAGTGAGCGTAAAAAATATCAGCCTATTACTGCCCTTTGCAGGACGAAGGCCTCTTGTCATACAGAGAAGACACGAGCATTGATCACCACGCTTGCTCAAGGCGTATTGGCCATTTAAGACTTATATTAATTTCCAACTTATGCTCGCGACTTTATTCGGTCGGTTATCAGGGGTTTTTTACGCGATATCCTAATATTTTTTGTAAAATAAAAGCAGCCTAGTTATTTCTTATGACATCATCTATCACCTAATGAAAGTCCCGTTAAAGTCCAGCCAATTCATCGATCCAGCAAGTGTCGAAAAAAAAAAGCACAGGACCTCGGACTTGTGCAAGGCCACCTCGAGACCCAATTGCCGGATCCTCTCAACTACTGTCGCAACCCCGCGTGTCATAAGGTCGGCCGCCGCCTCGTGCGACCTCCCCTGCGCCAGGACCAATGTGTCGTCCGCGTAGCACACTACGCTGGCACCCTCGGGGAGGTCAGCACGTAGCACCCAGTCGTAGCCGATGTTCCACAGGAGCGGCCCTAACACCGATCCCTGCGGAACACCGCACGACATCTCTCGCCGGTTCCGTTCACCATTTCGACTAATGAGACGGAATAAGCAGACATACAGACAAATATTGTATAATTTGTTTTTTCCCCCTTTAACTACCGTCTAAACATTCATATGCATTTAGTAAAGGGCCCGTATTTCGAAATTACAAAAAGACATTTCAATTTTTTTTTATCTATTTAAATTATCAATTTAATAACATCTATTACTAAACATGAGAGCTTCATGGAAATGGTATTATTAATCACGTTTGTAGGACATGTTGCTGATTGCAACTGCAATTAGCAGCAACGATGTTGCTTGTCATAATCTTGATGCAATAGGTACTACATAGTGGAATGGAAATTCACGCCACAGACTTTTACCATGAATGGATGAAACACAACATGGAAAAAATATTTGGTTAGGCGACCAAGCCAGTTATTTAGTCAGAAGCCCGAAAGTCTGACAATCAGTCTTACCAAGAGTATCGTGTTACCTATTACTGGGTTGTGGAGGTCTGATAGGCAGTCGCTCCATGTAAAATACTGATATTAAAATATATATTATTATAAATAATAAAATACTGACTGGAAGCCGACCCCAACATAGTTGGGAAAAGGCTAGGCAGATGATGTTGTGTTTCAAAAAAATAATCAGCTCTTCCATACATCTTGACTGTATAGGTGTTGTACATATATGTGTAGATACCCATTGAAATGTTGATATATTTTTTAAAATTTCCGGCGATATATTTCTGCACGATGGGATCTCAAAATCCATGGCGAAAGTTTGAGTTGCAAAGTACCAACCGAGTATATTCAATCTGTGACCAATTTATAAGGCATAAGTAGAGTCTCTAAATGTACCCATAATATAAGATAAAAATAAATAAATAATTATAAATACCAGCGAAGAAAGTTCCGTTTTAAAAAACTCAGCGTAATAAATTTCCAACATTATATTTTTATCATTTTTTCCCCATAATCGCAACCCAAAACTAAACCCCATTTACAACAAATTCATATGATTTGCTGCGTCACCATTCCACAGACTAAATAATATGAGCTTCACAAATTCATACATAATATTAACTAGCTTAAACCCGTGACTGCGTCCGCGTATATATTTATTTTCTCTGCCGGTATAGAATTTTATGCGCAGAACCCTATCTAAATATTTTTCTAAACTCAAAGTAACCTTAGTTACTTCTTTTCTTACATTCTTCATTCTTCATGAGCTATCTGCCAATCGGTCCAACCGATCAGACCGAACAGATCGGTCCAATCCACTAGCCGGGGTAAACAGATAGGTAGACAAACAGAAATATAAAAAAAAAGTTTAGTATTAGTACTAATAATTAAATCTAAAATATTAAATCGTGTAGTTGTGTGTCTATCTATGCAACAGACAAACAGACAGTTCAATTGTATTTTTCTATAGAAATGAAAGCAGTACGTGCCAAGTTTTTTATTACGTGATTCAAAATTCTATGACCAAAACGAAAATGAAATGGTTCATGTGATATTCGGCCTTTCCGATGTTAATTTATGCCCTTTTTTGGTCCCTAAAGTAATTACAATGTTCATAACACTTGGTTTTCATCCCTTTTTATGGGGGTGTGTTATAATCGTACCCTGGGTTAGCGGCCTAGAGGTTATTCCGGATTATATGTGCGAATTTTTTACAAGCTTGTGTTTTTGAGTATATTTTTCAGAATGTGCGCAAAGGTGTGCCTATGAACACCCGCAGTTCGCTGGTATGTTTTAGGTCCCATGTAATACGGGGCGAGCCTATTGCCATTAACCGGGCACAAATCCTAACTCCGAGTTGCTACTGAGAATTTCATAGAAAAACCCAAAAACACTTTCTTCGACCTGGGAATCGAAGCCAAAACCTCTAGCGTAGCAGTCGCGCTTTGGACCAGTAGGCCAACGAGGCAGTAATCATCAGTGTTTCCAGAGATTACCTCATACAAACCAACTAAGAACTTACTCTTTATATTTTTAGTTTAGATTCCCCTAAAAAGCCGTTACTAAGGTCTATTTAAAGACTAATATTTGGTTGTAATAGTAAGTACATACCTACTACTATTACGTTATGAAATGTAAATAAGGGCTAGGTAAATATTGTAATAGTATTTCATTATGTTAAACCAAATATCAAACATTTTAGGCACTGTCTTGATAAATATTACGACTATTAATTAACTGTGAAGTCTATAAGGCCAATTCTACTGGTTAACAACGTTCAGAATCTTCTAGCAATTTCATATCAGGGACATAAAACTTAATCAATGTCAAAAAAAATATGTAAATTATAAGCATTTTTGACAGATTGAAACGAAGATTAGATTGCGACCGTTCCAAAAGTTAGTACAATTGCGTCCAGATCGCATTACATTTTTTTTTTATATTTTTTATATTCAATTGTCTTCTTTCTTACATTATGATAATAATATACTTTGTCTTTAGTTAGTTAAAATTAAATCATTCAATTTTTGACATTGATAGACGTGTCATGAAATTTTGAGTGGTTAAAAATATTTTGTGATTACTTTTATAATAATTAGAAATTAGAAAAATATGACATTACAAGGAAAAGGAAATAAGTTGACTACAAAATAATTTGTTCTATAATTATTTACTTAACGTCTACGGTATATCTTTTTCTTTTGCATACCGCCTTGTACCTTACCTTGCACCCATATTTGCAAAATTAAATATAAAAAAAAATAACCGTTTCCTAAATCCTTTCACTCAAATATTGACCAGCAAGGACATGCGTGAACTCCGTAAATACCGAACAGCGTCAATAAACGTGAAGGTTCTCGATCATTTTACACAATAGATAAATCATAATCGTGTCAGACATGACACGGTGGCCGGATATTGGGTAAGCGTAATGCCGAAATTCAACTCTACGCAAACGCTGACGATATGGATTTAGTTTCAAGCAGGCATGGAAAAAAGGCCAAGGAATTCCGGGGAGGAAATTGAGGGGGAGGGGTGAAGGGGGGCTTCGTAAAGAAAAAGTTCCTCTGAACATTAACACATAACATATTTTTTTAAAACGTAAGAAGGAAGGTTTGGTGGAGCAACGATCTTTGCAGGGTGGTAGCTGGTAGGAACTGGATGAGAGTTGCCGAGAATCGAGCTAAGTGGCGTACAAGTGGAGAGGCTTATGTTCAGCAGTGGACTGTTGTAGGCTGATGATGAAATTTTTTGGTACCTATATAAGCTCATTATCGCACACTGGTGCCCACTATGGTATATCAAACAAAAGATCTCACGACCTCACGAAGTAGGTAAGTAATGCAAATCTTAACGATTTTTTTATTATTTTAAATACCTGTTTCACACTTTAGTAATTCTGATGGTCGTAAAGGATTAAACCAAAATACTTTAATAGAGACTTATTTCCAATTATAAAATCCATTCTTAGAAAATACTTACATGTCAGCAATATCATACCTAGTTGATATTGCTGACACCTATGCTACTGCTATGCTATGCTATGTTGCTCATCGAGTTATAAGAAAAAGTTAGATTTGTACCTGAAAGGCTCATAGTTAAAATTGGTTGTAAATGATTTGTATTTTGAATAAATGATTTGATTTTTTTAAGTCATCACGTTCATACTAAGCCCACAGGTCACATCACCAAAATAGCACACCCAAAATGAAACTTCTGCACCTCCCACACTGACGCAACATTTTATTAAACTCCCGATTCTCTCACAAAAGGGCACGTTAATGACTTTATTCAATAAATCAATTTATGAACACAATAACTGAGCGCGCTCGAAGGACAAAGGCGTTGCAGGTTGGTATAATGCGAACGAGTCTACCATTGTACGCCTGCATTACATTTTTACACGCAAATGACAATGGCTTGATGGCACTGCATGTTTGGGTTGAATGCTTTTAAAGGCTTATTGTATTCATCCATTTTCATTGCGTAAAGCATTTTTCTGGAACTGGGTTTTTACTATGTTGGGTGTGTCAGTTCCGGTTTGTTTTTATTGTCATGAGTTAACTTCTAAAATATACGATCAGCTGTGGTGTTCTGTAAAAAATCATTAGTGAGTTTAGAAAAAGTGAGCGTGAGATAAGCATGATGTGAGCTATCAATTAGTAATACAGCATACTTAAAGTTCAGTGAAATTCTCAGTAGCAGCTCGGAGTTTGGATTTGTGTCCGGTTAATGGCAATAGGCTCGCCCCCTATTACATGGGACCTAAATATACCGGCGAACTGTGGGTGTATATTGGTACACCTCTGTCTAACCCTTCGGGGAATACAGGCGTGATGGTATATTAATGTTCAGTCTACCACGACGTAATGACTGCGTCAGCGGATGGTGTTATTGTCGCAGTTGAATTTTGGCACAATAAAAAAGAAAACGTTTATTATTTATATTTACAATCAACACGCTAAGAAGACTCCACCACTATTAACCGAGGAAGATTTTTACAGACAATGGAAGAATTATTTTTCGAAATTTAATCTATCAGCGAAGCCAGAAAAGTATTTGATAGTTAAGAAAGAAGTCGTGTACGCGGTGCAAACTAAGAAGTTCAACTCAATTGCGCAAATGATTTCTCTTTACGTATTTGGTGTTTTTGTACAAATCTTTGGTTCATCTTCGTTATAAAGATGTGCTTAAAAGCCACCTAAACGCTGGCTCTATTAGTTCTAAAGGTAAAGGCTATACAAATACACCATGCCTATAATGATTTTAGTTTAACTCAAGTATAACAAGACATTATATAGCCTCGTAATAGCCCGGTGATTGCAATTCGGTGCACAAAGACCTTATCTTGCACGTGTTTTGTCATCGTAGATAGCTTTGAGTATGCACACATACACAGGAAAGTAGATAGGTATTTACATACAGGGTGACTTTAACTGCTGCTGGTCTTGGGTTTGATTCCCAGGTCGAGCAAAGGGTTATTGGGTTTTTATATGAAATTCTCAGTAGCTGCTTGGAGTTTGGATTTGTGTCCGGTTGGTGGCAATAGGCTTGCCCCTTATTACCTTGAACATACCGGTGGACTGTGGGTGTACATAGGTATAACCCTTCCATAACCCTTCGAGGAATGCTGGCGTGGTGGTATGTATGTGAGTTTTCACATGATTTACTATCTTTCAGCGGGTGAAAGTACTCATGCATATGAATAACTTTTATATAGGTACCTCTAAATATGAAAAGTAAGCTATTCCATACATTAGGTATTGTAGTGTACTTTGAGTGACTTATTGTTGATAGATCGTTTTTACATTATCATATCTTTATGAAATTAATGTAATTGTACATAATACAACATAATGTAATACGAAACTACCTTTTGGAATGGGCAACTAGATTCAATATTTTTAATTACCTAATTGACGTTCAAAAGTGCCTTTCCTTGGTCCTATTGGAATAATAAATGATTTGACTTTGACTTTCTTTGACATTTTGACCGTGTTACAGTGCATTTTTGTAAAGAACAGCTGTTTTAATAATATTTGGGAGTTGTTTCCCTTATAAAAGTTCTATATATTAATGAGTTATTTTTTTAAAGTTGGCAAGTCACCCTGTATAACGTTCATGCATAGGCGCACACACACATACACATGTTGTCATGACAGTGACACTATTAAAGCTATTACAAGCAACACATTGCCTGAGGCGCTTGCAATTATTGAGCAGTTGGGAATCTATGTTTATTACTTGAAGCTTTGACTGCAATCCAAATGGAGGAATGTAGTAGAATCTCTGATTTCTCTAACTTAGATTACTGCGCTGCGTTTTCTCAGTTTTCACTTTGACTGTTTAAGAGTTTAGAATTAAGTCAAAGTCCTAATTTTAAACTAAATACAGGATAATACTTGCTTAAACATACCAACATACTTGTATTCCCTGAAGGGTTAGGTAGAGGTGTACCAATGTACACCCACAGTTAGCGGGTATGTTTAGGTCCCATGTAATAGAAGGCGAGCCTATTGCCATTAACCGAACACAAATACTAACTCCGAGCTGCTAGTAACAATTTCATAGAAAACCCTATAACACTTTTGCTCGAACTGGGAATCGTGTAGCAGTCGCGCTTAGGACCACTAGAATTAAGTCAAAGTCCTAATTTATCTTTCGGGAACACAAGCACAGGATAATCCGGTCTTAAGCTAGATCAATATCTATATATGTGCCAAACTTCAGCTCATTCCCTTCAGTTGTTTACCTAAGAGTGAAAGAGTAACAAACATTAGATTTAGAGAAGGCATTAAAGACAACTCGTTTAAAAAAAAACAAATGGGAACTATTTCGAGCTACGCTAAAAGGCGATAAAGTTTTAAAAACGAATTAATAGTTCTCTACTAAAAAACAATAACATAGAAACTTAATCGCCACCTTTTCTTTTTCGAACTAGATTTTCAAAAAAAGAATCCGAACACAATACATTTAAAAATTACGACCAATCAGAACTCAACAAAAAATTGTAACAAAAAGACGTTCAAATTCAAGCGTTTCCAAACAAATAACGCAGAAAAAGCGCTGCACAGATCTACCCAGACAAGTTGTTGCAGTTTGTCGGCGACTGTACCCAACTCCTTGGGGAAATCTGGCGCTGAATACGTACAGTCGCGTCCAGTGACGCCTTACAAATATGGGAATTAGTATGATAGGTTTTATATGCAGTCGTTGCTTGGAAATATGGTATGTCGATGTGTTTTTCGTTATGTGTGTAGAACACAGACAAATATACTTGTGTTACACCTATGCTACCTATGCGCTATGTAAAGCTGGGGATACACACGCCCGTAGCTTGCACACTAGTATACCAGCTCCTTGCACGTGCCAGCTACTGTCATATGTATACGCTAACTTGCATGCCTGTAACTGGCATATAAGTAGCTAGCACAACATTTGATTTACTTGCATGCCCGTTGAGGGAGGGGACGCGGGGGGTTGCTTAACTGACACGTGTGAACTGAACTGTGTATACGCGATGGTGATACTGGCATGCAAGGGCACAACTTGCATGCCCGTATTACTTGCAAATGTATCCGCATTGTGCCAGTTACTCGTACATGCCAGTAACTTTCATGCCAGCTACTTTTCCGATTTACTGGCATGTGTATCCGCGCCTTTAACACGGCTATAAAAAAATGAATAGTTGCTTATAAACAATCATTATAATGATTATCTTATTATATTTTTTTTTCATAGTTTGCGTAGAGTTAACCATTAGTGCTTGCTAAAATATAACCTGCGTGAGTGTGATGATCAAAAAAGATTCTTGTTATATGTATATTTATACGTACAGTAGGTCTACGAATTGGAACCTTCTTTCTGCCAGCCTTTTCTAGTTAGTTAGTTTATTGTTTTGCAGTATAAATAAGTTTTCTGCTTTGAGTATTCCGTCTCTCATGCAAGAGGTTTTGAGCTTAATAAAGGGCAAGTACCAGAATGTGACTTTTTCAATTTATATGTACTTTCCGAGTTTATTTTAGATGTCTCTGATATCGGTGAAGGACGACGTTGGGAGAAAACCAGGACATATCATTGAATATAAGTCTAAAATCGCCGATCCGCCTTGAGATTGGTAAGAATTGCTTGTCCCTTCTCTGTATGAGAGGAGGCCTTTGCCCTGCAGTAAGACAATAAAGACGATTTTAAATGGTACAACTGAGGGATTGGTTGAATGCATAGATAAATTGTAATATGACAGAAAAAAATCTTAGTTATACAACATTTTTGAAAAATAAATTTGTCGAATTATTAATTACATTAGAGTCAAAAACAAACCCATCTCAAATAAAAAAATCTTATAAACTATAACCAAAAATCTTGCCCACATTCACCCTCACGTTTAAAAGAAAAAAGAATCAGATTTAACACAACAACTATCCTAAGATTTCTTTCTCAGTTCGTCCCCTAAACAGACACTAAAAGCCACCTGAAACTCCCCTCCCCCATTTTATCCCCATTGTCACGTCCCCTACCTTTTAAACAATAATGAACACCTTATTTCGTGTCTTTGATCGCATTACTATGTAGCAACCGTCCAAAAATTCAACATTTAATTTGCTAATTAATTACAAAATGGCGGGGGGCAGTGAGTCGTGAAACGCAACTAGATGGCGCTGTTTTAAGAAATTGAATTAATGTTCTATGTTCTTAATTTTCCGTGTTTCGGAAAGCACGTAAAGCCGTTGCTCCGGCGCCTGATCTCTCTCCGGTCGTGTCGGGTTACCGCCCCATCGAACTGAGTTAGGGAAGAGGGAGTGCACCTGTGTTTGCGCACACATTTGTGCACTTTACTATCTCCTGCATACTTGGCTAGTCTGCATTAAGATTAGCAGCCGTGGCTCGAATCGATCTGGAGAATACTACTACTAGTTCTTAATTTGCAAAAATAAAGTATGTACCCACAATGCAGTTTGTTATATCAATACTTCGTCATAAATCTAGACTATAAACCCAACCTATCATAGATAAAAGAGTGCATCAGCACTACTTTTCTAGAGTGGTGTCGTATTTTTATAACACAGGTGAATATCGATATTAATTTTGCGCATAGAGCCACTCTAGGGACGTCACACAACCCATGTTCTCAATAATGTTACCGTGACTTAATTTTAAAAAGTGATTCCATTTATTTTAAAAATGGAACGCGGCGTAGTATTCCTTATAACGTTACTTTGTTGACAGCATTAAGTGTGAAAGCACCATGGGTGTTTCGTACTGTTTTTCACATACTCAAACATTAACCTGCTTGTCTAAAATCATTAGGAGGAACAAATGTTTGTTTGTTTGGAATGAATAGACTCCAAAACTTCTGGACCGATTTTAACCATTTTTCACCAACAGATATCTACATTATTCCTGAGTAACATAGGCTATATAACATCTGCGGGTTGTTCGAAAGAGATACCGCGCCCCCGGAACGCAAAGGGCACATGAAGGAACATAGACGGGTTTTGGTTAGTAAAAGTCTGACACTCCCTCCCGCCCCGCCCAGGGCGGGGGAAGGTATTTGATGATTTCCCGTCTATAAAAAAAGGCTATATAACATCAAGCTACGTCACACGGGAGCGAAGCATTAACCAAACACGTAACTTATGGCGGGTGAAATAAGTTCAACGAAGTCGCAGGCACTTCGCTAGCATTAAATATGATAAAAATATCTAACAGAAAACTGAACTGTGTGTAAAAGGCAGAAGAAGGAATTTGCACTGAAATGGGACAATACAGGCAAAATAATAGTATGTTCATTTTACTATTGTCAATTTCAATACCAACTAGATTCGTGGACGGAGAACAATTGAATTCAAACTGAAAATCAATTAAAAAGTTTCAGGCTGAATTTAGTATTACAATAGAAACATTTTTTTGTCAATATAGGCAAGAGAGGACTAAAATGAAAAAATATAGTTTTTTAATACGGAGGGCTAAAGTTCGACTTTTAAAACTTTGGATGGTTGAGTATATAGTGCAGAAAAAGTTACTCCATTTTAAAATTAGAATGCATAGATTGTAGAGTGAGTTTATGGTGACAATAGATGTTCTTGGGTTGGCGGTTTTAAGTATTTTCGTTAGGTACACATGTATGGTACATGCCTATCCCTGATACAAATAATAGATAATCACTAATCATTTGATTTCATATAAATGTTAAAGTTCTTTCAAATACTAAATTGTTTAACTGAAGTACTAGCTTCTGCTCGCAACTTCGTCTATATAACCTTAGAATTCAGTTAAATTCTCAAATTAAATTTTATTTTTATTTATTTTATCGTTAAAGAGTAACAACATACATACATACCATTCAATCCATCCATCCTAACAAACTTTCGCATTTATAATAGCACTAGGATCAAGAATCACAAAATCAAGACTTCTACAAGAACACCAGATAATTAACCTTAAAAACATAAAAATTACACTTATATAAACTACAATAAGGTACATATTAACCCCACACTGACAATGACAACACATACACACTCATCATTAGCTAGGTAGATAGATATCTATAAGCTTTATTGAATTAGCAGTTCGAGAACAAACGCTGGGAGTAAATAAGGAAGTCCCGGTACATTCAATTATGGTTGCTAGGCAACCGTATGCCGCCTTTACTTCACTATTAATTTACATTAGTCGGGTTTATTATTACGTAGGTATAATTATGTTGTGTTAGAAGATAGTGTTTTGGACTAATTGTGTCAATTTAGATTATGTGTGATGTAGAGGAGCAAAATTGCTTGTTATTTGGTCAGAGGATTTTGTTTTTCTTAAAGTATTAATTTACTAGTTTCTGCCCGCGACTTCGTGTGCGTCATATTGGTTTTTCCGAGGTAAAAAGTATCCTATGTAAGTGTTCACACTATAATATGTCTCAGTGCCAAATTTCATCCAGATCCTTCAACCGTGAAAGCGTGAAAGAGTAAGAAACATCCATCCATCAAATCCTCACAAACTTTCGCATTTATAATATTACCTAATTAAATATATTATCTATTAGGATAAGTAGGAAGTACTCGTGTAGCGTACCAAAATGTAGTGTACATTGGTACGCTTCTGCATAACCCTTCGCCAGTATGTTTTATGTCCTATATAATAGAGGGCGAGCCTATTGCCATTAACCGGGCACACAACCTAACTCCGAACTCCTACTGAGAATTTCATAGAAAAACCCAAAAAGTCTTTGCTCGACCAGGAAATCGAACCCAAGACCTCTAGCGTAGCAATTGCGCATAGGACCACTAGGCTAACGAGCCTGTTAATTATGTATAAATACTCAGTAATTTATTTATATGTCGGACCACCCACCAGCGAATTATAGTTTTAATAATAAAGTTTAGTAGTCATTTGACTTTTAAGACCTATGTTTATTCAACACATGAACTGACTGAATGTATTTCATTGGGCATTGTGAACGAACAATTGCTACATATTTTCACGTCTAACCCTTTGTCTTGATTCACTCGTATGACTTCATTTTGTTGCATATTATATATGTTTAGTATTAGTAGAGCTCTTTGTTAAGGAGCTCGTCCGGTGAAGTACTAGATAGAGAGATAAACCATTTATTTGTTGCACACATAAGACATAGCACAACACATAAAAACACAAAGATTAAGCCCAACTTCAGCTACCTGCCAGTGAAAGTCCCGTCAAAATCGGTCCAGATATTTTTGAGATTAGCTTGAACAAACAGGCAGACAGACAAAAAATATTTTTGACTTAAATATTTGCCAATATATTGGCGTATGAATGTGTAATAAAAAAGAAACTGTTGTTTTCACATTACAAACTAGCACCTCAATTTTATTTGTTTGTTTTGACACTTCATGGCGACCCAGCCTTATACAACATACGAATAGTTCAACATATAACAGACATACGGACACGGTATTCCTGTGCAGGTAATTTGATAACCCTGTTGCAGCCGACTGCAGAATCACCCGACGAGCCAGATTGCCAACGTGATACAGAGCATATGGCTTGCAATTTGGTTAACACGACTTCACTCCCTTCGCAAACTAGGTTCTGTTTTTAAGGGTTATTTTTAGGACTAGTTGGATGTGGCGCAAGAAAAAATTATTTGGAAGGACATGGGGGACACTTTCTCCCAGCAGTGGGGCAGTATATATAAATAAATAATAATAAAAATAAAAATAAAATTTGTTTATTTCAGGCATTAACCCATATTAACATCACAATGCATTGTTAGATTAAATTATTACATTACAATATATTATTTTATCGCAGGAAAATTACAATTTAAAAATTAAAAATTAAAATTAGTTAAAATTATTACAATTATTATAACAAGAGGACAAAACAAAAACACAAAAATAATAATAAATTTAACGCCTAAGCAGGTGCACACATTGGAATATAACGTTTACTGTCTCATTATTGCATGCGATTAATCGGGTCAGGAAAGATGACTTGATGACTTCACTATATATAACAGTTTTTTTTAATGGTTTATATAGATTAGCCATCAACAGCCTTTAACTATGCAAACTGCCCATCAAACTAAGTAACAATGAGCAAAAAATATTATCAGGAACGGCTTATATTTTTGGTTTGAAAAATCACACACACGAATGCCATCGCGGCTGTATTCCCCGAAGCGTTAGGCAGAGGTGTACCAATGTACCCACAGTTCGCCGGTATGTTTAAGTCCTATGTAATATGGGCGAACATGAAAAATCACTGTTGATGGTAGTACCATGCAACAAAACAGAAGTCGTGGGTGTATTTAAAGTTTAGTTTAACATATAAAACTTGTTTACTTAGAAAACCAAAAAATGTCTTCGAATTTAGAACTTCAACATCTCCGTAACCAGAAAGTTCCCAGATACTGTAATGACAGAAAGAACATGTAACTTTCGCCTTCGTTAAGTGTCTTTTTACACCTGTTATAAAAACGAAAGGACACTGCCAAGTAGCTAGTTTATAGGGTGGTGACGTCAGCTGAGAACGGATTTTATGACAGGGCCGAATTAAGGGAGTCTATGTGTCACATGCTGACAAATTCGCGGATGAAAGCTAGTTACCTTGAATTGCGAAATAATGTTATTTTAAGTCCTACAAGGTGGACTGGCGACCTGATTAAGACCGCAGGAAGACGCTGGATGCAGGCCGCTTCCAAACAGTCCACTAACATTTTTAACCGACTTCAAAAAAAGGAGGAGGTTTTCAATTCGACTGTATTTTTTTTTTTTTTTTATGTTTGTTACCTCGAATTTCCCGACTGGGTGAACCGATTGTCATGATTCTTTTTTTATTTGAAAGCTGGTGCTTCCCGTGTGGTCCCATTGTCACCATTTCAATATCTGATGATGGGATCTTGTAGAAATCGGGGGAACTCTTCAATAAATAACAGCAGATTAACCGCGATTGTTGCTATAGCATATTTAAGCATTGTTTACACCATCACACAATATAACATCACGCCTGTACTCAAGGGTTACACAGATGTATACAGTTGTATTTAAAAATTTCTCATCCAAGTAAACGGAATCGCATATTCTGCTTTCTTATGACTTTTTAGTGGTGTCTCGTTAATTTACATAGCATGACAGTTTCTTCACGGATTTGGATGACAAGAAGTTGATACTAAAAAGCGAGAAATAAAAAACTTTTTTACAAAAAAATTACAACCGCCTTCAAAAACTAAAAAGAGAAAAATAACTTTAGCTTTGGAAATCGGTGGCAATACAAAACAACAAACAGAACCAAAGCCACCGACTTCCAAAGCTAAAGTTATTTTTCTCTTTTTAGTTTTTGAAGGCGGTTGTAATTTTTTTGTAAAAAAGTTTTAAAACTTGTTTACGTAAAAATAAAACTAAAAAGGCCTTCGGATTTAGAACTTCAACATCTCCGAAACCACAAGGTTCCCAGGTATTGTAGTGACAGAAAGAACATGACTGTGTAAGTTTCGGCTTCGTTAAATATGTTTTTACACCTGTTATAAAAATCAAAGGACACAGGCAAGTAGCTAGTTTATAGGTTGGTGACGTCAGCTAAGAACGGATTTTATGACAGGGCCGAATTAAGGTAGTCTTAAGTTATTTTGTCCTTGAACTTCGAAGTAACGGTATTTTAAAACTACTGGACCGATTTTAACGATTTTTCACCACATTATTCCTAAGTAACATACGCTATAAAACATCACGATACAACCCACGGGAGCGGAGCAGTAACTAAAGACGTAACTTAACACAGGCGAAATAAGCCAGTTCGCTATTAAGAAATATTTTTATGACAAATTTTATGAAAATATATTTAAAGAAATATTTTTATGACTGAAATGCTTGCGAACGTTAAGAACGTTCGCAAGCATTTCAGTAAACACGAGATTTTTCCAAAGACTTATGATCCTATCAAAACCAGCTTCTGCTACGGAGTTCGCAGATAATTTCCTAAGCAGCAGCACAAAGAGCGGACATTTTCTAAAATAATCCGGTGGAAGGACGGCTAACTAGATAACTAGACCATTCGTTCGAGCTGTCTAGCGCAGACGGTATGCAAATGCAGGCAATCTCATAACCACCGTGACAACCATCGCCGTATCGCAGTGAGTACCACACCTCGCTTTTTCTTTATTTTATGGAAAGATGCTTAGTTCTATGTGAAAGCTTTTGCCATGCCCTTCTAGATCTTGTAGACTGAGATCGTAGTGTCGACTGATCTACGTTATTTTAGAATGACTGACATTTTGAGGATAGATAGAGGATAACTGCCTCATTAGCCTAGTGGTCCTAAGCACGACTGCTACGCTAGGGGTCCTGGGTTCGATTCCCAGGTCGAGCAAAAAGTGTTATTGGGTTTTTCTATAAAATTCTCAGTAGCAGCTCGGATTTTGGATGTATGCCCGGTTAATGGCAATAGGCTCGCCCCCTATTACATGGGACCTAAAAACATACCGGCGAACTGTGGGTGTACATTGGTGCACCTCTGCCTAACCCTCCGGGGAATACAGGCATAATAGTATGTATGTATGTATAGTACTAAAAAGTAGTTTTTAGTATTTTAATTTATTTTTTGGTATTTGTAAATACCAAACAATAAAATAAAATAAATATTTAAGGGGGCTCCCTACAATAAAACAGTCACATTACTAAAACATTAATCAGTTTTGACTTTGTCGTTAAACTTGTAAACTACACTACTATGTTGTTAACTACAAAACCAAATAAGCATCCTTTCTGAATAATTTCACATTTGTCAATGTATTCTTATAATTGTAACCATAAATACATATAACAAGATGACGTAAGTCTGACAGCTCTAGGATCTCAAACCAATATGCAAAATACGACGTGACGACGCTTAAGAAAATTTAATCTAGACCCCAAAAACTAGGGTACAAAAACAGAATACTGGATTCTGTCTGGGTCACAGACAATAATTGACAAGCAACGTGTCGACTTAATTTAGCTCAGCTCATAGAGATATACATGTAGAGATACCCTTAACATTTTAACCAGTATTTTTCAGTTATCGAATGAAATAAGGATCATATTTTTTATGTTCCTAGCGCGTGCTTATTAACAGACATTTTGTGTCTCAAAAATATGTTCTTTTTTTTACCCGACTACGGCGAAGCAAAAAGGAGGGTTATGAGGTTGACCGGTATGTATGTATGTATGTATGTATGTATGTATGTATGTATGTATGTATGTATGTATGTATGTATGTATGGATGTTCATCTGTTCCCTCATAACTTCTAAACCGTCTAACGTAAATTGACAAATGAGGTGTCATTAGAAGCGTCTTGATCGTCCGCTGGTTATAGGCTACATTATGTTGCAATAAATTGTATGTGGCGCCCTCTGGGGCTCAAGAAGATGTGAAAAAAAAATTTTTTTCTTCCAAATATGGTCGTGTTGCATATCAAACTAAAGGGCTTAATTAGCACATTTCAAATATATATATATATATATATATATTATATAAGTAAATTGTACATAGCACCCTTTAGAACGCATCATAAACCTATCTAACTAACCAATATTTCGTTTGGGAGACTTAATAGATTATTATTTCATATATTGTGTATATATGTTGCAGTTCCAATAATATTACGCATATAAATGTCTAAATTTAAACCCCAAAATATTTTAAATAAAAAAGAAGTTTAAAAAACTAAAACCCGACTACAAAAAATTCACGTTCTAAAAAGTATGAAACAAGAAAACATTCTCATCTGAAAGCCGTGGTCGTATGCCACCTAATTCAGGTAAAACTGTATGTATGTAGTTATAGAACATGAATCTTTAGCACTAAAGTTTAGGGTAAAGTGGCATACGACCACGGCTTTCAGATGAGAATGTTTTCTTGTTTCATACTTTTTAGAACGTGAATTTTTTGTAGTCGGGTTTTAGTTTTTTAAACTTCTTTTTTGTAGTTATGGCTCGTCTAAGGCACGCCTCAGTGGTCCAGCTAGACGTCTTGAAAAGTAATAAAGTCATTCATCCTCCCTGTCTAGTAACCACCAATCTATGTGTGTATATATGAGACTAGCGAACAACCTGCGACTTTGCCCGTGTGACTTATTTCATCCACGTAAAGGCAGATTTAGACAGGGTCAGTGACTGGCGCCGAAATCGAGACAAGTCAGCGCTGACCCGAAAAAAAACCCCGTATAAATTGATTTCAAGTCAGTACAGTGGCGGGAAGTCAGCACTGACTTGTAAATTCGCACATGAATATTTAGAAGTCAGTCTAGGTGCGGGCACTGGCGCCGCTAACTGACTTGTGCACTGACCCTGTCTAAATCTGCCTTTATGTTACGTCTTTGGTTACTGCTGCTGCTGCTCCGCTCCCGTGGGTTGTAGCGTGATGTGAACACAAATAACGTGGCTTTCTATGGGTAAAATAATTTTCAAAATCGGTTCAATAGATCCAGAGATTACCCCCTACAACATCACAAACTCACAAACGTTACCTCTTTATAATACGAGTATGTATTAAGTAAAGATAGTAACATATTATGTACTAAATATATACAGGGTGATCTGAAATTGCTCGTATTCCTCTCGGGAGAAGAAACTATGACTAATTTAGAATGATTTAACCCCTATCACTTGGGGGTCGAAAATCCGCCATTTTCGAGAAAATCTACTTTGTTTTTATTTTTAGATAAATCCGAATTTTGGTAATTAACATTTAATAAAAAAAAAAACACTTTTTAGCCAAACATTTTCTATGATCTGATAGCTTACTAATTGACCAACCTCTCTAAAGCTGAAAACTGTATAATTTACTGTTAGATTTAATGTTGTATGTTAAAACTTGCAATAAATTAAAAAAGAAATCTGATAAGTGATGAAGTTTTTTTTTTATTAATTTTTAATTATCAAAATTCAGATTTTTCTAAAAATAAAAACAAAGTAGATTTTCTCGAAAATGGAGGATTTTCGACCCCCAAGTGATAGGGGTTAAATCATTCTAAATTAGTCATAGTTTCTTCTCCCGAGAGGAATACGAGCAATTTCAAAGCACCCTGTATAAGACTTGGTAGACAATTTCATTAGGTTTTAGTTTATTATTACAAGAGGCTCACGTAACTTATAATAAACATCTGTTGAGGGTAAAGTTATTTATTGTTGAGTAACCCGTCTGAACCTCTGAAGATCAAAGGAGATGGCTAAATGGAAGTATCGACCACTGCCCCACTGCCCCATAGTAATATATAAATATGGTACCTAGCACAATGTAATGCTGAATGGCTAAATATTAGTATTTCATGTAAAACAAGTTTCAGGTACTTTTAGGGAATAATAATAAATAGTAAAATAATATTGCCTAAAAAGGAAAGAAGCTGTGTGTGACAGTATATAATTTTCTCCAAATGACACTTTAACATTTTCGAAAAAGAATAAAATTAAAACGAAAATGAGGTTGTATATTTATAAGCGAATGGTTGTGATGAAAAAGTTTTTCATCACAAAATTCAGGTATCCAAAACATATTTGCTAATGAAGATTTTCTTCTCAATTAAAATCGACATAAGTTATAATACAGCATACTTCATGTTAATTTACTTTTTAAATCAATCGCGTGTTATGTGTGTTATTATAATGCTATTAAGTATGGAAGACCCACGTTTTGTTTCATCAAGTCAACATACAAAAATGCTTTTTATTTTTTTTACTTGCAATATAACTTAAGATTTGTTTTTAAGATTATTGCATTATGCTTTTTACACAATTCTGTGTGTTATAGTTTTAAAAAAAGCGAGATTTTTTCTTTTCTTTTCCAAACGAAACGAGGCTATATAATTAGGTCGAGTTATACGGTTCCGACGGCTTTTCCTTCATAACATAACCTGATAAAGTAACAACCAAACAAACTCGCATTTAGAGCACGTACTAGCCATGTTAGGTTTAATAATGTGTATGGAAATAACACATGACTGGAAAAGGTTGTTTACAACTGCCTCTAACTGCCAAAAAATCAGTTGCCTAGCAACGGTTTGTTTATTCTTTTTCAAATGTGGAAAAATGTCAAACATGGTCTGTCAAACAAAAATAGCTTAAAAAGCAATTGAGATACTTTATTATGTTTAATAATTCACGAAAGTGTTAGGAAAGTATTAAACACTACATAATTTATGAATGATTTTTTAAATATCATGAGGTTATGTAAGATTCTTATACATTCCAAGTGCTGACTGCCCCTGGGGCAGTCATTTAGCCATCACCTTTAGGTCCTAAGACCTAAGACAAGACTCCTGATATTTTTAGATACCATAATTGAGTTTAGTTCTGCCAAAACGAACTAAACCTACGTCAAAATTCATTCAGATGTTTGAAATGATTTTAGACATCTAGCGCTGATCCTTGTTTAAAACTAGTTTATGCAAAACTTTTAGATGAACAATATACCTACTGTTATTTCTAGATAGTAACCTAACACATTTGGCTTGAAACAGTTTTGCGTAATTAACCTAATTATTGATAAATTGTGTACTGGGTCGTTTTGGCAAAACTAAAGCTTAATTTGTAACAGACGTGACGCCTATTGCCTAGTTTACAAGGGATAAGTAGGCCTGTTATTAGTGAGTAACCGTGTCAGCCTGTAGCGGTAAGTAGGATCGGCTTCTATTATGCACTTTCACTAATGCTAAGCATTAGTGCTTCCGGCATATTTACACACAATTTACAGTCATACGCATTATAAAATATGTTACATTGACTCAAAATTAAACCAATTTTCAATTTGCTTAAATTCTTGTTTCGTTTGTGTACCTCGTATTACTACAAAATTTCAATCAATACTTTATAAGAAGGTTACTTTTAATTCACCGTAAGTCTATATCTATACTTATATTATAACGAGGTAATTGTTTTTTAAAGGTAATTCCTGGAAATTTTGGTCCGATTTAAAAAAAAATCTTAGCGTTAAAAAACTATACAACTACTGGCTATGTTTTACGGTACTTTACGACTACGCATACAACATCGCATGCAAAAGCTATAACATTTGACCAAGCGGGAGAGACCTAACTCCAATTTCAAAGCTCTGCGTTAAGCCAAAGTCTAAACAGAGAGTAATCCTAAATACCTAACAAGAAAAAAAAGGTCCCAACATTTTCAATTAAGACATCGAGCAAGAACTTTAAGCGATTTAAAGCGCTTTTAACCTTCACGATCACTCTTGGAATGAGAAGAATGTGCGCAATCTACACGTCTTGCTCAGAACAGGCAGCATCCGTGCATGGCAGCGCAGGATCCGAACTTAACGCCAGTCATCGTGTAACAGCCCTTCAATTTCACTTTCTACCCTTTCCACTACTATAAGAAGTTTTCTCGAAATTACTAGACAGTACGAAAAGTCGAATCTATTGTGCAAAATAATACACTTACCTAAATTATTCTAATAAAGGCATATACAAAAACACACAAAAGAGATAGTAACCAATGTTGTCAAATTAGTTGAAGTTTTTATAGAAGCTGGTAGACTGGTAGACCTTCGTTGAATATAATTAACGAACTATTTATTGTCTATTGATTATTTGTTTTATTCTAAAACATGATTTGGGTTCTAAGAAAACATTGACTTTATCAAGACCCTTGAAATTTGACAAGATTTGTCTCTTGTTTATTCTGGCAAGTTATAGGATGCAGCAAGCGTGAGATTTAGATTATAGTCGTAAGTATAGGTATTATTTACACTTTAAAAAATTTCTTATTTGTCGGGTGCGCAGTATTAGTAACCGGTGTGCTTGTATGAACATGGACGAGGCGAAAGGAGACTGTAAGCATCGTAGCAGGTGGCGCACTGTTTCTGCCTACCCCAATGGGAAAAAGGCGAGAGTTTATGTATGTACGAGTATGTGTTATACGTGTTAGGTTCAAATCTATACGTTTTCCAAAACGTCAATTCTCATTGAAATTGCTATCCAGAACACGTTAAAAAACCGTAACGTGATCCTTTTGTTTCAGCATTCTAGAATCATTAGTAGCGACCCATCCCTCGACTGCAGACGCCCCGAGAATTTGTATCAAACCAATTTGGTGCGCGCCGCAAATCGCGCAGTCACCTCGTAGAAATGCACTGTGTATTTGAAAACTGTAACGTACGCAACCTTCAACCTGCGATATAAAAATAAGGGTTGGTAAAGTTATCATATCATACGCCCTTACATAAAGACTAAACACCCACATAATAAAAAAAAGTTTTATTTTTTCCATTTTAGATACGGAACCCAAAAAAAAAGTATTATACTGTGGGGGCAATGTTTGGAAAAATAATATTATGTGAAGCATAGTTTTTAGACGCGTTAATGAAAAATATCATTTTAGCATTTACGATTTTTTTTTAATACAATTATGATGATGATAAAGTCATCATCATAATTATATTAAAAAAATGTTACTTTAATTTTATATTTTCAGTTTAATTCTGCCAACGATCAAATTCAATCCCAAAACGTCAATCATCATTATTTCCTCTAGGTATTCATAAGAATCAAGCTTAAAAAATTAAAACAGCAATGGATTAAAATTTTCGACCGGATTTTATTAAAGCTAAAAATAGACTAGATCACTGTCAGTGCCCGTAGCCGATCAGTATTCGCCCCTGCAATTGCCCGGAAAATTATATTAGGATCAAACTCAATTTGGTGAGCCTCGCAAATCACGCACTCACCACCCCTCCTGTCGATGCAGTGTCTGGCAGTTTTAACCCCTTTGCTGTGGGTACAAAATACACAGGCAGTGGCTCGGGTTTCATATGATAGTCCGACCGACATGTTCTGTAAAAAATATCGGCGATTTTAGGTGAAGTGAGTTTGAGGTGAGCTGTCGTTGAACTAGGTACCCACCATGCTAGGTATTGCTAAGATTAATAAATAATAATACCAGCTGTTATTGTCCCACGTGCTACAGGGGAAAGGCCTCTGCTCATACAGAGAAAGCACGAGCGTTCATCACTATGCTTGCTAAAGGCGGATGGGCGATTACATATTTATATAAGTCTAGGTTTTCTCGAAATGTTGGTTTGTTTGTTTTTTTTTTTACAGCCCAAATTTAACGGGAGACATTTTACACAACACACCTATCATACACCAAGGCCCATCTTATTTCATTCCGGACTCCAGTAAAAAAAAAAAATCTTGAAAAGGTTTGAAGATTAACATGTGCGTTATAATTATAATCATAATTGGTTGAAAGTAAATCAAATGAATGTATACTTTTTAGAGAACCAATTTCCAGTTAAAATTTTGTTTCTACCTCATTTCAAATAAGCTACATCAACATTCTAAAAGCTACTCCGAATTTGTTAATTCCATTATCACGCGACACTAAATAAAATTACACTAAAACGACGCTTAACTACCAAAAAACAATTGAAAGCGAAAAACAATTTCCAGCAACTATTAAACTAAAAGAATGATGACGTTTTTATTTTAGAGAGAATTCAAATTCTGATCAGAATTCAGCTCTGCAAATGCCCCCACAAATTCGTTCCAAATTTAATTTGGAATGCGCTGCAAATTCCTGACTCACCACCCTGCCTTACTACATTATGTGACACTTTTGATCTTTTTACATATCCGCGGCGGATCATAGATTTAGATTGAAGGGCTGATAGAATTTTGAATTTATTTTTAGAATTCTATATTCTTTTTAGTGTATCGATTGCACTTAAATATAAGTCTGAAATTGCTAATCCGCCTTGAGTAAGCGTGGTGATCATGCTCGTGCCTTCTCTGTATGAGAAGACGCCTTTGCCCTGCAATGATGATTTGAATGACCATGTGGCTTAGCCATAGGGTGTAAGGCAGGGTAGGTAATGTTTGTTAAAAAATGGCACATTTAGGTACTAGAAAACAAAAATCTTTATAAACTCGTCAGTCAGCTTGGTAAATTAAATACTCCTTTTATTTAAGCGTTCAGACTACCTATATTCTTCCTTATCAACAATAAATACCTTTTGTTCTAAACAAAATTAGAACAAAAATGAAAAGTGCTTTCAAAAAAGCTTCAAAAACATAAAACCCACGCTGTAGCTCTAAAAAAAAGGACATCAATAAATAACCCTTTAATTGCTAAAGTTTACAGCTGTACAAATTGAGCTGCCATTTTGTTAAAAAACGCAATAAAAACTTGAATAAAAACGTAATATTCCATAAAGTTCGGAGCGTTTTTAGTCACGGAACGTTCCCGATGTTTATCTGTGAGTATTTACACAGACGGATGAACGAGATGCCATAAATATGTTCACTAACTGATTTGTGTCGTGATCCGAGGCAGTATAGGCCCGGGTTACGATGAACTATCACGAAGTTTATTATAGGCTAGCTTGTGCCTACGACTTCGTTCGCTTGATATTAGTTGTCTTGGTGTTTTTTTTTGCGCGGAATTCTAATTCTTTTTTATTAAATACAAGTAAAAAAATAATAGAAAGAAGTGTCAGTGTGTGGAAGTAGTCTGGTGAATACAAGTATCTAGAAATGAATTCCCGCTAAAATCGGTCAAGCCGTTTCTGAGATTAGCTGAAACAAATAGATGGACGGACATATAGACAAACAAACAAAAATATAAAAAATCTATTATTTTTTGCTGCTGTAAGTAACGCGTAAACATTCATAATATTTATTTTGCAAAAAGCTGTCATTTTGACATTACAAACAAACACTTTAATTTTATTTATTAGTACAGAAAAGTTCTTTAGCGGTTGGAATTGATTTACAGTAATGTTCAGGTGCTTATGATGCGATTGTAAAAGTTTTCCAAGTCAGAATATTATTACTTTTATAAAAGAACTTAGTTTTGCCAAAACGTTTATTACGTCTTTATAATTGAATACAGATATACCAAATGTGATTACTATCCGTTGGTTTCGTGGTAGCAAGCACGACTGTTGAGCGTGGGGTTCCGGGTTCGATTCCCACGTCGGTGAAAACGAGGAATTGGTCAGGAGAATATATTTTATACACTGTCTGCAATAATAGTTCCATATAACGTACTAATATTATGCTCAGAATAGATTTAAAATTAATCAACGTTCAGAAAGGTCGGGTGAGCAGTACTTTAACCGGCGTGCTTGTATGATCAGATGTATGAACGTGGATGGGACGAAAGGATCGTAACAGTAAGGATCGTAGCAGGTGGCGTTCTGTGGTTGCTGCTTACCCCCATTGGAAAAGGACGTGTATGCATGTATGTTAAATCTCCAAAGCCATTATAATTACTTAAAAAATGGGAGAAATTTTAATGTTGAATAATCTTTTTAAAACCTTTCACGTACACGTGAACTTTAATCTCGAGGATCATTTAATTAAATATTCCTTTTGAAAAGAAGCACTCTAGACTTTTTTAAATTACTTACCACAGTCTGGAGTTCAGATTAAAGTAGTAAGTCAACGGCCGGACATTAAGCAATTAAAACAAATAATAAAAAAATATATTACCTTTTATTGAGACACTGAAGAGCAAAAGCCTCTTGTTTAAGGCAAATTGGCGATTTCTAATTATAAGTCAAGGTTTCCTCACGATGTTTTCCTTCACTGATGACAGAGATGTCCAACACAAACTTAGAAAGTACATGTGATTTTAAGTCACATTGGCACATGCCCGGTATCGAACCCACATCCTCATACATGAGAGGCGGGCGCATTAACCACTGAGCTATCTAGGAATTTTATTTAAAATTAATTACCGCAGCTTCAAGTTCAGATTAAGCTAATAAGTCAACGACCGGACATCAAGCCATTAAAACAAACAATGGAATATACTAATTTCTGCTAAGCTTGTCCTAAAAAGAACTTGGACGACATTATGCAAAACGGAACGGATTTAAGAATCAGCTGTTCCGGACAGTGTTTATGCTAAATGGGCAAATTAATCTTGGCTGTGGCCGGATTTGTCGCATAGTAAATCTTGGACACCCTAGCGACAGCGACCATGTGTTGTCCTCGAATAGTTTTATGCATTGTATTCAGATATCCCTCAGGACAAATGATTTAGTAATTGTCTTGTGGAATTATTTGCGTATTTGTTTTACTAATCTGCATTTCAGCACGAATTCCAGTTTTTTACTTTATAGTAGGTAGTTTCAGTTACGGTACGTATATTTAGCTGTACAAAGAGGAATAGTCGGATACTAACACGCCTGAAGGGTTAGGCAGAGGTGTCCTATGTACACCCACATTTCGCCGGTATGTTTAGGTTAAGCCAATTGCAAGCCTATTGCCATTAACGGGCACAAATCCTACTACTACTGAGAATCACAATAATACATGTTGCCATCGCGGGTACTAACTGTTAGAGCTAGCTCAGGAGTATGGAGATTGGCACATACAAAGAAGCTATAGCCAACAGTCACTGAAGACTGTAGTAGGTACGTCCTTTCGACGAATCGTAGCATGATGAAATATAGCCTATACTAATCCTTATGAATCTGGCTATCATATACAAAAATAATGTTTCCAATCCAACTAGTAGTTCCAGAGATAAGCACGATTAAACAAACAAACAAACAATACTCCTCAGCTTTATTATATTAAGTTGTGTAATTTATTATTTAAAGCTTGTTCAACAGTACTTTGCAATCACCAAATTGTTTATTCCTTCTTTCATGAAAACAACCGACCACCAATAATTTTTTTTTGAAACAATTCACCGAGAAAATTAAAACAATAATAAACCTGCTCGAAAACCTATAAGTACGAGTATTGAAACTCACATTTTATTTCGGTATTTCACCAATGCGGATTAAAAATCAACAGTGGCCGAATAGTGGGGCCATGCAATTAATCTTACCGGAGTTGTCCGAACGCTGTCCGCTGTCCGGGACTGTCCTGCGAAGGTCGTAAATCTTGGACACCCGCGTCCTGTCCGGTATCGCGCTGCGCATACAAATATTCCAGTTGGTGTATAATAGAAAATTCTTTGGGAAATGATTTCAATTTACTTGTCTTTGTTGAGGGGCGCGTTGTTTTAATGTGTTGGATGTTTTGCAGCTTCGCGACTGAGATTATGAGCGACATGTTATTCTTATTAAGTGTAGTTATAGTATTTATACAAAAAAAAACTTTTTACAAAACAAATATGTAATATGAATTTACACTTTAAATACTAAAACGATTTTTTTTTTCATTTTTGTCTGTCTGTTTGATACGGCTGATCTCCAAAATGGCTGTACCGTTTTTGGCAGGATTTTCACAGGCAAATAGCTGGTATAATAAGAAGTTACTTAGACTTAATTTTATTTTAGAAAACGAACTAGGGTCCGGCTTAGAAAAACCGTCACTAATATGCACACACAAATCGGATTTTTTCCGTGCCATGAAACATTTTAGGCTAAGATTGATAACAGACATTAAACTTTATCAAAAAAACTCTGTAGAACACAACACATCGGCCCCTCAATTCTTTCTTTTTTTTAAGATACGCAAACGTAATTAGTTTCGCAGTTGCAAGACAAAGAGTTCTCACTCCAATCCTTTAGCGACAATACTATTCCAGATGTGACCTCTTTACGACTAAAACGAGTATGGCTCCAATGCGATTTTTTGCAACGATATCGCAGTAATACAATAAATAAATGAAACAGAATTTCTCGTGCGAAGCAAGCTTTGTTTAATTTATACAAGCTATATAAATAAATAAAATTGAAGTGTCTGTTTGTAATTTCAAATGAACAGATTTTCACTAAATGCTTATGAAAGTATAGACGGTACTTGCAACAAAAAAAGTTTTTTTTTCTGTCTGTTAGTTAAAACTAATCTCTGGAACGGCTAGACCGATTTTGGCGGGACTTTCACTCGCAGATAGCTAATGTTATAAGGAGTAACTTAGACTTATTTTATTTTAGAAATTTTATTTATTTTAATTAAATAATATAGTATTAACACAACGCGAACGAAGTCGCAAGTAACAGGTAGTGTAAAATACCTAAATGAAACTGAAGTTCTGTTGTAAAGCAAGCTTGTCTAATTGCGTGCAAGATAATAATCAGTAAGTGATAGTAAATAGTAGTAGTAGAGCTCTGTGTGTGAGGGCTCTCCCGAAGAAGTATTACCACGATGCCTATTTTTGCTGCAAAGCAGCGTAAGGCCGTTTGTCCACCGCCGCCGTCACCGGGACGTCAACGAGAACGAGATTATTTCGGGCCGAGTTTAAGATGACGAGACGGCGATCGTTTGTCCACCGCGCCGATATTATCATTGGTTCATTTCTACAGGTTTGTATTGGGTGGTAGTCGCGTTATCCTTTTTAATAGAAATAAAAAAAACTAGAAGGATGGCTAGTTTCAACCGGCGACAATTGCTTGCTCTGCTTTTGTACGTTCGAAGGCGTCATGATTCTTTATTTGAAAGCTGGTGCTTTCCGTGTGGTCTCATTGTCACCATTTCAATATCTGATGATGGGATCTTGTAGAAATCGAGGGAACTCTTCAATAAATAACAGCAGATTAACCGCGATTGTTGCTATAGCATATCTAAGCATGGTTTACAAAGGGTAACACAGATATATTCAGTAGTATTCGAAAATTCGTCCTCCAAGTAAACGAAATCGCATAAGTATTCTGCTTTCTTATGACTTGTCAAGTTAATTTACGTAGTAAATTAACTTGACAACTAACTACGACTACGGCTTGACTAGTAAATCCTTCGTGGATTTGGATGACAGGAAGTTGATACTAAAAAACAAAAAAAAAACAACCGCCTTCAAAAACTAAAAAAGTGAAAAATAACTTTAGCTTTGGAAGTCGGTGGCAATACAAAACAACAAACAGAACCAAAGCTGCCGACTTCCAAAGCTAAAGTTATTTTTCACTTTTTTAGTTTTTGAAGGCGGTTGTTTTTTTTTTGTTTAAAAGTTTTTTTAAACAAGAAAGTGTCAACTATAAAAATCCCTTTCTACGATTTATTTACCTTTAGTTAACTACCTAAACCTTTCTAGTATAGTGTTTTGTATTGCCGCGTTGCCGGCACAGGTCACGCCGATCTACTCGAATCTCGGCGGCCGGGATGACGGTGCTCGGGTGACGGACTTGCGGTGGACACGCGGCCATAGTAGTCCATGTACCAGTACTTCGGCGCCGTCATCTCGTTCTCGTTGACGTCCCGGTGACGGCGGCGGTGGACAAACGGCCTTACTGTGTTTTAAGGGTGCCGGTGTAATTACTGGCACATGAGACATTTGCGCAACAACATGCATACATTCTACACAGACATTCAACTTTGACTGTGGGCTGGTAACGCTTTTACAAGGCCTCTGATATTGCAAATGTCTATATGCAGAGCGGTGACCACTTATCATCGGTAGGCCGTTCGGCGTGTTAGCTATTTAATCATATAAAAAAAGAAACTGAAGAGCGAAATTATCTACAGCACACAATAATCAACTCTATCACGAACGTTTCTGAATTCATTTTCATTGAATCAAAAATGTTTGTGCTTTCAAAAGCAAAGACGACAGTCCAAAATCTTCACGTATAAACACGAGCTCGAAGTATACAATACAATACAATACGACCCATATTATAAAATAACCTCACTCTCATTATTGTCACCCGAAAGGATAGCGAGGTCATTGCCCTTACCCCGAACATATAAACTTGAAGACGTTTCGTAATTTTACATTCCCTTCGCTTTTAGCGAATGAAATCGTACGCGCGGAATCGCGATGAGGACATGAAAACGTTATTAAGGTTACACTCTACAAATGCCGCGGTTTTATAATGAAACTAGCGATTTGTGAGAAATTTTCTTGAAGAATTGATCTTTGTGTAAAAAATAATGTGCTTTCGGCACATAGACATAAAGCATATATATTTTTAAATTTGAATTAGGTATGAAGCCGTCGGTATCAATATCTGCGATTAAAATAATAACGTTAACAAGCTTTATTGTTTATTTAAACGCCCTCATCTCTGGAACTATACCAGTCAGATTGAGAATTTTGTTATTTGTATATGTTATAGGCAATGTGTATAATCCGGCATTGTATAGAATGCCTAGGCATTATATATATTGCCTAAAACGTTCAGGCAATGTATATAATACGATTCATTTCATACATTGCCTAGGTATTGTATAAAATGCCCAAAGCGCATCAGGCAATGTGTATAATGAATGACCACGAGAAGGAGACACGTGACTACACATTTTAAATACCTACATATGAAACCTTTTTAGATGATTTTTAATTTATATTATTTAGAGTAATGTTTGTGTTAAATTAAAGTTTAATAATGTTGATTTTGAATGGTATAAATCAAACTTTACCTAAGTATTTTTTGAATAATAATGTTATTACTTCGATAACGTAGCGCATAGATTTTGTGTCGATTACTGAACATGTGAAAATATTTAAGAAAATTATTGTTTTTGTTATTAAGTACCTACAAGTAACTAGATTGCAATTTTCATATTACTCTATTTAAGTTTGTTTAAAGATGTTACCTAAGATTTTATTTCCTTTCAAATTATAATTATGTTACCTACAGTTTATTAAAATTATAGACCGATCTTCCGGGTTAAGCCACGCTTGCCGAGGTTGGTCTGTGGATGGGTGACCATTTACCATAGCGAGTTTCTTCCGTGCCTCGGAAAGCACGTAAAGCCGTTGGTCCCGGCTGTCATTTGTAGATCTTTGACAGTCGTTACGGATAGTCAGAAGCCAAGAAGTCTGACAACCAGTCTAACCAAGGGGTATCGTGTTGCCCAGTTACTGGGTTGTGGAGGTCAGATAGGCAGTCGCTCCATGTAAAACACTGGTATTCAGCTGCATCCGGTTAGACTAGAAAGCCGACCCCAACATAGTTGGGAAAAGGTTAAGCAAATGATGATGAGTTTATTAAAAGTATAATAAAAGCTTATTTTAAATGAAAACTGTTGGTTTCTTTCGTAACTTGATCAAATTTCCATAATCAAGTGTTCATTCAAAAAATGAACAGGGCGACGTTCTGCAGCAATTTTTTGGTACGTTGTAAATGTAAATGTTTACGCAAAAACTCGTATGTACTTAGGCATACAAACCAATGGAACACATGTCTTATCGCTGTCTGCAAATGGAAGTTGAAGTTAGGATTAGCTCTCAAAAGATCAGTACCTATCTAAACTAAATTATAGAGAAGAAAAATCGATTACATACATTGCCGGTGCTTCAACTGGCATTCTATACAATGCCTAGGTATTTTATACATTTCCTAGGTAAAGTGTAAAATAGTTTAAACATTGAACATCATTTCATACATTGCCTGAACGACCCAGGCATTCTATACATTTCCTAGGTATTGTATAGAATGCCTGCATTTTACACATTGCCTATAACATATATAATAGCCAGAACACCACGCTATGAGTCGCAGGAGCGGAGCAGTAAACAAAGTCGTAATTTAAAGTGGGTTAACATAAAAATACGCGAACGAAGTCGCGGGCAGAAGCTAGTTAATGTAATAAAATGAAAAAGGTCTAAAAGAGTTTCAGGATTAAACTATGCTGCGCTGAGTTACCTACTAGATTCAGAAGCATATATAAGTCGTTACAAGAAAATAATAATAAAAATAAGGAAAAAAATATTGTATCCGCTGACATTCTCTTACATCTTATTTATTATTCTCTTACAAAATCATAACGTCAGCAGGAAAATATTGGGTCAAGGAGGACAACGGTTACCTTTCAAAATTGAGGTACCTATACACACAAATTGCGTTTTCCATTGATTTCAGACAGGTAAAACGGGTAAAAAAATTGTGAGAAAACATCATTTGAAATAAAATCAACTTGACTGCCTCGTTTAAAAAGTGGTTCTAAGCGCGACTGCTACGCTAGAGATTTTGAGTTCGATTCCCAGGTCGAACAAAATATTATTGGGTTTTTCTACGAAATTCTTAGTAGCAACTCGGAGTTAGGATACTATTACATGGGACGTAAACATACCGGCGAACTGAGGGCTTCTGCCCAACTCTTCAGTGAATACCATGCGTGATGTGATAAGTACCAACATAATTGTGTGCTAAAAGTACATACATATATGCTATCGGTACAGGGTAATACATTGTAAATAGTTTTCACATAATTTACAACGTAGAACTATTTAATGGCCGATGAATGAATTCCAATGAATTCCGAATGTTAATCCTCATTCGGAATCAGAAATCATAAGTTAAAATCTGAAAATATCTACTCGCTCTAGAACTTTAAATCTCTCTAATACCACTTATAAATCTGTCCTAAGCTATTCATACGTCATCGTGACGCAAGCCCATTTGCCCAAGCATCGCCATTTTGAATATGGGGCAGCCATTTTGTATTAACGAAAAAATGTGTTTAATCTGGAGTCAATTTATTTTATAGATCGTTGTCAAAATTGCGTGTATTACTGCGTATGTCCACATTTAAAGATATTTTTTAGTATTAACGTACTTATTATTTTCAGATATTTTCTTCATGTAAATTAGGTTGTTTCAGATCGAATTAGAATACATTTATGTACCCTAAAAATCTAAAAAAAAAAAATGGTAGCTAGTCTTCGTCTCATTACGTCTTTTGTTAATGCTCTGCTCTCGTGAGTCATAGCGTGATGTTATATAGCCTATACTATTCTTCACGAATCTAGCAATCATATACAAAATGATTTTTCGCCACCCGATCGGTTCCAGAGATTAGCAATTAAAAAACCTTATTGGATTAAGTGCAGATGGATTTGATTAAAAAATCACAAACACAGGCCTCAAA
Organism: Caradrina clavipalpis; assembly: GCA_932526535.1. Lineage (NCBI taxonomy): Eukaryota > Metazoa > Arthropoda > Insecta > Lepidoptera > Noctuidae > Caradrina > Caradrina clavipalpis. The sequence goes on from OW052098.1 coordinate 13,997,553, forward strand.
AGTGTAAAAACCAAGAATTTGATATCACTACGATTCCACACAAATAAAAGCCTCACCAAAATACCACCAAACAACACCACAACTAAAATTAACAGAACATTCAAACCATTCTCGAATCTGCCTCCGAAAGCAAACAACCCGTTTTTGTACAGAAAATAATGTATGTAGCATTAACACTTCCAAGTCGACGGCGACGCTGAGAGCAGTCATGCGAGGTAAGCTGGCAACACCGTCGTATATTGCCACAACAAAATCGTTATTCCGTCTACAGGCGACCTGTGTAAACGCAATAAATTGAAATAAACCTCCACGTTGCATTCCTAGGTACGCTCCGACGCCTCGCGACGAATAAATAAGAAGGCTGCAACAAAATTGAATTAAATTTTAAGAGGGTGAATGATATTGTTGAGTTGGTTTGCTTTTTTTAGTTTTAGATTGGTTTTGTGTCTTTATTTTGGTGCATTGATGATTTTTCTGGTTTTTATTTACGAATGGTCTATAGTCATAAGAGGGAAACTGAATCTAAGATTTACTTTAATATAATAACTAGGTTTTGCTTGTAACTTCGTTCGCGTTAATGTCGGTTATCGGGTAAGTCGCGGTCTAAAAAGTGGCCTTCCTTTAACTATTCTTGGTCAATCTTATCTCGTACCAAATTTCTTCAAAATCGATTTAGTACTTTTGTCCTGAAAACGTAATAGACAGACTGGCAGAGTTACCTACTTTCGGTTTTAAAATATTAAGTATGGATTTAACCATATTATGAGGTTTAGTTGAGCTGTCAATACTTAACATTAGATAGGATGATAGCTCAAAAGAATAGCCTGGCCTTTCTTTCTTTTAAATTCAGTATTTAAAATTATTCCTCAAAACGTATAAAAGATTTACTTTAAAAATAATTCATTTAACAACAAGCAAGTTAATAGATACCGAAAACAATGAGTAAACCACAAAATAGCACTCAAAAATAACAAAAGATCCATCATTTAACAAATAACCAATTTAAATTCACACTGAAATATACAACAAAAATAATTTAAAACCGCCGACATTACAGTTAATTAAATGAGTAAGTATATCGGCCACCGCATATTCAAAGACAGGGCCGAATCTAGATATGGGCTGCGGCTCATGGCCCCAGAGATATTAAGGCCCCCCAGCCCCCATTGCTGACAAAGGACAAGCTGACAAAATGACGGACTGAAAAAAGCTAAACTGTAAACATTATTATAGTGAACAGTTATTTGTTAAAATGGCAATAAGTTTGATTAATGGAGTAGGCCCCTTAAGTCAATTACCGCGGCCCTGGAACGTAAAGGGCCACGGATGAGTTTTACTTAGTAAGAGTCTAACACTCCCTTCCGCTCCGCCCAGAGCGGGAGAAATCATTTGATGATTTGATCCTTATTTAGTAGCCGCCAAGTAGTGTCAGCCCAGGGCCCCAAAAATTCCCGATCCGCCCCTGCCTCGAGAGTATTAATTGTTACCAGGAAATTGTTAAAAACATACTGATAGGCTCGTTATTACGTTTATGAATGAACAAAATATGCCTCCCGGCTGATTTACGTATTAATAATTACTCGAAAGTGATAATAGCATTATTCTGTATTTTAATTGTATTGGTTCTTGTTTCAGCTGTTAATAATGGGACAATTAACAAAAAACATTGGAATATTCGTTGTTATCAATCTACTAATTGAAGAGTTTGTTTGTTTGTTTGCACGTGATAATGTCCAGAACTACTGGTTCGATTTGTTAATTATTTCACATATAGAACGCTACGGTATCTCCAAGTGCTACGCCTATATTTTTATTACAAAAAAAGTATGTTAATTAACTTTGATTAATTTTTATTATCTGTTGTTATAATAGCACTTGAAATACACACTCTGTTTATACACACTCATTGTTTCAACTCTGTACCTATTACGGTTCATGAGATACAGCCCGCTGACAGGCAGCCGGACGGACACCGGAGGCTGTTTTTAGGGTCCCGTTGGCACCCTTCGGATACAGGACCCTAAAAACATATAAATACATGAAAGTATACAAACAATAAGTCCCTCGGTAATCCAATTCCCGTGGTGTACCGACGAGCGTTGAACAAATAGTTCCCATCTGAACCGTACATAGCAACAGAGATGGATATACCCGTTCAAACTGAACGTCTACCGCTGATTGAACTGACCGAAACGTTAACGAATAAGTTATTTAAAGAAATACAGAAATGTTGGGAAAGGTTTTCGAAGGTATACATAGATTATGTACCTACTTACATGATTTTAAAAGGGTGTACATGGAGTTTCTTGCCCGTTCTTCTCCATAGAAACTTACCTAGAATTACCAACTAGTTTCAACTTTCCGACTGACTTCTTGGCAGTTTAAACTTGGCAATGCCTGAAAATGCGATAATTGACATGAACGGTTTGATTAACTATGATAAAGGAATGCTTTGATTTAATTTGATTTACTACGATCAAATCATGGGGTCAAGATCCAATACCAGATGAATTAAGTCACTAAGGATACTGTTTGAGTTCAAAACTACCTAACCAATTTCATACAATAAAGTGACTGAGGACGATAGGAATTTTTGGCAAATTACTCAAAATATATACAAGGTGTATTTTGAAATAGGAACTGTCAAACATAAATAAGCATAAAATATATAGTTTATAATATATATTTTATTAGTATATCATCATAGTTTTTTAGAATATTTATATCTTTTATAAAAACCTCTTGAAATATTACGAGGATGCAAAACTACACCTTGCTGTATAATCAGCGTAGCTATATAAGTAGCGCAGTTTATACAGAAGCTGTAGCGTTGGCTGTCTTGTTTATTTGACATAATTATACTGATCTGACATCAATGTCAAATCATACAACAACGTCAAACTGACAGCAGGCCGCCAACGCACCTGTCTGAACGACTTTACAAAAAAAAAAAAAATTGAATGTTTATCTGCGTCACTCTAAATTGTTTTCACTGTAATAGAAAACTGCACTCTACTCAACGACTAATCCATTTTAAGACAACATCAACATGAGGTATTCCATTTTCCCCAGGCCTCCTAACCGACCACGAGTACTCTGCAAACATTCCTACCGTTCCATTAACTAATTGTTAATTATCTCCCCAACCTCCCCTTTGCGAACGATGACGTTTTGATGGAGATGCTAATTTTTCGTTTTGTTTTTTCTAGGGGTTCTCAGATGATGGTACTTAATTCTATTTTTGAAATGCGCTTCCCTTTAATCGAATCTTTGCTTGATTTGGTACATTTTACATTTATCTTGTAATGGAGACAACATGGTTGACGCAATGGCTGAGCGTTTGACTGCTGCGCAGCGAGTCATAGGTTTGATTACCGCACGGAACAAATGTTTGAATGTTCCGGGTTTGGCTGTCATCATCATAATATCAGCCGAACGACATTCACAGCTAGACATAGACCTCCCCAAAATATTGCCTCAATGACCTCTGTTTGTATTTGTGAGTTTATTTAATGTTTTGTAACGCACGTACGACACAGGAGAAATTTGTAGCGTAAGGTACCTTTTTAATAAAAAAAAATAAATAACAAAAAATGTGATGTGTAACTAACGGTTTCGTCTCCCTTTTCTGAAATATTGATACGAATTAAATCGGAAAAGAAGGTAATTTGAAATAGTAGGTACTTTTAGTACAGAAGTACCTGCTACTTCAAATTACCTCCTTAAAAAGACAAAAACAGTGCATTAGCCCATTAAGTAATCCTATAAGAGACGCCACAGGACCGAATGCAAGGGAAATGGGGCTTGTGCGTGCTATTTGATTGCACATTATTTCCAGACGTTAACTTTTCATTTTGGTGTAATGCTGTTGAGCTTTTAAGGGCTTATAGAAATGACCGGCCTTTGCCCAGAAAGGTGCTCGTATTTCTTTATTAATTTCATTAAATTTTAGTTTTTTTTCTCATATTTTTTTTCAACCACGATAGTACTGTTTATATTTTTTTGATCTACGAGCATGATCTTTAGCAAGACGCCACAGTTTTATTCTATATAAAAATCTCCCTCTATAAAAAGTCAAGTGAACTTGAATTGAGCTGTCATTCCACTTACTGTGCTAATCCATTAAAAATCTCTTATTGAATTTAGGTAAAGTGAGCAGCTACGTGATGCTAGGAATAGACAGTTCTCCTCAATCTCACTGGTCGTTTTTTACAGAATCAGAAGTAAAAGTTAAAGAAAAAAAATGTGACGAATGAATGTTTTAGCGAAGCGAGTCTCCCCATAAAAGGTAGGTAACCTAGACGTACAACAAGTGCCCACCGTAACACAACAGCAAACAATGACTATACATTCCGGATAAAATCTCAGATTCAAATCCAACTTCTAGATAGTGATCTCCAATTTAACTTTGACGATTTTCCACTTGTGCTCAATACAACGCTGCAAGTGTACGTACGTATTCCAGTTAACTTTTCCAATATATTCGTGTGCTCAAGCGAGCGAGAACAATCCTCGTATAAGGTAGCAAGGTAACAAAGTGTTAAGTGAGAAAATAAAGAAACGAAAACTTTATACGAACTTTCCAAATTTGATTTTTGTGCAAGTCGAAAATATTCGCTGAAAATATATTGTAGTTAGTCTGGGTTTTTGTGTTGGTAATTCGAAGTTAAGCTTTTATTAAAAGTTTTTATAAGTTCTTGTTGTTTTTCAAGAGAAGCTGTAAAGAGGTTTTAAATGACGTTTAAGTACCTCCACTTGATATTCAATGAAATAAGGCTTCATCAAAATAATAAGTAGTTATTCTCGAAGAAGCACGATATTTTGTAAGATCTTTTCTTTACGTTTGTAAGCCATATAAAAATCGGTACCTACGAACTATTCAAAAAATGTCACGCCATGTTAAAAGTATTAGCGTGGCTGCTAATTAAGAGGTTGTGCCATCGACTTGCCTTTGTAGGTACCTTACTAATGCTGATACTGACAAGTATAATCAGCTGTTCCCTCCGACATCATTGGGTGTGCTAATGACTAAACCGTGTCCCACTTCATGGTCTGAAAGTCTAGTCTTTTGGACATACTGGGCCTATTTCGACTCGAAAAGAAGAAGAAGAAGAAGAAAATTAACCATTGTTATTTAAATCAACCAATTACATCAACCAACATACCAATTGGCAACAGAGATACCAGGCTGACAGAAACCTCAAAGAAATCAATAAGTTCGTACGACAATCCAAACAAATCAATATAGGAAAGCAAGTAGGTATAAAATAATTATTTATTCTAACGTTGAGTTAGGGATTCGATTCGCATTCGGCTCCGGTTTGGAGCGCTTCGCAAATACTTTAGCTGAGGGAACGGATGTGGGGATATGCTGCATCCTTCCCCGGGGAATTGGGGAACTTTTTCAAATGTTGTGTTTGCCAATGAAATCTTATTGTTGGAAATTTTTCGGGGTAAAATTGTCGAAGATGCTTTCTAAGGTTTTATTGGTTGGGATTCGATTATTTTTCTTGGTATTTTTCAAGAGTATATATGTACTAGATTCTAAGAATATGTATATTGCAAAAATACCTAATCTCAATGGATTTAGTTCTGTCAAAATAAACCAAACCACGTCAAAATTTACGAATATATTATGATTTTAGATATTCATCGCTTATTAATTTTAAATCTGTTCAAAGTACACGTTTTCCACATAAATTGACTTGTTTTCGCCAGATAAGGATGTAACATATTCAGCATATTGAATTAGTATTGATCGTAATTAATTGAATTGTTAAGAATTCGTTTTATGTAGGTATAAGTTAGCACAAATCTTTCTTTCATCTTCAATATATCTCGGCTAAAACGATCTTACAGCCAAAGATAAAAATAAGTTATACCAAAAGTACCTACTTTAAGAAACAACTTCACCCAACAATACAAGCACAAAATGCACAAACAAACCCCATCACCCACATTTCACAGCATTATCTGCCCGAACACTAAAAGATAAAACGCTTTACATTCGGTAATGCGGTCCCCGGGGTACTATTCTGTAAAGTCAAGTCATAGAAACTAACGCTACCATAGCACTAAAGTTGAATGTCAAGCCATTAACGTTTGCAACTGTGTTGCATCGGTTGCAACTGACTTTCAGAATAGGACACCTTGAATTTTGAATTAAATAATTTCTATATTCGAGCTCTAAAAGTTTGCTTTAAGGTAATGTTAATTAGGACAAGACTAATTAAGGAAGTACGTTAGTAACCTAAATTTTTAAAGAATTTCTGTGCTTATAATTTCAATGGACTTTTTATTTTGGGCATGTTTTGAAAAAATTTCTGCAGGTGACGATACTTTTAATTAATGCTTTTCTTAGATCTTGGAGTTCTTAAGGATTTTTTTTTTGGTACTATTTCTTCAGAAATAAAATTCTACTTTAGATTTTTTTTAAATAAATAATCGCAAATAAGCAGCTGTCAGTCCTATACTTCAACTCAAGGAACGATTATGATAATAATAAATTGAGCTTATTTTTGTCAAATCCGACTAGACAGATATGATAATTTAAAACATTATCAACGAAAAAATATTCGCAGCGTTGACAAAAATGTAACATAAGTACATTATTTAATTAGTTGTCGTGTTTACTACGAATAAGTAACCCTTTGCTTACAACTGGCCCCGGGCGAGGACGTTTCAGTAAAATTGTCCGGGAGAAGTCCCTGGGACCGTACAGGTACGGACAAATATAAAAAGGGGAGGTATTGAAAAGTACCGTTTCATGTACCTAGTTGAAATTATAGGTATATGTTTTTAAAAGGGAGACAGAATATACACTAAAATTTATCTTAGGTCTGCTGAAATGAGCCAATCGAATCTGTCAATGATAAAATTCTAAACCAATATGACAAATGTGTCATGTTACTATTTATCCAACATTAATAGTACAATTACAGGTTGGTTCGTTATAAAGGATACGGATTTTTAGCTAACCGGTCCCGCCATACAGCTGGACAAAGGCTTTCCCCGAGGCCTTCCAGGTATTTATTTGTTGCTCCAACTCGAACCAACCTATTATTAAAATGAATTATTAAATTATTTTAAGGTTGTCTAAGGTCTATAGGAGGCCATTGCTCTCCTCACTGGTAAAGCTTGGTTAAAGAAAGGCTCCTCTCTTCTGTTAGACTGACCCTTAACATGAGACTCATCATTTCATATTAATACAATTTTATGACAACCAATTGAGTCGACACTCAATTGGTTAGTAGGTACCACAAACCGTTGCACTCGTGCACGTATTCTCTGATATTATCGGTCGCAGCTGCGTCTATCTCGAGGTAAGGAGCTCATTCAATATTTACGATTGTTTTGCAAAGTGCAACGACTAAGCGATAGGAGGTAGCGATTTTGATACCTATTGGTGAAACATAATTGCATTCGTCACTTATGAATTGCCAAGGAGTCAAAAAGTTGCAACTAGTTGCTATTTCTAAACAGTAGGTTTAAATGGAGAAGAACGAGAAAGAACATTGATTCTCAATAGCAGTAGTTTCGTATCGTAATATAATCACATGGTTTATAACAATTGTAAAAATTACTGGTAAATTACTAGTTTGACCTGTTTTCGTAGATCAAGCGTTACTACCAACTTGCGAATGGCCGTAAAATAAACCAAAAAGGCAGCCAGCACAAGTACTTATATTAATAACCTAACTCAATCTCCAACCCTGATGCCGCTAACCGCTTATACTTTACGCTGTAGAGGTCAGCTCGCAAACCGTAACGTCCTTTGACCCTTCTTGAACTTATTCTTAGAATCTTATTTGAAAAAAAAATACGCATTATGTTCTTTCCTTGGATAAAAGATATTCTTATAATAATGAGACTACTCATTAAAATCGGCTCTAACAATTCTTTGGTAAATCGCTGTGGCCTTGTGGCGAACAAACAATGTATAAAAGAAGTCGGTTCATAGAACCGTTATTAAATAAAAATATATATTGTTACACGTAACCATTGGTACCGAAAAAAACATTTTACCGAAATGATGTGACTATTAAAATAACGGGACTAAAAGTACACTTAACGATGTTGAAAAGTACAAATTACATGTTCTAATCTTTCTATAACTGCGTTTTTTTTTTTAATTGTTGTTCGAATCTGGGTACCTTCCAATTATGGATATATTGATGATCTAAGTTACAACTTTTTTTCGAAAACTGGTTTTAAATATTATAGCAAATTTTTAAACGACTAACTAAATAAATTCTAACACTCTTATTAGCTTAGTGGTCCTAAGCTCGACAGCAACGCTACAGGTCTTGGGTTCAATTCCCAGATCGAGCAAAAGTGTTATTGGTTTGTTGAAATTCTTAGTAGCAGCTCGGAGTTAGGATTTGTAGACAGTTCAGTAGACTCGCCCCCTATTACATGGGACCTAAAAAACATACCGGCGAACTGTGGGTGTACTTTGGTACACTTCTGCATAATCCTTCGGAGAATAAAGTCATGATGATGGTATTTTTAAACCACGACCTCCTTAAGCATAAACCTTTTGCGTGTATTAATTACATTGCACACTACATGAAACACCACCAAAAATAAAAATCACTTCCCAAAAAATCGTTGCCCATATTACTAACATTAATGGGCAGTAAACTTACTTAACTAGCATGCGATATATTTCTTTACACCCCAAATAAGACATCAAATCACAAAATAAATCTATTAATTTTTTCCAGCAACACGGTCCCTAGTTCCGAGCAAGAAATAAGAGCCGCATTCAAGCCATAAATAAGACCAGGTGGACGATATAGTGTCATTAGTGTACTGTTCCTTCTGTGTCCCGTTAATAATGTCGTTAATGGCACATGTGGCACACTGTGCACTAATTTGTGGTGCATAGGGTCTATAATGATAATATGTGTCAAGTGTGCTAGTATATGGACTAATGTTGACGGTAACTTTGCTGTTAGTTTATTGTAACTGGCCCGATGGTCTCGCGGTGGCAAGCACGACAATTTTTTTTTAGAGTGGGGTTCGATTTCCATGTCGGGCTCAAAGTGTTATTGAGCTTTTTCTATTAGGAATTTCTCAGTAACAGCCCGGAGTTTGGAAGCTATTGGTGTGACACCCGCCTGCCCTCTCCCCAATTGGGGGGATTGCCGTCCCATCGGACTATGAGAGTTAATGAAGAAGGAGTGCACTTGTGTTTGCGCACACATTTGTGCACTATAATATCTCCTGCGTACTTGGCTAGTTTGCATTAAGTTTAGCCGCCGTGGCCGGAATCGGTCTGGATATATTTTACAATATAGCACTTGCATGCTGCACTTTGTCCACGTGGCTTATTTCACCTGTGTTACGTTACGTTTTCGGCTACTGCTCTGCCCTCGTGAGTTGTAGCATTAAAATATAGCCTATGTTACTCATGTTTAATGTAGCTATCTATTGGTGAATAAATTGTTAACATCGGTCCAGTAATTTCGGAGCTTATTCGGTACAAACAAACAAACAAAAAAGGCTCTTTATAATATTAGTATAGATATAGATTGTCGTGAGGCTTTCCTGTGTTTATGATAATACATTCATGTACTTTGTTTGTGGTTCGGTTACACGATAAACAAACATTGTTTAGTTGTTAGTCTAGTGGTCGCGGCTAATGAGTTCGGTTGAGGGTGGATCGTCAGGTTAAGAGTTATTTGGTTTTTCTATTACGAATCTCTGAGAAGCAGCCCTGATTCTGGATTTGTGGCCAGCCCGTTTGTGACTTAATAATGATAATTCTTCAATTGATACCTATTATTAGTGAATAAGAGTCTAAGCATACAATAAATGTCCACAAACATATGTGCGTACATATCTTCTTGCCCATGTTCTTATAATCGGTCCATCAATTTTATTTTGTCAACCAGAGTACCTAAAATATTGTTTGGAGAGCTCAGAATCGCCGCAGTAGATCCCCGGTCCCCCGGTCCGCCGGTCGTGCTTCAGAATGGACTATCCAACACAAAAAGTTTTTTTTTAGTTCGATCCATTAGCTCCAGAAATTAGAGTATCTAACCAATCAAACAAACTCTTCAGCTTTATAATATTAGTAGAGATAGATATCAACCTCCTAACCCTTGTTTACTCTTTCGGAGAACGCAGGTATGATTACAAGCCTAAAACCTGCACAAGTGATTTTAAGTATAAAAGCAATTTGTTGAGCCTAAACAACTCTGTAAATATCTTCCGTCTAACTTTAGAACCTATTCGTTCTGTTGACCCATAACAAAACACTATCAACAAATAGTACGTTGAGTGGCATCTCCACACGAGCTGCTTTCCACAGAGGGTTGCCAAGTTTTGGTGTAAAAAGCGGGTAGTTCACAATATCGTATGCGGGCGGCTCGCTGGCATGTTTACAAGCTGAATGGGACTGTTTCAGCTTGAAACTGAGCTGCACTATGCTATGCATAAGATTTTAGTGGAGAGGACATAGTGGGAAGTAGGGAGTATTTTGGTATTCAATTGGTTGAATACCTAAATTGGTTGGGGATTTACTATTTTGGCATACATAACTTTGTTCTATGTTATCGGCTACTTTATTTTGTAAGGTCAGTTCCACAATATGAAATTAGTTGAACATTACCTACTGCTATCTGCAAGCTTTAAAATATGACTACGGTACTGCCATGATTTCACACGCCTTTTGGATCTTTACGTTAGAAACCGTGAAGATCCAAAAGGCGTGTAAAATCATCTGAAGCTGGAAGCGCGTAATTAGGATCATGTAGAAAAAGTAATAAGGCTTAGTAATGACAACTGTTGCTTGTAAAAGCTTACAAGGTTTGCCTATGTATTGCATATCACAATGAAGAAAAAGGTGGAAAGTTCCTCATCCTCCATTGAAAGTGGAGGATCCTCCTACTAGACAGGTGCCGTATCTGGTTGGCTAGTGCCCGAAAGTTATTTTAGGAATTCGGAGAATATATGTTAGTGACACGGAGAATATAATATATGTTAGTGACACGGAGAATTTTACGTCAGTTGTTGTTCGAATTTGATGCAATCAACGTCGCCACACCGCTAATGTCCGCCCCCGCTCCCGCTACCTCTCACCAATAAACCCTGACCACCACTACTCATTGTACCGCAGTGACTCCTTTCAACGTCGCGACGTAAAAGCGTCCCTCGGAGCGGTTCGACACCAGAACATTTAAGAGTCTGAGAGCGAACGACAAAGCGGTATTGTAATCGCTTCAACAGAACCCAAAGATAGTCGAACAATGAAAAAGTATGCCAGCTATTAGTCTCTGAACTTTTTATCTTTCAACGCTATCTAAGAAGTTTTATTGAGTTGATTTTTCAGTTGAAAAACGATTCACGTCTGAGTTTTCGTCTGTTCAAGTCTGATTCGGTGATGTATGATAAAGTTTTGAAACCATCACGCCTGTATTCCCCGAAGGGTTAGGCAGAGGTGTACCAATGTACACCCACAGTTCGCCGGTATATTTAGGTCCCATGTAATAGGGGGCGAGCCTATTGCTTTAAAGTTTTGAAACAAAAGCCGTATTCGAAAATTGTTTGGAAGTTCGATTGATGTTGTACGGCGCTGTCTAGTCTGATTTCAATAAATAGAGATATGGACGGGAGCACCAATCTTTTATTCTTTTACAAACGATTTCTTCGAATTTATGATGAAAGTGACCTACGAATCACCTATAGCAACTCTAGACAATGTTTACACAGAATTTTTCTTCGTCTAGTAGACGTAAAATATTTGGCTTGTTAAAAATCGTGGAGTATTGAGAAATATTCCTCGAACAGCCTGATTTAATCATAGTAGTGCAAGCAAGCCACAACCTTCGCCAAAATAAGCGGTTAAATTCTACCCGAGGTGGGTTGGATTTATAACGACCCAACTGGGGACCGCAGGCCTACACCTTTATCTAAGCAAGAAGGAACGGGCGATAAATTCTTTACGTATCGTGTTGTATTTTTCGGGTGACATAGGTAGACTGGAATAGGCGTGCTGGGAGCGACGGAACGGCTAATATATATAGAGAGGTCAGAGTGAAAGGATTGATTTTGTGTCTTATGTTCAGATGCTAATAAAGTACGTTTTATGTTGCTCTGTTTTTTATGACATTGCGTCACTCTTACTTGGGTAAATTTGCTTTGATTAAGTACAATGCCTTTCTCGTGTCTTTTTTAGTCTAATACGTCGTCACGAATCACTTTTTTTAGAATGCCCTACCCAACGGGTCTAAACGGCGCACTAGGTAGACATTTGAATTTTCACTTTATGTATATTACTGTGACCGCTATAGCAAAAATAATAGAAATAAAATGTCAAACGCGCCCAACAAGAAGCGCCCCCATGGACGAATCCTATTTTTCGACATTGTATGCTCACTGGACGGAAACCTTTCTGTACGATTGAAACATGCACAGTGTGATGACCTATTTAAAATTTTTTAATTAAAAGTAATGCTGAAGAATGCTAAAAGAAAGTCTCCTAAAAGTAAACGCTATAGGAAACCTTGCTGGCCATCAATCAAACATCCATCAAAAAATTAAAGTGGCCAAATCCTGGGTCGCAACAATATAAATAATACCTATATTATGATGATGATTATTATTATATATTATATTATATGGATGATGGCTATATTATAGTTTGTCATCGAAATGCTAAGAGAAGAACCATCCATAAATCCATCCACATAGCTCTAGAGTTCTTCTATCCTCCACTTTCCTCCTCATATCGCGACCTCCTCTAACTCGCGCTCAGCGTTTATCTTGGGGGACTTTATACTGCAGTTAACGCTTAATTAAACTATGAAATGTAAAGTAAAACGCTGTAAGCACGAGTTAAGTACCGCTACTGTGACAAGTTTAAGAGAAAATAAAGTGCTAAAAGTGTGGGTATTTTGTGACCCCAGAGAAAGGGAGTTTTTGTTATTATTATTTTGTATTTATTTTTAAAGAACATAAAAGTGTTACTTAATTCTAAAATCGCCAAACTTTTACGTTTGATGAAGCGAGGATACATACCTGTTCCTTACACGTATTTTTAGTCGGGGGTCAAGACATACCACAATTATAGGTTCCCCACTGATTGGAATCTATACAAAATTATACATGCGATGGTAATGACAAACAGACACACATGTCTGTTTTTTTGTTACTACACTACGATAAAGCCACTGAACCGATCGTTATCACGTTGTTTGTGCAGATGTATTTATGTTTGTAAACGCACCGCAATACAGACGAAAATCCTAATGTGAGACAAAGTACGTTAAAATAAAATAAATAATGAATTAAAGACGAAGAAGTCGTTATTTTTATGAGAAAGTTGGTAGTTAGAATAACTTAATATAAAATGACTAAATGATGACACATGAAATCACGTGAAGTCGGCACTAAAAGCATTAATAAGCTGTGCAAGATCCTTCAGAAAAAGTAATCTGAATGTTGAAAAATCAGCCTTAAACATAACAAAATAGTGACCATTACGCCGCGTATATTCACGCTCCTTACACAAAACCGCTACAGTTGTAATCCTTATCTGCCCACTAATGTCGGATTACTGGCTCGCGCCATCAAACAGGGGATGATCTGACCGACAAGAATAGCCGCGCTAATATAACCTACTTGCAGGACTACATAATTAATTATGAAAGAATAATTAATTAAGAAACAGCAAAATTATTGGACGTTCAATAAGTAGCAAAAATACGAGGACATAATAAAATGAGACTCAAAATGAAATAGTCCTCGTACTATATACCGAACTAATAAATTAATATTGAGCTTAGCACTGCCTCGGTAGCCGAGTGGTTCTGAGCGCGACTGCTACGCTAGAGTTCTTGGGTTCCATTTCCAGGTAAGCAAAAAGTGTTATTGGGTTTTTCTATGAAATTCTCAGTAGCAGCTCGGAGTTAGAATTCGTGCCTGTTTAACGGTAATAGACTCGCTCCCTATTACATGGGACTACAACATACCGGCGAACTGTGGGTGTACATTAGTACTCCTCTGCCTAACCCTTTGGGGAATACAGGCGTGATGGTATGTGTTCAATAGAGTAGCAAAAATGCGGAACTGAATTATATAAGACAGTTGATAGTATAGCAGACTTACAAACTAATATGGAGCTTGGTTCGGCAAAAACAACAAACTAATTCAATATGCGAAATGTGTTACTGTACTAATCAGCAATAATATTTTTATGTACACGTAAATGAAATGTTTTGCTGTACAAAATAAAAGGGTTTATTTTCTTTGATCCTAAACGGACTAATAAACGTATTAATTTAGGACTACTTATTATTTTACTATTCCTAACACACGCACATACCATCACGCCTGTAATCCCCGAAGGGTTAGACAGAGGTGTACCAATGTACACCCACAGTTCGCCGGTATGTTTAGGTCCCATGTAATAGGGGGCGATCCTATTGCCAAGTACTATAATTTTCTAAATAACTAAATAAATAAACTACTTACTCAAACTTTGGCTTTATTCTAATATTGAGGTAGTAACCAACTTTAGAACTAAGCCACAGTTCAAAATTATCCCACGGGAACACAAATACGGGATAAAAATTGTCCTACCAGTATTTTCATGCGTGCCCTTCAATCTATAAAGCGTGAAAGCGCACCAAACATCCATTCATCCATCCTCCCAAACTTTCACTAGGTATAAGTAGGAAGGAAGTACAATAAGTAGGAAGTAAGATTCGGTCTCAAACGGTTTCCTTATCTCCAGCTAATTAACAAGGCTTATAGCTTTCCCATCCTTCCTCGTTCGTTATTCGTTTCGCTCGGTTTATCTCCTTTAGATCACTTATGTTGTATGTAATCCATCATTAGGGCTGACCACGACCACGCTATTTGCTCTGCCCATTTTCTATCCGCCATAGATGGCTACTTAAGAATATTTTTTGTATTTCTTGTTACCGTGGAAAAGTAGATAATAATTAAGTTTTTTTTAGTAAGATATCTTATACCGACTTTTCTATGGTGGTAGCTTACTTCAAAAAGTGGTAAAAATATGCATAAATAATATTTACTTGTTGTTCTTTTATTTTCATCTTATTTCTTTTTGTTTTTTTTTTTTAGATATTCTTGGTTTATGTCGCAAAGCACACTCACTCGGGTCATAGAATAGGTATTATTATAATCTAATACCTACAGTTACTATACTACGATAGAACAAACCAAGTTCCCAGAATCGTCAGACCTACATCATTTTGGCATTGCCAAAATTTTGAAGGTAGAAAGATCTGAAAAGGGGACCATCATTCAAGTTCTATCTATTACGAGTACCTTCAAAATACTCTTCAGTCTATCCTCAAAATATCCGTCAAGCTTAAATGACTTAAGTCTGTTAACCATACGATCTTGGACCTTTACGTACCTACACCAAAAAAAAACCTCACCTAAGAATCGACTACAATAAATGAATAATAATAAATATCTTGGGACAACTTCACACACGGCTATCTGATCCCAAGCTAAGCAGAGCTTGTGTTATGGTAACCAGACAACTGATATACATACTTATATAATTTATAAATACATACATATTATAGATAAATCACACCCAGACACAGAACAAACAATCATGCTCATCACACAAAGTTTGTCCTGGGTGGGAATCGAACCCACGACCTTCGGCTTAGCAGTCAGGGCCGCTAACCACTAGACCAACAGACCGGTCTAACAATCTACACAACAATCTAGCTTCCTCGCAATATTTTCACGAATGAAGTGCCATTTAAACACAAACACGTACACTATAGCGATTTACCGAGATTTATGCAGGTTTTTAAAGCACTTCTACCGTATGCGAGGAGCTATGCATCTCACAAGTTTGCTAAATAAAATGCACTAAAAGTTATTTAAGGCACCCGGTGTACCGACAAGGAGTATTCTGCTTTGTAAATTTATCACTGCACGGCATAGTTTAGATAGTCTTTAAGATATATTTTGCTTTGTCTACGGGGAATGTAGTAGCTTTTCATTGTACCTTAGAGGATGCAAAATACCAAACATGTTGAAACGAGCGTCGAAGTCAGGTATCCCAAAAAACATGCCCTATTCTTTCAGTGCTTTCTGTCAGTGTAAAATAATTGTAATAAAACCAGTCATTTCAGAGATTAAAAATAACTGCCAATTATTGCCTCACTGCAGGACAAAGGCCTCTTCTCGTACATAGATGGCAGGAGCATTGGCAAAGATTGTTGATATCAGACTCATATCATTTAACTCCAGGTTTTCTCAATATGTTTTCCTTCACCGTTGTGAAGGAAAACATCACTTCACTTGTTTTTGTTTTGAGCTTTTATAAACAAAAAAAATAATATATGCGTAACTTTCATGTAAATAAACCGTTTTTAATTTCTTTCTTCTTCTTTCTATGTCAGTGATGAGCAAAATAACCTCAAAGATTACCTCTTACAAATAACCAATTGGGTAGATGACACCACTAATCAATTGACGTACTTTTTATGAGCTGTCAAAACGCCATTCCCCCATAGATTTTCTACGACAATACTCAACTATGACGTCACTTTTTTGTCATCTCAATTCACTAATTACTATTTATTGATTTCAAAGCAACTAAAAATCGATTTTTATAGTCATTTAAAAAATCATCGGGTTTTTAGTGCTACAATTAAATGTTATTTTTGTGAAGTTGTTTCTTGAAATTATTGGTTAGCGGTGTCATCTACCCAATTCTACCTCTAACCGAAGAACTTCTTTTGTTTATTTGCTTCAACGCGAAAATCACTGAAACTACCAGTCAGCGTACCAGTAACTAAAAACGTAGCTTACCCCTTAGTAAAAATAACCACGCGGGCAAAGTCGCAGGCAATAGCTAGTCATATTAATATAGATAGAACATAACATTTCAGAATGTTAAGCCCTAGTTACGCTACGCTGACGGCTGACCGTCCACAGGGACAGTCGGTGACACTAGGAAAATAAAACAACGTGCAGTGTGCGGTCACCGTGCAATCATTCTGAATTAGGTCACGCTGTTGCTGGGGATTTCAGACAAACAAATGTTCAGGTCAAAAACAGATTGTTTACTTAAACATTTTTGTGCTTAATTGTACTGTTTGATCTGGTAAGTAGAAACTCTTTAAGGGTGGTTTTTATTTAGATAGTATGCCTTTACCTTTACCTTTATGTTACAAGAGTTTGGCTTAGCCATTAGTATGGCTATACCAATATTTTTTTTGTTAAATAGTGTGTTGGTTTAAACACGCTAATTTCAAGAAGTTCTGGTATGATTTGTTTTTGTTTTATGATGGACTTTTCAATTAAATTATGATAATATAGCTTGTCATCAAAACGCTAAGAAGAGAAAAAGCACGTGTATTGAAGTTTATAGTTGGAGCAGTAATCGAAGTGGTGACTTAACGCCGGTAAAACCGCGAGGTATTGCTAGCAATATTATAATTACGATAACGATTCTGCCTGTATGTTACATTCTCACGGCTAAACCGCTCAATTGATTTTGAGAAAATATGATACGGGGTGAGTTTTTAAGCCCAAGAAAGGACATAGGTAATTTTTTTGTAAACCATTCGTATAAAATCGAACAATTGCAACGCACGATTTCTATTCATCAACAAAAATCTTGTTCAACCCACTTGCGTCTCTCAGTTAACCCTAGTCACGCTGACGGACGCAGTCAGCGCGGTGACGGCTCAGCAATAAAACAATGTGCAGTGCGGTCAGCACGGATGTGGCGTGTCAGGCAAGCGGAGCGTGAACGTGCGGGCAAAATGTTGCAGCCTTGATTTTGCTTTTGCCTAAATGCAAACGAGACTTTTATTTATTTAAACTTTATGCAAGAAAATAAGTATAATGGCAGACTTTATACCTACGCCTCAATTTTGTGTTTTGTCGAATTTTAATTTTAAGATTTTGTTACTGTTGGCGTGCCCTAACAGGGTCCAAACTGTATTTTAGTTTTAAACCTTATGTTACCTATTTTTCAACACACGTCCCTACAGTCGCTCTTATTGCACCGCTTTTAGGTTCATAATGCGGTTAATATGCACCCGTGTTTTTTTCATTAAATTACTAGTCCAACAATGTTTTTTTTTTAATTTTGGCAATGAGATTTCATTTGTTTGCCATTTTTTTTTGGATTAATCGAATAAAATATTTTAGGTGACTTATCGTCGAGGATGGATCCTCGACGAAAAGATTGACCCTTCCACTTGATACATAATAATAAAGTAACTACACAACCTAGTTGTACATAAACACACAGAATAGACGAAAACAAATAAACATCATACAAGAAGCCACTTATTTTTATTTCCATTTTCTTTGTTGAGGAAAAAATGTAATTTTGGCGGCAAGAAGTGTTCGTGGGCGCGTTTCTTGCGGATCATCCGCGGTCAAAGGGATGACGGGCGAATTGGATGAGAACAATCCTACTGGTCATGACTGGCCGATATTATAATCAATTCTTTCCAACAATAGATTTTGCCGAAGACTTGTAATAATTTATAACGGTTAGTGGGATGGTGTGGTAATCAATTGCGGGATCTTGTGATTAGGTGTGCGCTTTCGCAGTTCGGGTGATGTGTTGGTCCGATTCATGTTGTGTTATATATTGATCGTTATGATGGCCATGCGGTGTTATTCTGTAAAACCCTCCTTCCGTGAAGTGAGCGTGTGGCGACCTGTCAATCCCTAGAATCGTATAGTGACAGCCCAGTTTTAGATCACTTAATTCACTGAGGGAGACTTCTTACAGAATAAGCCGGCTGAGGTTTAGGCGCCTATCATGCACGAAGTATGGGTTCGTAACCGGTCATAGCAAGTACCAATGTGTGCTTTTTAAATTTCATTATGTACTTTCTATTTTAATCGGACCAATTAATGGAGATTGCCCCAAAGCTAATCCTACAGTTTTTCACAGCTGCTGAGTTTGGTGTCGATCTCTAACTGCTGTGCAAGGGGTCCCGGGTTCGATTCCCAGGTCGAGCAAAAAGTGTTATTGGGTTTTTCTATGATATTCTCTTAGGATTTGTGCCCGGTTAATGGCAATAGGCTCGCCCCCTATTACATGGGACCTAAATGTGCCGGCGAACTGTGGGTGTACATTGGTACACCTCTGCCTAACCCTTCGGGGAATACAGGCGTGATGGTATATTTTTTATTTTATTTTTCTCTAACTACAAAAAGGGTCGATCACAATCGATCAGCTATGGTCGCATTGATACCACAGCCGCACTAAACCAATAAAAGAAAACAAAATAGTTATTCTTGTACTTCACTGTCACCGGTGAATGAAAACTTAGTGAGGGAACCAAGATTTATAATAAATGATTTTTATTAACTATATTCACAATAAACCATCTTGTAGAATGAAGGGTCATTGCCCCAAATAATTAATAAGGGTAAACATCTCCCATAGATAAGAGTATAGCTTTAGCATATTTGACACATAGTTCTCTGCAACTTCTCTGTACAGTAAAAGGCCGTCCCAAGCGCCTTTCAAGTCATCATTTAACAACCCTTTTACCCAAGGGTTGTATCTCCAAACTACACAGTGTACGTAAAGTGCCATAAACAAACCGTCCTTAAACCGTAAATCACCAAATTCGCCTTTATGACGATTAATTAATCAACCAGACAATTAATTAACATCGGCAGTGGAGAAATCGCATATTGCGCATAATTGAAGCTCAAAATATAATAGGTGGATACAGAAGGCTGGCTACTATGCAATAAACAAAAGAAGATCACAAACACATTGACGAGAAAACGGTAATCTTAAACAAATGACAGTCGCGAGTGCGTTTGTACTTTGGTAGTAGACACCATTATTCTGCCGGGGCTGCGGGTTGTTCGAAAGAGATACCGCGCCCCCGGAACGCAAAGGGCACATGAAGGAACATAGACGGGCTTAAGTCAGTAAAAGTCTGACACTCCCTCCCGTTCCGCTCAGGGCGGGGGAAGTTACTTGATGATTTCCAGAATATAAAAAAAAAAAAAATATTACAATAATTCTAAGACGTCCTCTAGAAATACTTTACGAGTATTTTAACCCTGAAACCCCCATTTATGTTTTACTTTAAAATTAGATTCATACCTGAAATCATACCATATGCTTTGAAAACAATAGAAAGTTAGTCAATTGAGTTGTCAAATAAATGACGTCACACTTTGCTATTGCCATACAAAATGTATTAAGGAATTGCGTTTTGCCAGCTCATAAGCGATGTTGTAACAATATAGCCTATATTACTCACGAATAATGTAGCTTATATTAGTAAAAAAATGGCCCAGTAGTTTTGGCGCTTATTCGGTACAACAAACAAACAAAAAATCGTTTCTCTTTATAATATTAGTACCTAATGTAACTAAGTCGTGTTTATTCTGTCTTTTGTAAATGTCTTTTGTGCATGTGTGGGTGTATTTTCACTCGTCATATAAACCCAACCTTCTGCTCTCATCTATTCTATGATTGAAGCATTTCACCTCGCGGTGACAGTGGGCACTATTGTGCAGTAATTATTGCCCGGTGGATTAGATTTACGAATCCATTCAGATTTGATACAATTATCTAGTCAGGCTGCGTGCTGATGGCGGGGGCGTAATTGGAAAACGTTGGGATTGATTACTTTTCGTGTAGATAGACAATAGTGACCAAAGTGGGTGGACAGACAAACTAGTAAAGGTGGGCGATTGATTTAAGGGCAGATGTGGGTTGTATGGGTGTATTGAGGAGGTTTGCGTATCTCAGTTTGTATACACGTTTTATATGAACCGGTTGCGAGACAGTAATTCCTTACCCAGTGCATTCGTTCAATCTACCGAAAATGTCAAACTGTTTTTTTAGCTGTAGGTTTTCCAAATTAATTAAATAAATAAATGTCCCCCGAAAGATGAGTTGCCTCCTACGGCCTCAAAGTTAGAGACTCAGCTTCAGGTGGAGATTTATAGACGCTTCCAGTTTAGAGTGTAAATGTGGTGCTGTTTTTTAATTACTGCGAAATTAGAAGAGAAATTCTTGTCAAAAAAAAATTCAAGGTTTAGTCACACCCTCACATTAACGATCATTAATTGAAAAACTTGCCAAAAAAGTAAATAAATTAAAGGCAATTTCGTCGGATTTAATAGTTTTGTCCCCAGATAATAGTGACATGCACTCCCGGATACTGGCATGGTATAGGAATTGAAGAACGATATGAAGAAAAATTGATATTTCTAACAGTTCCTCGCCAAATTAAACTCTTTTTAAAACTGGCTAATTAGATCCATTACAAATTGGTAGATACGAGAGACAGATGAGTAGGATATACCTACGCACTTTGAAACTCCGTCCCAAAGGCTTAATGTCCGCGCTAGGTGGCAGCACTCCTGTTCCGGTAACGCAACTGTTCTTGACAAGGGGTCGTTTGAGATATCAAGTCAAAGCGTTTTTGCTCGACCACGGAACTGGCCCCCTTAAAACTGAACCCGTTGTTTCATGGAATCTGTCAATATCTAAAGGCTTCTACACACTTTACCGGCGGTACTACTGGCGGGTTTTTGCCACACGGGTAAGCCGCCGACATAATCAGGCCGCCGGCTTGCCGCTGGAGGTAGCAGAGAAGAGCATCATTCCAGTTGTAACAGCCGGGTAGAACACCAAAGAAATTACTCAAATGCCGAGAGTAAACTGATGACTCGGCGGCCATGCCGGCGACTAGTTAGTGCGGCAAGATCGGCGGCTCAGTTACCCGCCAGGTTTGCCGCCGGCCAGGCCGCCGGCACTGTATGTAGGATCCTCAACACGAGGCGACAGTACCTCAACTATCAGTATTAACAAGAACAGACATTCAATACGTTTTTGTTTGTTGTCGTGCGAATGACAAAAGTAACAAATCTATTATGATTGTCTTATCTCCGTGAAGCGGGTCTACTAAACTTGACACCCTCTTTATCTAGTTATCCCATAAATCATTTTGTCCTGTCGCTTTTTATTAGGCCTTTGGAGGAGTTTCGTTGTGGTGTAAGTTATTGACTGGTTGTGAAATTAAGGTTGTTGAAATCTACGGAGAAAAACCTCGAGCTATTGTGTCTAAGATTTGAGAAGGGACTAAGTTTGAAGGTTTTCATATTTTCTAGTAGAAAAATAAAACCGATAAATTATATTACAGGAGGCGTATTATGACGTGTTAGAAAGAGATGGGTATATGAGAAAAAGGCGTGAGTTTACGTATGTATATAAATTAAGGCTTTAACATTTTTTATAACGCCTCTACATAGATCATTTTATTTGACTCAAGTATCAAAATTAATCCTACTACTTATATACACGCGGAAATTTATGAGAATCGAAGATTGTTGTTTAACTACTGAACGGATTTTGACTGACCTAGCTTATACTCTAGACTAGCTATGGAATACTATATATGCTTGATTAGGGTGAAATAAGGAAGGTACTTATCCCACGCAGGCGAAACCAACTGATTTTACTAGCATTATTATTTTTTTCAGGTAAACTACTTACCTATATAACAAAACAATATTTTATAATAAAAAAAGAACCCTATTTTATTACCCGACTACGGCGAAGCAAAAAGGAGAGTTATAAGGTTACACATACCCTAAGACATGCTGGATGCAGGTCGCTTCCGACCGGTATATGTGGACATCTAAAGGGGAGGCCTATGTTCAGCAGTGGACGTCCTATGGCTGAGATGATGATGATGATGATGATGATGACATACCCTAAGAACAGTCTACCACCAAAATTATCCACCAGTCTGCTAAAATATTCTACAAAACAGCTTGTTTCTTATGCCTTAGTTGCTTTCAAAACAGTCTTTTGTCCCCCTTATCTCAATGCGGTTTGATTAAGTCATTGTGTATCGCGAAGCCATTTGTTAGCTCATTAGGAGAAAGTCCTGAAAACTTTTTACAACTTCAAATTGAAGCCTATTGGTAGCATAATGTAGGTAGGCGTAATTTTAGAAGACGTTTTCCTTGTTTGTCCGACTTTGTTTGGAGTTTCCAGGAGATTAGATAATTAAAGGCAACGTCAAAGTTAAGATTCGGACCCTCGTTCGTTGCTTCGTAAAATAAATGAGGCTCCCTTTTAATGTTTTTAAAAACAAAGTTGAAAAAATGTGCTTTGTCATGGGTTTACTGACAAATAATAATTTAAGAAAAGACGTTGACCCGCTCTTGGGCTTTCTCTGGTATTGTAAGTGCGTTTACAAACATATAAACTCATATACAATACACAAATAACAACGTGTGCAAATTTTTGTTCGATGCGGAATTCGAACCTATATGTAACACCGAGCATATTATGATAACAGAGATTTTAACGCATTGATAACGGAATGTTTGTCTGTCTATTTCTTTCGGCTTATCTCCGAAACGGCTAGACCGATTATGACAAAACGTCACTGGCATATAGCTGATGATACAAGGAGTTACATCAGTTGCAAACTTTTATAAAAAAATAGGTCCTGCACAAAAAAAAAACCCGCAAGTAACCTGTATTCACGTGCACGAAGTCATGGGCATAAGCAAGTTAAATATATACCTATTCCAGCATTACCCTACCTACTTACACAATAGCCTTTAATCATAGTTTTCGACATTACACCCAGCAGTATACCACAACACAACAAAGGACCAACGAACCATGTAGTAACACACTACCACACAAAAGCGCCTATCCATCCTTCAAACCCCGGAAACTCGACCAGTCAATTGGCCACGAGACCGCCAGCTAATAAAGGCGAAACATTTTATTGAAACACATCCAAGCTCTCTTGGGCAGTATTAATACCCAGCAATTGTATAATTTATGCATCGCTACGACCGACCCGAGGGCGTCCGCGGACCATCACCACTGTTTTATACTTCCAAACTCGTAATTTAATGAATACTTTGTGTGTTGAAGCATTTGTTTCAGTTGAAGGTTGTGGAAAATGTTGAAGAGTTTTTTGTAGTTATTAACTGAGAAATTTTAATATACATTCGCGTTTGCATTTATCACTATCGTATCTTCTTCCTAGTTATAATATTATCAATGCAAAAGTTTGTGAGGATGGAAGGATGTTTGTTACTCTTTCACGCTTTAACGGCTAAGCGGATCTGAATAGATTGTAGTGTGGAATAACATATAGGATACTTTTATCCCGAAAAAATGTATGTTTCCCGTGGGATAATACATTAAATTTGATGCGCACGCAGTCGTGAGCAGGAGCTTGTATAGTCTATTTGATATGTAAGCTCAAACTTAATTTGTACCTGCCATGTAATTCTCTTTACCATCAGAGTAAACAATTAGGGTAGTAATTTTATGGTTTTGTTTTTTTTCCACTGTTACAATAGCTCGAAAACAATAAAAATACGTGAGAGTGAGATCGGTTTCGCAAAACAACATCACAAAATTATCGTGTTTAAGCCCTAAGTCATCAGATAAGAAGTCTCCAAAAACAAAATTCATTCAAAGTGAACGCGACAAGCGTTATTACACTCGCAGACTGTCGTAATATTAATTTGTATGTAAAACATGGATATTAGGGCGCCATGCGGCGAACTCGTTTCGGCTGATGCGATGTAATGGCCTGAAAATGAGACTGCGATCGTCGAATCATATGTGTTGAGTGTGTGTTGTCTGGGTATGTTATGTAGTAGTATTATGTGTAGATATGTGTGTTATCGGGTGCGGTATGTAGGGTACCACGATTAAATTAAGTATACATTTCTAAAAGTATTTTGAAATGGGTGGGTGCAAAAAAATGCAAATAATCTTCACCAAAAGAGGTAAAGTTTGTAAGTGATAATCTCTGAAAGTACTGGTACTCGTACGATTACAAAAGAATCCTTCTTACGTAATCCTAATTATTTTAAAAATAAGATATAAGTTATAGGACTCAAGGATAACGTAGCTTTCCATTGGCGAAAGAATTTACGGAATCGGACTTGTAGTTCCGGAAATTAGCGCTCTTAAGCTTCATATACCTACTATATAGTATAGTTAGCTTCATATATTAGCATAGTTGTATATTAGTATAGATATGTTCAGGATTCCCCACAATGTTTTCCTCTCTTAACTGTTAATTGAAACAAAAAACAATTCAACTAAAACACACAAAAACAACATTTAAACCGACCGCAACCCTACCTCAAAGTTGGAGATATCCGTCGGTCCAGCGTAGTATCCGGCTGATTAACCGACAACCGATAGATAGTTAGGGCCAGGCGAAAATGAGCATCTACTTAAAAGTTTAGGAGCAACCCCAGAATTGTACTCGATGCCGACATGGATCCAAGTTTAAACTCCAACTTTGGACAAGGTTTGGAACCAATATTACTATTGTCAGTTCAATTGTTTTATGTCAACTGCAGAAGTTTTCATTGTAAATTCGTTTTTGTTATCATAAAGATAGGATTGTTTTTTCAGCTAAAGATTTCAACATGTCCTATATATCAGAACCAGGTGATTGGTAATACAGAACTATACTACCGCAGATGTGCCCTCTCTTTACAATGTCACCGGGAAAATGGCAATAGAATTTTTTTAAAGTGAGCTCACGCGATAGATGTTTTCATAACAAAATTAACAATTAATGAAATAAACGTGACTATCATATTCTGACGCGGCAGAGCAGATCTAACAATTAAAACCTTTAGCTCCAACATTTATTTATATGTCAATGCTTTAAAAGTATAAAGCCTCTCCACACATGTGCGATATTATTACAAGGGGTATATTGAGATATCTTTCTATAGAACAATTTCGACAGCGACCCCACACATTGATGATGTCTGCCTATTGGTGCGTGTGTGTGATTTAATTCATACGTATAGCCACTTTTCGACTAGGGGTCTTACTTATAAAAATATCGCTAATTCATACCTAGTTACCTCTTAATTGACTGACTGAACGATGAAACACGATTTTAATTACAAACACTTAGACGGTCAGCATAGTGCATGACCAAATTAATCGACTAAAGAACGAAATCGAACGAACAATTGAGCAAAAATGTGCAAAATTGACAATAGAATTCATAGACCAAAAATGTCATCATCACAGCTGATTGAAGCCGGCCATCTTACTTCTGAACTATACTTAAACAACGGGTCGCCGCTGTTTAAATTTTCTGTCACTGAGCTAGTTCATAACAACGTCTCAACGTTAAATAACGTTTATAGGTAAGATTTCTGACCGAAGATTATCACCTGGGACACCGTTGAAAGTGCTTGCTATTTGAAAAATAATTGATTTTTAGTCAAGGATTTGAGAGTTAATCAATTGATAAGTAGCTAAGTATTATTTAGCGCTATTTTTATAAGTAAGGCTGTTGGTCTATAAGTGGTTAGGTTATCAACGATCCCTCGCCATCAAGCAACAATAACTTCAAACAAATCAACTCTATAAACAGCAGAGACTAAAGCGACAAACAGTGCTGTGCCAATTAAACTAATTGCACATCCACCAATCGATAAGGATCTTCTGTGCTCCGCCGTCCACTAATTGAGGCATGTCCGGTCATTTTGTTCGCTAGCTAAACTTCCCGAGGTCGGCTTGTTAAGGGCCAACAAATTCGGAAATCGCGTCCAAATGTTAACGAGAACCAATTTGTGGGTGGTATCGACCTCAGGCGCACTCCTGGGATTTGAGAGCATAGTATTTTAATAGCAGGCTGATTAGTTGTTTGTCTTGTTTCAGCTTGTTGCGAACCCATGTCTGTTTTTCAAGTAGTGTTGTTAGTTATGACGGTTTATGTTTAGGGGGCTTTGCGGTTTTGGTCAGCTTTCATTTTTTTTTGAGCATCTCTAAAACCTCGATATTTTTAAAGCAAGGAAAGAAAGGGCGCTTTTTGAGTGCCGTTATTTTCTTAACCTAAGAATTTCAATTCAATTTATTTGTGTCCGTATGTCAAAAGTTGTTACAGTCACATAAAATTACGATCTCTCTGACCTACCATTTACGGTGTAAAATATATATTCATATTCATATTCATATTCATTTATAATAGTAATATAATTAAACAAATTAAGGTGTAAGTACAAAATTTATAACGGAATTAGCCACTGTTGCCAAGAGTAGCTACTACGAACACCCCTAAACTTTATTATTCACCTAATGTCACTTAGTTGAGTTGACGTCCCCCGACAGTGGCCCTGGCAGCCACTACGTCCATATATCTACATAAACACGACACAGACGGTAATCTCCTTGACCAAAACACCAGGGGCGCATAACAGCCACGTCGGTTTAATTTTCCAGTAATCAAATGCGAGGTGATGCGATTTTGAGGTTATGTCTAGCCCGCGGCCATGACGCTCCGTCGGCCGCCATATTGAATTACCGCGTAAACGTCATCATGGCGCGCGCTGGAGCGAACTTTGTGAAATTGCAGGTAAAATATCGTTGGCAAGTGGGAGATATAGGGGCGAAATGTTTGGGTAGAACTACCGGATTAGAGGGCTCATCCCCAAGGGGTGAGTGTAATTAATACCATGTCGGGTTGGGTGAAAATAATACTGAACTAAGCAACAAGTTTTGTTCTTTAACAGCATAAAATAGCTCGTGTAGTAAAATTTTCTTTAAAGCCACGAAAAATGGTAACAGCTCAAGAAGTTTCACAAGATTTATGAACTCCATTTCTCTGCGAATGTCGTGTACGTATTACTTA
Organism: Caradrina clavipalpis; assembly: GCA_932526535.1. NCBI lineage: Eukaryota > Metazoa > Arthropoda > Insecta > Lepidoptera > Noctuidae > Caradrina > Caradrina clavipalpis. The sequence continues at coordinate 14,025,218 of OW052098.1, forward strand.
GGGGCAGCAACCTCACGTAAAGTATCAACATTGCCAAAACCGTCTGCCAAGAGCAGTAATTATGGACATATCTACGAGTTTAGAACCACGTCGCTAGCTTCATATTTGGCAAAGGATTTTATTTGCACTGCATGATAAACTAAAGCAAGTTTGCAAGCAAAAAGCATTATAAAATATCAATACAAAAATACCAACCTATTGTCCCACTGCAGGGTAAAGGCCTCTCCTCAAACTGAGAAGGCAAGAGCTTTGATCACCGTGCTTCTTCAAGGTGAATTGGTGATTTCAAACTTATATTAATTACAAGTCCAAGTTTCATTACGATTTTTCCGTTACCGATGTCAGTGATAAATTAGAAAGTATCAGACCTCTTCTCATACCGGGAATCAATGGATCACCCCTCTTGTTCAAGGCAAATTGGTGATTATGTTTTATATTAGTTACAAGTCCAAGTTTCCTCACGATGTTTTGTGTTACCGATGTCAGTGAAATAGAAAATACACATGAATTGCAACCATCATACATCCTCCACCACATGCATGAGAAACGGATGCCTAACAGCCTAAATCACTTTCCAATCACGCAACAAGCCAAATCCTTATTAAAATCAATACACACTTATCTAAAAAATGTTCCAGCAAATCAGGACCATTTTCATAAGACATTGTAGTTATCAGAAGTGTCACAAACACCTGCCCGCGTTAATAAAGAGGACAGTTTTGAATATCCGCCGGCATCTGCCTACGACATGCCGACGAACGCGGCAATATTTTCATACGGATACCTGGGCTTTATTAATTTTCTCTACTACTCTGTAATAGCTGGGAATTTATGTGGATTGGCAAATAAACGGAGATTAAAAGCACTGGATTTTTGTTGTAGTACTTGATTCTCTGAGAAACATGCATGGTGTCTTACCTACATGAGCAGTTATTATTAACTTGTATCTTTATAAGGAAATAGCGAACTATCCTTCGTTCACGTAGCTTGTTTCACCCGCGGTAAGTTACGTCTTTGGTTACTGCGCCGCTCCCATTGGTCGTAGCGTGATGTTATATAGCCTATCCCACTCACAAATAACGTGGCTTTCTCTGCGTTAAAAAAATTTCAAAATAGGTTCAAAATATTACACGCAAGCTTTTGCCCGCGACTCGTCCGCGTAAGTTTTCTTACAAGTCCCAATACTTTTTGATAAAAAATATTTATATAGAAATCAGGGACAATGTAGCTACATTATTCATATAGCTGCATATGATAATTCTTTTTCTAATTCTTTCTTTCAGAGGCTTCCTACTAGCAAAAGATTTTTCGGAATCGATCCAATAATTCCGAAGTTCGCGGTCAAACGAAATCTTATAGATTCCTTTACAGCTACCTAATAACGATAGAAGATACTTAAATAGACGAAAAAGGCAAACCACAAAGAAAGTTTTAGGACTCAATTCCGAACGTACCAATTACGAACAAAAACGCTACTCGTAACTTTTTACGCAACACAAAACTGCCTCGAAGCAGATAAAAATTGAATAGCCGCAACACATGCCTCCCCGATACACTTGCAGTAAAAACGCAGTAAACCAGATATCGGTCGGTTATAACCAAAAACTAAACAATACGGATAAAGAATAGCGCAAACGGAACAGCAATATAATGGAGCATTTTTTTAACAATTGGTAATGAATTGAAAGACATTTGCATATAGAGTCGAGAATAGTGTGCAAGATATTCAAATTCCGCACGGTATTTATATCAACAGTAACGCACACGAAATTTTGATTGATCCTAATATATTTTTGGGCTGCATATTGTAAAATACCTCTAGATTATGTAATACATATGTACGTATAATACGGTTAAGTCTGTAATTACACTATACAATATTATGTCTTAGCAAGCGCAGCGTAGGACGTCCTCTATCCCCACAAGGTGAACAAATGACCTGATTAAACCCGCTTCCAACCAGTCCTTTTGGAAATCTATGGGGGAGGCCGATCTCCAGCAGTGGACGTCCTACGGCTATACTACACTGTGATGATAGTTGTAAATGGTATGTAAGTAAATGCTGCACACAATTACACGCCCGAGCATATTGCTGTTCTGTATACGCTAACCATAAAGTCTGTCAGCGTAAAACTACGGTCGGTGCAGTTCGTGACGGGGCCGGGTCGACGTCGCCGCGTCAGCGGATTTCGTCAACGGTAATCCAATATGGTAGCTGTCGGACAAGAGTTGTGGTACAAGCTGTGGAGAATCGTGCTGAGCGCATGAATTTATTATGGAAGAAGTTTAAGGAAGTATTTTGGGAAACTACTAACTCTACTATAAGTAGGAAATACGGGGTGTGAAAACACACCAAAATAATTAACATTAAGCAAAACTGATTGCTGGAAAATGACTTAATATTTGTGTGAAAAATCACTTATTATGATAATGCGCTATGTAACGCACGCAAAATATTGTGCCCAACATCAGTACAGGCGTACTCAAAATACTAGTGGAAATAAATCACAGCCTTTTAGTATTAAATATCTGTTGCTATACATAAGTACCCAGTAACGTGAATAACATTATAATAAATTATTAAAAACGGACACTGATAGTCATACTTGTGACAGCTGACTTAGAATGAAAAAAAAAACTAACGCTCGTCACTCAGACCAAAGACGACAGATAAAACGACAAAATACATTACTTTTGCCAACTTTCATTTTACTATTTTTCCCAGTTTTATTAAAACCGTGATTTTTGACAACACTGCAGCAAATCTGAGATTGCTTTCAAGATTTATGGGGAAAAGCTGCAAATGCAAACGAAATGACTTCTCTTAGAGAGTTTTAGTACTTAGACATTCTTTCATTTGTAATGTTTGGGAGCAAACCAGTAGTAAAAAAAAACCCTTATAAATCTTTTTTACATTTGTCAGGGATTTCAGGGTAGTACCCTTTTGAAAAATTACCAACATCACACTAATATTATAAAGGCGAAACTTTGTGTGTTTGTCTCTTCTTCACGCTCAAACAGCTGGACGGTTCTAGATGAAATTTGTCACAGCGATAGATTGTAGTGTGGAATAACACATAAGATACTTTTTGTCCCAACTATATGTACGGTTCCAGTAGGATGATATATAAAATTTGACGCAGATGAAGTTGCGAGCAGAAGCTAGTTATGAAATATGGTGTAACTGTACACCATTCAATATAACATTAGAAAAAAACGTTACAATGATATTATTATTTAAATGTTAACATAATATAATAAGCAAGAGCCGCTTGAGTCCGATTGGACAAAAAAAAAGCTAATTGAGTCAAATCGGCTTTTTGGTGATATTATTTTTTATTTTGATTTATTGTTGTATAGTCATACAACACGATAGCTGTCCTTATTTTTCTAATAAATTAATTATATCATACACATCACGCCTGAATTCTCAGAAGAGTTAAGCAGAGGTGTACCAATGCACACCCACAGTTCGCCGGTATGTTTTAGGTCCCATGTAATAGGGGGCGAGCCCATTGCCATTAACCGGGCACAAATCCAAAGGAGATGGCTAAATGGAAGTATAGACCACTGCCCCATGTGCCAGGTACCATGTATAAATATGGTACTAGGTACAATGTAATGCTGAATGGCTAAATATTAGTATTTCATGTAAAAAAGATTCAGATACTTTTTGGGAATAATATAATGGTAAAATAATATTGCCGAAAAAGGAAAAAAAGGTGTGTGACAGTATATAATTTTCTTCAACTGACAAAAAATAAAACGAAAAAGAATAAAACTAAAAACGAAAATGAGGTTGTATATTTATAAGCGAATGATTGTGATGAAAATGTTTTTTTTTTAGATACTTTATTATGTTTAATAGTTCACGAAAGTGCTAGGAAAATATTAAACACTACATAATTCATGAATGATTTTTTAAATATTATGAGGCTATGTAAGATTCATATACATTCCAGAATGTATCTGGCCCGGGGGCAGTCATTTAGCCATCACCTTTATTTTTTGGTAAGTATTCCAAAAAAATATGATAAATATATTTTCTACACTGATTTTGAGAAACGACAAACAGCAATCCTGCTAATCCTCTTTACGCCATACAATTAATTAACACACTTTCAACATTTTCAGTAATTCTTCTACCGCCACAAAAGCTCTCGAGAATGGAAATTATGGCTTCAAAACTTTTACTATTTAACCCCAGGAATGAGGATATAACAGATGAAGCCAAGGATTTAGAGTTCGTAGTTTAAGCGCTCGAGTTTCTATGCCTACACCGCAATGAACCTGGTGGAAAGCGAATTAGTTTCGAACCAGTCTGTCCGCGGACAGTCAACTTTAGAAATGCGGGACCAAAAAAATACTAGCCTATTGTCCCAATGCTGGACAAAGGACTGCTCGATTGCAAATCCACAGCCTCGTGCATGTGTACGAGTCATGTATCGTGCATGGCACGCGCGCATTGGATATATCAGTTCCGATCACTTTTCCGTAACCTTGCACTAATTATATACGCACCCACGATACAGGAGAAATTCTAAGTGTGGGGTAACGTTTTTTTTTTTAAAAAAAGAAAGAAATATTAGTAAAACGACAGTACACAATCAGAGTTCATAGCCAGCAGCTGTACTCATTGACTCATTATTTATATAGTATTAGTTAAATACATTCAATAAACCATCATCTTTGGCTATCTGTGATTTATTATTTAAGCAATCAAGGTATGCGACCCATTGAGCAGCGCATACAGCATGAGATACGGGCGCCTTAACTACTGGGCCATCCCTAGTATTACTGGTAACAATAACACAAGTTAAATCTTTCTTTGCATTCCAGAGTTCATACAAAGACTGCTTATAATACTAATGGTTTCATAATAGTAATATAATGTAATTCTCCAGATCGATTCCAGCCACGGCGGCTAATCTTAATGTAGACGTACGCAGGAAATATTATGCAATGCAAGTGTGTTCTTTGTAAGTGTTTGATTGGCCAACTATGTTTTTATTCAATACAAAAATCTTTAAAACAGTCAAACAATCTTTAAAAAAATCTTTAAGACAGTATTTAGGACGTGCAATCCAAAACATACGCCACATTTTGCATAAGTTCAACCGGATAGCAAGTTCATATTTTGAGCAAAAGTTTCCACTCTAACCCGACTAGTGAACCCTCGGATAACCAGCGAAGTATGCAAGCCTTAAAAATATCTAACATCCTATAGACCGTAACTTCCTGCCAGGATTTGGGGTCGCGGAAATTTGGAGGTGGCGGTTTGGTCCCGACTTTTTATATCACTTTTATTTTAACTGCCCCTTTGGTCTCGTGGTCGCAAGTGCGACTGCTGTGCAAGGGGTCCCGGGTTCGATTCCCAGGTCGAGCAAAAAGTGTTATTGGGTTTTTCTATGAAATTCTCAGTAGCAGCTCGGAGTTTGGATTTGTGCCCGGTTAATGGCAATAGGCTCGCCCCCTATTACATGGGACCTAAATATACCGGCGAACTGTGGGTGTACATTGGTACACATCTGCCTAACCCTTCGGGGAATACAGGCGTGATTGTATATTTTTTTTTTTTACATTATTGAATACGATGTTAAGTGATGTTAAGTGTTCACCTGTTGAATATCAGTAGCATCGCATATGCGTACTCTAATCTAGAGTTTGAAATAACACCAAGTCAAATGCTGCTTTGCGGCAGAAGTAGGTATGGCATTAAAAAAAAACACGAAATACCAATCGCGTCATTTAAAACGATGGTGAACGAAGTGTTTTTGTTGTCAATTACTCTTACCCTTCCTTTCTTTACTCAATTTATTGTAGATAACCACTTTGCTCAAAGAATCTGCTCACGCATTAATTAGATAGCGCACCATTGGTGTTTTTAAATTATTTTTGTTACCTTTAAATAATTGTTGGGATTCTACAGTTATTGAATAAAAGAAATAAAAAGGGTTTATTGTCAAAGACAATCATCATCTTCCTGCCCTTATCCCATGTTACTTGGGGTCGGCGCAACACGTTTTCTTCTTCCATACCATCCTATCATCCTATATTGTCAAAAACAATATAAGTAGGTAGATATTTAAAAAAAACACGGGAAAGAAATTTGTTGCACGTCGTAACCGTGAGAAACTGGTATCGTGTGAGACCATTTCAAAAGGTTGATTTTAACTGGTCATCTAAAAAAAATGCGTAAAGTCCTTTTTAGGACTTTTACGTAATTATTGTCATACTTTGAAACTTTTATCAAGTAGTTTTGTGCAGTATAAATAGATGCCACATCCATCTTTCCTCGCTGTATCGCGAGATGCTTGAATAAGTTAAGCTATGCATTTTGCTAACATAAAGTGCTAAACCGTTGCCAAGGGAACTGTGGTTTCCAACAAAATATCCTGTTTTCACGCCTTATTTGCATAAACTACGTATGCAAAGTCTGTTGAGAACAAAGAAGGTACCGTTATCCTAAAGATAAGGGACACGCGTCGCTGATTTTAGTGTTCCAGGCAATGGTGGGATAAAACGATGCTGTGTTACATCGGGCATGTACCTAGTACTTGTGAGACTACAGGATAATAGTCACCGCTTCAACAGACTGTCTGGTCGGTATCGCCTCGAAAAATCTAACTGTAAGCTGGCAGCGCGCTGCCCGCTAGTCGTCACCTTTTTTAACTTGTTGTTTAAAAAAATGTTTTAACGCTCTATTTAGAATAATAAATTATTTGCTGTGTCGGAGCCGTGCTCTTCTAATGAGATGTTTCCTTTTGCATTAATACCTTTACTAGGTAGGTTTCAAACGCCTCGCAGGCTACTCGTAGTCAAGTCTCAAGCATAGATTAGAAGGTAAAAAAAGGTGGAAAGAGTCGTGTTAGAACACATTTTTATTTTTGCACTTATATTTTAAAATGCGATTTATACGTAGGTATATAAATAATTAATCGTTGTGTAAAGGTATTATTGTTTCAGTCTTGCCATGCATTTGTTTAAACGCTTTCCGCCTTGTATTGGATAAACTTACAAATAAGTAACTCAGCAATTTAATTTTTCTTCATTTTTCCATCTTGTCAACAACAAAAATCTTGAATTAGTTCGGAGCTTCTGAATTACCAAGCACAAATCCTCATACTCCATTACGCAAATCCCGTCATAACAAACAAAACTTTTTTCAATTCCTCCTCTTGTTCCAAGCAGAATTAAATTCAATTCCGTTCCAAAAAGTCCCCCTTCTCTTCTTAACAAAGGTCAGTCACATCGGCCTTAATCTCAGGACTTTCGAAGTCCTAACTAAATTTTAAACTCCCTACAGAATATTCGATTTACGAAGCCGGACCACCGGCAACTTAGCACTTAACTTCAACTTAGCCTCACTTAACCGTATCTAAATCTTAAGTTATCTTGAATTACGGTCCACCCTATGCAGCGTTAAGTTCAAACTTAACTTTATGAAAGTTTACTTCCATTAAACCGTGAAAATGATATATTGGATATTAAAGGGGTTCTTCTATGTAAGTTGGCGAACAAACTTTGAGTTTTGAAGTTAATTATTTTATAGTTCAGGTTTTTCTTTGGTTAAGACTTTACTGGTTTTGATGAAAATTCGTTCTGCGTAAAAAAACATGAAATAAATGAAAATACATAATGCCAGCTTATTATTGTCCCACTGCAAGGCAAAGGTAATCGTCGAATATCATTTGATGGCAAACAAGCCAACAGCCCCTCTTATGTTAAGTAGTCACCGCTGCGTGCCGCACATGCCGCATGCCGTACATGCCGCATTGCCAGAGGCCTTACAGATGATTTGCCATCCCTGTGACAAAGTTGAAATGTCTCATGTGCCTGTAATTAAACAACCCTTCAAACCTAAACACAGCAACGCTGCATCACGTTAGAAATAGATATCTAATATGGTGGTAATACTTCCCCGTACGAGCTCCTTTATAAATAACCCTACTACTACCTAAAGGTGAAAGGTCACTTATATTTATAGTTTCACCTAGCAGATATATCCCCGTTACCTCACACATCTCATCCTCAACTCTCATATCTCACCACGAGAAACAAAACACAAGAGATCCATAACTTACTCCACCTAAACGTCTTCACATAAAAATGTTAAAGAAAAGTTGGAAAGTGTTATAACAGTCATGTTTTACATTCTCAACAAGTGTTGGGCACAGAACCATCTGCTCGGTACGAAGTTGGGTAGAATCGTAAATCTTGGTGGGCACGCCCCAGGGACAACAGTTTTGACCTTACACAATATCGTGGGGTATTAGTTACATGTTATGTAAGAATGGGTATTTTTTCCATGTATTTTATTGTTATTTTTTTCTGGTTCTAGAAAAAAAAACATTGTTACGTGAATTTGGATAAAAGATGTAAAAAAATATACTATCATTACTGCCCTTTTGCTAGGCAAAAGCCTCTTCTCATAATTGTAAAGAAAGCACGAGGATTGATTGGCGACTTAGGTATATAAATTTTAAGCCTAGGTTTGGTCACGATGTTTTTTTTTACCAATGTCAGTGCCGTCCGAGATAGACTTAGAAAATCAGTACATAGGAATTGAAAAAAATTAATTGATACTTGCTCGGTGGCGAGCCCGCAACCATAAGCATGAGATGCCTTATCCAAAGGGCCATTACGACAAAATGTAATTGATAAAAAAAAACTAATTGTTTTACAATAAACGCACCAGCATCTATTTAAACAAGGTATATTTTTATAATACCTGAAGCTCACAAGAAAAACAGGGTAAATTATTACCACAACTGCAATTCACGCCTAAAAATCACTCTTAAGGACTCACTCACACGAACAGAATGAACTGTGCGTAAAATCCTTCAGTCAAGTATATGCGTCTGTTTAAATGAACGACAAACAGTGGGTCCCTGAAACCGTGCGCAAACAAAGCTCTTGTCAAACATAAATGTTTGCGCGACGATCAACGAATGAAAGCCGTGTGGAGATGCGGTGGGTTAAGGCTGTTCAGACAGCACGTCTGTCGCTGCGATTAATGGGGATTAGAATAACTAGGCAAATGATCTCGGTATAAATAAAAATTTAAGCATCGAAATTTGAGCAATCAATTCATAATTCAGTTATTCTCGCACTATTAAGATTTTTTTCAAATACCTATGTTTTGCAATTCTAAAACATGTCTTCTAAAATTTATTTTGTACAGTTTCGAAGTTATTTTTTTTTTACATAATTTAATTATGGCAAAACTAACCCCAATGAACGCCAAATACATAATAAATAAATAAATAAACATTTTAAAACATTCAGACTGCAATAGGCTGTCGTGTCGCCTTAAAATACATTATTTTGTCAAAAATAAAGAATAAAAATATATTACAAAAAATGTAAACGTTAACAACACATTTCGTCTGTAAAATCTCTAAGAAAATCAATGGCAGTAATGAATGCGTCGACACGGCGTGTTCTCATTTTTTACTGTAAAGGATTTCTGACCAGGGCCTGTTGGCACAAGCTTCCAACTCCTGAGTGCACTCAATATTATGGAAATTATATGGGGTATTGATATACCATGGGGGATCGTACTCGTTTTGCTGTGTAAGAGAAGATAGTGATATATTCTTGTTGATTTTCTACTCAGGTACTGGCAAAGATCATCACTTCTGTCACAATATTGAAGGTATAATATAATATTAGTAAAAAGCCGTCATGGCCCAATGTTTAAGGCGGCCATCTCCGCTGCAAGAGGTTGAAGGTTCGTAATCGGGCAAGTGTCAATAATTTTTTTTTCTACTTCAGAATTATTTACTTTCTTAGTTTGTCTTAGACATTACAGAAAATGGGAAAAGAAAACATCGTGGAACTCTGGGCTTGTAATAGATAATGTAAAACTCTGAAAACGCCAATTCACCTTATACCAGTGTGATGAAAAATATATATTATGATAACTTAATTAATAATACATACATAGGTACATAAACTCACGCCTTTTTCCCATGGGGGTAGGCAGAAACCACGGACCGCCACCTGCGACGATCCTTACACACTTAATTAATAATGTCAAACAAATTCTATATGCCTTTTGAAAACATCACTATCCAGAAATAATAGTTGTATTAGCTAGTACATATTATTAAAACATGTAACATCATTACAATTACTTCAAAAAATGGGAGTAAATTTGATATGGTTTGACACAATTTACCATAATTGAGTACTATATTGTGACTGTTTTCTATGTCTATCTGAAAATAAATAAATACAATGTTTTCATTCTAGTCTCACTATAAAATATTTGAAGTTAAAATAAACATGATTATTATTCAAAGCCAATTTGCTACAACATTCAAAAACAAGATTGAATTTGAGTTATTAAAACGCGCATCCAATTTATAAGTTAAATCAATTCTACAAGAGTTTAAATATTTATAAAAGCCCAAACAACTGATAGACAGGCTACCGAATTAACCGCAAATGAATAAATGAACAACACACAAAATCGTTCAGTAACACTAAAAACGGATTCCATTAAATATTTAAGACATTGTAGCAATCAATTGAAATGCAATTGTTTCATAATGGTCTCGTGAATCATTAATAATTAACTAACCAATTACCAACCGGGTACAAATCTAGAGTCGGTGTGTCTACAGACGAATGATGACAAGGTTGGCGCAGTTGCTAAGCGATTGGTTGGTGCACTGCGTGTCGCGGATTCCATTCCTGATGAAACAAATATGTGTATAAGCTGCAGATTGTTGTTCCGGGCCTGGCTGTCTGTGTATGTGAATTTATATGTTTGCAAATGCACCTACAATACAGGAAAAATGCTTAGTGTGATGCAAAGTCATACTACACAACTCGCCCGTACATAGTTGATATGACATAGTATACTTATTTCCTTAGGTCCAAGTGAGCGAAGCCGCTGCTACCTTACTATCATATTTTGAAAACCCAAAAATATTAAGAATAGGCACTTGCTTACATCATTGCAAATTATACTCAATTTGAATTAGTATACAGTAGGAATTCGTTATCGAATTCCAATTGAAATTACTTTTGTAACATTCCAATAATGTCACAGTCTATTGAATTCCGGTACATCAAATATTCTAATGAATTATCCACACTAATATTATAAAGCTGATGAATTTGTTTCATACCTACCTTTAAATCATTACCAAGTTCTACAGTAATATTTATATCAACGTGTATACTTTAAGCTGACTTTATTCATATTCCATTAATCGAGAAACTTGAACTCGCCAATAAAACAACTGCTCTTTTAATAGCCCGATTGAAAGTCTGAAAAGTTTTCACAAACAGATTATTTACTGTGGCGCGTTATTCGAATCGATAATAATCGAATAGTCTCGATGCTCGGTCGTCGAGTGCATTCTAATTGCTTTGTCTCGACTGCATCTATTGGAAAAATGGTAAAGTTTCTGGATGTAAACACAATTTTGTCTGTTATGCTAACGATACTGTAAGGGGAATAATATAGATTATGATTTGAAATTTGTATAATTAACTGTCAAATTGACCATTAAAAGGTACTTTTGCAAGAAAAAAAACTGAATCTAGTTGCCCTTTTCAAAAGGTAGTTTTGTATGTAGAAGAAACTCAATTTTTACTCTTTTAAGAAGAGACGCTAGAGTCATTTTAGGAAGGCAAAAATTTGAAATTTGCAGTACCAACACGTGTATTTTTCTTACAGATCCCTAATTTATTTACAAATCAAATATAACCCTAAAACATTCAGGGATAACGTTACTTCCTTAAAAGGAAGCAACGAAAAAAAACATTTTTTTTGAAAATTCTTTCATGTATCAGAAAGAATTCTTTAAATCTGACCAGTACTTCCGGATATCTTCGAGATTGAACAAAACAACACACAAATTCTTGAGCTTTATTTTAATAGTATCATGGGGCAATATGCAGTGCATCTTCCGTCACTTAAGCGTCCATTACCAAAAAACATTTACCAGAAAAACAAGAGCAGTCATGAATTACGAGGTATTAAAAAAAAATGTTCGCGAACACTCTGGACGGTGGTTAAAAATGTTGAAAACGACCACAATGAGGACGGTCCACCGCGATATGAGGTTTTATTTGTTATGCGGTTATGTGTGAAAGGGTACTGTACAAAAAGTTTAACGGTACACTCCTGAATTACCTACCCCTTAATTGCGGCGCGGATAATTGGTTTCTGGTTACACCTATTGTAAATAAGTGCTTATTTACAGCTACTGCTTTTGCGTTAAGGTAAATAATTCTGTATTATCATGTATACTGAGTTTAGTTTTGCAAAAACTGGGTAAAATTTTCACATTGTGTACAACGGAGGTAAAAAAAAATCTCATTTATCGAAATATTGATTTTCGATATTTAACACTGATTAATTTGATGTCTATTCTTAGTATAAGTTTCGAATATTTTTGCTAGATTTGAAATATAATATTAAGTAACTAAACGTGACATTTTAGCACACACATTAAAAATTAAAATCTTATTAAGTTTACCAAAATATTACCGCCCCAAATACAAAGACAGACCATCTAAAATTCCCGTTAACCAAGCCACGTCTATCAGGTCTCCAATTAAACTATTACCTCCCACAAACGTAGCTGAATAAACCAAGTTATTCCTCTTTCAAGAACCTAAACTAATAACCCTTAGGTACAATATTTACTGACACCGTGAATTTACGTTTAGAAGAACATAGAGGATTACTTTACCTATGTTCTTCTGCGTGGAGTTTCTTGCTCGTTCTTCTCCATAGAGACTACATTTTGGAATGAGCAATCTTCAACTTTCCGACTCCTTGACAATACAAAAGTGCCTGTAAATGGTCTAATAGAAATAAAAGCTTCGACATATGACTTTTATAAGCTACTAATCTGCCAATTTGGGTTAATAAATCTAGTAATTTTCGAGGTTTCTTGTTTAGTCCTCGATTTCGTTTCCAGATATTATTTTTTTTGGTCTTGGAATCTTCACTGGTCTACGCAGAACCCCCTACCAAAGTTTCATCACAATTGGATCACTGATTTAGAAACACATAAATGATAAACATACGCACATCAAATGAATATAAATCAATAATACGGTACCGTGGTATATCGGTTTAGGAGAAAGTCTGCTATGTCTGCAATGATTCTGTTACTCATATTTATAATTATAACAATCTCTTTCCAAAGCTTGTTTTGCATAGTCTAGGGGTCGAAACGTCTTCACGTTATTGTTTTGTCACGGTAATACAATAATACAGTAGTGTAACTCGGCCGCATGACAGAAATAAATGCCTACAGCCGCGCGGTACGTAAACATGCGTTACGGGCTGCCCGTCTACAGTATTTTAATCTGTCTGCACCGCGCGCGCACCCCAGGATCGAGGCGCGTAGGTATAGCTCGCGTTTCGTCCGTTTGTATGAAGTTGGAGTACTGTATTATAATATTACCGTGGTTTTGTTATTAATCCAAGCAATGTGTCACTCAGAGATAGCCAACGTTGTTTCCAAGCAACTTACAAAGAACATGCAAATACTAAACTTATGGTAGATGAGGCACTTGATGATAAGAAGTTAATTTTTTGCAAAATTAACTTGCCAAGCTTCTGCTTACAGTCAAAGTTAAGATATTTATTTCAATTAAATCATTCAAAGGCATTTTTGAACGTCATACACAAAAAAAAACTAGTTGCGTCTAAAAGGTAGTTTCGAGAAGAGAAAAATTTACAAGTAACTTCATACTTACTCTTTTAAAATAAATGTTTTACAATATTCTGTATACCTACCATATGTAATATACTCGTATCTATATTTATTTGAATAATATAAATGCAAAATTAACTCTGTTTTTCTGTCTATTACGCTTTCACGACTAAACCACTGAACCTGTTCGAACCCCAAGAAAAGGCATGGGTTACTTATATTCCACGACTTCTACATCCGCGACAACCGTCAGCTAGGCAGGCAAAGTCGCAAGCAAAAGCTAGTATTATAATTTATTTACCATCGATTTTCAAATATGAAGTGACGAATACTACAAGTCATGCTATGACCCCTTCTTGTTCCCCCTTTTATACAGTACCCAGGGTTGTCAACACAAAACACGTCATAATTTGCAGCCTCTCCCTAAATTCCTTGTCACATCTCAACAATATGGCCGCTCGCTAGTTTATCTGTGAACTGTAGTACGATTCTCTAAAATGCAAACTCGAAAACGAGTCTCACTAAAGTGATCGAGTGAACTTGTCATTGGTTTATATTCGTTCACCGTGGTGACGTCACCACGGCGAACGAATACTAAGCCAATGACAAGTTGGTTCGTTATCGAAGTGAGACTCGTTTTTGAGCTTGCATTTTAGAGAATCGCACAGCTGTTCTGTGTCGTAAACGACATGTTTTTTCCTCGGGTTGTCTGGCTGCTATCCAAAATGCGGTGGATGACCAATGGGCTGACACCAGGCCGACCATATTGATTATTTGGAAACACATTTTTCGTAAATATGACGTCACCGTGCATGTGTCCACGCCGTAGCTTGTGAAAAATTATATCGTGTGCTAATTATTAAAATATTTTGTTATTTTCTGTCAAAAAATCCTAGCGAAAAAATGATAAATGCGAAAGTAAGTTTGTTACTGAACCGATCATCCTGAAATTTTGCATAACGTTGTCAGGACATAAGATACCTTTCATACGAAAAAAAACTGTTCCTGAGGAAAATAACAATATCGTTCTTATGATGCTAGAAGGCGCCACGTGGCTTTCCAATCTTCATTGAATTTTAGAAATAACCGACATGTACGCGGACGAAGTCGCGGGCAAAAGCTTATATAATATAAAACATTTTTATTATTGGCATGTCATTGAGGCCTCGATATTTGAAATTCCTGGCCCCAGAGCTAGTTTTAAACCATTACAAAGACCAGGGGGCTTACTATGAGCTCTTATAGCAGGGCATAAGGTGCTTCGAAATTTAACTGCCCCTGAATTGTGGAAGCTTAACGGAAAAGGCAAACTTCTTTATCATCTGTTGACCTGAATAGCAATTTCGATATATTTATAATCTCTGTCTCAATCTATCAAAAGTGCCTCCAATTTGCCGACACTTTTCCATATTCACTATCGCTGAGATGACAATTCGATTTTAAACGTTTTTAAATGTCTTTCTGAACTGTAAAATAATACCCTGTTAAATAATGACACTAATGTAAGATCTTTTAATGCATCCTAATCTCACATGCGCAAAACAGAACCCCAAAGAATCTTCCGCCCACTTAATCCTTCGGAACCTCTTCGCGTTATCATTCCATGTAAAGGACTGGAGGGTTAACGATACAACTTATAGGTCGAAAGCTCGCACAAGTTTGCCCCAACTACGCTTAACTATCTTGTAATGTGGCCGAGGACTTGAGTTATCAGAAGTTGCCGTCAGTTTTCAACGCCTTGTTGGGACGAATTGATTAGCGCATCGATTAATCCCGGTGGAGTGTTTGATTTTGGTTAACAAGCTTGTTTTGGGTCAACTGATGAATATTTATTGGTTATTGCTTTCTCTTGTTACAACTTACTTTAATTATTTATATTTCAAGCACACATATGTCTGTTGTTGCGGAATTTCTACGAAAGAGGCGCAAAAGGCATTAATGGGACAAGCCTAAAAGTCAAAATCAACAGTGGAGACTGCCAGAAAAGCGTCGAGGCAACGAAGCTCGAGGAGTCGCGGAAAAACGGTTCATCTGTCTTGGATCCCGTGACGAAACAAATCAGAAAAGGTTAGCGGAGGAGTAAGAAAAGAGTTTTAGTCAATAAGGGTCTGACACTAAGCATTTTTCTCAGACAGTGATTTAGTTTAGTTAGGCCGACGAATCCGCCTTTAAACTTTTTGTTGCATAAAGTTTAAATAAAGAAATAATAAATAAATCAATCTACGTCAAAATGTCCCACTTTTCAGGTTTCGTAATCGTAATGATTTTGGATATTTAATACAGATTTAATTTAAATTTAGTCGTATGGTACTGTAATCTGTTATTAGGTTTTTCCATAAATTAGCAACCTTTTTAGCGTTTTCCTAACAATGTGTAATTAATTAGTAGCCTATGTAAATATTTATTGTAACAACATTAGACTAAAAGCAGCCTAATAACGATAGTTACTAGGTTATATTGTAGAAATATTTGTTCAAATGTAAATGAAGAATAGTTTACATAGGTTTGTGTTTGTTTCGTGAAATTACGAAGCTTATTACATGTTAACGTTAAAATAACAAAAGCTTTATAACGATATTTGTTTAATGGTATAATAAATAGACTATTATATAAACTTGTCCGGAATTTGTATTTGATAAAGAGAAACTGCCTTCTGACAATGCATTGAGCAATAACGTAAAATTCTCGTTTTTGATTGCCTGATAGCTACGTCATGTGTTCCGTCTAGACTTAAACATAGGTGCATAGTGCGTGTTAGTTTAATACATAGTATACTTGTATGTATATATGTATGTGTGTTTGATTTTATTAATTATTTCGTGTATTTTTCTTATTTCTGGATTTATCTGCGATTTATTATCTCTTCACCACATTTGGTTAACTGGTACAGAATGTGGTTCTTTTTGTCAAACAAACAAATAAATAAATAAAATAAGTTGGTATTGTAAAACATAAATCCTTTATTTATTTTCCAGTCTAGCCGCCTTGACAAACATTACCGAACACACTACAAATTCCATATTTACTAACATATTTCAAGTATCAAGACAGACATCAGAAGAAAGGGTGCAAGTGCCTACTTTAAAAAGAAAATGATTTTGATCCTTGTAGCGATGCCACGGGCACGTTTCTCCTGTGTAAATGTTTGACGTCCATTACTGCTTAATCCTTGGCGACGCGCAATTTGATGGATTAACCGTCGCCATCTTTATTTTGTTATTCGTGGGTGGGTGGGTTGTAACAGTGTCATTATTGACCTACGGTTAGCTAATTAGTTGGGAATTGGGTAGACGATACCACTAATCAAATTCACGTACTTTTTATGAGCTGTCTAAACGCCTTTCTCCATACATTTTGTATGACAATGCTAAACTATGACGTTACCTTTTATCATCTCAATTCAAAGCAACAAAAAATCGGTTTTAAAGTTGTTTAAAAAATCATAAAAAACCCTATATATTTTTTAAACAACTTTAAAAACCGATTTTTAGTTACAGACTGGGCTAAAATAAAGTGCAACTCTTTATACATTATTATCTAGCCCGTGATGATATCACACGTGCGTGAAGAAGCCTTGAAACTTTCTATTTATTTAACCACTCTGCTCGACAAGATTTTGACATTTGACACATCCGTTGGCTCGGAGGGTTGTAACGGATCATGTCAAGAAATTCAAGAAATTACATGAACTTTCAGCATTCAAATTTACACGATAAAAAAATGTTCTCAGCTATTTAATAGAATAAGTTGGTGGCAAATATCTTTAATTATGACTTGAGGTCAGTCAAACCGCTTCAAATCTCCGCCAAATTTGTGTAAATTAGGTATTACTACACCCTATCGAAAAGGTAGGCCACTTAGATTAGCTGAAATTAAGTACAAAAACAACATTCTTGCTTGCTAGAAAAATGCAAAAGGAGAAAATAAAGATATTTTCATTCCAACTGCATTATTATTTTAGGCATTATCCATACTTAGGTACTTAAAAACTAAAAGCAAATCTTGACAACATTTACACAAAATTGTGTTGCAACTTGACACTTCTTAGTGTTGACCGTCTACCTAAGTTTCTTATTTCGATTTGAAAGTAGCGTTCAGCCTAATCGATACTCGAAATAAAATCGAGGTTGGCAAAAAAGAGTAGGAACTGAATAAAAACTCTTTGGTTAATCAGGATTTATAATTCAAAATTTTAATAAACGTAAATATAGTCCGGAGATTTAATTTACTTAGATAATTTTAACCGACTTGAAAAAGGAGGATGTATATAATTAAAAAAATACATAATTATACATATACATATCTGCCAAAATTTCAACAGAACCTTTTTTTTTCGTTTTACTTAGTCCTACGAGTAACTTTTAAAATTTCCTCATGAAAATCTGTTTGTCTGTCTGTCTCAACTAGTCAATTCTAGTTTAAGCTAATTTGGACCAGCTACGTTAGTGAGTCAACACGAAATTTGTAGGTAGGGAATTCGTACAGAAGCTGAGACGGATAGCAGCACGGAGTTTACGTGAAAAGCTGTTGTACTGCAGCTTGGGATATTTAATTGCAAGGACTGTCACTTTTTTGGGTTCCGTGCCCAAAGGGTAAAACGGAACCCTATTACTAAGACTTCGTTGTCTGTCTGTCACCAGGCTGTATCTCATGAACCGTGAACAGCTGACATTTACACAGATGATATATTTATGTTGCTGCTATAACAATTGCAACAATGCAACAATGCAATTTGTCTCTGCCTAAGGTTGACTGGTAGAGAATGCCAATGGCATTAAGTCCGCCGCTGTACATTTTGTGTGCATAAAGTGTAAATAAAATAAATAAATAACAACGAATACTAAAAAGCAGAATAAAATAAATAATTAAGGGAGCTCCCATACAACAAACGTGAAATAGCTTGTTTTTGCTCGATATTGATATCGGCAACAGCTAGATGCTTGCTATATTTACAGAATATTTAGTAATATATTCACTTTAAAATTAAATATTTAATTAAATTAAAATAAATATTTTCTGTTTCTTAGGTTTTCATAGATAATGGTACGGAACCCTTCGTGCGCGAGTCCGACTCGCACTTGGCCGGTTTTTTCAAACTAGCTAAATAACGAGTATTCACTTGAACGAAGTCGCTGGCCTAACCGCGACTTCGTTCGCGCGAAGGTTCGTTATCTGCGAGGTTTTATTTAATAGCGCGGAACCCTATTTGTATTCTAAAATAAAGGTAGCCCAAGTTATTGCTTCTAACAACAGATATTTGCAAATCCAAGATATGTATTTCCCATCAAAATCGTTTCAGACGTTTTGGAGATTAGCCGGAACAAACGAATAAATAAACAGACAGACAAAAAAAAGTTTTGTCTATGTACCGTGTAAACGTGTATCAAACTTTCTCAAAGTAGGTAATGCATTAAAATTAAAATTCGCAATAAAATGTTATAATATTGAACAATGCACGCTAATGAAAAATTTGAAAACTAAAAAAAAAACTATGTGGTCTTACCACAGTCTTACGTCATTGGTCCTGTCCGGTGCGCCGTGTATAAATAATAAATAATTGCAATGGCTAACATATATAATACTTATTTTTAATATACTTATTGTTTTTAATATTTTAAAGATATTTTAGCATTTTAATTAAATTGAATCGGTCATTTATTTATAGTCAATACAAGATAAAATTTTAATACAAACGTACATAAATAGTCTAATAAACTAAGTCAAAGGTCACAAAATAACCCGCCTCTAATCGTTCCCGGCGCAAAGGTGCCCATAACACTCGCCGCATTACCTCGCTGAATAGCGATGGCCAACCTTTGCACCAAGAACGACCCCGAGCGGGAGTCTCCGGTTGCCTCCCCGAGCTTGCGGCCCAATTCCGCCACAAAACCCTTCGCTGCCCTACTCCAACTACCCAGGGTCTCCACTGCTACCGGCACAAAATAGTAAGGCCGCTCCAAGGAAGCGTACTTGAGCCTTTTTGCAGAGCAGGCGTCCTCAGCTGCGGCAGAGGCAGTGTGCAAGGTGCGACTCAGGTGACTGGCAGCGACAGTGCTGACGCAAGTTGCGTCCCAGATCAGGCACTTCCCATTCTTCCATGGCACCAGAGTCAACCCATCCGGCCTCTTACCATCACACCTGCTAAGACCTGCAGGCTCAAGCACGCAGGGGACGTTTGCCGATATAAGGGCTCTGCGGAGTATGTCGTTCAGGGCATGGTGACGCGGGAACCTCCCTGTGCAGCGGCGACAACTCAATGCGTGATGGCCATCGGCCTCCACCATGGAACCGCAGGTGCATATGTGGGGTTCGCACACCTTACAGCCCAGGCGGAGAGCCACCGCCACACGCAAAGAGTCATCGTCCAATAGAGTGCCCAGGTGAGGGGAAGGAATCGCCTGTAACCACGCCCCGGACTCAGGTTGCGATACCGCTCGCAGTCTAGCCCTATCGGCTCCTGACGCACCCTCTAACAACTGCTCTTGGAGCAACCCTACTCCTATGTCATCCCACGCCCGCTGGACATGTGTTGCTTCGGGGATTGCTGCACCCGAGTTGAGGGTCAACCAGGCTGACACAGCATCCGACACAAAGGGCATGCTTACCCCGTTACCATTGGTATTGAGTAATACAGTGACTAGGTTAACAACCCCATGCGCAGACGCCAAGAAAGCCGGCAAACCCACATCCCGTGCGCAACGCACCCCTAGACCACCACATCGGATGGGCAGAGCCGCCTGTGTCCAATGGGGCCCATCTAGGGAAACATTGAGAACCGACTCCACCACCGATTTCAAGGCGTTGTCAAATGAGGAAATTTCCTCTGGACAAAGCCAAGTAGGGGTGGTCCGCAACAGATATGTAATCTTCGGAAGAGCGAAGCACATGCGCAGCAGGACAATCGCAACGTGCGCGGAAAGATCTTTAAGACGCTCGTGAGCAGAAAGAAGGAGCTGCTTTCGAGAAATAATGGCCTCAGGAACTGCACAAAGAAAAATAGGGGATCCTAAAAGATTGAAATCGGAGGATGAAATTTCTCTGAGGCCAGGAAGAATAGATTCGAAACGCGAAAAGTGTGTACGAGCCTCGGCACTAACGGGGAAGAATTCGCACTTCGCGGGATTCACCTCCAAACCCAGGTCTCTGAGGCGAGGGACTAGAGATTCCAAGTCCTGTAAAACGTCTTCTGGTCTGCCCCCGATAGTGCCATCTAATATAAATTAATATACTAATATACTAATATAAATATACTAATATACTAATATAAATTAATAATGTGATTTAAGCTTAAAATATAATTTATTAATTTTTTTAAGAATACATTTCTAATATTCGTAATTATCAGTACCTACTCGAGTCGAATCAAAAACAAAAAAATCGATTGGCATAATTACAGTTCCACATCACTGCAATTTTAAAAAAACAATAATGGTCAACATTGCGACAATTTCTAACATAAATGAGTTGTGGTAATGAATATTCCGTGTAATTAGACCCGTGTTTGTAAATAACGTTAAAACCTGGGCATTTTCTTGTTGTTTACTATATTTTGAATGACATTTGTCATGTTTTTAATGTAAACTAAATGTTTTTATGTGATACTTGTGTAAAATAAAAAGTAAACACGCGCGATTGGCGCGAAGTTTCGACTTTGTGTATCAAAAACTTTGTTACCATTACTGATTTATGTTGAAATACGGATGAAATCGACGTACAATTCAATGATGACTTATTTATTTCTCCTGTAGAGGAGAATGGATGTCAGAAATCAGTCTTTTTTATGTTTTTTAGCCTCGACTTCCACAGTCATCAAAATGGCGGTAACTGTGTTTTCACACATGTATTTTTAAGAGGTAAATTTATATAATCGCATGTTGAAACGAAAAGATTGAATGCCGCTATCATGTAGGCTTTTTATCAAACCGTCTTAATTAATGCTAACTCGTGAGATTCGACGACTAGCATGATCAATATTTACACTAATTGACTAGGATGGCGATTCATCAATTCTCGGGTCCAAGTGGACGCGTTACCGAGCCGGCGGAGGTTTCTGTTTTCGGGTCCAATCGGATGCGCTCCCGAACTATACGGTTAATGTTTGAGAATATGTAGGTCTTCGAATATAAAGGCAAAATACATAATTCCTCTCAAACGATTGTTAACCTAAAGACGTTCTTAAATGTACTATATCTATCTCTGTTGCTACAATATTAAAAAAAGAGAGCGCAAGACTTAAAGTTGAGATGTATTTGACCGATTCATCATCATCATGATATCAGCGCAGGACGTCCACTGCTGAAGAATCACCTCTCCAATAGATTTCTAAAAGGAACAGTTAGAAGCGGCCTGCATCCAGCGTCTTTTTGACCAATTGTTTCTACTTTATTGTGTTGTTTGATTGCTTTCTTTTTTACGAACTTCTCAATTTTTTCCCCATAATATTAAAGTAAACATATCATGACGCTTGTATTCCCCGAAGGGTTAGGCAGAGGTGTACCAACCACAGTTCGCCGATATTTTTTTTTTAGATCCCATGTAATAGGGGGCGAGCCTATTACCATTAACCGGGCACAAATCTAAACTCCGTGCTGCTACTGAGAATTTCATAGAAAAACCCAATAACACCTTTTGCTCGAGCTGGGAATCTAACCCAAGACCTCTAGCGTAGTAGTCGCGCTTAGGACCACTAGGCTACAGAGGCAAATTTATAAATAAGTACCTACGTAAACAACGACTTGCTTATAGTGTTCGAAAATTCTCCCCATATTATTAAAGTTATATCTTTTATATCCTTATGGTGGGTCCACACGACACAGACTTAACACAGACTTCTATAGAATTTTGTCTGTACAACAAATCAGTACAGACAAATGTCGGTGTATCAGAAAAGTCGGAAGTCTGCGTATATGGTCGGAGCAAAACTCATGATTATTGAATTACTTAATTTATTCATTAAAATCGAAGTCTGAACTAATGAAAAGTCTGCACAGACATTTGGTAAAGACCTCTGAGTAAAAATTTTTACTCAGACTTTATAGTCTGTGCAGATGTCTGTACAGACAAAAGTCTGTGTCGTGTGGACCCACCATTAGCGGTCATCTTGCGAGTCCACAATATCCTGCCAACCCTTCACGGGCCTCCCGTAGGTTTCAAGAGACCCTGGCTGCGCGGTGCGGGCGGCTGTAGGTACCCATTATTATATTTCCGACGCACCACCCTAGTTTGACGGGAAAATCAGCCAATCCGTTTCTAGCACCTCAATTTTGTTTTGAATAGACAGGGAAACTAGTCGAAAAGAATTTCTCAAATCGCTTTTGGTACAATTTCAATGTGGAGTAAAACATTTTTTGACGCTTTCATTTCCGTTTGGATACATGATATAGTTGGGTACTGGATATACCAATTGATTTTTCGCTAATAGATGGCGTAGCTCGCCTTCGACGCGAAACTTATTATGGATTTAGTAAGTAGATAGGTACATGGTTCTAGACCTCTAGAGATGAAATATAGGGCAGACTGTTAAAAAAAAAAATATGTGCGCTTTTTTACAAAAGAATTTTTAACGATCATTTGCCATGAACAGTCTCAAATTCATGGTCAAATCACTTACTCCAATACAAGGATCTTTTGAACGACACATACAAGAAAAAAAAAAAATAGAATCTAGAATCCTTTCAAAAGTTAGTTTGGTTTCAACTCTTGGTGATCTAAAAATATGTACTGAATCCATGATAAATTGTGCTCTTTGATGTTCATTTCACCATGTACGTAAGGTTTATTGGTCATCGCATAGAAACAAGCGTCGACAATATCACACAGTATCGGTCGACATCGTCTCAAATGAAGTCGGTTAAAAATACAATCGAGATCGAGACGCCTGCTAGCCGTCACCTTTTCTGTCTTTTCATTATCTATACTAATATTATAAAGAGGAAAGATTTTTTGTTTGTTTGTTTATACCAAAATTCTCCGAAACTACTGAACTGATTTGAACCATTATTTCACCATAAAATAAGGCTATAAAACACTACGCTACGACGCACGGGAGCGCAGCAGTAACATAAGACGTAACTTAACGAGGGTGTAAAAATATCCACGCAGACCGAGACTCGGCTAGAAGCAGCTAGCGAATTATTATAAAATAGCCTTAAATAGCAAATTATTTGCAAATAATTTTCTTACCTACGAGCGTTGAGATAACGGTCAATTTACAGTATTTTGAATAAAATAGTAGCCACATAATCTTCAAAGAGATCGTGCAGTACTCACGACCAGCGTGCGTGATTGATCCCTATAAGGATGTAGACGAAGATAAGGGGTTCTGTAGTTGAAATCTACCTCATGGGAAAAGGTCAATTTGTACCCTTCTATAGGAACTATAAAAGCTACATACATAGCTGTGTTTATGGGGACTTACAGCGTGCTCCATATAAAAGAGAAAGTAAAGGAGTCCCTGTTATGGTCAATATGTAATTATACTGTAAGTATATATACCATCACGCCTGTATTCCCCGAAAGGTTAGGCAGAGGTGTACCAATGTATACCCACAGTTCGCCAGTATATTTAGGTCCAATGTAATAGGGGGCGAGCCTTTAATGCCATTAATTCATTATTTGTAGTTTAGATAAGGAGTAATGTATACTATCACTAGCTGTTCCCCGCGGTTTCACCCTCGCTGCTCAGCACCTGTTGGTCGTAGCGTGATGTTACATAGCCTATAGCCTTCCTCAAGAAATGGACTATCCAACACAAAAAGAATTTTCCAATTCCAACCAGTAGTCCCTGAGATTAGCGCGTTCAAACAAACAAACTCTTTAGCTTTATAATATTAGTATAGATATAGATTCTGATAGGTATTATATAGAGAGGTTTTATTTATTTAAACTTTATGCAACGAAAAGAAACAAAAAGCATTCTCTACCAGTCAACCAAAGGTGGTGAAGAGATGTCATAGCAGGTGCAAATAATTAAACAAGAGTAAAACAACAAAATTTAAACCATAAATAAAAAATAACTCAATGCAATTATATGAATAAAATAAATTGTACACAAGTACAAAGTAACAAAAATCATATTAATAGATGGCATAATAGACATTTTTCAGACAGAGACATTTTTTATATTTTTTTTTTTTGTTTGTGTGAAATAATATCTAGAAGCACTTACTTACTTAGGTTCGCTTTCAAATAAAAACGCTTGACTTTCATGCGGACAGATGCTACTAAATCCTTATCCTTCCTTATTATTATTACTAATATTATAAATGCGAAAGTAACTCTGTCTGTCTGTCTGTCTGTCTGTCTCTTCTTCACGCCTAAACTACTGAACTGATTTCAATGAAATTTGGTACAGATATAGTCTGGGACCCGAGAAAGGACATAGGATAGTTTTTTTCCCGGAAATCCCCCGGGAACGGGAACTATTAATCCACGCGGACGAAGTCGCGGGCAAAAGCTAGTAGTACATACTAGCTTCTGCCCGCGACTTTATCCGCGTGATAGTCAAGTATCTATATCATAAAACACAGTCTGAGTTCGTGGGTCGATGTGGATGCTCGCGAGTGTATCAATATTCGTAACTTTATTCTATCTATAAAATTTCATCATCAACATTACATTTGTACGCAGTGGGCTATCAATACAGTCCTAAAAGTAGCTATAGCAAACCCGTGAACATGCCAAATATCTTTAAAAACGAATTCGCGTGTTCACTCACAGTTTGTTTAGCGATTTGCGTAAATTCATTACTTTATTAGAACTTGGAAAATGGTCTGATGTTTAGACAGATAGTATTGGTTTTATGAATAATGAGAACGAAAAGGAAAACTGCAAAACAGAATATTTTGGTAAACTTTACGATAATCTTCTAATGTCGTGCTGTTCGTGTGGAGAAATAATTTAAGATTCAAGAATCATTTGTTTGCATAAAATATAAGTTTGCAAATTGACACACAAACAATAGCTATTGGTTTTAATTTAATGTTGGTTGAGGTTGATTTTGCTAAACGAAAAACGAACTAACTAACGTCAAAATGACGTGTTCCAGTTTTCTAAGTTGGTATGCTTTTGGAATTTTTAGCTGATTAATTTTAAAATTTCGAAGCACAAGTTTGGCCCTGCATTCAACTGTTATTGTTGAATAGGAATGTAATAGATATTGAATTAGATCTATTTAAATAATTTAATGATTGAGAGATTATGACAACGTATTTTAGCAGAAAAAAGCCTTTAAAATATAAATATATTATCTTAGATGTCAAAAGTACAGCTATACTAGTAGGTATACACTTAAATAATTAATCAAATGTAGATGCAAATTTCTTAGAAAAGACAATTGCAACCTTATAATAAGCCTACAACTAATGCAAGTAGAGTAAAACATCACAAGACATGACTAATATATTATAAGTACTTACTCACTTTTTATAGAAACATTGCCACCACTTTCCTAGATAGGTACCCTACCTTTTTTATCCTCCCTGCATCCATAAACTATTTGAAAACATAATTTCCCTGATACCACTCACATAAATAAGGTTTCCATGGGCAACAATTAAGATTATTTCAAGTGAATTATTACCTAGAAATTCACTTCACCGCAAAGTCCTAATTTATTTGACAGCGGCTGTCACTGTAGAGTTTTAATTGCAGAAATTAATTGACCAGTCCCGACGTTAAACAATAGTATTGTTAACATGAGTAAATTGGCAATTAAGCAGCCTTTGTGAGTTGTTTGTGTTTCCTAGCCCTCACGGGTACGTATTAATTTGTACCCTTCAGTTGGAATTATTTATTTCACATACTACGAACGAGGTTGTGTGTGAGGACCGAGTAAGTAAGTACCAATCTGTCATTTTCTATCTATACTCTATACTAACCTAATATTATCCTACCTAATATAACATAATATTACTAACCTAATATTATTTAAAAGAAGAAAGATTTTTTGTATGTTTGTATATAACGAATAGGTTCCGAAATTAAAAACCATTTTTTCACCAATAGATAGCTACATTATTCCTGAATAACGTAAGCTATATAACATCACGCTACGACACACGAGAGCGGAGCTGTAACCAAAGACGTAACTTAACGCGAGTGAAATATGCCGCACGGACAAAGCCGCGGGCAGTTCGTTACATGGACCTCCTCCGTCGTGGAAGTAACGGAGGGGCATGCTGGACTCTTACTGGCTAAAACCACCGCGATGTTCCACCTCTGCCTATGGCCGAAATTATAAAAATGAAGTGTAAGTAATCCAGACCGATTCCAGCTACGGCGGCTAATCTTAATGCAGACTAGCCACGTACGCAGGACATATTATAGCGCACAAGTGTGTGCGCGCATAGGTGCCCTCCCTCTTTCCCAATTCTCATAACCCGATGGGACGGAAATCCGACACGACCGGACAGAGATCAGGCATAAAAATGAAGTACAACATGGGTATACCACCCCGAGCCTCTACAGTACCTCAATATTTTTACCATAACATAAATATAGATCCCGACTTAATTAAACGCCTTCCAATAAATAATTTACAAAATATCTCAACATATTCGATTACGGTAGCAATACAGGAAGGTTTCAGGCAATATCCTGTCTTCATTAATTTTTCCTTAAACCGGAAATTGATCCAGAGCCTTCGTGAGCTGCAGATGAAAAGAGATGTGCTGTGCAGTTAAGGTAAATGTATCGTGTTACGTGATTGATTTGGGAATTAAATTGTCATGGGAATTACGTCAAATGTTTTGAATTACATAGCTTCCAGTTATCTACATAGCTTGCAGCTTGCTGGCAGCACTGTCAAATAGCTATGCGGTTAATAGTCAAATTTTGATAAGACAATTTAATTCGAACTTTAGAAGTCTGCCCGATAGCTGAGAGGATGAAATGGTGTTAAATAAAAAAATATCACTGTTTACGTTTTGACATCAAACGTCTTTAAAATCACATTATGTGCACCAAAGTCCGAGAGACCTACGTTTTGGAACGAGCAACTAGCTTCAATATTAAACTATAAGTTCTTGACAAAAGTGCCTGTAAATGGTCTAATTGAAATCAATGCTTTGACTTTGACTTGACTTCGACTTTGAATCTGAAAAGCTAGAAAAGCTAGAAACTAGATTCATTAGTTTTAATTTTTTTTGACGTTCAAAAGTGCCTTTTAATTGTCTAATTGAAATAAATGATTTGACTTTGACTTTGACTTTGAAGCGGACTGTAATGACATAGGTTTCAATCTGTAACACTACAAGCGATTCGCTGACATACATGTTTTATGTTGAACCAACAGCCATATGCCCCGACACAGCCCCACCAGGTTTTTTTTTGTGTTCATGGAACAGGTTTTTTTTTTCATGAACTCACTTGATATACATATTGGGCCTTACTTATAAAAATAACGCTGATTCATACTCAGCTACCTCTTATGTGACTGACTGAACGATGAAACACTATTTTAATCTGCCAACACTTAGACGGTCAGCATAGAGCATGACCAAATTATTCGACTAAAGAACGAAATCGAACGAACAATTGAGCATAATTGTCAAAATTTACAATAGAATTCATAGACCAAAAATGTCATCGTCACAGCTGATTGTAGCCCGCCATCTTACTTGAGAACTATACTTAAACAACGGGTCGCCGCTGTTTAAATTTTCTTTCACTTAGGCAACATCTCAACGCTGATTAACGTTTATAGGTAAGATTTTTTACCTGAGACACCGTTGAAAGTGGTTGCTATGTGAAAAATAATTGATTTTTAGTCAAGAATTTGAGAGTTAATCGATTGATAAGTAGCTGAGTATTATTTAGCGTTATTTTTATAAGTAAGGCTGATTGTTGTTTTCTAGCTAAATAGACTAGGGACAAAATAAAGTAGCTCCCAAAAGCTCACATAAACAACTAACTAAACTAAAACCCTTCATACTCCACATACCAAGGCAACAGTACCTACATTGTAACTCCCGTATAACTTGCCAAAGTTTACGGCACCCGACACATAACTACACACACTGCCCCACTCTGCAAGTGAGTTAATGTTCGCAATATGTTTTTATACCCTCCGAATGGACTTGTTTTGGTGTTCTCACCCCACTCGACAATTGTCACTGAACTCATGGGCGACATAAAGTGTTGGTCACACCGCCAGCTAGCTCGAGCAAGCGAGCTGGCAAGCGAAGCGAGGCAAGGGAAGCAATACAACGGCCTTTATGAGTACCGTGTGATGAGCTTCGGCTTGTGCAATGCGCCATCTGTTTTCAAAAGGGCCATGAATAAGATTCTTGCCCTTGATTGAAACTATGCAAAGCTTTGGCTAGCTAAACTCCCGTCTCATGCTCAAGCCAACCCGCAAGCTGTGCCAGTAGCTTTAAATTCATCCACTAATAATCATGAAACAATAAAGCTTGTCCCTTTGCTGTCCTCCCCCGGTGACGCAATAATCCGACGTTCATACCCCACACCGGTGCCCTTCCCATGTAGTCGCTGAGTTTTTAAGTATTTTTAAGCCCTGGCTGAAGGCCTTAATTTTGAACGCAGTCACACGAAAGTCCGGTTAAGCAGTACACAGCTTCCTAGGATTCACGAAATCTATGGATGGTCGGGCGAGTGAGACACCGCCACCATAGCCACCATAGTTATAACTACAGAGCTGACCTACACAAACGAGGTGAACGAATAGCATTACTAGCATCGTCGGATATTTCGTTCGCATTCTTTGCCTCGCTCACGTAGCTCATCTCTGTTAGGGGTGTGAAAAGAAGTATGAAAAGAGGTAAAACGATGCCCGCCCAGCTCGCTCGCTCAATCGCTAGCTAACGGTGTGGCCTGCGCCTAATCCTATGTTCGACAAAGTTTTTCTTAGGTAGGTATATCTGTGACTTTTGTAAGTTGGGGTTGATAAGAATTATATAACAGATATGTTAGTAAAAGTGTACAATAGCGGCTTTTGTCAACGTGTTTTTGGACAAAACTGCCGTGTTTATTTCATAGGACGGTCTTTGCTTGAAGAGTAGATTCAGACAAGTATTTAAGTTATTTAACCCATCTTACCCCGTATTTTCGATGATTAAACACCACGGTTCAAGTCTTTCAAGTCAATCGGCAATAGTACCTACAGTTTTGTTTTAGTGATAGATTTTCTAAATCCATCCAGTATTTTTAGAGATTACCCCTTACAAACAAATGAAAATAGAAATACAGACTACTTCTATACACATACATTTGTGTACATTGGTACACCTCTGCCTAACCCTTCGGGGAATACAGGCGTGATGGTATATATACTACTTCTATATTATAACTATAGAAGTATAAATGACTATGCAAGAAAAATAAATCTCGGCTTTTTAAAAGCTTTTATTTATCTTCTTTAGTAGAGATTTTATAAATAAACTTCGCTACAAAGAGAGATAATGGAAATTCATAAATAAATAAATTTACGTACGTTATATTTTAATACAATATCTTACAAAATATATACAAAAAAGCATTTCGAAATGTTAAAAGTTTTTTTTTTATACACATAATACAATCACGCCTGTTTTCCCCGAAGGGTTAGGCAGAGGTGTACCAATGTACACACACAGTTTGAAGGTATGTTGAGGTCCCATGTAATAGGGGGCGAGCCTATTACCATTAACCAGGCACAAATCCTAACCCTGAGCTGCTGCTGAGAATTTCCCAGAAACACTTTGCTCGACTTGAGAATCTGTGGCCTGGGATTTTATTATCTATACATTATTTTATTTTTAACAGCCTCATTGGCCTAGTGGTCCTAAACGGGACTGCTACGCTAGAGGTCTTGGGTTCGATTCCCAGGTCGAGCAAAAAGTGTTATTAGGTTTTTCTATGAATTTCTCAGTAGCAGCTCGGAGTTTGGATTTGTGCCCGGTTAATGGCAATAGGCTCGCCCCCTATTACATGGGACCTAAATATACCGGCGAACTGTACGTGTACATTGGTACATCTCTGCCTAACCCTTCGGGGAATGCAGGCGTGATGGTATGTATTTTATTTTAATTTTGAATGAAAAATTAAAAGACAATTCATCTGCAAGCAATTTACCTACAATACTTAATTAATTCAATCACCTCTCTCTAAAGCGAAGTTCCAAAACTGTACAAACATGAAGAAAGTAATTCTACCTCATTGAACAATAGTCCGCGTTATAACTGTCGAGGAGCAAAGCCGAACTGAATTCAATTCCGTAGCTATCAGCTATCGGACGATGGAGCAAGTCAAATAAATCCAGTCTAACTATCAAGTTCAGTTCTCTATTTCGAGATAAGTTTAAAATATTCACTGGGAACTGAAACGTTTAGACGTATTGTTTTATATAGAAAGTAAAATAAAGAAACTATTTTTTGCCATAATATGATGTGGCAATGCCGCTAATCTTTTGGACACATCCATTTAACAGCGATGCGGATAGATATATTTTTAAATTAACTTTCCCCTTATTTACAAATTGTGCAACATATCCTATTTTTAATATTATAAATGCGAAAGTTTGCGAGGATGGGTGGATGGATGTTGGTTACTCTTTCACGTTTAAACGGTAAAACGCATCTGGATGAAATTTGGCACTGTGATAGATTGTAGTGTAGAATAACACATAGGTCACTTTTTATCCCGGAAAAATATATCGTAATCGGGGGTAACAAATATATCAAAATTGACGCAAACGAAGACGCGGGCAGAAGCTAGTTGTTGTTTTTTTGCAAGATTTTTACATTTTTAAATATATATTTTTAAACACAGTTTCTTAGAATACTATTATCCATCAACGTCTATCTAATAATAATCTATGTTAACGTAAAGAACTTCAACCCAACAAAATACAAAAGAACAAAATTCCCTAAACTGAATGCCCTAATCAGATAGTCTTTAGACTCCTAAAGGTCAACAGCGCTCGTTCGACGTACACTAAGCCATTCCAATTCATATTTTTACGACACACTCCTCCTAGCTGATACAGAAATAATAAGATACCTATCGGAAACTTCCCTTGCAAGTTGCAACTCATAAAATAGATCCAAGAAACTAGGTTAAGTGTTGCGCTGGCAACATTTAAAATAGGAACGCGCACTAGTAAAACATCGTCACTGAATAATTTTAGCTGGTAACACTGACATGATGCTTTGAATACAAACTTTTTGGTTTATTTTACTGTCTAGTTTTTTTATTGGTGCCAGGACGGTACTATTGCAAACAACTCTTGAGAGTCAGAATGAACAGTGGTAATCCAGAAAAATAGCACATTTGATTAGTGGTGAAATAATATATAAAATATCCCAAGGTAACCGTTCATTTTTCTGGGAAAAGAGTACCCTATGTGCTAATCCAGACTATCTCTGCACACTATATCTGTGCCAAATTTCATCTAGATCCGTTCAGCTGTTCTGTCGTGATCGAGTAATAAACATCCATTCCATCCAAACTTACACAGATGTAGACATTTGAATCATGATTCACGTTCATTTTCTTTTTAAAAGCGGCTTTACCAACAAACTTCAAAATAAAAGGTTTTATTCTTAAAGCTAACAAAAACAATATCTATTTTAGTACAAAAAGCTGAAGTCAAACCATAGCCTTCCATAGCATCTTGAAACTTTTTTAATATCGAAAGAGTTGGAGTCCAACCTCTTTGTTCATTCGAATTTTGAACGAAGGCTTTGTTGTTAGGACTAGGAATGGCCAAGATGTTTCTATAAACACGAATGTCCAAGTTTCTGAAGGAGATTGAACCGCAGTTGTACTTGTTTTGCGGTAAATATTTGGAATTGATTCGTAGTTTAGGATGGAGATTGGACTTTCAATAAGTTTTGTAGTAGTACAGCTCTTTGTGGAGGAGCTCGTCGGGAAGTACTTACAGCATACCTTTTTCTTCTGCAAAGCAGCGTTGCTGTGTTCCGGTTTGTAGGGTATGGGTTCCGGTGTAATTACAGGCACATAGGATATTTTACACTTTGTCTCTGGGATGGCAATGCATTTGCAAGGCCTTTGGTATTGTAGATGTCTATAGGCAGCGGTGATCACTTAACATCAGGTGGGCCGTCGGCTTGTTTGCCAACCAACAAGCAGTAAAAAAAAGTTAGATAGGAAATGTATCTAAATAGTAGGTATTTACAATACCAACTGGTTATCTAAAGTAACAAACAGCTGATTGTCAACACATGCCAATAGATACTGGTACCGCACCTTTTTTTTTTAGAGATGGTAAAATCATCAAATGACCCCCCCCCCCCCCCCCCGTCCAGGGCGGGGCGGGAGGGAGTGTCAGACTTTTACTGACTAAAAACCATCTATGTTCCTTCATGTGCCCTTTGCGTTCCGGGGGCGCGGTATCTCTTTCGAACAACCCGCAGAGGTACCGCACCTGTTCTCTCCCTGGTTGGGTTAAATTACCGTCCCACCGGACTCCTAGAGTAAAGGAGTTAGGACTTGTGTTTGCGCACACTCTTTTGCACTATTATATTTCCTACGTACTTGTATAGTTTCTATTCAGACTAGAAATTCGGTTGACAGAATTATATTATCTTAACTCGCTTAATATGCCCTTTATCCACGTTATTTTTTATCACCCGTGTTAAGTTACGTGTTTGTGTTACTGCTCCGCTCCCGTGTGTACTAGCGTGATGTTATATAACCTGTACTAATTCCTCATAAACCTAATAATAAATAAAAAACAAATACTCTTCAGCTTTATTATTTTAGTACAGATTTAAACAATAACTAACAATCTCTGTATGTCAAAGAACAATAATATATTGAGACGGCTCCCAAACTATTCGCGGTGACCCAATTAAAGTCACGAACTTTCCTCACATATTTATCTTTTGCCAAAGCTTGGCCGATCTTATCGATATCGCTCGACTGTTCATCGGAATTAAGCGAACTCGATTTACTTTTACAAGCGATGAATTGAGTTAATCGGCCCTGCCCGACCATGCCATCTACTCAGCAATATAAACTTTTCAAACTTCGTCTTGCACTTGATGTAAAAGATAGTGGAAGTTCTATACAGGTACGTAAGTTTTTTTTCTATAATTATTAAGGTTATTGACTGCCCCGTTGGTCTCTTGGTCGCAAGTGCGACTGCTGTGCAAGGGGTCCCGGGTTCGATTCCTAGGTCGAGCAAAAAGTGTTATTGGGTTTTCCTATGAAATTCTCAGTAGCAGCTCGGAGTTTGGATTTGTGCCCGGTTAATGGCAATAGGCTCGCCCCCTATTACATGGGACCTAAATATACCGGCGAACTGTGGGTGTACATTGGTACACCTCTGCCTAACCCTTCGGGGAATACAGGCGTGTTTGGTATAAGGTTATAAGATGTCTTATTTCCTTAGTGCTACGTTTAAATAACCGTATTGAAATTAAAATACAAGAGTTTTATAATACTTTTTTCGAAACAATAACTACTGAAAAATTCACATCTGAGAGTTTGAAGATATTCTGTATTTTATTTCAATAACTGTTTTACACACCTGTCTCAGTAATAAGGGTTACGTTTTTTATATCCACGTTGATAGCTCATCATTATTTCACAATTCAAACACATCTAACATCGTTCTGACATTTGGGCAACAATATTTTTCAAAATAAACTGGATCATATCTGCGCGTGAGATGAGTAAATAAGTCGCGTCATAAATAGAGTCAAACGAAATAGTATTTATTTTGCGACTTTAATCTTAATTCATAATTAACCAGAATAAATAACAATGATTATGATGAAAATCATGATTAAATCTCGCTGACTTCGGCCATATCGACTGCAATTCGGACTTCTCTTCAAGGTGGTTGCCGTATAAATGATAATACATCATTATCATCATCATATCAGACATAGGCCTTCCCATAGATTTCCAAAAAGATAACACAATTAGAAGGTAACAAAGTCAAAGTCAAAGCATTTATTTCAATTAGACCATTTACAGGCACTTTTGAATGTCAAGAAGTTACAGTTTAATATTGAAGCTAGTTGCTCGTTCCAATACGTCTCTATGGAGAAGAACGAGCAAGAAACTCCATGGACACTCTTTTCTTTCAATTTGGTTTTTACAAAATCTTGGTTACAATATTCTTGTTGCTAACAAATTGTAAATATATTGTTACAAGTAAAATGGAACCCCAATAGAGACGGGGCCTTATACCACCGGAACCCTAGCATATCTGGAACTCTCTCAATAGAGAAACTTTGAAGCGCATAATTTTCAAGTTTTTATTATTCCACTAGAACTAGGACGTACTCACTTCGTCTGGATAAAGTTGGATTTAGTATAAAGAATGCTGTAGTTTTATTGTGCCTTCGGTTTTAATTTATATTGTATGCTTTTGTATATCTTTTGTATGTTGTTTATCTATCCTACTAATGGGAAAATGGGAAATTTTGTGAGGCTGGATAGATGGATGGATGTTTGTTAGTCTTTCCCGCTTAAACGGCTGAATGGATCTGTATGAAATTTGGCGCTGATATAAAGTTTTGAGGTCGAGTTAGTTGTTGTATACGTTTGTTTATTCTTATATTGTTTTGTTTATTATATTTATTTTTTTATAATATGTATTTAATTATCTTTTTTCTTTGACGGGGATGTAGATTGCAGTGTAGGATAGGATACTTTTTACTCCGAAAAAAT
Organism: Caradrina clavipalpis; assembly: GCA_932526535.1. Taxonomy (NCBI): domain Eukaryota; kingdom Metazoa; phylum Arthropoda; class Insecta; order Lepidoptera; family Noctuidae; genus Caradrina; species Caradrina clavipalpis. The sequence continues at coordinate 14,060,551 of OW052098.1, forward strand.
GAACGGTTCCAGTAGGATAATATTATATCAAATTTGACGCGGCCGAAGTCGCGGGCAGAAGCTAGTACTAATATAATAAAGATGAAGAGCTTTTTGTTTGTTCGTTTGTGTGTATGTTTAAAAGCGTTAATCTCTGGAACTAGTCGGATTGGAAAAATGCTTTTTGTATGATAGCTAGATTCATAAAAAATAGTATAGGCTTTATAACATTACGCTACGACACACGGGAGCGAAGCAGTAACCAAAGAAGCAACGCTAACTAACGTTAACGCGGGTGAAAAAAAATCGTGAACAGAGTTATGGCCAGAACCTAGTATCTAGGTACGGTCAACAAAAGAGATAAGTAACCAGACCGTCTAATATAGTTAAAAATTTCTTTCAAACCGGTAGCCGTTTTTAAATAAAATTAATTTTAATTGATAACCTGTTTATTTTCTATTAATTAAAATAAAATTCATTCAAAAACTTCTATCGGTTTTTGTAAAACTTTGATTTCATTAGGCGACCTTGGTTACTTATCTCTTTTTCTGACTGTACCTAAACTATATTGCCATTCTGACGTAGTACATAGTACACTAAAATATAACAAACAGATATTGGTAGACGCGAAAATATAGGATGTGATCGACATTGAATCATTCCTTTTTATATCGTACTTTCTCCGAACGAGAGTGTTTCAGCCAAATTGAAAAGTAATCGCAGTGTGTAGAAATAAACTATGTATTAGATACTTGGTTTATTTCGTCTGTATTATATTATATTATTGGCCTAGTGTTCCTAAGCGCGACTGCTACGCTAGAGGTCTTGGGTTCGATTCCCAGGTCGAGCAAAGTGTTATTGGGTTTTTCTATGAAATTCTCAGTAGCAGCTCAGAGTTTCGTTTTGTGACCGATTAATGGCAATAGGCTCGCCCCCTATTACATGGGACCCAAATATACCGGCGAACTGTGGGTGTGCATTAGTACACCTCTGCCTAGCCCTTCGGGGAATACAGGCGTGATGGTATATTTATATATATTATATTAGGTATAATCTAACTACTCTACGATCCTACTCATATTTTAAACTTAAACAATATTATAAATGCGAAAGTTTGTGAGGATGGATGTTTGTTACTCTTTCACATGTAAATGGCTGAAGGGATCTGAATAACACTTAGGATACTTTTTATCCCGGAAAAATGTACGGTTCCCGTGGGATAAATATCAGCAGCAGCAGCTTATTTATTATAAACGCGAAACTTCGTGAGGATGTATGTTTGTTACTCTTTTATGCTTAAACGGCTGAACGGAATTGGCTGAAATATGACACACATATAAATATTAAACTAGCTTAACAATTAACAATATTTTTTATCAAGTTTTTGAGGGATTATTCAAGACGTTGCCTTAATTTTAAGCACACAAAGTTGCAGACACGTGTCTACGATATACTACCTATACCTATATCACAAACTTGCCCAAAGATCCAATGATACAGGTCCACTATCAATCAATCAGGTGGACACTTGGGACGGGTTAAAAGCCTCGCGATTTAAGGAGCACCCCTTAGCCCCCCGGGGGTCTCCTGGACCCCTGCCGAACCGCTAACACCTGCGATCCTTCAACGTCTACTTATTGGAATTTAAAGGATTAAACTGTGTATTCAAAATTTTATTTTCGAAAAATGGTGGCGTTTTAATGGTGCTTTTAGAAAATAAATGTCAAATAGCATGGGTTTTTTTTTGAAAAAGAAAACGTAAATTAAGCCTTTCTTAAAATAGAATTCGCTCAACTTTTCAATTAAATTATTTTCCATTCGGAAGGAACCAGCAATACAAAAAACACCGATAATACAAAACAGTTTTCTTAAAAACAAAAAAAAAATGTTTTCGTTCATATAAATAAACCAGATGCACACACAAGTCATCGGCTCGCGCGTACGGATCGTCGCCAATGTGTTTATTTCCGTCCTCAGAGAACGGGAATCCAAAATAGAAAAGTCCACCGCATCTCTCCGACGCAGTAACACGCACACGTAAACCGTGAATTTCTACAAACTAAAACACCATTTCTGTTCAAAAAATCCCTTAAAAAAATACATTAGTGATTTCGCGCACGTCTATTCGCGATGGCGGTTGCTCATCAAATGGCCGCCATCTTGATTTTGCTGATAACATTGTTTAATTTGACGGCAGGATGTGACGTTGATGATGTGGCTGTGTACAAAGTGTCGTTGCAAATGCTGTGGAGTGAGGATAAGTTTCCGAAGGACTATCCTCAGAATCGGCCTAAGGCGCAATGGTCACAGGTTTTTGGTAAGTACATCCATACTAATATAATATTATGAATGTGAAAGTACTGAACCAATTTCAATGAATGTGACTTTTTTATTTTATGAATAGAGGCCTTTGCCTTTGAGATCACAATAGGCTGATATTATCATAATTCAATAAACCACCTAACTGTCTCGTTGGCCTAGAGTTCCAAACACGACTGCTATGCTAGAAGTCTTGGGTTCGATTCAAATTATTATTGGGTTTTTCTATGAAATTCTCAACAGCAGTTCGGAGTTAGGAGTTGTGCCCGGTTAATGGCAATGGGCTCGCCCCCTATTACATGGCACCTAAGCATACCGGCGAACTGCGGGTGTACAGTGGCAACCAAAAGTCCATACCCAATCTCAAAACGTATTAGGTTGACGTTTAGTTTGACTTACGACCTTTTACTTTCAAGAATAGACACATGTATCATCGTTGTGAATGTAGTTCATAATTTCAACATTTCTACATGAGACAAAATGGTCTAGCGGTTAAGCGCGCCCAGTTGACGGCGTTAATCAATGAGCCGCGAGTTCGAATCTCACATTATTTTTGTCTTTTTGTTTTTACTCAATTTGAAGAAATGAACAGAAATATAATATTCTTTAGCTTGTTCGCTTTGTTCACACATTTCGTAAATTTAAAAGGGTAGTCATAGAAAACTAATAAAGAATTTAGATTTCTGTGAGGTAGACATGAGTTTTGTGCATATTTAACTTGATTGGAATGAGCGTTGTCGTTCGGTTGTGGTTGTTGGTTAGTAACGAGTGATTTAATAGATACTCGTAGTGGTATTGTAATTATTCTCGAAACGCAGGCAAATAATATTACTGACGCGAGGGCGACTATTATTGGGCTGCATAAAAGTGGTCCCAATTAATATCTTATGAAACCTGACTGAATGTGAGTATTATATTAACGAATTGTAAATTAAACTTTTATTTGAAATTTATACCTAAGATACCTAAAATTATTTGGTGGCATTTCGATTAATACTTATTATTGATTTTTAAATATATAATGACGCCAAAAAAAATGTGTTTATTATGGAATTTATAAATAAATAGTTTTAATATATTAAAATTTGTTATATTAAATAAATATTATTAAATTATATAAAAAATTAAGTCACTTTAGTATTTTGTTATAAATGCCTAATATTACTTTTTTTGTTGTTTTAGAGGAATACTATTATTAGTCTCCGGAGCAAGAAATACGAGGAAGAGGATAGATAGCCTATCCTACCTACTCAACAGCGAAGTGGATTAAGTTTGGTGGTTTCGCACTGGATAACATACTGTTTACAACAACAGCATGCATCATAAACCAGAAAAAATACGTTTCGTTTTTAATATGTGGGGATGGCGTGCAACAGTGCTACTTATGAAGAAGTATTAGACGGTGTTATGCAACATTTAATAACCTGGATGTTTTAGTTTTAATAATTAGACGGTGTAACTAAATATTTAGTCATAATTATATTATATATTCGTAGATAGTTATTTAATGATCTTAAATTGAGGTTTAGTTTCAATCTTCTTTTCATCAAGAAAACGAATTATTAAACTATTACCTCACTAAGTTTATTGTGACGTTACATAAAAAAAACCTGTTCATAAAGTCTGAATTATAGTTTAGTTTTCAATTAACTCTGCTGAATACCAATTCAGAAACTTAATACGTGAGCATCACCAAATTTATTTGTGTTATTAAAATATCCTTCTCTTATTATGTTAGTATGAATTTTATTGACTAAGTATTCAACAAAAAATCTTATGAACAGTTACAAGAGAACTTCTTTTATTTCGGTAGGAATGTGACGTTACAATTCTCATAAGTTTGTTAATTTTAAAAATAAATTTTTGTTATCACACAGCACGCCTTTTTTTCCTACTTCCAATTACAAAAACTTAAAATAAAATCACATAAAAAGTTAAATAAATAATACAATAACTAATATTTGCTTCTTATAAAAAATAAATAACAAGCATGAATACGTAATAATTCAACATAAACCTAAAAAGATTTTGCCTAACATTATTATGGTTTCAAGAAACAAAAAACAGCCACACATAGTATAAGATTTGAACTCGGAATTCAATGATCGTAAACCCTTTCTTATCCAAACCAGCTGCCAGGACATGTTATAATTATGCGAAATTTAGCAATGCAATGGTAAGAATACGTCGCGCGTCGGGTAGGACTCGTACGGTAAACAGAAATATAATGCCATTTCGCGTAGTGCGACGATGGTTCATTAGTGTGTGTTATCTGTGGAATGTTGAGGTTGAGACATCACTCGTAAACACACATGCGCACGCGCTGACTGGATCGCGCCCGTGTTCATAGGAAAGTGAACCTTAGCGTGGGTATGCAATTCTGAGCGCTTACTGTACATTGGTACACCTTTGTCTAACCCTTCGGGTAATACAAGCGTGATGCGTGCGTGTGTGCGTAAACTACATCAAGCAAAGAAGAAACCGAGCAGGCAATACCTCTAAGACTACCCACTGATCAAAATGGCAACCAACAAAGGTTCACGAACCCTGGGCTAGTGAATATAGTAATGTGGTGTACACTAAGCTATGAAGGGCTTACCTACTTAATACATAACAAATAACAATAGAAAGCTTACAGGATTAAGCGCGACTATCTTACTTACAATAGATTATCTCAACGAGAAACAATACATAATAATTACTGATATTTCCTAAGAGGTCTTAACTATAATTTGCTCTGTTTTCTTCCGTTCTAGTTGTGGTTGTGGTTGTGGTTTGTATCTATGTATCTATACAAATATTTACCGATATTTTACACATAATAACTTCATAGTGTACTATAGATCGGGCAGACAGTACCTTTTCAATACCTTTTCTGTAAATATCTTTCTCTCTAAATTTTCAGTTAAGTAAGCTCGAGGTAAGCTGTCAATCCTCAGTTTATTTAAATGGACCTAGAACGTTTTTTACAGAATAACATAACTCGACTTCTCGACAACTGCCTCGTTAGTCTAGTGGTCTTGGTTTCGATTCCCAGGTCGAGCAAAAATTGTTTTTCGGTTTATCAATGGAATTCTCAGTAGCAGCTCGAAGTTATAGGGCTGGTCCCCTATTACATGGGACTTCAAAACATACCGGCGAACTGTAGGTGTTGGTACACCTCTGCCTTATCCTTCGGGGGGAGTACAGGCATGATGGTGTGTATGTATTATTTATAACCCGACATTATTGTTACTCATCGAACCTAAATACGATAATAATAATTTAATAGATACATAAACCTTTCACACATAAAAGTCGTTCCCTAAAGATAATTAAATAGAACTACCTACCCAAAAAGGCACAAGAAAAACAAAAGAGGGAAACTAAAAATAAGTTTCCCTTTATCTCAACATTTAAGTGACGTCCCGCGGTTTTGCTCGTCTAAGATAACTCGCTATTTATTTGTCCGTCCCGTCTCTACACAAAGGAGAGATCTTATCTAAAAATGTTACTTTTCTCTCGATCTCTAGGTAGAGTCATTATTCTTTATTGTCGTATCTGTTTGTTGTTTATCTACCTATATCTTTGCTCTTTTATTTTTATTTGTTTAATTAATTATTGGTACTGGAATGGATTGTTTTTGTTCAAAGGTTAAATTCGGTTTATTTTTATTTTAGAATGTCACTTTTAAGATAAAAGCATAAAGTCTAATTTACCCCCTAAAAACCCGTTCAAAAAGGTAGGCACGTATAGAGAAGAATGGGCAAGAAATTCAGTAATTACCATTAAAAAAATGAATTTGGTAGTAATTTATATGGGTAAATTAATTTATAATTTAGTAAGAACGACGATGAACCTGAAATAAAAACTACTATAGGTACTACAATAGGTACACAGTAGTACAAATTAAGCAATGACATCTAAAACTATGTTTATACATAGGTAGGTATATGATGTTCACATAATTTCTTCGGTTGAACACTCGAAACGTCCACAAGTCCATATTTTTATTCCAGTTAAAATCAATGCCCATTGCATTCAATGACTGAATCCTGTCCTAAATACATACATACATAAACTCACGCCTTTTTCCCATGGGGGTAGGCAGAAACCACAGAACGCCACCTGCTACGATCCTTACATACTACTTTCGCCTCGTTCACGTTCATACATCCTGTCCTAAATAATTCCTTATAAATACATCATCAGAACTGTGCAGGCTTTAATTTAACCAATGAATAGGGTATTTTCAACTGAAATCGATGTTTCAATCAGAGACAAAGTTATAAATTAGTAACTAGCATTGTTTGAATAATATTACGTTTATTTAAATCGGTTCGTCAGTATATTTATTTTGCATAATTCTAGTAAAACTATCGCGGACACAACGAAATTATGTATTCAAAAGGAGCTTGTATGCTTTCTTTGGGTTCAAGCTTACTCCGTACTTGCACAGGCACTAACATTAAAATAAGCAATGGTGCATTGTCCGTAATAGCGAAAACTTAGGATTTAAACATATTTCTCATAGATAAGTTCATTCACTTGTTAGTATGGGTAGGATGTAGTTACCTATTTACTTACCCAGTAAATAGATATGCACAAATTCAGATAAGATAGTGCTGAATAGAAAATGTAATCTCCGAAATCAAATTCTAACATACACGTGCCAAAAGGTGAATCCACATAACTTCCACAAGCAAAGACAAAACGGAATGATAAACAATGGCTATCCTACTATTATATTATAACGGATGAAAGGAACAATACAACGAACCCTTTTACCGTGGATTCCGTATATGATTCTAAACCTTCGAGCGATGAAATTTTGCGTAGTTTATAAAAAAAAACCTCTGTTACATACAAAAGCGCAACACACAGTGATAGTGATGATGGATGGATGTTTGTTTGTTATTTTTTTACGTTTAAACGGCTGAACGGAGTTAGCTGTAATTTGGCACACATATAAGGTGTTACCAAAATATCTGCCACGGATTTAATGGGAGGTAGTATTGTGTTTATAGATTACAATAGTAAAGATAAATTATTGATAATGTGTCATATTTTTTTTTAATTTGTGAACCGCGTTATGCAGAGTAGAGTCAATGTTTAAATTACTTTATTTTCTCAAATTGAATTAACTATTCTGGGGTATGAAATTTCTTCACTATTGTAATCTTTAAACACAATACTACCTCCCATTAAATCCGTGGCAGATATTTTGGTAACACCTTAAATCATTATATTTAGTTCAAGGTAAATTTAATCCTAACCCCTTACTTAAAGCATAAAGTAAAGACGCGCTTGCACGCCAAAAAAAAGTAGGTTAAACCTACATTATAAAAAATATACCACCACGCCTGTACTCCCCGAAGGTTAGGGCAGAGGTGTACCAATGTACACCCACAGTTCGCCGGTATATTAAGGTCCCATATAATAGGGACGCGGATCTATTGCTATCCATTATAACTCCCCTTAAAAAACATGCTTAAGTATGATAACATGATCCCATACTCTCAACTCCAAGTAACAAAGAAAAGGAATGATTAAAACCGAAAACTGTTCAAAGAACATCTCTATGCCGTTCAAAGGTTCAGGCCGTGACCAGAAAACAAAGTTGTCTCCATTATATTATGAGAGAGTAAAAGATATTGAATTATCCGTGAGAGGGTATAAATCTTCTGGTGCGTCGGTATTTGAAAGGCATTTGTCCTTTTTGCGACGAAAAAAATCCTTTTGTCTATTTTCAATCAAAATGAGGCATGTGTTAGGGTTGGCAATTTTCTTTTTTTTTACAAATTGCCCCACACTAGGAGTTTCTCCTGTATCGTGGGTGCATTTACAAATATATGAACTCAGATACACAGACAGCCGGGCTCAGAAAAATATCCATAGACCTTAAAACATATTCTTTCCGTGCGGGAATCGAACCCGCGACACGCAACGCAGCAACCAAGCGCTCAGCCGTCAAATTCTGAAATTCAGTAATCTATTCGAGAATATACTTATATACATAAACATAAATATCGCCTGCCTAAAATTATCCTACCGACTGACTGGGCAAAGACCTCTTTTGATCCAAGGAAGGCACGAGTATTGCTCGCCATGCTTGCTCAAGGTGGATTGGTGATTTCAAACCTATATTAAAGTCCAGGTTTCCTCGCGATGTTTTCCTTCACCGATGTCCGTGATGTCCTACATAAACTTTAAAAGTATATAATATCAGCCTTACATATAAAAATAACGCTAAATAATACTTGACTACTTATCAATTGATTAACTCTCAAATCCTTGACTAAAAATCAATAATTTTTCACATAGTAACCACTTTTAACGGTGTCTCAGGTGAAAAATCTTACCTATAAACGTTATTCAGCGTTGAGATGTTGTTATGTACTAGCCTAATGACAGAAAATTTAAACAACGGCGACCCGTTGTTTAAGTATAATTCAGAAGTAAGATGGCGGGCTACAATCAGCTGTGACGATGACATTTTTGGTCTATGGATTCTATTGTAAATTTTGACAATTATGCTCTATTGTTCGTTCGATTTCGTTCTTTAGTCGAATAATTTGGTCATGCTCTATGCTGACCGTCTAAGTGTTGGCAGATTAAAATAGTGTTTCATCGTTCAGTCAGTCAATTAAGAGGTAGCTCAGTATGAATTAGCGTTATTTTTATAAGTAAGGCCCTATGAATTTAAAAAATCACATTGGTGCTTGCCCTTACCTTAACCACTGGACCATCACGGCCTGTAGTAGTTCTAAAGTTCGTCTGAAAATTTATGTGTACACAAATCAATGTGCATGTTTATGTACCTATGAAGGTTTCCAAGTTCGCAGATTGGAAATAAAAAGGGTTCATGTTTTTATGGCGACATGTTATTCTACGTTCAAAGTCAATAGGAGTCAAATGGTTTGATTAAAATGTATGTTGAGAGTCGTTATTTTTCAATCTAGATTTACTGTTTGATGGCTATCGACAATTTCATCTACTACTACATACATGTTACGTTCAACTACGTTGAGGGTCTTTACATCCGTTGTGTATGTGTGCCAAATTTCAGCTAATGTTGTAATAAACATCCATACATCCAACCTCACATACTTTCCAATGTATGTATAAAATAAGCATTACATAAATAGTAGTAGTAGGACAGAAATTGCTACTAAAAAGTTTCTCTAATTGTAAAATAATTTCATAAAGCCTAACTTTGTTACCGACCAAAATGTATATTATCTGTTTACTAAGGTAATAATGTATTGAGTTTTCCTAAAATATGTTCAAGCTTTTCTGGATACCTCGATATGAAGTGTGTGGGAATCTCCAGGAAAACTTCAATGACTTTTTCAATGGTTTATTTAAACAAAATAATGAACACCTTAGAAAACACGTCTTTCTTACTTCGTATTACTCGCCATTTTACTAATTTTCTTCACCTTTCACTGGTTCGATCACTCATCCAATCCTTCGTTCATAAACATGCATTTTTACCGTTTCGAAATGTTTAGTTATACAGCCTAATCTCAAATTAATCCTACATGTATAACAAAATTCCAAATTCAAATACAGCACGCACAACCCTACCCCTACACAATATAAGACAGCCGCTCAAAATCAGATAGACTCTAAGACACATGTAACATACAAATAGCATTAGGTACCTACTGGACCCCTACCTGACTTACTTTGTGTAAACAATGTGTTACACCCTCTGACAAAAAGGTCCCACATATTTCTGTGTCCTCCGTATTTTGTCAGTCATTCTCGAGAACCATTCGTACGCAAAAATGAGTAGGTCGGCTTTATCTTGGACGTAGATTTGCAGTGCGTAGTATACTGACTTCCATATTGCGCGCTTCTTCGTTTTCTATATCAATATTGCCTTTCTTAGGAACGTGTTTCAGTTCTATTGGACCGTGTGGGATGAAATTGGCTATTTTTAGTGAGATTTTTGCATGTCATAGGCTGCTATTGTAGTAGACATAGGCAGCTATGAGCATCACACATCATAATCCAAATAAATAATTATCAAAATTAAATGGTGGACCCGTTTGACTGATAATGATGATGGTGATGATAAAATTAAATAATTGATTTGATTTAAATAATTATGCTTATTTCCTGAATAATTATAATCTAGTCAACGACAATACATGTCAAGATATGTATGTGACATTTTGAGACTTGCAGTTGATCCAAAAGGTTACTAGAATTGCCCCCTATTCTTCAAAGATACAACATTTTAAATCTTGTTTAAATTGAGAATCTTGGAGCTTGATTAAAAAACTAAAAAATCCAAAGAAGCAAGAATGAAGATATTAAAACAAGATTTTCTCAGAACAAACTCGAAGAATGTGCTGTACAAAATAATTTAAGCGAAACAAAACTCAATTCAGTACAATTCATAAAACTTATAACGGTGAATACTTCAGTGGTAGCTATCCGGTGCAAGAGCTTAAGTTGGCAAGTTTCGCACTTAAAGATAACTTAGCTTCAGATATTTTAAGCACGCTTTTGTAGGGTTAGTTGGTATTAAAATAAAGGACGATGACTTGAGAAGTTCTTTTGCGAGGTCGTGATATTGAAATGAAATAAAATTTAGATTAAGACTTTTTTAAATAATTTTAAGCATTCATTTATATTTTTAGTTAAAAAAGACAAATGAGAAGAATTATAAAGGTGAAGTGGTCTAAAACCCCACGAGTACCTACTCAGCAATACTTAAATTAAGCATGATTCAAAATTTCAGAATAGGCGATGAATATGTAATTAAGAAGATATGCATACTGACTGACTTTAAAGCTTTATATCAGGTACTAAGATAACATACGTACATACCGTTCAAGTGTGAAAACTTGTTTTATATAAATGTTTTATAGGATACTAGCTTTTGCCGACGATTTCGTCTGCGTAAATGTCGGTTATCACGGATGCAGACGAAGTCGCGGAATAATAAGTAGCCTATATCCTATGCGTGTGTATGGTAAGTAAACTAACCCCATACCAAATTTCGTCAAAATCGGTTCAGTAGTTTAGTCGTGTAAGCGTAACTGACAGACAGGCAAAGTTACTTTCGCATTGATAATATTAGTATAGATTGGTAAAAATCAACATACGTAATTGCTAGACACTTTCTGTGGGTCATAACTTCAAACACTTTAAAATTCCAACCTAACTTTGATTATCAGAATATGTAGGATTGCTTTTACAAACCCGAGTAGGTATTTCATTGTTGGACCAGTTATTTAGTTCGTCTTCTGGGAATACCAGTATCGTGGATACTTGGCCTCTGTCCAAACACTAATTCCATTAAACATTATTTAGCTCTAATTATAATAGTTTATTAGATGTTGATACCACGAAGTAAGGTTATTTTAAAAGTAGGACGATTGTCGTTTGTTTTCATTAAAAACCGCAATTTTTTCCAAGTTAAAAAGTATCCTATGTGTTATTTCACAATATAATCTATCTCAGTGCTCAATTTCATCCAGATCCGTTTAGCCGATAAAGCGTGAAAGAGTAACAAATATCCATCTATAAATACTCACAAACTTTCGCATTTTTATAAAGGCAGATTTAGAAAGGGTCAGTGACTGGCGCCGAAATCGAGACAAGTCAGCGCTGACCCGAAAAAAACCCCGTATAAATTGATTTCAAGTCAGCACAGTGGCGGGAAGTCAGCGCTGACTTGTAAATTCGCACATGAATATTTAGAAGTCAGTCTAGGCGCGGGCACTGGCGCCCACAACTGACTTGTGCACTGACCCTGTCTAAATCTGCTTTAATATTATCAGGAAGTAGGATTGACCTAAATATTAGACTAGACTACATTTTTGTAATGAAGGCGTTGTCGTTACATTTCTCTTAATATTTGTTACATTTTTATTGTAATGTTGTAATGTAATCACTTATTCATATATTTTGTGCTGCTTGTTTTTGTTTTTATTTTTGTTTTTTTTTTTTTTCTTTTTAAGATTTAAAATTCACATACAATGTAAATTGTTTTTTGAATAAATGAACTGAACTGAACTGAACTTAATATCATTTTCCCTATTATTACTAAATTTTGATGACTATGCAAGCACAATGATCACCAACATCTATTAACCATTTTATTTTTACATTTTTCTAAACATATTCTATAAACTATATATTTTAAGTGCTGGTACAGTCGGTTGTCAACATTATCTGACCCACCCTAAACACAAACGAAATTGGACCCTCTGTCTATGAAAATAAGGTTTATTCAATTTATATCAGCTTATCAGTCAAGTGGTCGAGGACTCAATTAACAAATAGAATAATAATACACACACGCAAATTTGATCTTTATCACGTTAGCATTAGGTTAAATATTATAACAACTTGTTAATAATATAATTAGTGTAATAGCTTATTTTAATGATTTCGGTCAAGTTATTCTGGTCTTGTGGTCTGTGTATAAGACTGAGAATGACAAGTTGCGAGATCAAATCCTGCGACGAAGATATTGTTTTGCTTACAATTTAGATTTTTTCTAAAAGTATTTCTTGTATTATTGTAAAGAACTATAGACGGATAATCTTCAAATATAAAGTTTCTAAAATGGTAATACTTGTAATAAGTGGGTAGTTGAAAAATAAATATTTGTATTCATTGTAAAACTGGTATTCAAATGCTACTGACTAAGGGTATGCAGTGACAACGCGCAAACATATTTTACCTTGCCTTACTAAATTGCAAAAACAACTTCTCTTTACAATTTATTTTTTTCTATTTTATAGGTAGTTTTTTTTATTATCATGTCTTAATGGAGTGATTAAATAATGAAGGGATAAAATACAAAATAATCTATTTGCACTAGGATAAGGTTGGCTGCTTGTGCTGTGCAAAAATAAACTTTATTAAAGTATACATATGGTTTAAATTCTTTAGTCTTGTGGTCACTAATCGTTGTTTACGTTCGAAATCAAGTTTAACCTAAATATAGCTTCTGCTCAGATGTTTCTTTTTTAATTATTTTATTATACTTTTTTTACATTTCTTTAATGGACAACGTATAGAAATAAAACTAAACAATTGCAAATTTAAAATGTTTATTATAACACTTAGGTAAGATAAAGTAAGTAAATGCTCACATATTTCCAAATTAATATACAATTTATATGAGTATGCCATAATCAAATTTAACCATTTATAAACATTAAAAAAGGCATGTTTATGCTTGAAAGTTTGTTATCGAGAAAATTAATTCATCTGTGAAATGCCTTACAGATTTATAGCTGCCTATGTGTAGTGAATAAACATGTCATTTAAATAGAAAAAATCTATTTATAACAATAACATCACCACGTAATTGGCAACATTTAAATGGTTTAACAATCTATCCATTGAGCATTTACTTACATGGTGTGTTTAAAAATATCCTAGATTAATTAGTAGCGGAGTGATGGTGCACCGTTCCTTGTTACGTTCATCTTTGTTCGATTTAAATGATTTTTTTTCATCAGTGAAGATCACAACATTTTCTTCCCAATTAAAATTCCCAAAAAAAATATTCCTGGGCAAAACGGACCCTTCTCCTTCGCGATGAGCAGGTGTCAATGCTATTTTCTGTGCCGGTTTATAATTCCTTATTCCAGCAGCGTGTAAATGCCTTCTCACTGTTTCGTTGAAATATCGTGTTTTATTGCGGTTACACTAACGGGCAATCGCATTCGGGACTATACTTGATGTTTTTTGCCCCTTGACGAATCCGCTGAATATTTACTTTGTCTCCATAACGTCTTAGCTACAGTCGTATTTCTCTAAAACAAAAAACAAAAACATTTTTGGAACCGTTTATGTAACTTGTAAGGAGTGAATGTAATAGTAAAATAGCCAACTACGCGTTCATTAATCACAATCAATTAAATAAAATAGGTATAAAAAAACACTTACTGCTATATTAAGACGACGACCAATCTCTCTAATTCCAACATTCTGCTCATGTAAAAATATGATTTTATGTTTGGTATAGTCATTAAGCTGCGACATGATGCTTTTTTACACCAAATTGCATAAAAATACTTAACGAGTTATGCGAAACGATTTACAAATGTGTGTGCGCAGTCACTGCTAATAGGCGTAGTGTAACTTTTGTCACTTAAGTAGACGAATTTATTATCTACCTCACGAAGCAAATATATGTGAACTTTAACTTTTTTAATTTACCCACCTGTTTACAAGATAAGTTATTAGGCGTAAGTCATATTGGTCGTTCTTTAATAATGCAAACAATATTGTAGAAATGAATTCAAATTAAAAAAGAAACTGATAACAGGTGGACTGTTTTCGAACCCACATGTTGTTCCTCGCCAATCCAACATCAAACCGCCAAGCCACAAGAACTTGTTAAGACTCCACGAAATTAAAGATTGGGTTCTAATTATGTAGGGTGACTTAAAAGGTTTTTAACTTTAATGTCAACGAGATAATGATTAAAATAGCTTAACAAAATGATATAATGCCGGTGGCTCCGACAACGTTGGGTGGGTTTATGCGTGTCTGTATTCATCGAGGCTCATATAAATTGAATAAACCTTATTTTCATAGGCAGAGGGTCTAATTTCCTTTGTGTTTAGGGTGGGTCAGATAATGTTGACAACCGACTGTACCGTGAGCAACAAAAGTCGATTAACAATGTCACTTTACACATAATTTAAAAAGGCACCAAATAATCCAATTTAGTTAATTTTAGATCGTATATCCTTTGATATTGTGCTCAATAATAAGGATTTTAAAATCTGAAATGTTAATCTACTTTTGTTGCTGACTGTGCCTGTTCCGTTTCACTCAACGCACTAATATAATAATCATAAATCCCTATCCAATCTGTTTTCTTTTTATACCCACGCGCTATTTTTGTCCCGGTGTTTTGACAGAAGTGCGTCTACTTACGATATACTACAGTTCAATGAACTTCGCTGTTTTGAATCTGGACTTTTATTTAGAAAGTTATTTCTTCGTAAAAAATGTAAGTATTTGTAAAATGAAAAAATAAAAATATATACCATCACGCCTGTATTCCCTGAAGGGTTAAGCAGAGGTGTACTAATGTACACCCACAGTTCGCCGGTATATTTTGGTCCCATGTAATAGGGGGCGAGCCTATTGTAAAATGAAAGACGATAAAAAACAGTGTTTTTGAGTGAAAGTAGTTTTTTAATCTAGCGTCTTTACAATTCTGTGAGGAAACATTTATTTATGAACTGCTTTGTCTGTTTGGCAGATAGATTAGACGTTTCTAACAAATACATTTTAATCTTATCAAAGTACAGCTAAAAGAAAAAAAAAACAGTTAACAGTTAAGAAAAAACTTCAACCATGGCTTCATGTGACCAGAAAGCTGACCTTTTCTTGGCCAAAAAATCAGCAATGCCATACAACGTGGCAATATGCTGGCAGCTTTTTCGGCAACTGCACCATTGCCAGCGATGCGGATGAGATTTTGGATGCCATATGAGTTTCCTCCTTTCTTTGAAATTTAACTCTGGAAACTCTAGGATGGCAACGCATTTGCAAGGCCTCTGGTATTGCAGATGTCTATAGGTAGCGGTGACCACTTAACATCGAGTGGGCCGTCGGCTTGTTTGCCATAAAAAAAGCTACCACGTGAAGATCGTCGCTCCACCGACCCTAAACACAGCGGGTTTAATTCATTTAAAAGTAAACTTCGTCTCCCAGTTCTCAAAGATAATTCAGTAATATCTCATAAATAATTCACAGCTCAGCCTATTAATAATTTGGGAGCGCACCCAGCCGATGACTATCAAGTAATTAGAATAAAACGAACAGTGCCTGGCCTTAGAAAACTGCTGTATTTGCATATCTCACTTCGCTTGTTTCCAAGCAAATGGCCTATAAAATGCTTCGATAAAGGCTAAGGTAGCTACCAGCGCCATTCTGCAAATGCAAATAAGGTTCAATTGAATTATTTTAATAATAACCCATTATTGAAATAAATTCGCCGTGAATTCGTTCTAGTTAACGAATGGCTGTGGTTAAATAAAAATAAATGTTAAAATGTTTTATCATAATATTTTTTATTCCAAAACTGTTTTTTTAATGTTTAAACTAAGAATAGCGAGATATTTTTTTACTTTAAATTAAACAAAATGTGATTTTACATTTCATCAGAAAACTATGAATTAACATAACATACCATTACGCCTGTATTCCCCGAGGGGTAAGGCAGAAGGCTACCAAAGTACAAACCACAGAAAAAAAAAATACAGTGAATATTATTTCATTATTTGCACGTTTTATTATTACAGAACTTATTAATATTTATTAACGAGTATTACAACTCGTTAGCATAATGAGTTTTGGTATTATATTATTTAAACTCTGAAATTACTGTTAAAAGCCTAATAACATAATTCCTTTGGGATCTCAGAGAAAAAGTCTAGAGTTCTGTATGTTCTACAAAGAGGTTATTTGAAAAGGTTATATGTAGGTATTTATATTTATTTTCATTTACTTCTAGACGAATATTATAAAGAGGATTTTTTTTATTTGTACGAAATAGGCTCCGGATCTTCCGGACCGATTTAACATTTTTTTCCACCGATAGATAGCCACATTATCCCTGAATAATTTAAGCTATATAACATCACGCTACGACCTACGGGAGCGGAGCAGTAACTAAAGACGCAATTTAACGCGGGTGAAATAAGCCACGCGGACGAAGTCGCGGGCCGGGTTTCTAGTAATCTCTCTATTTTAGAAAAACTAAAAAATAATAATAACCATCGCGCCTGTATTCCCGAAGGGTTAGGCAGAGGTGTACCAATTTACACCCACCCAGTTCGCCGGTATATTTAAGTCCCATGTAATAGGGGGCGAGCCTATTGCCGTTAACCGGGCACAAATCCAAACTCCGAGCTGCTACAGAGAATTTTATAAAAAAACCCCAATAACACTTTTTGCCCGACCTGGGAATCGAACCCAGGACCTTTAGCGTAGCAGTCGTGCTTAGGACCACTAGGCTAACGAGGCAGAAAAACAAATATCTACCTATTACTATCAGATTAAAATGAACTCCATATTAATACAGAACAAACCCTTTTCTACTCGATGGCTCCATATTCATCCCCTTACAAATATTATTAATTAAATCCCCACCTTATAATCAATATTGTGCGGAACTCCTTTGAGAATCACTCACCAGGCAGGGACGCTCGGATACACCGCTTCCTTTACAGACGTTTACGTTGAATTTAACTTCACATACCGGCTGTATATGCGAGTTACGTATGTGTCAGTAAGCAAGGTTCAATGGAAGAGGGAATTCATTATGTATGACTTACCTACGGACAGAGAAATAGATATTATAATAATAGCAACTAAAATGCAATGGAAATAGAGTTGGTATTTGTGTAACTGTGTGTGTAAAAAAATGGCGCGCGGAGTTACTCGTATATTTTACATGCAATTTTGAATTGTATTTGAGATGTGTTTTGGTTCATTATAAATTATACCAGCTTATATTGTAAAACCTTACACTATGCAAAGAAGCGACACTCACACCCCACCGTTAATTTATTGTTCCCGCGAACGCAGCAGTAACTCTGGCAGTTCTGCCGTGCCGTGATTTGCTTAGCCTAGGCAATGGGTACTCAGACCAAACCTGCATTGCATGGGCAGACCGGTATTGTTGTAATAGTTTCTATGGAGTGTCGGAGTATAAGTGTTGGAAACCACTCCATCTTAATTTCACAATCATGAAGTTACTAAACCTGTTCCCTATTTTTTCCAGGACAATCCCACTCCTCAAACTACAGCCTCTACCACATTGGGTCGGTAGCCAAGCCTTCAGTCCGCGCCTTCTCACAGTTCGGCAAGATCGATGACTTGGTGAAGGAAGGTGATGATGAGCAGCAAGTATACGACCAGTTCTCGGCACCAGCTGTGGGGGCAGGAACTGGGGAGACCGAGAATATGGTGTTTGTTGATGGTGGACATAGCATGGTAAGAATATACGGTGTAAAAGACATAGCCAGTAATGATGGAAAGGACCTGTAACTTTCCGATTTGTTAAGTGTCATTTTACAGATGGTATTACACCATTTATATAAATTACTATTGATAAACCAAATAACATAGTATTATAGTATTGAGAATATGGTGTTTAGAGATGATCTACATAATTTAGTATTGGCTGATATGTCTCAAAAGGCCACGTCTACATAATAATGTTTTGGTCAGTATGCAGCAACCGTAAATAGTTGCTGCACCCATGGTATAACACCGCATAGCACTTTACTTTTCATACAATATTTACCTACTTTATATATAAGCTAACCCCTCTGAACATCTAATTTAGATCTTGTACTCCAGTAGGGGACTGCTAGTTCCTTCGAATATAGGAATGAGCTGTCACTAAAGATCTCCACCTTATACTCACTAGAAAAAAGGGTCTAAGTCAAACACGTAAATACTTTTAATCTAAATAAATTAATGTTTTTACAGATATCTCTGATGTGCCGCATGATTCCGTCACCTGATTGGTTCATTGGTGTAGATGCTGTGAGTCTTTGTGTAGACTCATCTTGGGTGTACCAGATAACTCTTGACGTAAGAAAATATTTATTCTACTGATACATCATATTTATATGGAAATATCTCTTAGGGGAGGCTTTTGTCCAGAAGTGGATATCGTTCGGCTCTTATGATGATGATGATGATGATGACATAAACAAAGAAAGTCTGGTATATAATTATATGCTTCAACTAGATTACCCGTCAATGAAACCATAATGTATACAACAGTATGATTATCTTGTCTATAAAAGTCAAGGGATTTTGGACCTAGTCTCAAGGGTCCATTAGTTAGTTGTTTAATTCTACCTTCAGTTACACAAAGTCATATATTCTGACTAGCAATCATTCCGATCATATCTTACTCATCTTTCCCTCTGTATCACTCCTTAAGTGTTAACTTTTAAACTGTTTGTTCGCAGTTGGACCCTTTAGACGCTGGCGCGGCTAGTGGCCTGACCTTCACAGCTCCTCGTTGGGAGACTTCACCGCCCGAACCTGTGACAAGACACAAGCCGAGGCTCCCTGACCATCCAGCCGCCGGCTTCTACTACCCACTGCTGAGAGAACTGCCGTCTATTGCCAAAGTGCAGCTGACTAAGGTAAAGTTCCAAAGAGATTATTAAATATTCTTTATAGTGTATGTGGGAATAGCGGCAAGATCGAAGAAGAAGAGACGGTAAACGAAGCAAAAGTTTTATTTATCTTAAAGTGCCCCCAGGTTAAAATAATTAGAGCCAGTTCGATTTTTTGTTATATTAGGACGAACGCTTCTCACTATTCCTTAAAAAATATAGTCTTCAGCCTTTTATCGTTCTTGTTTTCCTCAACTCTTCTACCCATCACTTTAATATTTTCCTTCTGAATATCTTTCATGTCCTTCCACACATAAATCTCTATCACTCACAGGGTAACATATAACTCTTTCACACAGCTCCGCATCATCACACATTTCATCTTTACTTTCAATATCCTCAATTAATTAATCCTAAATTTTTCAATAATCATACAATGATCACCGGGACGTTGAAAATGTCATTAGTATTCCGAATAGTTGATCCTCTACCGAGACCCAACTTCTAACCAATAGGTACTAAACTAACAAACTTACAATACCAACGTTTTGCAATCCCAAATCCTATATTTGCCCCTTCTAATATAATAGCTAAATAATGAACATTTGGGTGTAACAGACGTAGCAGAAAAACATACCCGGCCAGCCATTCTCATATCCCTATCGTAGTCTAAACCACAGATTACAATACAGATACCCAATCCCATACAAAGAAATGTGACCTTCCTAAAACTGGCAATTCGACTGGCAATATTTTCTTCTCCATTTTCTCAATAGATGGCAGTACCGGCGACTCACTAATTGCCAGAAACAGTAGTTTTACAACGCCATCTAGGAGTCAACCTAAATAATAGGTGGAATCGAAACTAAGTGGCAATGATACTCTAGAGGGCGTTGCTTTTCTATAGATTCTCTGTTCTCTTCATTGCACCGCATCGTGAGTTCAAGGACAACAGTTTTATTTGTGTGAGTGAGCTATCAACTTTTCTCACGTTTTTTACAATTCGAAGGTCACTTTCAGTTTGAATGTTGATCACAATATGATTCGCGCAACGATTTGCGGCTTTAACAGTGTTATCATAAATACCTACGAATGTTTGTGAGAATGGATGGATGTTTCTTACTCTTTCACGCTAAAAACACTGAACGGATTTGGATGTTTGGTACACGACCAGTTTACAACCCGGATTTTTTTACGATAGTTTTTATTCTGATTTTACGTTCCCGTGGGATAATTTTTGAGTTGTAGTGGGAAAGGGTGAAATCGCTGGAATAAGATATATTATTACATAATATTAATAGTAGGTACGCTGCCTGTATCGACACCGTGCCATCGATTTGGAGTAAGTACTGGTAGATGTAGCGTACCATTGATTTTGGGTAGGTACCTACTGTCGATTCATTAACTCGTCGATGGAACGTTGTCGATAGGTACAGCAATGTTGTTAATGTAATGACTTTCGATATTATTAACTCGACCCCAAGGATATTATTTGTAATGTTCAAATTCGTATCTGTAACGTTACATTACATTACACGAGAATGCTCCTAGCACAGCTCCTAGTGAGGAGAAAATCAAAATCCGAAATTCACTAGCTTAGGTCGTCGTATGTGCAAGGTTCGTTTTTATTCAGTATTCAGGGTCCAGGTCAAGTCATAGGCTGGTGTCTTTTCCAAAATCCGTAATTCGTAGCCAGGTCGTATAGAAGAAAACAAAAACACATTCGAATCAGGTCGACGCACACTCGTCAGTTGCTAAACAACAAGTGACAAGGACAACAGTCTTAATCAGACACTCTGTCTACGATCAGACATGACGGGAATGAATTGACATGGCCAAAAAGAATAACTATCTCCTTGATTAATGTTTAGTAAATTTGATAGTTCCAGGTTTAATAAAATGAAAAAAAAAAAAGTTTTTTTTACTTGTAAGTCTCAGATCAAAAAAATAGGCAGATAGAGCGCTCAGAACACGCGAGTGTGTCCATCAAAGGCTAAAGCAAATACAACATCAAAAGCGAATACAAACTCGCGACAGTAGCCCTGGCAGGGGGGCCTTAAAGTAATTTTTGGCCACCACAGGATAGTCCGGTCACAGTAATATTATAATACAGTACTCCAACTTCATACAAACGGACGAAACGCGAGCTATACCTACGCGCCTCGATCCTGGGGTGCGCGCGCGGTGCAGACAGATTAAAATACTGGAGACGGGCAGCCTCTAACGCATGTTTACGTACCGCGCGGCTGTAGGAATTTATTTCTGTCATGCGGCCGAGTTACACTACTGTATTATTATATTACCGTGGTCCGGTTAAGTAGCTTCAACCTTATCGTGTTGTTGTTGCGCTACGAGTGGTCTTTCTTTCCTAAAAAAAAAAACGCGACAGTACCAAGCTACGCATCGTCTCGCTCACACGTCTCTAGTGATTTGCCATTTTAAGTCAAAACATAACATAAAACGTCTTGTGTGTAGGTACCTACACTGCAAAAGTTGTTCACAAAAAACAAAGAAAACAAGATGGAATATCTTTCCTCAGATAACTCTTGTTATTTTTATTGTTTTGGTATTTATTTTTTATAAAATATTTTCGGTTCACTTGAAACACAAATCCTTAACAGTAAATCGTCTGTGCTGCTAGTTTATGACGGGAAAATTTATTTATTCGGGTTTAATGATTGTGTGTAAAATACTTATGTTTATTGTTATAACAAATTGTTTATCTTTTTAAATTAAAAAACCTATTCTTAAATAGTTTATTAAACAAATTACCAAAAAGCGTTATTAAATTTTATATCTGGTCTGATATAAATTAATTAAATAGGTAGTAAGTAATTACGCATATTAACTTTAATTCCTTATTATTTGTTAATTAATAAATACTACACGCTTTTGCTATCTGGGTATAACCATAGAGCAAAATCGCGTTTCCAATTAAAAAAATTGTAGTACCTACAATATTTGAGAACAATTTAACTGAACAAAAATATGGGAGTATTATTTCTCAATATCTGGCAACCGTAAACGCACACAGATGCACGTGTCCGTACACGGCACCACTTATCAGCCGCGCACACATAAATAAACACTAGCATCAATTTGTTTTTCGCGCACGTTCTATCTGCCTATTTCTTTGATCTGAGTTGTAAGTAATATATTTATAAAAAAAATTAATAAGTAAACATAAATGAAGTAACTAAACGTAAATTAATAACAATAGTTGCTACCTTACCCTTATTGTAAAAATTGAGTAAAACGCCATCTATTGCAAATAGCTCTAAACTAAATGGGTAACAGATAGCTGGATCTAACGACTTTATCATTCTATGGGTTCGAATCACGTTCGAATGGAAGTTAAAGTTTTCAGTTTTTTTTTTGCCGAAATTACGTGATTTATGAATGTAAAAAAAAAGAAGATAAATCAGCCTTGAGCAATGAAGTTTTAATATTTACTAATCTTACTTCAGCCAAAATCTGCCGTTTAACGCAATTTAGTGGTTGTAAATTTTGTTAGAGTAACCTATGCTGCCATCTATGATTTTTTTTCAAGACTAATTATAATTCGTTCCCGTTGAGACCCCGTGCTATTATGTTAATACAAGCACCTACATGATCGTGTTACACGGGCTATCGGTTTACACTCATGTGGACCAAAATCCAGGAGTCGCCAGACCTATGTCATTTTAGCATGGCGGAAATTTCGAAGATAGAAAAATAATATGTCCTTAAGAAAACATAATGTACTCGCTAGTTTCAATGTTGAGCTCTTTAAGGTCCTATCATACTCACTTACGTTCAATTGCGACTGCTGCCGCCTCGTTTGAACATTTAGTAAAGGTCACAAACTAATCTCAGTCTCAATTTGTCAAATATCCTACTTTTTTGCATTTAGGTAGATGGTCGCCGCGATGAGATTGTGACGAGATTTGAGTAATTTATATTAGTAGAAATAGCTTTCTGATACCGAAAAAAGGCCCGGCATTGCCATTAGGTTAGGAAGTACGCATACCTTCTTAACGAAATATAAATGTATGTTCCTTTATCTTTCAACTCATCCATGCCACAATGACTTAGCTCTGGCGACTTTGAGATCTTGGACTAATAGGTAAGAGCTTCAAGTGTTTAATCAAATCATACTGTTCTGTGGCTGCGTGCTAGTTTAATGCCTAGGGAATGATGAGGCGCGATATAATGGTTGGTTAATAAAAAATGCAAATGTTTGAAAACGGGAAGATAAACCCTCATACCCTTATGGTTTGACATCTTTGAATTTGTAAATTATCAATATAGTGCAATTCTATTCTAAGAAATAGTATTGCCTAGATACTTTTACACTTCGATCTAGCTTTTATGACCTTTGAAATGAAATTATTCCGAAAATAGAATATTTTTGATAAAGATTGGTATCGATTGTTTTCACCGAGGCTGTTGGCGGACCACCATTATCGTATAAAATTACAGTTACCTACATTGTTTTAAGAGGCAATTTGTGAACCCATAGAGCAACCATGCTTACCTCTTATAGGTTCGCAAATTCTGCATTTTTTTTCTCGCAAGTTCTCAGTTCATAAATAATCACGGATAGAGGTAGTGCAGTTTGAAGCCATTTTAGACTACAAACGAACTATCTGTGAATCAGCTTCTTAGTAATTAACCCGGTGAAATAATTTTAGTAATCAGACCAGTACTTTGAGAGCTCTACCTCTTGAAAGCGAAATATTAGATTAGACAATTATTATTGAACGTTACAACAAAAGCATTAAAAATTTCCAGGTAAAAGAATACTCGACAAAGGAACTAAATGACTTAGCTCGCAAAGAACTAAAGGCAGTGCTAAAAGCTAAGAACAAACACAAAGGACTACCAAGAAAGACAATAGTCCACAATGATGATGACGATGATGACTCAAATGAAGAAGAACAAGAACACAATGTAATGACAAGGAGGAACTATGTCGATAAGCTGAAAGATTTAGAAGAAGATCCAGTTGGTACTCCAAGACCTAATGCACCTGAAAATTATGTGGTTGTTGTGACTACACCTAGGACTACTACGTAAGTATAAAGACAATATGAAATATGATACAGTACTCAGACGCTTGAGAGGACTTTACCGATAGCACACTCCACATTTAGTAGTAGTAGAGCCACCATACCTATAATTACCACAAAGCAGCGTTGCTGTATTCCGATTTCAAAGGTTTGGATGCCGGTGAAATTACATGGACATGACACATTTCAACTTTGTCTCTGGATTGGCAACGCATTTGCAAGGCCTCAGGTATTGCAGATGTCTATAGGCAGGGGTGACTACTTAACATCAGGTGGGCCGTTGGCCAGATCGACATCCAACGATGTTTAAAAAAAAAATACAAAAGTTGTCTAGTTATATTTTGGTTATAAAGTAATATCAATGCAATACCTGCAAGAAGTAAGAAGTTATTCTAACTACAAAACATGGAATTCTAGAACTGAGACCTATTTAAATATTTAAGTGACAAAGACATAGGCCATATAAACAAACGCATAAATAACCAAACACTACCAGACAGCAAATGGATTGACAATCGGAGCGTTACTTCTGATTAAGTTACCATAAAACTATACAACCAATCTTTTAGTTGTTTTTACGAACAACCCGGAAACCATCCAGAATAAACGCAATAATCAAATCTTGTAAATCAAAAAGACTTATTCGTCATCTACAGCCCGAAATAGGCTTCTCATTTTGTGCCAATCTCCGCGCTCATTACTTCCATCCTTCCACCTCACTTTCATCCAAGTTCTACCCACGATGCCAAAAATATCATCTACCAATTTCGCCATCTCTTAAAAACCTCTTAGAAAACATTAATTCATAGGTACTTAAGCCCATCAAAATCAAGTTAGACTAATGGAAACACAAGATGTATTTCAAAGACAAATATTTTTATAAGCCCTGAACACAGAAACCCACTCCTGTTCTATTGAAATTGATAGAATTTTCATATCGTTACTTACCTTTATTACTTTTCCATTAGTATTAGCATAAGGACTCGTTCCCATTATGTCTGGCTGTTAAACTGATTAGGTAAGTATGGTTAATTGCCGATAAACTATATAACCTACTGTAACACATTAAGAGTGATTTTGCAATAATTATATATTAAAAGTTCTTCAATAATTATAATAATAGCGCTGCGTGTCGCGGTTTCGATTTCTCTAAGAAACAAATATTCGTATGACTCGCAGTTTCTTCCGAAACTGGTTATTTGCGTATAAGAGAAAACGCAGCCACGATGAAGTAGGGCAAATATTTTAAAATACCTAAACAATAACAAAAAATAATACCAGGTTTATTGCCCCAATCCGGGGCATACCCTATGGTTGAGTTAGACCAATATTTATTTGTGTGCCGTACAGCCGTTTAAGCGTTAAATAGTACCAAACAAATAGACTTATTAGTAGCGATAAGATGGGTAGGTACAAAAAATTAAAATGTATAAAACCCAGTCCTGTGCCAATGGAAACAGGTACAAGCTCGACAGACTGTCTTTGTGTATCCGGAATACTTCGACATGTTAACGAAGTTTTGTCGGGAATAGAATTCTTATTAATTTATTGGATTAGTGTGAAGGTTTAGATAGGAAAAGATAAATAGGAATTTGAAAAAAGAAACAAATGAAAGAAAGCCTTAAAAATTATGTCGAAAAGTCTCTTTTGCAAGAATAACAATGTAATCCTGACTGAATAATTCGGCTGTCTACGTATGTGAAAACGTCAGAGCCGAAACATAAAGCGCATAACACACAGAGAACGGTTGCGGATGTCAGTACGCGGGTCTATTAGCCAGTACTACGCGAGAGCTGGCACGGCGGGTTTGGTGCATTGTCGTCGTCGAAATAAATTCTGATTAAACGACCCGCCGTGCGTCGCCGCCCCGAGCCCTGCTCCTGTGCCGACCCGCATCCGTTCTCTGTGTGTTTTGCGCTTAAATATTCAGTTTTTGTTTCTCAATCATTACTAAAATACATACCATCACGCCTGCATTTCCCGAAGGGTTAGGCAGAGGTGTACCAATATACACCCACAGTTCGCCGGTATATTTAGGTCCCATGTAATAGGGGGCGTGCCTATTGCCATTAACTAAATTATTTTCCTTTTTTTTTCAAATATAGAACAACAGAAGCAGAATTTGAGACCGAGCTCAAGAACATGGATGACGTTGTATTGGCTGTAGCTCACGGCAGAAAGCTTGGCCTACATAAGCACCTACCGAGGCATTTCAGATCTCGCTTACATCACGCAGTCAACAAGATTCGACGTAAGGAATGGTCACAAATCTGCTAAACTAAGGCTTTGTTCACCAATATCATAGCTAGTCAACTGGTTACGTATTAAAACAGTTGTCGAAGAAAATTGTTTTCGGTTTTAATTTGTAACCGTTTATTTAAATATTGGTGAACACAGACCTACTACGGGTGAGGACACCACCAATCAATTGACATACTTTTTATGAGCTGTCAAAACGCGATACTGTCGATTTTTATAAATTTTGTATGGCAATGGTGCTGTGACGTCACTTATTTGTCAACTTAATCAACTAACTGTTTTTCAGTTTCAAAGCATTTAAAAATATACATCTACTAATCTACATAATTTTACAGTTGAAAATTCATTCGTGAAGTTCGGGTTTTATGGGCTGTAAAACATTAGTTTTAGAAATTTCTGCGTGTTCATTACTAGTTTTTATTGAGTCTAAAAAAAATCTCATTACGATGCCTTCTTCCTTCAAAGTTTTTAGAGAGGTAGTAAAAAAATAAATTTTATTTACAAAGTGGGAACAAACTATAAACCTGACCAAATGCGAGCCTTCAACCTAAAAAATCAAAGTTAGGGCCATGAACACTAGGCAAACGATGTTTGTCAGGTCTTAAAAAATATATACAACATGTTACGGAAAATGTATACACATATCAAAGGTACGGATTCTTTTGGTGTTAACAAACCACATAGCAACATTTTTTTAATACCTATACTCACATAATTACAACGATAAGCAACATTTAAGCAAAAAACCAAATGTTTCGAATTGGATTCTACACATCACTACACTAAGTCAGCTGATCTGTGTCAATAAACTACACATTACACACTAAAAAACAACTCCGTAGAAGACTTGTTTCTCCTGACAAGTTTGTTTATGGCTTAAACTGAATAAACTGCCGAAATAAAAAAAAATATTATGCATTTTCAAAGTTATTGCTTTTGAGCTGAAATTTTGTATAGAGACTCAGTACCGGATACACTCTTAACCCCGTTTGTATGGATATACCCTTTCCGTTACACGCTGTATATAATAATTTTATTTTTTCCTTTATCAGCGAACGATTGCCTCGTGTCAGAATGGAGTGCCTGGTCTCCGTGCTCAGTGACGTGCGGGTTCGGTGACAAGCTGAGGCACAGGACCGTGGTGAGAGAAAAGAAAGATGGCGGCCGTGACTGTCCTACCCTCACCGACAGAAAACATTGCGGCAACGTCAACTCTTGCGCACATATTGATTATTTTGAATGGTAGATGGTTTTTTGAATAAATTTGTGATTTTTTATATCTGTTTATTTTCTAGCTTTATAATAGTTATACAAAGCTCTTGTGTTGTATAACTAAAGTAAAATATAGGTACCATCTTTATTTACCTACCTTTTCCTAACAATGTTGAGGTCGGATTCCAGACTAACCGGATGCAACTGAACACCAGTATTTTACATGGAGCGACTGCCTAAATGACCTCCACAACCCAGTTACTGGGTAACACGATACCTCTTGATTATAATGATTGTTAAACTTCTGACTACCTATAACGATTGTCAAAGATGAATGACAGACACCAATATTATTGATTTCACCAAAATAAAATAACCTTTTTCATGCCATTGGATGGCTAATCAGTCCCGACGGCCCACCTGATGATAAGTGGTTACCGCTGCCTATAGACATCTGCAATACCAGAGGCCTAGCAAATACGTTGCCACCCCAGAGACAAGGGTAAAATGTTTGTGCCCGTAATTACAAATTATTATTGTGAAAAGTATCCAATATCAGCCATCCACTCATCTCACCTCATCCTTCACAAAATGAGTCCCACATTACAGTCCTTTGTCAACAATATCCAGTTACTGAAACCCCAAAAATTCCAGCCACACACAAAACTAGCTCAATTCCCTTTGAACCTTGCTTTTCATTATTAAATAATTAATTTTAATCATACACAACGGTGCAAAAAGCTTTAGTTCAGTTGGGGTCGTAAAGCGGAGCAGCAGAGAAGCTTTATAGAGGTCTGGCTGTGTGTCAATAAAAGACAGAACGCTGGATCGCGAGATTACAATATAAAATATTTAATAGTACACTGACCGGAGAATTATTTAGACAGTAGGTATATCTCAGGTGACACTGGGGCTTTCAGTTTAATTAAAAGTTTTGCTGTGGAAGAGTTTGTTAAAGGAATTGCACCCTAGATAGAATGAGTTTACAAAGTAGTTGAATTAATTCATCTGGTAGCTGGTAGAAAAATAGCGGACAAGCGCGAGTCGGATACGGTACAATATTTAGCACACACATACCATCACGCCTGTATTCTCCGATCCCCGAAGGGTTAAGCAGAGGCGTGCTAATACACCCACACTTCACCTATTGTCATTAACCGGGCACAAATCCTAACTTCGAGCTGCTACTGAGAATTTCATAGAAAAACCCAATGAAAATTTGCTCGACCTGGGAATCGAACCCAAGACCTCTAGCGTAGCAGTCTCACATAGGACCACTAGGCTAACGAGGCAGTTGATATTTAACACTAATTACAAAAAGTTTTTTGTGTGTTAACACGTGACGTCTGCCGTCATGTCGTTGTGCGTGCGTATGGGTGTTTTACGGGGCTTTCGACAGGTCGACTGTATGAAAGGAGACTACTACTTTTTTATGTAGGAATCGAACTGCGACATGCAGCGCAGCAACCAATCGCTCAGCCGTTGCATTAACTACATTGTCTTTGTCTTTAAAAGGCTTTAAACCATAATATTTAAAAATACCAACCACATTTTACAGTTCCTACAGAATTTCCAGAGCCGCAAGTACATCCCGAGAATTTAATATAGTTTTAAATGTTGAAGAACTTTAGGAATACGGTCGTAAACCGTTGTGAAAGGTGCTTGGTCTCTATGAAATACCCGGCCCTTGGTTAAGTCGTAACCTCGGTAGCCGGGGCTTAACTTTTTACTTTATATTTTTATGTACTGAACCCTTTTTTTATTGTGATCAGTTTAGTTGGTTGGAATTGACACCCTGTGCGTATGGGGATAGGATTTTCGAATGCAGCGAAAGTTATAGGGGTCAATGTACTAGACCATGTGACTGTTCATAAAAGACTGTAGGTTGATATTCATATTTTTTTGTTTTTTATTTAATAAACTAGCTTAACTCCGCGGTTTCATCCGCGTCAAGTTATGTTCTAGGTTACTGCTCCGCTCTTGTGAGTCGTAGCCTGATCATATACAGCCTATAACATGCCTCTATAAACAGGCTATATCTTTAGAGCAAAAAGATTTTTTTGAAATCGGAAGTTCCTGAATTTAGCGCGTTCAATAAACCAACTCACCAGATGTATAATATTAGTAAACATAAATTAGAAAATATAGTACCTACTACTATTAAAAAAAAAGAGGTAATTCAGGACATCTTTATTTGATTGCTTCTGGGGTGTTTTTCATGAAGAAAGTCTCACAGACACAGCGCTAGAGTCGCACGTTGGAATCTTGATTATCTTTTTATTATCTAAATATCTTTCTGTCTCTAGCTCTTTGTGCCATGAAAAAGGCTGTGTCATACTTAAGTTTTATAGTTTCCTACTCTTCAAACAAGCTTTAAATGAAAGCTTGTAAAAAGAGCACGAGCTAGAGTAAGAGCTTGTAAAGAGAGCTATTATCCTTAGAATCCTATCTTACAAATATTTGAGTCACTTCCCGATGTTCGATTGAGCTAAAATTTTGCTTTAATATGTAATTTGCTTGACAACGCACTTGGTGATATAATAGAGCTGGTCTGATGATGGAGCCTGAAGGTGGTCAGCGGAACTTAATCTTAGAAGTTAATTGACCCACAGTCCTGAGTTCGAATGAGCTGGAATTTAAAATACATAATATGCACATTGCATATCAATGAAAAATAAAATGTCATAAAATCATATATATTTCCCGAAGGGTTAAATAAGGTGCGTAATAAGGGTCAAGTCTTGCCGTTAACCGGGCCCAAATCCTAACTCAGAGTTGCTACTGAGAATTCCATAGAAAAACATGACATCTAGCGTAGCAGTCGCGTTTAAGACCACAAGGCTACATAGGCAATTATATTTAGTATATATATATATATATATATATATATACCATCACGCCTGTATTCTCCGAAGAGTGAGGCAGAGGTGTACCAATGTACACCCACAGTTCGCCGGTATATTTAGGTCCCATGTAATAGGGGGCGAGCCTATTGCCAATAACCGGGCATATTTAGTATCTAGCTATCTAATCCTGTAAGTTATTCTCTTGCAACCCCTACATGAAAGGGAGAAAATAATCACTTAGAACACGCAAAAAACCAACAGACGATGGCACGTTCCATGTTCAAAATTGCGTACATCTTAGGTTATGACCTAGAGAGGGCGCGCACAGCAGTAAAATGTTTCTACCCTCAGATCGAACTGTCGGCGTGTCATTGGTATTCCGGTGGTGATCTCCTCAAAATCAAGGAGTATGTGATTCGATTTCTATACATCTGATGTATAAGGAGTTGTTATTACGTTTGTAATGTATTCTAAATAGTTTGGACTTGTAAAAAAATATGTAATTGGGTTTACTTCTGCCCGAAGGAATCAACCTTCTTTTTCGGAAGGGAGTGTCAGTCTCATACTGACTAAAACCCATCTGTGGTAATGCCTTTTGCGTTCTAGTGGTGCGATGACTCTTTCGAACAAACTCATGTACAAATTCCGCAACCCTGGAAACTAACCAACCTCCATTTTTATAAAGTAAGTAATTGTAATTATTTTGGGATATTTAAGGGTGATTAATAATATTTTAGATGACTTTGCTAGCTGATTAATATTAATTTAGCTAATACTTAGAATAAGGATTTTTAAATTATATTTACCTACTTCACTACGGCAAAGCTAAAGTGAGAGTTATGATTTTAGAAGTCTATGTGTGTATGTTCATCAGTGTGTGCATATCTCTTGCAGTATTTGCAATATATATTTGAGGTGTCATTGGAAGTATCATGATGTTACACTGGTTATGGGCTATATGACGTCACAAAAAATTCAAAATGGTGGATGTAAAACGTGTATCAA
The DNA here is from genome assembly GCA_932526535.1 of Caradrina clavipalpis. Classification (NCBI taxonomy): domain Eukaryota; kingdom Metazoa; phylum Arthropoda; class Insecta; order Lepidoptera; family Noctuidae; genus Caradrina; species Caradrina clavipalpis. Next base: position 14,092,342 of record OW052098.1, read on the forward strand.
AAACAAATATGTTAAAATATTTATATCGTGTTTAGCATCTAATTAAAGGTCTTAATTTTTAGGTGATAAAATATATATATTTTTATGTTTCAGTTTCGCTTTATCTGCTCTATAAATATATCTTGTTCACTCAATCGGAAACATCAATTGAGTGTCTCACCGCGAGCCCCATACTAAATGCGAGCCCCTTCTCCTTAATACTGCATTGTCTTGTCAAAACAAACCACCTATTATGATAGTTATGTACCTCCAACATGGCGGATTATTAGCCAAGAAGATACACATTAAAACGAAAGAAATTAGGAATTAAATTATTTTCTTTAGATCAATAGGTATTGGAACTTAAGATGTGTTAACAAGATTTTGTTTATATTAACGCGAACAACAGACTGTAAAATAATTAGTATTTTCTAACAAATATATATGTGTCGTGATGGCCCAGTGGTTAAGGCGCCCACCTCTCATGCTCGAGGTTGTGGGTTCGCAACCGGGCACGGGCAAGTACCAATGTGACTTTTTCTAATTCATATGTACTTTCTAAGTTTATCTTGGACATCACTGACATCGGTAACCATGTCAGAGGCCCTTGCGGCGGTTTAGAAACTCTGACACTAGGGTGTGTGGGGTCGTTAGACCTTACTGCCCACACGATAAAGAAGAAAGAACAAATATACAACGCCCATAACTAATACCAAAAGAATACACAGACACGTCGTGAGCAAAGCCGCGGGTATAGCTTGTTAAAAAGATTTTATTTATTTTATTGGTTTATCCACAACTGTTACGCTGTTGATACAAGCAATGTGATACAAGCATAGTGTACAATAGAGGAAGTCGCAGACAAAAACTAATGTATAATATTTTTACATAGTATATCTATAAAGCTTCTACAAATTGTGATCATTGTTCTATAGCTATTTACTAAAAACCGTAAGAAAGTTTACGCAGTCGAAAACAAAAACTAGTTTTTCATAACTAAAACGGCTAGAAAAATACTTGACCCGGAGAATACCGCAATCTGAAAAACCTCTGTCGGTATCTTATAGTCTCACAAAAGGTAGAAATATCAATAAGAACTGAGGAACGAAATTGTCAGTTCAGCTTATCCTATAAAGAGCCTAGTACAAGTCCGCAGTACAATAATACAGTCAATTATTGTCGCACTACAGGACAAAGGCCTCTTCTCATATAGAAAAAGCACGAGCATAGATCATCACGCTTGCTCAAGGCGGATTGGTGATTTCAGACATATAATAATTACTAGCTGTTGCCTGCGACAAGACAAGCGTTATTAGCATAAATTATAATAGTGCAAGCTAATATTATGAGGGGGGACGATTATGGAAAATAATCATCATCTGCCTAGCCTTTTCCCAACTATGTTGGGGTCGGCTTCCAGTCGAACCGGATGCAGCTGAATATCAGTATTTTACATGGAGCGACTGCCTATCAGACCTCCACAACCCAGTAATGGGTAATACGATACTCTTGGTAAGACTGGTTGTCAGACAGATTATGGAAAATAATAATAGTGCAAATTATTTTATGGAAAACAAGACAATACTTACCTATAACATCACGTTACGATCAACGGGAGCGGAGCAGTAACCAAAGACGTAACTGTACGCGAGTGACACCGCGGGGTATAGCTAGTGTCGTATATAATAAACACCAAATGCGACAGGATAGTCGTATTTCCAATTTGAATCGAATAGTTTTGGGAGCTCATGTTAGGCCTTCATATTGCTACAAGTCCTGTCATAACTACTCAATGATTGCGACCTTTCTCAAAATGCTGAATGGCTTGGAAGACCTTGCGATATGGAATCCCGGATACTCGGATACTAGCGAATGTTATTTATTGAGAATCAAGTTGCCTCTCATGCATGCATGCATGCATGAGGGTTGTAGGTTTGAAACCTGGCTAATACCAATATGAATTCTCAAAGAAAGTGGCCTATAAAGTTCTCAGTAGAAGCTCGGAATTAGGATGACTGTCCGGTAAATGTCAATAGACTCAACCCATATTAGATGGGACCTAAACATACCGGCGAATTGTCGGTGCATATTGGTACACCTCTGCCTTATCCTTCGAGGAATACGGGCGTGTTGAAATAAAATTAACTGTAAACAAATACTATACAAAAAACTTCCCAAAAACAAATTTAATCCACGACATAGACAGCTTGAGATTGCAAACAAAAATAAGAGCACGTTGAAAGTTCAATTTTCCAATACATTAGGATCGTGCCGTTTGCGAGATGCAGTGATTGATTCACGGTCCGTGCCACCAATCCGAGTGATTGATATCTGAACGGGGTGTTTAGTGTACAATGATGTGCGGGATAAACTATTTGGTAGTTTTCGAGTGTTTTTGTATTGTGTGTTGCGCAATAGATAGTGATAAAAGGGTATAAGGGGATATAGTTTTGAACTCTATCGGGTTACTTTTAGGTACGATTTTCTACTGGTATTAAATTCTGATACCAATATAAATATGATGATAACCGCATGTCTGTCCGAATCTTCTACTTTCGAACAGACTAAAAAAATATTAAATGAAATTATTTATTTGAACTGAAATATTTCAGTAACAATGTGTCTCTTAATTTATTATTTTGAACATTTTCATGACTAATTTTGAGGCAAGTTAGTTTTTCCCCGCGACTTCGTCCACGTAAATGTCGTCTATTGCGCACGCAGACGAAGTCGCACAATAAAAAGTAACCTGTGACCTTTCTTGGGGCTCAACTTACCCCGTACAAAATGACATCAAAATCGATTAAGTGGTAAAATAGTGAAAGCGTAGAAGTATGAATAGTACATTCATATTTCCATACTTATTTGGTAATCATTTTGTACGGGGCGCCAAAAATGTTATGAACAACTGTATTTTATATACCCATTTTCTAACCATATAAAGACATACTATTCTATTAATATAACCCTCAATCTCACAATCCCTTAACACGCAAACCCGCAAAACATCACTCGATATAACACCGCCCCCTTTCGCGCAAAAAACACAATAACTGATTTGAATACACTCCGATTGAATACAAATCAATTCATAATGGACCCGCCGAGGGTAGACAAACAAAAATTTTATGGAAATACAAATTCCTTCGATTATTGTCTTTTTTCTATGCGTCCAGATTGTTAAATTTGTTTGCCTAGGACTCGTGCGGAATATTCAAGTGGATAGTGTATCCGTTTGTGAATATCCATTACGGAACATGGCTCTGGATTGCGAGAGCAACTACGAATGATCGTATTATAGTTCGAATTTACAAGTCTATGTGACCTACCTACCTATCTGCCTACTAAAATAATGGCACTGTCCCACTACAGGGCAAAGCTCTTTTCTCACATAAAGAAGGCTTCCGGCCTATTATTGTCCCACTGCTGGTCAAAGCTTTTTTGTCATACTAAGAAGGTATATAAATATAAATATAGGTATGACCATTGATCACCGTTCTAGCTCATAGCGGATTGTCACAATACATCTTAATGGTGTACATTTTACCCAAAATATTTGTAAGTTAAAAATACCTATTTTAAGAAATAAAGGTTTTCAGACTATTTTTCCATTGAATCAGAAGCTGAAGAAGTAGAACTTTTTGTGAAGGAGCCTTGGTACTGCAAATGTCTAAAGGCCGCGGTAACCACTCATCAGATGGGCCGTTGGCAGGTTTGCCATCCGATGAACCAAAAAAAAAACGATCATTAATAACACACTTCTCGTTAACGTCTTTAACTGACTTCAAAAAAAGAGGAGGTTCACAATTCCGGTTGTATGTTTTTTTATGTTTCTTTGATCATTTGTTACCAATTTAGACACACATAGATGCCCACTATCTTATCTAAATACACTCTTCACGCACAACAGGATAAGGCAAGTCAATTCTTCAACGTCACCTTGCATTATTTCCATGAAATGTGAAGAAATAGGGAAAATAAAACCGTTTCAGCTGTGTATTTCCCATGTAGCCTTAAGTAGATAGGTAAGGGTATGTTGCGTGTTTGAAACAAGCCGTCAGAACGCCTCTAGGGTGGTTTACTGTATTTCCCGTACTTTGCTAACGTGTAATCCTGTTTTATTGCATGGTTCAGTTGGCTATGGATTAGAATTTGGTAATGGTTTTCAGTTACCGTGGATAATTGGGTTTAGTTTCGCTAAAAGCAGTCAGAATTCATCAGTAATATAAATAATGACGTCAAACTAATGTAATAAGGCAATGTAACGGTCTGTCAAGCAACAACTGTAAAAATCAATTATGAAAATCGTGGAATGCTTTAAAAAACGCTGTTCCTAGAGATATTTTAAAGGCACTATTTACACGGGCGAGAGAATTGCAGCAATAGTCACGGTGTGCCATCAAATTATCGCCACGTTGATATCGCCGAGTAGAGATCGATTCATAAATTTTAAAAATTGAATATGATGAGCGAGACTATCGCTAAGATTCTCTCACTCGTGGAGAAGTCGCCAAAAGCACTTAAGAGCAGCACGGCTCCGATGCAGAAAATAATTTGCCATTCAAGATAAGGCTTTAAATCAAGCGCGTTAAAAGAATTTTCATGATGACAAGATAAAAAAGGTGACGACTTGCGGACGGCGCGCTGGAAACTAATGGTTAGATATTTTGAGGCCATATTGGCCGTGTAGAAGCGTTACTTGTTGGTGTATATGAGCTATGGCCATACAGACGAAATGGATGATGTCTAGACTAAAAAATATTTAAAATAAACGTGGTCTACTCTTGCCCAAAACCGCACATTACTCAGGTCCGACCTTTGATCACAAAACGTGTCACGTTTAAATACAAAACTTTTGTTCAACACAACATCAAAAACAAGGGTCACGTTTTAGGACTCCATATACTCTTTCCCACTTATCTTCACGCTCATTAGCTTTTCCTGTGTGAGCAGAAAGGTCCGTTTAATGCGGTCGCGGAAATAACATGCAGACTGTAAAAATACATGGGGGGTAAACGTACCCTTACCCTTTAAGGATGCACACATTATGTTATCTCCTATGGAACTAATTATGCCATTGCATGCAAAAGGAAATAACGTTCTAACCTACTTGAAAATAAGGTTCACGGAAATGGTGGTCTATATTATTGTTATAATACCTATTTACATTTATATTCTAAGGGAGAATGTTTGTATGTTTGTTCTCTTTGCGTTTCAGAACCTAATCTGTCTGACTAACACTGTGGTGCGTTGTTCTGCGTACGCCCGCGAAGTTTCATGGCAAAGAAAAAACGAAAAAATACCGGTATAGAAGTCGCGGGCATTACCTAGTATTTTATACCAAAGCTCTGGCATGTCATTATATTAGAAAAAATGCTTTTTAAATAAAGTTGTTTTTTACGTCTGTCTTCTATGAGAGAATAAAATTACATCTTATAATCCTCCAATTTAACTGCCCCGTTTGTCTCGTGGTCGCAAGTGCGACTGCTGTGCAAGGGGTCCGGGTTCGATTCCCAGGTCGAGCAAAAAGTGTTATTGGGTTTTTCTATGAAATTCTCAGTAGCAGCTCGGAGTTTGGATTTGTGCCCGGTTAATGGCAATAGGCTCGCCCCCTATTACATGGGACCTAAATATACCGGCGAACTGTGGGTGGCGGCGAACATTGGTACACTTCTGCCTAACCCTTCGGGGAATACAGGCGTCATGGTATATTTTTTTTTTAATCCTCCAGTTTTTCCTTTCCAACTCTTTGTAATCATTAAAATCCCGCCTAAAACTTACGAGTACGACTATAAAGACACTAGATTCACCTCAAACAGCCACAGACGAAAACAATTAAAGATATTTGGCAAGAAAAAGACTATTAAAAATAAAAGAGATATTAATACCAGATAAACTACAAGAAATATGACGACAATAACTATTAATATGTAGATAGGAGAAAACCCAATATCGTTAGGCATATAACAAATCGCATACATTGGCTAGACTCTAGTAAACACTCCATCAACAAGAAAAGTAATTTGTTATAAGAATTTATTATGAAACTAGCTTGTGCCTGCGTCTTCGTTCGCGTTAATATGCGCGGTACCTTATTCTTTTTCTGAAATAATAGTAGCCCTTAGAAGAGACATTTATTTCGCGATAAAGGACGATGACAAAATTTGTATGGGACCCGTCCTCCCCTCCAACAGATGTTTTGTATGTGTCAGGGGGTGCTTAAGGATCTATTAAAAGACCAGCAATCAGTTTTAACTCCAAAATCCATGGGGTTTAGAAAAAAAACTAAAAAAAAAAAAAAAAAATTTTTTTTACTTCTAATTCCTTACACTTATGTTATAAGAACTAAAATAACAATATTTAAGGCTATTATGAAGTGTATACAGTTACACCGAACGCCGTGCGGAGCCAAAGATTGTAAATCAAATTATTGTGTTACCTACATATTTTACATATATGGAAAATAGGTATAATAACTGTCATTGATTATTATTCTATTCAGCAATTCTGCCGCTGGATAAAAATCGAATGTACTGCCCAAGCCCCATGTACCACGTAAAACGAAATAATACGTATACAAGGTGGCCCCCATGTATGTTATACGATTTTTTTGTGGTTTAGGAATTAGACGAATTTTTATTTTGTTTTTAGATATTCTTACCTGACCATCAGAACTTGATGGTTTCTAGTCTTCTTGAGTAACATTTTTTTTAATAATGAATCCTGAGGTCTACCTGCGGTCGATAAAATCTGACTGTCTTTTCATCTCCTAAAGCGACTAAAACTAAGTTCAAAGGGTTGTTTTTTAAATTCGTTCCAGATTTTCTATCACTCAAACAAAAAAACAAAAGACGGGTGGCAAGTACCTCAAAGTAGATTGACAACTTTAACGGACCCTCAGCTTTCCAAAACAATACAAATAACCGGTGAATAACCAATTTTACTGGTCAGTATTCGGTGTAATTGAAACTTGAACATGGTAAGGCGAAAATATCAATATTTAAAAAGTGTTCAAGTGTTCAAAGTGTTGTGTGTGTGTGTTTCTATGAAATTCTCAGTAGCAGCTCGGAGTTTGGATTTGGGCCCGGTTAATGGCAATAGGCTCGCCCCCTATTATATGGGACCTAAAAACATACCAGCGAAGTGTGGGTGTACATTGGTACACCTCTGCCTAACCCTTTGGGGAATACCGGCGTGATAGTATGTATGTATGTATGTATGTATGTGTGTATCAATATTTTAGTGTTCAAGTGAACACATGCCATGATGCCTGTAATCCCCGAAAGGTTAGGCTGAGCACGTGTACCAATGTACACTCACAGTCCGCCGGTATGTTTTAGGTCCTATGTAATAGGGGGCGAGCCTATTGCCATTAACCGGGCACATGTCCTAGCTCCGAGTTGCTAATGAGAATTTCATAGAAAAACCCAATAACACTTTGGCACTCGACCTGGAAATCGAACCCAAGACACCTAGCGTAGCAGTTGCGCTTAGGACCACTAGGTTAACGAGGCAGTTGCTCAAGTGAATGCTGATAACAATGAATTTCAACGGATTTTCATCAAGTTTTTAATGCAATATGAGCTCTATAAAACTGTTTTTATAATAACGTTAGTATTTAGTAGTAGTATCTACTTTAAAAAGTTAACCTAACTTTTTAAACTATTCAGAATCACCATAATGCAAAAATTAAACATGACAAAGCGCTCGAAACTTGATGTGAGATCGTTATTATTAATTTTCATTAGCTTTTACTTGAACACAAAAATATTGATATTTTCGCCTTATCATGCTGAATTTTCAATTGCACCGAATTTGACCGGTTTGAAAAAAAGACCGCTCAACTCTTATCGGGGTTGACCTCGATTCCTCATTTCCAGGACCGAGTGCCTAAGGAGTTTTGGGGAGTGCAGGGGAAAGAATCAGGGTTACGGCTTTGAGGGACCCCCGCGTTTATGGGGTGCGCCCTCGATACGATAGCGGAAGGTGCATGTGATGAATGGTGTATGTGATCTTGCGATCGTTACACTACTTGGCCACTTCGCCTTGTCTTTGCCTTGTCTTGTATGGAAGCTGAAGCGGGGGGAGTACTCAGGGGCTCGAGGGAAGGCTGGTCGCTGGGAGAGCGAGTGCGGGGGGCCGCGGAGGTGGTGGTGGTCGCGGCTTTTTTGGCCTTGGAGGCCTGGTAGGAGGGTCTTCGCTTCTTCCTTCTACTTACGACGACTTAGAGCGGGCGGGGTTGCTGATATAAGTTGCAAATGCGCTGCTTTAGGCATCACCTGCAGCCGATCGTTAATATATTTTGCTGATTCTTAACAGATGTTGGGGAGGACTGTATGTGTTCAATGACGATACTGGTACTTAGTTGACTGCTTTATTGCAAAAAAAAAAAAATTCTCCAGACCGATTCCGGCCACGGCGGCTAATCTTAATGCAGACTAGCCTTGTACGCAGGAGATATTATAGTGCACAAGTGTGGGCGCAAATACAGGTGCACTCCCTCTTTCCTAACTCTCATAGCCCGATGGGACGGCAATCCGACACAATGTCACACCGCCAACTTCCAAACTCTGGGCTGCTAATGAGAAGTTCCCAATGGAAAAACCCAATAACACTTTTTGCCCGACCCGGGAATCGAACCCGGGACCCCTTGCTCAGCAGTCGCGCTTGCGACCACTGCTTTATTGCTAAACAGTATACAAAAGGTATACATAACAAAGACATTATTTTAATTATGTACGTTTTCTCCAGACCGATTACGATCACGGCAGTTGATCATAATGCAGATACAGAGTAGGATTAATATCCTACTCTCCTGCGTACTTGGCTAATATTGGCACTATAATTAGTGCACAAGTGACTGCGTAAATACAGGTGCACTCCCTCTTCCCAAATTCTTATAGTCCAATGGGACGGACATCCGATATAACAGGGAAGAGATCAGGCGCAGGACCAACGGCTTTACGTGCTTTACGAGGCACGGGGGTGACACACCACCATCTTCTAAACTCCGGACTTTTACTGAAAAAATCCTAATGGAAAAACCCAATAAAACTTTTTGCCTGACCTGGGAATCGATCCCAAGACCCCACGCGCAACAGACGTGCTTGCCACCACAGGACTAACGGGGCAAATATGGTTACTTTACTAAAACTTTGAAACAAACTGTTATTTTGTACCACAAAATAATCCTTTTAAAACTTGATTTTCTGCTTATCTCCCATACTTTAGAAAAATGTCGTCATAGTAAAAAATGATCAACTTTTTATCAGCTTTCGATTGAGATACATTTCAATTCTGTTGGTCGAAGTAAGGTTGGGGGGACGTTTTCAAGCATCGTCCTTTTATTTTAAAAGGAGTAATAATTACCGCTTATAATACTGCCCCGTTAGTCCTGTGGTGGCAAGCGCGACTGATGAGCGTGGGGTCCCGGGTTCGATTCCCAGGTCGGGCAAAAAGTGTTATTGGGTTTTTCCATTAGGAATTTCTCAGTTGCAGCCCGGAGTTTGGAAGTTGGTGGTGTGACACCCCCGTGCCTCGAAAAGCACGTAAAGCCTTTGGTCCCGGCTGTCATTCGTAGATCTTTGACAGTCGTTACGGATAGTCAGAAGCCAAGAAGTCTGACAACCAGTCTAACCAAGAGGTATCGTGTCGCCCAGTTACTGGGTTGTGGAGGTCAGATAGGCAGTTGCTCCATGTAAAACATTGGTATTCAGCTGCATCCAGTTAAACTGGAAGCCGACCCCAACATATTTGGGAAAAAGGCTAAGCAGATGATGAATTACCGCATATAAAATTAACTATAATGACAGGGAAAGTCCCTTCAATATGGGTCCAGCAGTTTCCGAGAATAGCCAGAACGAACAGACAGACAAGAATAATAAAAAAACTATAATATTTTCGCTTTAGTGCCATATTTTATGTTTAATTTGTAAAAACCGTACTTTTATGTTGAAAATACAAACAAACACTTCAATTATATTTATTTGTGTAGAAGAAAGGACTTGATAGGACTTCGGTATTGGATCCTATAAAATATTAATATGGAACTGATTTATTTGCTTGATATTGTGTCGTGTATTTAATCAAAGTTATTTACTTACTTACATAGATTTGAACTAATAAAACTTGGCTAATTAAAACTGGGATTTACTCTAGGGCTCTCGAATGAAACATTAATGTATTGTGACAAATTATTGTCAAGTTGGTTAACTGAATTTAATATCACAAGACACATCAGGAGCTTACGTGCTATTGACAATTTTTCATATAATTTTGTGTGGATTTTTGATGCTGAAAATATACAATACCTACAACAAACAGAACCTAAGCCAAAGTTAATTTTCGCTCTGTAACTTATTTAAGTATTAGCGCATTGTTTGGCGCAGCCGTGAGGCACACAGTTATGTTGTTTTCTTTTTTTTTCTTTTATATTAAAAAACCATTTTGTTAGTATATCTGTGTGCACATGGTTTGTGTCAATAAACTTTTTTCTTTCTTTCTTATAATAACCCATTTTCAAAGCAGTCCATGTGCTAAGCTATCGATCTCTCCACGAAAGGTCACTGACCATTTTTATTTATGCTAACCTCACGTCTGAAAGACGCACCAAATCTTATTCTACTGAAGTTTTTTTTATCCAAGTACTGGTTTTACTGTCGGGCACATCGTATCCGGAGCGACCTTTCTTTTTATTCCGTTCCGGTCTTGTCCCATTTCGCTTTATGTGGTTCCTATGCGGAACTACAAAATTCTGAGTGTCTCGCAACACTCTCCTAGGGTCGAGTGTTAAAAGTTTTACAGCCCATTTTAACTGTACGGATGGATGGATTGACAAATTGTGAGCGCTACTCTTTTGTCAAGCGAGGAATTGTGAACAGAATGAATATTGTAGGCTCCTCGGTAATCTTTAATCTTTATAGGCAGTTTTATTTCGCTTTGGTTTCAGCTGTGAGAGTTGTGGGATGGGGGGAGGTTACGACATCTTACTACATATAGTTTTTATTTGTGTTTGTTTTACCACCTATGTATAACCAGCTTTTGCCCTCGACTTTGTTCGCGTCAAATTTGATATATTATCCCACGGGAACCGTAATTTTTCCCGGATAAAAAGTGTCTTATGTGTTATTCCACATTATAATCTATCTCAGTGCCAAATTTCAGCCAGAACCATTCAGCCGTTTAAGCGTGAAAGAGTAATAAACATTCATCTATCCACACTTACAAACTTTCTCATTAATAATATTAATAGGATCCATTAATAGGTACATGAACGACACATTAAGTTTAGTCCCACTTTAAATTCTGTAACAAATACTGTATTATTTGCAATTTGTGATTCAATACATTGAAAGTGCTCTTAAAATATTGCATAATAAACCTTAAGCATAAGAAAATAAAACTGCACCACAATCATTTCAGTCAATACACAATTGGCCCAATTTACAGCAAAATACACGCTCTCGTTTATCGTACATAAACGATCGAAAAGAGAGGATCGTACTCAAGAAACTTGAAAAACCTTTCAAGGAAATAAATAGCAGAGTAAACCAGGCCTCTGTGACTTACCAATACTTCGAAAAACACACATCTAACCCTATAACTTCACGTCTGTGTTATTGAATGTTTATGACCAAGGAATGCCTCCAATGCGTCACAAAAAGCGAGGCTTGACATTTTACGATTTTTTTATAACATGAATCCAGTTGATTACCTACTTTCTTTGCTGTGCTTGGATATACGCCAATCGTTATATCGGATTCCAGTTGGGTTCATTTATTATGAGCTTTTATGTACATAAAATCTGCAACTCTCATATTATTATGGCGTTAAGAATAAGGAAAACCTAACTAATAATGAAAATGATAATCTAAGTTTTTAGTTAGATAAGGATTTCTGATATGTTAACCATTTAAGAATTAAATAGAACGCATTTACCCCAACAATTATTAAGAAAAAGGTGTTGTACAATGTTAGCAATTTCCTCCACAATGAGAAATGAATCAAACATCACAATCTGTCAAGAGTGAATAAAAAAAAATAACAAGTTAATGAAGTCTATTGTTAACAAAATTGAACAAAATACATTTTGTCACAGATGAGATAGAAATGTTCACATCTAGAATAACTAAAGGTATAGTCAACAAAACTATAAAACTAAAACTATTTGGTATGCAGGCAAAATATTGATCTTTTTACTACACTGCCTATATTCACTTTTATTGTATGCGTAATTAATTTTTAAGCTTAAGACACATTTAAGAGAGTTATTTAAAATAAATGACTGCTCAGTACACTCACAACATTGTTTAAAAGTAATCGCAAGTAAGCTGCCTGTATACCGAATACCTTTGTTGACTGTACATCAGTTAGTTTATTAACTGCCTCGTTAGCCTAGTGGTTCTAAGCACGACTGGTCCTGGGTTCAATTCCCAGGTCGAGCAAAAAGTGTTATTGGGCTTGTCTATGACATTCTCAGTAGCAGCTCGAAGTTTGAATTTGTGTCTGGTTAATGGCAATAGGCTCGCCCCCTATTACATGGGACCTAAATATACCAGCAAACTGTAGGTGTACATTGGTACACCTCTGCCTAACCCTTCGGGGAATACAGGCGTGATGGTATACTACCATATCTAAACTAGATCAGACTACTGGTCATAAATCAATCAGCTGTGCATTGGGGGGTTACAAAAAACACTGGCGATGGCGCGGACGCGGCGGCGAAAAAATGCGGTCGAAAAGGCCCCAAGCCTCGTGGCGTGGCAGCCTAAGGGTTTTTTGCCCTGTTGCTATTATCTGTATCAACAGTCTGGATAGTTTTTGTGTATACTGTGTTAAAAAAGAGCTTGTTTTTCAAAGCGTTTGCGGTTGAAATGGGGAAGCTATTTTGGATGTTCTTTTTTCCTTTTGTTTGGTATGTTTCAGGAGTAAAAGTTGTTTATTTTCATGAAAAATAGAATAGGTAGGTACTACCACGAAAATATAGAAATATTGTTTATTAATTTAGTCACCTAATCTATCTCAATCCAAGTATTAATAAGGAGAAAACATTTTTTTGTTTATAAGCTTCATAAAAGTATCGTGTGTGCTGTGTCCCCCTCATACTGAACCGATTTTAGCAATTTTTCATCAGCTCGGGTATGAGACAGTAGCCAAAGACGTAACTTAAAGCGGGTGAAATAAGTCACGCAGACAGTCGCGAAAGTTAGTTTATTATTATTCTATGGAGTGTACTTTTTCATAATTAACTGACAACTCAGACAGCGTATTTATGTCTTGTAATTAAATATTATAAATGCAAAAAGATTGTTAAAAAAAACTCACCAAAATTAACAAAAATCTTGGTAAAAACGTAATTTGCGATAAGCAGTCAAAAAGTGTTTTCCGGTACCGGGAATCGAACCCGAGCCTCCTGGGTGAGAGCCAGGTATCCTAGCCACTAGACCATACCGGATTTGATTTTACAAGCTGAAATCACACATCTCAAAATGAAGTAAAGAAAATGTTTGCATAGTCATTGGCAGTGGAGTACGAAATTAAACCCAGATTTCTGCAATCTATAATTATAGTTGTCCTAGGGAAAATGAAATGGGTACCTATGTAGCGTTCTTAGGGAATTATTTGGTTTAACAAAGATTTACAAACAATTCCTTTTTTTAACGTACCCCACACTAGGAAAAACTTACAAACAATTATTTGACTGATATCGCTATTTTCCAGTTGTTAAGTTACCAGGCAAGTACTACATTAGTACTTGCCTTGACTTTTTCAATTTAAGTATGTTCTTTCTAAGTTTATATGGGCTATCACTTGAGGATACCCGGATTGTAATGAATGTAAGTCTTAACTCGCCAATTTGCCTTGAACAAACATCAATGCTCATCAATGCTCGGGCCTTTGCTTTACTGTTAGACAATAAAAGGCTTTTACTATAAAACAAGCACGCATTTTCATAACACAATCAAATAAAATCGATATTCTCTAGGCAATCAAAATTAAATGTTCTCAATAACAGGTTGCAATCGCTGTTCTACCACTCATCAGATGACAGGCAGGTGTAGACAATTTTACTCAATAACACATTCCAATCACACGGAACAGGTCTCTACAATTACCTTCAGCTTGCTTTGATTAGGCACTTAGTTCCCCACGCAAGCAAATTAGAGAGACAAAAAAGATTATGCTCCTAACAAGAATAGTTCCCAGGCTTTAATACTTTTTGCTATAACACGTGCAAAATGATTGCTGTAAGTTGTATGCCTATCGGCGGGACACAGTTGAGGACTATGACTTAGATTTTAACACCTATGTTTTACCTGTGTTCACAAAAATGACTGAATAAATGAATAAGTATAAAAAATCATAAAGTTTAAAAATCATTAATTCAGTAACTGCCTCGTTTGCCTAGTGGTCCTAAGCGCGATTGCTACGCTAAAGGTCTTGGGTTCGATTTCCAGGTCGAGTAAAGTGTTATTGGGTTTTTCTATGAAATTCTCAGTAGCAGCTCGGCTCACCCTATGATACATGAGACCTAAAATATACCGGCGAGCTGTGGGTATATATTGGCACACCTCTGAACAACTCTTCGGGGAATTCAGGCGTGATGCTATGTATGATGGTATGTAAGTATATACATTTTGGCAGTAACTAAATGTGGAGAGCCGAAGATCGGGCTCAGTGGCGCGGTTGGGAGAGGCCTATGTCCAACAGTGGGCTGCAATAGGCTGATGATGATGATGATATACATGTTTAAACAAATAAAATTTCTTATGCTTATTCATATATCGATTGAAATAACGACGACAGTTCAAGAATAAAACCAACAAACTAGACAAGCAGTAAACAGGTGTTGCAGTTCAAATATAAAATGTTAAGTGTAGACGTGTATTCACAAAACTGGGACCAGTTCACTATACCCGATTATTTCTGCCGTCTTTCCCGCGAAAGTTGGCTGATAAAGAAACAATTTGTATTCAATAAGCTTCGCGAGCCCACGGGAGTAAGTGCCGAGCCGAAATATCGCTTCGTTGCGAATTTTACGTACATCCATTGACATGGAAATAGTTTACTGGAAGTTGTAGATATGTTCCTAAAACAAATATACTTTGAGAGAATGTGTGGTTAAAAATATTTGGGAATAGTTTTTGCACCTCCATTTCGCCCTCTAAAGGGATGATTTTTGGGAGATCACGAAATACGTGTTTCCTTTTGGGGTTTTAAGTCGAAAAATCTATTAAATATTATTTTCGTTTCAACCCTTTCATCTCAGTGTTCACCCCCTCGAATCAAATCTGTCTTTTTTACAATCCATCCATCTACTGTTCTGCGGGTTGTTCGAAAGAGATACCGCGCCCCCGGAACGCAAAGGGCATAAGAAGGAACATGTATGGGCTTTAGTCAGTAAAAGTCTGACACTCCTTCCCGCCCCACCCAGGGCGGGAGAATTCATTTGATGATATCCCTTCGGTAAAAAAAACATCTATTGTTGGCCTTCATCCTTTAAAACCTAGAACTATTTTCGACATTTCCAGCACTTTTTGAATCTAAAACAAGAGACTTTGGTACAGTATTCTAACGCGAGCTTTGTTGACTACCAAATGGAATACGACGTAGGTTATGAAAAGGGCTCTGCGTGCGTGAAATGTAATTTGAAACGTGTTACAAGCGCGTAGAGATGAAACTCAAGGTTTAACGGCTAAGTAATCACCAGGCTCGAGTGTTATAACCGTTAATTTGTTTTATTTGTTAATATTCACTAGAGGTTAGATTACTTTTTAGATCGGTGATAGTTACCAACCGTTACGTAGATACATAGGTATCATGTTACAGCATTCAATTTTATCTGAGATGAGCTTGCTTGACTCAAGTCTGGGTGACAGAGTTGACAATATATTTTTTGTTGGATGGGAAATCTCCAAATCACTACTCCCGCCCTGGGCGTGGCGGGAGAAAGTGTCAGACATTTACTGAATAAAACCCATCCATGTTCCTTCTTGTGCCCTTTGCGTTTCAGGGGCGTGGTATCTCTTTCGAACAACCCGCAGCCCCGGCAAAAGTCGACGATAGAGTGAGCTTACCCAGAAGAAGCCTGTTCACTCTAACTAAGAACAGATTAGGATTGAATGCGTTCGGAAATACACAGACGCAAGTAGAGTTCCACTCCTTTGCTGCGCACATCACACAAACGCTTAGTACGAATTGGTGAAATAGCAACAAGATAGGGATGGTAATTAGCAGTGAGTCTAGATGACCGATGGTGGAAGGGCTGGTGAGATGAAGTCGTGTAGATCTTAGGCACACTTACCGGATCACAGTCTATAGAAGATCAACAAGCAGTCAACTTTACGGCGATAAGGCAAGAGTGAAGACTGACATTCTCCAGTTTTACGTCGCCAATAAGCCTCTAGTTCATCGGTAACTTAACGAAGTAATGTACGCTTTTTTTTTCAAATCGCACCAGTTGTTCCTGAGATTAGCTCGTTATAACAAACAAGCTCTTCAGCTTTATAAAATTAGTATAGATTGCAATGCTCAGTTTTTATTGTTTTTTTTTTTTTAATAAAGAAGAATCGTGCCCCACACTGGGAATTTCTCCTGGATTGTGGAGGTATCCACAAACATATAAAGTCACATACACAAACAGTCAGACCTGGATCAACTATCTGTAAACCATATAAAATATTTGTACACAAATATTTTATATTGAACACATAGCGCAGCAGTCAATCGCTTAGCTACTGCGATAAGCGTGTACTCAAAAGTTTGTATAATCCAAATAATACCTATTCCTTAATAAAAGTTTGCCAATAACAAATCAATCCACACAAATATCATCACAAATTTCATTTCTAAATCCAACCGCTATACCATATTTCTCGTACGAGCAAAAGTCACAAATAACAGCCGAAGAATATAACAGAATAAAAGTGAATAATGTCCTCTGGACTAATGCGTGGTACATTACGTATTCGGCCCGCAATCGAGGTACACACGTGCAAGATGAAACTGCAGGCTGCAGAGAAACTTAAACCATTTACCGAGCGCACGTAAGTATAAAGGGAAAACATCGTGAGACGCCTGTTCGGAAAATATCGCGGGGGAAGTCATTAGGAAGGCACTGTGGAAAATATTAAAGAAACTTGGAACACCGTGCAGTGAGGATAGGACAATTCATTCTTTTCTTGAATGCATTAGCGTATCTAGAGATAGTTTTCAGGGGGGGCCTGGCCCCTAAGATGCCATGGCCGATGCGATGCAATGCGGTCAGGCGGAAGGTGAGCCCTACAGCCTGGGGTGGGCACAAGACCATTCTGGGGTGGGCCCGGCCCACCCGCCCCCCCCCCCCCCCCTATATACGCCTATGCTTGAATGTGAAATATAAAATTAACCTTTTGAAATACATAAGCACTCACACCCACTTTCACTATAATGACTAACACACATATAATTATATTTAGCGCAAAATGTGTTTAAATTATCATTCTGGGAAAAAGGCGTGTGTTTATGTATGTATGTATGTATGTATGTATGTATGTATTATCATTATGACCGATGTTCCGGGTTAGGCCACGCTTGCCGAGGTTGGTCTGTGGATGTGTGACCATTTACCATAGCGAGTTTCCTCCGTGCCTCGGAAAGCACGTTAAGCCGTTGGTCCCGGCTGTCATTTGTAGATCTTTGACAGTCGTTACTGTTAGTCAGAAGCCAGAAAGTCTGACAACCAGTCTTACCAAGAGTATCGTATTACCCATTACTGGGTTGTGGAGATCTGATAGGCAGTCGCTCCATGTAAAATACTGATATTCAGCTGGATCCGGTTCGACTAGAAGCCGACCCCAACATAGGTAGTTGGGAAATGGCTAGGCAGATGATGTATGTATTATCATTCTGTCTCTGCCACCTTGATGCTCGTGATGCAATGATGTTCTAAATACGTTTAGGCACTAAATGTATTTAGTGATTTTGGTGAAAGTGGCCCTTAGAATCACAAAATCAATCTATCTGCCTAGCCTTTTAGTGGGTTTTTCTAATGTGGGAAAATTTTAATACGTATTTCCAGAATAAAAAGTAGCCCCTGACTGCCCAATTTCATCCAAATCCGTTCAGCCATTCTGGCGTGAGTAACAAACATCCACCTATATAAACTTTTGATTTTAAATAAAAGCAAGATACTATAGCAGGATGTTTTTATTATAATGCTTCAAAATAATTACATAGGTACACACTGAAAGAAAAACGTACCTAATGAGAATAAAAAAAAACAAGGTTTACATAACATAACGTTGAATGTTGAGCATTTAATGATTTTGAGGACATAAACACAATCTGTATTTTTATTAGCATGACAAAATTGACATTACATAAATTATTATACCTAAACAAACCTCTGATATAGGTACTGATATATGGTTATTGTAAAATAGAACTTCGAACATCAATCGTAGAGTTTAATGTGGCATTACAACCTCCACTACAAAACGTATGTGATCATTGATCATACGAAGTTAGAAAATAAAATGGACGACACACATTGTTTGTTTTTAACATAGATAAATGTGACTACAAAATTTATTTCAAAATGTTCAGATTAATGTTTGTTTTTTGAAACAGTATTTCTAAAAGTTACATATTTATGCTTGCTTACTGGCCATCGGACCTATGAATAATATCTTTTAAAAAATCTGGAAGTTGTGGTGGTAAAAAATTACAAAAAGTATCCCATTCTTCACGAGCGTCTTGTCCTGCACTTTGTTCACAATCAGCTGCAAACTTTAATTTCTTTGAAGATCCCTTTCCGCGCGATTTACACAATTCTGGTATTTGTGCTGCTTCACTATTCCCCATGCCATTATTACTAAAATGAGAGGTTGCACAACCAGAATTAACCCAAAAGTAGCACTGTTGCGTAGAATTGAAGTAATTCGTAGGTGCATTCGAGCTGTGGACAGGTTTAATAACAATTAGGGGCACCTCGTCCCTTGAAGTGTCAAGCTCAAGAGCGCCACTACCTTTTTCTGTATTATCCTTACAGGCATTGGTCTTTTTCCATATACATGAACTGACCTGTTTCGTTAGTCTCTCATTTGACCCGTCAATAGTATCAAATTGAAATTCATTACAAACACATGTGGGAGCGTCACAACTACAATCTTCTGATTTAGCTGGGAATGTTGTTGGAACAGAGCTTATAACAGAATCGATTAGTCGCGTTACGTGCTCGGGTCTCGCACTACTTACGGTACATACGTTTTCCTGCGCTACGTTCGTTGTAGAGCTTTCAGCTTTAATTTTTTCAACTTTTTCTTCAACTACGTCCTCCACATAAATGTGTCCCGATGGTGTCATTTTCAAAGTGTTTTTTAGATCTATAATTATTTCATCTGAATCCAACCGCTTTATTGCTATGCGACTTTCTGGGGTAGTCTTCATATTACCCTCTAAGTTATCAATCGGAACTACTTTTGACTCTTTATCCAAAACTACAGCGTATCTGCCGGAGGCAGTCTTCTTCAGAACGGAAGGTTGGGGTCTCATTTGTCCACTGTCCTGAAGCGTAACCTTCACTTTCTCGAATAATCGTAAGTCGCTACTAACTTTACTACCGTCTAGGTTTTTCGATTTTCTTAGATTTTCTCTATGGAACTCCCTACTTGACGCAGGCAGATTACTATCTATATATGCCGACGCTTGTGCTACTGATAATATTGAACTGCTCGTCAATTCTAATTGAGCCATAGATTCAAACTCAGGTTTTCTAACTAGGACTTTAATATTCCCTGATCGTGATTTGACCAGTAATGCATTTTTTTTAACTGCACGGCTTTCATCTTCGTTGCCTAATTCTATGACAAAATTTCCTGAACTTGTAGTATGTAAATCTATACTGCCTTCACGTTTCTCTTCAAAATATTTGTTAATAATCGCTTTATAGTGACTTTCAAATTCTTTGTCTAAAACTACAATGTAATTGTCTGACGATGTTGTTTTCAGTACTGCTGGGAGCTCTAATGACTGATTTCTCATAATGGCTAATTTTACTTTGAAATAATCTTTTGCTTTATCTTCTTTTCGTTTTATTTCTTGAAATGATTTTGGAATCAGTAAAATTCCTTCAGATGGAGTTTTCTGGAGAGTCGCATTGGAGTTCTGATCATTATTATCAATACTAACAAAATAAGTCCCTGAAATCGTTTTTGAAAGAAGAACAGGGTATTCCTTCCCATCAGAAGGTATTTCTTTGAAACTCGACATATCTCTGGCGTAGATGGCTATAGTACCCGATTTTGTCATCGTAACTGTAGTAGATAATTTCCAGATTACTCCATTTTTCTCTTGAATATCTACTGCAACATTTCTACAGCTTTGTTCATATAATTCCTTAAACTCTGACATATAGTTATAATCATGCACACTTTTAGTAGTACATGATTTCCAGCCGTTAATATTAAACCTCTCTTGAGGACTATCAAGTTTTCTTATTAGCTTGCAACTAATTGAACTTGTATTCGTTTTGGCATAAGAGCACGTAGGTCCTTCTTTTTGCTCATTATTTAGCAGCGCATGTTTATCGGGGATTGTATTTTTTTTAATATCATGCAAAACTAAATCGGTGCAATCTGTACAACGCTTGACTTTACAACAATCTGAATTCGCAGATGTTTCGGCACCAGTAGACTTAAGTTCTTCCACTGTCTCACCTTTTAAGAGGTCTGCAAGTACAGGGGCCAATACACTTTCCATGTAACTATCTGCAGTTATAGACACAGTACCGCTTTTCTGCGATATAGCCGGCTCAATGTGTGTACCCTTTAAATCTGTGCTACACATCGGTTTGCAACCATCCGAATACGGGGTAGTTCTAGGTAAAGCATACTTATGATCTACACTCTTTGCTTTTGAATCTTGTATCTGTAAGATATTGATATCCGTTTCATCTTTATCATATTCTATTTTTTTTGAGCCGGTGTGCCCTGGCTTTTGGCTCTTTCGTCTTTTAGGGTCCGGTGGCAATTTGCTGGTTTTTGATAACACGGGATTTGATCTTTGATGCAATATAGTATCTTTTAGTATTTTTATCATATTTTTATGTATATCTAGTAGTAGGGTTCCGGATGATGTTCGTCTAACTGCCACTTTGTGAGTTTTATCAACTAGACTTTCTTTATTATCTAAATCAACTAATACATGTCCAGAGCTAGTTGTTTTAATGGACATAGCTAAATAAGGATCAGAGATACATTTCTCTTCTATTATTTTGATTGCTTGATCGTCTAAATTGAAAGCTAAATTTCCGGATTTTGTTAGTGTCAATTCAGCAAATTGGCAATTTGACTGACAATTTTCAATAATCAACTTAAACCGTTCTTTAGTGTCGTAACGTTTAGTCAATTCCTCGATTATGTTTTTTTGTATTTGACCACCAAGCATAATATCTTTTTTAAGACTACAAACAGGATTTAAAACAGGTTGTTTCGGTTCAGCGTCTGTCAGAGGCGTTTTGAGATGATGCTTTTCTTTTGTTATTTTCTTATAGTTGGCATCGCTTTTTGATTTCTGATATAGCACTTCTGTAATTAAATATAAATATTAGGTATTTACTGACATTGAAAAAGTATTCTTGATATTTTAAAACCATCTTAGGTGGTTGAAATTACATGGGAGTACAAAACAAATGAAAGCAATAACTCTGAAAATACATATTTAAAAATACTTTACTATCGCTATTTCTTGGCGTTGTGTATTAATAATGCTACAATCAATTCATTCTATTATTTTGTTTTTTAAAACTTCTTTAAATCTTTTTACTTTGTTTTTTTTTTTAACTTGTACTGAAGATAGATTCAAAAGGAATTTCAAATCAAATTTTAGATAATCCGTACATGTTAACACTACTATCAACTTCATTGTTAATTATGTATTATTTCTACTATTTTTTTATGTATTAGCAAAACACTAATTTCATTTTCATTAGCAGTATTAAATCTTTCGAGGCTTTGAATGTCTCACAATTTACTTAAACAGTATCTCGAGTTAATATGGAGGCCATATTATTATCTTCGTACTAGGATTGCAATGAAACCCATTCAACATGCCCGTAGATGGCTTTTACGATACCACGGTATCTTCTATAAGGTCTGTCTTTCACAGTTTTGAGTTTTTTTTTCATCTCCATTATTTTCATTCTAATAAGATGATTCTCTTTGCCTATACTTTTGTAAAATAAATTTGTCTTATACAATTTACTATAATTTTAATGTCACTTAAGTCTCCTAACTTTTTAATGAGGTTATTTGTTTGTGAAACGATTGCAATGTAACCAATTGAATTTTTGGAGAATTCAGATTAGGTGTAGGTGACATTACCGATGCACATGTGTGTATAATATATACTTTTTATAGTCTCGTTTACAGTATTGTGAACATTTTGTTCAAAGTCGTATTTATTTAAATACTTTGTTTTTACGTCATACTTTTACGTGCTTTCGAATTACTGCTAGCCAGATATATCCGCTTTTATCTTTACAACTATAATTAAATTTAGAATAGGGCATTATTTGGAAATCGTTGTCGGATTTGTTGCTGAACTTTGTATTAGTTTGAGGCGTTCTTAACCCAACATCTGAAAACAATCTCATGTTTTCGAGCACATCTATATTTTCATCTCGTCTACTATCCCTAAACGCGTTTACACGTTCTTTATTATGCAGTTTTCTTAAGTTGTTTTATCTTCCCGAAATATTATTTTATTACATAATTAAATGAACAAGCACAGTACCCATCATATTTCGTTTGTAAGTTATAACAATCGCATCCTGAACATCCTCTGGATTTTCGTGCAGGGACCTGAGGTAGAATTAGGAATATTTAGTATTTTTAATTCCCAACATGGTGGTCAATTATAGAACTACCGTGAAATAAAACCACCACGTATTAACGTTAATTTTGTTAGGAAAAAACTCAATTGACATTCTTGAAACATTATGATACGAATGATGTTTGTAACAGTCTTGATTTGCCAGATACTACGTTGCGATCTATAAAAAGATCGCAATTAAAACAGAAAGCTCAATAAATAAATAAATAAATAAATGAAGATAGTTCTTTACCGTGAAACTGAGTTGTAGTTCTTTACTGAAACTGAGTCGTGAAGAAGTTCTGTACCTATATGAGACCGCATTCTCACTTTCCTATTACTTCCTAGATCATTCACAGTCGGAATTGACTTCAATAATTCAAAATTAACAAATTTTAAGGTCACGTCAATGAAAATTAGTAGCTCAAAATCATTGTACTCCCACGTAAATTTCAATACCTATGTTACTTGTTCTAATATTTCACTAACCTGTTTGACATGCCTTTACCTCCTTGCGTCCACTAATGCCTCTACCCTGAACATAAAAATAATGTTTCTTTATTTCACCTTTCATCTTAATAATTTAGGTTCTTGTTTTTTGTATAAATTGTTAGCATTTCTATTAAAACACGTATATTTTTAAACAAATACTGGTCATGATCAACATAGAACGTTGCTGCTCCAATCATCATATCAAAAATTGTCTTGCAATCATTTTTATTTAATACATGGTGGTTTTATTGTCATATCGGTACCGACTAATTAAGATAGCTTCAAATTGGCCACTATAAATCTCTGAGATACACACAGTTATTTATCGCTCCACTACAGTTATATATATAACACTTTCTCGCCTTAATACGGTCTCTGTAATATGCTGACTGCAGGTTACAAATACTATGAAGACTATCGTTGATCTCTGAAGACGCCAATAGCAAGTAATATCGCGCATGTGTTTTTAATTTATAATATTTACAAATAAGTTGATGATAAGCACTGCTGTCGCACGGCCCATAGCGGCTTATTTGAAGGCGTTAGTCCTGACAGTGAATAACTATGCACTACAAAGGAATAACGCGGGAATTCACTAGGCGGACATACCCGCGGGCAAATCTGCAGACATGCCCGCCGGACCTCGCATGACCATCTAGTGGATTCCCGCTTATGAACTGACCTTTGTTGGACAACATGGCGGACAAACTGGCGGCGAAGGGCCCCTGCAACCTTTGGGGTGCTGGGATCGCACGGAGGCAAGGGCTTCAGGCCCAAGCGCGCACTGTGCGGCGCGCATGTTGCTAAAGGGACACGACAGGCTCTCGCACGGCTCGCGCCTGAATTCCTTCGCGCCCGGCAAGCCCAGCATGCCGCAGTCAGTGCCGCACGCCGGCCCCTCGCGTTTTGGACAAGTTTTCACACTCTTGTCCTAAAAGTCAATTATATCCGATAAGATGGTCGCTTACGGCAAAGACGGCCAAATACAAACAGAATACAGAAATTTATCTACATTTCGAATGACTTGCAAGTTAAAGTTTAAAGTAGCTAATCGCCGAGTGAACAGTCTGGTCGTTTCGGCCAAGGGTACTATGACGACAGCCGCCACACGTTTCGGCCCGTGCGACAAGAGTTGGATGGGCCTTGGGAAGGTTGATTTGTCCCCATAAGGGGACAAAACAGGGTGACAGATCGGAATAACCCCCAAATTAGTCCAATTCCAATTCCAATCGTCCAGATCCGTTCAACCAATTAAGCGTGAAAGAGTAACAACCATCCATCCATCCATCCTTCTCCTTCTATCCATCCTCACAAACATTAGCATTTATAATATTAGTAGGATTTACCGGTTCGGGCTTCCTAGGAGGTGCTTCCCCACAAGGCATGGGTCCAGTCGGGGGCTTCGGCGCTCTCTTAGCACAAGGACAGTCTTTGGGTCCTTTAGGACAGTTGCACTCGCTGGTGTCACTCCACCGGCTACACGGCGGCTGCGGGATTAATATTTACTTATACAAGAGCTTTGCACACGTCTTTCAAGAAGTAGATATCAAAGAAATAATTAAATTTTCGACACCTGCTCTATGAGGTTCTCTTATAAGATTTATTTACTAAAAATTATCCCAGCGACGTACGTATACAAGCGAAAAAAGAAACTGTCTTAGAAATAGCTGCAATTTCTTCAGTATCCGATTTTAGGGGCCACCATTAATTACTTCTATAGCATAAATATATATCTAGAAATTATTAAATGGAGTCTAAATTACTTGTAACTCGAATAAACATGCGAACCTACACTCGCAGCTCACTTTCGAGCCGCCATAAAGTTTGAATCGAAGCGATAGAGTAACAATACCTTTTTGGCAACAGTACCCTTGTCTTCTTTGACTGGAGGGGTAACAGTAACGTCCTTTAGACAATTCATCAGTTGATTATAAGTTTCGGGATCCATCTAAGAACAACACTATGTTATTACTTTAGAAAATCAAGTTATCATATATATTGTTTATGAAAAAAAAAAATGAAAAAATGAATGGATTGTGTGAAGAATGATATGAAAGAGTAAGGAGACAGTGATAGCACGACTGTTAACAGCACGGCGTGGAAGAAGAAAATGTGTTGCGCTGACCCAAAGTAACATGGGATAAGGTCAGGAAAATGATGATGATTATGGATTAAGGTTGCGGGTAGTCTAGTTTATTAATTTGTTATAAGTTAATTTTGTATGCAATAATCAAATAAAATGCGTTTACAACCATATAAGCTCACATACAAAAATAGCCATTAGGTATTTTGAGAATAAGGATTACTAATCTCGGAAAAGCAGTGCAATCTTGCCAGAACAACGTGCTTCTAAGCACTAAGGTGATTCAAACAAAGTTACATACCTCACACCTAGTCTTCACAGCTCCACCGACAATTGTTAAATTCAAATTCTTTTTCACCGTACTCAAAATGAACTCTTGTAAAATCTTCCTAGTTTCCGCATCAAGCTTCCCATTCCTACTTCTCCTCAAGCAGTTCAATATGCAGTCAGCTAACTCTTTACCCGAGCAAGTTCTAGATTCCTTCTCCAGAACAGTGTACATATTGTCAAATACGTTGTCTAAAAATTTCTCCTTGATACGTGAGCAAACACACTCCGTAGTGGGGTCAGGGTCGCAATGATCGCCTCTAATCAAACAGTCCCGTTCTTTTAAACATCGCGGACAATCGATGCAGATATTTTTAATATCTGAACTGTCAGTGTTTTTGTGGCATTGAACGCATTTAGAAGTATACCCTTCTATTTCTTGGTCCATTTTTTTCGACTCTTCAGCGATATTTTTTTCTCTTTTCGCACATCTTACTGCGCAAGTATCCCATGTGGTTTTTAACAAATCTAACTCTAACAGTAACGCCTCTTTCTAAAATGTTAACTTTATTATAATTTATCAATTAGCAATGAACTAAAAATTCCACAAATAGAGTTGAAAATTACATGCAAGATATAATTTACGTGGTATTTGTTATCTTGCATGACATTACGTAATTTTCAGCTCTACTTCTGTTGTGTTTTAGTTTATTACTAGCTTCTGCCCGCGAACTCGTCTGCGTCTTTGATATGTTATCCCACGGGAATCGTATATTTTTCCGGGATAAAAAGTATCTAATGTGTTATTCCACAGTACAATCTATGTTAGTGCCAAATTACATCCAGATCCATTCAACCGTTTAAGCGTGAAAGAGTAACAAACATCCATCCATCCTCACAAACTTCCGCATTTATAATATTAGTAGGGTCCTCTACCTCCTATATATCTTTCCTTACCTCTGCTCGAAGATCTTCATTCTCAAGTTTCTTCTGTAGAAGACACCTGCAGAGCTTCTGTAAATCTTCTCTTGCATCTTTTACGTATTCGGCACCTTCTTGTTCTTTATCAGCTTTACATTTGCACTCCGAAACCACCTTGTTTTGAAATGTGGCTATTTGTCCCGCTATTCTTGCTAGTCGTGCCTTAAAATATTATAAATTAAAAACCTTGTTGTAAAACATTGCATGGTCATTTCAGAAAATAACTTAGTCCAAACTATTAGCTTTGTTTCCTGGCAATTTAAAAGTGCCTATAAATGGTATATTTTAGAAAAGTAATATAAGTTTAGCTTAATTTTTCTCTTAACTTGTCTTACTCTATTGAGAAATTACTCACAAGTAAAATTGATAATAATTAAACAGAAAATCTGATTTTAAATTATTTAGTTACTTACATCAGAAGCCTCTTTCTTCGCTTTATACGAATTTTGCGTAGCCTCCATGTCCTTCGCGTTGGCTTCTATTCTTTTCTTAAAGTCTTCAATTTCCAAAGTCATGACAGTAATGTCGTTGGTCTTTTGGTTAATTCTCTGGTTGATAATGTCAGCGGTATGATCTGCATTTTTGAGTTGAAATTCTAGGTCTTTCTTAGTCTTCCGCCACTTGTTTGAGCTTGCTTCTATTTGTCTTAGCTATAATAAAAAATTGCGATAACTAATGTTCTTTAATACATTTATGACAAAGCCAGCAGTCTGTAATGAGGTTCATTACAAATCACTCATTACAAACGCTCACGGTTTGTAATAAGTGATGACCTTTGCAGCATTGACTCTGCAGAAATTTTTATCGGTGAATTTCTATGAAATGCGTCTCATACTCGTAGTAGAGATTGACACTTCATCCCAAAGCTCACTTTATATAAATTCGCCGAAGTCTAGTCAAAGCTCTATTACAATTTAATTAAGCTTAGCATAGACTAAACCATTTTAATTATTACTATTTTTAATTTTGCTTGTGTCATTGCTGGGTTAGTCTCTTCTAAATGCTTTTTTTACTTTTTTTAAACCAGGAGACAGACTAGCACTATGCACTCGTAATCCAACATCGTATGGCCTTCATAAAACAGGATAAAATCTTACCTCATTTTGCAACACTTGACATCTTTCATTAGAGGCGGCCAATGTCCTTTTGTACGACTCTTCCATACTAGACCACATGCCGTCAGCTTGCTTCAACAGTGCCGCTCCTTTCTTTTCCTTGCGTTCCAATATCTGGATTTGGCCGACCAGCTCTTTTTGAGCATAAGCAAGCTCACCAACTTTCGCGCTGCATTTCTTCTCGAATGACGCCGCCTTTTGGTAAAATATTAAACATCAAGAACATGACTGAAACTTCTACATTAAGACCCACTTTCATTGAAATCACTAAATACATTTGGTGCCTAAACGTATTTAGAACATCATTACATCTCTGTCAGATTTTTTGGCATATCTCTGCCTAACCTTTCGGGGAATACAGGTGTGATGGTATGTATGTATGACTATTACATTCAATTAACAAATTTTTAAACCGTCTGCCATCCCGTCCGCTACTCTGCGCAGGCCATAGTTCACGCCTCAGTCATAAAAGTTTACTTAAATAGACGGTTTAGTAGGGTGCTCGTAAAGCAGAGGTTAGAAAAGTGCCTCTACTTAGCACACTTCGTAAAGTAGATACACTTAAACCTAAGCAAGTACCTAACACGATTCGTGTAACCGCAAAAAAAAGCATGAAAGATTTTGGTTGGGGTTTTGGTTTGGTTTCATTTTATTGTGAGAAGGTGACACGTATTCTAAATTCAAACAAATAAATGTGTATTTTTTCGTGTACTGAATAAAAGTATATTTTAAGTAGCTCTATTAAAAGGTGCGCGTAGCGCCGCGTCGCGATTGCATCTGACCCTTAGACGAGAGAGAGAGTGAGAGAGAGAGTAAGGGATAGAGCAATAATTCTTAGTTTTTTAACACTTACTTGTTTAAGGTTGCCTAAGACTTTTTGGAGTGGCACCGTGTCACTTCCTGACGAGCAGCATCCTTGCTTTTTACTATTACTTCTAGATCGCTTTGGTGGATCTCTTGTAGGTGAGTTTATGCTAGAATACACAGACACACGAGTTACAGTCCGCGAGGCGTAAGCTGAGCTTTGCATTTGTGTGACCGCCCATACTGATCGTGTAGGTGTGACGTCGACCTAGAGCGCGGCGCGTCTTTTGCTTGGGTTAAGTCAGTTTTAACCGGACGCAACTCTCTACTTTTGGTAATCACTCACACAAATGCAAAACTCAACTTACGCCTCGCAGACTGTATACGTAATGTAGAGTAAATGTAATTATTTTAAAACAATTCAAAAGCAAAATGAAACTGGCCTAAGTCTAAAAAGTATAAGTCAAGTTAATATTAAATTGTTACAGAATATAATAGTTAGGTACCGTAAACTTTTGCTGCAAGACTCTTTGCTGGTATAAACCGTTTGATCTCGTCTGCACCTACCAGTACAGTTGTCTACGCACATGCGCTGTTGGACTTCTTGCTGAAAAATTAATTAACACTAAACGTGTGGTAAAGGTCATCACTAATCTATGAACACAGGACTAGCAGCGCCTGCCTCGTCACCAGTCGTCTCATCATTGTCAATCCGGTCCTCACGATGAAACCCGCGGCCCACTTGACGTCGAACAAACGTGTATAAACTCACGTCGTTTTCCTAAGGGGTTAACCAGAAACCACAGAACGCCACCTGCTGAGATCCTTACATACTCCTTTCGCGTCGTGCACGTTCACGCTCATACAAGCACGCCGGTTACTAGTACTGCGCACCTGACCTTTTAGAAGAATCTCACCATTAAGGTCAGTATAGGCCTGCTGACATCCTACAATAAATAGGACCATGTCTGAGTTTTTTTTAAGGATCGTTTGATGGTAAACAAGACTGCGGCCCCCTTGACGTTTAAAATGGTCACTGCTGCCTATAAACATCTGCAATACCAGAGGTCTTGCAAACGCGTTGCCATCCCAGAGATCAAGTTGAAATAGGTATCTCATGTGTCAGTAATAATATAAATAAAATTACCGAAAGATTGCATTCTGGATCGTCCTGTAAAATTTTCCAGAAATCGCACATCAACTTGATCCCAACTTCATTGTTCTCACAGCTGGATTTTTCAGTGACAGGAGTGTCGCACCGCACGCAACCAGGACCGGCTATGTTTATATCTTGCACCAGCTCATCCAATACTTTGCAGCGACGGTCCAGACATTTTGGACGCTCAGGCATTTTGTGCAGTGTATGATGTGCTAAAAATTAAAAAAAAACATCAACTTACCGAGCGTTTTAGTGAGTTTATACTTATATTAGCCCGTACTGTCCCACCACTGGGCAAAGGCTTCCATAGGTTACGAATTTGCTCTAAGTCTTCCCGATCCTCGGACATCTAGACGCACTTCAAATGACCATCCTTCTCTTGTTGCTATTTTAACAATTCGCACTAAACATTTCCAAACGTCTTTTATAATGCGCATAGCAAGGGAGTGCAACTCTTTACCTTTTATTAAGGATGGGGAATCATCAAAATGACTTATTCCGCCCTGTGCGGGGGGAAGGGAGTATACCATCCATCACGCCTATACAGGCGTGATGGACCTCTGCCTAACCCTTCGGGGAATACTCCCCGAAGGGTTAGGCAGAGGTGTACCAATGTACACCCACAGTTCGCCGGTATATTTAGCCGCGGAAGGGAGTGTCAGGCTCTTACTAACTAAAACCCATACGTGTTCCTCGTAATGCCCTTTGCGTTCTAAGGTTGCGGTAACTCGTTCAAACAAACTCCGCAATCCTGGCAGGCACTGACCCTAGCCCCGTCTGGAACTCTCTACCTGCGTCTGTATTTTGCAAACGCATTCAACCCTAATCTCTTCAACTTAAAATGCAAAGTTAGAGTGAACAGGCTTTTTTTGGGTAAGCTCACTCCATCGTCGACTTTGTCTCTGTCACTTCTGACCTATAACTAGAGTCAAGAGCAAACCCAGCTCTAACAAAGAAATATTATAAAAAAAAATCTCTAGGAAAATATCTAAGTCGTCCAACCATGTCGCTGTTCCAGGGCACTGGATAAAAACTAAGAAGATCAACACTGGTACAGCTTCATCGGATCACCCTTTCATGTGCTGTTTATGAGGAAACCTACCCTAAAAGATCAATAGGTATCCTAGTGTTACAATACTTAGGAGTTTCAACAAGAGCTACAACTGATAACCAGTAGACTTCTACAGGCTATTACGCACCTAATACTATATAACCGACAAGTGGAGTTGCAAGCTATAACAACTCCAATTGTACAATATAATAACATTCCAAACAAAAATTTTTGCTATCCCAAAAACGGGACGAAACTGGCTGACTTTCTGCTAATTCCGTTCAGAGTGTACGTTACGAGAGGGGAACTTAAGTATACTACGATTCAAACTTAATGGCAGCTCGGAAGTTAGCTGCGAGTGCAGGTTCGTGCAGGTTTATTCCAGTCAATAATAATTAAGGTTCCATTTAATTACTTCTTTAGACGTATGCGTGACGTAGGTAGTTCTTTAGACATATGATGTAGAAGTTCTTAAATGGAGCCTAGCTTACTGTGGAGTCTGACCTGCTCGAACCTACACTCGCAGCTAACTTCTTTTTTATTTTTTACTAGCTTTTGCCCGCGACTTCGTCCGCGTGGATTAATAGTTCCCGTTCCCGGGGGATTTCCGGGATGAAAACTATCCTATGTCCTTTCTCGGGTCCCAGACTATATCTGTACCAAATTTCATTGAAATCGGTTCAGTGGTTTAGGCGTGAAGAAGAGACAGACAGACAGACAGAGTTACTTTCGCATTTATAATATTAGTACCTAAGGATTGTTGGTAGCAATAAAAAAACACAAATTTGGAACCACAGCGAGTACAGTTACAGCTGCATAATAAAACGTGGGAATAATCGTCGATTCTGGTCAAGCGCAGAGCGAGGCACTCGACGAGACAGACAGACGCTTTCTTGCTATGTAAGTAAACAATGCTACATGACTTACTATTTGGGAGATTCCAAAATATTTAATTACGTTTCCTTTCTAATTATCCTTTTATTTACTGATAAGTTTATTTTCTTGTCATGGTCGGTGACACCAGCAAACAATTTTAAATATTTTTCTTTGTTGTACTAGAATTTTGACATGCTACAGCTATTTCCCCATGGAAATAGCTTGTAGCTACAATACTTCTTTTTATTAGTACGTTTTGGATTTAAATCTCCGCTAATTATATATATTTTCTTAATTTTCTATTTCCATCGTTGATTTCCATTGACAGTGTCATGTAATAAGAAGAAAGAAAATCAAACAGTATGTATGCCAGTATCTTTTATTTAGCGCCATAAAGAAATTGATTCAGAATATGCCTACAGCTTTCTTTAGTCACGCAACTTTCTTCATTTGTTCGCAATTTTTTTTTAAATTGCATTAGAACGTGTATGTATAACTCATATGGATACAAAACGCATAAATTATGCTTCTTGGTTAGATGACATAGAAACCTATTTACCAATAACACAACAACAATGATCCCAAAGATAAAGACTATGACCAGTCAGTCCTACGCCTACCGTACATTATCTGACCCCTTTTACAAAGAAGATGAAGGGAATAGGAGTCATGTAGTGAACTGACCGTACCAAAAAAAAAAGTACATGAAAAACAAAAAGAAGAGAAAAAAGAGTAAGTACCAAAATAAATGGCTTAAACCTATAGCAAACTTTTAAAATGCGCATAATGTAAACGTCAAAATCTTATATAGAATTAGTTTCGTTCTAAAACCACAATAGTTATTATTCACCATAATTATTAGAACTAATTTAAACAATTTGGATTTAAGAAAGATAAACGTACATTTTGATTTTGATTAACTTTATAATAAATTCTAAAAATAAAACATTCATTTTTAGGTAGATAAAAAAAAAATGATTTCGAAGTTCTGAACGCGTGTTGACCTGACCTTTGCTTTTCATTTGTGATGTTGTGATGTAAGACGTCAATATTTTGATTTGTTTACAAATTTCCCGTCTGTCTTGTAACGATAAGATAAAAACACTTATTAACCTATTGTAATAATGCGATAAAGCATCTAATTTGTCTTCCAGTAATCAATTCGTAACAACGTTGTGAGACAGTAACACAAAACATGTCGGAACTTGGTCCAGTAAGTATATAGTATGTAATATAATTAATCCTATCCAAAACAACAGCTCTAGCTCATTTAATACATGAATATCGGCGCAAAAATAAAATAAGGTTAAAAAGGAAGCTTTATTTACCGCCCATAAATGTTGAACATTATAACTTCGTTAATCATAAAGGTTATTTTTCTGACCAAACTATAAATAAGTACAATCTTAGGAGAATATAGAGTAGTAGTATTCTTAGTAGAATAGTCTAGTTACCTATCAAGTTCACATATAAAGTCAGTCAGTTGCTTTTGTTTTTCAACTAGGTACTTATTTAAATATTTTTTCAGGAACATCCAAGAAACTTGATACCGGAACTATGTAATCAATTCTACCATTTAGGATGGGTCACAGGAACTGGTGGTGGCATCTCCATAAAAGAAGGGTATGTTGAAAGTATGTACGATGTAAGTTTTAAAGTATGTACGGGTATGTACCAAGCACGCATCTAGTTTTTCGGGACAACGCCAAGCACCTGGTCGACTCTTCGCATGACCAGAGGGCTTGCCATTTCTTGGTCCAAAGAATTAGCATTGCCATATAATGTGGCAAAGCTACTAGCCTTTTGGGCACTTATCTCACTGCCAGCGATGCAGATGGATTTTTTTATGCCGTGTGTACCTTATTACATAGTGTGTTGGTTACAAAATGTACTTATTACTTATTTTGATCCTGCATTAATATTTTTCCTTACGCAATTAAGCAAGTCTTTTCTTCAATGAATGCTCAACACCATAAATACCAATTAAAAAATATATATTTCAGGGAAAAAATCTACATAGCCCCATCGGGAGTACAAAAGGAGCGCATGAAATCTGATGATTTGTTTGTGCAGACTATCACGGATGAGGATATTGAATTGCCACCACCTGAGAAAAAGTAATTTTTATGACAACTTTTTTTCTTATTTATGGTTATAACCTGTGGCACGACAAAGTGTCACGCCGGGTGCAAAGTTTCGATTGTTTAACTATTGTGTCTGCTCAGCCACGGTAATATTATAATACTGTACTCCAACTTCATACAAACGGACGAAACGCGAGCTATACCTACGCGCCTCGATCCTGGGGTGCGCGCGCGGTGCAGACACATTAAAATACTGGAGACGGGCAGCCTCTAACGCATGTTTACGTACCGCGCGGCTGTAGGCATTTATTTCTGTCATGCGGCCGAGTTACACTACTGCATTATTATATTACCGTGGCTCAGCTCTCGTGCCACGGGTTAATATTACTAATGATCTAATGTTCTAAATCAGTCAAGTACTAATGTCACTTGTTCAATACATAGGATGTTACCAAGTTTATCTTGGACATCACTGAAACCTGTTTGTTGAGAGTTGTGATTAATATAAGTATTGAACCGCCAATTTGCCTGGAGCAAGCATGACTATGCTAATGCCCGTGCCTTCTCTGTATGAGAAGAGGCTGTTGTCCTGTAGTGACACAATAAGATAGTATTATTATTTTTTTGTACTTTTTCACAACGCAAGCCAAGAAGAGCAGTCATACTTTGTAGTTTTATCCATATTGCTTTATTAACCCTTTAACCGCCTGGTCGGATTAATCCGACAAATATTTTCGGATGAACGAGATGATGTATTTGGTGGTAATTATCCGACGCTGGCGAAATGGACACGAAAATATTTGTCGGATTAATCCGACCTTTGCGGTTAAAGGGTTAATTTTTGAATTGCCTGATTAAATCCATTTTTACTTTTCTACTATTAAAGAACATCTATATCATAAATTCCAGGTTAAAGAAAAGCCAATGTACCCCACTGTTCATGCTCGCCTATAGACAGCGTGGCGCGGGCGCAGTCATACACACGCATTCGCCGCACGCGGTGCGATGCACCTTACTGTATGATAAGGAGTTTGTTATCACTCATCAGGAGATGATTAAGGTATGTTGCAGGACTAATAACTGTTATTTTTTTCTTCTGTAGATTATTTGGTGTAAGCAATAAGCATATCCGAAAAGAATAGAAATATAAATATCTATTCGACTAGGAACACGGAAAATATAACTTCACCACTTCACTTGTTCAATATAAACCACAGCAACGACTCAGCAAATTATTTGTCATTCAAGTTAAGGCTTTATATTGTGTGCATTAAAGTATTTTTATAATAACAAGATAAAAGCTAGTAATTGCTGCTCGGCTCAGATGACGATATAATATTATTGTAATTTAGCTCTCATTTGTTAACCCTGCAGTGGTCGCGTCTTAAAAAGTGACGTGAGTGGTCGCGCGGCTACATACCTATGTAGTCCAATTTGCTTTGTCGTTTTTTAAATGAAATTCAATAGTATTATTATTTTCTTATTAAAATATGACAAACTAACTCTTCCTAAATAAAATGAAAACAAAAAACAAACATAAATTTTCAATGGTCTTGTTTAAATCAGCAATGAAAAAAAAGTACGTAAAAAGCAACGTCAGTTTAAAAAACCATGGGCTACATATGTAGTCCGCGCGACCACTGCAGGGTTAATAACTTGGTACCAATTTTAGTACCAAGTGATTTTTAATTTTAGGTAGTTCGTCTTGACATTCGTATAATATTGAATTAATATACAGACACCAGCACATCAAGCTACTACAATCTGTCAAATTTCTTTAATAGATTTTGAACTTTATCGCTGTAGCATAATGTTTCAAAGTTGATTGCGAAAATTTGACAGTTTCGGGTAGCTTGATGAGCTGGCGACTGTACAAACAATTTGGAAACTACTTTTTATTTACCAAAGTATGGAGTTTCTTGCCCATTATTTTCCGAACAACACTACTTTTTGGAAGAAGCAACTATATACAATTATATTTCCTTCTTTCCTATTATAATTATGACGTTCAAAAGTGAGTCTTGCTTGACCTAATTTAAATAAATGTTTTAACTTCGACTTTACCTCTTACAGGGCATAAAAGACGCTTCCCTCGGCCGCTTCCTCCGCTACGACGAAAAGCTAGTCGTACCAATAATAGAAAACACTCCTTTCGAGAAGGATCTTGCAGAGTCTCTCGGAGAGGCACTGCGTCAGTACCCTGGCACCAGCGCAGTCCTGGTGCGGAGGCATGGCGTCTACGTGTGGGGGGACTCTTGGCAGCAGGCGAAGACTATGTAAGTTGGTTTATGATGATGGATGGCATACAAGACAGTGATCTCGGCATTGCAGACGCATGGCCATGCCAGAGGCAAAGTTGAAATGTCTCATGTAGCTATAATTGGATAGTTGGCAGTTACCATTAACGGCTTTTATAATGCGCACTGCAAAGGAGTAGAACTCTTACCTGCGTCTGTATTTCCGAACGCATTCAACCCTAGTCTTTTCAATGTTAGAGTGAACAGGTCAATCTGTACTAATATTATAAATGCGAAAGTAACTCTGTCTCTTCTTCACGCCTAAACCACTGAACCGATTTCAATGAAATTTGGTACAGATAATTATAGTCTGGGACCCGAGAAAGGACATAGGATAGTTTTCATCCCGGAAATCCCCCGGCAACGGGAACTATTAATCCACGCGGACGAAATCGCGGGCAAAAGCTAGTAACCTATAAAATCCTATTAAGTTTTAATTAAATGTAAAATTAGAGTTATAGGTAGTAGTCACTTTAAATAAAAAAGCATTAATCAATTAATAGTCAAGTTAAAGAGTTCGCTAATAAGTAACGTTACAATTTGCTATTGCCATACAACATCTATGAGGAATCGCGTTTTGATGACTCATAAAAAATATGTCAAGTGATTGGTGGTGTCAACTACCCAACTAGACCAGCACACATACCCTAAACAACTAACGGGATGGCAATATACCTAGTTACAGGCGAGCGACAGAGACAGTGTATTCAATGATATTCACATTACATGTTTAGCCATTTTTATTATGAAGCAATTTCATGTTTTTTCTTTGACCATTTAGTGATTTTAGTGCTAATTAAAACTTCTTATAAACAGGACGGAATGTTACGATTACTTGTTTGAAATGGCTGTGGAAATGAAGAAGCTAGGGCTTGATCCAGCGTTCAACCCTGAAGCTGTTAAAAATGGCGCGAAGTAACAACTTATGATGAGATGACTATAACTCCACTTACCAGTCGTCAACACCAAGTCACACAATAAATGTGCATGTTGTGTCCATATTATTTGTACATTGTTTACACCTAAAACAAGTTGTGAAAACTAGTTGTATAATTGTAAAAAAAAAATGTCAAGAACATCAAAATAGTTAACAAAACATAGTTTAACTATTTTGATGTGTAGCTATGCTTATATGTATGTGTATCTATGTTTTATACATAACATTTTTTTTAGTCTTTATGTATTTAAATAATAAGATTTAAAGTGTTTTTTTATCCAAGCCATAATAGGGGGTCTATAAAATAATTGTATGTATAAATTAGGTACTAAATCTGATCCGTAAAAGTAAAGGAGGCTGTAGTCATTCTAAGCGATATAATTATAGTAAAAAAGATTCTTATACGTTTTTTAAATATAAAGGTTACTACAAACAGAAAACAACTTTGATTGCTAGACACGTAGTATGGCGTCATCTCGGAACAACTCTGCCACAATACTTTCTGATAGAACGCTCATATCATTTCCTGGTTCATTCTCCTTTTTCTCTATTTTCTTCCTCCTAAACCCATATACATTTGACGAACACCGCTGAAGAATTAAATCTTTGACTTCTTGTAACTCTGCCTTTGACAATAAATTAGTTTGTGAGAAGTCACAGGTTAGAGGTGGCCTGTCCCTTTTTGCCATTTCGTACAGAGATGGTAAGTCCAAAGAAGTCTTATTCTTCTTAGCGTTAATCACTTGTTTCCGTTTCAAAATACGTCTTAAGTCCTCGAGATAAGACTTGTTGTCGTCTATCTTTGAGTCGATAAATTCTATCTCTTTATCTGTTAACTTTTCGAGATCGTCGTCTAAAACTTCGAATTTGTTTTTAATATTTGACGGCAATTTTGGTAGCGCTCGTGATTCTGCAAGTAATAAACATAGGATTTAGTTGTTATTTACTCTTCCATGAAACTACGAATAAATCTGCACCTTCTATCTTTGTAAATATGAAATAAATTACGTTGACGGCCAAAAGTTGCAACATACAGGGAGAAGGTTAAATGAACGGACCTAAGGGGTCTTTCAATTTATGCGTTTGGTGCTGGACAACTGCAGTTCTGGAGAGCTGCGGGTGTTATGCGGGTGTCGTACGGCACGGACGGACGGTTGTTTTATTTCATTTATTTAATTAATGTGGAAGATTAACAAGTAAAAAAAAATATACTAAACACAGTCAATTAGCCTAACAGCTAATTAAATGCGGGGGCCTAGTTACCACCATCTCTTAAAACAGCATTATTTTAATATTAGTACAGTGCCTTGCCCACTGCCCACTTGCCCGAAATTTGAAAATTCTACAACCCAAATTACAAAGTAATGTTAAATGGTAGGACCTGTTTTAAAAGACGGCGATAGGTCCCCTAGTCCTCTTCTATACTAATACTATAGAGAGGAAAGATTTGTATGTAGGTAACGAATAAACTCAAAAACTACTACTGCACCGAAAAATCTTTCCTTTTAAATCTTTTGCCGTTAGAAAGCTACATTATCACTGAGTAACAAAGGTTATAAATAAAACATCACGCTACGACACACGGGAGCGGAGCAGTAACCCTAAGACGTAAGTTAACGCGGGTGAAATAAGCCACGCAGACGAAGTTGCCGATAGGTCACGGACACGCACGACACACACGCGCTATACAACAAACGTATCGCCTCGAATCATATCTATGAAAAAAGACAACAGCCCGCAGTGCAAAGGACGGGGATAATTAAGGACAGTCCTCACCTTGTTTCGCCGCGTCAGAATCAAAAGCAGGTTTGATAGAAAAGAAAGCCCTCATCTTCTGCATTGGCTTCAGTACTGAGCTTTTGGCGGACTTATCGAATACGTCGTATTCCAGACAAACCACCTTTTCTTCCAGTCGGCGGACTTCCAGATTATTTCTCTTGTACTTTGAAAACTTTTCTGCAATCACCTTTATGCTTGGAGCCTCACATATGAAGATGTTATTTTTCGAATCCTTGTAGAGACCCGAAACTTCTGGAGAAGGTTATACAAATGTTAATTGCAGCAGCACTAGTAAATAAGGAAGATCTTTAGAAGGTTTAATTGTGCGTTGAAACTGCTGCGTAAGTCTCGTGGTCGCAAGCGCGTCCTGGACACAATTTTGAAGTCGACCTGTTATTGAGTTTTTCCATCAGGAATTTCTAATGCTACTGAGGAATTGCGCGGAGTTTGGAAGTTAGTGGTGTGACTCCCCCGTACTAGATAAAGCCTTTGATCCTGAGGCTGCTATTTGCATAATCTTTGACAGCCATTACGTTGAAGCCCGACATCTGGAGCAGGACCAGCGGCTTTACGTGCTTTCCGAGGCCCGGGGGTATCACACCACCAACTTCCAAACTCCGGGCTGTTACTGAGAAAATCCTGATGGAAAAACCCAATAACACTTTGCCCGACCGGGAATCGAATCCAGAACCACACGCTGAACAGTCGTGCTTGCCACCACGAGACCAACGGGGCAGGTAGGACAGCGGAGGATTGGGGGATAATCAGTTTAGTAATGAAACTAAGAACCAACCAGATTAAGAAGGTTACACTATTTTTATTAGGCTTTACCACTGTTTGTAAGAAGTTTATCCACATCTTCAGAGCTATCCACTTTCCGCCACTGCGATTCACCATCTCGCGTCCCATTCGGCATATATTTAGGTTTTTTATTGGAAGGACCGCAAGACACACTTTTTTCGTTTAATATATTGAAAGTCTCCGATTTTGCCGACTCTGAATCATATTGGTTGTGTAACAGAGTTTGGAACTGGAGAACGGAAAAAAAAGCTAGATGTTTTAGGATGATGTGAAGTCCTCATAAATATATTGTCAGTTTAATGTTGTTATTATAAAAACCCCTCTTCCAATGTCATCGGTTTGCCTTACAAGTATAATATAATTAAGATTCTTAAGTAACCCTTGACAGAAGAATAGAGGTCTACGGCTGGACCGATTGCCATGGTTTTTGATTTGTTGGATTTGTTTCCGTCCCGAATAGCAGAATACATCATAAAACAATGAAACGAAAAAAAAAGTCGGAAATGTCGGTAGGGGTTGGGTAGGGGTAGGGTAGGGTAGGGGTAGGATACCACGCGAACGATGTCTTGGCGGGTCAGCTAGTTTAAGAATAAACGCTAAGTAACCTGATTTCAAAATAAAATACGGACACACAGACACATCAAACTTACAAATGTATAACATCCCTCTTTTTGAGTCGGGGGTTAAAAATACTGGTTACCCCAACATATGATTTGGCGAAAACGAATAGAAGTATTCAGCAAATGCCATCGGCATTTCACAAACTAGGTCCCTGCTTTTATTTGTTAACAAGGTTCACCGTTAGTGTATTGTCGAATTATTTCAATAATGTACCAAGGACAACTGCATTGTGGCCTCGGAATCGGGCAGGGTTAATAGTAAAAGTTTGTTTAGCCACTTACCAATTTAAACCACCCCTTTTGGCCTTCTCATGAAGGTTAGCAAATTACCTATGAATATGTCTACAGAACCCAAATCATATCCTTACACAATAGTAGCCCGTAGATACTAACTGAAGTTTTAGCATAGTATAAAGAAGGGAAGTAGGTTATCTCCGGGCCAATCCGCGATATAATTGCCTACTGTCTTAGGGTTGTCACGGGCGCGGGCGGCATGGAGCGGCAATGACCACGAGTAAACGGTAGGTTACTGATAGTAGGTACTGCCAGGCCTCCGTTACTCGTTCAAGGTTACACGCTTAAGTGCCTACGGGTCGTGTATTCCCGGGCGCACACTACTATCGGGCGTCTGCGTAAAGTACATTTTACCGCGCACGAACGCTTTGTAGGTAAGTAATTATAGCGTTAAGTGCTAAGTTCTCAATGGAGTGAAGTATCTGTACTTATTTAATCGGTGGTACTGCCTACCAAACCAATTCATTAGTTTAAAGCCCGGCCCTTGCCATAGGTAACACATCTCTGTATAGCTACCTAATTCAGTGATCATTAGTCAATAAAGTTCAACAATGGTTTTCCTAACAAATACAGAATGTATTCAAGATTCAGAGCAGTAGGTATTATTTTCAAAAAAAGGGATAAAATAAACCGGCGAGGCGGTGTGGCCGCGACTGTCCGCACTTTGTCGGACACCTAAACACACAGAAATACGTTCTCCTGCGATTGTCACACATTTTTCATTCATTAAGCGGTACCGAAAAGCCGTAACGCGCGAATCTCATGCGGTGTTAGCCCCGGCTGGCGCACTGAGAAACGGGTTGAGATTTTGTTAAGTGTGCGTGCGGCGACGCGTAGATACTATGACGCACACATACAAGCCGCGCGCGGTGCGTTTGTATGAAGATAACTTACTTCCCCTCTTTATACTATGGTTTTAGCAGCGCCATGGTACGTATGAGTGCATAGTGAAAATATCACAAGTATAATAATGAAAGCGAGCATAAATATTCTACAAAATTAACCAGCAGAGAAGCGTCAAATAAAACCAATACCTGTTCTTTGTATACTTGATGTGTAGCCTGTCCTTTTTCTTTAAATTCTTTAGGTTTGACGCCGCTGTCATCGTAGCTCTGACCGAAGTCTTCCTTCTCCGGTGCTATGGAACAACACCTATTGGCGACCGCCCTCTCTTTCGGAGGTTTTAGAGGAGACAGTAAGCTTCCTTGGACACTTGGCCCCCTAATTCCATGCTTAAAACGATTAAGGCTATCGTTAGGACGAGGTACTTTCCCTCTACGTGGATTTTTGTTCATTTTGTTCTATTATATTTAACGTATATCTTTTAGGATTTTTTAAAATTGTTA
This sequence comes from Caradrina clavipalpis, assembly GCA_932526535.1. Classification (NCBI taxonomy): domain Eukaryota; kingdom Metazoa; phylum Arthropoda; class Insecta; order Lepidoptera; family Noctuidae; genus Caradrina; species Caradrina clavipalpis. Next base: position 14,134,158 of record OW052098.1, read on the forward strand.
TCAAATATTTTTAAACGTTTAAACCTAAATGACATGACGTGTGAGCTGTCATAGTGTGTGTGTGTCAGTGTTGAAATGATAGGAATGGGACCAAAAAGGAAATTGAGAGGAGTCATAGAGTTATTACTTGCAGCTTGCAGAAGTGCCCAAGCAGGCCTTACTCCTGCACTTTCGAGAGTAAAAACACCAATGCCGCGAATGATCATAGATTAATATATACTAACGTATTACGAATGATCACGGACACGTACCTATACACGGACTATAAATAAATAAAAATAAGAAAAAGGGATTTAAAATCGATTCGAAAAGTACCTAAATAAGTTAGTGTTCAATTAGTTACCTTGAAAGAAAATAAGACGTTTTGTGAGATTATTGTAGGTACCGCAACCCTATGTACGTATATACCTATTGCCTTCTCTGGCCAATCTTCCATAAACAACTAAGATATAGGTAGTGGGCGTGCTGTGATTGGAAATGAAAAAAAAAAAACAAGTAGTTGTAGGTAAGTATATTATTAAATTTCATACAAGTGGCTTCACTAACACACACATTTTGGAAGATTCATTTATTTACATGTAAACACTCTTTACCCTTATTACGGAGCTAGCTCCAATTAACATTGTCAAATGATAACTCTTCCGCATCGAACTCCTGCATTTGATAAGGTTCCTACACACAGTGCCGCCTGCCGCATTAGGTTTTTTCTTTATGAATGTCTCAGTAGCAGCCCGGATTTTGGATTTTGGTCCTGCGTCTGATCTCTCCCCGGTCATGTCGCATTGCCGTCTTAGTGGACTGCGAGAGTAAATAAAGTGGGACAGCTTTTGTGTTTGTGCACACATCTGTGCACTATAATCTCTGCGTACTTCTGCGCACTCTTCTGCGTATTTCGCTAGTCTTCATTACAAAAACACTAGGCAGATAATATTTCAAGTACATTAATGATAATCCAAATAAGGAGCATCATCAACAATAGTCCTCTTGTTTTTCTTCTTAGGCCACGGTATCTTGTCGTGCACGTATTTGATGTGCAGCTTTAAATCGCACATGTGTATGAAGCCTTTGTCGCAAATCGCGCATTTGTGCGGACGAATTCCGAGGTGGACCTGTCGATAATAGAAAGGAATAAAGCTATGTAATTATAAGGCTATGTGTGAAAACGTTGCCCTACACTAGGAATGTCTATCGTGTGTGCGTTTACAAACATATAAACTGACATACAACAACGAACATAACCATACGAAGATTTGTTCCGTGCGAGAATCGAACCCACGGCACGCAGTACAGCAGCTATTTGGGTAAAAGATACCAGCAATTAATTGACATACTTTTATGTGCTCTGTGAAACCACGATTGCCCTGTAGATTTTGAACGGCAATAGCAAACTGTGACGTCACTTGTTTGGTAACTCAATTGACTATTTATTGATTTCAAAGCTACTAAAAATCGTGTCGAAGCCGAACATGGGGCCTACAACCACAGAACAATAAAAACCGGTAGAAGTAGTAAGTAGGCGTGGCACATGCGCCGCTAGTAAGAACTGCAGTACGCACTTGCTGTTCAAGCGCTGTCATTCGCAAACTAGACTGCGTCAACATATAATTTACGAAAAATAATATTAAAATGCCTTATTGTGCCATACTGGACTGTAAAAACCATAGCCGGACTAAAAATCTAACTCATGGAGGTGTATCATACCACCGGTAAGTATTATTTTCGGATTTATTATAATAAAATGAAAAAATAAAATTTCTTCAATCATTGCACAAGATATACAAACAAAAATTGTCCTTATTGTCATTGCAACAAAGTTGATTTTCTTTTCCCGGTTATTAGCCTTTCTGGAATATTCGCTTGATTACCTATACTTTTGACGCTATCCAAATAGTGCGTGACTTATCGATAAAATCAATCGACATGCATTACATTGCCTTTTTAAAATAAAAGTATTTAAATAATGTATGTAAGTAATATAATACAGATAGTTATTAAATTAGTAAAGTTAATAAAATAAAAATCGTATGATATTCGTAATTTAATTTTAAATACATGTAGCTAAAGACTTGGTACAACATAGGGCGTTTGAATTATACCTTAATATTCTTATGTTTAGCAGTGGACGATGACGATGATTTGCTGCTGAGATGATGATAATGATGATAATTGTTAGATTTTATTTTCCTTTCTTAATAGTTTCAGTTTTCCTGATGATCCAATTTATAAAGAGATATGGATCAACGCTACTGGGAGATTAAGCTGGTTCCCTACAAAAAACAGGTCCTTAGTAAGTAAGTTTTATTTCAGGGACAGTAGCGTTATCCATAGTACGTGTGTAGAAATTAATGTAATGATTTCTCTAATATATGAATATTAAAAATAGTTTCTACATAGTTCAATTCGTTAGAATTTTTTTTTGTTCGTTTTCAGCGATATCTTCGTCAAATGTAAACCGATTCTTCTTTTGTTTCAAAGAGTTTACCCGCCAATTCATTGTTTTATATTGTCTTAAACTCACATAGCAATGTAATAATAAAATATTGCGAGGTTATCAGCATTGTTTTTCAATTACTTACCCTGTATAAAACGAAACTTTTTGAAAATTTTCGTTTGTTGTGTGATAAATTTATATTTTCCACAACTGTATTGAAAAACGTCGTGTGAGTGTGGTACGTGGGTGTGTAGGTTATTGCAACTTCGTGACATTAAAACCCCTCGTCTTCGGCTCGGGCTTGTTAATGTCAGCTCGTTTGCAAAAACCTTCCACCCTTTTATAACAATGTACTATTGATTTACTTTTAATTTGGACGGGCCTGTTGGTCTAGTGGTTAGCGGCCCTGACTGGTAAGCCGGAGGTCGTGGGTTCGATTCCCACGCAGGACAAACTTTGTGTGATGAGCATGAATTATTTTAATACTATCGCATTTTACATACGTTTTCTACTACTATCGATATTACTTCGATCGAACTAGGTTACATCACCATTTGAGTAGCAACTTGCAATCGTGTCAGCGATACGCCATTCAAATATCACCCTTATTTTATGATGTTACAGTTCAATAATGTCAACTCTGAATAATGCCATCTAGCGACGAGTGGCGGTACTTGGTAGTCCAAGATGAATTTCTTTCTTGTTTCTGTCAATTTGATTTATAGTTTGTTGACATTAAAGTTGCATTTCGTATAATATTTTTTTTGTATTTCGCTTACGCCCATTTTTTGTGTTTAGCCAATCGTATGTTCGGGTTTGCAGTAAGAGTAAATTGTAAATGTGTGAGTTTGGCGACACCGGTTCTGGTACAAACATTTTCTCAAGCTACTTCTACCGTTTTTATTGTTCTGTGCCTACAACCATGCTTGGTGTTATTTTAGTTGTTGGATTTTCAACTCTCGGCACTGAGCCGAGCGTTGAAAATCCAACAATGAGCAAGGCAAAGTAATATTAAAATAATACTATTTTAAGAGGTGGTGGTGGCTCTTTGTTGTAATAGGGATGATCTTAAAACGTAGAAGACGTTTTAAGATTATCCCTAATTACATCATCATTAATTCCACAGCATAAGAATTTTCCAAATTGACTCGTTAGGCTAGTGGTCCTAAGCGCGACTGGTTGTGGGTTCGGTTCCCAGATCGAGCAAAAAGTGTTATTAGGTTTTTCTATGAAATTCTCAGTAGCAGCTCGGAGTGAAGATTTGTGCCCGGTTAATCGCAATAGGCTCTCCCCCTATTACATGGGACCTAAATACCAGCGAACGGTGGGTGTACATTGGTACACCTCTGCCTCTGCTCTGTATGTAATATTTTTTTTACAGTAAGTAAATACAAAAAAAAAAATGGCGAAATACCTTCATATGTTTATTAAGCGCACTCTTGAATGTAAACACACGCGCACACATCTCGCACTTGTGCGTCCGCTTCCTGTTGTGTATACTGCGGTGTATGGACAGCGCTCCGGCTAACTGGAACGTCTTGTCGCACTCGTGGCACTTGTACGGACGCTCGCCCGTGTGTTTCCGTTGGTGGTAGGTTAGGAAGCATTGTTGCTGAAAAATAATCAGTTTTTTTATAAGCTCTATACAAATAAATAAAATTGAAGTGTCTGTTTAAAACGTCAAAATACCTAACATTTTTTTTACAAAATAAATATATGTTTTAAACATAGAAAAAAAAACAATTCTTAAAAAATTTGTCTGTCAATCTGTCTATTTGCTCCGGCTAATCGAAACGGCTAAACCAATATTAAAGGGAAAAATATAATAGGTGAATAGGCTCTGTCGGTTTTATAATAGAAACAGAGGACTGTATAAAATAGATAGGTTTAATTCGTAAATACAAAGTTCAACGTTATGTACGAATGACGCAAAGAAATGCCCGAAGTCTATCGCGGCGATGAGCTGAGTGATGCAGGATCAGTACCCCGACACCCCGCGCCTGCCCGCGCACGCGCATATGTGATGCGCCGACTTAAGGTGAATGCTCCGACCAGCCCGCGATTTTTTATTTTTTTTAAGTTTTTTGCAATTTGCTAATCAGTATTAGGTTTAATGTTGATTAAAGTATGATTCGCGGGCGTAAGAAGTATGTATTTTCAAAATTATAACCATTAAAATCAGTAAAATGACTCCATAAGTCAGGCTTCAAGATTTCATGAAATCTCGTTCTCTCTCGATTAAATTTCGCGGGCTGGTCGGAGCATTCACCTTAAGGGTAGATAACTCCCGACCATCCGCTGCCCGCCACCTTCCAATCTTCAGTTCAATGTGGCTGGGCGTCCCATACTTTTGCCTAAAAGCGTAATAAAGATCATCATTGCTTACCTTAAACATCTGTCCACAAACTTCGCACACGAAGGGCGTCTGGTCGTCTGCGTGGAACTTCTTCGCCTCGTCGCTGTGCGGGTGCTCTGACGTCACGTGTGTCTTATACTCCGCGCGATTTGACAGCCATTTGTTGCACTGGAATAGGACGTAGATAGCGTTAAATTTGGTACAAAAAAAAGATTGATACACAGGTCTTTAAAAAAATCGAAGTTACCTACCTAATGGTGGGAAAAAGCCTAATGTTCGCCATAATAAGCACAAAGTTATTAAGTATTAAGACTGTCACTAATAAAGTACATTTAATTAAGTGACCCTTCATTAAAGTCCAGACTAACAATAAATAATTTAAATACTTACCAATAAGGTCTAAAGTTACCAATGTAGGTATGTAGTATAATTTTAATACACTAACATACGGTACGGTCGCTTAGTTTTCTTTATAACTGAATAATAATACTACTTCGCGGCCTCTGCTCTCAGTACATTTATTGTACTTGTACGTTTAGAGATTGTGATTTATTTATTTAGGATCTCCAACCAAAGACATACACAGATCACTAACAATAGTCAACAAAATTCATTATGTTGGTGTACCACTTAACTTACATAATGAAGTTTTATACTCACAATAGCACAAGCGGCGGGCAGTTTAATATTAATACATCTGTTGATTGGCTTTCGTGAGTGCACCCTCAAATGAGCCTTAAGATCGTCCTCGTTTGAGAATGTGTCCCCGCAGAATTTGCAACCGTTACTGTAACGAAATAAAGTCTAAAATCAATTGTAGTATCTCTGTAACCTTTCAAACATAATGAGAAAATCTCGTGGGTGGGGTAGGGTAGGGTTCCCATGAGGATTTCGTCACGTCTAGGCAGAACGGAGGGTGTGCGGAAGAATGCTCAGAGCGATAGTCCTGCCTCGGCCAATGGTAGATGGAGGAACACCGTGGGATTTTAGTCTGTAGGAGTCCGACATACCCCTCCGTCTTCGCCAACGCGGAGGCAGTCTATGAGGATTTCACCAAAAATGGAGAATGGTGAGTAATGTCGGACTCTTACCGACTAAACCCCCACGGTTCTTCCTGTTACCATAGGTCAGGAGCCCGGTATTCTCTTGATGCGTGATCCTCGCCCCCGACTGATTGTAAAATTACCTGACTTTATGTTTAGTAGACAGCACCAGATGTCGCTTCCACGCGACTTCTGATGTAAAATGTACCCCGCAGTCTTCACACTCTGGACCAAGCTTGTCGTTTTTATCCTAAAATAAATAAGTTGAAGTTCAACATACCCATTTTATACATCAAAACTTTACTTTATTGGTATGTAAACAAAGCTTATATTCGTTTGAGACGCTTGTTCACATTCACATTTATTTTTACGAATTTGCACATTATTCATTTAAAAATAAAGTTCATAATCGTATAGAAGCAAACTTTCCTTAGCTAAGTAATGTCAAAGCGCGGTCTGGTCTCTAGTCTTGCTATTTGCAAAATACTTTAGAGGATCTTTAAATTCTGAAGACTTAACATCTTTTTATGGCACCATAAGGTTGCAGGTTGCAGGGTAGCCCTTGTAGTCCCGCACGCAATAACACTATATTAACCTACCATACAAGAATCTCACCTGTCTATGCACCTTCATATTATGAAGGAACAGTCCCCGTGGCGTGCCGAATGTGCTTCCACAAAGTTCACAGACGCTCTCACGCACTGACTCTTTCATGTGCTTCATGCGTTTGTGCATTAGAAGGCTGTTTGGCATACTGGAAATATATGGAAATAATGTATTTTTTATAACATTTTTTAACGTTGGTCTAACTCTACTACAACTCTTAAAACAGTATTATTTAATATTATTTTGCTTTGCGAGCTGTTGGGTTGTCAACGCTCAGCTGAGAGCCAAGAAAAGTAATGCAAAAAAAAGTCTTTGTAAAAGTTTTTGTCTTTGTGTTTGTCTTTAGACTTTTTTATGAATAAAAAACATGCAAAATGCATGTCATCTTTTTGAAATGATCTAGTAAGTGTAATAATTACCTGAATATTTCTCCACAATGTTTACAGGGATATTTCTTGCCTTTGTGTAGACTTACATGAGTTTTCGCTTGATATCTGTAATGTATTAACATACTACTTAAATAGTGCATGCTCGGATAGTTCCATTCAAATCTGTGTGGTTCCTTTTTCAGACATAAGTACATTAATTTCATTATGATCTGACCATTACCAAAAACAGTATAGAGAGGCTTTGATCTCTAAGTATGATTCTGTTTTCTCTTTTCAGAGTACAGTAAATAAATAAATAAATAAAACTTCACTACATTTTAATTTCGGAACAACCAAAAAACGGTATATGTGTCCCACACCTGTAATACTTACGTGCAATAACATACGTATGAGCATAATTTACAGCTGAACTTTCTCTTATGACATGACAGTCTATGCTTGCACAAGTGTACTTGTTGGGGAAACCTTAGGTGGCAGAGATCACATTCATAGTCACCATTCTCCTGGAAAAACAAAACACAACTTAGTTAAACATTCTCATGGCTTTTCAATGATAGATTGGTATAATCCGATTCAAACTTAATGGCGGCTCGGAAATTAGCTGCGCAGCTAAATTCCGAGCCACCATTAAGTTTAAATCATGCTATAGTGAGTTTAGAAGTAGTGGAGCTCTTTGCGAAGGAGCTTCTTTGTGGAAGGATTACCACTAAATACCATACCATATATCTGTTGCCATAGTGTTGTTGCGTAAGTTAAATGGTCCAGGTGTCGGTGTAATTACACATGAGACTTTTCAGCTTTGTCTCTTGATTGGCAATGCATCTGGTATTGCAAATGTCATCGATAACGACAATGCAGTCAAAGTGGCCAAATTCTGGGCCTCATCAATATAATTTATAATAATAGTATATATTATTTATTTATTTATTTTTTACTTAATGTTTGTCATCGAAACTCTTTGAAGAATGTCACTGAGAGACATTTTTGCAGAATAGACTGGCAGTACTGTTATTTGTAATTTTCCTCGTGTAAATGTAGTTCTAATTACATACCTATTTATTTGCACTGTTTTATAAAAGAATAGTAACATAATAGAAACTCAAACTTCAAATTTCTGCTTGACATTTAAATAATGTGTTAAATCCAAGCAACGGTAAAGTAGGAGGTTAAATTTAAAAAAAAAAAACATAAATAAATGCTTACAGTGCTATGTTTCTTTGTATGATTCTCAAAAGCTGCTTTTGCTTCAAATCCTCGATAACACAAATCACATTTAAATGGAGACTTTTTATAGTTACTGGACTCTTTTCTCAATAAAACCTCCTTTCTAGCATCCTCAGGGGTAAGAAACACAACGGTTGCATAGTCATCAAAGTAACCAATATTTAGACCGTTAGTTTTTTTAATAGGTTTTGGCTTTGTAACACTTTTTGACAAAGGTTCATCATCACTGAAATCATCCTCACTTTTTATAACAGTTTTAATTTTCCTTTTTTTACTTTTAGGTTCTTTTTTCGGTTTACTTTTATGTCTTAACCGTGGAACCTTGACTGGGACTGTCTCGTCTGTAGAATCAATGTAATCTTCACTATAAGCCTCTTCGTACTCATATTTCTTTTCAATTTCTATGTTATTAACTTCTTCGATTTTTACATTGATTTCTAACTGTTTATTTTCTTTGTCTTCAATTTTATTTATTCCTGTGTCTGGGCCTTCAGAAAGTAGAGCTACAGGAGATACGATCAAGGAGGATTCCAATTTATTTGCTCTCCGATCTACATTCTTGATGATTTGTCTAGTTATCTGCAATATAATAAAAATATAGAAAGAAGAAAGAAAGAAGAAAATTGTGTTTATTGGCATCATAGGAAAATAAATTAAAACTTAAAACTATAAAACAGATAATAATTATAATGCCGAAAGGGCCACAGCTTAGCATAATGTCAGATGAAGGTGTACCACCTGATGCTGATTTTCAGCTGCAACCCACGAGTGCCATACGCTAGAATAGTAAACACAAAACAATGTGTGTTTCCTTTTAGATAAATAAAATTAAATTAAATTGTAAATATGTTATAAATCAAAATGATTACCATTTATTTATGAAGTTATTTTGAAGTACTCACCTGTGATGAACTGAGTTTGATTCTACATATAATATTGTGAGCTCGGAGACATTTAGACTTAAATTCTTGATACTTGTGGAGGAGACTGGCACATTCAAAACACACATGTTGATTCCTATCAAAAATCTGTAAATGTTTAGATGTTTGTTACTCAATTATGCTTTAATAGCTAAACAGAATAAGCAAATATTTGGCACACATAATAGATATTGATCTAGCTATTCGCAAAGCATATTTTTTTTCCGATTTTGTGTTCCTGTAGGATAGTTTAAGACTTTGGCTAAATTCTGAAATATACACAGACAAACCCCTAAGACGACCCACTGACCAAAAAAAATAATGATCTAGTAGTACATTCACATACTACGAGTCAGAAATTAATAGTTTTTTTTAGTAGCAAATAAATTATGAATTTCATCCTAAAGCGTTTCCTAGAATATCCATTACTTATTAAATATTCATTAATTTCAAGCAAACAACGCATGGCAAAGTATTAAAAGCCGGCTACGTTCTTCAAGCAGTCAATAGGGACTGGTCTAATGCTTATAGTAAACCTAGGATGCCTTACCGGAATCTGCGCCAAATGTGAGTAAACTACACCAATGGAATCACTCGACGTAGTTTCTAAGCTAAACATCTTCACATCAGTCACCAGGCATACTCTGCAATATTTTAATTCATCCATGTTTATATAAAAATCGTTTATCTTGCAGTAAACATAACTACAAAACAACCAAAATGCTTAGACGTCAATGTCAGTTTTGTTTATTTATTATCTGTCATTCTTGTCAGTGTTTGATTTTGTATTGGACAGACAAAAGTCACCTATTCCACGAAATAAAAGTGCCCTAAAAACCTAGTTATTATTTATAGTTGCTAAGTTTTATAAAAGCATTGCATAGGTATCTTTCATTTTTGGACATTAAAAAAAAAATATTTTCCGTTCATTTCACCCTCGACAGACGCAGCGTCCGTCAGTAGTGGTCAAGTGATAGCCACTTCACCACTACTTTTCTATCTTGGCTCCGAAGTCCATAACTGTGTATCACGAACTAAATTATAACAAAGATGCTCAAAGTACTGATGCACCATGATACGAAAGTAAGGAAAACTAGCATAGGTACCGACTATACAATCTCCTTTGCTAATATTTACTTTGCAAATGGTACTTTCGACCATAATCGTACTAATACATAGTGTCACTTGCCAATTTATTGTTAAAAATAACCATCATTTTCGCCCAAATATTTTTATCTATCTAAAAAAGAAAACACTCTGATATTTTACAGCATTTCTATTATTAAGTCATTTATTTTTTCTATTTACATAATGTAAGTTAAATTAACACGAGTTCAACTGGTTGTTTTGTGAAATGTTGGCGCTAGCCGGGGAACTGAAGATAGCAGCAAGACTTCGTGTGCAGCAAGCAATGTATTCACAGCCACGGAATTCGACGGAACACCCGTCGACTAATAACTGGAATTTAAAAGGAAGACATCATTACCTGACTAGCCTTTTTCTAAATAAGTTAGGGGTCAACTTACAGTCTAACGCAATAAAGCTTAGCTGTATACCAGAACTTTACACGAAGCGGCTATTGCTCGTTTGACCTCCACAACTAAGTTACACAATACTAGTAAGTACTCCTGTATTGGGTACTCTTGGTAGGTAAAACAAATTCGCAGACTTTTCGGCTTCTTAGTACCCGTAACGACTGTCATATATACAAATGACAGCCGGGACTGACCACTTTAACTAGGTACTTTCTGAAGCACGGCAGTGTCACTCCACCAACTTTTAAACTCCCACTGAGATCCTACCTATGACGGTTTAAACGAACGGATAGTTAGTGGAGGCTTAGTAATAGAGTCCCCTTTGGCACCCTTTGGGGTAAACCTAAAAAGATTTAGACTTGACTCACGTGAGGTATCACAGCCTTTTCAAGTTCATGTACTCCTCCAAGTCCTTCCTAAGTTCATAAGTATCGGCCGGTATTCGACGTTGTACAATCTTCAATACTTCCGAATGTGGTACTAAATTCTATATCATCTGATTTGATCACTGTGTTTTTGTATCCGATTCTCTTCTTGAATACCTTCAACAGCAAGGTTAATTGGTAACATAGTAGATAGCTCATCATATGTTATCGTAACCGTCTCTGCGGCAACAGCGGTACCATGCTACCATTCCAACTGTGATCCATACTGCCAGTCCAACACAGTGGCCCAAGACTGCCAGTCTCATTTGATTTTTTGATTCAGTTCGCTTCCAAGCTATATGATTATTATTGATTGAATGATGGATGACATTAACAGTTTAATACCATTTTCATTACTTACTTCGGTAATGTTTTAAGTACCTACATCCTATTTTGGATAATGTTGCGTTTAAAAGAGTTACAAATTTAAGCTTGTTTCCAGGATTTAAAACGTATAGGTTTTAATCTATCAAATTTCCAGGCAATTGTGATCTAGAGAGATACAAGGACTTGCCCTATATTTCTTATTGGGTATTTCGTGAAAGTGTTGGGTGTTTTGTTGTGTCAAGATGAAACATTTACAGAAAAACAACATTCATATTTTAATCTTTAACAGTTGTTACATATCTGCATTCCATTATTCCACTGCGTAAAGCGTATCCTTTAGACTGTCGTAAAAAGTAGGAAATCCATTAGGTACTGCTGAAAATATGGATATTGTATCACGCCTCTTTAAGTATCTCTCCACCGTAGGTACGTAGGTTTGCTGTGTATAATCATAGCTGTCCGTATGTCAAAATCGTGTGTGTCTTGTTCAACTGGTTTTCTCATGACTTGGTTGCTCTTTTGGCAGTTACAAGATTCGTAACCATTTCGGCCACAATTTTCATTGAGACAGATTTCACATCTACACGGTGAATGCCTGGCTGTACTCGTTGACATTTCATGCATTATACTAGTTAGAGGGTAGATTAGTTGGCATTCAATGCAATCACATGGTGTACAAGTGCATGTTACACGTTGGACATTCTCTTCGATGCCAACAGGCGCGACCACGAACATTTGGCGCTGCCGCTGGCTCGTAATCTTCATTTTACAATCACCACATTGGCATGGTTCACAATTGCATTGCTCCGCAAAACTTCTGTTACAACTTTCACAGTCGCAGACTTTGCAGTCACACGTTCCCAGTTGTACATTATTTCTTTTTAAATTGCTCGGACATGCGACACATCTGCATCCTTCTGGTTTAACAGATTTACCAGACACACATTCGCAGATTTTACAACTGCAAGCCATGTACGCTTCTCTTAGTCTCATAAAAATATCAAATTTCGATAAGATTTTCGATTTGTTGCACGTATTCGTTTTTTGAATGCGAGCTAAAGAGTCATGGGATTTTTCAGAAGGCGTATCCGTTACTTTAACGCCAGTTCTCGAACTACTGCAATGCGCAGAACTGTTGTGAGATGTTGTGGCTAGTTGGTCTGTGCTACAAATAAATTTCAGTGTTGATGTCTCACAGAGTTTTGGGGGCAGACATGAAAGGCAACATGTTGAGTTGACGTTGTCATCATATGGTAGGGGGGCAGCATATTTTTGGGGCAAATATACTTTTTTTAGCACTTTGATACTATCTGACTGTTTTCGGGGCATTTCTGAGCATGATATAGAGGCATTGGATTTATTCGGTTTTGATTGTATTTCAACTTTTTCGGGCAGATATACTTTTTTCAATGCCTCAATAGAATCCATCTGTGTTTTAAGTATATCTTTGTATAAATCGTTTATATTCGTCTGTGTTCCAGTCATATTTTTTCCAATATTGTGTGTATCTGACTGAATACTTTTTGTCTCACCCTGACAGAATACTGTACTCTTCAGACTGTCAGTTTCAGGTGTTTCATGAACACTTTTCGGTAGCTCTAATACTTTTGCTGTAGATTGTGGTTCATCTTTACAATCTTTCTTTAGGCATTCATGGCATCTACATTCATAAACCATAAGCAGTTTCTGCGTTTGTGGTTTACGATCACAATATATAGATGGCTCTTGTGGTATAGATTTATGTTTACCCGGCTCACGACCCGCTCCGCTTTTTGTTTGATTTGTTGATTCAATTGGCATTATTATTCTCTCTTTGCAATCACATGTTCTTTTAATTATTTTGTCCTTTGAAATAGCTTTCAACTTTGTCTCAAATATGCCAAATACTTGTGAATTGTTTCGTGGTTCGTATGTAAATTTGGTAAATGCTTGCAGCTCAGGTTCGCATCCCTGTGATTCCGAATTATTTTGCGCTGACTTAAGCCACTCACTATTTTTTTGTGTTGTGAAATTATGTGAACATTTAGGTCGTTCATGAACATACCCAGATGATTGAGACTCTAGTATTTTTGAGTATACGTTGCACTTGCTATTTTTTTCCTGATATATTGTATTAGTAAGCATTTTAATTGTATTTCCCTGTGTTTCAAGTATATTTTTGAATAATTCTTGAGCATTCTTTGTTGGTTTGTATTGTTGTATCTTTCCAAAATCCTCAGAAAATTCGCTCTTTTTTATGGCTAAGTTATTGCACTGACTACTATTTTGTTTATAAAAATTGTGCAATGTATCACATGCAATCCTCTTCGTTTCAAGTCTATTTATATTAAATACTTGTTTATCTGACACACGTCTTTTTTTGCGCGAATCTGGTGAATTTTCATGTTTAATTTCCTTTTTTATTGGTAAATCTATAACACAGCCCGCAGCACCTTTTAAAAAATCCGGAAGAACATTTTTTTCTTTTTTCTCTACATAGGGATTGTGCGGTGCCTCGACTGTAGTGTCACTGGAGTGTGTATCAGGAAGAAATTTCTCTACTTCCAATTTTTCATTACTTTTTGGTACCTCAAATACATATCCTGCAGCTCCTTTTAAGTAATCCGGCGAATCTTGCTTTTCTGGTTCTTTTATTATTTCGTAGGGCTTGACGGGTATCTCGACCCCATGAGACTTTGTATCATTTTTTTGTTGTTTCGATTGAACATCATGTTTTGGTACCTCAAATACATATCCCGCAGCACCTTTTAAATAATCCTTCGGACCTTGGTTAGCTGGTCTTTTAAATACTGCAAATGCGTTATTCGATGTTTCGACCCTATTACAACAAGACTTAGTTGGTAAAAATGGTTTTTTTTCACACGTCGGTTTTGGTAACTTCATTATTACGGGAGAATCTTGCAAAGGTTCCGGCGTAGGCGGGGGGGCTGGCTGAATAGGTGGAATAGTTTGTATAGTTTGTTGTCTTCGTTCTTGTGTGCATATGCATACAGCAGTAGCTGAAGTAGCACTACAGACATCTCTGTACTTTCGGAGTTTACAAGCCGGATTTGTCATTGGTAATTCTGTGGACTCATCAATGTATTTATTTGCTGTCGTCAAATGGGTTTTCTTACATATTTCATATAAATTAGTAGTATTCAATTCTTTTATAGTCGGATTACATTTTATTTTAGTCATGTCACAATCACAATCTAAAGTTTTCGCAGATACCGCTTTTTTGTTGCGATACAGGCATGTAGATTGTGAGCATTCTTCACAAGAGCACGATTCGGCAATATCTTGTTTCTTAGCCATCGTCTTGCCAGGCGATGACTCTTGATTCTTAGCCATCATCTTCTCCAATGATGGCATTTGTTTCTTAGCCATCATTTGCTCAGGCAGTGGCGCATGTTTAGCCAAACAATCATTATTACCACAATTCGTGCATGAGCATGTCACGGCGACAGGCTTCAAACTTTCTACCAGAGCTCCAAGAAAGGTGGCCATAGTACCTACTTTTGTTTTTATTTTTTTATGAACTCGCACACACCTAGGCTATCATGGTTAAAGTCTTCATTGGATGTAACAGATAAAGGTGTTGTTTACTTCAACTGTCGACTGCTGCAGCACGAGCTTGCTGATATCAAGACCTAAAAAAGACAACTTCACATCAATACCGATCAACTATCTACACTACTTTATGTGAATAAATAAAATGGAAGTGTCTGTTTGTATATCAAAATAACACCTTATTAAGTACCTAAAGCATTTATATTAATGTTTAAAAGGTATTTATAACAAAAACTCAGATAATAAATCTATGCAAAAACTCTTTTTATTTTTTGTTTTTCTGTTTTTACCGGCTAATCTCCTAAACAGCTGGGTTGATTTTGTAGGGACTTTCACTGACAGGAAGCTGATTTTCTATAAAGTAAATTAGGCTTTTGTTGCAGAACTTCACAAAGGATATTTACCTACAAGCCAGTTGTTGTTTAGATTAGAATGGTTCTGAAGGTAGAACATGACAATTTGAGCACAGGAGCATAAATCGAAAGCCTGCTTCCAAAACACCTTTTTAGGCTATGCGATTAAAAATCAAAGACCTATTACGCTAAGAAAAAGCCTTACCCATAATTAGCCTTTAACCTTCATTACAAAAAAAAATACATTTTGTGTGTTATCATGATTGTGTTTTTTATTAAATGTATAAATTTTATATTAACAAAACATTGTCACTCATTGACAATCCATTTTAAAAGTATTGACAACAGACATTTGTATTTTTCTTTTTTCTTCGAAATATTACTTTATGGCTGGATTAATTTCAATAAAACCTTTTTTGTCGCTGCGCTTTAGAGTGCTACCACACCAATTAATCAATCGTCGATCGATGGTAGAATGGATTAGTCGACGTCGATCGATAGTTTCTACTACACCAATCGGTAGACTCATTCATTCTGCTATTGATCGGTGGCATTGATAGACTATCGATCGATTGGTGTAGTAACACCCCAAGGCCAGCTTATAGAGGATTGACCGCGGCTTCGCGAGCATTCGCGCATCATTACTTGAAAGGATTGCGTGCCACCTTTCAGTTTTAGTGCAGTTACAATAACGTTTCAGTCAACACAGTGCGTGATTCAGTGAACTTTGGAAGTTTTATGTATGTCGAAGGTTTTTACGATAAAGAGTTTTGACGATAGGTAGGTAACATATTTGGGTAAGCACCTAGTTTTACACCAAAATATGATACGGTTAACAACTGGTTCAAGAGGATGGAGCCGACCCGTTATTCTCACTTCATAAGAGAGGTTCCGATTATTAGACCGCTTTCACATTTAGGCGACTTTAGCAGCGCGACTGTCGCCCGGTCAGAATTTCATAATAAAAAAAACAGAAGAGCTGTCGCCCACAGCATCTATTTTTAAAATGAAGTGCGCCCTGACCTAAGCTTTGATCTGTTCTTGTAATGTGAAGGAATGTACTTCTGCCGCGCTACTGTCGCGCTACTAAAGTCCTAAAGTGAAAACGGCCTTAGAGGAATCATATAGAGCCAATGACTGTCAGACCTACATCATAGTATAAAAGCTGAACGTTTCTCAGCGAGTTGGCTACTCTGAAGTTTGGGTCAAAGTGGCCGGGGGGCAGGGAGCAGGCAACAAAAGCCCTATTAGAAGACAGTGTGTTGTCTATTCGTTCCCTAGGACAGCAAGGAACCCTGGGGAGTTTCAAGGGAGGTAGCTATCTCAAAAAAAAAAATGACGGTCTTCTTCTAGGGACCCAGAGTGGCTTGGGATTTCTTTAAAAAAATAATGGATTTTTGATTAATTAGAACATGTTTTATATTTTTAGGAGTCTGCTCCAACAACCGATAATTGAGCCGATTTTTGACAGATTTCTTCGTCTGCGAGAAGGAACTGCAAAAAATCGGCTTGATAATCGGTCCGATTATCGGTCGTGTAAAGACGCTAATTCTTGTGAGTTGAACTCATTTGGTTGCTGCCAAAGTATCTACATAAAGAGATGGCCCCAAAATAATGTAACCCGTCGAATTCTATTTCATATATCAACAGGTGAGTAAACGTAGTAGGTACCTACTCTAAATAGTATGTGACTTCATAAATAACTAATAAATAATAGGTAGGTACATCTATTTCTGGTAAGTAGGTATACTATTTATTTAACTACAGTCTATAAATTCTATACTAGGTATCTCTATAGTTCTATAATAATATTATAAAGAGAAAATATTTTTTTTTGTTTGTTTGTATACCGAATATGGTCCGGAACTACTGGAACGATTTTAACCATTTTTTACCAATATATAGCTACATTATAACACAATAATTTACCGAGGCCAATTTTTTACAGAATAAAGAGCGGCGCGGTCGTGATAAATATTTGGAGGTAAAGTTCTCATCATTAGTGATAATTGCCTCAAAATATCTTGTCAATGTGACAATTTAGAACATCATTACTATGTAAATGGTTTGTTTATTTATGCAAGATTTAATAGTGTATTGCAACTTTGTACTGTTTGTATTAAAACGACGATAGAGCGGCTATATCACTTCGGTTTTAACCCCTTTGAATGTAGGTATTAAAATAATAAAAAAAATATTTTTTAAATAATAATTTTAATCGATCAATGTATCATCTTCTAAATAAAATCATTTTTCAGTTACTTATATAAAATAAAGAAAGATACCTAATGTATCTAATTTTGTGAGTGACTCGATTGTTAATAAAACAAAACATTGATTCGTCATCGAATGATATAATAATTATTTACACAAACAACACTTGCCTGCAATGAAACTAATTAAAATTTGTTTTAACATCTGCAAAATATCCGTCGACAATTTTGATTTAAACTATACAAAATGTAAGACAGAAAATAAATTAGACTTTACTTAAATAAAATGTACAAAACATACACCATCAGATCTGACATTTAGAACAATTTATTTCGATTAAAAGTTCCAAAAGAAGCCTAATAATAATACTTCAGTTTGATTGCACGCAAGTTTACATCAAAACACGATTGGCACAGAAAATGACAAAAACAAAAAAATAAAATAAAAACAAAAATACGTCGAGAATTCATGCGTATTAAAAATGTTTCCTTATTCGAATGTAGGTACATTTGTTCGATATGGTTCGCTTACTTTACTCATTAAAATAGGAGTATTATTTTATTATGATACAAATATATTTACAGTTCGTAAGTGGCTAATGGCTTAACTAATGAAGGCACCAGAGTGAGGTCGGTGGAGGTATTACACCTGGAACAGGGAAAAGAACGTCAAAAATACAGTAAAAAGAACAAGAGAAAAAAAGTAGAAGATTTAAAAAAAGCAGAATCTTACATAAAATCGCACGTAATAACGTTGTTAGACATCCGTGCTCCAAACTATCGCATTTGTACCCAACGCACAAGATGGACAATTCTGGAAAAGAAAACACTCGTTTAGACTAGATTTCTAATCATCGTCATCATCATCATCATTACAATATAAGTCTAACGACGTCCACTGCTGGGCATAGATCTCCCCTAAAGATTGTGAGACCGGTCCTGCGCAGCCCACATCCATAGATTTCTAATAATCAATTAACATACTTTTTATAAGCTCTATCTCGATTCTCCCTTAGATTTTGTATGGGAATAGCAAACTGTGACGTCACTTATCAACAACTTAATTCACTAACCATTTATTTTATTAATTTTACTGCCACACTCAGAGACGTTTAACGGTTACTTAAGTCGCTCCTTAGTAAAGATTTCCAAGAGAAATCTTTACTAAGGAGCGACTTAAGTAACCGTTAAACGTCTCTGAGTATGGCAGTTAGAGTAATAAAAAATCAAGTTGAGTCTTTATACACCCGTTATAACCCAAAGAAAAAAATATTCAAGAACAACAGGGGAAGAAGTAGAAATACATAAATGTTATACTTACAACAATACTTTCAATCGCATTCGCTAATTGCTCCTCCATGATTTTTACATCGCCGTGATTCAAAACTTCCTGCAATTTAAATTGTACTTTGTAGTATTTATCAAAAACTATTTTGGTCGAAGAATAATGGGAGAATCTATAGAATCCATTTTATAACATCATCATGATCGACCATGATTTCTGTTTGAAATATTGAGAGGATCCACCATAACACATATCGTATATTCATCCAGAAAAATATCGACTGCTGCTTATTAAACCCTCAAACCATCGAGACTTCTGTCGATCATGTGCTTCTCCCCTACAGCACTTGTCCGCGTTCTTTACCAGGTTTTTAATCCGTCTTGTGGCAGACTACCCAAATGGTCGTCACTTATGTCCCTATCACCCCCATAAACCATCCGTTGCAATGTGTCCCACTCAATACCACGTGGCCTGTCCAGTCCTGGCTTGATTGCTAGCGGCTAGGCAAGGTCCAACCCTATTTGTATAGTAATAAGAGTACATAGTAACAGTTACCTCCTGACACAGTTTGACGGCGGTGGCGAGGTCTGGGCGCGTGGCGGCGAGGCGCGCGGCGGCGCACGCACAGCTGACGGACGCGAGCCGCGCCGCGCCCGCCACCACGCCCGCGTTGCCCCCCGCCCCCGCGCCCCCCGCGCCGCCCGGGAGGAACCCGCCCGCGCCGTACGACATCGACGACGCGGCGCGCTGCCACTCCTAGCGAGTTACAACGGTCAAAATAATACTGTCATGATAAACGCAATCGCTGATCCACCAGTGAACATCAACATCAGTGATCATCAGTAACCATGTCAGAGGCCCTTGAGGCGGTTTAGAAACTCTGACAATAGGGTGTGTGGGGTCGTTAGACCTTACTACCCACACGATAAAGAAGACCAGTGAACATTATTTAACTATGAATTGTATTGCCTGGCCATTTTTTGGCTGGTGAGAAGGACTTGTCATACTCACGGTATGCTAAACAAACTTTGAAGACCAAGCTCGCTCGGGCGTCATACACGACTCGTGAGCTTAAAACGATATGATCTTGGTTATCTGGTGGATTAGCGACTTAAAGGTGAAGTCTACTATAAACGTTATCAGCCGCATCAAGATAGCCGCGTTTGAAAAAGCTCATGGAAGCTTAAAAATACTCTGTAATGTTCACGCTGGCGTTTGATGTCACCGAGAACGTTTATTAGGAGACCTCACGCAAGAATGATCTGTGAAATTTGCCGAGTTACCACTATGTTCAAGCTTCAACTGGCCTTCGCGCATTTGCAACTGCTTCTCAAGTGGATACATTGAAACACTTCAGGATTACCACTTACGAAACCCACGTGGTGGATGACACACGTGGCGTGTTGGCGGTTATTGATTGAACAAGAGTGAAGCTAACTACGCTATCAGTTTCCATGGGAATATTTACTACTCAAGGTTTGTTTGTAGTCCCAGAAGCGCTTAGCACAGTCAGAGTTCCAACATAGTGGGTACCCAGCTTAACATAATGAAAATTTAATGTTTCAGCAAAATCTAAAAACCTTTTGTTTTTATTCAGATATAATGTCTTTTTCCTTTCAAAATTTGAAACTGGAAATAATTGATTACAAACTTAATTAAATGATTCAATTGCTCAACTCTATAGATTTTTGTAACAAGAAGAGGACTAAAAAGAAGAAATCAAAACTTGAAATCGATATGAGTACCCAGGTTACCACATCATTAAATAATATCGACCAAAACCATTATTAGGTTGACATAATTCTCGATTAGTAAAAATCAAACATTTATTATCTAATGCAGTTATAACTTTAGTCACAATGATATGATATTTAATAATATTAATGATAACAAACTACTACCATACTGACCTCTGTATCAGTCTTAGCATCAGCGTCCCCTATAGACCTAACGAGCTCCTTCGAGATAGCCATTAAGAGGTAATTAGTAATTTTCGCTTTGGTTTCAGCAGTCACTTCTCTACTATTAATCAAATTGATGTCGCTGCACAGTCTCGTGAGGTCGTCGTCCACAGTGTTGTGTACCCTCTCGAACAAGTCCTCGATCAGCTGGCCGACCAGCTGACTGCGCATCGACGGACACGAGCAACGAGATTCCGACGTTATGTAACTCATACTATGATGCATTCTCCCGTAATCTGTCTTCTTTGGTACGGCCGTGTATACAGAATAGCCTTCGTCTATATATTCAGTTCTATCCGGCTTTAATTCTACGCGGGAGGCGTGGAATGACTGCCTCATTGTTTCGCTTCTCAATTCTTCTAGTTCCTCAGTTTTGATGGACAATTCGTGACTTAAAGTCTTTATCTTCTCGTCACACTTCCTTTTGCATTGAGTTAAAGCTTTCTGCGTCAAAGCAAGCTGCTTTTCCAGAGATTCGACCTGAGAACACATGTCTTCTTAGAATTTCCTCGAAGGCTTCCATGCATATTTACACATCACAACCACGGTACGGAGCATGCACTGTCGATAGCCGAGCGATCGAAACGATCGGGATAAGTGTCAAGCGGACAAGCATATTGCGTTAGTTTAAAAAGTGGTAACATTGAAAGCGTTATAAAGTGCGTACCCAAAGCAACTACACATACATCTAAGCTATAATCTTATCTAGATAAATAAACCAACATAAATATATATATTCCAGAAGTTCTACATTAAAAGGTATTAATAAAGAAGATAGAATATCCCTCTTCAATGAATAAGGTGAAGGTACCATCTCCTTATTAGATCTTAAATTAATCTCGTATCCAATCCAATTCCTAGTTAAATCCTGACCAAGGCGTTCGTTCTTATAGCTATGGCACATACCTCTTCCTTCAGTTCGCTATTTGTTACTTCTAAGTCTTGACAATTCTTGCTGCTCCGTGATAGCTCTCTCCTGATAGTCTCCAGGTCTCCAAAGAAACTTTTCTCTGACCTTTTCAAGGTTTCCTTCTGGATCACCAGCTCGGAGTCCAAGGTTTTGTTTAATCTACGCAATTGTTCTACTTCTCTCTGTAATCCAAGTATAAATAAACTTATTATTTATTTAAATCTCTAATCCGGCGCTGGATGCTAGACGTTTCAACCGGTCGTTTTAGAAATCTATGGAGGAGGCCTATGTCCAGCAGTGGATGTCCTGCGGTCAGCCGCAGGACGTCCACTTTGATGATGATGACGATGATTTAAATATTTTATTTTTAAGGTTACGATTATCAAATTCTAGTGAAAATCATAAATTTGCAAGAAAAGCAGCAGAAAAATGAAAAATGCTCACTATTTCTATACTAACAAGGGGGAACTCAAAAGTACCAAATACCTTGAAAAAAAAACCAAAAAAACACTACACACCTTGAATTTCGCATCGAGGGCCCTGAACGCGCATTCAGACTTCTGGGCTTCAACTTCTGTCTTCTTAAGCTCTTCAGCGATACATTTGTTTTGGTCTTGGAGCATTTTGGCGTCTCTCTCAGCTTTCTCTAGCGCTACACGCATCGCTGTTTCGGTCTCTCCTACTTCTCTTAGCTTTTTCTTTAGCGGTTCGACGCATTTCATATATTGTTCGCGTTCGGTTTCTAGTTTTTTCACCTGAAAAATATTAAGAATAAATTATAACTTCACACAGTCATATAATATTGTATTAGAACTTAACTTGCGTGCGGTGTTTTCCATAACGTTTTTCGCTTTCAAATTACGCTTAGTGTACATACAACATATATTTTATTTTAAACTCTGTAAGTATATTCACACTAGTGTTTAAATAATAGTATTTAGAAAAACTTTACTCAGCCCTAAATAATTTCAACAAGTTCTATGATCAAGAGCTTCGTCCTCACCTTTCCTCTGAGCGTAGTCTCCGTTGTCTGAGACTCCTCGATCCTCTTCTTGTAGCCGCCTTCCATCTCGGCCCACATGTCGTCTGCTTGCGTCAGCATCTCCAGGTAGGCAGCTTCTCTTCTCTCTAAATCTGACACTCTGCTCTTCAATTCTTGTTCACTGATCAATAACGCTCGGATCTTCATTCCCATTGTCGAGTCTGCCGGTTGCTGCGTGAAAAACAAGAAATTAACTTACAAGTCAGGGCATTTTAGTGTCTTTTGGCGATTTTGTCACCACAACCATTATTTTTAAAAATAGACCTGTGTAGTAATAGTTTTTTCTTCATTATAGATTTTGCTGCGTTTTCTTCTAAATTGTAAGCTAAACATTTATATTGTTTTCGATGGATTTCCTCACAATTATTGCCTGATGGTATAAACGTAACTCCACTAAAAACATAATATTTTGTCTAACAAACTGTGAGAAACTTCAACACAACTTATTTGTTCGTTGATAGAAAGCAAAGTCGATCAAGATTTCATCAAAACAGCCGTCATGGTTAAAGATTTAATGTGTTGCATTGTTACAACGCTCTACTTCGCGCAAATAGGTGTGTGTGACACTTCGTTATCAGAAATCAGTGAGTATGGTGTTCAGTTTGTTCAAATTTCTATTACTTTAAACATCGAATCTAAAAATCGAACTGATTGAATTGTTCTATCAGCTACGCATGATGCGTAGCTGATAGAACAATTCAATCAGTCTTATTAGCTATTTCTTTTTTATAATATTATGTTTCAAGCCCCAAAGGGCGTGAAACAGTCAAATGTGTCTACTTCGATCTTAGAAATGAATATGCCAATTATAAAAATTAAATGACCAATATTAATTGACGTGCCAGTTAAATCTCAAGCCTCGTACCATAAAAAAAAACTAATAAAACAGCGGCCAAACATAATCTAAATTAAGCCAGAGCTTGAGCTGGAGCTGGAGCTAATCATCAAATTCACTCGCACAAATAATTTATATAATTTTATTAACACGAATAATTTAGGATTCTGGCTTAATTCCAAAGTATTTTTTCTAAAGATGGAAAATCATGAAATGGTTTCTTCCGCTCTGACTAAAACCCATCCGAGTTCCTTCTAATGCTCTTTATGAGCCGCGGTGACTCTTTCGAACAAATTCCACAACACTGGCAGACATAATACGCAGACGAAATCCAAAAATAGTAATATAGTAAAGATGGCACAACGAACCTTTCCACTTTCGTTATCTTTTCGTAGCTGTGTCTCTATGTCCGCGATCTTCTCTTCAATCTTTTCCTTCTTGACTTCACCGCCACATATTGTGACCGCTATCTGTCTCTTGGCAGTTTCCAATTCTTCTTCCAGATGTCGCACTTTCGCTTCAAGTTTCTTTTGGATTGCTTGCGTTTGATTTTCAACAACCTTTTTCTCAGCCATCAACCTGAAAAAGAGAAAAATAAATATTATGATTATGTTTTTTTTAAACGTCTTTTGATGGCAAACTAGCCTAAGGCCAACCTGATGTTGGACGTGGTCACCACTGCCTTTTTTTTAATGGGAAAAGCCTGCCGCTCTTTTCCCATACCATTGCAACTCCTGTAAACCAGAATCAACAGTGGTGACCGCCAGAAAAGCGCCGAGGCAATGAAACCTTCCCCGGACGAGCTCCTTCTCAAAGCACACCCACCCGCCGCAAGTAGAGCTCTTTAACTCCACTACTAGTAAATATTTAAATTATATTGAATGAATAAAATGGTGAATAAATAAAGTAAAAAGCAAAAAACAATATTAAAAGTAAATAACCCGCAACTTCATCTGTGATGACTAAAATTCACAACGACAAAATCGCCGGCATACGTTAGTTCCATGATGTATAGGAGGTACTTACTGAGCGATTTTCTTCTGCAGTTCGGCCTCGGCGGGTGTGGAGCCTAGCTGTATCTCGTTCCAGGCGACGAGCGCGCCGCACCGCGCGCCCTTCGAGCGACTCTCGCTCCGGATCTGCTCCACCGCCGCGCGCGTGTTCTCGCTGTACCCACTCATGCGCTGGATAAGCGCTTGCTGTCATGAGGAATAAGACAATCGTTATTAAGGAAGATTTTGATCTAGATGACGAAACAATTGACAACGCGTTTATTTTGTAAAAGAGACTGCAGTACACATCTATCTAGTCTAGTAGGAGCTTAGATGGCTCACGAAAGATGACAAAATAAACCTGAAAAAAATCATACTCGGTGCTTTTTGTTGTAACGACCCAGTAGTTAAGGCTGGGCAGGTACCAATGTGACATTTTAATTTTTTTAGCATGTACTTATTTAACTTTCTCTTGGACATCATTGACATTGGTAAAGAAAAACATCGTTAGGAAACCTTCACTGGATTGGAGATTTCATACTTAAGTCTGAAATCTCCAATCTGCCTTGAGCAAGCGCGGTGCTCAATGGTCCTACCTACACTGTATGAGAACAGGCCTTTCACGTGCACTGGGCCAATAATAAGCTACAATTTATTTAGTTAAGGATAGAGGGAATGTACCTTTCCACCAAAGGACAAGTCGCCGCCCACTGCTTGTACCACGTTCCACGCTATCAGTGCTGGCACCGCCTTCTCCAACTTCTGTAGCCTCGAAACTAACTCATTCTGGAAACGAAACACGGAAGATTAGCATCATCAAAGCTGACCTGAATCATCAATCAGTAACATCGATTGATGATGATATAAATCAACTGATAATTATGGACTATGGTTGATATCAATCAAAGCTGGGAAACTGAGAATCAACTGCAAATTTTGGACGTATTTAAAATAAAAAAATCAATGATCTGTAAATTACAGCACAGGTGATATGCAACTGGATTTTAAATATCGTTGCTTTTAATGAATGTAAAAAAATTATAACTTAATCACCAATCTTTTCATGCCTCTATTAATGCTGTGCATACCAATAAGTGACTTATTCACACAGGACTTTCTTTTGATAACTAAACAATTCCAGGTGTATACTTTGTGCACATATGGTGCAAAATCGCATGACACATCACTTTTCTT
The DNA here is from genome assembly GCA_932526535.1 of Caradrina clavipalpis. NCBI lineage: Eukaryota > Metazoa > Arthropoda > Insecta > Lepidoptera > Noctuidae > Caradrina > Caradrina clavipalpis. Next base: position 14,159,751 of record OW052098.1, read on the forward strand.
GCAATAGCTCGCTAGGAGTAAAGAAAAATATCGAATGTAGAAGGACTTACTTCTCTAGCCTTTAATGAGCACTCCCTATTGGTTAGTTCAACCATCAGGCGCTCGGCCTGCGACCGCGAACACTCTCGTTGCTCCGTCATGTCTCTTAGTTGAGCCGAACAAAGCTCATAATCTATCTCAAGCCTGAAAGTGGAAATAATCACAAATATGGACACTAGTAGTTGAAGATCAAATACAAATAGAGTAGCGAAAATGTCAACAGCAGATATAAAACATGATAATAATACTGATTGCACCATAAAAACCAAGAACATGGAGAATGTATAAGAAGATGCATAATTAATAGGAGAATAAGAGATATAAGAACTTGATAGCAATTAATTAATATCAATTAACTAAATTATGTCCACAACTTACGTAGAGTTCACAACTAAGCCAGTCTCAAATTATCCCACGGAAATACAAGGACAGGATTTAAAAACATAAATATTCTATGTTTTGTTAAATCTATATCTACATTTGTCCCAAATTTCAACTGATTCCATTCAGCCTTTTAAGCGTGAAAGAGGAATGAGCATTAATTTGTGTATTTAAGAACTCTAGCATTTAAAATAGTAGTGGAATGACCTGCTTGACCTTGACATCGACTGCATTTCATTCAATAAGTTAAAGCAATAAAGGTAAACAATGATGCTACGGTAATTTACTAGTCACGTTACTTACTGCTGCCAATGCAAACGGGTGTCATTTTCGATTTCTTCTAGTTCACAGCAATCCTCTTCTAACCTCTCGTACTTATCTTGTAATTCGGAAAGTTGCGATTCGAGTTCCTGTTATACAAATACAAAATGTTGTATGTTAGAAGTTTTCAAAATTGATGTATGTTTTGCTTAAGAATTAACGTTAAATCTCGTATAGGTACTAATGTAATACTGTTCGTTTAAACGCAAAAATCTCTGGAAATACCAGTCGGATTGGAAAAAATCTTTTGTATATGATAGCCAGATTCATAAGGAATACTTTGGCTTTAAAACATCGCGCTACAGCCCACAGGAGTTGAGCAATAACGAAAAACGTAACTGAATATGGGTGAAAGGCGTATATACAAGTGAATACATACCTGTATTCGGTTTTCAAGAAGAAACTCGTGCTGCAGTCTCTGCGCTAGCTTAGCCTCTTTAACGTCTTGTGCCGCTTCGTATATCGAGATCTTTCCCTCCAAAAACTTAAGCCTCCTCTCGTAATACTGCTTGTGTTTCTTCCCCAACTTCACACATCTGCACTCCAGGCCATCTCCATCGTCTTTAGTACTTAATGTCCTATTTCTAACACCTTGTCTCTCTAATTTCTCTCTTATACTATTCAGTCGTTGTATTTCGGTGTTCAGTTCACCGCTACATTCAAAGGTCTCGTTGACGTCTGTTTGGGTACTTTTTGACTCTGTCTCGACACCTTCGAAAATGCCACTTTCTTGCAGGATATTGCTGGGCTTCCGCTCTTCATTGCAAAGACTCTCCAAGGACTCGCATTTGTATCCTTTCTGTTGGTACGGTGTAACTGTAGCGATGGCCTTTTGTGTCTTGTCGGATTCTTGTTTGAATCTAAGATCACATATTTTTTTCGGTTTTGCCTGAAAGCAAACGAAAAATTTTGAAACGGTCACGAAATTTTAAACGTCTGTTTTGATCAGTTTTTATTGACAACTGTCAACCTGATTGTTTTTTTTCTGTAAGTGTCAAAGTGTAAAAAGTTTCTTTAACTAACCTGAAAGCATTCATCCTCACTGACGGAACTGCTCAACGCTTGTAGGTTGTATAGCAGCATCAAAACTTGTTCCAAACAGGCCCTGTCCTCCGCCGACGCCGCATTTAGTATCATCTGTTCCAAGTGCTCTTTGACTGGGTTACTTTTGAGGGAATCACTGGTGGTTTCGGAGTTTTTATCTAAAATGTCGGCTAACACTTGGGCTCTGGCGAAATCTTCTTTGAAGTCATCGTGTGGCGTGCCCAGGTGCCGTCGGGGGTTGCAGGGACTGCTCGGGGCGTGGGGGGATTTGTATCCGGAATCCATTCGTTTGAGTTCTGGTGACGCGGAGTCCTTGATACGGGAGCCTGGGGACACGCAGCCCGAATCTGAGTCGGTTAGGTTGTCCCTAGCACCCTGGAACAGAGAAACAGAAGTTAGATACGGGATTAAAACGACACATCATATATCTATTAACTACGCATACTCCCCATCAAACTAAGTAAAATGGGCTGGGGCTAAACATAGGTTTAGCTAGAACTTTCAAAAACACGTTTTCGTAAAATATACATAAAAACTGGAACTTTGACCTGCAATATCTCCGTCACGAGAAGTTTCCTAGATACGGCACAGGATCAGTCCAGAAAAGAATAATCGCAATGATGGCAACGACATGCGACTATCGCCTTTATGTGTTTTAACACCAACTTCAACACTAATTATTATTATTATCGCACAATTTTCAGGCTACTGATTACTTAATTAACAATACTTGTACTCAGGAGTCACGAAACACTACAATTACTGACTGAAAGAAGGTTACACGGTATTACGTTACAACTTTTTCGAAACACAACAATCACTTTACATCATATAACGTATTATTAAATAGAAATAAAAACTGGACGCCAGAATCTGACCGTACACTCTCATTAATTGGACCGTAGTGGTTCTGTTTGGGCGGGTAAAGGCTTAACGATCGAACTGTAGTAGGCGTTGACAAATATACCTATGTAAAACGTTTTTTTCTCTCTGATACAGATTAGTATGCTGTAGAATGTCGCTACTATAAGAGGCGGTCGTTCTTCATTCTCGGAAACGTAATAATAAACTAACAAGGAGTTATTGGACCAGTTTTGCTTCCTCCATCGTTAGTCTTTTGTTTTGTTTCTGTTATTCAAAAGACAGCTATTGTGTAGGTAATCATCCTAAGGATGAAAATTGCAGGACATAATTATATAATGGAGTGTTTATTGTTTGTCATTTTTACATATATCATCACGCCTGTATTCCCCAAAGGGTTGGGTGTACCAATGGACACCCACAGTTCGCCGGTATGTGTTTAGGTCCCATGTAATAGGAGGCGAGCCTATTGCCATTAACCGGGCACAAATCCAAATTCCGAGCTGCTACTGTCATTTTTATATGGAAATCAATTTGAATAAATAATTACCTACATCGCCTTTTCCCCATGGGGATAGACAGAAACCACAGAACGCCACCTGGCACGATCCTTACATACTTTCGCCTCGTTCACGTTCTTACATCTGGTCATAGTCATACAAATACAAGTGGATACCTAGTTTGTGTAAAAAAAAACAAACTATCCTATTTAGTTCAATTAATTACAAAGCCGAGTGACTTATAGAAAAAAATAATTAATCATGGCAAGAAATTAGTTCCGCGATAGCTCCAAGTAAGTCTCAGATAACCAGCAATGGTTGGCGATCTTCAAACATTGCTAGAGTTATCCACCGGTTAAATTAACTAAAGCGTATAATTACTTCATAATTACTGCGGTAATTATAATTGAGTTAACTAGACATGTTTATTGTGACTTACTAACGTTATTGATGGGGAATAAAATTAGTTGGCAGACCGTATCAAGTTGTAAACGGTAACGGGGATTCACGCGATATAATTATGATTTTGGCTTGGTCTACAAATAAAAATGGTCCAAGATCTCAGAGCTGGCAGATCTACGTGATTTTAACTTGGCTGAAATATTGAGAATAGGTATATTATATTGTTTAGAACGTATAAAGTACCTACTTACTAGTTTCAATTAAGAGCCATTTTTTATGACGGCTTGTTTTTATAATGTTTATAAGATATTGTTTAACTAACAAACATTATTGCCAGACACTTTTGCCACAACTTGAGCTCTAAACATAACATACCATCACGCCTGTATTCCCCGAAGGGTTAGGCAGTGGTGTACCAATGTACACCCACAGTTTTCCGGTAAGGTAGGTATAGTGCCCTTGAGCTTCGCTCAGCTCGTCTTGGCGGGAATAAAACCAGCCACCACACTCGAACGTAGGTCGATACGGTACCATTTGTACCTAATGGCTGAAAAAATCCCAGAATTGAAACTAGCAAGCGTGCATATCTTCTTATCAATTCTACAATCAATACTCGAAATTTCAGCCATGCTAACATGACTTAGGTATAGCGGCTCTGGCATCTCAGTCTAAAAATCTTTGCGAGTGAAACTCTACGTTTTGGTTTATGAAGTAATTCTGTAAAGAATAGTGATGTTTTCATTGAATCATAACGGAGTACCTAACTGTGAGATAATAAACACTTAATTAACCTAATCTTATTTTCCTATAACTACCTACGTGCTCTGATTAATTAAGAAATCATTATTTTCTGATACAGTATGCGTTAACTACGTGAGAAGTTAGATGCCTGGCTGTCGATTCCTCGAGATAGAATTCTAATAATTGGTCGATAAACTATCATATTTTGAGGTAACAATTCTATTGAAAGATAAAGACTCTTAAAAATTCCTAGATTTACATCTTCGTTCAAATGATGACTAAGGCCATGTTTACATTAAACGTAACGCTTGCTGAAAATCAGTCATAGTCAATAGTCAGTCGGCTGCAGACTAGATTCTCTGTTCATACATTTTTAACTATAGGTTAGCGACTGCCTATACATTTGGAAAGAACGTGCTCTAAGCCGTCAAGCACCAAATTTTTTCAACATTGGTTCGCTGTGAAGATGCGTTGGTACACATTAGACATGAAAATTGATGTTTAAGGACATTAATACAAAACAGCTATATTTAATTGAAAAAATGCGAATCAATGCTGAAAAATATGACTGCTTCGAAAAATCCAACCCTTAACTGCCAGCGCCGCCCGCAAACCGTCACCTTTTTTACCTTGTTAAAGCCCTTACTTTAATGGCAAATTACTTTATTACTGTGTCGGAGTCGTGCCGTTATAATAAGCGTTGACCTTTAAAACAACTTCTGAAGTAAAATATCTACTGCGCATTACTGTCTACATACATACCTACCTGTTTACTTAATACATGCATTAGGTACATGATTTATTTATCAACATCTGACATAAAGACTAACAGAATGTCTATGACTAACAGAATGAGGTAATCAACCGTCAAGTGTCCCATAAACAAAGGTGCACATCCGGCCGCCATAGAAATAAGTAACAAAACCGTTAATAATGATCAATGGTGTTTCCGTTAACACCTTAAGTTATATTTAAAGAAAGAACGTAAGGCGTTGGTCTCAAAGGTAACTAAGCTTTGCTAAGCTAAGCGAGCTATCTGAACGATGTAAACAGGGTGGATGGGACATGACGCCTATGTGTAACTTGTTACCATGGTTTTAGTACAGAATTCAAGGACAATTTTACGTCACTTATTAAAATAAAATGAGCTAACAATGCAAATGCAAATTAGCTATAATGTAGATATTGTACTTTTGTATAGAAGATCAAATTTTTTTGTAATAGCCACGAAAATCTTTTGTCAAAGATGTCCCTTTCACCGTGTATTTTATTACGATCGCTAGCTTACCATAACCAAAGTTTTCTATCTAAGTTAAGAAACATATTAGCATGGCACATGGTACAAAATCGCTTGATAACAGATTTGTATCAAATATTATTGGAAACCCAAGAGATAAGCTATGCCAACGGTTTAACACAATCTCCTTCATAGCTAAGCTCCCGATGTAGCCTGCGCTTAACTTCACAACCAGTTACAATTGACCTCTTGCTTGTATAGAGAATGTGTGTAGTCTAAGGTCAAGGTTATCGGTAATCAATGTTAGGTACGTGAGAAAGTAGGTATTATTAGTCCGTATAATGATTTATGGTGTTGGATAATAACGGTTAATTGATTCCGTAGGGTTTTCTTGTATTTTTGTTCTTGCTTCTGACAGTCAAAGAATATGGTCAAAATGTTTTGGTATTTGTTATGATTAAGTGAATCTAAGGGACTGATTCTAAGGTTCATTTTTGCACCACAAGTAAGTAGTATCTCATTTTAGGGCTAAAAGGCTTGAAGATCGTTCTATTTCTGTCAATCGTTTTAAGTTGAAAGAGACAGCATGATGTTTAAATACATTTAGCGTTAAATTTACTTATTAAGTTACTTTTGTGTATGCGTAATTGTAGTTTTTTTTTTATGTAGGTATGTATTGTTTTAAGACTCCCAAAAACTAGACTATTCGAAAAACAATAACACAAATTAAAATAATAGCAGAATAAAATTAGAAATAGAGCGTGACTTCGAAATTAATAATGCATAGTTACGATTGATACCTACTTAATTAAATATTAATAACTATTAGTGGGTGCCACTACATTAATAGATATTTAATAGACAGACCAACCGAAATATCTATAAGTATTATTATCTACTCGTACCTATCTCCAATCAAGTATTCTTGATCGCAGATTATTACAGTTAAAATAACTATTGCCTATAGTTGAACATTGCCTACTTGGTAACCAAATTCGCAAAGCAAAACTCATTACTCGTATGATCTATCTATGTGATAAAAAGATAACACACAAAAAAACGTAATACCAACTCATATAAAACGAATAATCGTACGTATCTTTCAAATTACTGTCGATAAGATAGAAAATATTGCACTTCCATTAAAAAAATACAATACCCGCGTCGTTAATGAAGAAAAATATTAAAAGTAAGAGAAACTAGGTTATTTAATCTCAGAGACTAAATTGACAGTTTCCTAAATCAGACATAAAAATTATGTGCTTTCGGCACATAAACATAACGCACACTATTTTCAAGTTTAACATGCTAATATATAATGGTGTCAAATCAGTCTCTGAGATATTAGATGATATTAGATGCCATTAGATGCCCTATAGGAGTATTTATGAATAAAAAAACACAAACGATACCTGATCGACGTGTGCGCCATTCATCACTACGCGTTTAACTCCATTGAAAACTAACACGAAGCCTTCACCTTCACGTGACGTCGAAACACACACAAAACATTCGAATCACGCGCGAAAACGTACGTCAGAACGGGAAAACAAATGAAAATCAACTCACTTTACAAACCCACAAGACTCACTTTGGAAAAAATGTAAAAAAGAAAAACACTAGTGGACTATAAAATTAGGCCATCTATCAAACCGGTTGTCGTGACTGTGTTTCAAAATATATTTTTTTCCCATTTTTTTTTTATTAAATATTGATTTTAATGTATAAACAGGCCGTAAATCGAAAATATCTCATAAAAACTCCAATTTTATGATTTATTCTTTAATTACAGCCTAATTTATTTATCCATTAGCGTAATATATTATACCTTATCGGGATGTGCGTCTTCCAACTCTAGAAGCCTGAACTCCATGAGCTCGAGTTGGTCGCGCGCGTCTCGCAGCGCGTCCGCGAGCCGCGTGCACTCCCGCGCAGCGGCCGACGCGCGCTCCGCCGACGAACGGCATTGGCCGCATGACTGGAACGGAAGGAACCATCAGTTGTGTGGAAATAGGACAATCTTTACAACAAAAAAAAATAGCTTCACAATTTTTTTCTAATTAAATGTAAAAAAAAATGTAGGGTCTGTGATATTATTATGATCCAAGATTTATTTTAGGCCAGGCTTATCCAGAAGTTTATTTAAGTATTTTAGGTAAAAAAAAAGATTTAGTCTAACACGTAACGAAAACTTTTCAACCGTAACTTTACTGCTAATGAGTTACTAATTTAAACAGTCATCACACAAAAAAAAAAAAAACAAGAGCCACAATATCGTTTTTATTTCTATATTCCAAATTCAAAACTATTAACTATACCCATCTTCTAAGTTGACAAAACAGGTGGATATCTCCATGCAAACAGCCTAGATTTTATCGCCTTGCCCAAAATGGCAGGTTTGTGTAAAGGATTAACAAATTAACAAACAAAAAAGTCCAGCCTACACGTGGTACTCCCACTCGGGTCGTGTCCAAGGCGCAGTTCCACTAAAAAGGCAAGCCTCGCATGTCCGTCTGATACGGTAAACCAAATTAGATGATGTCGAAACTATTGCGAACATGTTCCATTCAAAAGCAACCTTTTGTAATTCACGAAACGGAAAATAATTAAGTGCTTTAAAACAGTTTTAACCTACATAGTGCAACGTATCAATTTCTAATTGTTAGAACTTGTTAGCAGTTGTATTGGTGTTATTACAAGTTTTCCATAATTATTTGATTACAATTTATTTGCATTACAATTAGCTATCACGCTACTGCAGCCTCGTGTTTGAGCATCTAACTTGTTATGCCTACATATAAATTGCATTATGCATTTAACATCATCGACTAGGTATTAACATAGAAATTAATGTATCATAGGTACTGCGACAGTTTACCTGATATGTATTTAAAATAAACATTCCTTAGTTCTTATAATAAAATCGGTATTTAACTAGAAATAGTCTTATAGTTTTTAATATATTATGTATATTAAACCGACAGCCCACCTTATGTTAAATGGTCACCTCTGCCTATAGACATTTGCAATACCAGAGGCCGCAGAGCTTAAGTATGCGTTGCCACTCCAGAAACGAAGAGTTCATCTCTTAGAAGAAGGTTCATTTGTAAAACATAACAGATATGCAACTCTTCTGAATGTTTCTCATGGACATTCTTTGATATGCCAAATGTGTTACATTACTATACAACGATAACAATTCAATAATTTCAATATACATCACAAAGATATGCTTACCTATTTTAAAAAAAAAACTACATTCAATAATTTCGAATTATTTTTCGGTATACCTCGGAAAATAGGAGAAATTTTGACGTATCTTAGTAAGTTTTGACAGAACCAAACCAAAATTACATGTAAACACGTAGCAGGTACCTGCACACACAGTACGAGTAAACTAAAGAATCATGGTCACCCTACATAACACAGAAACACAATGCTATGACGCAAGAGCCAAGCCAATAGTTTACTAGGTGACAAAATGTTTATACTGCAATACTATTTGACATTATACGCCAAACCAACCATCCTCTTATGTGTTCCAAGGCCGATGAAGCATTCTTCGAGATGTAATATATCAGCGGCGCCGGCGCCGGAAAATGAGGCATACGTGAGGCATAGATTGGCACGATTATGAGAACAATAAGCTACGTCAAGTGTACATACCTACCTACTTCTGAATGTGGTGTTTTGATGTTTTATGTATTCAATTCATATTGGTGTAAATTGGATGTCCTAATTTAGGTTGCAATGTAGTGACCATTCTCCGAAATAAAACTTTGTCAATTTATATTTTTTGAGTTTTGGAAAAATTCTAAAAAGTTAGATTATTTTTGCAACGTATGCCAATATTCTATCTTTTCTTCTAATGGACTACGCGAATACAAATTGAATTTCCAACTCCATACTGCTGAAAGCAGATTTTGAAAAGTATTTGAAAACTTAAAAAAGATTTTTCTTTCGCTTTTTTTCAAACGCAATAATCTACTCAATATCTTTTTCTAATTTACGCGTTACATTCATAGATTACTGTAACTCACACTATAAACATTCACTAATTACTACCTGCTATTCTGCAGGTCTTAATATTTATCTACAAACGTTGCGTGCTCTACAGACTAATAACTTTGTAGCGCTACTAAGTAATTAAAAGAATGTCTACTAAATGAAGATTAAAAGCCTATGAGTTACAAGATAACTAACTCACGCACGTTGAGAATAAATCATATTCTTTTAAAATTGCAGATGATTGTCATCTAGCCTATTTTGATTGAAGTGATAGGACCATTGTAGGTAATTGCTTATTTAAAGGCCATTTGGGACTTTATTGCTCAGGCTTACGGTAATTTTGAGGTGACTGGAAACCGTTTTTTTTTTTATAAAAGAGAATTGTCTTTTTGTCAGAAACTTTACAAAAATATACTTTAATTTCGAAGGGCAATGCGTTTGGTACTGTGTATTGTATTACCACCGAATTTCCGGACTAATCATTATCATCATCATCATCATCATCATGTATCAGCCGCAGGACGTCCACTGTACAACATAAGCCTGCCCCATAGATGAGTCTTCCTGCGGTCTTAATCAGGAACTAACGTGACATAGGATAAAGAACATACGATCCGAATTGAAAGTCTTCTCCTTAGTTCCTCTTTCTTTAAGTATATTTTTCGGGCTGTATTTCAGGGCTGGTCTCTTAGAAAAAAATGTTCAGAATTATGAGCACAATAACACCTTTTCAGTTTTATAGCAAACAAAAACTATGCTTATATAACATCAGCTTTTAGACGGCGGCAGTAGTCACCTAAGAGTAAACTGTCCTCTAAATTACACATAAAAGGCAATCCACGTCAAGATACCAGGGTCGTCTCACGTGGGTTTAATTGGGCCGTTACTGCTATAACCGCCTTTTGTTAGGCACAATGGTCAGTCACTTAGATTTCATCGTTATTGATGTTCATAAATAAGTATAATTGATTTTATGTGTAATCTTTAATGGCTTTTGTATCTTTGCTTCCGTGAAGTCCTTTAAGGCAGCGGTTTTCAAAGTGGGGGGCGCAGAGACCTGCAAAGGGGGGCGTGGAGCACTAGAATAGTTAAGGACCTTATTTGCAGATTACAAGCGTTTACGTTTCCCTACGGAATTTCATACAAACTTAGTAACATTCTTAGGATCAAAAATTAAGCATTTAAAAATGTTTACAACAAAAGTCTATGTTTTTTATCTGTGTAGTTTTTGATAGTAAAACCTACAATCTTAAGATTGGAGCAAGAAACGCGCGGATATTTTTTCTTCATAGGGGGGTGCATTAGAAATAAGCTTTTTTTTTTTTTTGTAGACGGGAAATCATCAAATAACTTCCCCCGCCCTGGGCGGGGTGGGAGGGAGTGTCAGACTTTTACTGACTAAAACCCGTCTATGTTTCTTTCATGTGCACTTTGCGTTCCGGGGGCGCGGTATCTCTTTCGAACAACCCGCAGATTAGAAATAAGCTAGGGTAAAGGATACGTAGTTTATTGAATTTGTCTTAGTTGCTTTATTTTGCAACAATAGTACCCAACTGAGAAAATGTAGCAGGATAGTGGTTCGGAGCCACTAGAAATTCAGCAAGAAGAATATAAAGGACACTGTACTGACAGCGCGCTCCACACTTAAGTAAACTATAGTCATATTTTAGTAATTAAGTAATTAAACTCTATGGAATTTGTAGATAAGATAAAGACACTAATATCCATGCTACTGGTAAGTTATTCTTCCGTCTTAAAACTTAATTTCAAAATATATTTTTTAAAATTATGATATTTACAGTTCCCATAATATAAAACTGTATTGTACTTTAGACAACGTTTGCAACATTTGGGGGACAATTATTTTAACTTTTAGGAACGATCACAATCTAATCTTAAACTCGATCTGTCAACAATGCTAGCGATTTACCAACATTTTTTGACATTGACTGTCGCTGAGATGAGATTGCGACTACATTTTGAACGTATATTGACTAATGACTTATATTTACTGCCTCGTTGGCCTAGTGGTCATAAGCGCGACTGCTACGCTAGAGCTCTTAAGTTTGATTCCCAGGCCGAGCAAAGTGTTATTGGGTTTTTCTAAGAAATTTTCAGTAGCAGCTCGGAGTTTGGATTTGTGCCTGGTTAATCGCAATAGGCTCGCCCCCTATTACATGGGACCTAAAAACATACCGGTGAACTGTGGGTGTACATTAGTACACCTCTGCCTAAGCCTTCGGGGAATTCAGGCGTGATGGTATTGACTAATGGTTGTATGAATTTAACATTTATAGTAGATACTGGGTACGGACAGTAGGTATCTTTAATTATACAATAGACAAAACTATCAGTACACCAGCTATTCCTGTCCTAATGGCTAAAATCAAAACCGTGTAAAGTAGACCTAGTTTCAATACTTCCTTGATATCTAAACCTGTATTACTATTAACTTACTATCAAGCCAAATGTATCGGATTATTACCTAATTGTAAATACAAGGAAGAATCTATTTGGAAAGCAGGTTGCTTAGTCCGACAGCTACTTGCTACCTCGTGCGTGAATAATGTTTTAGAGGTAACGATTAATGTCAATAAATGGACTATATAGGTACCTGCTTATGTATGATGTGTAATAATTTTATTGTGTGAGTGGCACCTATGTACCTAGCTACTTAATTATACCCGTAGATGCAACTTGGAAATAATGTACTTAACCCAAATTTGTAATATTTAATTGATTTTATGACGATTCGAAATACAAGTGGCGCCATCTATTCTCATAAGAACGTTATTGTTGTTTTCCTCGGGAACAGTACTTTTCTTTTTCATGACGAAAGGTGCCCCATGTCCATTTCTGTACGCCTCACAACGTATATGTATGCAAAATTTCAGGATGATTGGTTCAGTGGTTTCAGCGTGTAATGGTAACAAACAAACTTGCTTTCGCAATTATCTTATGTATATAAAAGAAAGTCGTGTTTGTTACAACACTTATAACTCGAGAACGGCTGGACCGATTGCCATGGTTTTTGATTTGTTGGATTTGTTTCCGTCCCGAATAGCTGAATACATCTTAAAAACAATGAAACGAAAAAGAAAAGTCGGAAATGTCGGTAGGAGTAGGGTTGGGTAGGGGTAGAGTAGGGGTAGGGTAGGGGTAGGGTAGGTTAGGGGTAAGGTAGGGTAGGGGTAGGGTGGGGGTAGGGTAGGGGCAGGGTAGGGTAGGGGTAGGGTAGGGGTAAGGTAGGGGTAGAGTAGGGGTAGGGTAGGGGCACGGTAGGGTAGGGGTAAGGTAGGGGTAGGATACCACGCGAACGAAGTCGTGGCGGGTCAGCTAGTAATATTATAGTTAAGATAGACTGACAGGCTTTTGTTTTCATTCGGTATGTGCAGGTGTCTGGCGTGACCCATTTATTTACTGAACAGCGTGTACCATTATGTCCTACTAATGTTATAAATGCGAAAGTTTGTAAGAAAGGATAGATGGATGGTAGATGTTTGTTACTCTTTTACAATTAAACGGCTGAATGGATCTGGATGAAATTTGGCACTGAGGTACATTGTAGTGTGGCACATAGCACATATTATGATAGTTTTTATCCCCGAAAAATGTAAGGTTCTCGAGGGATAATATATCAAATTAGACGCGGACAGAATCTAGTATGACATAATGCGTTTGTGTGATACTAACCCACATGTCGTTGAGCGGTTGGGGTGACAGCGAGGCGGGCGCGGACGACACCGCTGAGTCTTCGTCCGACGGAGCCTCCTGCAGCACAAACGATTAAGTTTACTGAAAAGCACTCAATGACATGACACTTATATTTACTTCTGTTGGATAGAAGGTCCATGTGGGGAAAACGGAGGGTTGTGCCGGGTTGTTATCGACAAATACCCACGGTCCTTGTACCAACATAATTCGGGAGCGTGGTATACACTGGACGCATGATATGCACCCCCGACCTATGTAACCAAGTGTTTATGTTACAAAAGAGACGAGTGAATTGCCATTAAACCAGTACGAATCTGGGCTGATACTGAGGCACTATTAGAAAAACTAATAACCTTTACCCCGATCTGGGAATCGATCCAGCTTCTGACTACTAAACCAATGAGACAGTCTAGCTAGTGTTCTCGTTCGGCATTAGCAAAGTTCTTATTTATTCTATTAAATCAAGGTCCCTGACTTCAATCAAATCTTGTATATATAAAGTCACTAGGAATTTCCTCCGTACTAGTACCTACTACACCCGTTTTAATCCAATTTTAAAATATAGGTAGATAAATCAAGAAGTAGGTAGGTACAACATAATTTAGTTACCTACTGTACTGAGTCGCTGTTGGAGAATGTGGAATGTGACCTTTTTAAAAGCGTGCGTGTTTCGTTAGAACTTTGTCTGCGAGCTTGTACATTGATAAGTTCATTACAAAGTATTTGTTATAAATGTTACAAGTTATACGAACCCTATAAAAGGTTTCTTTCCGATGTTGGATGTCTGTTTTCAAATCTTCTCGGTTGGTTCTACCTTTTTCCTGGAACAAGCAGAAAAGTCCAATTAATTAAATTGGTAAGCAAAACTCGGATTAATTGTTACTTAGAAACAGTATTGTCCCCAAATTTTTGCAACAGCTTGTGTTATCTACCAATCTGTTTGGAGGTAGCACGCTGAGCTTGATTTATAAATGGATGAAACTTTGATGTTGTTCTAGTTCAATGAAATTCAATAGTCAGTTGAACATTTTCAGTCTTTCCATCTTCACTTTCAATTCAGTCTACCAATTGCATTCCTCAATCTCTTTTCAAAATGTTATGTAATCATCGGAGCGGAAGTGAGTATCAGACTCTTACTGACTAAAACCCATCCGTGTTCCTCTTGGGCCAAACTCTCTTTCGACCAAGTCCACAACCCTGGAACCATGAATCTCTTGTAAGTCTTGTATGAGCGCACTTAAGAAAAAATATTTACATTTTTTGAAATTTGAATACGATTACCAAGCAGGTTACATTTACCTACTACGCATTTGTAACAGTCCTTCTGAGAAGCGAAAAATGACTAACCAAACATTTCATAACCAACCTTGCACCCCACATTAATCATAGGTGCCTAACTCACTATCTCATTCATTCATCTCTTTGCAGGTTCCAAATTCCTTTCATATCTGTCAGCCTGTAGTCACCAAACGACCGCCTGGGGCTGACATCAGCTGTTACCATATCTGCGTCTGACCAGCCAGGTCGTGACCGGTAGAGTTAACTCGATAGTATTGCGACAGGCAACGAAAATAAAAGTGGTTAGTTGTTTAGTTACGATACGTATCGTGGGAGCTGAACTATGTAATTTGAATGACAGGGTAACTACGAAATGTTTAATGAGTGAGTTAGCCTTTGACTTAGATTTTTATTGTAACGAGATTATTATTGTTGGGATTTTGTCTGAGACGGTTTTGGTAATCCTTATTTTGTCTGTCTCCAAATGACTAAAAAACGAGCACTATACAGTAAGCGAGGTCTGTAATCTAATGCCTAAAACCTATATAGTTTTGCTTTCTTGAACTGGGGTATATAAATGTCTATAACTTTCTTTAAGTACAAACGAAAGTGTCACGATCAGCGGCCAGACTGTCAGACGCCTACAAGTTTTGTAATAGCAAAGTTTCTTTCACGCGTTATCTAATGGTTTTGTGGCAAGGCATTTGAAACTGGTTTTTTTTTCTTTGGGCTTAATTACAATTTTATTTTAATTTCCTTCTTTACTTTCCCATCAAGTTTTCTCGCCCGCATAAACTTATGGGATAATTTTCCACAAATGGCTGCACAAGCCACTGATAGATAAGTATGGATTAAGTATTATCTGAACTTTTGCACTTAGGTATTACCACGGCCTGTTAGACCGGTTGACAGCAACCCTTTATTTTATAGAAAGCTTAACCCGATCTTAACATGGCCGGACCGCCTTTTTCTTGTAAGTAAGCACTCATTATTTTCCCAAGTTATAGTTCAAGTTCATACCAATTAATAAGTAGTACTTAAATTGGAAACCAGAAAAGAATAATAAAATAAAATGTAAGTTTTGCAAGGGAGCTTACAAAGTTGACCAATAGATGGCGTTACAAGGTACGAAACTCAAACGTCACAATATTAGGATACTAAAAAATATTGTTTTACTTAAAATTTCATGCATATAGTCAGTTACACGACTTACGCGTGAAACGGTAATGTTACGCGTTATATCGTGACAAAAACCGTAAAAATCGGTTATGAACAATGTCATGACAGCACCGCAAAATGTCAAATTCGATTATCCAGCACAATGCAACGCGATAATTGTATCGAAATGTTAACGCATTTGCGTCAAACTTTAATTGGGTGTGAATATAATGTTCGGCAATAGTTTGTCCTACTGAGAGCTCTTTCAAATTATGCGTTTAGTTTACTGCTTCATTACTGTACTGTCTCAGACTTGGTGTCATACTAAACATAGAGCCGTGGTTCAGTAAAATCTATAAAATACTAGCTTTTGCCAGTGGTTTCGTCGGCTTGAATTTTCTTACCTCTTATTTTATTTTTTACTATAGCATTTATGGATAACCTAGCTTCCTATTATTAAATGGTTTTACACAATCAGACTAGCAGTTTCTGAGATTAACACGTACAAAAAAAAAACACAAAAAAATCTTAGCTTTATAATATCTAATAACCCTAAGGTAGACTGGTGGAAAATGCCCAAGGCATTAAATCCGCCTTTGTACGGTGTATTTTTTTACATTTGTGCATAAAGTTTTAATAAATAAATAACATGATGGTAGTATAGATAAATGATCTAACGTACTTCAATATTCTGAATTCTAAATGTACTCCACATCTGATTATTCAAGTGCAAGTAACCAATTATTCGATACCGCAATCATAATTGCTATTACACTTCTCGATTCCCTTGGGGATCGTTACGATTCGATTAGCGAAAGTCGATAGAAAGTTGTAGAAGCTCATGTGATCATCACTAGTTATTTACAAGATTATGCTTTCCTGAATACGATAGTGATGTGATTTTAGTAATTGATAATATCGATAAATTGTTATTGAAGAATTTGTTTGAAGAAAATAACTTATTTTTTGAGGGATGTTCTGTCAAAACGGAGCATCTCTCAAAAAAACTGTTCTAAGCATAAGTTTTGTATGTACATTAAACTGTTATTACTGGATAGGAATGGAACATTAGGCGTGTTAAGTTAGTTTGACGTTATTAATTTAATTATTAAGAGATAGTAGGTTGACTCGTTTTGGCAGAACTAAATTCAATTAACATACATAAACTCACGCCTTTTTCCAAATTCAATTAATACCTTAGTATCTACCATGTTAGGAAATATAGGTGGCATTCGTACAAGTGACTAATAATTCAATATTCAATTGTGTAACTTATCTCATTTATACTCTGAATTATCGTATCTACTATTCATCTTAAAATAAAATATCCATTTTCCCTAACGCTTAAGACAACTTCAAGTTATGTAGATAAGTAAGTACATCATGCCAAGGATTTCAAAACCAATACAAATGCATGATTGCAACATTTGTATTTCCAACATCGAATCCTTTATTTGCCAACGTTTCTAGCCAAATTAAGTAAGTGCCCATAAAATACAAAGTATACGAAACTTTACGAATAACAAATGCAACTCAGGAGCCAATTCAGTCCATGAAAGAGAACGCACGTAATGACGACAATCAGTGGACGGTACCAGCTTTGAATCACCTCATTCCATTCCTTCCATTTGGAACTTGACCAGAACTTTCACTACACACATTGTTCTTAGTAATTAGAATTCGTAATGAAAGCTGCGAAAGCCAAATATTGCTCCAACATAATCTAATAAATAGTGATGGGCGATGCTCGATGACGCGTGTCGATAATACCGAAAAACTGGTATCCGTGACCGGGTTACTTCTTTTTTAAACGATATTTTTACATGACTTGCGTTTTTGCTAATGATACTATGTACTTTTTTAGAACGGTGTGGTAGGTACTTGACTCGTTTGAAGATTTTACATAACTGTACGTTCGATAAGTATGGCGGTCGATATAATCGCTTAGAAGTAAAACGATGAACTATAGAGCAAAGTTCACATTAATAGGTTCAATAAAAGAAAGTATTTAGTTACCCTACTAAGAAAGCAATAGGTTTAAACGGTAAAGACGTAAGGACCCAAACAAGTGCTGGAATATTTCTTCTCGACGTTAACTTTGTTGGTAAGTAATCTAATTTTGTGGTGTAAAATAACATAGATTTCATGTAATACATAGTGATAGAGATATTATGACGCAAGCTTTTACCATGGATTCAGCTCATGATTGAAAAATGTAGAACTAGCAGATCCATACAAAAATGGAACACACACACGCTCAAAATGTATGGAACAGTAGATTCTTTTCTAACAACAAATGAAGACTGTTTACCCTGTAGGGTCAACTATGGCCTGCCGGGGCTACGGGTTGTTCGAAAGAGATACCGCGCCCACGGAACGCAAAGGGCACATGAAGGAACATAGACGGGTTTTAGTCAGTAAAAGTCTGACACTCCCTCCCGCCCCGCCCAGGGCGGAGAAAATTATTTGATGATTTACCGTCTATAAAAAAAAGGGTCAACCATGTATTGGTTTTGAAGATCTATTTGATTTATTTCAATATAATTTTGTTCAACTTCTCTACCTTCAGTATCACATTACCCCATATAAAATGTTATTCCATTATATTATTATACTGATTTCGATACAACTCAAACATATTTCGCAACAATATCCCTATAACTATGTCCTAGGTACTATAATGTCCTTGTATACTTCACTGTTACTGTCCCAAATCATGGGCTATTTGCTCAAAGCCCGTTTCTGTGCCCCAGTTCCCATGCTGCACGAGTACTTACGAGTTCGATAGCGAATTTTATAGACTGATTTACTGGTATATTGATTATGTTTGAAGTTTCTTTGTCTTACGTTTGTTTCATAATGTTTTAAGAACAATGGAACACGTACTTGTAACAGGCTGGTTGTTCGTTCAAGGACTTGGCAAGATTTGACTCGTTAATTGGTCATGCGTGTTAAAAGATTTAAAATGCTCAGTAGTGTATTAACTTGAAAAGTAATGTAGGCATCTAATACGTGAGGGCAATTCTACTTAAATTCTTCTTAAATAACTTTTAGGAACAATCACAATCTAATCTGCGTTAATCTGCCATAAAAATATCTAATTTACCTTACATTTTTGACATAGATTTTGAACGTTTTTAATTATTATTAGAGTTGGCCTTTAAAGCTAATTTTCTAGTCACAACCTCTACTAAGCGACAATCGATTGATCAATCTTTTTAAAAAAGTTTGTAAAATAAAGGCATTTTTGACAGATTGAGACTGAGATTAGTATGTTCATAAAAGTTTGTAGAATTTCCTCCATGATTAGTATAATAGTAGGTGATTAACTGTGAAACAAATAAAATTGTGACGCTTCATTGAAAAACCGTGATAATATTATGTCATAATATATTTTCCAGACCGATTTTAGCCACGTCAGCTTATCTTAATTCAGACTAGCTAAGTGCACAAGTTAACAAAATAGGACCTACTTAAAGTAAGGTCAAAACATTTGAAACTCTTACTTTTATCAAACATCTGAGTACATACAACAGGATGTCGTAAACTGTGAGTTTTGTTTACACACACACAGACACAAAACTTTTCTATGTATTTCTGTCACGCACACAAAGGTACGTGATGTGTATTCACAAGTGTTGGATTTAAATGTCCGACGACTGCTTAACAGGCGGGAAGGGAGCCTCATAAAGTAAGAAGATAAATTATATTTTTCGGGTAAAAAAATTATAAAACGGTGACATGGAATTAATATTTATAAGAGACAAAATAAACGTCATACTTAATAATCAGGAAGTTTGTATGGTTGGTTTGCATCTGGTTAAGGGATATACCTGGCTGTAAGTAAGTATCTATATTTTACTTATATCACTTTTGACAATTAAATAAATAATCTTATACTATAACTTACGGCCGTGGTATAATCTCAACTACTTAATTAATTACGGGTAAGGATCGAACTACAGATAGCATAATCGAAAGCGTCAGTAAAAGGAGTAAAGAAGAAACGAAGGATAGCACAGATAGATAAGCATTGACACTTGTTGCTTTAAAACCTGATCCCCAGTTATATGTATGCAGATTGACTAATGATTGACAAGAATTCAGTCAGAGTTCTTAAATCAAATTATGAAATGTCACACTAAATACCACAGATAACAAACGCGCTATTTACATCATTATCGTAACTCAATCAACTTATAAATTAAAATTTCACCGGCTGCCATAAAGTTGACAAAGTAAATCGACAAATTAATACTTTGGCCTGAACAAAACAAGTTCTCATAACTATAATAAATCACATAACACGAAACGCGGTAAATAACGCTATGTAACACAGACAGACACGATAATTCACGTTTATCGTAACTCTGTACAGGGGCGGATCTACATAAAGGCTTTTTGGGCTGCACACCAGGGCCCCATGAATATACCCCCTCCCTCATTGAAGACGAAACAACAATTAAAAAAAAAATACATTGGTTATGATTTTCCCAATTTATTTTCTACAGAAAACGTGTACATTATCATAGCAAACAGTTTTTTTTTTAAAATAGCCTTATGTTTGGTTAATTAGGTAGGGGCCCCTAAGTACTGTTAGCCCAGGGCCCCACGAATTTACGGTCCGCCCCTGACTCTGTATAAATCCAACACTATCGGCGGGATCGATCTTGTAATAAATCGAAAGTTATCGATTAAGGCGCCGCACTAGTCGTGAGCAGGTCCTAAGCTGAGATCGCCACTTGATACGTTTTGAGAGAAATTGAACGAGTTCTTTTGGTAATTTGAGTTTTTTATCAGATCGGTAAACGTACAACACTATTATAAAATTGAAATGTAGAATTGATTATAAGAGGCATTTCACTCTATAGATACCATCACTGAATGGTTAAACAGAGACATTTTCTGGAGAAGATAGATGTGTAGTAAGTACCTGCATATCCACCTATTTTTATGATACATACAGGCTAACGTAAAATTCAATGGCCAAGTGGCTATAAAAATAAGATTTTTGTTAGGAAGCTCTTTTTTTAGAAACTTTTATTTAAATATTTGTGGATTGATCCCAAATTAATTTTTTTTTCATAATTATGAGTACTTTCACCCTTTTAAACATGTCCATAAAATTAAAAGACAACACGACGTGCCTTGAAAACTTTATGACAATCATAATGGTAAGAACTAAAAAGCAAATTGAATACAATACAGCACCACACAACAAAACACGTTCACATTTATTAGTAGAAAACAATTAAGAAAAATTATCTCCATCCTGTTCAACACTTATAGTAATAATAATATCAGCCTATTATTGCCCCACTGCTGAGCAAAGGCTTCTTCTGACACAGAGAATGCACGAGCATTGATCATTCCGCTTGCTCAAGGCTATAAGAACTATAAGACCAGGCTTCCTCACGATGTTTTCCTCCACCGATTTCAGCAATTTCCAAGATTAAATAGAAAGTACCTACATATTCATCATCATCTGCCTAGCCTTTTCCCAACTATGTTGGGGTCGGCTTCCAGTTTAACCGGATGCAGCTGAATACCAGTGTTTTACATGGAGCGACTGCCTATCAGACCTCCACAACCCAGTAACTGGGGAACACGGTAAAGAAAGTACCTACATATCAATTGAAAAAGTCACATTGGTACTACCCCGGATTTGAACCGACAACCTTATGTCTGGGACATGCATCACGAGTTCACGACTTACCGTAAAACAAAATAAAAGTTTCCTTTAATACTTGTAAATAGATAAAGACAAACGTATGGGAAAGTATGACCCCTAACTGGGATCCGACCCTTCACTGCAAGCCCGTAATGACGGTCATTACCGAGGAATAACTTACTCGCGGTGTATGGTGTCCTAGTACTGGGACCTCTGGTGATGGCTCTAGGATCACGTCAGGTTAGTATGCTTTATGTATTCTGAAGTATAATGGTTGAGTACTCGACACCAACTTCTCTAAAATACTCTTTTTATCTATGAAAGCCTGGTTTTGCAATCGATACTAATATAAAAAAACTAAAGCCATTTTTTGTTTGTTTAAGCGCACTAAGCTCTGGAATTAACAGTCGTATTGGAAAAAAAAACACGAGGAATAGTATAGATAGGCTATATTATAACATCTAGCTACGGCCCAGGGAGCGGATCAGTAACCAAAGACGTAACTTAAGGTGGTTGCAAAAAAACCACGCTAACTAGATCTTTCGATGCTTCGATATCAATAAATAGTTAGTCATTTTCAGTTGTCTGGTTACCATAACACAAGCTCTGCTTAGCTTGGGATCAGATAGCCGTGTGTGAGTTGTCCCAAGATATTTATTTATTTATTTATCATTTTAGTTTTCAAATAAGTGACGTCACAGTTTACTACTGTCATACAAAATATGTGGCGGAATAACGTATTGACAGTTCAGAAAAAGTATGCCAATTGATTGAATCAAGTACACAGTTGGGTAGTTGAACCAAAAATTTCAAGTAACAACTCCTCTAAAAAAGGACTTTATTTTACCCATGAAAATCGATTATTTTTCAATTTGTTGTAAAATTAGATTTTTACTTACTTTAAAATCAATAAATAGTTAGTCAATTGAGTAGGCCACGTAGTGACGTCACAAAGTGCCATTGCCATACAAAATCTATGGAGAATCGCGTTTTGACAGTTCATAGAAAGTATGTCAAAATATGATGATGGTGGACACTACAAAATTATTCGATATAATATGCAATTTATATGTGGTATAAAAAGACACATTACATAGCCATTAACTACGCATACTGCCCAACAACATTGAGCAAAAAATATTGCTGGGAAATGATTTTTTCACACCAAAAATAGGTGTGAAAATTACATTTCATGGTAGCAATGTCACGCACACAATCTATTGTGCTCGCGAGTGTATGCAACAGTACAGGGGTCGAGTGAATTTCAAGTATAGTTGTAACTGTAACATTTAAAATTTATTTCGCAAATTAAATAAAAAAAACGAGATTTTGACCATCTCTGTCACCATTAACTACAAAGCTACAAGTTTTTTTTACACATCATTGGATGGCAAACAAGCCGATGACCCACCTGATGTTAAGTGGTCACCGACTGCCTATAGACATCTGAAATACCAGAGGCATTTGCGTTTCCATCCCAGAGACAAAGGCGAAACCTCTGACATTCTGAGATGCGCTTGCACCGGCCGGCCGACTTTCACCACTGCATCCATGTTCCGTATCGATTACATTCGATTATTCCATTAATTCGATTACGCAATCGATTGACGATTCATTGTGAAGGAATTGGTAAGTGCTTAAACCGTTTGTGAATACGTGAATGGTAGCAAATTGTCCGTCACGGTATTTTAAGTAGTAGTAAGTTGTTTAACAAGATGCTTTAAGATTTTTGATTGCGTTTTTATTGTGACATACAAAAGCTGTTACGAGATTAAACAAGTGCAGCTTTACAATTTCCTGATCTTGTTTCCGTAACCTGTAAGACTGCATATTTTAAAAGTTATTATGGCTAAAGTGGATATTTTCTGACGCAGCATTGGCGTCAGAAAATATCCACTCAGGATAATGCTTAAAACACTTTAATAAACAAACCATGTTTCTGAAAAAATAATCTTCAAATCTGTGCTCTAATTGAAATAAAAGGAGCGTCATTTATAATTTCTGCACAAAAATAAAAGTCAATGGAAAAACTGAACCCAGAATAAATTAGTTGCTAACACAAAGTTGAATTACAAAATGTCAATCATACTAGGTCCCATGATAGTAAGTAACTCTAAGTAAAATTATAAATCCGGCAGGCGCAAGCGAGCTTCATACAAAGATGACACCCACTCACCCAAACGGCACCAAGCTCAAAATAAATAAAATAATAAAATAATCAACCACAAAATAGTACGAAAAATATGTTGTCATACAAATCACAATAAAAGTAGGTTCATAAACTTGTGACCCCCCACTTGCAGACGCTTTGGGAAAGTGGCTGCGCCACAAGTGGGACGGTGGACCACTTTGTTGGTCCCGTGTGGGTGGGACACCTGCGCGATGACCACTTCAAGTGTTACTGTGGAACATGTGGCACTATTTGAACCTACCTATGTACCCTGTTGAGTTTCAGATTAGGGTTCTTCTTGGTTTCTTTAAGTGGTGTTGGAATTACTGTTAAAGATATTTGGATGGGTACTGTAAGATTACTTTCGATTGAAATCTGTTAAATGCCTCGTTGGCCTAGTGGTCCTAAGCGCGAATTCCCAGGTCGAGCAAAAAGTGTTATTGGGTTTTTCTATAAAATTCTCAGTAGCAGCTCGGAGTTAGGATTTGTGCCCGGTTAATGGTAATAGGCTCGCCCCCTATTACATAGAACCTAAAATACACCAGCGAACTATGGGTGTACATTGGTACACCTCTGCCTAACTCTTCAGGGAATACAGGCGTGATTGTTGTGTGTGTGAAATCTGTTATTTATGCGCAAGTGAAAAGGAAATTAATTTACTGTAGCTATACGTATAGATAAATGTATGGGTACCGGTACGGATCTTGAGCGCTATTTCACTTCCAAGTGGAAGTCAGCGCTCAATATCCGTGCCAGTATTTGTATTATAGTAGGTATTAAACCATGTGGGCAGTAGCATATACAATTTAAAAACCCTAATCTCTTTCATAAAGGTTCGAAATCTTAAAATGATTTTATAGGTAGATTACTGTTTTAAAAAGAATCGAAAATACTTTTTTGACAGCAATTTTTTTTGTCACACAGTGTTGCATCCTTACAAAGGTGCTGGACAAAAAACCACAAAATAAAAACCGAAATATTTTTCAAAAATCTCTCCTACCTAAAACCGCAGAAGCCTTGCAACTTGCAAGGGTAATTCTCCCAAGCCTTGCAGGTTATCAAAACATGATCTTGATGGATTACGCAAAATCTGATGCACGTGAGAATGCTAGAAGTTCCGGTGGCACATTTACTTCTTGTCGTGCTTCGGTGAGGCGTGAAGATTGATAAGAATCGCCTTGGACATAATGAGGCGCAGTTATTAATGTTATTAGCTATTTTAATAATGCCTACATAGATGTAATTGCTTGCTCATGTTAGGAATTAAATATGATGATGATATATTTTAATTGACGCCATCTTTAGCTGTCTTGTTGCGTCTAATTATTTTATAATAACTTGAATTGGCGTAATTTAAAAATAGTAATAATAATTGCTATTACTGTAGAAAAAAAAAACTTAAGGGAATATGAAGGAATGTATATGTGAGAAAAAATAAAAAAATTGGTCAAAAAATCTTCAAACAACTTCAGAAAAAACCTCGACCATTCATCAAACACCGACTAAACGCCGCTGGACCCAAAAAAGTAGAACTATTCCCTAAAAAAGTTGTGTAACACCATACCGAAAATGAAAAAAAACATAGTTCACTGAATGAACCCGACACGAACCGGTTCTAAGGAATGAATGTAGACAACCAAAAAGGGACCACGACATAATTTTTAAGTTACCTGTACCAAATTCTACCAAGTTACTAGTTCTAGAAATAAAGGTTTTATTCTCTAGTAAATAAGACTCGAATTTACTTAAATTAGCTGTTAGAAGATTTGTCAGCACAACATCTAATATTTTATGAATGAATTTAATGTTAGGCGGGATTAATTTTGTCCAATATGTTTTGTAAGTGGACCATTAGGGAAATTGTTGTTGGTACAGTTTTAATTATATTTTTGCTTTTTTTTATTGTTACTTTTTATGTAAACTTTAGTAAGTAATGGATTAGCCGTTTATACAAAATAATGTTAAGTTAACAATGTAATATCAAGATCACCCATATTTTAAATTACATACACTATCTTCACATATTTCTGTTACTACAACATTCAGGTTAAGGAAATATTGCTTTTTTCTTATAAAGATGAGTTTCACATATTCATGCTAAACACACACATCCCCTGTACTTGCTTACATATAAAACGACTTTTGTTTTTGGTGTGAACAAAAGTCGTTTCCGAGCAATAATTTTTACTCAATATTACTTAATTTGATAGACAAAATACGTAGTTAACAGCGATGTAATATGTCTATCCTTTTAGACTCCGTATATGTCAAACAAACATACAATCTATTATCAAAGTGTAGATTCCTTATAGCATTTTCCGCAATAATATTAAAAGTGGACAGTAGACCTTAATAACCACAACATATGACTCAAACTTCCTTATTGATATAACAAGACAATATTTCTGTTAAAATCATCATGATCAAGGAAAAACTATTTAATACTCATTTGCCACTTAGGTACAGGTTTAAAGTAAACCTGTGGTCTGGTCAAGAAAGTTGGGTAAAAGGTTAAATTGCGCAATATCAGTGTAAACCAATAAATAACTGGAAAAGAGAAGAACTTTTACATTTTTACATAACAATGAAAATTACGCTCGAAGGCGCAGTGTAAGAAAGCTTGTCCTCTTCTTGGATGCTTTATTGACGAGATGCGATTACATAACAATTACCATTAAAACTTTGGTTCAATTCATCCTGCCACGTACTTCTTCCAAATAGAAATTCGTGCTGAAGCCCGTTACACTATTCCCAACCAACTGTAACTCCTGAAAGCCAGAATCAACAGTGGCGACATAACACCAACAAAGCAATAAAGCTCCACGAGTCCCAGAAAAACGGATCAACTGTCTTATATCCCACAAAGAAATTAACCGCTGAGGAGTCAGAAAAAAAAACATAATTTCTACTTCCCTCCAAACAAGCAAAAGACAGAACCAGGTCTATAGGCACAAAAGGACATTTACAACTGAGAGAAGCCCAAATTGCCAAGCACCACGGATTCCAAATTAACATTAGGTAATGGCTCCTTTTGGAAATTTATTGAGGAGGCCCATGTCCAGCAGTGGACGTCCTGCGGCTGTATGGTGATGATGATGACGAATGGACCCTTAATGTTTTAATATTTTGTGCACATTGCATAATAAACTTAATGAAAAGCATAAAACAGATCGCTCGTCTTCAGACGAATTCCGGAAAATCGAATCCTATATATTTGTAAATAAGGCTGCAATTCCATTCCATTCCGCGACAGCATAAATTAAGCCTTAAGATCTTGACAGTGTCAAAAGTCTTATCGATCTACTCTTGTTGATAATCATTGGACACTCGTCAGTCAGCAGAGAAGCAAAGGACATAACCCAATAGTCCACATCGTGAAACAAGTAAAACCTGATCGCGAGCAGGTAGTCCCGGTCATTAAGGGTAAGTAGGTACTCGCGAGCGGAAATGTACGTGGACGTATAAAAACTTCGCGGACGCTTATATCGGATGCTGTTAATGGCAAGACAGTCTATGTAAGTTGTAGATCTAGAATTTCAATTTGTGTAGAGATTTAGATGTAATGTATTTTTTTTTTTTTGTTAATGTTGATAGGAAGACAAAGAATAATAAATAAATAATTAGATTAGTTAAAAATTAATTTGAACCTGTCATGTTTGTCTCTTCATCGCCTTAAGTTGATTGGTCCTTTTGACCAGGTCCTTTTGGTCCTTCTGGGCCTTTTGTTGCAACAAGTTTAAATAAATAAATAAATAAGAATGATTTTCTGTTTAGAAAGAACAAGGTAGGTCATGTTTGCGTTTCTCAAAATCAACATAGTTTAAATAAAGGGTGTGCATTATAACGGAAATTTTTACCATGGATTTAGAACATTCTAGACCTCCGAGTTTTGAAAATCAGCTGCTCTATACATATAAACCGTGTAGGTGTTTACTGGTACACCAGTAAACACCTACACACACCACCATTTGTATAGAACAGCTGTTTTATTTTATTAAACGACAAACAATTCTTGGTAAAAGCTCTTGTTACGAAGTCCCTTACACCTGTTATAACGTAAAAAAAAAACCAACAGACCAAAAAGCGAATCCCGTATTTTTTATATCCTCTATCCAGTTATTTAAACGAGGCCTTCCAGTAAGGCACCATTATGTCACCTTTTTCAGTTGATTCTAAGTATTGCTCAAATCTGTCGGTGGAAGCTTCGCCTTATGGCCGCTGTACCGTTCATCCGGACCGGTCGGGACGGTACGGGCCGGTCCGTGATGGATCACCGTCGTGACGTCGAACCACCGTTCGAATGTCACACGTATAAAATCTGGGTGAATCGTAATTTACCCGAAACTTAAGTTTCGCTTTTGCGTCGGCTGCAATAAAATTTGTAACCGGTAGAACGATATATTTGGATATTTTTGTGCTTTCACACTTGAAGTTGATAAGATAAGAATGGCTATTTGGCATTATGGGGTTCTTGTCATAATGATGATACACAAGTTTCTGTCCGGAAATTCGTCTTATATAAATAATTATTATTATCTATACTAATATTATAAAGCTGGAGAGTTTGTTTGTTTGTTTGTTTGTTTGAACGCGCTAATCTCAGGAACTACCGGTCCAATTAAAAAAAATCTTTTTGTGTTGGATAGCCCATTTCTTGAGGAAGGCTATAGGCTATGTAACATCACGCTACGACCAACAGGTGCTGAGCAGCGAGGGTGAAACCGCGGGGAACAGCTAGTTATTCATAAGTAATTTGTCGCAATGTTTATTTCACCCGCGCTAAGTAACGTCTTTGCTTACTGCTCCACTCCCGTGCATCGTAGCGTGATATTATAAAGCCTATACTATTACTCATGAATCTAGCTATCATATTGTATGATAGTTCCAGAGATTAGCGTGTTTAAATGAATAAACAAACAAAAAATCTTTTTACCTCTATAATATCAGTATAGATTTTATGAATACTGGGTGGATTACACGTTTATTTAGTTTATTAGCCTTAAAATGTATCCTGACATAGGTACTTCACCATATGTAACGTGTAACTGTTTTATTCCCGATAGAATAAAATAAGTAGGCTTGCTATAGTTTGACCATTTAATTTAATGCCACAATTCTCATTGATTAAAAAACCCAGAACAAGTCAAACTAACTCACACACAAAATTCTAAGACAGTAGGTTAATAAAACAAGAAAGATAAACATGAGAAACGAAAGGAAGACGAGACGATGATTCGCCAGTGTGTCTGTTATGCTCGGTTCCTATATGAAAAACGGATAGTTAAACTTACCAGTCGTAATTCCTTGGACTGGTCGTTTGCGAGAATTCTAGTGACAATTTTGAATATAGAATTGTTTACCCAAATTAAGGATATATAAACCTACCCGTATGCTGAAAAATAAACTCCAATAACAGCGAAAATACGAAAGCATTTGTTTGTTAGTAAGTTTTACTAATACCGGTCGGTAAGTTTTAGGAATCGGTCATAGTCTGTTCCCACGTCTCTTTACCGTTTGCCTGCGCACGCGTCGTATTGATAGATATATTGATGTATCAGTATGCTGGCTTTTGTTCTAAGGAGGTTATGAATATAAGAATTTTGTTCCGTGTCAATCTGGGACTTGGGGCCGTAAAATTGTACGGCAAACACCCGCCATTTTGTGCTTGTAAAAGATACAACTATTCTGAAATATTTCTATTTGAAATAAGTTAGAGCAGCATGAGTAAGAGCATAATTGGGTTTACTTCAAAGTGAACAAGTCATGTCGAAATCTCACCCATTTTTGGATAACCTAATTTTAATGATTTTTAATATAAAACTCTGATTACATTGTTCGAAGCATAGGAACGTTTTGAATGTAAATATAATGCAGTGCGTTTGCTAGATAGTAGTGTAACACATTTGTTTTGACGTAATAAATTGAATTGGTGTGAGTTGACTCATTATAGCAAAACTTAGTTTTATTAAAAACTACAGGTATACCTACCTAATAAAAAAGTAGAAAGCATACCTATACGCAATACTAATTCAACATTAAATTAGATATATAAAATTAAACCTTTTTTTATACGATAAAAATGTTATCAAAATGTTTTAGTCTATCAACAGAAATAATCTAAGAATTATGAGTTTATGATCCTACAAATATATTATTATCAAATTAAACATGTCTGATCAACAATTAAAAAAGCTCAAGATAAACAAGAAAGATGAGCGGACCAAACAAGACACGGGTAAAATACGATATTTTGAGATCTAAACTTTCATCGCTTAGTGAAAACTAGGTCAAGTTTTATACCATCGCTTGTTGATACAGCACATGGTTTATGTTCACATTTTCTTGATGCATACTCTCAATACTAATATAATAAAGCAAAGAAAAGTTATTTTGTTTATAGGCACTAATCTCTGAAGCTGCCAGTCCGATTGGAATAAATATTTTATTGACACATCAGGTTCCGCCTGCGACTTCGTCTGTTTGGCTTATTTCACTTACTTTAAGTTCTTTGGTTACTGCCCCGCTTTCATGTGTCGTAGCGTGATGTTATATAGTCTATGTTACTAAGGAATAACATAGAGTTATCTCTTGGTGAAAATATGGTTAAAATCAGTCCAATGGTTTTGGAGCTCATTCGATACATACAAACAAAAAGTCTTTCTTCTTTAAAATGTTAGTAGAGAAAATAATGTTAATTAATTTTACACTCAGAGATTGTGGGTTAGTTCGTTATGGCAGAACTAAGCTAACTTGACCTAACAACCCACTCTACCAACTAAAATGAATAGAAAACTAAATCTTCGCTAACGATCGCTATCAGACGTACGAAATAATAAAAAAAAAGTGTTATGTAAGTTAATTTGAAGTCGATTCAACATATTATATGAACAATCGACTTTTTTTCGAGTGTTAGTAGAAAGGAGGTCGAGACTACTCCGATGACTAATATCGTATCAATCGATACAGGTATTTTCTATATAGGTATCTATTTAGTTAATAGTAATAAAACCGGCCAAGTACAATTCAGACTTGCGCACGAAGGGTTCCGTACCATTATCGATAATAACGGCAAAAATATCACGTTTGTTGTATAGGAGCCCCCTTAAATTATTTGTTTTGTATTGTTTTAATTTAATTATTTATTTGTTAATGAATATATAACTTAATATTCTCTGAATATTTCAATCTTGTTGCCGTTATCAATACCGATAAAAAACGAGCAAAAAAATCACCTTTGTTGTATGGGAGCCTTAAATATTTATTTTATTCTGTTTTTAGTACCTATTTAAAGCGGCAACAGAATAAATCATCTGTGAAAATTTCAGTTGTCTAACTATCACAGTTAATGAGACACAGCCTGGTGACAGACGAACAGATGAACGGACGGACGGTCAGCGGGGTCTTTGTAATAGGGTCTCGTTTTACCCTTCGGGTACGGATTCCTATAAATGTGTTACTTACTAACTTTCTTATTAAATCATTACCTATGTAGGTAACATATCGTGGGCTAGTAGTTATACGCCTTCATGAGCTTGTTTGTGGGTGCGAAGACGGGCACAAGTACCAATGTAACTTTTTAAATTTAAATGTACTTTCTCAGTTATCTTGGACATCACTGACAGCGGTGAAGGAAAAATATCGTGAGGAAACCTGGACTTATTATAATTAATATATCTAAGTCTGAAACCGCTGATCACAACTCTCTGGTTGAGAAGAGGTCTTTGCCCTCCATTTCAGGAACAATAATAGGCTGATATTATCATCATTTGTAGGTACAACAAATAATGACGAAGCTTAGCATGTTACTGCAAATATTTAAAACATTTTTTTGGTAATTTCTTTGCTCATGTTTTGTAATTTGTCACGAGAAGCCATTTCAGTCACTTTGACCTTTTTGTAATCAGTAACTAAATGTTGTTTTCACGTTCATTGAATTTTTGAACTATTTTAATAGTTTATTTTATCTTACAATCTTTTCAAAGTTAAAAAGTCCAATCATCGTTTTAACAACTTGTAAAAAAAATCTACTATAAATATTATTAACTGAAAAGTTTGTTTGAGTACGCTAACCTCCGGAACTACAGGTCCGATTCTGAAATATATTTTGCTAATACTAAGCTACATTATGCCCGAGTGCTACAGGCTTTATACTATTATCTCCAAAAAATTAAATCCATAAATTCACGCGGATGAAGTGGCAGGGAAAAGCTAGAGTATTATTTTAAATATTATTTTTTAGAACAAAAATCTTGATCTACGAGTACAGTACAGTAACATCAAGTTAGTGAGTATCAGTATAGTTACAACTTTACGACTCAAACAACTTTCGTCTTTATGAGTGTCATAATCACAAAAACAAGTGACATGGTACTATCCCCCACTATTATAAATTCAGCACAATACAAATTACCCAGCTCTCACCTGCCACAGTTAATCGATACCAATTTAAAGTTCAACATTTTGGAAGCAATGAAGAATCGAGTACCCGGTGTCCGATATATCGGACCATCTCTTGCGCAGGACCGTTACATAAACCGCTCACGACACGATACTGAATGGAATCGATTCCAATACTCGTTTTTGTTCTATTAATTTTTGATTACTTCGAGAGCAAGTACTTTCGTGTGTCGAGTAGGTATACGAATTCTAAATTGGGTTTGTAATAATTCATTGTGGTTAACCGAATTTCTTTCATTCGATAATAATTATGAATAACTAGGTATCATCATAATCAATGAAATCAAAAAATTGGCAAGTTGCAAACATAAAAGTCGATTACGTTAATTATGAATCATCATCATCTTCCTGCCCTTATCCCATGTTACTTAAGGTCAACGCCAAACGTTTTGTTCTTCCATTCCGTCCTGTCAACCGTCATGATATCACTGACTCCCTTCTCTTTCATATCATTCTTTACACAATTCATCTTTTCTTCTCTTTCATTCAATTACGTGAATTATGAATGTTGCAATCATAAAAATGATTAACAACTATTAATTAAGTTCAATAAAATAATTAAACTCTCATAAATACTCGGACGCTTACGTTTAAAATGCGAAGTAATTGCCGAGCAATAAGACTACAACATGTTTATAATTGCCAGCAATAAATACTAACCTACAAACAGCTGATCGGATACTCTACTTTTTTCCTACAGGTGTGTGCAAACCGGTTGCGTCACTAGTCTCGTAATTTGACAGCTGACACACATGACACTTATGTCTATCGAGAGAGTGATTATCTATGCGCGTTTTTTTTTCGTCGCCATTTATCAAAGTGCACGACAATTTGCTACTGTCATTTTATTCGATTAATTATAACGGTGAAATGTTTATGGTTGATTGAAATGGCGTATGTTATTTTCGTATCGTGTCTAATGAGACGTATTAATTACCTGATCAACTCGCAGTTTCCTGCCCAGCTCATTTGCTCCGCAGTCCATTCTTTGCGTCTGTAACAAAAAATATATTAATTAATTTAGAGTTACAAGTTCACAAAAAGTAAGAATATACGAGGTCTTAAACAAAAGACTGTTTACTCATTTCAATATAAGAAAATTTTACAAGTAAAGCCTTTAGCTTCATTAATATTCATGGGTTTTGTCATTTTTGTTATCATCGTAAAATAAACGTTGTATAAGTTGATTTTGTGTTTTACAATGCAGATTAGAAGTATTTATATGGAGTAGTAGACTTAAATCAAAATAAGAACTTGGATATGCAACATAAAGATAACAGGAAAGCGATCGCCATGCCTGCATCCATCCGTTCTTAAGAAGCTTACTCGATTTTGCATCCGTTGCCATCCGCCACACTATTTCAAACTCAATCACACCGTAATACGATTCATAATGAGCACTATCATTATTTTCCAGACAACTATATATTTTTATTGAAACATTGAACTGTAAACCTTATTTCGCAAGCCGTAGAGGTTATTGAAAGTGTACACGCAGGAGATAAGTATGGATGGAAAGCTCAGCTAATGATTAATGACAGCAGTGTCGGGATGTTGCTAATCATGGCGGAGTGAGAATCTGCAGTCCGGCGGCGATACTATCTCTTTAATGGCGTGTTTATAGTTCCGGTGGTATTAAAAAAATAATGACAGTAACCTCTGACAACGGAGTGAGGTTTGTAGTGTTGGATGGCCTACCTATGGCCAGATGGACGAATGACGTAACGAAGCCAACTACGAGTGAAAAATAAACATTGGAAGTAAGACTGTTATTTCTTTGTTTGTTTTAAAGAACCCCGAAGCGATAAATCCACCAGAGGCGTTATTTGGAGAAGCTATAATTATGAATGCGAAAACATTTAAAGACTTAATTAAGTGGGAGCTGCTGGTCACTGTTCTGAATGATTTCTCAATCCTACTTTCCTACTTAATATTACAAATACGAAAGTCTGTGAGGATGGACGGATGTTTGTTACTCTTTCAAGTTTAAACGGCTTAACGGATCTGCATTAAATTTAGCACTGAGATTGTAGTGTGGAAGAAAACATAGGTTACTTTTAACCCAGAAAAAAATTACGGTTCCCACCGTCTCGCTTATAGTAATCAACTTTAACGCGGACGAAATCGCATGGAAGCTAGTTAGACATAAAAATTCACAATATAAATCACAGAACTAATTTAGTGAATGGAGTCAATGGAATGCGTGATCAGAGTCCAAGTTCCAAGGTCCGAACAGCTAATGAGAAACTGTACCAGTTTCATGAGCATACAACAAAGGACAAACTTCGTGACTGCAAAGCTGTTTCTAGTAGAGCTATTTAATTGCAGACAGGTATAAATTAGCGGGAACCTTTGAGTGATGGTGCGACACTTAAGGTTTGCAGCCATTCTCTTTTAGACGGGACTACTAAAGCTGATATTTTTTTAAGCACTAGCAAATTCTTTTACTCTTCTACGTCTTGGTTAGTAAGTTAAGCCTAAGGTCCTGCTCACACCAAAAATGAAAACAGGCGTGGCTGTATCGAGACACAAAGTAGTTTGTTTAACGTGAAACGTATAGACGTTATAGATCAACGAGTAACTTTTAGGGACTAAATACACTTTTTCAGCTCCATTTAGCTTTTGTCTATAGAAAGCGCCAGTTTTGTATCACATCCGTTCAGCCGCGGAACCCGAGCTGAACCCGTGCGTACGCGTCTTCATACTAGAATAGTGTTTTCTATGGAGAAAAGCAGAATGGAACTGAATATAGTGTATTTAGTCCCATAGTGTTAAAGATTGAATACTATTTCATTACAACCGATTTTCGTAGGTGAAGTTAAAGAAGTATCGCGTCTAAAAAAATTGTTTCGTTATGCGTAGTTATCGGGTATATGATATGTCATATGTCTTTTTACATCCCATATTAATATTAATTACAAGTACACTATAATTGTTATTACCCATTGTGACTCAATTATCTCGAGAGACTCTCACTCGTCACATCGCGTGTGAAGGAAACCAGTAAGCTAGCTCTGTTTTCCTTTCGTTCTTGTGATATACATCACTTAATCACTTTTATCTCCGGATCAAGGTTACCTACTAAATTTTTTTATTAGTATTCTCAAACAAGTCTGTCTTGTTGTCATTTCTGTACCTCTCCTGGGCAAAGTCCCTAAACTTTCCTCTATGTTGTGCTTCCTCTCTCCAATGCTTGAGAAAACCATCCAAGGTGTCTCACCATCTTCTTCTCAGTCTTCCATGGCCTCGTCTAACTGTCAGGGCTCCACCTTTGAAATATGCGGGCCCATCATCGGTTAGCCGACAGAAACGGCCCGCCCAGTCTCATATTAGCCTTTCAGCTTTTTGATCTACGTCGATAATCTCATTATTTCTTGATTAATATTCAAAACAAAAGAATGAATCCTTTTCCATAGACAAATCTTGCTGTCAGAAACATTTGACCCTTGTCAAACTGACAGGCCATAAATGGCGCCAACAGATTATTGTTCCCGCTAATTTGTGATGCGACTCGCGTTTTAACCCTGCCGTTCTACCTGACAAAGGAATCTATCAGATATACAGCCAGTCCTTTTTTGTATTAGTCATCACGGTGCAATAAACCTGTTATCTGATGTTTATTTTGATTAGAGGACACTTTTGGCGCAGTTGCTGAGCGATTGGCTGATGCACTGCGTGTTGTGGACGTTTGAGCACGGAACAAATATTTGTATGGTCTACAGTTAGTTGTTCCGAGTCTGGCTGTTGGTGTAGGCGAGTTAAAAAAAAATACTAATATACATCCTGTACATAAAATACTACGTTAATAAATATTCAAATTAATGTACGATGGTTAACATCAAAGTAACAATGTAAGAGCTATTAACATTATAGATCAAAGAATTTATGCAATTTCATTGATGTTTAAAACATGAATGCGATACAAATTGCACGCAATTTCTCCGAGCGATATGCGGCGATCATATTCTTATACAATATAGATAGATGCCGTTATAAATTCTATACTGTTTATAGATGCCATTCATAATTCACATTGTGCATTACATCAGGAGCATAAACATTGTTCAAGCTGTCAAAAGTAAATCGATGTTCAACTCCAATAACATACCTAATACAGTTTCAAGTTACTAAGTGCCCGTAATATTTGACAAAAGTATTATTTAAATCTCTGTTATTTTGGTAAAGGAAGCCATAGATTTCTTCAAAGTTAGAGAGAACAAGGTTTTTCTGCGTGAGCGCACGCTATCGTCGAATTTGTCTCTGTCACCTCTGACCTAGACTAGAGTCAAGAGCAAACCCATCAAAAATAAAAATTTAAATTTAAAACAGTCTAATTCTAGCTCATTAATTTCAACAAGCAAATCAAATGTTCAACCAACACTAGGTACATAGTTCTTCTTAGCTACATTTTTTTTTTAATACCTGTCTAGAACATTATACAAAAGGCTATGTACCTATTGTTTATTTTTTATACGATCTGATGTCATATTTCAAAGAAGCCGACGCTCTTCATTTCAACTTCGTTTGTGTAATTTTTTGCTTCTATTTGAATGTTAACTGCTAAACTTCGGTGAACTATAAAATAATTATAGGTTTCGCAGTAGTAAAATTTTCTTATTTTGAAAAACAGAAAATACTTCTTGGAACGAATCTATATTTGGTGCCTGTATTGTTAATTTGAATTCGTTCTGAATTCAAATATTTCCAAGATGGCAGCCGTTAAACATAGTATTTCATCAATCGCGGAACTTAACTACGGTAGGTATCGAATTCATTTAAAAATGGAATTATACAATAACATTATAGTATTGTGTGTCAGTCGCAATGACAACTGGTGCATGACAGATAAACGTCAAGCCCGACTGCCATGAATTGCTGTAACTATACCTTTGTATGGAATTCTTTATTTGTTAATTAGAGTAGGCTTACGTTTTCATAGTAAACGATACTTAAGGTTATCTAAGACTTTTTATTTGTAAGGCTTGCGACATGATCTACTTCGTCGAAGATTTTTTTGAGGGACTCTTTGCTGAGGCTCCTTAAGGGATTAACAAAAGTTTTAATTAAAACTTTTCAGACAAAGCTGTTTTGATGGTCCAGCAAACGAATGCTTGGAACTAAATCCTGCATGCTTAAAACTAAAAAGTTCAAAGTTATACTGAATTCTTAATGTAAAAAATTGGGAGAGGCTGTGTCGGGGCACACGGCCGTTGGTTTAACTTGAAACGTCTATTATCAGCGAGTCACTTTTAGTGTTACAGATTGAAACCTATTACACATACCTCTTTTCTGGCTTGGCACCGGTATTTGATTGCAAAGACGTTCCACGTCAAAAACAACTGAATTGAGAACCTTTTTTTGAAGTCGATTAATAAAGGTAGTTAGTTAAGTTAATAAAGTAAAGGTTTATCTTCCAAATCCATTCAACCAACATTTTAATCACCAAAGAATGCATATTATTTCAATGTACACACTTGTTTAACAATATGCAAACCTTTTTAATAACAAACTTTTCAAAACAAATAATGTTTTGTTTCGTCCACTTATCGTATTGATTAATTGGCGGACTAACATCAACAATGTCGATACTTAGTTAATTAGAATTTGACTGTCCATGTTTATGTAGAATTTTAAATTGATTGGTCCGACCTTAATATTTTAAGGTGTAATAAACGAAGCCTTGACATACAAAACACAAAGAATATAATAATTATTATGTTTGATATTACATTGTTAATTCAAATGTTTATTATTTCTTTGTGAGAAGTATTGAGAATCGACCAATTAGCGTTAAAGCGTGAAATTGTAAAGAAGACATACCTACGTAAATAAAAATGCAACTGATTATTATGATGGTCATTTGTTTTGAAATCTGAAAAAGGAATTTGTTTGTTTAAACATTGCTGCATTTCTTCGGATCATATTATATTAGCAGTGGTTCGTAATCTTTATAAAGATACTATCACCCAGCCGCGACTTCGTTTGCGTTTAATTTGATCCATTATTCTTACGGGAACCGTACATGTTTTCGGGATAAAAAGTAGCCTATGTGCTATTCCAGATTACAATTTATATTTATGCAAAATCGATTTTAGACTTATATTAATTATAATTTCAAGTTTACTAACGATGTTTTCATTTCTAAATGAAATCGAACCAAAAATCTGCCAAGACCAATCACTACTCATAGTGAATTAAATAAGTTTAACATGTAACGTTACATACAAGATTTGAAATTCGAATTGCGATTGGAAAGTCCAAGTTTTAACTGTTAACTCGCACGCAACTATTGAAATATTTCAAAAAATATAATTTGACTGAACATCTATTTCTTCAAAGATTTGTAAATACCGTGTTGTAATACGAGTACACTCGAAATTGGTCCTTATGTAACTAACATTTCTATTCCGTTATGGGATCTAAGCATTCTTCTGTAATTGCTCGCATTTAGCGAATGTCGATTGGGATATCTTATTTGAGAGCTTCGAGTAATTAAAATTGCTCGAATAGTAACAAAAATATTATCCAAACCGATTGCAGTCATGGCGGCCAACAACTCAATGGATACTAGCCTAATTCACAGGAGATATTTATTTGTTAAACTTTATGCACATAATGTATAAAATACATCGTACAAAGGCGGACTTAATGCTTTAGGCATTTTCTACCAGTCTACCTTAGGGTGATGCAGAGTCAGACTCAGAACAAAGAAGGTGCAAGAAACAGAAAATTTTCAAGAATAAAAAATAGAATAAGATATTATAGACTTACTTATAGTACACAAGTGTATGCTGCAAACACAGAAACACCCTCTTACCTAATTTTCATAGATGTGACGGCAAAGCCGAAACAACCAAGAGATCTATTGCAGGACCAAGGAATTTACGTGCTTTCTGAAGAAATCAAGAAAAAAAGAACACTAAACTAATTTCGAGGGAAACAAATAAAATAACTTTCTAAATCGATTGATAAATGATGAGCTTATGGGTAACAAAATGAACCAAATTGAGAACCTTCTCCTTAATCCCAGTAAAAGTTTTGTTCCCTGGAACATTTTTAGCTCAATGTTACTCATAGTTAATAGAAAGTATGCGTAGTTAACGACAATGTGTCTCTTTAGACCCCGTATCTCAGTTCCGAATCTAAACATAGAAAACCTCAACACAACACGGCAACCACGTGTCATTTTCCCAATAAGGAAAAACAGCATAAACATTAACATAGCATCAATGTAAACACAACAAACTCACACTTACATAACAGTTCATTGAACCCTATCTTATCACATTACAAGTCCCTTTAAGTATGTCGTTAAACAATTTAACATATTCACTTCCGTAGGTTATGTAATGATGAAAATAGTTGCGTAAGGATGAAAGCGCCGCGCCCACTTGATAAGATTGAACAGGTTGTTAAGTTCGCAGGAAATTAAAAAACACCCTAATATTGTGGGTGGTAACGCGTGGTGGTATGATGATGCGATACTGCGGATAAATAATCGCTGGTAGTTTTAAGTGTTTTGGACATCAATCTTGGTTATCACACTTTGTGTACTCTATTTTAGAACAGGTACTTAGGTATTATTTTTCTTTTTCATATAAAATTGACAAACTGCTGTCAGTACATGAAATAACAAGTGGCCTTAAGGTCTGCGGGTTGTTCGAAAGAGATACCGCGCCCCCGGAACGCAAAAGGCACACGAAGGAACATAGATGGTTTTTAGTCAGTAAAAGTCTGACACTCCCTCCCGCCCCGCCCAGGACGGGGGGGGTCTTTTGATGATTTTACCATCTTTTAAAAAAAAAAAAAAAAAGTTATGTCAAAGGTGCGTCAAACTAGCACAATAAACCAAATGATACTATACATTAGGTACTATCCAGCAATAACAGCTCCACGTGTGTATCAAATTCACGCTTAGAATAAATTTTGAAAAAAATATACCTACCTATGCAAAATTATTACAATTATGTGTTTCGAAAAATGGGAGAAAATTTTACTTGGGTTTGATTTGATTCGGCAGAACTAACTATTAGTATGCCGACTATGCAATTTCACACCACGAAACTCACATACCTCAATCCTTATTCACTATCATAAGATTGCTAATTGTATCTGTATCTCGAACAAAACATTGTTGCACCCAATTCGCTTTGACCCACAACTTCACAAGCGATTTACGAAAATATTCGTTTTATAAATAACTTATGTGTTATATAAGTTAATAACTTTAATATTTATGTAATTTATTCCACATTAATCACCTAAAATCGTTTCGGTGCTAACGACAATAAATAAACGTTTAGTATAAATCTTAACAACCGTTAGTTTGCTTACGTCATCGTCATTATAATTTGGTAAAATGACAGTTAGAATTAGGTTAATCAACAACACTGTTTATAATATGAAGAAAATCTATCATCACCATCATACCATCATGCCTGTATTCCCCGAAGGGAAGGGAATAAAAAAATCTATAAAAAAAATACTTAAACAAAATGGCATTAAAAAAATCCTCCGCATCGCCGTCAACTGGGGATATGTACAAGAGACTGGCAGAATTGTGCATTAGATAGCATTGCTTAGCCTCTGGCCAAGGTAAAACGTATCCTTCGGTCCCGGGATATGTGAAGCAATTGTTTGGACATATCCTTGAAAAGAATATGTGCACCGGTCCGAGTGTTTTAACCTATAATCGAAAATATAGTTACCAGCAAGTTTACCATACTTTTTTCGTTTGAGGCTTTCTGCAGCTGCAATAGCAGTAGCAGCATTGATTAATATATTCATTCTTTTTTTCGATAAGCTTAAGAATTGCCAAAAAAAAACGAAGCAAGGCCATTAATCTATCTATTTACCACATTACACAGCTATTTCTTCCCAGTTTCTGACTCGGCGTTGATGAACACTCATTTAATTTGTGAGAAAAATATCTTGACTTTAATTAAATCTTTCTAATTTGGCAGACATCAATTAAGCTGGAAAGTTGCGGAATGTTTTCGCTTTTTTTAACTGTTTCTATAATTAATTTAGTTTAATTTACTTCGGAGTTCTGCCTCCAAAATTGGTAGCAGTCCTAAAAACCAATTCAATTTACTTAATGACATTCAAATACAAGTTACAGTGTAGTCTCAGTGTTAAGAAAGCCCATTCTCTTAACCAAAAACGTTCAACATCGAGTCGCAAACAGGGGAGAAATTCTACAAAATTTTAGGAACAGTCACAAAGTAATCTCAGTCGTAATCTCTCAAAAATGCCTCTAACTTATCTACATTTTGGCATTATTTGTTGACAACAAGATTGCGACTAGATTTTGAACGGTATAATAATTAGTAGAATTTGCCTTCTCGTCTCAATAACAATCAAAGTTAAAAGCTTGTCAAGACTGTAAGCAAATTAGAGGTATTTTTGGCAAATTGAGACTGAGATTGGAATGTGATCGTTGTTAAACTTACGTGAATTGTCCTTCCGGGGCTTTTATTTAAAAGGATCTAAACTCCAGAGAGGCAATTCCCGAAAATTTTAAGTACATTAAATCCCTGAGAATCCGGAGAAAATGTCAATTTTCTATATTCCATTTTGATGGTCTCTGCCTGCTTTCCCATGTATCGTAATGATCGCATCGCCTCCACGTCTACAGTAACTTTCAATCTAAATAATTTCGTTCACGATACTCAATTCGCGACGTCCATAAAACAGGTGCTTTCATTTAAATTGTTATTGATGTTCTTCCGCCTTCGTTACGTAAAGTATATCATCAATATACTTCAAAACTTCATTTAATTAACATAAAAGTCTATCTATATCGCTATTTTATGGGTCGTTTTAACTAAATTTATGATAAATGATAGTCTCTGACTTCATTCGCATAAAACTTATGTTTCTGTTGGTTGATTCAAAATGAAAAAAAAAGTTATGAAGCACGCATGTTTCACGCGGTTTCTTATTTCGATTTCCAATAGGATAGCTTTAAATCATTCGTAACTATTATACCCACAAATCCCACAATATTGGCACGTAAATAAGATTTTTTTTTTACAATGCTGATTAATTATAATAATACACTGTACAATTATAAATAGGGGAAGGGAAGCTTATAGAGCATTTTAAAGTCTGCCTCAGCGTTATCAATGAGACAAATGCCCAAAAGGCTGGTAGCTTGCCATAGTGTATGGCAATGATTATGATTGATTATGATTATTCAGCCTAAGAAAAAGCCAGCCCTCTGGCCATGTGAAGAGCCGATCAACCTCTCGGCGATATCAATATTAAATATAATTATTTAAATTATTTCATTTTATAGTCAATGACAAAGCAATATTAGATTATTGTTATGCAAAAATGAATGTCAAAGTCCTCATTATGATCATAAATCATTCATGTACTTACAATAACTACGCGCATATTAAATAACAGACTTGTAATGATTAGTTGAATACAATATGGTTTGTATGTAATCAAAATTATAGTTATTAATGATTCGATGGCAGTTAATTTACTACAAGTATAAATTGCCTTCAAACATGTAGAGAGAATGCTAGTTTAAAATACAATTATAATACTACAATTAATATTTTAAGTGATTTTATGTTTTTAGATGGTAAACAAGCTGACGGCCCACCTGATGTTGAGTGATCACAGCTGCTTATAGACATATGCAATACCAGAGGCTTTCCCAGAAACTAAATTGAAATGTCTTGTGTGCCTGTTACTACACCGCTGCACCGGTACCCATACCTAAGGGTACCGGAACACAGCAACACGGAACAAGCGTTACTGCAGAAATACGTATGGTGGTAGAGGTCTCGTGAAGGAGTTCATTCGGACTCCTTCACGAGACCTCTACTACTAAAACTAAGTATTCTTGTGCATACAAAATATGACATACTTAATTATTACTTATCATGCAAGTTAGGTTCCAAACACTTGACCTAAAGTCTTCATTACTATAATAAACTCACATTGTTACCGTTATCATCGTCAGTCAACTTATATACGTATTCATTATCCACCGTTACTGTCATTCTTATGATCTTTTGTATTGTTTTTAAACTCTCAAGCCTCGTGATAATTTAG
Source organism: Caradrina clavipalpis (assembly GCA_932526535.1). Classification (NCBI taxonomy): domain Eukaryota; kingdom Metazoa; phylum Arthropoda; class Insecta; order Lepidoptera; family Noctuidae; genus Caradrina; species Caradrina clavipalpis. The sequence goes on from OW052098.1 coordinate 14,202,806, forward strand.
GCTCATGTTGTTAAATTTATGGTGTGGTAGACTCAAAGTCATTTGTTTATCATTACAGGCAGGGCTACTTTGAAAGAGCACACTTCTTCTTCACCCTTATTCGTATTCGTTTAACGGCGAAAGTCTACCTCGACTAGATTTTATTTTCTTAGACAAGACCTGCCATAAACGCCACCTCAATATTAGTATTCAATCATTATCAGCAATATCACAAAAACACTCACAATGCGAGAGTCCCACTCACACCTACCGGAATGTACGCGTGGGCGTTGCGTATAATGTCTCGTACGTAACTAATACGTAATACCTGCTGGTAACATTAGTGCTGTGCTTTTTATCAATAAACTCGTCCATTTGAGTTTGTGTTTACGTCAGGACTTTTTCCGGGACAAGCCTGCCATGGTGTTCCAAATAAATGCAGTTCTACTTCTCACAGCCAGAGTCAACAGTGGGGAACGTCAGAGCAGCGCCAAGACAATGAAGCTCGTTCACGATTAGTCTTGAATCCCGCAATGACATAAGTCAGACAAGAACAGGGGAAGTGAAAAAAAAAGATTGTGAATTCATGACCAACTAAACTTGGTGATTATGGTTCTGTTCGAAAGAGACATCTTTCCAAAACACCCAAAAGCAAGAAGACCTTCAGAACTGAATTCTAAATATCTTATTAACTTCAAATGCAAAAAAGAACATTCGTATTATACACAACACGACCGATGCAGAGCATTGACATTTAAAACCACAAAAGGCAGACAAGAAAAAAATGGAAGACGCCGCACATGCCATAATGATACGAACTTATTCTTAAGATGGACAGCTGTCGACGGATAATAACTGTAAGCAGGTGAAAGCACCATCCTTCGCCGATGGTCACAACCAACCGGTTACTCTAGTATTGTTTTGTTTCAAATGATTCTGAAAAACAACTTGCCTGATAATTGCTTGTTGCAAATGTTCTTACGTAAGACCATACGTACGCAAGTATGTTTGTACGTGACTGTTGGGTAATTAAGCTAATGGGTGCACATATTTCATATATTTTTTTCCGTTGCTAGCAGTTATGTGAAGGTTCAGTTAATTAATTAATTATTTGTTTGTTTTAACTTTAGTTTTGTTTTCCAGAAGTCACACATTCAATTAGATAAAATACAGAACAACATCTTGATGATTTACAGTATCTCTACAAACTATACAACAAGCCGCTTCCCTTTTTTAGAAATTTTGAACTACGCAACGAATTTTAATGCGGTTTTCATCAATAAATAGAGTGATTCAAGAAGGAAGGTTTATACGTATAGAACATCACACTAAAGCAAACAGTAAGTAGTTAAAAGCGAAGCAGTAACCAAAGACGTAACTGAAACGTGAGTGACACCGCAGGGTACATAGCTAGAGAAAAGCTAACTAGTTTGCTCTGAAAGATGAGAGACAATGATAATGAAAGCACCAAATATAGCTGCAATGTTAACTTATACTGCACTGTGGGCAAATAACGTCAGCCATAAAACCAATGTGTACAAGTAACGTGTCGAGACTTTGTCCAAATCAGTCAAGGCAACATGTAGCAACAGAAACAAAGAGGCTTTATTCCCAAAAATCTTTGTTAAGTTTGTCATTTGTTTTGCTAATTACGTAATGAGGTTTTACTTACTATGTTAAGTGGGACATGAAGAAATATGGGTTGAATTATACTAATTTAGTTTACTATTCTTCTATTTTTGAATTTGTATGTTCTTTCCACTGCTGTGCTATCGTGAGGTATTTAAAAAATATATCAGTCCAAAGCATTTGACAAGCAAGAATTTCTCATGTAATTAAAATTATTTACTTTTATTGGGCGCTTTTATTGGACAAGCACGCAATGTTTTCTCACCCGTCTGTGGAGTTTATTGTTTGTTCCAAAACGTAGGTAGGTCTATGCAAGACAGGCGTACCTACGGTCTATGGGTCAACTTTCTGACTAGCTGACCGACTCCTTATCAATTCAAAACTGCCTGTAAATGAAATAAATGCTTCGACTTTCGACTTGGAAACGAGCAAAAACACCAAAATCAAGCAATCACTAAGATGATGCAATTGATTTTCCAATAGAAAAACTCAACGATGAAAACCATCGTATACTGATACTAAGGAACATTAAAGTGTAGTTAGAGAGTGCTGCTGAAACACTTTCTAAGCACAAACGAGCCTTTACTTGTGGTGCTTACACCTCTACTGAATACGGTGATTTGAAGCTAGATACTACCGAGGCATTAGTCTAAACACGGGTTACTTCATTTCGCTTATTACTACTTATTACTACGTATTAGTTCGTTCACAGCTCACTTACTATTTTCTAACGAAGTTAGGCCTGTTATTTTGTAGTACCGTTTGTATGGTTTGCTGTGTCATCCTACTTGGTAGTAACGGTGATATTTTTTATAGACTTCTTTGAATTATAAATGAAAATTCGACATGATATCATGTGATGGCCAAGTAGTTTAGGCGTTCACCTCTTATGTACAAGGTTAAGAGTTGGGTATCGGGCAAGTACTGGTGGAAATTTTTTAATTGGTAAATTCTAAGTATATTTTGGACACCACAAGGAAAAGGAAAACATTATGAGGAAAACTGGGCTTATTAAAATAAGTCTAAAATCGCCAAACCGCTTTGGGTAGTGATCAATGCTTGTGCCTTCTCGATATTAGAAGAGGCCTATGCTAAGGGATATTAATATATGGTATAAAAATAAAATTAATTAAAAACAATAGGAACCGACAAACAATTATTTCCACATGATTCGAATCAGTCCATGATGCAAGTCGACAAAACCTGACTGATAGCAGGAAACAAAATAACGTAATAATTATCTAAGATATTATAAAGTTACGGGAAATTCTCAGTCGATAGCGGATCATCTGTCTCTTCCTTACTTGGATATCTGTACCTTTACGGTCATTAACGGTTGGTTCATTTATCGTTGATACTATCGGAACCTACTTAAAGTTTTAATCGTCAGCTAGATCTTTAAATTATTCTGGTTTATCGGTTAATTTAGATTTGCTTTTATAAGTGTGTTTATGTTGAGTTCTAAATAGATTTTTATCGAATTTAGTATCTAGTTCGTTAGAGGTTCGCATTAATACATTGTTGTTTATTTGTTTAATAGTAAACGCAACTCTATTATGAGGCTGCAGAATTCCTGTCAACTTCCACATTGACAATATCAGTCTAGTACTGTCCCACTGTTGCACAATGTCCTCTTTGCATACAAAGAAGGCACAAGCATTGATCTCTACACTTGCTCAAGACAGATTGGCGATTTCAAAATCGAATTAATTATAAGCCCAGGTTTCCTCACGCTGTTTTCTTTCACCGATGTCAGTGGATGTCCAAGGTTCACTTAGAAAGTGCATATGAAATAAAGAAAAAGTCACATTGGTTCCTATCCGTGACTATTTGCAAACCCACAGGTCCCAGCATGAGAGGCGGACGCTTTAACTAGTGGCTTATCACGATGACTTCTACAATATCTTATATAAAAAATCATGTTCAAACGGTACTTAAAAAAGTAATCATTTCTTTATTTCCTCCTCATCAACCAACGATTCCCATAAATTCACCGTACGGTCACGATGCGAATATTGCTATACATAATATGGACAATCAGCGATTCCGTCCGCATCATGTGAACGTTACTACGTGCTGACATCTGAATTCTGTTTCTGCTCACGTTCCTAGGACTCACAACGACATGTGACGGTATACAGTTCCAGTATAAACAGACCTAACTTTGTATTAAAGCCTTTGGAAAGAGAGGTCAGCGGTACTGGAAATTTGGATAGAGTTGAACGATCCACTCGTAATCCTTGCAATTTTTGTATTTTATTCCCATGACCGTTTTGGATTTACATTTTTCGTGATGAGCTAATCGGAATTTTGTTTTTGATGATTGTTTGGAATAAGAATTCGATTTCGTGTTGCGTGCTTTGTATATTTTTGCTTTGTTCACTGAACTATCGACAGTTCAAAATTTTTGGTCTTTTCTGTTGCCTTTTCTTTATTTTTGTACTTTGAATCTTATTCTCTCTAATTGTCAACTAATATTATAAATGCGAAAGTAACTCTGACTGTATGTGTCTGCTTGCACGACAAACCATTGAAACAATTTTGTTGAAAATTGTTACGAGTTTAGTTTAAAACCTAAGAAAGAACCCTACCCTACCCTACTTTTTATTCCGCGACTTTGTGTCCGCATTAACCGATATTTACGCGGTCGAAGTCACAAGCAAAAGCTAGTGTATACTGTTCCAATCAAAATCATTCTTTAATTAAACAGCCATACAGGTACAACTATAAACAAAGAGCATATTTTTAAACAAAGAAATGATAGAGAAGCAATTGGGCATAATTTTATTAAACAAGACACCGTGAATGTTAAACAGCAAGCCATTCATAAGAACTAGACAGTTACAAAACGAATGTTGAATATTTAATGGTGTAATGTTTCTATTGCTTTTGCCTTTTGAATGAACAATAAAGAAAATATTTATTTTTAATCTTACTAGTGCTGTTAACCGATGTCCATGGAATGGTAAAGTATGTTTAGAATTCTATGTGCTATGGACACTTGGAGTGTAATTTAAATTCTTTATAAAGCTACGCGTTAATGAGACTGTTTTTTATGCACATAACTGTCTGCTAAAGATGAACAGTAATTTTTGTCTCAAGTTCATTTTGAATCCTCACATGCCTATTTTATTCTTAGATATGTAATTACTGTAACTTCTTCTACTTTTCGTCCATTCTCCTTCTATGTTCATTCATGATTAATTTATCAGACACTACAGCATCTACCAAATACATACGTATTTGGAATTATTTCCAAAAAAGAATACATACCTTCACTAATATTTAAAGCCGACCCACCTCTTTTGCCAAGCCTTTTAATTTATTTTTTTATTATATAGTAAATCAAGTGGTACTACGTTTCTCAAGTAAGCCGTGATCGCTTGAACTTGCCAGCACTAATAACTTCGCCGAACGAGCAAAGAACAACAATGGGATCAATTAAGAAGCAGGCGACCGTGCGACCGCCGCCGGATCGCACGACCGCCATTATGAACTGATATGGATGGCAAAAACTAGCATGCCTAATGATTCTGACAATGCCTTTGGAAATGGACCAAAATTACTGCAAATTAAATTCAGCCAATGAAATTCAAAGTAGTAAAAACTCTACTTAAAACTCTTCTTCCTTTTATCGTAATACAAGGAGAAGCTTTTTCAAGTTGGTTATTTGTAGTAGTAGAGCTCTTTGTAAAGGAGCTCATCCAGGGAAGTACTACCACCATACCGTTGCTGTTTTCCTGTTTGAAGGGTATTGGGTACCGGTGTAATTACAGGCACATTTGTCTCTGGGATGGCAACGCATTTGTAAGACCTCTGGTATTGCAAATGTCTATAGGCAGCGGTAACCACTTAACATCAGGTGGGCCGTGGGCTTGTTTGCCATCCAATGGCATAAAAAAAACAAAGATTAATTTGAAAAACGACCGAAACTAAAGATTTAAAACACTGTACTAATACAGACATCAAGACGGTTTCCAGTTTTCAATGAATGAGTCTCTCTAATGCTCGCTAGAACCATTCTCAAAAAGTAATAGGTATGTAAGCACTTATTATTTTTATCAAAAAGTGCATCTGACGGTTCCAAAGAATGGCGAAAACTTTCGAATGACGTGAGACTGAAATTGTGCGCTAAAATTGAATTATCTGCCTTATGCGGATGCATCACAGTCTTTAAGATTTGAGCAGACAAATTAGACCCAGTTGATTTTAAATGTTTTAGTTTAGCCTTACACGATATACTTAGTCAATTTGGTTATCACGTGAATATGAAATAGGGCAATTTTATCCTAATTAAATTCAACGAGTATTCTTATCTTCTCAGGTTTCATAACTCTTTTCTAATGTTACCTATTCGGAACTTCATCAATGTTTTCTTCATTGTCCTTTCTTTGCCACTTCTCATTATTTCCAACTTTTTCATCTCAAAAATACTTAACACAGCCTCAGGTTTTACCTCCAACAAAAGCATTCCAACAGTAATTAAAGCATACTCAGCAGCGATTGAACTAATTAGTTTTGCAGTCACAGTGCCACTAGTTGGAAAACTATAAACACAACAACACAATTGTGCGAATGATGAACAAGCAATGAATATGGTCACTTACTTTCTAGGACAGTCGTGATTGCGAGACTAGATTCAAGCAATTATTTGTATGAGAAAATGTTTTTTGCATGTTATAACATTTTATTGTTCTCGTGTACCCGAGGAAGGCTTGGTTAAGTCTATGAACGATATTTCTGTCATTATTTAAATTGAAGACACATTAGTTGAATCATTTTCATTGTTTCTAATGATATCCTCCGTACGTCCATTGTGGACTTAATGTGTGGAAGGTCAAATGAAATTATGGTCATTGCAGTAATGTGTAATTTGTTCAATAAACATTTACGACTTTCTTAACTTTCTTCTCAGTGACTGCGTACATCATTAACTCTAGGCTTTATAACTTTTCCTGTGGACACCGCACGCACTGCTTTTACTTTTTCAGAGAATTTCCATTACAACATTTCCTATACCTTCAATTATGTTTTGTATAGCAAATAACATTACAAACATTTTTATTTATAAAAACATGTAGCGAATAATTTTTAATATTTATCATTTCGAAATCTGTACAAATGTAATTTTGGCGAAAAGTAAACGACCTCTAGAGACTTTGTTGAATGCCCTGGCAAACAGCGGAAATGTTAAGAAATTGTGAGAAACAAAACATACACCTTGAGCATATAGAAAATACCAGTCCGGCAAAATAAATATTATGGTAACATTAAACATTTTACATAAAGAACAGATACTGCTGAATAATTTCGAATCGAATCGAAACTATGGAAACGAACACTACACAATTAAATTAGTAGATGAAGAAGAAGATAATAATGATCCGAAAAATATCTATTGCAAAGATAAAACCCTTTTAACATACAAACCTTAATTTGTTAAAGAACTCTAACATTACTTTCCATAAGCCATTCAATATTCATGGCTACCAACTTTCGCTGATAAAATTCTACCATGAAAAAGTTGTATACACTGCAGAGGCCAATGTGTACACAATAGAAAAGGGAACGCACGTGGGAAGGGCAAATACATTCCGACGAGCCGGTAAACAAGTACTTCCTAACTACTTAGTATACAAGTGTCAACATTTTAGTAATAGAGGTCTTGGAAATGCCTTCATTGAGGACAAGTGAGAGTTTGAAGGCAGATGTCTGCGATGTTATGGGTTTCAATGTTCGTAGGTACCCGTTGCATATTATTTATTGGTCTGCCAACCAGGTATAGAAGCTAAGATTTAATGTGTCTTATAATGTTTAGTAGTATCATCGTCATTATCATAAACATCTATCAGCTCCTTGCTCAGTTAAGGCCCATAGAACTTGTGCATGTTAAACACGAATATTGAAATATATTGCTAAATAACACATCAAATTCTACATTATCTTCACCACATCTTAAAGTTTCAACCCAGTTTATAAACTGCCTATCAAGTTATAAATATGGCCTAACGCATGTGGTCACACGGGGTACCTGCACACATGGTCCAACATAAATCTCGTGAACAATATGTAATTAACCTGCAGATAGATCGGGTGTCGCGGCTACTTGCGCAAGCGCCGGCGAGCGGCCGCGGGTGAATGACAGCGGCGACCGCAGGCCAATGATATAATGGCAATTGTACATAATCTTATTGATATTGTCAATGTAGAATGTACCTAGATGATTTGATGCTGCCTACTTTCGGAATCAATTTTAAATAGGTTTGACAATTTACATAAAATTAAAGAAGAGTTATTAGGAAAAAAAAACATCCTGGATTTGATTTAGGGAAAGCAATGAATTTGTTGACAGTTTAAATACTTATTCTAGTTAAAACAATAAACAATGAAATGACACTCAATTAACAATAAAAGACTTATTAGCCCTTGAGCATCACAATCAAGAGAGAGCTAAAACTAATCTAGATCATGACACAATCAAAAACTTTACAATCAAAATGCAAAACATTGTTATAAATCAAGAAAGCATAAAACTTTATGATAAGCTAATTGCTTGAATGCGGACTATATCACGTCGCTTCAGGCCATCTCATTGTATAATAAATAATATTAATTCAGTGCAACACAATCGTAAGCGATCGAACATAATATGTGATAGGCTCGGGGCTTCATTAAACAACTTGTAACAAATGGTTGTTACACAATACTCGCTTCCTGTCTATGTATTGATAATATTGTGGAGTTTTAATGGTTATACATGTTTTGTGGGAACTTCATTGTTCATTCCCAGAATGTAACTAGCTTAGTAGAAAATAACGTTTTAGTGGTGAAAAGGCCACTTTTGTAAGAGGGAATCCGGAACACACTATCGTCCAAACAAAAGACAACAAAATCAACCACGGTGTTGAAAATAGCTGCAGTGAGTCTCACACAGTACATTCAGAACTTGAGAAGGAAAGACCATAGGAATCGAGTTGTAAAAAGTACTCAGCACTGTAGCATCATCATCATCTGCTTAACCTTTTCTCAACTATGTTGGGGTCTGCTTCCAGTCTAACCGGATGCAGCTGAATACCAGTGTTTGGCATGGAGCGACTGCCTATCGGACCTCCACAACCCAGTAACTGGGAAACACGGTACCTCTTGGTTAAACTGGTTGTCAGACTTCTTGACTATCCGTAACGACTGCCAAAGATCTGCGAATGACACTGTACTCAGCACTGTAGCATATACATAAAATAATGTTTCAGCCAAAATCTCTGACAAAAGAACAAGTGAACAGCGAACCCTTCAGGCACCCGAGGACCACGACGCAAACAAGAAAAACCAATTGATATAATTGAAGCAAATTATCTTTAGTGTTCAAATAATTACACAATAGGTACATACTACGTAATTTACAGGCCTTGTAACACTGATTTCACATGCAGGCAGTTTCCAAATAGCAGTAAATAATGGGTGGTCTTATCAGTCGCACTGAAGGATAAACACACGGAGAAATGTCTCAATTGACGACTGTATGTTGGGCAAGGTTATCATTAAATTATTATGTACCTACCTGGGTAGGTACTTACTTATATTACCCTTACCCTGATTTGTTTCGGAAAGAGTAATTGATACTTGACAGTATGCAGTATTTAGATTAACATGGATTTGAAATCAAGAATTTTGTTTCTTGGTTTCGTCGGTCAGGGTTTAGTAGTGTTCAAAGTTCATTATATTTAGGAACACTGCTAGAAAATCAATCCTCACTATCTAGTAAGCTACTGTGATTAGTTGTTGATAATTTAGTCAACCAATCAATCCCTCAGTCAATCTGTCAACCAATGAATCCCTCAGTCTCAATCAACAGCTTATGAGAGGCTGACTATTTCTCACATTTATTTTTCGTTCAAGAAACCAGAGGCTAATGAAACAAAGAATCACTACGCCATATATAATACATTTCCGACTGACATCACGCATATAAAGATAATAAAACAAACCACATAACTACAAACAATATAATTAATCTCACTCACCGCACACTAACAATGACCCTTTATTAAATGACGACACTAATAAAAAGAAACATTTACATCACCTGTAACCATTACTGAAGATGTTATCGGCAACGACTTACAATGAAACTCGCGGGTTTGAAGTGTGACGGGTTCTGTTTTCACACAATGTTACGTCTTCATAACTAGTTGGTTGAGGTTTTGTCTCTGATGCGATTTTTGGAACCATTTGGATTTTTGGTCGCTTCATGAAACGGGATCTTCAGACAGTCTTATTGAATGTAAAGAGGAAGACGCTGCAACTACAAACACGATAAAATGCTCTTGAATCGAAAACAGCTGCCACTTACACCCGAGGAGAATTAAATAGCAGTTGATCACTTTTCAACCTCATTACTTAAGACGTAACTAAGGGTGAAAATTAGTTCACCGCAAATGTCCGCGATAGAACATTTACACCATTACTATACCCTCGGTTTAAAACTCCTTACAAAACCACTAGCTTCTACTCGCGATTTCGTCCATATGGAAGTTAAGTAGGTAAACCCTAAAACACGACATTAGTGTAGCTTTCTATCAATGAAAGAATTTTCATAATCGGATCAGTACTTCCAGAGACTACAACTTACAAATAAAATGACTATATTAGTCCTCTTTATAATAAGTATCGAGGAAATGGAACTTGAAACCAATACACAATACCAAGCGAAAGTAAGATCACAGTCTTCCGCGATCTAAAAAACCATTTCTATAGCATCGAGCCTATTTCCCACTGTTCTCCCATGTCTGTCCATATTAATGACAGCCCGCTAAACACCAGGATTGCGCACTACACGTAAAGTAATAGAATTTCGCACGAGTTTTTACTGCACCAGTGTATTATTAGGTGTGAATACAATATAATTACATCGTTGTCTTAATTATTGAGTATTGCTTTAACTTTGAGCCTGTTTAATTGGACTGGCTGTGTAGTCGTTTTTTCATGTTTTATTATACCTAGTATAATAGTAGTATCTGATTTAGTGGTTTTTGTCAAAACGAATAATACCGCATATTATTATCCCACTGCAGGGCAAAGGCCTCTTCTTATACAGTGAAGGCAAGAGCGTTGATCACCGCGCTTGCTCAAGGCGGATAAGCAAGCTGCTGAGTTATGTTATTCTGTCAAAATCTTCTTCGGTTTAAGTGGAGTAAGGTCACCTCTGAGCTGTCAATCCCCAGCATAATAGAATAACACTTCACCTGCTTTCTCCTTTCTACCTTCTTCAGAGATATTTTTTACAGAATAGATCAGTTGGTCTCTAGTTCGTAAAAGGTAAAGATTTTGGTCCCAGACTCTTCTATAGGCACCAGTCTCTTTTATAGATAGAAATACGGTTTCAATAAGACCACTTATTCTGTAGCAAGCATAAATGATAAATGATTATCTCTATTCGTTACATAGTCACATTATAAGCAAGTTATTTTTAGATGCAGAAACTTGTAGCCACAAGCTTGATGGATATAAAATACTGATAATATGAAATTCAAACCACATATTGCACAAAATTATCGCAAAACATGTTCTTGCTGCTACGAAAGTTGATCAACCCTTTACTGGTTTGAATCTTGCAACTGATGAAGCAGTTTTGCGTTGATAATGTACAGTGAGCTAAACAAAAGTGTCCTTTATTTCATAGGCTGTTGAAACCTAAATAGCTTGAATGGAGGTTTGTCTTTTATGACTTTTTAGATTCAACTTATATTCAGGAGGAATAATTTCTGCATGCACATTATGGGAATTATCATTAATAGCTTTTGCCTGCGACTTTGTTATTGTGAGTTTTCTTATGGATTCTATCTTTTTTTTATAATAAAATAGCCTGCAGGTCTCAAAAATACATCAGCATTCTATAAGCAAAACAATTTTCAAAATCGAACCAGTACTTTCAGAACACATCACACCACCACTCCTGTATTCTCCAAAGGGTTAGGCAGAGGCGTGCTAATGTACACCCATAGTTCGCCGCTATGTTTAGGTCCCATGTAATAGGGGGCGAGCCTATTGCCATTAACGGGGCACAAAACCTAACTCCGACCTGCTACTACTGAGAGTTTCATAGAAAAACCGAATAACACCCAAGACCTTTACGTAGCAGTCGCGCTTAGGACCACTAGGCTAACGAGGCAGTTAATTAATAGTTTCAGGTATTAGCGCATTAATACAAAAAAAAAAGAACGAGCTCTTCAGCTTTATCAATTAGTAATGGTTAGAATAGATAAGTCATACGTTGTGCAAAATACTGAAAACTCAATTGATTACTATTTACATTCTTAGTTAAGTGAACCATACGATACTTGTTTATTAACAAATGTGTAAGGAAACATGTATCAACACAGTGATACATTATTGCCACTTCATACATATTCAGCGATGAATTCAGGCATAACTGTTCCGTTAATCATTCACCTACATATTTGATGCATTCATGCGTAAAAAGTAGCCTAATTAATGTACGAGTATCATCAATAACTATGTTGATAAAGAAAAAGTTACTAATGTTTTCTTTACACATTTACCACAAAACAAAATATATGTCTTATATTTTTTTCCAAAACTGACAACCAGTCTAACCAAGGGGGGGGTATCGTGTTGCCCAGTTACTGGGTTGTGGAGGTCAGATAGGCAGTCGCTCCATGTAAAACACTGGTATTCTGCTGCATCCGGTTAGACTGGAAAGCCGACCCCAACATAGTTGGGAAAAGGTCTAGCAGATGATGATGATTTTTTTCCAAAACTATTTGTTTGCTATGTTGATTATGTTTTTCAGCGTAAGTCGGTAGTGAAGCGTATTTAAATAATATAATCGATGACATTCCTATTCATCATCTTCCTGCCCTTATCCCATGTTACTTGGGGTCGGCGCATGTTTTCTTCTCCCATACCAACCTGTCAACCGTCATGCTATCACTGACTCCCTTCTCTTTCATATCATTCTTCACACAATCCATCCATCTTTTCTTTGGCCTCCCTCTTCCTCTCCATCCATCCATTCGATGAAATTCCTATTATGTAATTAAAACATGATTTTGTAAGGACCCAGTGGCTCTGACACAGGTTCAAAGCTGGACAAGTACCTAACCATCACGCCTGTATTCCCCGAAGGGTTAGGCAGAGGTGTACCAATGCACACCCACATTTCGCCGGTATATTTAGGTCGCATGTAATAGGTAAGTACCTATGTCACTGTTTTATTTAAGTATTTAATTCATATTTTCTTCTCAGTTTATCTTGAACATGTCTGTAAAGGAAAACAATTTGTCTGAAATCTCCAATCCTCATGAGCAAGCGTGGTGATCAATGCTCGTACCTTCTCTGTATAAAAAGAGGCCTTTGCCCTGCAGTGGGACAATAATAGGTTAGTACTAATTGAAACATGACAGCGCATTACTATGTATAGTGTGTTTTTTAATCTCAGAGACTGATTTGACGGCTTCTTACGTCAAACTTGAAAATAGTGTGCTTTATGTGTATGAGCCGAAAGCACATTATTTTTATATTTGACGTATGAAACTGTCAATTTGGTCTACGAGATTAAAAAACACACTATAGAATAGAATACATATGAAAATAACTCATTGCATAATCGCTTACATAACAAGTGAGTAAATACGATTAAACTTATCGTAATGGCTGTTTGTCTGTTATAAGATTTTCACCAGCCGCTTCCGGTGGGCGCGACACTTTCGTTCTTATTGTTATTCGACGGACGGACACTGGCGTACTTTCTTGGAACCATGCATGGAGGTGCCTCGACTGTGAATGGGAGTACCCAGTACTCTGTTGAGACGTGAGATAAAAATGAACTAAGACCAAGGTACTCTCGTGAGTGACTGTTTTGTGGTTGTTTGAGAAGATCGTTGAGAAGGGATTTTTAGTAGACATCTAAATAAATAAATAAATATCTTGGGTCAACTCACACACGGCTATCTGATCCCAAGCTAAGCAGAGCTTGTGTTATGGTAACCAGACAACTGATATACATACGTATATTATTTATAAATACATACATATTATAGATAAATCACACCCAGACACAGAACAAACAATCATGCTCATCACACAAAGTTTGTCCTGGGTGGGAATCGAACCCACGACCTCCGGCTTAGCAGTCAGGGCCGCTAATCACTAGACCAACAGGCCCGTCAAATGTTATTTTGTAAAAACTGGTGCATAACAGATGGTCTCTAGAATATGCATCAACAAATCCAAAATAAAACTTAGATTAAACTTGTTTGTCTGGTGCAAACTGTTAGTAGAAGTTGGTTTTCTATAAATAAGTAAGATTACTTGTTACTTGTATAATATTATAAAGCTGAAAAAGTTTGTTTGTTTGAACGCAATAATCTCAGGAAATACTGGTCCGATTTGAAAAAATCATTTTCTGTTATTTAGGCTGCTTTATCCGAGGATCGTTATGAGCTGCAATATAACATCATAGGAGTAATAAAAGACGTAACTAAACGCGAGCGAAACCGCGGAGTACTGAACTATACTCCCATAAATGAATATCAATTTCATATTCTGTAACTGTTTCCAGATTCGCCTAGGCTAAATATATCGTGCTTAATTCAGTAGCATGTTGCCAACGGAAATACCGTCACTGATGATGAAAATACCGCAATACATTAAGTTATATTTGAGCTCACATCCGATGCTCTGCAAAAACATAAGTTCAGTAATGGAATGCCAGTTTATAACATGATAATGTTGATGGTTGATGTTGTTGTTGGTTGTTGTTGATGATGTTGTAATGTTTTGTATTTGTATAATTATGTTTTGTCCTTCACTTCCACCCATTCTTCTTATTAATATGTGGACAAAGGTGTGGGTTACATGTTTGTAATGTTAAGAATTTATTGTATTGCTCTTAGCATGTGGCTGTTTTTTGTCCCAAATAAATAAAATAAAATAAAATAAAATAATATGTATAACCGGTCAAGTGTGAGTGTTGGAATCGCACAGTAGCGATTTGTGTTACCGTACAATATTTAACTACATACAAAAACAAAGTATCTTGTATGAGGACCTCCTTTAATCTTAAACTTTATATTATTTGTATTATTGAAAAGAGTGTTCATAGAGTTGCTGCTCGGTCTTCTCCATAGAGGTCTATCTATTTTGGAACGAGCAACTAGCTACAACTTTCAGACTAACTGACCGACTTCTTGACAATTCAAAAGTGCCTGTAAATTATTTAATTGAAAAGAATGCTTTGACATTGACACTTTTGTTATAGAGAAAAAAAAAGAAAAAAGAGAGAGATCAAAGAAAGAGATAAAAGAGAGAGAGAGAACAAAGAAGAGAGAGAGATCAAATGAATAAATAAATAAATAAATGGTCTAAATAGAGGCAATAGAAATACACACTCTTTTAAAATGTCAACTGTCTACCTATTTATACGGTTCATAAGATACAGCTCGTTGACAGACAGGGTTGGCGCGGCTACGCTGCGTGTCGCGGGTTTTCGGGAAAAATCATTTGTATGGCCTACAGATAGTTGTTCCGGTATTAGCTGTTTGTGTATGTGAGTTTGTAATTATATTTGTAAACGTACCCAAGTTTCAGGAGAAATTCCTGGTAAGGGGCTATGTATTATATGTGTTTCCAAAACACACGGCATTGTTGAAGAAGCGTACGATAAATTAAGCCTAAGACATGCCATAGACATGCCTAAGATCTCGTCATTTCATCTTACCTTTCGTTTTCCAAGCTACCTGTCTCTTTCACTCTCAGCAGAGCGCGGCAGTTTCCTTGTCTGTCAGCGCAACTGTCAATGTCAACTCATAGCGTTCATAAATTTTGCCGCCAAAACACGCAAAATTTTCTCGTCGCGAATACTAAATTGCGAAATTTGGTTTTCAAGTTTAAACAAGTGATTGTTTAGTTATTTAGTGAGTATGAACACCCAGTCGAAAGGTAATATTGAAGGTAAGGACAAAGGTGGCGGTGAATGTGGTAGTTCGATGGCTGTTGCTTCGGACGGAGAACAGATTTTCCGACGCCCACGCCAACCTGTATCTTCTAGTGGCGATTGCAGCACTTCCTCGTCTTCGGAAGATGAGGAGGGCTATGCCTCACCACCTCCGAACAAACGTCGTAAGTACAAACACAATATTACTTCCGATCCGCGTATTGATGGCCTTATAAGCCAAGTGGGTTACATATCGGGTTATTTGTCTCAGTTACCCATTGCTAGTCATTTTCATCAAAATAGTGAAGGTTTAATCCTTCCTGGCCCCAGTAAAATAACTAAACAGTCAGAATTTCTAACTAACCCATGTAACTCCGAAGAGTTTAATTTAGGCGAACTAATCACAGATTTTGATGAAAGAAAAGTTATTCCATCAGCTAAAAAAGAAAGATTGGAAAAGTTAAATAGGCTGCAACATTTTGATACCCAAGCATGGAAGGGCATGAGATACAAGTCTGCTTTACAGACTTATTTAGCTACACCAGGCTTCATGCCTTTAAAGATAAATGAAGAATTTTGTCATTTTAATAAGTCAAAGGATTTTTTAGCCTCTGCAGAAAATATATTAGCTGGATTAACTAATGCAGAGTTAGAACAGCAGGAACTTTTAAAGCAAGGCTTACAAAACTTGTTAAACTGGGCAGCGGGTAACCCAGATGATTTAAATCCAAATTCTCTTTTTGAAAAAGTAACATGTTTACTTGGACCTGGGTCTCCATTGCATAAATGTTCAGAAAACATTATACAGATTATTTGTGGTAGACGGGCAGAGTCTATAGAAATTAGAAGAGAGAGGATCATTAAAGAAATTAGCAATCCTAATTTAAAAGCTACTTTAAGAGGTATTCCCCCAAGTTCTGAATACTTATTTAGCCGGGAGTCTTTACAGCCGGTTATTAATTCTTTGGGTGGAACACAGACATGGTTGAACAAGCCTGATTATGTTAGAGAAGGAAAGCCTAACCGGCTCTCTACAAGCAGAGGTGATAGAAGAGGACCAAGCTCATTTATTAAAAATACTCGATTTGATGATAAGCACTTGAAACTAGACAAAAGTCAGGTCCCACGAAAGCGTCATAACTTTCGTAAGAGCCAATTCAAAAAGAGAGGTTCAGATCCGAACACAATACAAAAATGATTATATACAGAGTAGGGCATGCAAACCGGATACCCGGTTAACCGAAAAAACCGGTTAACCGACTGATTTGAAAACCGGGCTTTTTATGATACAAAAACCGGTTTTTTCGGTTTTTTCGGTTTTGCTTTTCAAACAAAATCTTAAATTTATCACTGACAAACGTCGACAGGACACTAACGGCCGGCAACGTTAATTTATACCCAAAAATCGAATTTGAGATCTAAAATCAAAATATATATAACTCAAAGGTGACTGACTGACTGACTGACTGACTGACAGTGATCTATCAACGCACAGCCCAAATCACTGGACGGATCGGGCTGAAGTTTGGCATGCAGGTAGATGTTATGACGTAGCCATCCGCTAAGAAAGGATTTTGGTAAATTTCATCCCTAAGGGGATAAAATAGGGGATGAAAGTTTGTATAAACCTTCTTAGATTTTCGACTGATTGAACTGAAATTAAAGATTGGAGCTACTATGATGAAGATGTCCGTTTAAATAGGATTTTGATAAACTCAACCCCCATGGGAGGATTTGCACGATTTTATTGCAAACAGCTATATTATATTCTTGGATCGTCGTTTACGTCACTTAGTTTAAAACTGTGTGTAATATTATATTTTAATTGTTAAAGGTATGCCTACAATTTTAGAACTATGTAATAGTACTTTTGGGCAAACTGCACAATTGAAGTTATTATTTAAAATTGGCAACTATTGGCAGTTATTATTTAGATTTTTGATCTCGAATTCGATTTTTTTTTGTCTCGGATAGATCATTGTCGCGCTAGTCTATGCCACGCTCACGCCATTTTGATTAAACTTTAGCATTTTTATTTGTTTGCACACGTATTTCTGATTTGAAAACCAAATGGAAGGAAAAGAGTGTCCATGGAGTTTCTTGCTCGTTCTTCTCCATAGAGACCTACGTTTTGGAACGAGCAACTAGCTTCAATTTTAAACTGTAACTTCTTGACAATTCAAAAGTGCCTGTAAATGGTCTAATTGAAATAAATGCTTTGATTTGATTTGATTTGATTTCTTTAATAAAAATGGAAAAAAACCGAAATAACCGAAAAAACCGGTTTCACCGGTTTTGTAAAATAAAAACCCGAAAAAACCGTGTCCTTTAAATAACCCGGTTTTTGCATGCCCTAATACAGAGCCGCCGGGCCTTCCAGGGGGGTTGCTTAAAACACCATGCACAGGTGTGGAAGGATCTCGGAGCAAATCAGTTTATCATAAATATAGTTACCAAGGGCCGCTTGCCCTTCAAGGTAAAACCCCCACTTCTACATTTAACACCAGATATTTTGGAAAGATTCAGCACAAAAACTTCCCCACAGATGACAGCTGTGATAAAAGATTTAAAAGAAAAAGGTATTCTGGAGGTACTACCCACTGTTTTAAACTCGGGGTTTCTGTCCAAGATGTTTCTTGTAAAGAAGCAAGATGGGGGCGTGCGCCCTATATTCGACCTCAGAGCACTCAACAGGTATGTAGGAACCAAGCACTTCCAATTAATATCCCAAGCAGATGTCGTAGACTTCTTGCAGGAGAACGATTGGATGGTAAAAATAGACCTCCAACAAGCGTATTTTCACTTACCAATATCGGAATGCCACCGTCGTTTCCTAAGAGTGTGTTACAATGGCCAAGTATTTCAATTAACAGCTCTGCCTTTTGGCCTATGTTCTGCCCCCCGAACTTTTGCCACTCTGTCCAACTGGGTTGCAGAGATCTTACGTGCTCGGGGAATAAGACTTTTAGTTTACCTAGACGATTATATTCTAGTCAGTCAGGACAGAACAAAATTACAGAATCAGGTCTCGGAGACCTTAAAGATTCTCGAGAGTCTAGGCTGGTACGTCAATTACCCAAAGTCAGTACTAGTTCCCTGTCAAGAACTGGAGTATTTAGGTCTGTTATGGAACACCAAAAACAAGACCATTGCCTTACCACCAAACAAGGTGGCAAAAATAAAAACCTTTCTAGTAAGATTTCTGGAGAGGGAATATTGTACTCTTCGGGAGAGTCAATGCCTTTTAGGACTGCTGAATTTTGCGAACTTGACAACCCCGAGAGGGCGCTTACATTGTCGACAAACACAGAGGTTCCTCAGAGGATTCAATCAACTCAGAGGACCGCAGAGGAGACATATTCCTCCCTGTGTACAGCGAGAGCTTCGCTGGTGGCGGAACGCCATAGATCACAGTTCAGTAGTCCTTCATCAAAAAAAGGTGACGCACTTTTTAACCACAGACGCTGCGGATGCAGGCTGGGGTGCTCATCTGAACGAAAAATATCTTACAGGCAGGTGGACAGTGCACCAGAGGTCTTGGAATTCCAACGTAAAGGAACTGTTCGCAGTGTACGGTGCCATAGATCGTCAACAAGAGTTCCTACAAGATGCACACATATTAGTACAGTCAGACAACAGAACTCTCGTGGCTTACATCAGAAACGATGGCGGGACGCGATCTTTGGCCCTACTAGAGCTGACAATCAAGCTCTTGGAACTGACCGAGCACCTAAATGTTACTCTATCGGCGGCGTACCTCCCGGGGAGGTACAACGGCATAGCCGACCGCCTGTCCAGGAACCGACCAGTGCCGGAATGGCATCTGCTGCCCCCGGCCTCGGAGGCCGTTTTCAGAATGTGGGGCGTTCCAGACGTCGACTTGTTCGCTTCAAGGCAGAGTGCAGTCGTGGACTCTTATGTAACATGGGACTCCAGAGATGGGTCAGCAATTTTTTACGACGCCTTCAGTCGACTATGGAACTTCGAGTTGGCTTGGGTGTTCCCACCACCCAATCTCATTCCACGAGTGCTGCGCCATCTCAACACGGCAACCGGGACGTATGTCATAATAGCACCGCACTGGATACAGTGTTTTTGGCTAGCAGATCTCAAAGCACGGGCCCTATCGAAGCCAATACCAATAAAGGACCTACACAACAATCTGATAGACTTGACAACAGGCAGAAGCCCCCCTCAAGTACAAAAGTTAGAACTTCTAGCATGGAAAATTGGGGGTGGGCCAATCAAATAGCTGACTGGTCTTCAGATGAAAGAGCCCTCTTAAAGAAGAGCTGGAGAAGCTCCACATTATCAACTTATAAAGCTCCAATTAGGCGCTGGATTGCATGGTGTATGCAAAACAACATCAACCCTAATAGTCCACAGAGCAATGATGTCGCTCGGTTTTTAGCCAAGTTGTGTATTGATAATAAACTTGCTTATCGCACTATACTGCTACATAAATCTGCAGTATCAACGTACACAGCAACAGGTGAAGCAATATCAAAAAATTTCTTTGTACAACAGATCTTGAAAGCTGTATCCTTAGTTAAACCACCTGTAAAGAAAGCTCCTATCTGGGATACAGAGTTGCTCTTCAACTGGCTCAAGAGAACTCCAAGTTCAGATACCTTATTTGACATATCTCGAAGAACAGCATTGATCTTACTACTGGCTACAGGTCGCAGAATCCATGACCTAACACTTTTAGAGTTGTCTAAAGACAATCTTATTATTGATAACAGTAGGCATGAGGTAACATTGTGGCCGAGATTTGGTTCAAAGACAGACAATGCAGACAATAGACAATCTGGATGGTTACTAAGACAACATCCTGATGAGAGCCTTTGTCCAGTCAGACATATTATACAACTAATTAGGTCTACAGAAGTCAGACGTTCTGAAGGCGGTAACCTGACAAGCCTATTTATATCAATCATTGGCAAAATAAGACCAGCCACCCGTACCATTATAGCAGGCTGGATAAAGAATATTTTTAAACAAGCTGGAATAGATGCGCCACCAGGCAGTGTGAGATCAGCAGTAGCATCAAGAAGCTTTTTGGAAAACACACCAGTAGAAAAAATTTTAAACCGAGCAAATTGGAGAAGTTCTGAAACTTTCAGGAAGTTCTACTGTCGTACTGTCAAGAAAATTGTTAGTAATGAGAGTGGTGATTACCTCTCCAACAACTTTATAACTCTATAGTGGTTACATATGTAGTAATAAGTGTGTGAAACTTTATTATTATTATTATTCTTTAATACCTTATGAAATTACCTTTGTTTTAGGTACAATGTAATTGTTTTTTGATCTCATTAGATTAACTGTTGCATTAATCTGCTCTAATTGATTTTTGATCTCATGATTTTACCTCTTTTTTGTTATGTAGAGACTTTTTTGTTATGTGGAGGCAAGATGGCCTAAAGAGGTTTTATTATTTAATTTGATTATTTTTTGTTGTTATTATTTATGAAATTTATATTAATTTGCTTGCAGTAAGGATAAGTTACAATAACCTTTTTTATAAGAATTGGTCATAATATAGCATTAATTGACTAATGGGATTTATTTATTTTCACATAGCATTCATAATACCTGTACCGGTACCCATTACAGGTTTTTTCACCAGCAGATATCAAACAAGTCTTCAACAATGCCGTGTGTTTTGGAAACACATATAATATGACTGTTTTGCATTAGAACAAAACAGATATTATGTGTGTGGAAAAACACACGGCATTGGAGCAAGGTGCTTGCTGGTTGATAGAAGACTATGAGTTGACATTGACAGTTGCGCTGACAGACAAGGAAACTGCCGCGCTCTGCTGAGAGTGAAAGAGACAGGTAGCTTGGAAAACGAAAGGTAAGATGAAATGACGAGATCTTAGGCATGTCTATGGCATGTCTTAGGCTTAATTTATCGTACGCTTCTTCAACAATGCCGTGTGTTTTTCCACACACATAATATCTGTTTTGTTCTAATGCAAAACAGTCATATTTTAAAAGAAAGTAAAACAAAAGACGAACGGACAACAGAGGCTTAGTAACAGGGTCCCGTTGACACCCTTCAGATACGGAATCCAAAAACAAACTATTATACGCATGATGTCAAAGATGACGGATCTTTGACATCATGCATAAAATGTTATTTAGATCTCCCACGCTGCTGAACGCACGCATTAATCGACTAAAGCTAAACTAACACAAGGTGATAACTAATTGCTTACAGCAGTAATTCACCTTTCAATCACGTACGAAGCGTCTAATCGGGTAACTCTGCATGATTCTGTCACGAGCCGACTCCGTTAATTGCTTTGGTGCCTTTGTAAGGAATTTGGTGAGCTAAATAGTAAGTGGAAGGTGCTTATGTGTGACGTTGTCCTCAATTGTATTGTAGCTAGAGATGGGTTGCGTTTTGAGTCTTATTTACAAATACAAGCAATATTTAAAGACCTATCAGCAATTTTTAAAATGGAAAGCACAGACACCTGCGAGGGGGGGTATGTACTACCGTTTTAAGGACCTTATTTACAAATTACGAGCGTTTACGCCGTACCTACGGCATTTATACAAACTTAGGTTTAAAAAGGAGACATTAACAATTTTCGAAATTTTTCTATCTGTTTTATCTTTAATAGCAACCTAAAATTATAATCATCAGGGCGAGGGAGACACGAATATGTTTTATTTGTAGAAAAAAATTCATAAATAAATAAGGGATACTATTCTAGATGAAGTAGAACTCGACTATTTCATTAACGATGATCAAGTATTAGCAGACAATGTAACCAACTAAATTGAACGTTCTCCTTTCCATAACACCTGTCTTGTATAACATGCACTTAACACACAAACAGTTGTCGCAAACCAAGCCAATTTAGCTTTAAACTAGAATTGCGTAACCTATAACTCACAAGGTGCAGTATTGCATCCTCGACAATTTTTAGTTGGGTGTCATTTATTTTGTGTAATGTCCCACCTCTGGGCAAAGGTTTTCATAAAAGACGTTAATCTATATATATAAAAGAAAGTCGTGTTTGTTACAACACTTATAACTCGAGAACGGCTGGACCGATTGCCATGGTTTTTGATTTGTTGGATTTGTTTCCGTCCCGAATAGCACAATACATCTTAAAAACAATGAAAACTCGATATGTGTAATAAATAATTAATCATTTCAATAGATGCTGATTTGTTTATTACATGTCAAACATTTGTAGTCCAATCCTGTCAAAGTGTAACACCTTTTTTTTTTTTCTGAGCTTGTGGCCTGGATGCTGAGGCCTTTAAGCCACAACTTAATTTTTTTCTGAAGACATCATGTGATACTTTTTATCCCGTTGGTGGGTAGGGTAGGTATGTAGGGGTAGGGTAGGTAGGTAGGTAGGTAGGTAGGGTAGGTATGTAGGGGTAGGGTAGGTAGGTAGGTAGGGCAGGTATGTAGGGGTAGGGTAGGTAGGTAGGTAGGTAGGGTAGGTATGTAGGGGTAGGGTAGGTAAGTAGGTAGGTAGGGTAGGTAGGGTAGGTAGGGTAGGTAGGGTAGGTAGGTAGGGTAGGTATGTAGGGGTAGGGTAGGTAGGTAGGTAGTTAGGTAGGGTAGGTATGTAGGGGTAGGGTACGTAGATAGGTAGGTAGGTAGGGTAGGTATGTAGGGGTAGGGTAAGTAGGTAGGTAGGTGGGGTAGAGTAGGCTGGAACTGGGTTTTTGTACCGACTTTCAGGGCAGGACAACGTCTGCCGGGCCCGCTAGTAATCAAATAAAATTTCGACACCTGGACAACTATTTTTTTTTGTGGTTTATGTTTGACAGTATTTCAGAATACAGCTCTTGCAAAGAACAGTATGACCTTCTTGCGTATGCGGTAAGCAGTGTCGTGTGACTGTATTACTGTGCCGGTTCATCGCCCCGCCTACCTAAACCTAGCGGAAAAACGGCTATTTCAATTCAAAATCATCATCATGTGCCTTTTCCCTATGTTGAGGTCGGCTTCCAGTCTAATCGGATGCAACTGAATACCAGTGTTTTATATGGAGCGACTGTGTATTTGGCCTCCACAACACTAGGCAGGCAACACGATACCTCTTGGTTAGACTGGTTGTCAGACTGTCCGGCTTCTGACTATCCGTATCGACTGTTAAAGATTCGAAAATAACCTACGGATAAAACGTATTAATTGTATTATTGATTCGTGTTGAGAATCACTAGCATAGTTACCACCTTGACTTTGAGAGAGGATGCAAAACTACACCTTGTAGTTCCTCGAATCATACAAATTCAATTTATTTGCAACCGAACAGAATAAATGACTGAATTTGCGTTGAAACTCTGTTAACGCAAGTTACCTTCCACGCTTACGTGAGAAAGATATGTTAAATAGAGTGTTTTGAAATTCATACGAGAATCATTTGACTACAATCAAGCAATGTCTACAGTACTGCTTGATACAAATCTAAATAGGACAGTTGAAACTGAAACATACGGTTGAGAATTTTTTTCTGTTATAATAAAAGCAGATCCAAAATCATCATTTGAAAATGACGTCTAAAGATTTATCCTATTATTGTCCCACTGCAGAAGAAAGGCCTCCTCTTATAGAGAGACAGCACGAGGATTGATCACCACTCTTGCTCAAGGCGGATTGGTGATTTCAGACTTATACGAGTTTTAATTATAAGTTCAGGTTTCCTCACGATGATTTGTTTAACCGATATCATTGGAATCCAAGATAGACTTAAAAAGACATGTAAACTAATACATTCACATTGTATTTGTCCGGTATCGAACCCGTAACATCATGCATAACAGTCAGGCGCCTCCACTAATAAGTCACCACGATATATACGCAAACACATAGACATAATATTTTGTATCTAACTAGACATACCAATAAATGCATTAAATTTTTCCTGCATTGTGCCACTTACAAAAATATGTTCACACTTGCATAAATAAAACGGCTTTAAAAGTCTCTACCGTGACAAAGAACCGTTAAAATTCTAAATTTAAATTAATTATGAACTTGTAATTCACAGTTTCAACATTGCTGGCTTAATTTTCTCATTAATTAATTACTGTACAAAGGGTTTGTTCTAAATGGGCACCAAAAGCAACAAAATGGTGGTTTCACAATTCCTGCGGTAACTTGTAAACCTCTCCCTAAACCACAACTCGTCTTCGTAAATAAAACATCGGCTATTTGTGGATACATACATACCATCACGCCTGTAATCCTCGAAGGATTAGGCAGAGGAGTACCAATTTACACCCACAGTTCGCCGGTATGTTTAAGTCCCATGTAATAGGGGGCGAGCCTATTGCCTTCAAGCGGGCACAAATCCTAACTCCAATCTGCTACTGAGAATTTCATTTAAAAACCCAATAACACTTCGCTGAACCTGGGAATCAAACCCAGCAAGTCTTCTATTGTAACAGTCGCGCTCAGAACCACTAGGCTAACGAAGCAGTTATTTGTGGGTACTGCTATTCAAATAAGAAGGTATAATATAATTGGCTTATTAAAATGCTAGCTTTCAACGGTTGTTATGTAATGTAGACTTTAGATAACTAGGTATTACTTCCTAACCAATTTAATTATTTGCGTTGCATGTCATTAGGAATGCGTTGTCGTGTCTAAAAATTAGCAAATGTTCGATAATTTGTTGGTTCACGATTTCCTAGAGACATTAAAACAAAAATGTTTTCTGCGTGTGGTTTATTTCCTTTTAGCTTCCTCCTTTAACTTCGACTAGTGAAAGTTAATATGTTATTCAGCCAGGATCGTACCTTTTTCAGGGATACAAAAGTAGCATATGCTATTCCAGATTTTAATGTATCATCTGCCAAATATCATCCTGTTCCGTTCAGCCGTTCTGGCATGATTGAGTAACAAACATACAAACATCCATCCATCCAAACTGTCGCATTTATAACAGTAGTAAGAGGCTATAATTATTTAGAGAAGACATACCTACATACGTTGGTAGAAAGAATCTACATACCTATATTATCAATTGTTTCGAAAAAAAGCCTTTTTCAAAATAGGTAACCTTATCTATAAATATTATGTAAATAACCTTATACCTTAACCAGGTGTTGAAAGGATGAGATTCAATGCACGCAATAATGAACTCAATCACCTTTCTTTATAACATTATTTAAATCAACAACCATTTCTAAAACATTTATGATATTGACTCACTTAAATAACTCTTACATAACATCGATAAAACGAGTAGGTAATATCTAATTAAACAATTTACAATAGCTATCATAGGAAATGACGGAGCATTAAAGTAATTATACATTACAGTTTTAAACATTTTAAAATTATATAAAAGCGAAAGTAGAAGGACTGAAAGGTCTTGAAACAGAAGATGAAGATGTAATACCTAATCAAACAGCACCCGATAAAATGTAGCTTGAGACGGTAAAACTAGCAACCATGTTAAAACCGACAACTAAAATCAAATTACGAATGTAAAGAGGAAGTGTTAATGAAAAATATAAAGTTATGGGGAAAAAAATATGTACCTATGTGTAAAATGAGTAACAATGAAAAGACAGGATATCCCACCGCACAATTGCCAAAGTCAAATAAATAATAACTATATCAGCCCCACTTATTAGCTACCACAGCTTAATTGTGCCACTGCAGAGCTAAGCCTCTTCTTATGCAGAGAAGATACAAGCATTAATCAAAACGTTTGCTCAAAGCGGTTTGGCGATTTTAGACTAAAATTAATTGTAAATCCAAGTTTCCTCAAGAAAAGTAAAATAAAATTGCTCCACATGGAACCGAAACAAAAAGGCAGATCTAAGAAGCAATCTTATCTAACCATGGCTAGAAATTAATGTAAGAAGATGTGACAAGTACATACCTATCGAGCTATGAGATAAAATAGACAACGCTATGACTAATGAATTACCTAACACTGGAGAGATGCAATGATATTTACACGCCATACAAATATTGAGCAATAGACCCATTCAACAATTGTTTAACGAACCGAGTTGGCATCGATTGTTTGACCTTTTCACTACAAGCATTCTTCTGCATGCATCCTTAAGATTATAATATGAATACGTAATTTCTTTTGAATGATGGCCTTGTCACGTTCATTTGTTTTTCGTACGCACTTGAAAAATCACGCATAAGTATAAGTACTTTAAGTGCAAGTTTCCAGTATTGGGTGATGATTCATCGTGGGAATCACATATGTGGTTTACATATTTTAAAATTCCTTAATCTACAATTCGAAATGAGACATCGAAACTATTTTAAAGCTTCTGGCTATTCGTTATTAAGATCGATGAATTCAAAAATGTTGTCTGTTTGCCTTATCTTGTCCATATTTCAATACTCATATCTTAATTCAGTTCCAATTAGTGCTCCGACGGAATGGTAATGCATGCCAACTATAAGTACAGTAAGTGCTACTGTTATACCCAAATAATCTCTCAGTAATTTCTAACACCTACTTACCATCATTTCAGCACTCACAGCTAGCTTCGTAACGAGCATCTACCATAACGGTACCGATTACATCCACACTTAAATGTCAATAGGTATATTCCCAACAACGAGGTAACAAAATTCACACTGACTTAACTAAAATGATAGGTACTAATACTGTGATGCTACTTTCATATTAGCACCACAGTTTCCAAACACCCTAGTTACTTATAACTTACGTAATATTGAAATCTCGCACACTGCTCTCATTTTACCTGAAACAAAATGATAACATTATGTGATATGTGTGAACAATGCAAAGGTATAACTATTACGCAAAATGGTTGCGGAGTAAATGTTTTTTCATGATGATAATGCGAGAAGACAGGATGTAATAAACGTCTGATGTAAAAATCCTGTAAGCCTTTTTGTATTTGCGTTTGTATTTTTCGACGCAGAAGAAATACCCTTTTTTTTTTTTTTTTTTAAAGATGGTAAAATCATCAAATGACCCCCCCCCGTCCTGGGCGGGGCGGGAGGGAGTGTCAGACTTTTACTGACTAAAAACCATCTATGTTCCTTCATGTGCCCTTTGCGTTCCGGGGGCGCGGTATATCTTTCGAACAACCCGCAGCCCCGGCAGGCCTTGGCCCTTAGTGGCCCCTTCCTTGTGCTGACACCTCTTTGCGCGGAACATAAACGCGCCGTCGACACGGTCTGTCGTTAAATAACGTACGGACGGTGAGCTACCCATTGCTCACCGTCCACAGACCGTGCCTACGGTGTCCGCCTGCGGGAGGCGCAATGGTGCCGTTATTGGCAATCCATTGCGCCGGCGGACGCGGCGTCAGCGGCGGCGGCGGGTGCGGCCACGGCAACGGTGGCGGCGGCAGCGGCGGCGGCGGCGGCGGCGGCGGCGCGGGGCCCTCCCCCGGACCTGGCGGGTACGGCGCAGGCCTTGCCCCCAGCCCGGTGATCGGCCGGCCTGTTAGCCCCCGCACATGCATCGCAGTGCGGCGGGGCATCACAAGCCGCGGCCTTGTGACCGGGCTGACCGCAGCGGAAACACAGGGCGCTGCGGTCCACCTCCGAGGCGCACCGACATGCCACGTGCTTCCCCACGTGGCAACGGTAGCACCTCAGGGGCCTGGGCTCGAGCAGGCGAACCCGCGCCGACACCCAGCCCACCAGTAAGCGGCCCCCCCCAACAATGGCTTTAGCCGCCGTCACTGGGCAGCTGACCGTGATGGTCTGCATGCCCGTGCGCTCTGGGCGGATGGTGCCTGCCCTCACCTCCTCGGCAAGGCATCCACCCGTCCTGGCGACGGCGGCTACCACCTCCTCCGGGGTGACGGAGTCGTCCAGGCCCAGGATGCGCAAGTCTGCGCATCTGACGGGCCTGGACACTCGGGCCACATCCGCATCCAGGGACGCTCTGAGCCTCTCTGCTAGAGCGTCTGCAGACGGGCCGCTGGTGGCACCGGGGACCTCCAACATCCTGGCCCCCGTTGCCGTCACCCTGAGCTGGAGACCCGTGATCCCCAGCTCGCCAAGATTTATGGCCGCCTTGGCCCTGGTAAGAACCGCCGCGTAGGTCACGCCCCTTTCTACCGCCTCCGGCTGTAGCGTAATTACTACAGCCGCGGATTTCGGGGCGCGGAGCTTAGCCGCGGCGGCTCGCTGTCTGCGCCGCCGCCGTTCCTCCGTCTTCCTATTGGCCGCCCTGGCCGCTCTGGCCGCCTTCCGCCCCTTTTCCTTCGCTCCAGCCACCTGCCATTCGGCTTCTGCTGGAGGATTGGGATTTGGGGGCGGAGTGGGTGGAGGTGGCTGGGACGCCGCCGCCTTGCCCCTCCTCGGGGGCACCGTATTTGGCGCCGGTGTCGCCGGAGCCGGTTTCGCGGCGGCCGCCACAGCCCTGCTGGGGGGCTGGTTGCCTGGCCTCGGCGTAGAGGCGGCGGCCGCATAGGAGGCCCGCTTGCCGCCCGTGGCCGTCCCGCTCGCCGCCAGAGGGGGGCGCAGCACGATTCCCTCCAGCACAGAGAATCGCGAATTAAACGCCGCCAGCTCCCTCTGGACCAGGGCCAGAACCTGGTTCTCCACAGGCACGGGCTTGGGCTGGGGTTGGGGCTGGGGTTGGGGCTGACCGCGCTGGCCTCCCGACTTGGGCGCCTGGCGGGAACCGGACCCGCGGAACTCGGCTAGGTCTTCCTGGAGCCTCCGGTTCTGCTCCATGAGGAGCTCCACCTCAGCCGACAGGCGAGCCACCTCC
Source organism: Caradrina clavipalpis (assembly GCA_932526535.1). Lineage (NCBI taxonomy): Eukaryota > Metazoa > Arthropoda > Insecta > Lepidoptera > Noctuidae > Caradrina > Caradrina clavipalpis. Next base: position 14,232,092 of record OW052098.1, read on the forward strand.
GCCCGGAGCTGCGGGACCTCCCCCGCAAAACTGGCTTCCGCCTCCGCCAGTATGGTGGCCGCAGCCGCGTCCATGGCCCGGGACTTAGACCCCTTCATCTTCTTCCGGGCCACACTCGCGACTGCGTCTTTCACCACCTCCATGAACCTGGACTTACGCTCCTCAGAGCCGCCAGGTGCACCTGCCTCGTCGCAGGACGTCTCGATCGGGTGCTGCCCGTCCGCAGCAGGTGTCGCCGGTCGCCCAGCAACACTGCTCCCCCGGGCAGTCACCCTGAGTGGGCCCCGCTCTTGGACCCCACCGCGTCTGCTGGTGGGGATCTTGCGAGCCGAGGCCAGCTCGCCGTCAGAGGACGCCCGTTCGTCCTCCGATCTGGGCCGCTTCCTGTAGAATTGGCCCAGACCATCCAACTCTTGGTGAGAGCCCAATGGGCTAACGGTCACCATGCTGGAAGCCGAGTCGGACTCCGACTCGGCATCTCCCTTCCCTCCCACTGCGTCGTTTTTATTTATCTTAGATTCCATATTAGATCCCACGAGTATATATAGTTCCAACCATCCAACCAAAAAAACAGGTGGTTCGCACTAGCGACTGATGTCCCATAGGGACGCCCGTCAGCCATACATCCCGTCACGGTGCGCCGCCGCTTGGGATTCGGGGTGACTTTTTATAGAGGGTTTCTACCTCGCGGTCCGGGCGGTTAAGCCAAGACCCTCGGTGCCAATCGAAGCCGCGAGACATGACCACGACACTCCGATATGGGGTTACGATGTACGACGGTGACAGAGAAGGACCACCCTCCTCTCTGTCTGCTCGGTGGCAGGGTGAGTGCACGCCGAGCCCGTCCTCACTCCTCCGCTGTGCCCTCTGCTGATCAGAGGGACACGCGGAGAAACGCCCTTGGTCCGTCCTCGGACCCCGCCCGTCAGAATATTGGCCACGAGCAGTGACATTCCCCAAAGAATAGGAATCTCTTCCCATTCCTCAGGGGAGATCACTACCCGCGCCCAGGGTGCACCGGCCAGCCAGCTGCCGTTCCCTCAAGACGTGTCCGGAGGGACAAGCAACCGACGGCACACGTGGAGGTTTTCTGACTAGCACCCCAGAAGAAATACCCTAAAAGACATTGCGGATAAAGTCAAAGTCACATCATTTAAACAATTATAAGGCATTTTTGAACGTCATTATGCAAGAAAAAATTAATAAGAAGAAAAATGAGCAAGAAGCTCCAAACTTACGCTTTACTAGCTGTCTACAAGGACCAGAATATCTACAAGGTTCTACAAGAATACGTTGACAGATCTTAGCTGATGTGAAAGTATTGTTGCTTCAATGAATTTCGACATTACAGCTATAAAATAACTTATTTGAGTCTAACAAACTTGAACGTAAATCTATTGTAAATCCAACGATTCCTAATACAACATTAGAAACCAGCAACCAATCAGACGATGCCTGGCGCCATGAATACTAACAACTTTCGCAACCCATTGGTGCTCAGGATTGGACCTGTATCGATGACAAATCAAAACGCTGACTATACTATCATTGTACCAACACAATACAACCACCTTAAGCAGACAAACAATGCATATTCAAATGGTTCTGTATTGTTCAAGTCATAGAAGAGAGCGAGTTTAATAATAATAATTATTATGATAAACAAGAGTCAATGGGTACGAGGAAAAAGGCTGGTGATAATAGCGATGATATTTTATTGTTGTGAGAAAATAAAAGCAGAAGAAAACGAAAGAGCAGCAGGTGTTGTTCTTATAAAGACTTTAAGGCCTTAGTAATAATACCGAAAATGGTAACTGTATGTTCCAAGAGGTCTCCTTTGTCAAAGTTACTAACTTCCTTTTCATCCATACCGTCGTTGTCGAAGCTCAGTTCGTCAATAGCTTTAGAAAAAGACGAAGACACCAAGTACCCATCGCTCGTCGCTTTTGTTTTAGATCATAATGGTAGTGGCATGGTGGCATCATTCAGTGAATTGGCGGATGATTCACTGGAGTGTGTGAACGTAGTTTTAAACGTGAATGTAAAGACTAACACGTCATTTATAATCGGTATGACATTGATTTAAAACCCATAATCTTCAATACATTCACCGATACGCTTGTACAACACACTTTCGTTTTCCATTTTTTTTTATCCAGGCTACATTTAATTTCTGTTTTATCCCAAAGAAATAGATCACGAATTCTGAAAGCCAGTATGGTGTTCTGTCGTAAAATCATGCATGTCAGGGATATAATTTCATATGTGCCCGCTAGTGGTTTTGTAAGAGGTAAAGCCCACACCTAAAGAGGCAACCTAGATACATAGGTGAACGACTTAAGTAATAGTTAGGACTTAACTAATGTTAATATACATATGAATGCGCCAAGTCACCTGTATCAAAAGACTAGACGTGATATTAATGTGCATAATAAAGCCACAAAAATATATTTGAAATGAAATGGTGCCAATGATGATGGATGGATCGACAAAATTATTTTGTGATTACGTGAAATCTAATTCGTGAATGATTTCACGTAATCCTACTTATAAAGATTTAGTCACAATATGCTAAATGTGTAAAGTGTTAAAGTAGGGCAATATTCACATTAGCTTAGATAAGACGATACTCGTGTTTTAAGATAAAGACCTTTCTAATTTTCAATGTATTTTTAGACAAAAACGGAGATTCACAACGTATTGTTGATATTTTATCGCAACTATATGTACATTTCCGTGAGCCATTACATACAGTCGGCATCGACACAAACGTGGCATTTCTCGTAGCAGATGAATAGGAACTATTTAGAATAATTTTCCTCTTCATGCATCGCCGATCACGACCAGATCCCTAACAATAGGCAGTAGACGCTACCGACCTCGCCAACGAGCCTTGACCGACTACAAAGTACAAACATCAGGAGATAAAAACATGAAAGCAATACAAATTGTCCCATCCTTAAAAAATATAGCTGTAATTATAGCCCCTATTGAACCAGCCGTAGAGAATACAATAGTGCGCACGAATTTCACAATATCATCAATTCTGTGATTACTGTGATTGCAATGAGTTTTTGTGGCATGTTTTCCATTACTATTAGTGTATGATTTACTACGGTGTGAGTACTTATAAAAGTAAATTGATTTATTTCTCGAGGAAGTGGATGCTTCCCACGGTGGTCGTCATGCGAGGACAGTTGCGGTTGCAGAACTGTGTGTAAAAATCTCAGGTGTTTATGAAGAAAAAGGCTATTCTTGAATAACTTGATGCGCTGAGAAAGACGAAGCTCCTATTTCCGTAACTGTAATTAAATATATTCCTAAGAATTATTTAATATTTGCAAAAGAAAAGCCTTAGCCAACTGCTTGCCAAGGTAATGTACCTACTACATTTAGATAAATGATACAACAGTGTTATGTAAAATAATACTTTAAATACTAAGATCCTTGAAAGCGAACTCATTAATGTTTGCTTCCTTAAAATAATGCTACGTATTTTGATTTATATTTCCGGTTAGACAAACAATCTTCAATCTTCGAATTAAACCGGATGGCCTAGTGATTATGACCCGTCTCAGATAACGGAGAAATAATGCAATGTGTCTTTTTCAATTCATAATATGCACTTTTAATACTGGACGTTTAATAATACTAGACATTGTGGGACTGGGTGTATCAGAACACTTGACATTTTACGTTAAACGTCTTTAAAATCACGTTGGGGTACCAAGTCAGAAAAGTGAACTGTAAAAATGTATGTATAATGTAAAAATAGATTTTAATATTTAATACTAAACTTTAGTTAAACTAGCAGCCGTGTGCCCCGACATAGCCCTGCCCGATTGTTTTAGCATACTAGACATTCTATAAACTTATACATTGTCATCCTAATCGAACAATAGGCAAATAAATTTATGATATTATCAACATTTCGCAACACAATCGCAATCAGATCGTCATAACAATTTCTAATCGAACTATTTATCAATACTCCTTAATATTCCATCGATGTCTGTAGACACAAAAGGTAATCTAATAACATAGTTTGACCATACAGAACCGAACATTACTGTCGTCTATTGCATATTTAATACAACAATGCATGTGGGACAGCGGCCGCTTTCATCGCCAGTGGCGCACGACACGACTCAGCATCACCATTCTTGGAGCAGCATTCGGGAGGCTACACTTTCGAATTTTGAAGTTATGGTGACTATAAAATTGGTAGTCTAGATTAATTACACAGACCCTGAAACCTGGTTATAAGACCTGGTTGTTTAGTTTGGTACTGGGTTAATGTCACAGGTGATATCACCAGTCCCTAAATAGATATCTCTTTGTATGTGATGGAACCTCTACAAGGACACAAATTCCAGAAAACCATTAAAGGGAAACAAAGTTTGACCAAACATAGTGCCCTGAGGGACACCTGCGCTTATCTGCCGACTTCATCAGCCAGCACACCCATCCAGCTGCATGCCCGATCATATCTGCCAGACGGATGTAATGCCCCATGCTAATTTAGCTTAACTCTAATCTTTATAGTACTCTGCCACTAGCTTCTATGTATGGCGTTGTCTTTTGCGTGACTGAGATCAAATATATCGCATCGTTTAGGCTTATTTTGTTGTAAAATCTATTTTAATGAGGCTGTTAACGGTCGTAACAGAGATTTAGGGATCTTTGTTGAAGTAAAAATTAAGTGGGAGTAAATGCCTCCATAATGTTTCATTAGTCGCTTACTAAGTTGAATCAGTTCTCTTGTGTAACCAAAGTTCCGTAATGATACAATTCAAAATCTGTACGATTCAATACTACCTGTTACCAAGTTTATATTTCTACGTTCTAATGCGTTTTATCAAACAATTTGTTTTAGGGTCAAGAACAAACTTCAATATTTAACTAACAAGCAAGTTGAAGTTTTAAATGATGCAAAATTGAAATCCAATAATCAATTAAGTAGCATCACAACAAATAAAACACTCGGGTAGCTGTGTCCAATTATCGGTTAAAGGTTAGGCGAGTGCAAGATGCGCACGATTGACATTTCGAATCCGATTGCTTAAGTTCATAAAACTAGCGGATTATGGAGATTTAATAGCTCATCTAAAACTTCGATCGGAAAAATTACGTTACCTTCTGAAGTACTTGCTTGCCGCCATTGAACAACATTATAAATGAATGGAAATGAATTGGTTAACGTTCGGCCAATTTGAACTGTTTGTATCATTTTTTATCAAGCTGATCTTGGTCAGTCGTTTAATATTATATTCTTAACATTATCATTTGAACTTGAGTCTGCCTTATTATAACACCATGCATTTTAACTATTTCACTTCAAAGCGCCTCAATAATTTACATTCATAACTTTTATATTATTTACTTCTCAATAATTATAATTATTACTAAGTAGTTTTATACGCAATTAGTTTAGTATTTATTATACTACTGTAAGTTGTGTTATATTATTGAACAAAACTGTGTCACAGATGATTCACGTTTAATTAATTCAGACATCATAAAAGGCGAAGCTTAATAACTATCGCCTACACTACCTTGTCAAGTTCAAAGATATTAGAAACAATATTAATATGATATTCGGTTTTTAATTTTAATTGATGATTACAAGGCATTAATTTAGTTTTATTTAAATTTTAAATCAATTACAAGAGATGTGTCATCTCTTTGTAATTTCTTGTAATGAACTTTATGACTATTTGATTAGCAGGCAAGAACTAGAATAAAAAAAGACCCTACATGTATTAATGTACAAGTAACAATTTAAACTAAGATTTAAATCTATACTAATATTATAAAGCTGAAGAGTTTGTTTGTTTGTTTGTTTGTTTGAACGCGCTAATCTCAGGAACCACCGGTCCGTTTGTGTTGGATAGCCCATTTATCGATGAAGGTTATAGGCTATATAACATCACGCTACGACTTACGGGAGCGAAGCAGTATTCAAAAACGTAACTTAAGGTGGATGAATAAAGCCACGCGAACGAAGTCGCTGGCAGAAGCTAGTATTAGACTAAAACATTTATAATTAACTAGCTGTTCCCCGCGGTTTCACCCTCGCTGCTCAGCACCTGTTGGTCGTAGCGTGATGTTACATAGCATATAGCCTTCCTCAAGAAATGGACTATCCAACACTAAAAGAATTTCCCAATTCCAACCAGTAGTCCCTGAGATTAGCGCGTTCAAACAAACAAACTCTTTAGCTTTATAATATTAGTATGATTCCTAGACAAGAAAAGCACTTATGAATATAATCGTCTACTATTATAAATGCGAAAGTTTGGATGGATGGATGTTTGTTACTCAATCACGCCAGAAATTCACCAGGGATATTCGCCAGGGATTCTGGGTGAAATTTAGCACAGATATAAATTACAGTCTAGAAGCTATTTTACTTTACATTGGCCACCTTTAAACCGGGACAAATGTACAGTTTCCTTGGAATAATTTTATTGCGAGCTTTGGGTTAAATTCTGAAATCGACGCAAACCAGACGAACTTGCGGGCAGAACTCAGAAGCTAGTAAAATATACATTCAAGGGGTATACAGTACCCTTTTAATGTTAGAATACACGTCCCGTAAATATATCCAAAGCAATTGCGAACATTTAATTACATAAAGTGACTGGCAATATTTATTATAGATGATATCAAGTTGCCATAAAAGCACAGGAGCTTATATGGCGACCGGATCTCATCCTGATTGTCACTTGGTTCGAAGATAATCATTTATCATAGGTTTTTTGGCAATGTTTTGGTTAGTGATGTTTTTTCTAGGGCATTGGATTTGATTTTGGACTATGTAAATATTTTATTTTCTCGGTAACTACATCACTGAAATACACCCGGAATGTTTGAAGAAGCAAGGGATAGATGGTTTAAAAGCTAAAGCTATAAAGCGTAGGTCATGTGCCTCATCATAAGCAGGGTGTGCGCCAAACCTAACAGCATCCTAAAAACTATACCAGGCTAGGTTCTGCCCGCGACTTCGTCCGCGTATGTTTTCACTCATGCTATGTTACGTACTACTCCGCTCTCGTGAATCGTTATAATATTCCTCATGAATCTGGTTTTTATATACAAAAAGATTGTTTCCAACCCGACAAGTAATTTCAGAGATTAGCGCGTTAAAATAAACAAACAACAAAACTCTTCAGTTTTATTGTATTAGTATAGACTGTGGTATAGATAAGTGGGACAGCCCCGTACTGGGTCATTGAATACGCCTATACGCCATTGTGATGTAGTATTTTATAAATAATATGATTCTTTGGTAGATAAAAGTACTAACACTAGTTTTTTAGTTGTGTATGCAGACTGAAATAGACTTACAGACTAAAATAATTAATTATTTTACTTAGGGCTGATTATTCGGTCATCAGATAACTTTTATCAGACGGATAAATCTGACAGTTTGACATATTTTCCATATAATAGCTACCAAACCGTCATATTTATTCTACAGATTAATTTTATCAAACAATAAAAAAATCAGCAAATAAAATATAATTATTTTTATCTTTGACATATTATTCTACTCCTACTAAACAAAACAAAGCCCTACAAACATAAAATTTGTAGATAGCAAATGTGCAGTTGAAAATTAAATACAAATAGAGAACAAATATACATTATCATCATGTGCCAAATCCAACATGGCACGCGCAAACGCAGTAACGGAATATAATTATGTATTTAAGCAAGCATTAACCCATGTGTCACTGTTTGCCCTCAAGACATGTCGCACTAAGGCCCACCATACACGGGCTGCTCGAGCAGTTAGCCAGTGATAAACATACACGGACCGCTCTTGCAGTCAGAGTCTGCTTGACCATCATCATCTGCTTAACCTTTTCCCAACTATGTTGGGGTCGGCTTCCAGTCTAACCGGATGCAGCTGAATACCAGTGTTTTACTTGGAGCGACTGCCTATCTGACCTCCACAACCCAGTCACTGGGCAACACGATACCCCTTGGTTAGACTGGTTGTCAGACTTCTTGGCTTCTGACTATCCGTAACGACTGTCAAAGATCTACGAATGACAGCCGGGACCAACAGCTTTACGTGCTTTCCGAGGCACGGGGGTGTCACACCACCAACTTCCAAACTCTGGGCTGTTACTGAGAAATTCCGATGGAAAAACTCATTAACACTGTTTGCCCGACCTGGGAATCGAACCCGGGACCGCACGCTCACAAGTCGCGCCAGAGTCTGCTTGACCTCACGATGAAATTTCACCGTGGCGCCAACCGCATGAAGTAGTCGCAACTGCTCGAGCTGTTATGTGTATGTACGTACGAACAAGGCTGTAGCACCTGTAGTTTAATATGCAGTCGCAGCTTGAAGCAGGCGATCCTGATTGCTTCAAGCTGTCCATGTGTGGCCGGCCTAACGCCATTATCTAACCAAATACTAACCACAATATTTTAACATACTTAACAATGTGACACTGGAAAACCAATAACATTAATATACTGTGAGTAACTTTGGAGTTCTTTGTTGGTTATTATTTATAAGAATTTACATTTAATTGTGAAAATAGTAGAATAAAGTTTATACTTACAAAGAATTTCAAGTTACTTTGAAAAAGCTTCAAAATAAAAAGATACATAAACTGACTATTTTTCTAATTAAAAATGACTTGCCATAATCGTACTAATATCATCAATGCGAAACACATGGGACATTTTGTTATCCCGGAAAAATGTACGGTTCCTTTGGGATAATAATTATGTATATCTTTGATGCGGACGAAGTCGCGGCCAGAAGCTAGTACTACATTCATTATAATACTGCATGCACTTAGCTATAGTTTAGCTTTCTATCGTTAAAAGATTTTTTGTAACCAGTAATTCCGAAGATAACTTTTTACAAACAAACTTATTTTTTATATTAAAAAAAAATTTAAGCTATCTGCAAAAACTAAATTCTCTAATTACGGAAGCCTTAATTCTTGTCTACCTATTTACCTAACCAGGTAAATGGGTAAATGACATAACAGTGGCGGTAGTAAATAGGTGACAATAGGCTTAGTTGGATGGCCACACGCAATAGTACGTCACCTGTAAATACGGGTCAAGGGCACAGACTACCCGGTAACAACAGCCATTTTGCATAAATTGTACAGGATGTCCTATGAAACCGCTTGTTAAAGAACATTTTAGAAGAACGTCTTCCTGTGCTGAAAAGCTAAAATGATAAACTTTTTCTAATAGTTCTTACTCGACTTTAGATTTTTTCTATTCGCTGGGTTGCTTTTCAAATTATTATTTTTTAGTAAAAATATCCTCATACTAAATGGTCTATAATCAATTTTAACAGCTGGACGTCGTTTTATTGACAACCCTGTGCATTCTTAAAAAACATTGGACAGATACATACATCTTCTTTTCAGGAGTGAAAAGTTAAACCTATATTATAAATACACATTATGATTTACGACTTATCAGATTTTTTTACGACATATTTTAACAAAAATATACTTTATTTAGTAATTATTCCACAAATAATTTTAATAGCGTGGTGATCAATGCTCGTGTCGCGTCTATTTGAGAAGACAGCAGATTTTTATTTTTATTTACTCACAAAAATATTAGCACTGGCGGGTCTAGAATCATATACTAAATCCACGGTAAAAGTTTTCGTTTCAATGTCCCTTCCACCCTGTACACGAGTAAAAATATAATTATATCAATCCAAGGACATTACACCACATAATGATACAGGTAGGCACTATGTACCACATAACCTTTCTATTACACAGCACACGCTAAGCGCGACCCCACACGCCACCAACACAATAGCAGAACAAATTACTATTTTTAATTAACGTAAACTCCACCCTTGTCCTCTAATAAAATTAAGTTATTACTAGCATTAGGCTCCCGACTTCATTCGAGTGTATTTCGGTTATCATGGAGTATTTTTTTTTTTAAATTTTCTTAGATAAAAGTAGCTGGTACTCTTTATAACATCGGCTATATGCCAGTGAAAGTCCCGTCAAATTAGGTCCAGCCGTTTCGTAGATTACCCGGTACAAACATACCTTTTATATTTTGACATTACAAGAAACTGTCAAAAATCGGCCCGAAAATCGGTCAAAATATCGGTCGTTGGAATCTCCGCCCTCGACTGATGTCTTGACCGATTTTTTTGTTGGCGAGAATGGAACATAATATACCAACGCACACGGCCGACAAAAAATCAGTCCCACGAAACTATGGATTTATTGTATCGGACCTACAAAAACGGTCATGGGCGTAAAGGCATATATAGATATAGAGATAGATATATAGATATATATATTGTATATATATATAGTATATATATATATATATATATATAGTATATATATATATATATATATATATATATATATATATTCTTGTATAGATCAAGCTTTGTTTAGCTCATGCATGAAACAAATGAGGCAGCAATCCTTGACACACATAAAACAGTTTCATTCAATTATAATTACGGATTCTGTAAGCTCACGGATTGATGGAAAACGTCTCATTATTGGCGCCAACTCCCTGTCTAGTTAAATAGTTGATCAATCAAATATTATAGATTCTGAGGTAAGAGATTAGAAGGTCAATTGTCGTTATTTAAAACAACGTTCAATTTTGTCGAAATCTTAATTATCTCAGTAACAAGAACAACCAATCTCAAATACTTGTCAAAAATTTAGGTGGACTATTAATACATTTTTGATACTCGTAGATTGTGATTGATTTTTTTATATCCAGACCCTTTGCCCAGAAAAGGGTCCAGTATTGAAAGTAGCTAATATGCACACCTGCTTAACAACATATTCTGTCATCTATCCTTAAAATAGCCATGCTATAAATCCAGACTTATCTATACTTAATCCATTCTAATATTATAAACGCTAAAGTAACCCTGTCTAATCACTAAACCACAAAACCGATTTTGATAAAGTTTGGTACAGAGTAAGTTTGAAGCCCAAGAAAGGACATAGGCTACTGTTTCTCCCGTGACTTCGTCTGTGTCCTTCATAACCAAAATTTACACGGACAAAGTCTCGAGCAAAAGCTAGTGCACAATAAATGTACGATATCACTATTAGTAAAAGTACACACACCTCACAAGATTGCTGTAGATAAACACCACGTAACATCATTCAAATAAGACGTTAGTAAACTACATATAATTTGAATGTCATTTTCACATTGAACGTCATAATGGCCTTATTCAGACATCACAGTATGATTGTCGTAGAGACACGCAACACGAGTTGTTCGGAGGCGTGCATTACTCGCAGCAACTGTTATTATTTCAATGATCATTAAAACCCAGATAATTGAGTGTAATTGCTTTGAGATCAAAATTGCTTAGGCTTTTATTCCGATTTCTTTTATGCTTTGAATGCGAGAGTATGGTTGATCGTTACCGTTTGTATTGAAATACTCTACTATAGTTGGTTTTAATGATAAACAACACAAAATAACCACATATTCGAGGGGGCGGTATGCGACAGCGCGATCCATACGAAAGTAGTCTAAGTTTTTTTTTCAATTGGATGGCCAACAAGCTGACATTGCCCACCTGATGTTAAGTGATCACCGCTGCAATACAATAAGGGCCTACAAAATATGCATTGCCATCCCAGAGACAAAGTTGAAATGTGTCATGTGCCTGTAATTCACAAGCATCCATTCCCTCCAAACCGGTTCTAACCCTCCAAAACAGCAACGCTGCTTTCAGCAAAAATAGATATGGTGGTACCAGGTAGTACTTCCCCGGACCAGCACCATCACAAAGAGCTAGTCATATAATCTTAATGAAACTTTGTAGAAAAGCATAGATATTAATACCCTTATCCTGCCTACAAAACATCGAACAAAATTAGTTATTACCAAAAATACGGCCCGAACTCTTTTTTATACAGCGTACACTATCCGTAAGTACGTCCCTGCCCTTCAACTCTTTAAGCACACTCACCTTAAGTTATTTGCTCGGCGTTACCGCAATGCATTTTTACGAAAATTGCTCTCACCTGCAACAAGCAAAGGGACATTTTGTAACAAATCGTTAACATTGCAACACCTACAATTAAGATAATTATGATAAATGCAACCACTTAAGGTCTATTATATCATTTCGTTGTGATACGACCACATGGTTTGAGGCCTGAGGCCTTATTATGTCACACTACGTAAGGTGCTCACAAATCACGTTTGTTTATTTTTATTTGACTGACGTTTTGTTGATTAAAGATATGGCTGTATGTATGAAAGTAAGTGTAATTGAAAGTAAAAGCGTTTTAAGAGAAGATTTCTTTATTTTCTTTTATTGTCATCAAGGAAGTATGCTATCTGACTTTCAAAATAAATAAATAAATAAAAACGATGGCTCCTTAAATTTTTCCATTAATTGTCCTTCATTCTTAACTAAACAAAAATCTTTATTAATATTTACTTAATTAATGCATCTACTTATTTAATTACGCATTAATTAGGTAAATGTTTTTGTACAAACACCAATTATGACGTATGTCAATCTCGTTTTCCCGCCATAACCTCAATCTGTCAAAAGAACCAAAATGGCGCGCGCGTTGACAGGCAGGCGCAATTACGTATAATCTGTATAATTAGGTTTCGGTCCGTTTGTCCGTTCGTCTAATTGTGCGGTGCATACGTGAAACTTCGTAATCGTTCTGCTTTAATTGGCAAACTTTTTTCGGTTAGTTAGTGGCATTATTGCAGTCCGCGCTTGAATTGTTAAAGAAAACGCCGCGTGTTACTACTACAAATTGTGTAATTTCTTTTTGTGTTAAGCGTTTTATTTATCGCAACAATAAACCTAGCGCATTATTACAAATTGTGTGCGTAAAATAATAAAATTATAAAGTAGGTATATTAAGTAAGTATGTAATTGTTTTGAACATAATACTTTTGCGTGGTACTCAATTAAATTACTCAAAAACTATATAACTTGCGCACCTACTTACTTAACTAAAAACCGCATCATCAAAAGGGTTTTCAATCACATCTTGAAGATGTGAAATCGCGAATCAATCACGCGTACCAATATAAAGGCGTGAACACAAACAACTAAAATCGCAGCGACTACGCAACATCACATGACTGTACAATCTTCACGTTGTATAACAGTGACTAAGCCAAAAGTAATAAATCAAAATCGAACTTTCACAGGTCCTCAATAATGAGCGGATAACACGAACATTCGAAGTGTGTGACGAGTGTTAAGGGGCCTAACCCGACAGCGCACTCCATACTAAAGTAATCAGTCATATTTTAATCAATAAAATGCAGTAGTAGAGCTCTTTATTACGGAGCTCTTTCGGGGAAGTACTACCACCATACCTATTTCTGCTGCAAAGCAGTGTCGCTGTGTTCCGGCTTGAAGGGTATGGGTGCCGGTGTAATGGCCGTAGATTTGTTTGCCATCAAACGAAGTAAGAAAAAAAAACTTTTTTTTTCATGTCATTGGATGGCAAACTTGCCGACAGCCACATGATGTGAAGTGGTCACCTCTGCCTATATGTAGACATCTGCAATACCAGAGGCCTAGCCCGCCTAGCAAATGCTTTGCTATCCCATAGACAAAGCAGAAATGTCTCATTTGCCTTTGCGGCAGAAAAAGATATGGTGATAGTACATCCCCGGACGAGCCCCTTTACAAAGAGCTCTACTACTGCTAAATTAAGTACCTAATGTAACTAGATGATGATTTTTAAATTAGGACTTGTGGTTACGGTTAACCAATTTCCCGTCAAATTTTAAAATACGTAACTCGAAATCGACTCGCCGAGACTGACTAACCACAAATTTAAATAATAGTCCCTATCCAATCTGCAAAATTCTATCAAGTTTAATTACTTTTTAAACAAAATATTACTAGACTACATACATAAATGAATATCAATATGAATACATAATACATAATATTGTATGAAGCACACTGGCCGGAACTACGGTTAATTTTTATTACGACTTGCGATGACACAAAACTTAGAAGATTAATTTCATTTGGTGTTTATCACTTCCGTGTTTATACGACAATAATTTGTTTAATTGAATAAATGTTTATTAATAGACTATTAGACGCATTCATAAACTTTTTCGAAACGTTTCGATATTTATTATTATCCTTCCTACTACTATTATAAAGGCGAAAGTTTGTAAGTATGGATGTATGTATAGATGTTTGTTACTCTTTCACGCTTAAACGGCTGAATGGATCTGGATGAAATTTGGCACAAAGATAGATTATAGACTGGAATAACACATGGGCTACTTTTTATCCCGGGAAAATGTACGGTACCCGTAGGATAACACATCAACTGTGACGCGGACGAAGTCGCGGGCAGAAGCTAGTTTATTATAAAATTACATTCAAGACAATTTACACCGGCCGGTTTTTAAAAATCATTCGAAATCTTTTCTTTTGACGACACGGTAGGCTCAGTCGCTAAGCGATTGGCTGCTACGCTGTGTGTTACGGTTTCAATTCCCGCATGAACCAAATATTTGTATGACCTACCTACAGACAGTTGTTACACGCCTGGCTGTTTGTATATATCAGTTTATATGTTTGTAAACGCACCCACGATAAAGGAAAAAATCGTAGTATAGAGCAACGTTTTTATTAATAAAAAACTAAAATTACCTGAATTTAGAATATAAGTTAACACGTTAAGGTTTCAATTACATCACATAGTTACAACTTCATACGTTTTTTACAACATACTGGCAGTTATAACAGCTATCTATTGATTTGTAGTAAGAAACGTAACGCAGAAAAGAAAGTCCGTCCAGCATTCCTATCGCAGCACGCCCTAACAAGAGTGGTATCAAACAAAAAGCCATTTGACCGCATAAGTACCTATCGCACTGACTTATCTTATCAGTCTGAACTGATAGCGATCGTGGCCACTTTCACTGATGCCTCAAACCCTCGTGTGACGACTTTCCAAGTAGGTACTTCGAGTCATCGTACAACATACTTATGGTTGGTTTGTTTATTTTATTACCTTTTAGCTTTTACCAGCGACTTCTCCGCGTAAATGTCGGTTATATAGCGGACGCAGACGAAGTCGCTTAATAAAAAGTAGTCTATGTTCTTTCTTGGGGTTCAAACTTACTCCGTACTAAATTTCATTAAAATCGGTTCAGTGGTTTAGTCGTGAAAGTGTTACAAACAGACAGACTGACTTTCGCATTACGGATAGAACATTGAAAGAACAACATTAAATCCCTCCACGGGAACCAAAGGAATGTAGCAAACAGTCCTGAAGGGCATTTTAACGAAAAGAAATCCTGTATAATGAATGCAGTCTAAATCTCTATCTCAGTCTAAATCTGCCAAAAAATAAACCTTAATTTTTGACAAGATTTTGAGATTGGCAGACTTTGAGATGAGATTGCTGATTGTCTGTTGATAAGATCTCGAACGTTTATAATGATAGGATTTTTATAATGTTTTATAATCACGTGGTGATCAATGTTCATTCCTTCTCGGTATGAGAAGAGGCCTTTGCCCTGCAGTGGGACAAAAGGGCTAGTATTATAATGACGTGATAGCAAAATATTTTTGAAACAAAATAGAAAACTAGGAACGCAAGCGATATTATTACAGGTATTTGAAGTCAATGTCGGCGAGCTGTTAGTCTAACTAGATCGGAACCGATCGATCTCCGACAACAATAAAATATACTTTTCCAATGACTTCATTCATTGGAAAACTACAATTTATTGTTGGAAATTGTTGAAAGAACATTTCACTGCAAACTTGAAAACACACTGGCTGTAATAAAGCCGCTAGGTTTTTATACATACATAAGTAAATTAAAATCTACGTAATCAAAGGTCATCATAGTATAAGCACGCAATGCTAGGTTCGATTTTCGAATCTATTTATACTATACACAGATAATAATATCATAAAGAGGTAAAGTTCGTTGACTTTTTTATTAATGTTCTGGTTTGTAAAGGGTAATCTCTGAAAATACTGGTCAAAATTCTTTTAGGTACTAATACAAAGCTTGACTATTGCCATTGACATAGGTTATTTTTATGGTATATTTTACTTCCACGCAGATGTAATCGCGGGCAGAAACTATACCTCTCCGGCCACAACCAACTTCTAGATCTATTTTATACAGATTTCTTTGTGGTGGTGGAGTCTCTCAAAAATCGGGCAAAAAACAGTCGTGGGAAGAGAGTTTTTTGGGATTACGATTCATCATCATCATATCAGCCGCAGGACGTCCACTGCTGGACATAGTCCTCCCCCATAGATTTCCAAAAAGACCGGTTGGAAGCGGTCTGCCGGAATACGATTATCCGATATTATTTTCGTTTGTTTTTATTCGGCAAGCACATACTTGACAATTGACATATACCTACGTACTGTGTGAAAATCGATCGAATATACGTTACGTTCACTTCGCGCGCTCGCTCTAGTCGTTTAGTGAGATTTCGATTAACTTGCTACAATTATTAAACGAGTGGGTACCTGCACATACTCGTTTACCTGCTCTCCATAATTTCCTGCACCCATATTAGCCAACGCCCTGCACCTATGCTAGAGGCAAGAACCTCGTTAAAGAATTAGAAAGGAACTATTTTTAGTTATCTGGTGCGAAATAGTCTAGATATTTGTAAGGGCAAAACGGTCAACGGGTTTAAGTACCGACAATGTAAAAAATGAAATTCTCCAGACCGATTCCGGCCACGTACGCAGGAGATATTATAGTGCACACACAGGTGCACTCACTCTTCCCTAACTCTCATAACCCGTTGGGACAGAAATCCGATACGACAGGAGGGAGATCCGGCGCAGGACCAACGGCTTTACGTGCTTTCCGAGACACGGGGGTGTCACACCACACCACCAACTTCCAAACTCCGGGGTGCTACTGAGAAATTCCTAATGGAAAAAACCAATAACACTTTTTGCCCGACCAGGGAATTGAAGCCTCTCAGCATTCGCGCTTGCGACCGAGATCAACAAAGTTCACTTTGAGTAAGGGCTAAGTACCTCTTGAAATAGTTGTCTCGTATAGTTAAATAGTTTTATGCTTCGCGATAAAACTACCAATTTTCAAATGTCAGCTTTTTGCATTATCAGTTAGTTAGTTACTTTAGTGTTTAAATTGATGTAAACGTTTAAATTATAAACCTTTTTCGCTTGAATCCAATAACATCTAATGAAAATGCAATAAAACGCGCCCATATTTTAAATGTCAACTCAACACCTGTCATAACCATTTAACACTAAAATTGTAGCCTATCAAGTCGTAGCCTTAAACCTTTTAGTAATTGCCATAAATATTCTGACAAGTATGATTACCAACATTTCGAAGTTATCCTACTTCCTACAAATACTACTGTCCTACTTCCTACCAATATTATGAATGCGAAAGTTTGTGAGGTTAGATGGATGGATAGATAGATGGATGGATGTTTGTTACTCTTTCACGCTTAAACGGCGTATCGGATTTGGAGTTTAGCAGAGATAAATTGTAGTGTGGAAGAACACATAGGATACCTACTTTTGTCCCTGGAAAATGTACGGTTCCCTTGGGATTTCGACGCAGAGGAAGTCGCCGGTTGAAAGCTACTCATAAAAGTAACAGCAATATTTATTTATTACTAGCTTCTGCCGGCGACTTCTACGTTATTTTTTTGTATTATTTTGGGAACACTAGAATTCCTGTCTCATTTATTATTTTTTGTCTTCTATTTACTGTATAAAATTATCTGAATAATCTACTGAACAATGGTCTATCATAGTATCTTCATAAAACTGGTAATATTCTAGAATCTCTTCCACAGGATCCGGTTATAAAGACTTGAAATGGAAATTACAAGAAATACATTTGTTCGAGTGCTAACATTGTAGACCGCACCTAATGTTTTCTGATCGCTATCATTTATTTTTGCTCCACATTGAGATGCACCGACAACAGCATCCTACTTTTTTACGCATCTAAAAAGCGTGCGCTTTCTTCGAAGATAATTATCAAGACCTGTTGGCTCGATCAAAAGTTTATAATGTACTGAGTATTTGGAAAGAAAACGGTAATAAGGAAAGATAAATGTTCACATTGCTGTTTTCGGGATATCCCAGGACAAATTTTAATTAACTGAGTTCGTTCAATCGGTTCTTTTGGAAACGGGGATGGCCTATATCCAGTAGTGGACGTCCTGCGGCTGATATGCTGATAATGATTTCGTTTACATGCTTAATAGATTTAACGAAGTATAACGTAGATAGATTAATTCTAATATTTTTGAAACCGTTGGCTTCGAATTCTATTCCTAAGCTGTTAAGCGGCTGATCGCCGATCGCCGCTACTAAAAGTAGCGTGTGTGCTGTGTCCCTAACATGAGATTGCGATTAGAGTTAAAACATTCTGCCTTCAGATGTAGAAGCTAACCAAGATTCATCACAAAACACAACAGACTAAGATCTAACACACAGCGCACAGTGCAATTATTCTCGCAGAAACCGAACGTCAACAGACGAACGAACGAAGAAATATGTTATCCAAATTGCCTAAGGTATTGTGTACGTAAAACGAAAGCCCGCCGCTTGCCTATTTACATACGACACAGCCGTAGGCGAGGCTCAACTGATGTTAAAGGAGAGCTTACATAATACATTTAAAGGTAATAAAGTTGTCGTTATGTCGGAGCCTCCGAAACAATGGGCTATGCGTAGGGCGCAGCATTCGAGCGGAGGAGCGCCGACAATGCGCTCGTAACTCTGTTAAGTTATAAGTTTAAGTATTTATGTATGTATTCTCCAGACCGATTTCGTTTACGGCGGCTAATCTTAAAGAGACTAGCCAAGTACGCAGGAGATATTATAGTGCATAAGTGTGCGCAAACACAGGTGCATTCCCTATTAGTCCGATGGGACGGCAATCCGACACAACCGGGGAAAGATCAGGCGCATCACCAACGGCTTTACGTGCTTTCTGAGACACGAGGATGACACACCACCTATTTCCAAAACTGCTACTGAGAAATTCCTAGAGGAAAAAACCAATAACACATTTTGCCCGACTTGGGTATCGAGCTCAGAACTCCACACTCAACAGTCGCGCTTGCCACCATGAGACAAACGGGGCAGTTATATGTCCAGATTATGTTGGTTTAATATAGCTTTCTAGTTGTACTCCTAAATCTAGGACAGATTTGGTAGACCTTTGTTATTTAAGTATGGCTGAAATTTTGAGAATGGATTGAGGAATATGTAGTCAAGAAATCAACCATACAAAGCCAATGAAACTATTGACAACGACAAGTAACTATTCGTGAATACAAATCAAATCATCAGTTCGCTGGCACCATAAGAATTCTAAGAAAAAGTTAATTCTTGCTAATGAGTTATGTAAACACGCACAGACAGTAAATAAGATGTTCGTATGTTTATCATACAAGTCTACATCTACGATAGATTTTCTCCGTAACTCTGAATGATCAAGAGAGAATTACATACCTACCTAGCTAATGGTGGGTCCACACGACACAGACTTAACACAGACTTCTATAGAATTTTGTCTGTACAACAAATCAGTACAGACAAATGTCGGTGTATCAGAAAAGTCGTAAGTCTGCGTACATGTCTGTACGATTGTCGGAGCAAAACTCATGATTATTTAATTAATTACTTAATTTATTCATTAAAATCGAAGTCTGAATTGATGAAAAGTCTGCACAGACATTTGGTAAAGTAAAAATTTTTACTCAGACTTTATAGTCTGTGTCGTGTGGACCCACCATAACTATGTTTGTCAATCACACTATTTATTTATTTCCTTCCCGTTGTTCTTGTGATCATAAGCGCGATGGATGAGCGTGGGCTCCTAGGTGTTATTGTCAGGTCGGTCAAAGTGTTGCCAAGAGGTTCTCAGTAGCAGCCTGAACTTTTGAAGTTGATGGTATGATATTATGTGTCTCAGAAATACACAATAAAGGCGTTGTTCCTGCAACTGATCTCGGCCGTAAGCTGCTATAGGTACCGCCATATTTATTCCTCAGTCGTGTACCTTAATAGTGGGAGCTTGAGTCTGAACTAGGTTCAGGAGCTATATGACAGATCTCCAGACTCATACCCTTTAATACATAATAGAAGTTTGCGGTGATTAGACATACTTTTGATTGACAACCAGAGAGCTACAGAATCGATATCAGACCAGCTGCTGATGTAAAAAAATCTAGGCACCAACTACCACATAAACTACCTTTACTAAATACATTAATTAACAAATTCATAAGCTATTACGTATAACGATCCCTGTAATAACATGGTACTTATGGCGCAAAAAATCGGCGCTTACGCATGATCGGGTAAACTGCGTGTCACGGTAGCGAAATAACTGGATTTATTAGTAATTATGTGCACCTTATAAGGTATACTAGTTAGGCAAATTGGGGCAGGTCTAATGAGTAATTGGCAGGTATAAATATAGTAACGTAAACGGTAGTTATTGCATGGTAGTATTAGGTGCAACTGAATAATATTCGTTTATTTCTCACCAGAATAAGTAATGACAACTTTTCAGACGGTATGGTTAGTGCCGTGACTGAACGATTAGCTTTGAACCGCGTGGCTTGGATTCGATTCCTCACTAAACAAATATTTGTTTAGCCTAGAGTGATTCATGGGCTAGTTAATTCTGTATTAAGTTTAAAATGTTCGTGAACGCACTCACGATACAGGAGCAATCTCTTTAAAATAAAATAAAATACTTTTATATCAGTCTCTGATTATTCCACAACAAAAGCTTTTCTTTTTATAGAAGAAGTTACGAGCACTACAATTACAATATATTCTTATTATAATATACTGATAACCCGGAGTCGCCAGAACTACGTCATATTAGCAAGGCTGAAATTTCAAGAATAGAAAGAGGAATATTTAGTTCTGAAGGAACAGGTTTTTTCAGGTACCAGGTACAAAAGGTACCCAACTTGTGTCAAGTGTAACGGCTGGTTTGTTTCTTTGCTACAAAAGAACGTAGCATTGATAAAGGTCTTCATTTTACTAAAGAAGAGAGAGAGGCTGTAAACTTTTCAGTAAACCACCAAACATAATTTAGTTCAACACAATAAAATCAAGCAAATGTTATTGGGGTTTTCTCAGTAGCAGCTCGAAGTTAGGGTTTGAGCCCGATTAACGGCAATAGGCTCGCCCCCTATTACATGGGACCTAAACATACCGGCGAACTGTGGGTGTGCATTGGCACACCTCTGCCAAACCCTTCGGGGAATACAGGCGTGATGGTATGTAGTATGTACGTAGGTATGTATGTATGTATAATTATTGACAATTTGCATACCAGGATTGACTAAGCACAACCAATTGTTTGGTCCCGCCTACTACCATGACTACTCCACCTCATTGGTGGGTGTCGTGACTATGGTAACAAAGGGATTCTATGATGTACCGTCTTGCTTTAAACTTACAACATCTTACTCTAGGAAAAACTATTATTCTGTCTGTCAAATGTCAAACAATGTCAGCGACAAGACCTGTCAAAAAGCTATTAATTTAGAATGACCTAAGGTATACTGTGCACCTTTCGGGGGGTAAAACTATTTATTATGAGATTAATCCTGAAAATCAGCTGTTGCATTTTTTGTAGGGACCCGCTGTTTTTTTATTCATATAAGTTTGTATGTATTTTAGCTTAGCTAACTAACCTGTATGTCTCTTGGTTGCAAGCGCGACTTAAGTATAAAGTCCTAGGTTCAATTCCTATGTCGGACAAAACGTGTGAGACCAAATCATTCAACCACTGCACCAAGTAATGAAAGTCAACCAACTTCCTCTCTCTATCGATACAAATCAATGACGCAACTCACAACACTCCATCGATACAGATTCTCGTGCCACAGATAATCCCAGAACTTACCTGAAACAAAAAATAAATAAAAATTAATGAGAGACAATACAGCCGAGTTTAATTTTCCCATCAGTGTTGCCAGATTAACGGTTATTATGACAAAAAAGAGTGCGGTAGACGCATCATTGTTCTCGTTGCTCTATTTACCCAATGAGACATACCGCTACTTACTTGCTATGAGAAAAACTATTAGATGCCTTCAGAGATAGTACGCACGCATTACTTTTTAATAAGATCGCTTTTGAAAGAGAAAAGAGGCAGCTTTGAAGTAATTTACGTTAAAAATGGATATTTGACACTATTAACCAATAATTCTAGCCCTAAAAACCCGATTAACTTTCAATTAACAGGAAAATTCGATTTTTATGGACTTTGAAATCAATAAATAGTCAATCAATTGAGTTGGCAACAATGTGACGTCACAGTATACTTTTGCCATAGGTACAAAACATATGGGGATCGCGTTTTGACAGCTCATAAAAGGTGTGTCAATTGATTGGTAGAGTCAAATACCCAATTACCTACTCGTATTTTACAAAGTAATTAGACTTAATTTATATATCGAATGCTAATTAATTTTAAATGTATTCTATGATTAAGTTTCAAATGTATAGTTCATTGAACTATTATTGCTGAATAGTAATGTAAACACATACATAAATTAGTACGACGTAATTAATTTTACTATTGAAAAATTTTGGTCTCTCTGGCGTTGAACTAGATCCATAATAATTAATAGTCGAATGAATAATATTGGAGAAGAAACTAAAAACTCTCTCTAAAAAAAAATATTTTTTAGATATAAATCAATTATGTAAACAATCATTATTAAGTACCTATTTATTTAATAAAACACTTTCCCAAAACTACAAAATCGTAACATTCCAACTAGCTAATCTACTATCGAAACCTAGTTTCATAAATTACGACTATATATTTATAATATGTATGTAACGATAACATAACATAATCAATAAGTACCTATTACAAAATTCGTAGAAAAAGTGACAAAAGTAAGATCACTTTGTCTATGGAACGTGATATAAATGATGTCAAAGCGTTATAGTAACACGGTAGGAATGTGTAGTGATAGGAGACGTAGATAGTTGCGCATGCGCCGGTAGGTACAGTGTGAAATTGTATTTAATTAGAAAATGGTGAACACATGTTAATGAGCTTTCTGGTTTAGCTGTTATGATGTGGCTACTTGTTTATGTGTGTTTGTGTTATGTAGTGTGATAATTGGAATACGTTATCTATGCTATTTTATATCTGTCAAAACATGACTCCAATTTTTGCAGATTTTTTTGTTTTTGATTGTCGCTGAGATGGTTGTATGAATTACAGAAATGGTTATTGTGTCCCAAACATATTATGGTATCTTACAAAAATTGAGGCAGCCGCAGTAATTATTAGAATTATGATTAGATTATAAACGTTTTTAATTAGTCGAATTAAGGCCTATTCAGACCTAAGCGGTATTCGCTGCCGCTGTGGGTAGAGGTACATACCGCGCGGGTTTCGCTCAGGTATTTAGTATCAAGTACCGCGGCTAGCGCGACCTGAGCGATATTCGCTGCCGCTGTGGGTAGAGGTACATACCGCGCGGGTTTCGCTCAGGTATTTAGTATCAAGTACCGCGGCTAGCGCGACCTGAGCGATATTCGCTGCCGCTGTGGGTAGAGGTACATACCGCGCGGGTTTCGCTCAGGTATTTAGTATCAAGTACCGCGGCTAGAGCGACCTGAGCGATATTCGCTGCCGCTGTGGGTAGAGGTACATACCACGCGGGTTACGAACGGTAGCGAATACCGCTTAGGTGTGAACAGTAATATTACCGCATACCCACTGGGTTTTCTCTGCCGCAGGCGGCAGCGAATACCGCTTAGGTGTGAACAGTAATATTACCGCATACCCACTGGGTTTTCTCTGCCGCAGGCGGCAGCGAATACCGCTTAGGTGTGAACAGTAATATTACCGCATACCCACTGGGTTTTCTCTGCCGCAGGCGGCAGCGAATACCGCTTAGGTCTGAATAGGCCTTTAGTCTTCTGGTTCTAAACCACCGATGAGCAAACCAATCCATCCCATCATCCTATATTTTATAAACAATTGCGGTCATTGGCGGTTAACCACATTTTGATCATCCTTACGCAAAGGCGTAAGGATGATTAAAATCGTTTTAGTCATTTTTTTCTATGACAAAACTCTCTAAGCTTCAGAGAATTCTACATCGACACCCTTCACAAATAACTTCACACCTTCACGTAATCGAGCATAAAGCAAAAAACCCGCGTGACTTAGAAAAAGTCACACCTTTATCCAAACATTTTTCTATCCACTCCGCGCAGGGCCGCGGTGCGCACGCGCTAACGGAACCACGCATTAGCTTAGTCATACACTGCGGATTCGACACACCTCGTCTTGGCAGTTGGCAAGCATCCACGGTTGGTTCCACCGGATTCTTTAGAAAGTACTACCGCTGTACGGCTATAAATGAGTTTAGATAAGCTTGAAAGTAAAAACTATACAAAGGAGAACTGATAGGTAACAATAATACTTGTGTAGAAAGATACACATTACAGCATCGTTCAGAAATCACAAATTTCCTGACCGAAATAAATATTGTCGATACAAAACCCATTAAGTATCCATAGGAACTTAGTAAGCCGTGTAAGAATCAGTAGAAATAGCAACTACACCATAATAAGAGTATTACAGCTACAACTATCTATTTTAGTATATTTTAATACATACAAATGATCACAGC
Organism: Caradrina clavipalpis; assembly: GCA_932526535.1. Taxonomy (NCBI): domain Eukaryota; kingdom Metazoa; phylum Arthropoda; class Insecta; order Lepidoptera; family Noctuidae; genus Caradrina; species Caradrina clavipalpis. Next base: position 14,256,788 of record OW052098.1, read on the forward strand.
CTCTTACTGTTAATATAATAATGTCCTTTTATGTATTCGGGACACTATCAACAAACAATCAATATTAATAATACCGTTGAAAGCCTCCTTTACACAAATATAATACTATCCCCACCATTGTAAGGAGGTCAGAGAGTAAAAGTAAAGTGACGTCTTCTAAGAGGTCATAGCGAACTGAATTGCGGGTCAATAGTATCCAATTATAGTGAACAGAGTCAAAATTGTGATTTCAAATGCACGAATGATTGAGAAGAAACATTTGTTTGAGATAAGGATGAGGCATGGAAGCGTGAAGGATAGGAGGATGCCTTTGCTCAGAAGTGGAACAGAAGAAGCTTATGAAAAAGAGCACAAAATGAGTTAAACTATTGCAAAGACAATGATGATGATGTACTTATTGTTATGAAAAAATCAATAAATAAGAGAGGGCTGGGACCTCCTGTAACATTTAATTACTCTAAACATACAAATATCCTTACAGGTTAGACTCAATGCGATGTTAAAGCGCGCTTAAAATTGTAATAGTTTCACTGTTTATTACCATAACAAATCCTATAGGAAGCTAGGTATCTATTCTTGTAAATCCACTTGAAACGCAACAGAAAATGTCGGTATCATGAGCGATGAGGACATAGTATTTTTTGCACTTTTTTTATAGTAAAAATAGCAGCATCTAGACTAAACTGATAATCCATGATATTATATAAACTTGACGAAAACAGTTATCTTAAAGTATCCCGGATCATCAAACAGATACACCATTCAGATCAATCGTCTCATAAAAATCAAACCATTTCTTCCAACACAACGACCCATAAACAATGCCACAAGCAATAAAATCGAACAATATAAGGTAGGTACTAGTAACTAGTACCAACATCAAGATGATCAAACAATAACAAACGGCACCGCAGCCACATGGGAGCGGAACGCAGATGCCATCAATTTTCTGAGTCATTAACCTTTTGTCGACATTGAAATAACGACCACATACAGAACAATCACAGAAGAATCTGTGGGTGATAATAATATTGTAGTCGTGAAACGTACGGTTTGTTCGAAAATACTTATTGCAGTATAAGAAAAATATTTATATACCATCACGCCTGTGTTCCCCGAAGGGTTAGGCAGAGGTGCACCAACTTAGGTACACCCACAGTTCGCCGGTATATTTAGGGCCCATGTAATAGGGGGCGAGCCTATTGCCATTAACCGGGCACAAATCCAAACTCCGGGCTGCTACTGAGAAATTTCTAATGGAAAAACCCAATAACACTTTTTGCCCGACCTGGGAATCGAACCCGGGACCCCTTGCTCGGCAGTCGCGCTTGCGACCACGAGACCAACGGGGCAGTAGAAAAATATTTGTATTGCAAAATCATCATCATCATCAACCTATCGCAGTCCACTGCTGGACATAATAACGTGGTTGAAAATTTCAATGTCTTAATACAAATCCCATTTCAAATCTCATTTTTTATCAAAGAAAAATCATCAATCAATGCTGTTATAAATCTGCAGTTTCTGCTTGTTATAGAACTGTAAACTCCCAAAGTGAATGCAACACCGAATACCCATGGCATAGGTACTGTATTTTAAAATCAATACACAAATGCCAGGTCGCTCGCCCAACGCCTATTAGCACCTTTTAAACCGACCAGTTCCCCCTATATTTACTTTTACAACTCACAGCTACGAAGTTTCATATTTATCTCTCTTCTTTGTGTTACCCACATTGTCGGTGAACGCTACAGTCCATATATCTGTGACAGTATCTTAATGGGGTGCATGATAGAAGCCTCCGCGTGACGTACTCTCCGACCTCTGTTACGTCTGACGCACCCTGGGCAATTGTGTCCAGTCCATTAGCTAATCCTTTCACCACGATGGCGAATTTAAACTTTAATCTGTCCTCATCGGTGCCAAACAGCCCATGGATAAAATTATATTATTTATTTGCCATAGATATGCTAAGAAGAATATCTTAATCACTTCCTAGAACACCAATAAAATTGGCAAAGCCATACTTAACCCCTCACCTTTGTGACACTATTATATCGGCACTAAAACAAACAAATGACGGCACAACAGTAAACTCCGGTAAAAAACACATCATTAGCCCATTTACCTACTTTAGCGAGTTTACCATCGCAAAAACAGTGATACATCCTAAAACCGACACTGAAGTAGGCATAGCAACAGAACGTCTTATGTTACCTAAAGAGGATCTTAATACGGACAATGATTAAGTAACTAGGAATCTAGATGATGAAATAAGACTAGTTGCAGATAGATCGGAAACTATTACTGAACGAGAAGCAAACGTGTCGATCTAAAGTTGTGTAGTAAGTTTTTTGTGCGTACGGTCAGTCACCTCATTTTCTATTAAAAGGCATAACAATTCTAGTCTAGGTGTATATTATACTAGCTTCTGTCCACGACATCACGTGGTTTATTTCGTTAAGTCTTTGGTTACTGATCCGTTCCCGTATGTCGTAGGGTGATGATGTAGGTATGCCCTGGTCCTTATGAATAAGGCTATCATATACAACAATAATTTGTTTATGATTTTCCAATCCGATAGGGAGTTCCAGAGATTAGCGCGTTCAAACATACACACAAACAAATACAGTTTTATTATATTAGTATAGATAATACTGCTACTAGTGATTCAACGAGAGAAGAAAAAAAAACGAATTTCAAGCTAAGGATGTCTCTTGAGAATCAGGTATATTCGTGAGAAATATATCTCGAAGTGACAACCTTATAATTTTAACTGAAGAACAGAATCTTATTCTAACGGTTAACTTTAACTTCCAAACCGTTGAACAAAAGTGTACTATCGTACATCAAATATTCGATCGTCTGATAAACGTATTAGGTCCGAATGTAACAGAGGGCGGAACGGGCCGACTCCATCGCGATTTATCAGATACAGCACCAATTCCTGGTTATTACTGAGATTTATAGCAGAATGCTTTATTGAAGCAACAATAGCCAAACGGGCAAGGCGTTGGAATAGTGATCGATCATTTGATCATTTCTCTATTGTCGTAGAATCATATTTTACTGAGGTGCGAAGGAATAATGCCAATGACGGGGTATACGATTATTATAATGAAAAGGATATTAGTATTTAAGAAATACAAAACAGGCAGTGCTCTATTGATAAAGAAGAGAAAGATGACAAAGAACAATTCGATTATATTAGTCCAATAATTGAAAAAGATGTTCTTCTCTCCATGTCACTTGCTCTTAATTTTTTGAAGCTTTTCTTGATGGAACGATCACACAAGAATACTTATAATAGCAGCACTCGCTTGAAGATTCATCAAAATTCATAAATATTATGACTCTGACTAAAACACGGTCACCGCGAATTTATTAACAAGTAAATAGTAGTTCGACTAAAAGCTTTTGATGACTCACTCACCTGCTTGTATTCAAGCTTGTAATTTTAATTTCATCAATATGATTGATTTGATATCCATATTAACTGCCTATACCTGTTTGGTAATGATTCATATCTTTATAGAAATATTCGACGGTGAACTCTTCAAAGTTACACAGATTGATTTGAATACTTCCAGCTTCTAAAACCCGTTTATAAGGAGATAGTAATAAAATGAATACACATAATATTATCCTCGTGTGAAAAGGTACTGCAGTTTACTCATTGTTGAACAGAGTATCGATTGCAGATCGCAGTGCAATAGCCACAATGATATTGGAGACATTTCGTGATTCTTTACCAACTACAGCGGTATCTGGTTGAAGCTACAAAACAGTAAACAATCCTTACTTGATAATAAGGGTGAATTTCCCGGGATCAAAAATTGCGTGGCATCAATGAAATCGGTACTAAAAAACATAGTTATAATGTTCTCACATTTTTTTCGGTTAGGTGAAATAGTAATCTATGTGTAGCACAAAATATTTTTTTTATTGGATTAATGGATACTCCAAAAAAAATTATTAAACCTCGAAATCTTTCATTGCCTTGTTTGTCCACACTTCACCTTGTTGTGTATTATTCCTCATTGATAAAAATCTATTGGTTATTTATATTAAAACCTAGTTTTATTTGGTACATGAATAGTTAATGTATTGTTACGGAATACATTTATTCAAATATTTAAACAAAACAACGAATGGTTAATAAAAAATCATTTGTCCTAGAACTACCGTTCATCGCCGTGTCCTAATCATGTTCAAGGATATTGTTTTACCTACGACTTGCGTGCCCCCTCCCGGTATGCTAAACGTTGCATATTAGTGGTGCCTAAGTGCTCAACGTGGAAGGATGTACACACGTGCCTGCGTTTTCGCGCCATAAATATAAGTATTCAATTTTTATGTTACTGGACATTTTTTCTTTCATCGCCGTGGATAGGTATAACTTATATTTGAATAAGTTTGTCTTCATGAGTAAGCATTCGATAGAACACCATTTGTCATATGTTAATTTGTGAAGTGTTTATTTGTTTGAATAGTTCATAGATTTTTTGTTATTTATATTTTTTGCCTTGATTTTCATTGCCGTGCTTTCATTGCCATGGTTTTCGTGGCCAAAATTTGCTATGGTAATGAAAAAAAAAGACACGGCAATGAAAAAATTTCATTGCCATGCCTTGTAAAACAATTTAGTTTCATTGCCGTGGCCAGGTATTTCATTTCCGTGACTTGTGATTTCATCGCCATGGTATGATTATTCACCCCATAATCCAACAACTAAATTCCAAATTCAACGTGTGGTATTTAGACGATGGAACACTGGGAGGCGATGTAGACACGGTTTTAGAAGACTTAAAATTTTTTAAAGAACAGTTTAAATCTATCGGCCTGGACCTAAACCCTTCCAAATGCGAAATTTACTTTACTGACGTTACCGACAGACAATCGACTTTAGAAAAATTCAATGCAATAGCCCCACAGATCAAAATTTTGGAAAAAAGCTCATTGCACCTCCTAGGTTCCCCAATTTTGGAAGATAGTTTTTCACCATTCATTGACGAAAAAATCAGTCACTTCAATGATATTTCGGACAGACTTTCCAAAATTAACCTACATTCTGCATTTACCATATTAAGATATTGTTGTTTTGGCCCAAATTTCATGTATTACCTCCGATCTGCACCTATATGGAAGCAGCCACACCTTTTGGACAAAATTAACCAAATTATTAAAAATACAATTACTTCTGTTTTAAATGTGGCCCTGGATGACCGAGCGTGGCAACAAGCCACACTTCCCATTCGTTTTGGTGGTCTCGGCATCCGCAAAATTTCTAGTTGTAGTTTACCGGCGTTCTTGTCTTCTGTCCACAGCACCGATAAGTTAACTGCGAAGATCTTATCATCATCCATGGTTGACTTTGAAGTGCCGTGTTTGACCGAAGCAGTGAACGCCTGGGAAATAACTTGCCCGGAAACAGATCGACCCGTGAACCCATCTTCCCAGAGACAATGGGACGAGCCGCTCTGCAGGTTGGTACGGAATAATTTAATTAATACGTCCATCAATTCTGCTGAGCGCGCCCGCCTGCTGGCTGTGGGTGAGTAGGAGTCGGGTCTCTGGCTTCAGGCACTTCCGTCGCCCAACATAGACACTATGTTGAGTGATTCTACATTCCGGCTCGCTACATGCCTGCGCCTGGGTGCACCTTGTGGGGCTCCGCACCGCTGTCAGTGCGGTGAAGCTGTCGACTGCCTCGGACACCATGGCCTGTCATGCAAAAAGAGCGCTGGCCGCATGGCACGGCACGCCAGCATTAATGACATCATCCGTCGTGCTCTTGTCTCCGCCGGAGTGCCAGCTGTTTTGGAGCCAGTTGGCCTGGCACGCGACGATGGGAAGAGACCAGATGGGATGACTATAATGCCTTGGAAGTTGGGTAGGCCTCTGGTGTGGGATGCTACATGCGTCGACACCCTTGCGCCATCCCATCTTCCTTGCACGACGTGTTGTGCTGGGGCGGCTGCGTCTGGTGCGGAAAATCTCAAACGGCGCAAATATATTAACCTTCATGAAAGTTATATGTTTGAGCCGTTTGGGGTTGAAACACTAGGGCCGTGGGGACCGAGCGCTCATCTAGTTTATCGCAATATCGCGAAGCGACTGGTCGATTCTTCACGTGACCAGAGGGCTGGCCTATTCTTTGGCCAAAGAATCAGCATTGCCATACAACGTGGCAATGCTGCCAGCCTTCTGGGCACATGTCCCATTGACAGCGATGCGGATGAGTTTTTTGATGCCCTATGACCTTACTTTTTATATTAACTGTACATAGTTTGTAATTTAATTATTATTTAGTTTTAACTTTGTAGTTGAATTATTATTAATAAATTATGTTTGGAAAAGAAAACATCTTTTGTTACACCTGGCTGAATTTCCTAGTGCCATATACTCACATTGTGTTCTTAAGTTAATAAGAGATAATATTATGTAACCTGAAAGGTTTTAAGAGTATAGCTAGATGATTTAGATGATTGTGTTTTTAGTAGGTACTTGTTATTTTGAAAATGCATCTTACTTGCTACAGATCACAATATAATATGTTTTCTGAAGAAGCTGTTTTGTTTTGTCAAGTGCAAAAATATATCTGATCATGCCTGTCTCCGAGAGCAAATGGAAGTAAGATTTGGATAGATATTACAAAAGAAAGAATAGGAGTATGTATAAGAAAAGAAAGACTGTAGTATTAAAGTTTGTAAGTAGTGTTGCGAGTGTAATACAACAGTCTATGTTTACTTATTGTACTCTCATTCTTTTTTTGTAATATCTCCTTACCCAAATTTTACTCCCATACAAGTGTTGGAATCAAGCCCTCTTCTTATAAACAGTCATTTTTATTCTATCTATCTGTCTATCTCATTAAATAAAATGTTTTTTAATTTCCATGGATTGATTCTTTCATTGCCATGGCACAGTTCTTTCATTGCCGTGGACGCTTGTTTCATTGCCGTGCACGCATGTTTCATCGCCGTGGCACGAAATTTTTTAATCCTGATATGTCGTTAGTTTTTTAAGTTATGTGCCAGACATTAAGCAAGAATATATACATTATCAAAAACTTTAATAAAAGCGTTTTTTTTTATAAAAATATCTTAAGATGAAAAAATACACGGAAATGAAGATTTTATAGGACCTGTTGAAATTCACTCATAAACAATTTAGGAAGCTATTTTGGGTGATTATTGAATCTAGAGATGCTTTAGAATTTATTATAAACAATATAAAAAGCAGACACTAAAGAGATTTTTAAAAAATACTGTAATCAGTTGAGAATTTTCCCAAAAATCTTTTAGTTGTAAACTATAAATAATCGCTTAACATACATAGGGGTGTTTGGGAAGTTTATGAAGAGAGGCCCTGTAAAAAAATAAGTAGCAGAGAAGTTATTCAAAATACTGTTCTCAATTTTGAAGGTCCTATAAGTAGTACCATTACTAACCACAAATTCAATGAAGCACCAAGACGTCGACCCTATCCTGATCACACAAAAGCTTGTACTTCTCAGTATGAAGCGACGCTTAAGTATTCAAATAATAAGACGTTCTACGAAGTGTGGGCTCCTTGCATACTTGCAGGAAATGCATCCGTCCCATTGTTACGATCGCTTAGTTGCTTGAACATATTAAACAAGGTTTATTAACTATTGTGGGCAAGATAGTTAGTAGCACTAGTAAATTCATCGTTAAAGTTATGTGTCTATAAGTTAGCGTAACTAAAACTACAAGTTTAATATTCAATTAAAGTTATAAATAAAATATAAGGTAATCTACTTTTAACATTAATATGTAGTAAAACTAAAAACACGATAGTAATGAGTTTACTTTTCTAAACGATGTAATTGTCCAGCATCAAGTAAATAGAGATAAAAAGCTACAGACTACTGCAAGACTTGATTATCATCCCGTTAAAGACCAACCAAGAAGCAAAGCTGTCGAAATAACAGATATGCGAAGGCCTGACAACATGTCAATAATGTCAACCCAGATACAACTAGCACAATATTATCAATACGAAACCCGTCGTCTAAACGCTAAACTAGTTTTAAAACAGTATAGTACTTGCTGTTTGTCAATATCGCAAAATAGGATTTTATAGTAAGCAAAAATGATTTGCAAGAATGGAGTAAAATAACACCTCAACTATATGTGGGAACAATTGCGTGTGGAAACATTTCTTCTTGGAATTGAATAAGTAAATAAAATCAGTTTACTTCAAGTAAGCATATAGAGTTAGTACAATACACAATAAGACAAATAAAAAAAGATTATGACAACATAATTTACGAAAACGACACTTTGCTTAGCAATAAAAACTGATACTAAAACGGGCAGAAAAGAGATTCACAATACAGATAAACCAGACAAACATGAAGATACCAAAATCAAATCAAACAAAACATCTTAATTACAAATTAATCCTATTCTATTTTTATCCAACAATGAATCATCAAGATTAGCGTCGCTTATCACAATATCTGCATGTTAACACACACGTCAAAGCCACCGAAACATGTTTTAATAATACCAACACATAATTGTTACAGGAGTTAGCTGATGAAATACCAAAGCTAAGCGGACAGGTTTAATACATAAAGCTTATTGTATTCAAATGAACTTGATGATTTAGAACAAGTCTTGTGTGTTACCTCATAAAGCTTGTAACACCTTATAACTCAAGGTCTTTTTGGGATATAGCAGGTCAAAAATTGGTAACTAATAAATTTTAGAAGACAGACAAAACTGCTATACATTATTATCATACATTACTGTATGACATAGCAGGGCTGATACAAGAGATAGGGAAAAAGAAAAAGAAAAAAACAATAATGAAAATTTCGATGATCAAAAGAAATTAAAAAAAGAAATCAAGACATCTATTAATAAATTATTAATAATAACACTCCCAATCAAATTTCGGCCACGGTAACCAATCTTAATAGACACTAGCCAAGTACATAGGATGATAGGAGGTGTTATACTGCATTGAATCTTATAGTCCGATAAGACAGTAATCAGACACGACCGGGGAGAGATCAGGCGGAGGACAAACGGCTTTACGAGCTTGTATGTGGAATTAGCAGCCGTAAAAATACGAAAAATGTTGTATTTTTAAGTACATCTAGTAGTCTTGAAGACATCACAGCAGATAAGACAATAGACAACCCTATTAAAAACTCTATGGGAACAGCCATGACCATAACGTTGGTATTGCAACAGCAACGATTAATAATGCCAATTAAATTGCGAAAGTGTGCGATGAATGATTGATATCACCCGGTCATTTGTAATCACCTCTTGTATTGTCTGCTGCCATATTAGAATCGTTCTGCAGGTGTTACTTGGCATTGCAAGTATTAGGACCATGTGGGGTCCCAGTTTCATCATCAGTCCAATGATGACACATGTGCGTTTAAAGAAACCGCTTGATATTTCCTTGAAATAATCGTGGTTGGAAAAATTAAGTTATTTCCTCAAAAAACTCACTAAGTCGTGGTAGAAAACAATAATAAGAAAAGTTGATGAAAAAATTGAAACAGTCGGATATTACGTGTAGTTAAAAACCAAGATTATTAGATTAGTTGCAGTTAGTCCCCTGCCAAATCGAACAAACATACATCAAACTTGAAGTACCTATTGATTTTAGATTTTTACCGTGATTGTAAGCCTAAGTTTGGGATGTAGGTACATTGAATTGTTCTTACTGGATATTAATGTGTCAGATTTAATTATTGAGATATTGTTAGTTGGCTCGTTTTGAAAGAACTAAGCTAAGTTTTGGGTGCATGAATTTTTTTTATCTTTTGATCGTATTGAAACCGACTGTTTTCAAAATAATATCTAAGTCGTGACAATCCTTAAGTACCTTTAAAAAAATGTAAGTAAATCACGAAATATTTTAAAACATAAATCGTACAGGCGTTATAATAATCTCATTTTACATATTATTATTACCAATGTTGTTGGTAATGGGAAGCCCGTTAAGTATCAATATTCTTATCCAATCTATACATTTTCCCATAACTTTTGAGTTGAGCCATAAGTACCGATAATGAACAAACATTATCGTAAACATTTCCTGTCATTACCTCGTCTGAAGCATTCTGTACTTAGGTAGACATACAAAGAAAAAGTTAAAATAATGTCTGTCAGAAATAGTGCACTTTCTCTGAAAGCTGATACGCGTCGTTACTTTTGAACCCAACTATTTGGAGTCTTGTGTTGCATCATCCTTGGATCATCACTGTGAGATACAGTAAGTATTATGTCGATTGAAACATACAGTACATTACGGTACTTCTAAGTGTCAAAGTGATCTATTTAAAATGTTAAAAGAAGTAAAGTTTGTTTGTTTTGTTCGTTTGTAAGAGGTAATCTCTAGAAATATTGCTCCCATTACAAAAAGTCCTTCAATGATAGAAAGTAAACTGAACTGAAGTGAACTGCCTCGGTAGTCTACTAGTCCTAACACGACTGGGATTTGATTTCCAGATAGTGCAAAAAGTGTTATTGGGTTAATCCATGAAATTCTGAGCAGCAGCTCGAAGTTAGAGTTGTGTCCGGCTAATGGCAATAGACTCGCTCCCTAATACATGGGACCTAAACATACTGGCGAACTGTGGGTGTACCTTGGTACACCTCTGCTTAACCCTTTGGGGAAGACAGGCGTGACTTTACCATGTTCATGATTCTAGACCCCCAGCAACCAGCGTTAACATTCATAGGTTCTTAAAAAAAATCAGCTCTTCCATCTTCCATATGTTTTATCCGTATATTGGAACAGCTGTTTAATTTTATGACCGACAAAAAATTTCATCACGCGTTTCACCTACAATCATTAACCGAATCGATTAATATATGACAACACTATTTATTGAAATTGTCGACAACAGACAACAACAACACTTTTATAGACATATTGTTCGCCGTTCCGTTTCACGCTCATATTTATGAAAGTGAAAGCATAATTAATTATTTAATGAACAACCACAACAAACGGATTTATGCACGTAGATTGGAATGCGCTGATCAACTACTAGATCAAGGTTCTTGCAAGGTGAGCTATCAAAGAATTGTATAATTTATTAAGTGGTTTACTTAATGCAATCTAATACAGTTACCTCTGATACATAAAGACATTATCTATACTAATATTTTAAAGCTAAAGAGTTTGTTTGTTTGTTTGTTTGAACGCGCTAATCTCAAGAACTACTAGACCGATTTTAAAAAAATATTTTTCATTACTTAGCGCGTCTATCGAGGAGAGTACACTTATTCAGCTCCATTCAGATTTTGTCCATAGAAAACTCTTTCTAGTATGGAAACGCGTACGCATGCGCTTAGCTTTCAGCGTCTGAACGAATGTGATACCAAACTAGCGTTTTCTATATGCAAAAGCTGAATCAAGCCGAATAAATGTATTTAGTCCCTAAAGGCCGTACAACATTAGGTTACAACTTACAGGAGTGGAATAGTAATCAAACATGTAACTTAAGGCAAGTAAAACCACGTGATATTGCTTACTAAACAAAAACAAAGTTATTACAAGGGTTTTAATAGAACAGGAAAGCTTATCAGTTGAATATTAAGACCTAGATCTTGTTAGATCGAAACAACCTTCGGATATTAATAATGCATTTTAATAATATATGCAGTTTAAAGGACTTTATCTTCAAAGCATAGAATACTATTTAACCAGGTGTAAAGATCTATCGAAGATATACACTTTGTTGCAAAGACCAGTTTTAGTTACTGGCCCTTCGAAAAAAAAAAACCACCACGCCTGTATTCCCCGAAGGCAGAGGTTTACCGATGTACACCCACAGTTCGCCGGTATATTTAGGTCCCATGTAATAGGGGGCGAGCCTATTGCCATTAACCGGTCACAAATCCAAACTCCGAGCTGCTACTGAAAATTTCATAGAAAAACCCAATAACACTTTTTGCTCGACCTGGTAATCGAACCCAGGACCTCTAGCGTAGCAGTCGCGCTTAGGACCACTAGGCCAACGAGGCAGGTCCTTTGATCCGCGCCTATATCTAAAAAAAACCGGCCAAGTGCGAGTCGGAATCTCGCACGAAGGGTTCCGTACCATTATCTATAAAAACGGCAAATAAAATCACGTTTGTTGTATGGGAACCCCCTTAAATATTTATTTTATTGTTTTTTAGTATTTGTTCTTATAGCGGCCACAAAAATACATCATCTGTGAAAATTTCAACTGTCAACTATAACGGTTCATGAGATACTGCCTGGTGACAGGAGGACGGACAGCGAAGTCTTAGTAATAGGGTCCCGTTTTACTTTTTGGGTACGGAACCCTAAAAAGACCAGTGGTATTAAAGAAGCTACATAAATACCACTTTTAACATTTACTTTATTTACGGATTTCATAGAAAGGGGTGATTTACTTTGATTGCTAATCGTTAGCTTTGCACAGGAATCTTAAGTATCGTCAAATCGATTTTGCAAACTTTTCCCATATCCGCTTAATTAAGCCAAAGAAGGCGTATATAAACGAGAAAGTTTTTATTTGTATTTCCCATAGAACTGTTTCCCTTCGATAATTACGACTAATGTATTATCGGATTTGCAGTCGTGTTAATTTTGTGAAAACATTAACATTTAAACACTTCTGGAAATCATCATCTATCTTTTTCTAACTATATTGGAAAGACTAATTGTTAGTTGAGCTTTTAACTACATGTAATGACTATCAACGGTCTACAAATGACATCCAGAACTTACTTAAGCTTCATGTGTTTTCAAGAAGAATTTCCTAATAGAAGTAAGTACCCAATGGTATCTTGCTAGACCCTTTTTTTGTGGGGAAATCCTTATGACTTGCCTCCACCTTGCCCAAGGAGGGGTGTGTCAAACTAATACACACATACCATCACGCCTGTATTCCCGGAAGGGTTAGGCAGAGGTGTACCAAATGCACACCCACAGTTCCAAACTCCTACCGACTAAAATCCCACGGTTCCTCCAACTTCTTTTGGCCAGAACACGGGGTCACTCTAAGCATTCTTTCGCACTTCAGCAGAGATCACGAGACCAACAACGCAGTTACCAACATTGACTTAATGACGACAAGTGATAGATATTTGAATTTACTTACCTCAAACATTCTTGTCAGTAATGGAAACTACTATTAATAAGTACCTACCAGCTCTGTACTGAGCAGGCTGTTGTAAGTAAACCTGTTTTTGGCTACCTTTTTTGCCTACCTACTTACTACTGTAACATCTTCACAGACTATTAACACCTACAATATTTGCTACCTAACAGACCCACTAAGTATGTGTTCATGTATTAACTAATTGCCTTAAAGACGTTCATATTATGACAACATTTAAATTAAGCCTTTTATGCATGAAGCAGTGGGTTCGCAACCGGGCATGAGCAAGCTAACTTTTTCAATTTATTATGTACTTTCTGAGTTTATTTTGGATATCGGTAAAGGAAAATATCGTCAGAAAGGACTTGCAATTAATATAAGGTCTGAAATTGCCAATCCGCCTTGAGCAAGCGTGGTGATCACTGCTCGTGCCTTCTCTGTATGAGAAGAGGTCTTTGCCCTACAGTAGGACAGTATTAGGCTAGTACTATTATTAAATTAAGTGCCAATAATAAACCAAAAAGAATTTAAATTTACAAAACCGTGAAATCAAATAACGTAATTTGTGATTCGCTTGGCGGTAAACTATTTATTACATTTGAATTAGTTTCGGCTTGATAAGTTTATTGAACCCGAGTCATCGACCTGTTTTGATAAGAATCGCTTTATAATCGATGTTTTCCGAGGCAGGGCTGTTACTGTTCCGTAACAGTGCTTTGTTAAAGTTTACACTTTATCTTTCCCTATTAGTCCAAGATCAAAAGAAAGAGAAAGGATGACTATCTTACGTCATGTTTATGCGGGATAGCATTGCCAAGGGAACATGGAACATTCATTTACCATGAAATCAGTACATGATTATAGCCCCCGGAGTTAGAATTTGTAGATGCTTATAGAAAAAAATCAGCTGTTCCGTAAATTTTGCCCATGTTGGTGCGCTTTTAACACCAACATGGTGCACTTGGAAAAATAGATTCTTTTTTCTTTGCCTTTCGACCCGTTATTTTTTCAGGATATTGTACGTATAAAGAACCATTTCGTTAGACTTGTGTGTTAACTGAGCCGACTTTTTGAAACTCGACAATACATTTTCTTTTTTTTATAATAAATTGGTCCTTATGCCGTCCGGAAGCGTTGAATCATCTCATAAATATGTACGTATTACGTCTTACAAATACATAACTAAAATATCCGAAAACTACAAACACAAAGCAAGATTCAAATCATTTCCTTGTGTTAACCCAGAAATAATAAAAATAGAGCATATTTTAACCATTCTAATAGTTTAAAAATGTTCTATACTTATATTTCTGTTGTTTTGAACCAAGGTTAGTAAACCTTGCCGTTTCCCCGTTCATGAAAGGAAATCAGAATTTTAAAAAATATTAAATAGGTAGATAAGTACCTAATATAACATTTTTTTATTCTGTTGTTTCTTTATTGAACTGTGGGTGTACATTGGTACACCTCTGCCTAGCCCTTCAGGGAATACAGGCGTGATGGTATTTTTAATTCTGTATCTAGCTATGTTTAAGCCTCTCTTAGGAACTGTGTTGTAAAAATTGACTAACATCATTAACATCATTACAGCCATACGACGCGGCGACGTTCCCTGCTGGACATATGCCTTTCCTAAAGATCGCCACAATGACTGGTACTGAGCTGCCCGAATCCAGCAGTATGTTGCGACCTTCATCAGGTCATTGGTCCACCTCGTGACGAGGCCTTTCTCATACTATGCGTCTTCTGGTAAGTGGCAAAAATTGGTTAGCAGTAGAGAACATACCATCACGTCTGTATTCCCCGAAGGGTTAGGCAGAGGTTTACCAATGTACGGTTAACAAAAAAGATAAGTAAACAGATCGTATAATATAGTTGAAGATTTCTTTCAAACCGAAGGTCATTTTTAAATGAAATGAAATTTAATTTATTTAATAAACTGTTTATTTTCCTATAATAAAAATAAAATTCATTAAAAAACTTCTATCGGTTTTTGAATAACTTTGTGTTTATTAGGCGACCCTGGTTACTTATCTCTTTTGCTGACTGTACCACCCACAGTAATTCGCCGGTATGTTTAAGTCCCATGTAATAGGAGGCAAGCCCATTGATGTTCACCGGGTACAACTCCTACCTCCAATTCTCAAATTCTAACTAAAACCTAATAACACATAATAGTAGCAGTAGAGAACTTCTTCAATAATTTATATCTCTAAGAACCAATGGTGTTAAAAGGATGCTCTTCATTTTTATTCAATTCATTGAATTTAGGTTTCTATGACTGCGCCAATACAATAGAACTTGCAACGACCAAATTTATAAAAAGTAAATATACCGGCTGTCTGAGGTACAAGTTTTTATCGAACATTATTTTCTTCTTTTTATAGTTTGTCGGCCTTCGTGCGTCAGTGAAGCTGAAATCTATGAAACGTGCTCTATTACGTTTATGTTATTTATTGTAGGACTCATGACTGCATTTTACCATTTATTTACTAAAGGTTTTTGACACTAAAAGTACCTATAGAAAATATCAAAGTGCTACTATTATTTTTATTTTTCATCCTACAGTTACAAAATAGGTAGGAAGGTACTCACAAAACACGAAAAAAAAGCACAATTTACTCCAAAAACTTATTACTGAGTAACAAATCTTGCTTACCCCCGGTTTCTGCTGAATTATTAACAACTCAACACAGCAACACACGCGTTTGACAATTTATTACTTAAATTTTTGTTCGACAAACTGGAGGTGGCACTGCAAGCATCCATACATATCTACGTGACTTCCAAGTTATTTATTCATTCTAAACATTTCGCTGAAAAATCAAATCAACAAAAGCAAATCGTAATCGATAGATGAGTTTTATCGATTTCTAGGAGATTAATGGACATCGCTCACAATAACATCGCTCCGACACGACAAAGCCTCGCCTCAAAAAATCCAACCGTTATCTGCCAGAGAGCTGCCCGCTAGCTGTCACCTTTTTAAAATTGTCATTCAAAAAAGAAATTTAACGCACACGATTTAAAGACCTTACTTGAATGGCAAGCGATGAACTTAAAAGTCAAATTTCAAGGCCCAATAAATAACAAAACGTACAAACGGATAAGTGCTAATGTGCCGATGTAGCTATTCGAGTAATTTATGTAAATTCATCGGATTACAACGGTTACTGGTTTCCAGGTTAAGTGGCTAATGACTTGGCATTAATTGTGTTGTATTACAAATCCGGTACCGCCGCCACTTAGGTGCTACTTGTGTGAATTCTTGCATCAAGTATTTTTGACATGAAACTTCAGAAACGAAAGAGTATTCATTCAGGAAGTTTTGTACGAGCGCGTATACATAGTATAAATCAAAGTCGCTTCCGCACAACCGTCTGTAGGTACGCTAAGATCTCTCAACCTACGATTTTAATGCGATTTTCATCAATATATAGAGTGATTCAAGAGAAAGGTATGATGTACTTATAGCACATCACGTTAGGACCAACGAGAACGGAGCAGTAACTAATGACGTAATTGAACGCGAGTAACACCGCGTGGTTTACATATAGCTAGTTGAATTTTATAATACGACTATCCCATATCACTACGACTAAATTTTACACAACAACCACAATTAGTATGACCCATTGATATGAATAAAACCTTCAAACTAAACAAATATTATATGCGAAATGGGTATTTCTAATTTTAATTACGTTTACTGCACCCGCGCACTAAAACATGGGACAAACAACTATAAAAAAATTACATTGCAATCGTACGCAACTTACTAATCTGACTTCAAACGCAAAGAAATCCGTGCTAACACTACACGCACATTAATTCGAAAACATTTGAAACGATTACGATTTCACTCACCAGCTTACCTGCGTTTCCGATCGTTACTAATAAAGTAAAAATTCGATAATAGCAAGAAAGTTACCACAGCAGGCACACCACAAATCAAATCGACTTCAATTTGCATTCCGAATTCAATCAAAATTTACATCAGTGATACGCTTTTGCATTCCAATTGACGCAAATGGTGCGAGAAAATATTGTAGCAAAAGTAAAACTGATAAATTCAATTTACTCTCTTGTATAACACATTTGAGTTGCGGAAGCCGGTTTTAATTCCCACGGCCACTGAAATAGTGTGGAACTTATACACTCCTAAAATGAAACTGTCTACAATCTAGATTAGGTTTTTCTTTAAGGATGGGAAGTCATCAAACGAGTTCTTCGCTCTGGGCCGAGCGGAAGGGAGTGTCAGACTCTTACTGACCAAAACCAATCCGTGCTCCTCCTAGTGCGGTGATTCTTTCGAACAAATTCCGCAACTCTGATCATAGATTGGGGTAAGGTGACCTAACCCCTTTCAGTCACCCACAGTTTCCTCAACTGCCTCTTAAAATACACCAAAGCTGTTGAACACCTCATACTCATTATCGTCTCTAATCATGTGTCAAGTTTTTCCGGAAAAGTAGTGCCTTGTTGGACACGACTGTGCATTCAGACCACAATGGTTGACCAAACTAATGAAGGAGGAAGTCAACTTTCCATGGAACAATTTGGCTTTTAGTTAAACGACATTTGTAAGAAAATTGTACTATTGTTACAGGTTTCTTGAACGGGAAACGGGAAAAGGGTTTTTGTAACTTTGGTCAGAAGATTCGTTCATCGATTTAAACTGAGTAAAAGAGTAACTAACCTTCAACCAAGCATCTTCAAAAACTTTCGCATTTACATTATCACTTCAATATTACTTCGTTCTGAAAGATTCTTATGATCAAATCTACTTCAATATAATCATTACCATCTACAACATTAATGAAAACACTTGCCAAAAATATAAATTCAACTAGAACAGGAAAAGCAACTTCTCAGCCCAATATTATTTATTCAATATTTTGACAGCCAACACAACATGTCAAAATATTGTCACTAAGTTCGAGAACACGAGATAAGTATCTGTGGTAACCAAGTGCCTATTCTGGTAGGTCACGGTTAACTCGCTAAGAAAGTGTGTGTTTCCACCGCACTCAACTTTCTTTGTCAATTACTGTGTTCATGTATTGTACATTTGTAAGTTGTTTATTCTGAGTTTGAGTGATCAGAATTATCATTTTTATCACGTGTCGTGGAGACATTCTGTTTTAGGTCCGCTTAGAAATGTGTTGGAAAACTCTAGGATTTGCTTAACCCTGCAGTGGTCGCGCGGAGTACATATGTAATCCATGGTTTTTTAAACTGACATTTCTTTTTACGTACTATTTTTTCATAGCTGATTTAAACAAGACCATTGAAAATTTATTTTTGTTTTTTGTTTTAATTTTATTTAGGAAGAGTTAATTTATCATATTTTAACAAGAAAAAAATAATACAATTGAATTTCATTTAAAAAACGACAAAACAAATTGGACTACATATGTAGCCGCGCGACCACACACGTGACTTTTTAAGACGCGACCACTGCAGGGTTAATAAGTAAGTAGCTTTTTCTTCAATTATGTAGAACTTTGTTTTGTTTTATGGTCAAGTCAAATTTCTTCCATTCTTCGAAACTATTGTGTGTGATTGTGATGATTATTTTAAAATCTAGTATAAGCTCAAGTTTTCGATGTAGCTTTGACCAGCTTATGCTGGATAATAAGTAATATAACGGTCAAAGAAACTGACCAATTGAAACCGTCAGTTCAATCTTCTCTACGGCCTCCTAATATTAACTAATATTTTTTTCTAATCTATTCACAATAGTTGCAAAAACACAATCTATAGATCTAATCTCCTAATCGAAGGACCACACCTTAGCAAATTACGAAAATAGTCTCTAATTAGGAAATATCTATACTAATATAATTAAGGTGAAGAGATTTTTGTATGTTTGTTTAACGCGCTAATCTCTGAAACTACTTGACGGATTTGAACAATTATTTGTGTATGTGATAGGCAGATTCATGAGGAATAAATAGTATAGCCTAATATTTCGCTACGACACATGGGAGCATAGTAGTAACCAAAAGACGTAATTCAACGCGGGTACAAAAAAACACGCAGGAGAAGCTACGGTCAGAAGCTAGATTAAGAGATTACCTAATAAGCAAGCAAGGATCTTTACCTCGACACCTACGAAATAAATAACCCCGGCCATTTTATCTTTATATTAAGACTTTAAATGTTTGATCGTAAATCAAATGATGTATCTACTAACTTTTGCGTCGACTTCGTCCGCGTTAAAGTTGATATATTATCCCACGGGAACTGTTAATTTGCCGGGATGAAAAGTTGCTTATGTGCTATTCCACACTATAATCTATCTGTGTGCTAAATTTCATCCAGATCAGTTCAGCCGTTCTGGCGTGATTGAGTAACAAACATACATCTATTCTCACAAGCTTTCGCATATTTTTATTATTTATTAAATGTCGGTTATATTTAAAATTCAATCATGATTCTAAAGACACGTGGCGCCATTTATTATCATAAAAACGTTATTGTTATTTTCCTCGGAAACAGTACTTTTTTTTCGAGTTGAAAGGTACCCTATGTCCGTTTCGCGCATTTGCAAAATTTCAGGATGATCAGTTCAGTGGTTTAGGCGTGAAAAGGTGACAAACAAACTTACTTTCGCATTTATAACAGCAGCAAGAAGTAAGATATCGCAACCGATTTTACCTTTATATTAAGAATTTTATGTTTGATCGTAAATCAAGAGATGTATCTATTGCTAATAATGTGATAACTCTTTAGACGTGAGTTACAAATCATCTCTAAACGTGTTGTGATTGGTCTGTTGTAACTTGCCTGATATTTTTATTTGCCACCGCATCGTTTGAGTAATGTTTGTTTGCAGAAGTCTAGACTCTAGCCTATTATTACCAAAGCGATTGGGTCAAAACCTTTCGCGTTTTATTGCAGAATATTGACTCTGCCTTTCGCTGCTATAAAGTCAAGAAGGTAACAATAGTGTGAAAGATGAGTAAAAACCTTTATGCAATGTAAAAAACAAAACTTACAATCATAGTTTGTGTGTTGATGCACATATGTAGTTGCATTTTTTTATATTATTTATTATAATGCAGATCGTCATCGAAACGCTAAGAAAAAGAACATTTCAATTAAATTGACTTAATTTTTAACGAATATTTATTATACTAATATTCTGAAACACCATGACTATTTTAGGCTTGACAATAATTTTTCTTCCCCGTTTTTAAAGCTAATGCTTTAAAATCGGAATTCACGAATAAATACACGTGATCGACATAAATCCACACTTCTAATAAAATGCGATAGCAACTCAGCCTGTATGTCTGTTTGATACCTCATAAAGGCAAAATCACTGAACCGATCGTTGGTAATACAAAACGAAGAGGTAGCTTAAAATCTAGATAAGGACAAAGCTTACTTATTGATATGTGACTTCGTTTGCGTTTGCGATAACTGATTTTCATACGGACGAACTAGCAGGCAAAAAGCTAATATACCATCCCGCCTGTATTCCCCAAAGAGTTTGTACCAATGTACACCTACAGTTTTCGCGTATGTTTTAGGTCCCATGTAATAGGGGGCGAGCCTATAGCCACTAAACGGGCACAAATCCTAACTCCGAGCTGCTACTGAGGATTTCGTAGAAAACCCCAATAACACGGACCAGCCGCGCCACTATTTTATTGATACATATACTAATAAAAACAAATCATAATATAAAACAAAATATTTTTTTAAGATATGAACAGTAGGTAGGTATGTCTAAAAATAGACACAGTGAATCATAGGAGTAGTCACACCTACGTATAAATATGCATATAAGGTGACTGGCAGACAATAAAGTTACAAAATAGGCGTCACCTTCAGACATTGTACTAGACAGACACGTATTAAGAAAAAGCTCTACACATTCTGGGTGATCTTCAAGTTTCTTTACTTCAATAACGAACATAAATTTCTTTAAGTATGGAAATTCAAAACCGATTATAAAGCAGAGTGAGGATATTAAAATGTTTGAATAATTGGATTAATAACTTTACAATACAAATATAGTTAACTCAATTTAATTCCGTAATTACTAACTTGTAAATAAATACATAATTAAGTACGTACAAATCATCACGCCTGTATTCCCCCGAAGGGTTAGGCAGAGGTGTACATTGCACCTCTGCCTAACTCTTGAACAAATCCTAACTTTAACTGAGAATGTCATAGAAAAACCCATTTGACCTGGAAAACGAACCCAAAACCTTCTAGCGCACTTAAGACCACTAGGCTGACGAGGCAGTTAAATAGACTAACTAAGTGTGCGTCCACACTGAAAGCGCGGTGACTGGAGCCTAAGGCGGGCGCGGCGAGCGGGGCGTGCGGTGGCCACAGTGACGCGCGAGCTCTTGTAGCGGTTTGAAGTACATCAGGTGTGCAACACCTGATGTACGTGGACGTAACTATGGACAAGGATTTTCTGTTTTTACTAGACAGTCCGATCCTGAGATGGGAGGTGTTGAACACTAGAGATGGTGTGCACGAAATAAATAAAAACAGAGCAATAACTGGTGAATTTTTTAACTTATATGAAGAATTGAGATTATACCCTACAAAATTCTTTGAGTATACTCGTATGCCCGTGTCAACTTTTGACTACATACGAGTACTAAGTAAAATATCACCGAAAACCACCAAAGAAGATACTAACTTTCGCAAAGGTATTAGACCTGAGGAGAAATTATTCATAACTCTCTCATAAACAAATACAGACGCACATACGCCGAGCGACAAGACCGAAATGGTTTGTTACCCCCGCCGCCCGCGCATTGGATCGCTCGATGACTAGGCCCGTAGTGTGGCCAGAACGCGAAGACAGAAGCGTTTGAAACTTACGCGCGCTGTGTCGCTCAGTCCCGTCGCACTAGGCTTCCGCCTTAGTCACTACAATATGGACGCAAAGGTGACTTTCATATGTTTGATACTTCGCGCCCGTCGTCGCAACCGCGCCAGGCTCGCAGTGTGGACGCGCACTAACTATAATTTCATTCATTTCAATTTCACATACTTTAAACAGTTACATTCTTTGATAACACAATGTATACATCGACGTATGCAATAACATTTCACTGAAGAATGTAGCGTTAAAATTTCAAACATTCTGACATAACCACTTTAAGTCATAAAACATTTATGAAGACTAAAATATCGGTACAAAGAAGTGCTCATTAAATTCCAAAGGGATCAAAGAAAGGGCAGGTATACACCTGCATGTATACTGTTTGTTCCTACGTTATTTTGCCAACACCTGCAAGTTGCTGTTAAGTATTGATAATACGGTACTTACCTTTTTAAGTAATGCCCTTTCAATATCTCTTTGTTTCATCACGCAAACAGGTTTTAATTAAGTAGCTTAATAATAATACCAGCCTATTATTATCCTACTGCATGGTAAAGGCCTCTTCTCATACAGAGAGGGCACGAACATTAATCACCATGCTTGCTCCAAGCGGATTGGCGATTTCAGACAAAGGTAAAGAATAAAGTTTGCTAATTAAATATGCTAAATGTTTTGCATTACTATTAGAGCAATAACAATTCAATATACGTCCCGAAATTATACTTAGAATAGATTTTATATTACTCAGCGATAAATATCTAAAATCATAACAATGACTTCGGAAAATGGGGAAAATTTTGACGTGGGTTGTGTTCATTTACGCAAAATTAGCCCCAATTTATCCAATAAATTATTACCTACACAGGTGTGTGAAACACTTCAATCTGATTCTATTTGAAGCGAGCTAAAAAGGTGTCAATTAAGATGCCAGTCTAGAAATAAATTCCGTGACATCAGAATTCGTTAAATAAGAGAATTAAATCAAGCCAGACGTTATTTATTATGAACTCGTGATCACGTAATTGACTTACGACGGTTGACTCGGTCTAGTGACACATTCGCCATGATATATTCATTAGAATTAGACATCGTAACTGCCCCGTTGGTCTCGTGGTCGTAAGTGCGA
Organism: Caradrina clavipalpis; assembly: GCA_932526535.1. Lineage (NCBI taxonomy): Eukaryota > Metazoa > Arthropoda > Insecta > Lepidoptera > Noctuidae > Caradrina > Caradrina clavipalpis. Next base: position 14,279,909 of record OW052098.1, read on the forward strand.
CTGCTGTGCAAGGGGTCCCGGGTTCGATTCCCAGGTCGAGCAAAAAGTGTTATTGGGTTTTTCTATGAAATTCTCAGTAGCAGCTCGGAGTTTGGATTTGTGCCCGGTTAATAGCAATAGGCTCGCCCCCTATTACATGGGACCTAAATATACCGGCGAACTGTGGGTGTACATTGGTACACCTCTGCCTAACCCTTCGGGGAATACAGGCGTGATGGTATATTATTTTTTTATTTTTTATTTTATTAGAATTAGACAATCATTTTGTAGCTTTTGAGGGCAATATGTCAATATGATTCTCTTTACGTAATGGTCGATTGAAATTAGCTAATGAAGTTAGAAATTAGCTAAATATAGCTTACATATACATACATAGCTTCCGTACATGCTTATCTATACTAATATTATGTATTTATGTGAAGAGTTTTTTTTTTTGTTTGAAAACGATAATCTCCGGAACTACTGGTCTGAATCTAAAACTTCTTTTGCTAATCGGAAGCTACGTTATTGCTGAGTGTTATATAAATTTGGTACGGGGTAAGTTTGAACACCAAGAAAGGACATAGTGTACTTTTATTCCGCTACTTCATCTGCTTCCACGATAACCGACATTTACGAGAACGAGTTCGCGGGCAAAAGCTAACAAGCTGTAGTTCATTGTAAAAAAATTGAGACCGGTAAAAAAATTCTTGCAGACATATTCGCAGACGAAACCCGGCATTATATTAAATTCAGCCACGCGTTAAACGACTATTTAAATCCACACATTTTTTAACAACAACAAACTGAAATAATTCATGAAAATAATTGCGTAAGTATATCTGGCGATTTCTACACCGGAGCGGCGAACCAAGGCGAGGCTGAAACGTACGAGCGCTGTAATGAATTACACACAACACAACGTCGAACTAGGAAAAAAAGATTACTATACCTACCTACTGAGGTACTAGAATATAGAGAATAGAATGGTTATAAGGTTTAAACTGAAGAAACTCAGGTTGAATGACCTCAAGCAATTGTAAGGGTAAACCAGAAAGATGTATTAGATAACAATGGATCAAATAGATAAATAATACCCACCTATAACTGTCCCACTGCGGGCAAAGGCCTGTCCTCATACAGAGAACGCATGCTCAGGGCTAATTGGCAGTTATAGACAACGCTAAAGAAGACAGGTTACTTTTTTCAGTCTTCTTTATCGTGTGGGGCAGTAAGGTCTAACGACCCCACACACCCTAGTGTCAGAGTTTCTAAACCGCCTCAAGGGCCTCTGACATGGTTACCGATGTCAGTGATGTCCAAGATAAACTTAGAAAGTACATATGAATTAGAAAAAGTCACATTGGTACTTGCCCGTGCCCGGATGCGAACCCACAAACTCGTGCATGACAGGCGGGCGCCTTAACCACTGGGCCATCACGACATTCAGTCTTTCAGACTTTTTTCAGTGAGTAAAGAAGATGAAGAAATTGCTACAAATTGTTCTTCCAATTTATCAAATAAAAAAATATATGATGAAAGAGCATTTCAGCATTATTTTCACATTTAGAATATAAATGACACACTACAGCTTGTTAATTCAATCTAAACATTATACAATACTTAATGTATAAGTATTGTATAATGTTTAGTTGGTACAAGACCATTGCTCAACAAAACTCAAATAAAATAATAAGCAATACCAACTATAATCAATTACCTACTGAAGAAACACATAACAACTCTACGGGTATTTAAATAAAACCTAGTTTCTAATACAACAAAAATCAACTGCGAATATAACAAGAGGTTTTGAAAACCGCAGGGAAACGCTGCATGCCGCTTTCAGCCGGTCTTGCAGTGGACGTCCTACAGCTATATGATGATGATGTCTACAAATGTCAATTGTTTAAACACAACAGAATAAGGAGGCCATTATAGAATTGTACAGCATCATGCAGATAACAAACATAATTAAATGAAGAAAGATATCTTGGAGAAAATTAGAATAAGTACTCTGTCACTTTTTTGTTGTAGGTTAATAGGTAATGAAAAGGTAATTTTATTTAAAAAGTTCCAGGTTTCTATCGACAATTAGTTCATCTAGACACAATCCTTTTGTCATGTAAATTACTTTAAAAAAGAAAGGTGAAATATGGTAGGAGTGGGGGAAATCCTTGGTCCAGACATGGGACAGTACAGTTTAAAACTGTTTAAAAGTGCCTTTTAATGGTTTAATTGCCTTTGATAATGTAGGTCTCAACTCATTCAACAGTTCCAGATTAAGATAGAATAAATATCAAAGAACCAACCATTGAAACCTTCAGAGCCCTCATCAAAATAATTGGACGTCCATCTAAACTGTTGACATTAAATATAGTTATTTATGACGCCAATCTATTCAACTCACATACATCTCGCCCTAACAAGTCTCGTCGACGGGCCCCGCATAACGGCATATCGCGAGATGCGCCTGAGTTTGCAACTCATTGATTTCAATGGCCTCTGGAATATATTGCACGCATTCAAACGCAAGCAGCTACTTGATAAGATCGTTTATGGGAAAATAAACAGCGGAATATGGGGAAATAATATTATAGAGTTGAAGAGATTTTTGTTTGATTGTTTAAACACGCTAATTTCTGAAACTATGTGCTGATTGAAAATCACTTACTATAGGATAGCCAGATTTATGGAGAATAATATTGGGTTTAAATTTTACCTATGTTACTCGCTGATAAAGTAGGTTTTCATACGTGAAATAATGTAAAATATCGAATAAGTAATGTTGAATTTAACTAGTTACAAACGAAAATACAAATAATTTCTGTTTAATCTTGGTTAGATTTGTCGAAGCTGCGCAATAAATTCGAAATTCGTCCCGTTACAAATACGTCAATTTAACTGGAGCACCCAACTTCATGTACGTATAAGATTACGTTATCACTTAAACAATTCGGCTGCAATTCTGAAGCACTTATATTACCGAATGGGGTCACCAATACAGGACAATTCAATAATCATACTTCCTACTTATATTAGGTATAAATGCGAAAGTTTGTGAGGACGGATGTGTGGATGTTTGTTACTCAGTCACTCCGTAACGGCTGAACTTATCTGGATGAAAGGAGATGGCTAAATGGAAGTATAGACCACTGCCCCATGTGCCAGGTACCATGTATAAATATGGTACCTAGCACAATGTAATGCTGAATGGCTAATATTAGTATTTCATGTAAAAAACGTTTCAGATACTTTTTGGGAATAATATAATGGTAAAATAATATTGCATAAAAAGGAAAAAAGGTGTGTTTGACAGTATATAATTTTCTTTAACTGACACTTTCGAAAAATAATAAAACTAAAAACGAAAATGAGGTTGTATATTTATAAGCGAATGTTTGTGATGAAAAGTTTTTCCTTTTTTTTAGATACTTTATTATGTTTAATAGTTCACGAAAGTGCTAGGAAAATATTAAACACTACATAATTCTTGAATGTTTTTTTAAATATTATGAGGATATGTAAGATTCATATACATTCCAGAATGTATCTGGCCCAGGGGCAGTCATTTAGCCATCACCTTTAGCACAGAGATAGATTATAAGCCTGGAATAGCACATAGGCTAGTTTTTATCCCGGAAAAATGTACGGTTTATACGGTTGATAACATATCAACTTTAACGTCGACGAAGTCGCGGGCAGAAGCCAGTAAACCATAATTGAAAAGAAAACTAATAATAAAATGATTGTTATCATAGCAGAAAAATCTATAAACACAATCAATGAGATTCCACAAGAAGCACTCATTGAATGCAAATAAACAAACAAACAATTAAAACAACGAGAAGATAATAACAAAAAGAACAATAATAGAGATGTTTGTACTGAACGTCCGTTCTGAGGTGAACAATATGGTAACAGCCGAGGAGTCGAGGTCACAGCATGTCGAGAGGCGAACGGTGAACGGTTGCGACTTGCGACCTCTGTTTATACTCGCCTGATTCTATTATCATTGTTTATACACATATTACCGCTCCAAACACCGGCATTATTCGTAATAATTAGAGAGTCATATGAAGTTTTAAATGTGAAAAAGTAATACTACAACCTGGACCTATTAGAACTTCAGCAGTATACTATAATAACCGGTTTACGCTTCCATATTTTGGTGGCCAGCATAATATAACCAATAGAAGAAAACATTACTTAACCATGGTTTTAGGCTAGAAAGCCCACGGCGATAATTTTTTGTCAGTTATTAAAAGAAAACGGTACACGGAGATCGGTATACGGTCAGAATCAACGAGCAGAATGCATGGAAGAGCTGTTCTTTTGTAGTCTGGAGTAATTTACAGAATCCATGGTAAAAGTCTTCGTGACGATATCCCTTCTATGAATAAACGTACAATAAGCAACTGTCTGTGTTTTATTGCCCACTTTACAATTGCTCAGGAGCCACAAAATTATAGGCTCAGTAAATAAATGCCGCAAGCAACGGTCACTTACTCCCGAGCACAAAATATCAGCACTGGCCACGGGGTCATTGACATTCCAAAAACAGTATTCTCTGATACTCTGATGATACATTTGAAGAGAATTATTCTTCATACCGAAGAATAGAGCTTTCTATTCCATGATGATGCGATTCAAAATCAATAAAGTACAAAACTTTGCTCATTATTTCACATTATCAAAGTGAAACCGGCGCTTGTATCTAAAATTGTTAATGACTAGTTTATGCCCGTGACTTCGTCCGCGTGAATATTTGTTATCGTGGAGGCAAATGAACTTAAGGTAACCTCCCAAAAGCCAAACTTTCCAGTAAAGCTGAACATGGATTCGGATTTTGTTCACGATTTCATGGGTTTTGCGCAGAACGCTAATTATTTTTCTAAAAATAAAGGTACCCCATGTTACGATCAGCTATTTGCTGGTGAAAGTCTCGTCAAAATCCGTGCAGCCGTTTCGGCGATTAGCCACAACAAATAGACAGACAAAATCTTTAACGATGTTTTCCTCATAGAACTTTTTACTGTGACATTACACACATTTCAATTTTGTTTAGATGTATCATAATGATGAATGATTGTATCACAATCTATGTTTCTACATTGATCGACAAACACACTGCAATATACAAAACATCAATGATTAATCAATTAATAATAACGCTCGCTCGCAACGCGGTGGGTCCATGCAGTATAAATTTAGTCAATCTTCTTTCGGCGCTTGCGGCACTGCATTTTTATCAAAACCGGCTATGTACACGGCACCTTTATCTACTGTTATCTCTACTGCATGCTATCTCGCGTTATCAGTTATTTAATGTCTTACAAAAAGATTTTCTATATCAACTACTTTCACCTTGTGAATTTAGCCTTACTTGTCGTATATCTCAAATTGAGCGTTTATATACTGAACGCGATTGTACAGATTCACGTGAGAAATGTCAATTAAAATAGTTCGAAGCCTCGTGTTCGTAATGGAGAGAGATATTTTATAATAAGACTGTGAAACTCATCCCAAAAGTGTTTCTTACCAACAAATTCTTAAACGAAACGAAACTTTAAGACGCTCTCAAATGTATCTCTGTTGCTACAATACTCCTTATAGTGACAGAGATACCATGATTCTAAAAGGCGTTTTAAAATTGACAACACTAAGTGATTTTACATTATTTCTTACCATGTTCTCTAGTATTTTTGCTAATCAAGATTCTTTTTTTAAACTTTGCCCTACACAAGTAATTTCTCCTATGACATTATTGTGAGCGTTTGTTACAAACATATAAACTCACATACACAAACTCCCATACCCAGAACAGCTACCTGTAAGCCATGTACAAATATTTGTTCCGTACGGGAACTCACGACACGCAGCGCAGCAGCTAATCGCTCATCCACTTCGCCAACCGTTTTTCTATGCTGATAGTTGACGTTCATCAATTTCATGACCTTATTCTAGCTAGTTCTAGAAGCTATAACAAGACTTGGCGGACGGATTTCCTAGCACTAGATTAACTCTAAACATTTGGGTTGTGGCTAGGCTTGTACTAACCATTGTATGGTCAGCCAACCGTGACTAGTGGTCAAAGCGTTTCCTTTTCTAGTTAAGTATTACGTCACGTTTCCTATAGTAATGTGCGCTAGTTTTTATGGTTCCGTATTTAAAAGGACCATGCGGTACCCTATAACTCTCGCTCATCCTTTTGTCCTTATGTCACAGGCCAGACAGGTCATTGGTAGATACTTTACATTTTCTCAAAATGTGTAAAATGACAAAAATTAAAGGGAGGTCTTTCTTCTTTATCGTGTGGGCAGTAAGGTCTAACGACCCCACAACTCCTTAGTGTCAGAGTTTTAAAGGGAGGTGAAGACCTCCCTTCAATCCTTATGTAGACAAAGAAGGAAGGTCTTCATAAAGAAGTGGGATCTTCACAAGAAACGTGTTCATCTTGCTCGATCTTAATATTGTACGATGGTACGGAACCAAGTCCGACTCCGACCCACAGCTGGCCAGTTTTTCTTATTTGAATCTAATTGTACTCTTTATACAGCGTTAAGTTATATATTTTTCTGTCATCATCAGTAATGATGCATGTATGTATTCATGTCACATGTTGGCGTTAGCTAGGGTTGGCATCAGTCCGGGATTTTCCTGTATTTGTCCTAGTTTAAAGTGCGTTTGGAAGGACCTTTCTTTTTGTCTCAGGGGATTTACTGATGATTCAAAGATAAGCAATAATAAAGGTAACAATGTCAATGATGTTTTAATTTCTATTGTCAAAATATATTTCTCAGGTTAGGAAAACTCTTCACCCTAATGACCGGGATTTTTGAAGTATTTAACCAGTGTCGACAATTTGGGCACTAACAGCCCTAGTGCTATGCATGTCCATATAACATCTTTCTTTCTCAGAGCAACTTGTTCGATCGTCTGTCATCGAATCATGTTCGTTTTGTTTGACATGACTTGTCCAGTGTGCGTGCCAAACGTGATCTATCACCATTCTCCGATGCTTCTCATAAATCATTGTGCCATTTTAGTTTTCAGTTTTGCTTGTTGCTTTGTTATTATTGTTAATCACAGTCATATTGTGTGCGTTAATTTAGGGTCTTTTGTTAGAACTGAAATTACAGTTTTTTATTAGTTCAATGTTCCATTTAGTTTTTTTGGGGTTTAAGCAATTTGTGGTAACTTTCAGGCGTCTGTGGGGGGACAATCCTTACTAATATTATAAATGCGAAAGTAACTCTGTCTGTCTGTCTCTTCTTCACGCCTAAACCACTGAACCGATTTCAATGAAATTTGGTACAGATATAGTCTTGGACCCGAGAAAGGACATAGGATAGTTTTCATCCCGGAAATCCCTCGGGAACAGGAACTATTAATCCACGCGGACGAAGTCGCGGGCAAAAGCTAGTAAATTATAATATTATTAATATTTCTATAAATGCGATATTTCGAATTTTGGATGGACGGATGTTTGTTATTAAAAAACGCTAGAGCGGCTGAATGGATCGGCTTGAGATTATAGTGTGGATTAGCAAAAATACTAAAATTAAAGAACGATAATATACTATCAATAGGTAAAGGAAGTCAAGAGCAGAAACTGGAGTATAATATACCTAAGTAATCTATGGTAACTTGGTAAGTCTTACAGTCACGAACATGATTACCCTACTAAACTTATAATTACATACGTCCAAAGACATTTAAACAAAATCACGTATTGTTTCTAAATGTAATTAACTAAAGTATTTAATAATAGACTTTTATCATGTTTTACACAATTTCGACAAGACAAAATAACACACAAGACATAATATTTCCCAAGATAAAAATCTGAATTAAAATAAAAATGTGCGCCGATAAAGTTATGAAAGCAATTATTTAAAGGTAGTCCATGTGCCATGCGCGGACGCACGTAGAAAGTTCTTTACCAGCCGACGTGAATGACAGTAATTTATTATAGCGAATTCTTACTATTGAATGGCCAGACTTTAATGTGCTTCGGATATATTATCGATGATTATATTTTAAAGTGTGTCGATTGGAATTACAAGGACCGCATTGAAGGTACCTAAATAGATAGGTGCTTACTACTTAACTATTTAAGATCCAATCAGCCTGAAAATAAACCAAACTCGGAAAATGGAGATAATATACGAAACTACATAAGTAATTAAGACTTAATTAGTTTAGGAGAAATGATAACGTAACTCAGGAACTCGTAATGAAATTTCTTTTTATCATTTTCGAATTAAAAATATTTCACGAATCACAAGCCTAGATATTAGTGATCCTATCTAAAAAATTTCATCGAATTTCATTAAATATTGACCAAAATATGACTGGAGTACATTTGTATGCAAAGCACAACAGGACAAACGCAGTAACGAAAATATCCTCCTAAAACCCTTCACTATTTATTAGCACTCTACGCTCATACACATAACATGGACAAATGAAATGCAAACATTATTACATTACAACAAAAACAATTTTCCATTACACCTGTCCAAACATTAAACACGAGATAAAAAGTAACTGCATGCTGTAATAGTCATAAAAAGAGTTTTAAACAAAAGATTCTCATATTTACTCGACTTTAAAACATTAAATAAAAATAAAACTTAAGTGTGATCTAAGCACGACGCAGAATCGACCGTAAATTATGAATCATAGTTTAATGGGGCAATCCCAATACCTACACGCAACTTCGCCCGCGTCAAAGTTGATATATCCTATAGGAAACGTATATTTTTTCCGGGATAAAAAGTAGCCGATGTGCTATTTCGTTTGACTATAGACTTATCTAATTTCCTCCAGATCGGTTCAGCTGTTCTAACGTTATTGAGATACAAACATCCATCCATCCACATAAACTTTTGCATTTATAATTTTAGTATGATCCACCTAGATATATGTGCATAATGTGGTCTCCTATAATTGAAGGAGCACACGTAACACTAATAAATTGTATTGTGTATCCTTTGTTGAAGATCCTAAATAAATAACTAAATAAACTCTTTGTTTGATAACCCAAGAAACAGTAGCTAAAATATTATTAGAGTTCAAAGCAACAGACAACGTTATAGAAAGACATACAGTAAAAGGAATAACTGCAGTTAGAAAGCAGAGGCTAGTAGTGAAAACCCACAAATACACACCACATAATCCAGTTAAAGTCGACCAGACGTCTGCAGTACTTGTCGTAAATATAATAATTAATACATTAGCGGTAACGAAACACATAATTAACAATACGGCAGTAAGTAACCTAAATAATGAGCGGTATTTTATTAACATTCGTGCCAATAAGCAATCATGGCGACGTCAACCGTTGAAGGTCTCAAATTTAATGTTTATTATAGCCACAGGTGTCTGTGGAAACTGAAATAATAACAATTATGAAGACATATTACACGTTGGTATACATGAAAATTGATTAACTATCATTTGTTTTGTATTCGTTGCTGTATATTTTAACAGCAACCATAAATAGCAACATGCCATCTGAAGAAAGCATTGCTAGTATCTACGTAATTATATTTTATGTAAGTTCAAAGAATTTTACGGAAGAAATGATTAAAAGCAATAACTAGTTTGAAGCTTATAATCAGCAATACCATAAAATGAACCGTTAAACTCGATAATAATATAGTTTTTCCTGTCGTGTGCACTATACCGGTATTCCGCGATAACAAATATGATTCCTTCGTGTTTTCAGCTATTTCAATTGGATTCGTTGCTTTCGATAATAATTGCTGTTATTACCGTTTCATAATTAACTCTATGTGTGTCGAACGATCTTCGCAAATAATTTAGCGCTTACATTCACTAGATGTTTAAATGCTTTTACAATACTAGTTTAATTTATTCATTAAATTCAATGACCGATATTGTCTATCAACAAAGCAGAGGATTAAAATATCATATTGAAAAGGTTAACTGTTAATGTCCATTTTCTGTGATAATATTGTGATATGTAGACAATTGTAACAGAACATCTTAAAGATGGACTTTCTCCGGTTACCTACTAACTTCATAACGAGTTAAATATAATAAAACGGCCACTTACAGCGATAGAAAGTAAATCCGAAATACGAACTCCACGTTAGATCACGACTCTGGGTAGCACAGTCACAGAGTTATTATTAATTATTAATATTATTGCACTAATCACAAACGTCACTCACTTATCAAACGAAAGAAAAATAAAACGCACACAGCGTTACCGAACGTTATTATTTAAACGGAACGCGGGACAACAAGTGACAGTTGCAGATTCAAGATGGCCGCCACGCGTGCGCACTCCGTCGCTACTCGGATCGGTCTGGCGACCCCGTCTGCACTTAACGCTCTACGATGCGCGACCACACGAATCCATGATAATGAGACGGTTTTTTATGACGATCCCGCATACTTCTAAGTGGTATAACCCTTTGGGATAAAGTGAGTCGTGTGTGGCCCACTCACAATGCACTTTAAACGGTGTTGACCAAATAACACGATTTCGATAAATATTCTCGATATTTATGAACTCTACAAATAAAACACGAAGGGTATTCAAGAACTTTCAAAGCCACTTCTGAAAAAATACTTTTTACCAACCCAGTTTTCGTTGTAATTAATTTAAGTGATCCTCATCGGCGAAAACTATGTCCTATTCATCATCCTAATTAATCAACTCATTTTTAAAACTCTTCAGCATGAAATATGAATGTGACACCAATAAACTTGGTTACCCTACCGTCAGAGTTCAACCCTTTATTACAACTTCACTTGTCGCTTTTGTTTTAAATACTTAAAAAGAATGGAGGGCTTCAGGCTGAATGGAGAATTCCTAACACAAGTCTGCAGTAAAAAATAATGAGAGAAAAAGTATTATGTGATATACAAAGCACAGTTTCCGTATTCACAGTAATGAAGCACGTTTATCGTATCCAGATACCGTATTAAAAAAAAGCATAGAAGAAGTAATTACATCAAGTAGCGCTCTAGATAAGCCTACGACTTTGTAGGCGGTACCTACTTATTTGACGCTTGTGGCACTTCCTTCCGTGAGTATAGTATTAGCAAGTGTATCATTATATTGACGACATTAAAAAACACATAATTGTCCTTAACCACAGTCATCTCTGTCTATCCACTAATAAACGCGAAGCCTTTCACTAAACAGGATCCTAAAGCCTTTTTTTTATTCATGGCTAGTGCCATTGGCACTCCTCATAACCGGCATCTTATGCTTTTCACCGATTCGAATCTTCATTTACTCTAACTACCACTCTTTGAAGAATATTTCCGTTACCTACTAAATACCATAATATAAAACATAGCAAAAGGATCACATTATACAAATGATACGTCACAAATAAAGGACCGGTTGAAAGCCAGTGTCAGGCAAACGTGGTCTTGCATTTTTGCTAAACTGGGCCTGTTTGGCATTTTCGTGGGGAACACCATAATATAGATTTATTTTGTATTTTTAATCGAATAACTTTACTACTATTTTTTGTGTACACATGAAAATAAGGTTTGTTTCTTTCTTTCCCTACTTTCTAAATCTTCATATACATCACTCTATAATGAAGACTTTTACGAAAATATTCCAACGGTAACCGGAAAATTTTGAAATATTTCAACGGTACAAAACGAAAAACGTTAAATAACATAATCGTACAACGATACGCAATGATAGATAACAGACGCAATGGTGTAATGGCCCTGTTCACGTTAACTTTAACTGTAACTTATTTATGCGAAAAAAACGCACGCGACAATGTACAATTTAACTGTATCAAAAGGTACTAGATGTTGAAGAGAAGAAGCGTTGGGTTCCGTATATCTAGGTCAGTTTTGGACCTTCACTTCATCAAGCAATGGAAATACAATACGGTTGAACTACTTTTTATAACCCGGGGCAGTAAAGACAATAATAATTTGCATGCATGTTTCCAGTTTCCACAAAGTGTTTTTCTTTTTTTTATTGCTGAATAACATTTGTCACTTTTTATAACTCTAAAATCACATTCAATGAAACAGTTATTAAAATGAATACATAACTTTTACTGCATGGAATTAGACCCAAGATGACAAAGGAATCTTTTGCTTCCTTACCAAGGCATTCGATTGCGTGAAGCATTAACCGTATATGAATGATGGCTAGAAGCAAGTTCAAATACAAGGTGTCTATTCAATGGGTTCAATTAAAATTGGGGGTACCACAAGGTCAAATATTGGGTCCATTCGTCTTTGTATTTTTTTACTTATGATCTACCCTCTTTAATTGAATATGCAACCTTAAATGGATTTCTGATGCTATTTCTTTAATTTGTGAATTAAATATATGACCCGAAAACATAAAAAAATGCGTGAATTTCCTGTTTAAAAACTTTAAGCATAATATACGTTTGTAGGCCTAACCCCTAAACTATACAATAAAGACATTCACAATAGAATTTTAAAACGCGATCTTATAAAAATCTAAACCTAGTTTCCTAACAATCGTAGTAAATAAATATTGAAACAACAGTATCTGACAAACACCGCAATGACAATCCAAATACCTATACATATACATTCAGCTCTCTCAATAGATCGTTAGATTCGAACAAACAATAAGCTGGGGCAACAACAATAAATCTAAACATTTCAACAGTTCAATAATTCAGAAGAGAATACCTTTGGTTGACTGTTAGAGAATGCCTGAGGCATTAGGTCACTAGATTATTTTTTGTATAATATCATAAAGCTGAAAAGGTTTTTTTGTTTGTATGTTCCAACTCCCAAATCTTTGGAACTTGTAGACAGATCGAAAAAAATCTTTGTGTATATGGTAGTCAGATTCATGAGAAATAGGATAGGCTATACCAATAACACGCTACGACACATGGGAACTGAGCAGTAACTAAAAACATAACAAAATGCGACTAAAAAAAAATCCACGCAGACGAAATCATTGGCAGAAGCTCAAAAATAAATAAACAAGAGAATACTGACAGCAAATGCAGAAACAATCTTACTTAGAAAGGCTATCTTCCCTGACAATCTGCCATAATATCTAGTTCTTCGAAAAAACATAACTTTATGTTAGAAGTACTCGTAAATGCTTGGGATGATAAGATTTACGTCGACGCAGTAGAAAACCGTGAGAAAACAAATGATAATCAGACAGGACAAGTTTAAGGATAAAGTGAACTTTATGTAGAAGGAAAATAACATAAAGTGTGTGATATGTTCATCAGATTTAGAGGTCAAAATATTCTTCGTAGTCGTAAAAAATCAGGGCAAAGATTTAAATATTTCTGTGCTGACAAATAGTAACTACATTGCTAAATTCATAAATTTTTGTGTTTAGAATATTAATTGTAGGTATACCATTGACGGCAAGACATAGCGTTTAATAATTTAATTTTAAACTATACGTGATATCTTATTCCACCTATGTTCTATAATTATGTACAAATATTTTTATTTATAAAGTTTTACAAGTACAAATATTTCCAAAGCTGGTATGAAAATATTACGTTTAAGGTTTTTGACTGGCACTATGAATCTACCCTTTATGGAAAATTTGATACCTATATCTGTTGGCAATAACAAACTTAAAGAAATACCGATAGAACGATTGCGTTCACTTCTAGCTGTGCTTTGTCTATTTTACTAATCAGTTCCTGAAATAGTATCAAGATCAACATTAAAAATACCACTATAATACACTTTCTCAAACATGAGGAAAAATAGTCGTTCTCAAATACACACCGTATAAAAATCAGAATTTGAAGAAAAAACTTTCCAAAACAGTTATAAAAGCTCCAGTTATTACGCTACAAGTCCAAAGTTATTCGGAAATTTCATACATTCCACCGGACATGAGTTAATAACGTTCGCTGGCCAGGCACTCCCTGAGACACGCGGTAATCGGGAGCCCTACGGCACTCTCTCACGCTTTGGGGTGCCTTGGGTAATACATTTACTTTTGATTTTGTTAGAATGTTTTAATAACAATGGTTTGAACAATTTAAGGGATTTTGTATTGTTCGTATCCATAGTTTAAACTTTTGTTGAAAACTAGATGTAATTAGAGTTTTAGAACAGCGTTGCTGTGTTCCGGTTTGTAGGGTTGGGCTGGCTGTCTTGCTAGTGCAATTACAGGCATATGAGACATTTTAACTTTGTCTCTGGGATGACAGCGCATTTACAAGGCCTCTGACTCATAAAACTTCAATGTTCGTATTAGGATTGTAGTTTAATTTTCTAATTGGGGTGTTCGAGGGTGTATGTTATTCCAGCTACATGTTGTCGAAAGCAAGGTAAGGCCGACTGTACCTACGCCTGATGTACCACTAATAGCAATACAGCTAGCTTGCGATTTGAACACGAGTGAAATTGTACCTGTAAAATAGCATAGCATAATATATATTTTTAATACCAATGGATGGCAAACACGCCGACGGCCCACCTGATATTAAGTGGTCACCGCTGTCTATAGACATTTGCAAAACCCCCCCTAGACCTAACCCTTCAAATGTCTTATGTGCCTGGAATTACATCGGCACCTTCAAACCGGAACACTACGGCAAAATAGGTGTGGTGCTTTCCTGGACTAGCTTCTTCACAAAGTGCTACAAAGAGTACTACTAGATACTAGTCTCCGTAACCAAAAGTTTCCCAGGTACGCTCCAGGAGAAAAATGTGATCACAGTTATGGAAAAATATGAGAGTATCGGAGTTTCGGTATCGTTAAGTGTCATTTTACACCCTTCAGATAAAGACCACGTCACCATGAATGTACCATCGCGGTAACCTATAGGCATCGTCTTACTAATGTCACATAATGGTTATTATTACTGGCATGTATGGCGGAAAGAGCCGACGCAGTGTAAATTTAATACGAGTATTTTAGAGCTGAGTTGCCCGCGGCGCCTCGTACAGGCTCATTAGTTTCCCACGGGAATACCTTTGGGACTATCTACCTACTACCTTTACATTCATCTTTTATTAGGCAACTGTTTTATAAGCATTATCGCATCCTTGGATGAGATTTTTGGAAGAGGAAACTTGAAGAGTGGTTGTGGCTTACAGGAAGTTTTACTTTAAGGATTTTATTCAAACAACAAATGGTTTTTATGGAACTGGGTGGAAATTTCCTCATCCGTCTTTGAAAAGGGAGTATCCTCTGGCTAGGAGGATGGTGCCTTTAGTTAAA
Organism: Caradrina clavipalpis; assembly: GCA_932526535.1. Classification (NCBI taxonomy): domain Eukaryota; kingdom Metazoa; phylum Arthropoda; class Insecta; order Lepidoptera; family Noctuidae; genus Caradrina; species Caradrina clavipalpis. The sequence goes on from OW052098.1 coordinate 14,295,105, forward strand.
TCGTTAATGACCCGGTGGTCAAGGCGTCTGCCTCTTATGCACGAGGTTGTGGGTTCGCAACTGTGCACGGGCAAGTTACTGTGTCTTTTTCTGTTTCATATTTTCTAAATTTATCTTGCACATCACTGACATCACAAATATTTGATTACACAATGTTTTTCTTGTAGAAACCCATACCATACCATACCATACCATACCACCCATTTTATATTGTAGGTTTTGATACTCATATATCGATTGAAGTTTAAACCCAAATTAATATAAAAAGCTAAGTAACGTTTCAGAAAACAGCGCCTACTGCTCCATACCTGCCTTTTAGGTACTTGTTTTGAGTACTCATGTAGGTACTCTCCAAAGAATCATCATATTCTTTAACACCTATCCCACTCTACTTAGGTAAGTACTATAAGTACCATAATATCTTTCATATAAGTAGTTCTACGTGTATATTGTCGTGTAGTTGGTAGGTACATAAACTTCACATAATAATAACATGCAACATCATTAAGTTTCAAGTTCAGTAATGTTCCAAGAAAAGCCCTCGGCCTCGTTAGTAGAAATCGTAAAATGTTCACAAGACATGAATAACAATTATTATTGCTTATACTTTTTTTTTTTGTTTGTAACTGCCCTGACTTTTGGATTGGTTTTGCTTGTCCAGAACAGAATATCATGCACATACCTTTTCTTGTTGTATTATTTATTTTGTTTGTGCAAAAAATAGGCAAACCAAAAATTTGTTCCAATTCAAAATCGATTTCTGAATTCCTATCAATACAGCGATTTATTTTTTTCAAATTGTTCTCAACTGTCGCTTCAGACCTAAGTAGCTTGCGTATACGTATCGTATAGAAATAATTTCAAATATTTTAAACTTGAATGTTTTTATTACATAGGTATATTAATGCCTCTTCACACACGTATAATGTTATCACATGGGAGATAAAATCTCAGGTTGCGTACTTTGCCTTCATGTAAAGGGCCGCTTAAAAGGTATAACAAATTGTTATGAAATTAATGTCTCAATATTCCCTGTGATAATATCGCAACTGTCTCAACCTCTGTTGAACATTAACATGAAAATTCACATACCTGGTCATTTTGTTGAATGACTGCCGTCCGCGCTGCCTCTCGTTTCAGTTGTAGTATCACCCTTTCTTTCGATTTAATTTCCTCCAGCTGAGAACAAAAAGTACATCAATTAATTGTTACAATTTTTAACAATACCAATACATACTCGCATCGCCGGATATGTCTGCTACGCCTGATAAAAAACCGTGACCTCGGTTTGTAATAGATACGTTGCTATTAGATTTAGCTAAGGCGCTGTAAGAAGCCAGTCTTGTCATTCATTATAGTAAACAATTGGATTACGGACGTATTTTGGTAATCAAATTAGATATTACATGTACCAAGGCCACGTTTCTGGTCACTTCACAAAATATACTTAGTGTTAATATCCTTGAAAATCAACTATCTACCAAAATCAGAAACGATTTGTTATTATAATAAAGTTGTCTTTACTAATAAGTAAGAAGATCGTAAATAGAGGAAAATTAAATAAGATATTATGATAATGTACTAGAATTGACATAAACTAACGCCTACAGAACTAGAATTTACCTATTCAAGCACGTCCAAAAACAGATTTTATGTACAAGACTTAGCGATCAAAATCGTTTGATGTTCCTTGAATCTAAATGCTAGATTAAAATAATCTTTGTGCCTACCACTATTATAAAAGGTCATTTGATCTTTTAGAACAACGCATCGGTGCTGGGTTTCATCTGAATAGCAAATATTGTGTTTATTAGCTGACAAATGATAATACTTTGTTAGAAATAGTGTAACTTGCGAAGATTCTATTTAGATTGACGGAAATCCAAATAAAGATTTTCATTATGATGATTTAAAAGTCAAACTAGACATAAGCCAGAAAATTAAGTAAACAAACTAGGTAGGAAACAGGTTTTTTTTTAAAGTGATACCTAATTTCAGAAATTAAATTGACAGTTTGATACTTGAAACATAAGACAATGTCCTTGCGACACATAAACGTAAAGGACAATATTTTCAAATCACAATATCAATACAACAATATTATAAATGCAAAAGTAACTCTGTCTGTCTCTTCTTCACGCCTAAACCACTCAACCGATTTCAATGAAATTTGGCACAGATATAGTCTGGGACCCGAGAAAGGACATAGGATAGTTTTCATCCCGGAAATCCCCCGGGAACGGGAACTATTAATCCATGCGGACGAAGTCGCGGGCAAAAGCTAGTTAGACTATAAAACCGTCAAATCTGTCTCTGAGATTAGATACCCTAATACTTGGTATTGTCAGAATCAGAATCAGAATCAGAATCAGAACTTTATTTGCTCTAAATGTAGGTACAGAATTGGATATTAAACATAAATAAATGATCAGCTACATTTTACCTTCTGGCATGCAAATTGATATTAGTCACACAAATAATATAAAAAAATTAAATGTCAAATGTAAAAACTGGTCAAATATAGAAATAAAATTATCAAAATGTCAACAACATAAATAATGAAAATTTAAAAAAATGACAACAAAAATGCAAGTAAAATTTATCAAAAAGTCAATATACAAATAAAAAAATGTCAAAATGTCAACACTACAAATAAAATACAGAATGTCAACAAAATATAATAAAAAAATTAAAAGCAATACTAAATTATGAAATAACATTGTAAATTGAGTGGAAAAGTTATAAAGTGGCATCAGTTAAAAAATCCTGTACTGAGTAATAACATTTTTTTAAAAGTAAATCTGTTACCTCTGATTTAAATATGTGCACAGAGTGTTCCTTAAAACTATGAGGTATTTTATTATAAATAATAGGTCCCATTGCCATAATGTTTTTTCTAAGCAGTGCTGTTTTGTAATTACCCGAGTGCAACAAGTTTTTGTATTGGGGTCTCAAAGGGCCTGTACGTTTTCTCAAATCAGCGACTGACGGAAATCGATCTAAGTTTACTTTTACAAAAATTGCCACCTCCAGTATGTACAAACACGGAAAAGTCAGTATCTTCAGAGACCGAAATACAGGTTCACAGCTATCTGTGCGTTTAAGATTTGACATGGATCTTATACACCGTTTCTGAGCTTTGAAAATCTCTTCCCTCTCACTGCAGTTTCCCCAAAATATGACACCAAACCTCAATACTGACGCAACCAACCCGTGATAAGCTACCATAAGTGTTTCATTGCTAACTTTATGGGATAGGTTGTATAGTACATAAGCCAATTTACTTAATTTATTACAAATTTCGTTTGCATGCGGTTTCCATGTTAAATTGCTGTCAATCAAAATACCAAGAAATTTTGCTACACAAGTTGAGTCCACGTTTTGAGCATTGTAATTAACGTTTATGTTGTCAGGGCGTATCCTTTGGAAGAAATGCATTAGTTTTGTCTTTTTTAAATTTATTATTAAGTTGTTCGTGTTAAGCCAATGTATAATAGTTTCTAATGTATTATTAATTTCGCTTTCGTATGATTTTGTATTAGTACACTTGACTATCGCTGTACTATCATCCGCAAATAACACCATGGGTTGTTGTATTTGACGTGGCAAGTCATTTATATATAGTAAGAATAATAGAGGGCCCAGAACGCTTCCTTGGGGCACCCCATATTTGACCTCCCTAGTGTTTGATGAATATCTATGCTCACATTTAGTTTTTAGGCATATTCTGGTAATTTCCGTGTATTGCAATCGATCACTAAGATAAGAGCTTATAAGATCTAAGACTGTTCCTCTTATACCGTAACTGTAAAGTTTTTTTAAAAGAATGTCATGGTTTACGTAGTCGAAAGCTTTGGTCATATCGGTAAGTATTGCGCATACAGGGGTCTTGTTATCTACATTTGGCATTGTATATCGTAATAAATTGAATATTGCCATATTAATATTTTTATTTTTTCTAAAGCCCATTTGTTCATTGCATAATATATTATGTTTATTCAAAAAATTATGTACTGATTCGTAAATAATCTTCTCATATACTTTCGACAATATAGGAATCAACGCTATGGGTCTATAATTGCACATATCGTCTTTATTATCCTTTTTGTGTATAGGTTTTATTTTAACTATTTTTAGACTATTAGGGAAAATACCCGAGGCAATACTCCTGTTCATAATGTGACATAAAGGGGTAGCCACAATATTGCTCACGAATTTAAGAACCTCAGTAGTGATTCCATCGTATCCATGACTTTTTGTATTTTTTAGACTTATAATTATTCTGATTATGTCGTCTGGTATTATTGGTGACATAAAAATTGAGTTTGGGATGTTGTCTGGATGAATTATTCTAATGGATGCTTTGGTAGAGGTACTTTGTACTTGATCAACAAAAAAATCATTGAAAGATGTCGCTATTTCCTTTGGATCTGTTATCGTTCTATTTTTCTTGGCGATACTTGTGATTGGCTCTTTAACATATTTGGTATTGTTTATTAGTTGCCAAGATGCTTTACATTTATTTTGAGCGTTGTTAATAATATAATTATTTTGGGCCTTTTGCGTTAATCTGATAATTTTTTTAAACCTTTGTGAATATGTCTTAAAAAAAAGTGTAAAGATTGCATACCACGGTAACCTGGCTGAAACAGTTTTATTCCAAGCACTCAATCGAATTCCAATAGATCCGAATTTAGTCAAATAAAGGATTCGTTTTTTCTTAGGCAATGTTGGTCGCTCTTTTAAAAGGAGAAGATAACTTAAAATATTATTTCAATACATTAAAAAGTTGCACCAGCGTTTCAGTTTAACGTAGTTTCTAACTAACGTAGGGCTCTGCCCTATACACAAAGAGAAGCTCGAAATGGTACCTCGGTCACATATTAAATTGACCACAGTACCATCTGAACCAAACACTGCGATATATTGACAAAGTAATGAGAAGTAATGGCATGCCATTAATCCAATCAACAAATTGTGTTATTATACCCGGAGGGCCGTCCATTGTGTAATGTAAGTGAATTAGTAAAGTATTGATCAGAAACCAAAAGTTTGTAAAAGCTGTGTGTCTAAAGGTGCCCGAAATAAACCAATTAAAAAATAATGAAATAGAGGTCCGATAAAACAAAACAATTAACAACATCGTAATAAACAATGAAATGAAGGTTATAGAAAAGTAATACATGAAACTAATATGTATGAACAAGGCTCCTGCCTTGTTCATATAGTTCGAAAGAAGAAGAATTTAAAAAAGAAGAAGCACGAGTATTGTGGAGCTGTAGGCTTAGTTCTCTATCGTATAGTTTACAATAGAATAGATCCAGTAAACCAATATCTATTCAAAATTAAGTAGGTTATAATTATGTACCGATAACAAAATTGATACTCTAACGACAAACTAAGGGGACAATTAGAAGAAGTATGATTCGCTAGTTCAACTAGATTACAAATTGCGAAACCTTTTGTTTTGGAGTTAAATGTTGATAAATGGAGCGGAAAAGAGAGATATATAGATAGGATATGTATGACAGCTAACAAGGTAAAATGGAAAACGGAGATATTTGCGAGGCATACGTCTTTTAGTCGAGGGCACGGATCATGCGTGAAGAGAATACTGGGCCTCCGCCCAATTCAGGAGCCATGAGATTTTGGTCCGTAAAAGTCCGACATAATCTACCGTTCACCACAGGGCCTGGATTGTCGAAAACAAAGTTTCGTCTTTTTATACCGCTGAAGGTGGCAAACAAGCAAACGGCCCGCCTGATTTTAAGCGGTCACCGCTGCTTATGGACACTTGCAACAGTAGAGCCTAGAGGCATCACTCGTGGGTTGCTGACCCCGTAAAAACCTGAAAACTCTTTTCTTGTAGAACCCCATGCTGAACGTCTTCACCAAACTTGTCTCCAGCAAGAGGCTTTGTAGGATAGATGAATACTGACCAGTTTATGGCACTGTGCGCGTGCGTCTCTCCGCGCGGCCTGTTCGAGCGCGCCATGCTTCGCCGCCTGTGCGCGCAGCTCGGCCGCGCGTGCGCACTCCGCCGCCTGCGTGACCTGTGAATACAAGACATCATCAACATTTAATAAGTATCTTAACATTATTATAGTCAGTAGTTACATTGATGCTGGACATGCTAAGCATCGCCATAATGACCGGCTCTATACTCAATCATAAAAATCCTGTAGAAAAAAAAAACAAAAAACGCTGATGCCCAAATTGATGCTCTGAATGTGTCATTGCACAAATATAACAAAAAGGGATAAAAGGTATACTCAATCATGAAAGTTAAAAAATCTGTAGGCTTATCCAAAGCGCAAAGCTGAAGAAACAAAATTGTGGTAAAAAAACACTTTAACGAAACATTTATCAAACAAAATGGTGGTGACATCACTCATTTGATTGTGCTTAGACTTTGTTGTGAACAGACGTGTCGAAGAATTATTAAAATAAATAAATAATTATTTGCTGAATTGTGACCTGGTTTTGGAAATAGCCGGCAGTGAAGCAAACTGTGTCATACCTACAAAATACGAAATCTACGTAATAAGTAAATAGAATCTTTGCGAAAATGTCTTTAAGTCATTAACAAGTGAGTAACTTGTATCACAATGGCAAGCAGCCCCTTCAGCCGAGGAGGCAGATGCGCTCGGAGCCCACCTCCCACACCTGTGCCCGCTCCGACACCTGCTCCTGCAGCCCAGCCCGCACCCGCGCCTCACCCGCAGCCGCCCAGCCAAAAAGACGATGCCACGGAAGTGATACCAACCTCTGAAATCCAGAACTGGATGTCGTCCATTGAGCAGTGCCTAAATGAGGTGTGCGCTATTGCAACAGAGGGCAAGTTAAACTCGGAGCAAAAACTGCGTATCAGTTCCCTGTGCCGAAGAATTGGAAATGGTACATCGCAGATGGCCGTTCAGTATCAGTCCGTCAAGCAGAAAGTCCTCCTTGCCAGCTCCACCATCAGAACACTAGAAGACCAAATTGATTTGTCCCACCAACTACAAGACCTGAAGCTGACAATCGGTTCCTCAAGTAAACCTGTTCCGGAAACTTCCTTTGCTGATATGGTCAAAAAAGGTACCAATAATTTTATACAGCCGCAGAATTTAAGCTCATTGGCCATATACCCCAATGACAAATTGAAGTCCAGTGAAGAAACAAAAATCCTTGTTCAAAAAATTATATGTCCTGAACAAATGAAACTTCAAGTAAGAGGACTACGCAAGACCAAAAACGGCGGTGTTATTATCAGCACTGAGACAAAAGACGACATAGAGAAGGTGAAAAAATCGATGCAGACATCAAATTCAGGCCTTACCGTTGATGAGCCACAAAAAAGAAAGCCAAGAGTAGTAGTCATTGGAGTGCCCTCATCCATGCAAGAAAAGGAAGTTTTGACCTGTTTATTTAATCAAAATCTAGCCGACAAACTTCAGGATTGCAGCCTTGAGTCCTTTTTGACCTTCATTAAGCTAAGCCATAAGTCAGGTAAGAAGGACGCTGATACCTGTAATTATGTACTAGAAGTGTCGGCAGACATACGCAAAGCCCTCATATGCAAAGACAGGGTATTTGTAAATTGGTCATCGTGCCCTGTGAGAGATTTTACTTTAGTCACACGCTGCTATAAGTGTCAGCAGTACGGACATGCGGCCAAGTCGTGCAGAGAGACCACCTATACCTGTGGCCACTGTGGTGATCAGGGTCACTCCATTAAAGAGTGCACAAAGACAGCTGAGGAACCAAAATGCGCTACTTGTTTGCATTTTAAAAAACCAAGCAATCATAAGACCAGTGCAGCTGATTGTCCCGCTAAAATAATGGCTGAGAAAAGGTACATAAACTCAATTGATTATGGAGGCGCCTAGGAGTTAATTGCGAAGAAGTCATAATTATGCAATTTCGTCTTTGACCCAAATTACGATTCTACTAATCCGCAGTGTTGAATGTTGTACCTAATCGAAAGTGCACAACAAGCAGTACAGAAGAACTCGGTCAATACGATCATAATAATTTATGTACCTACCTAAGTCAACTGATTATTCAGCATAATTATAATTTGTCAACTATTACTTTTTTACACCTTTACACTATTACGTAACATAAGAACTATTTCAGAATAAGATTATTTATTTACTTTTAATTTAAGATTATTTTAGCTCTTCTCGCCTGAGACACAGGTTTTACCTAGTTCAGGCACGGAAATCTTAGAAATATAACTTACATTTAAGCAAAATTGTATTAATTTTATATATTGTAAATTTGAATAAATGAATTTGAATTTTGAATTTGAATTAGATAAGAGATCGCATTCAAACAGTCTGAAAAACAAATTCATAAAGTAAAGCAAACAGCGGGATTTAGATAGAATCGAAAACCTTGCGAAAATAATTAACACTGCCCGTCAGTACCATTTTTTGTACTAGAGTGAATAACTTGCGCTTATCTGTTACGATCAACGACTTTCGCAAGAAACATAAAGTCGTTGAACTAATTAAAATTATAACTACGCCATTCCCTCTAGCCTAGTCACCATAATTCGTCGTACCTAAATCCTTTCGGTTAATGAGCAGGCGTGGGTAACAGCCCAGCAGTAGTTATAAGGAATAGCGACACAATATTAAACGACAATATTTTCCAAGCCAGTAATTGACATGCTTCTATTAAACACACAATGGACGATGGCACAGCCGCTAATGATTTAAAAACGCCCCGTTAATGTGAAAATGACCTTAAACTCTGCAGTTTGTGCCCAGACACCTTTCACAACGAACGCTGAAAATCCTCAAAATGTTGGTCATATTTTTAACTTTGTTACTTTGTAATTCATCCCTCTGCTTCGATGAAACTAATGTACTCTATCAAAAAGTGATGGATTATCACCAAGACTCGTTTTCGAAAGCATCATACGCGTTCGAAGTTGTGGACATCATGTACAACTCCTTCCGCCAGTGGTACTTCACCATCACATTTTGTGAGTTCACTTACTTTGAAAACCGAATCTTAAAATACACGGAACAATACGGCTACGGATACAACGTCGTGCTCTTAAATGGTTGTCCAAATGCCAACAGCAGTGTCATAAAACCAAGGTACAATACACATGGAGAAACTGCTTACCTGGTAACATCAGACGATCTGTCATTAGACGTCAGTGAGGCTGTAATAACTGCACTGAAGAAAACCGGACTTTTCAAACCTAGAAGTGCTGTTATATTTGTCATTAAAACGCCAGTTGAATTGGATAATTATTTCTACCACGCATTAACTAACCATTTTAAATTACTGTGGAGCAACAGCTTAACTAACTCGGTATTAATTTTAAAGACGAATCGATTGAAAATGTACTCATACAATCCTTTCGTTGAAGAAATCAGAGATATAACCAATGTGCAAGACGTTAGCAGTTTGCTCTCTAAGCAATACAACAACTTGTATGGATATGGATTACGTTTGAGTGTCTTTAGAAAAATATATGTATCCGATAAGACTGGACCAGTACGTTGTGATTCGAGGCTTGCTCAAACTGTTATGCAATTCATGAATGCTACTTGCTATCCTTTATCTACAAGAGATGAAAGTACTGTTGGTGACCTGCTAGAGAACGGAACATCGACAGGAGTGACTGCTGATTTAATAGATGGCTACACTGACCTTGAACTAAATTCACGAATCCTCAAAAATAGTTACTACGGATACATTGATACTACATATCCTTTAGACCAAGATGAATTATGTTTCCTTGTCAAAAAGTCCGATACCCAGTCTACATTCAAGACAACAATTAATTTGATATCAATGGAAATGCTATTACTGTTTTTCTCTACCGTCACCATTTTCATAATTGTAACGATTGGTGCAAGGAAAGTTGAAATAAATCTCTTGAATGTGAACGACAAACGAACCACTGGAGCTACTGTGATAGATCTTATAAAATGTTTTATAAGGCAAACGGTGGATTTTACCTTCAAGGGTCCAATATTTAGGACCCTGGTCTTGCTAATTGTGTTATACTCGTTGATCATCGACTGCGCCATTGATGTAAGTATAAGACAAAACCAATTATTTCATTCATCATTTATTATTTGAATATCTCATACCTTTATTTGCTTTCTAGGGAATCATAACTTCTGCAATAACTTATCCGCGATACAAGCCAGACATTGAAACAATGAGAGCATTAGGAGAATCCAATTTGACACTTGGAGTACATAACAGAGATAGCGAGATTTTTAACAGCAGTCTATCAACAAAATACTATACGTTAATAAAGGATCGCGTAATTACAGTTAACGATAAAAAAATTAAAGAAGTACTAGACAAAAGGGAGTATCAATACGCAATATTATTGAGAAAGTCTGATTCTCAATACGTATGCAGAAAAACATCGAACATGCGTAATGGTAAACCTCTTTTTTACACGGTACCAGACTGTCCTCTGCCATGTTTTATAGTGTATGGCCTTCGATATGGAAGTCCATACCTCAATAGGGTGAACTACATTCTACATCATCTGTTCCAAGCTGGCATCATACAGTATTGGAGTAAGACAGAGGAATACAACTCAGACCGCAGTCGGCTCGGTGCAATAGATAACAAAGAGAGAAAACCTTTGAACATGGCAAACCTGCAAGAAATGTTTTACATGTTGGCTATTGGAGTAGTAATCAGCACCGTAGTGTTTATCTTAGAAATATTGATTCACAAGTTTAAATAAAGAATAGTTTGTATTTACCTTGAGTTTTTCTTGAAGACCCTTGTTCGCTGACTTTAAAGACTGAATTTCTATCGTTAATTTCTTTAACTCTATTAATTTGTTTTCGTTTAACTGCACATTTTCTGATGTTTTGTCTGGTCTAGGTGTTCTTAACTGTTTCTCTAGAAGTTCTTCTTTCTTTCTGTGTTCAGTCTTTAAGTTTCTGAGTGTGCTCTCGTTGCGGGCCTTAAGTGCTCGGACCTCGCTCCGCTCGATGTCGAGCGACTTCTTCAAGGTCGTGTTCTCAAGCCGTAACCTCTCGACGAGTCCTTTCATCTTGTTTAAAAATGTTTCGTCGACGGTTCGCTTGTGTTCCTCAGCTGCTACGGCGGATATCTGACTGCTGGTGGTCGATGTGTCGGTGGACGCCATCTTTGACGTCCCCGGCTTCGTTTTCACAATTCGGGACTACGTCTCGACCGTCCGCGGTCTTTGGCCTTGTACTATGATTGTACAGGTCGCTTTGTTATCGTATTTCGTATCGATTCGTGCGGTTACTCGATGCCGGGGTGGTGTTTCAAATTCTGAAATGCAAAACGTGAAAGTTGTTATACATACTTGGAACGGAGCCAGGTTGAAGTTATTATTGTAAACTTATGTTATGTTATTATTTCTATGTGAGATAATTTTAGTTGTATTTTTAGTCTGGATGTTTTGGTCTTTTCCGTAGATTTGTGAATCTGCTATTTGTCTGCAATAATTTATAATGAATAATGGGATAAACATCTAATACATTCGCTCGAGTTTTCATAAAACTGTGAAATAAATTTAGTTTGTGCAAGAGTCTTAATGCTGCGTGGAAGTAGGGCAGTGCGTGAGCAGCTATGTGGGACAATGGCCAGCTAGGAATTAAACAGTAGTCTTTTAATCTTCGCCTTGTTTTCATTGAACGTATGCTTTGAGTGTCCGGTTATCTCTGCGTGGGTAAACAATGTAACTCTGCCTTTACATGTGTTTTTGTAATTGGAACACGGATCTTCAGTTTCATATGTAGGTCTAGGTACTTCAAAACTGAACTCTATTTACCTATTATTAACTTCTTTATTCGTAAAATAGACAGAAATAGAGATAAATGCGAAAATTTGTATAATTGTCTCTTGTTCCCGCTAAAACGGCTGAATGGATCTGAATGAAATTTGGCACTGAGATAGGTAATAGTGCGGAATAATACATGAAGAAAAAGCTAGTATCTAATAATATAAAATTCTCGTGTCACAGTTTTCGTTGCCATACTCCTCCGAAACGGCTTGACCGATTTTGATGAAATTTTTTGTGCATATCGAGTAGGTCTGAGAATCAGCCAAAATCTATTTTTCATATCCCTAAAAAAAATATATATGGCAAAACAACGTTTGATGGGTCAACTAGTTTCTTATAAAATCATTAAGATTATTAAGATAATAGAAGTCATTGATCCTAAATTCTTTATTATGTAAGTATGTCATTTTAGAGTTGCTTCGTATTAAAATAAACAGTTATTTATTATACAGCAAGCAAGTTCTATTTATTAAATTTTCTACTGAATTACTAATTAATATGCACAAGAATAGTTTTAATTATACCATTTTGTCTGTTTTTGTTACTTTTTATGCGTGTTTTTAATAACAGTAGTTAATTAAGTGTCTAAATTATTCATTAACGATACGCTAATATAATTTAAAAAGTCATGCTGTGCATCTAAAATCACTATGATAGTGAATAACACTGATGCATTAAACACAGAATAGATTATTGTAGATACAATAAATATACAATTAATATTGCATAGCAGTTTTTTTGTTTGGAGTTAGGATTTGTGCCCGGTTAATGGCAATAGGCTCACCTCCTATTACATGGGACCTAAAACATACCAGCGGACTGTGGGTGTACATTGGTACACTTCTGCTTAACCCTTCAGGCGTGATGGTATGTGGTAACTGTTTTTTTGTTTAAACTCACAAATTTCTGGAACTACGAGTACTAGACCGATTCTTAAAATGTTTTTTATAACGAAAATTCGCACGGAGGAAGTCGCAGGAAAAAACTAGTATTTAATAAATAGGTCAACATATAAACAGCCACAGCTACACATCAAAGAAAATGTTAAAGATAAAAACATCCGTACTAATATTATAAATGCGAAAGTAACTCTGTCTGTCTGTCTGTCTTTCTGTCTTTCTGTCTGTCTGTCTCTTCTTCACGCCTAAACGACTGAACCGATTTCTAACCGATAGTTTTCATCCCGGAAATCCCCCGGGAACGGGAACTATTAATCCACGCGGACGAAGTCGCGGGCAAAAGCTAGTGTTTTTATATGTATAAAGTATTTGTTAAAAAATTTGGCTAAACAAGTTCAGTCGCCTTTAAGTCTTACGCTATCTCTGCCACTTTAAGGGGTATAGTAGCAAGAGAGATACATTTCAAAACGTCTTAAAGTTAAGTGTCGTTTGAGAATTCGAGGAATAGTTAGGTAGGTCATAGGACTCATAGGTCCCTTACATATTCGTCTATGCACTAGAAAGACCTAACCATGACGAAAATAAAAAGAAAATATGACGACGAAATAATACGAGTAATTAACGTTCTTCCCGCACCTGACTAAAACCGCGCGTGATAAGTACGAAATAAAAATAGTTAGTTAATTTAGAGTAGGTCGGTCCGTCCCTCGACACTATGACACCATTACCCAGTAATGGATAAACAGCACGAACCGATATAGGTTGACTTTTAATCCACTGCCCATCTTTTAGAGGTTGATAGTACTCATGAATACGATTTTCTTTTTTATAAGACCAGCCCATCACTGATTTCGGTGGCGGAAAACATCGTGAGGAAACCTGCACTTGTAATTAATGTAAGTCTGAAATCGCCAATCCGGATTGAGGCAAGCTTGGTTATCAATGCTCGTGTGTTCTTTGTATGAGATGAGACCTTTGCCCTGCAGTGGTATAGGCTGCTATTATTACTACATATTTTAACCTTGAAATATGGAAAGAAAACTGCAGCTCTCCACAACCGATTTGGAAAATATATGCAGTGAATTAAAAAAAGTCGCCCTGTATAAATGTCGTTGAGATACTGGGAAACGTTGACACCAACATTATAAATAGCACTAATATCCTTGAAAACGAAGACCCAAGGCCAGACAGAATACCACAGAGGGCCTACCTACCATGAGCGCTCGAACATAAAAGTAGTAAATACAACTCGAATTTCGAATTAGGATTTTTTTTTATTTTTTTTTTTGAATAAAAGAGAAAAGATTAAGTGCTGGCAGTGTTTTGTTTTCTATAATATGATACAGAAAAAATGCAATAAACGCCCTTGGAAACACTTGTAATTATTGCGATGATTATGATAACGGTACAACGTCATCTCCATCTCCCTAGCCATCATCCTAAATATGATGGAGGAAGCCTTACCGAATGAATCTGAATACCAGTCATTTTATATGGAGAGACTACCTATCTGACCTTCACAGTCCAGTTACTGGGCAACACGACACCCATACTAAGACAGGATGTCAACTTTTCAGTCTTCTGACTACCCATTACGACTGTCCAAGATCACAAGTGTGTCACACCACCAACTACGGCTGCTACTGAGAAGTTCCCAACAACACTTTGTTCGACGTGGGAATGGAACCCAGAACCACGACAGACCAATGATAATGATGCTACAGGTACGTCTAATAAATATAACCTTACGACACTGACGGGAAGTGAGAGGTGGTACATTCTAGGAAACTAAAGAAGCAGTTGGTACAGTTTACGCAAGCACGCATTAAGCCGTTGACATGTTGCAAATGAAAATGGTAACATATGGACGGCGCCGCGGCGTAATTTACTAGACACACCGTTCACCGTAGATGTCCCTTGCAATGATGTTGGCACTATTGCTTGTTAGTGCAAGACAAGGAAATACTGCCAACATCACGGCAGGGGTCGTCTTACGTTGAACGGTGTGTAGTTCTGTCAAGATGAACATACACAAGTCAACATTTCTCCCTTTTTTAGAAGCGATTTTGGTTTCTTTGATAAATCTGCTAGCTTTGGCCGCAACTTCTCGCGTTAAGTTATGTCTTTGGTAACTGCTCCTCTCCCGTGTATCGTAGCGTGATGCTATTTAGCCTTTACTATTCCTCAACATTCTGGCTATCATATACAAAGAGACTTTTTCCAATCCGACTGTTACTTTCAGAGATAAACGCGTTTAAACAAACAAACATAAAATATCTTCAGCTTTATTATATTAGTATAGATATTTATCTCTGCGGGTTGTTCGAAAAAGATACCGCGCCCCCGGAACGCAAAGGGCACATGAAGGAACATTGATGGGTTTTAGTCAGTAAAAGTCTGACACTCCATCCCGCCCCGCCCAGGGCGGAGGAAGTTATTCGATGAATTCCCATCTATAAAAAAAAGTATAGATACATCTACCTACATTATAACTACTACCTACCTACGATACAAGTCAACCAACTCTCTAAGCACTATGCAATGTATTCAGAGCTCGCGTCACGCCGCGGGCGCATAACTGCTCAAATTAGGTCCAATTTAATAAGGAAACGCGTTCAAAGGACGCTTGCAATTGTTACAATTACCAGCGCGAATTGAACCCGATGACCTAATATCTTTAGATCTAGTGACTAGATTCGCACGTTTTTGACAGGTACCTAGGTTGTGGGATACGACTTGTGCTTATAATAAATATGTAGTATGAAATGTCAGAACTCTCATTTTGATATAGTTTGCATAAAAAACCTTTAAGTAAATTAGGTAGTAGACATCATCATCCTACATCATACATTAATACATCATCATCATCATCTGCTTATCATCATCTGCTCATTATCTGCTCATCTGCATCTTGCTTCCAGTCTAACCGGATGCAGCTGAATACCAGTGTTTTACATGGAGCGACTGCCTATCTGACCTCCACAACCCAGTAACTGGGCAACACGATACTTCTTGGTTAGACTGGTTGTCAGACTTCTTGACTTCTGACTATCCGTCACAACTGTCAAAGATCTACGAATGACAGCCGGGACCAACGGTTTTACGTGCTTTCCGAGGCACGGGGGAATACATCCTACATTAATACATTCCTACATAATATATTATAAATGCGAAAGTTTGTGAGGATGGATGGATGGATGTTTGTTACTCTTTCACGCTTAAACGGCTATACGGATCTGGATGATATTAGGCACTGAGATAGATTATAGTGTGAAATAACACGCAGGATACTTTTTAGCCCGGATAAATAAATAAAAAATAAATAAATAAATAAATATCTTGGGACAACTCACACACGGCTATCTGTTTCCAAGCTAAGCAGAGCTTGTGTTATGGTAACCAGACAACTGATATACATACTTATATAATTTACAAATACATACATATTATAGATAAATCACACCCAGACACAGAACAAACAATCATGCTCATCACACAAAGTTTGTCCTGGGTGGGAATCGAACCCACGACCTCCGGCTTAGCAGTCAGGGCCACTAACCACTAGACCAACAGGCCCGTCAAATGTACGGTTCCTGTAGATTTATATATCAAATTCGACGCGAACGAAGTCGCGGGCAAAAGCTAGTTTACCCATAATTGCAAGAGACACAACTTTTCCAGAAAAGAAACGTTGTGTTAGTCATAAAATTTCGAATAATTTTCAATTAACTGCAGACATTTGTAATAGCTTTGAAATCAATAAATAGTTGGTTAGTTGAGTTGGCAAATAAATGACGTCACAGTTTGCTAAACAAAATTTATTATGGGATCGCGTTTTGACGGCTCATAAAAAATATGTCAATTGATTGGTGGTGTTTACCACACAACACTGCCAATTTGGAAACTGAGATAGTCGTTAGATTTAAGCAATAAAAAAAACTAGGCTGCGAAGAGAGAAAAATGGAAAAACACCATTAAAATAAAGCGTCAATCACTCAATGTTAGCGTTTCGCAGAAGCTTCTGAGATATGATAAAATCAGTATAAATAAGATTTGGAGTCATCTCTCTCAAAATACCGCAAACACTCACTCATCCGTGATTCAGAAACTAGTACTGATCATAGAAATTAGAACGTTTGTTTTTATTCCGTACATTACGCAATACCCTTCAGTCCTTTCTTTAGTCTGACAACCAGTCTAACTAAGAGTTTTCGTGTTGCCCAGTAACTGGGTTGTGGAGGTCAGATAGGCAGTCGCTCCATGTAAAACGCTGGTATTCAGCTGCATCCGGCTAGACTGGAAGCCGACCCAAAAAAAGTTGGAAAAAAGGCTAAGCAGATGATGATGATGATGATATTACGCAATATCGTTAATTTCAATTGCTTATTGTTTGCTATTCAATTCATTTTATATATTTCTTAGATATCTTTTTGAAGGAGCTCATCCAGGGTTCGACCACCATATCTATTTCTGCCGCACAGCAGCGTTCTTATTTTCCGGTTTGAAGGGTATGGGTGTCGGTGAAAATACAGGCACATGAGACATTTCAACTTTGTCTCTGTGATGGCAATGCATTTGGAAAGCCTCTGTTGTTGCAGATGTCTGTAGGCAAAGGGAGCAGAGGGCTTGTCAGCCAGCCAAAAAAATAAATTATAAAAATTGCTAGTAATATAACCCACATACCCGTCTTTGGGTACTGCTCCGCTCCTATTGGTCTTAGCGTGATGTTCTGTAGGTACTTACAAACCTTCCCTTTGAATAACTCTTATATGTATTGATAAAAACCGCATTAAAATCCGTTGCGTAGTTTTGAAGATCTAAGCGTACAGAGGGACAGACGTCAGGAAGCGACTTTGTTTTATAGTATGAAGAGAAGTGAAGTTTTAAAATTATTAGTTTTATAAATACCGTCTATCTAATAACAGAATTTCAAATGATCATTATTTCAAATTTATGAAATCGCTGTATACATTTTTGAATGTCATTCTTTTTACGCATTTCTGCTATAATTATAAACAGCTAAAATGAGGTCACACATTCTAACCCAGGCATCTACACCTGACCTGATTATGACATATGGAGTATCTAGAACATTAGGTACGCTGATTTTAATAGCAGAACATCAATATCTCTTATCTCTTTACCGTTAAAATTGCCTGTTAATGGTTTAATTGGAAGAAAGATTAGCTAGGGAAAACACTCGTAGAATGGATCTTAAAAATAAAGTTGGTCCTAACCTTAACATTGTCAAGCATAGCCCTCATTACCAAACAACAAATACGAATACAAATACAAATATTATATACAAATATTTAACAACCTGCCAGCGAATTTAAAAATTCTGTTATACACTAGCTCTTTTAAGACTAAGCTCAAAGCATTTCTAATGGATAGAAACCTATACTCAGTAGACGACCTGTAATTTAATGTCAATATCCCAATTTTCTATTTTGTTACATGTTATTAGTAATCATGTGTTTTTTTTTTGTTTTCTTTGTCTTCTTTTTTTTGTATTAATGCTGCATGTTCTAGAATCCACATAAATTTTAGTAATACCTAATGGTGTATGTATCAAACACAATGTAAATTGTTCATGATAAATAAATAAATAAAAATTAATTTATTTCTCTATCAGGGAAATTAAAACTTTGATTTGCAGTATTTTTAGAAATGCTAATATAGATGCCTGAACGGGCAGTATCAGGTTAGCAGTCAACTTCTAGAAGTTGCTTGGAGAAGGCCTATCCAAGAAATACTTAACAGAGGAAACTGGATAAGTATTAAGACATTTCAAAAATTTTACTGCTGCTCTGTAAACTGAGTTGATGATAGATAACAACTCAAATGTTGATTATTATTGCATCACAATTGATATTTAAATAATTCAAATAGTTTTTAATGTGAGAAAATAAGCAGTTTATTTCTTGATTTATGATTATTTATATCTTTGTTAATTTAGAATGTTATTTTACCTTTTGTCATTTGGATATAGATAAATGTCATTTTAATTACAATAGAATGATTAATATTCTATAACAATTTATTGTATAATTAATTCATCATAGCGTTTGTATTTAGCACCAGCAGATATCAAACAGGTCTTCACAGCAACGCTGTGTGTTTTAGAAACCACATAATATTACTGTTTTGCATTCCAACAAAACAGGTATTATGTGTGAATAAAACACACAGCGTTGCAGCTATTCTCTAGCTGGTGAGTTGAAGACCCTATGAGATTGACAGCTTCGCGCCAAGCGTCCTTCATCATTAGAAAAGGACGCCCGCTGGTGAGAAAGAGAGACAGGTATAAAACCATGGACAAATCGGTAAGTTTTAACCATAGACATCAGTATAAAGGCGGATTTACATACAGCTTTCTTCACAGCAACGCTGTGTGTTTTATTCACACATAATACCTGTTTTGTTGGAATGCAAAACAGTAATATTAACGTTGTGCATTTTTGATATTTTGGAATGGTTAGGGAATAATTTTGCACGAATTGCTTTAATTATCAGTATAAAAGTACTATCATTTATGTGGTATAATACAATATTGATTTATTGCGCTATCGTACGATAAATTCGTAAGATTCTTGATCAGGTCACGTGTCCTGACGCGTGTTTAATTTTTTTTACCTATTACAAAAAAAGTGTACAATGCCGCTAAAGAAGTTTTCACTTAAAAAAAAAATGTTCTTCATGTCATCCGATCATGCTTCCAAAACATACAAGGCTTCATAAACAACGAAGTTACCAGACAATACAGACAGACAATGTTACGTATTCCGTCGTATATTTAAATAATAACCGTTTAAATATGACACAGGCGCAGAAGGAAGTTGTAAACCAATGCATGAAATATGTCTTGCTTTGTCTCTGATCGGTCAGACGTAACCATCAAGACTTCCAATACAACTTTCCTATTATCTGATATAGAATAATTTAGGGAGCAATGAACGATGCGATGAGTCGAATATGTCTCTTATTTACGTACATTTATAACCGACTTCATAAAAAGAAGGAGGTTCTCAATTTTTTTCTCTATTTGTTTTTTTTACGTTTTTTACCTCAGAAGTGTTTTATTTGAAAGGATATGCTTTCATATTTATCCCATAGAAATTTCATCGAAATCCGTTCAGTAGTTTGGCGTTAAAATCTTTTGTTTTTTTTTTTAAAGAAAGAAAGAAAAAAGTTTATTGACTCAAACCATGTGCACACAGATATAGTAATAAAAAGGTTATTCAATCTAAAACAAAAAAGAAAACGACATAACTGTGTGCCTCACGGCTGCGCCAAACAGGCCCAGTTCAGCATACATTTTTGCATGCATATGGCATTTTGGTTTTGATTGTCCCTAAAATGAAAATGCGTCTACATTTTGAACGTTTTAATAAGTAGAATTGGTATTCTGGTACCAAACATGACGTAGCATCCACGCTCAAATCAATCTATTCTGTGCTGTTTTCCTTAATTCCACAGCAAACATTAGAGTTCCCAAATACGGTCTACTGGTCATACGATCTTTGCAGCAATATTATTCTGTAAAGCATTCTTCCGGTAAAAGTTGAAGTGAGCTTAAGGCGAGCTGTCAATTCCTAAAATTGGTAGGATGACAGCTCATCATCTCAACAACACTTTACAGAATAGCCCTGTTGTTCATTGTATTCATAAAAAAAACAGTTGCACCACTCATACGATACAGTTAGTTCAACATAGAAACTTATCTTACAATCCTATTGTTAGATCTTAATATATTTAGACCGGCTACACAACAATGTATCCTAACAATCGGCAGTAGTTTCAATATAACGATAGAATACATTCTAATTTGTTTCACCGGAGAATGGTAGGTAATAAGAATCAGAAAACAATAATCATTAATAAGTAAAAGTGTCATTAACACATTAATTACTAACTGCAAAATTATTATTATTCCTAACTCTCACTAGAGAAGAAACAAGGAAGTTGTAAAACAAGCCATTTTCCTGTAATATTTCTAACTGCGACCCCTTCGTCCGTTGCCTAGCAACCGGCAAAGCAAACATAAATATTTACGTTTTTTCTTGAAACAAATCTTGTTCGGTCACTGACCCTTTCCTTGCACGGTTTTGGATCGACTGAGCCAAAGGAGGCGTTATTTGTAACGGTTTCGAAGAAATAAATAATCTTGATTGAATTATAAATAAATGTTTCTGGTAACACTCTGATTTAACTTGTCTCTAGATAGTATTTAATTTTACACGATCAAAATAATCATTGCCCCATAAAACCTAAATCCATGACAAAAAAGAAAAATAAAACTTAGGTACTTGGGATTTTTAAATTGTATAAACTATAGTGTGTTTTTTAATCTCGCAGACTGATTTGACGGCTTCTTACTTCAAACTTTAAAATAGTGTGCTTTATGTCTATGAGCCGAAAGCACATTATTTTTATATTTGACGTATGAAACTGTCAATTTGGTCTGCGAGATTAAAAAACACACTATAGCTAAATATTCCGAGATGTCACTCGCGTCATTGGTTACTGCTCCACTCCCGTTGGTTGTACCGTGATGTATACGTTAAAATGTTCTCGCATTTAAATCCGTTGCGGAGTTTAAAAGATCTAAGCGTACACAGTTACACACGGCGGAAAGCGACTTTGATTTATCTAGGTTTATCTACACAATAATCAGCGAACGATTTATATTCGCAGTGCGCTGATTTTAGTGTATTTCTGTTGTACAGACTTACGATATGTTTTCGTAATGCGCGGTTACCCTAAAGATAATAAAAAAAAACATTATTTCCGGATAAATCCGACAGCCATGTTGTGTAATTCAGCTTTTAAACATCCGCACATAAATCCTTGTTTACAGTTGCCAAAAAAAAAACCCGTATCGCCCAAATTAATTCTGAAATACTACATCGTCCTTCAAAGCTCTCGGCTTCTGCTAAATACTTCATGGCGGCTTGCCAAGTGTGTTTCACATCTGACATTCACGCGGAGAGACGAAATCGCGTTTTGCGTCAATGATGCAAGGGCGTTGTAAACAGAAACTAAACATACAACGTGTTTCGTTTATCTTGGCAGTTTACGGCACTGCTTGCAAAGGCATAATGTCAATATCAGTTAGCTATCTTTCGCCTGCAACTAATTTAGCATACAATTTTGAACGGATTCCTAATTTTATAATGATACAATATAGCCTATATCACTTAGGGATAACGTAACTTCGTATTAGCAAAAGAATTTTCAGAATCGGACTAAAAGTTTCGGCGATTAGCAAGGTTAAACAAACACATTCATCAGTTTTATAATATTAACATAGTGGGTATATAAGTTGATAAAATATAGCCTATGTCATTCAGGCATAACGTGGCTTCCAAGAATTTTCAAAATTGAACCAGCAGTTTCGGAGATTAGCGCGTTCAATCAAACAAACTCTTCAGCTTTATAAATTAAGTAATTATAGATTAATTTTAGTTCCCTTTTTGACCAAGCTCTATCCAGACAATTTGTTGCTTCAACAATATTTACGATGCTTTACGTTTTGAAGATTTTACACGTATATCAATGAAAGAAACAGTTGGATTTTTCATACTTTCTATAGACCACTGAGAGAGTAACTAGTGGTAGATCTCTCTTTCTGCGCTAGATAGTGGATGGGTAAACAGAACGGCTTTGCAATTCAACAGTAATGTCTTAACATACTTACGACTAGCCAGTTAGTTTTAATGCGCGCATAATTTTGTCTCTGGCTTTGTAACTGGCTGAATGCTTAATTACAATAGTGTGTGTAAGTAGGAACTTTCAAAAAGCGAATGTAAATCAAAATGATGATCAAATGTTTTATTTTGTATTTGTATTTTTATTCGAATAACCTTCATAGTAGTTTTGTGTGCAAATGAACTGTGTCAATTTTTTTTTGTGTGTGGAATGTGAAGAACCATTTCAAAATTTGTGGCTAAGGAAACCTAGCGAGCTAACCGTAGGAAAAAATTATGTGACAAATTGTCAAGCACGTGTAGACTGCTGTCATTGGTTGTTGATAATTTAGTCAACCAATCATAGCAGCTTATTCGTTAGACGATTTGCTATTAATTTTTCGTTCAAGAAACCGAGGGCAAGTCTTTCTGTTGGAATGTTCTGATGTCATCTTCTAAATAAATGGGCTAATAATATTCGCAGTACCTACAACAGCTACTAAAATAGAAATTATAAATCCTAAGTCTAGATTATTTAACTAAATGACTTTCTACTTTTTAGGCACATAATACCATCTGTCATATCTTCAAAACGAAATATTTATAGGTTTAGTTATGTACATAATATTTGTCTACTCAGGAACTAGATCAAAATACAATTATGTGTATGATATTGAAATAAAAAACATGTAGGAAGATCCTAAGTAGCAGCCCACGCGGTCTGCTCTCAAACATTACTTGACCATTTACATTACAGTTTCTGAGACCTCTTGCAAAATTACTGTACTATGTGATGACTAATTGTCACACAATATTTTTAAGGATTCCGCACTTGCAAGGGAAAAACGGGACCTCTATATCGTATCAATATCGACTATAAAACTACCTGACAAAAACGTTACTGTGCTGAATCTTGTAGTGCGGATTATTTTCTTTCTTGACATTTTGTATGACATTAATTTGCCAAAAACGTGTCGGCGGCACGTTTGTGTTCCACGCGCGCCTCAAAGAGATGTCAGCAAATCGTAGGGGCCAGACAGGGCCGATGCCTGCCGGGGCTGCGGGTTGTCCAAAAGAGATACCGCGAACGCAAAGATCACAAGAAGGAACATGGATGGGTTTATGTCAATATAAGTCTGACACTCCCTCGCGCCCCGGGAGAAGTTATTTGATGATTTCCTATCCCAAAAAAAGACCTGAGAAGATAGCGCAAGTTCAGTAAACTACGAGTATTACAGCTTATTCTAGAAAAATACTACAC
This sequence comes from Caradrina clavipalpis, assembly GCA_932526535.1. Classification (NCBI taxonomy): domain Eukaryota; kingdom Metazoa; phylum Arthropoda; class Insecta; order Lepidoptera; family Noctuidae; genus Caradrina; species Caradrina clavipalpis. The sequence continues at coordinate 14,318,751 of OW052098.1, forward strand.
TTATAATGTCAATGACCAGTCATACTCGGATCCGGACCGAGATTCCGGTCTGAACCAGACCCAGCAAGTCTGTGACTAGTTAAAAGCTAAAACTAGCTAAATTAAAACCGATATCAGATCTAGTTGCAACGCTTTTGGTCAAATAGGAAGTATTTAAGTACACACTCAATTTCCTGGCACATTTGTATAAAAAACATTGAATTAGGTTAGCAACCAATGCGTAGACAGACTTTTTTTAAATAGACTTTTTTTTACCGATTCGAAATCATCAAATGACTTCTTTTTGATTTGATTTGATTACTATTTGAAATTTTTTTGTACGAATTTTTGGGTTAGGTACAGTAATTAAGTAGGAATATCTTGGAAAGGGTTAAGTATGTACGGTAGGTCTCATAGTGATATCTGTCGGAATAACCCTAGACTATCTCCCCTTAACGGCTCCGCCACTATTTTACAGTCACCCTGTATATATATCCATGTTCATTCAGGTGCCCTTTGCGTGCCGGGGGCGCGGAATCTCTTTCGAACAACCAGCAAGTGCAGCGTGGAAGAGAGTTGTAACAAAACTCTTTGAATTAGGAAGAATTTTGTTGATGACACGATTGTAGAGTCTGGAATTATGTCATCATGTAATCACTGGATGCAGGCCGCTTCCATCCAACCGGTCTTTTTGGAAATCTATGGGGGAGGCCTATGTCCAGCAGTGGACGTCCTATGGCTGACATGATGATGATGATTCTAATCACTGTAAGGGGTCTAGAATCTAGACCCGTTACAGTAAACAATTTAGTTAATAAAATAAATCAGCTGTTCCATAGGTTTTGATCGTATGGGTCCTGGAAGGGGTCTCCCCTCGTATCGTAATAACATCCTGGTGATTACATACACATATATAATCACCCAAAGAGTTTGCGGCACAAGAATGAAATATGCGCAATACCACATAAAAAAGCAATATTTAATAAAAGTTTTCTTGGTATGGCACCCAAAATATATAACAAGCTACCTAAAAACCTAATTGAAATTAAAAGTATAGATCAATTTAAAAAAAAGCTTTACGAATTTCTAGTTGCGAAATGCTATTATAATATCAATGATTATTTAAATGAAAGATAACCACCCAAAGAGCATCCGCTACAAAAATACAATATGCGTAACACGTCACAAAAAAGCCGTCTTCAGTAAAATTTTTTTAGGTATGGCACCCAAAATCTATAATAAATTACCTAAACAAATCATAGATATTACCAATATAGATCTGTTCAAAAAATGTTTAAATGAATATCTAGTTGCAAAGTGTTATTACACGATAAACGACTATTTAAATGAAAGATACTAGACCTGCTACATCCGATTTATTGTATTAGTCAAAACTTGACTTAAATTAAATTATTCAAATCAAATTGTTTAACCCATATATGACATGTACATAATATAATAACGACATCTTTTTATCAATTTTATATTTATATTTCTGACATTGCTGCACTCTTTTGTAATTAAATTGAATTGAATTGTTTATATTGAACTTTCATAGACATTGACATTGATTATTTCATTATGATTATTATTGATTATAATTATGGAATAAATTTGTACGCTTCAACGCAAGACATAGATGGACTCGCTATATTTATATTTATTTGTAACATCATTGTACAACCTATGTCTACAAATAAAGATTTTCAATTTCATTTTCATTTTCATTCACAGTATCTACTTCTTCAATCTTAAAAGAAACATGTGTAGTATTGTCACGTGGTTTCCTACGTGAAGCTGCTTTGAGCATTCTGCATTCCTGTGGCTTCAGTGTTCTACAATAACATCCAATATACTTGTAAGTATTATATTAACTAAATACTAAAAAACTAGTAACTGCCCCGATGGTCTCGTGGTCGCAAGCGCGACTGCTGAGCAAGGGGTCCCAAGGTCAATTCCCAGGTCGGGCAAAAAGTGTTATTGGGTTTTTCCATTAGGATTTTCTCAGTAGCAGCCCGGAGTTTGAAAGTTGGTGGTGTGACACCCCCGTGCCTCGGAAAGCACGTAAAGCCGTTGGTCCTGCGCCTGATCTCTCTCGGGTCGTGTCGGATTGCCGTCCCATCGGGCTATGAGAGTTAGGGAAGAGGGAGTGCACCTGTGTTTGCGCACACACTTGTGCACTATAATATCTCCTGCGTACGTGGCTAGTCTGCATTAAGGTTAGCCGCCGTGGCCAGAATCGATCTGGAGAATTACATTACATTACAAGTATTATATTAGACTTTAGTATCCCAATACATGGTAAAAGCCTCATTTCCCTCCTTCCAGGTACCCTTAACGGGTGGAAGGGACTATCGTACCAAAACCGAAAAACAAGCGATAGAATTAAAAAAATCAGCAGTTCCACACAAAAGTACGACACGTACACAATGAAAATGTATGGAATAGTTAATTTTTTTTAAGTTTATCCTGGGTAGTCTAGAATCATGTACGGAATCCATGGTAATTTTTCGTTACTTTATCCATTTCACACTGTCATTTGTAGATCTTCGACAGTCGTTACTGTTAGTCAGAAGCCCGAAAGTCTGACAACCAGTCTTACCAAGATTATTGTATTACCCATTACTGGGTTGTGGAGGTCTGATAGGCAGTCGCTCCATGTAAAATACTGATATTCAGCTGCATCCGGTTCGACTGGAAGCCGACCCCAACATAGTTGGGAAAAGGCTAAGCAGATGATGATGATCCATTTCACACTGTATTTTGTTGTTTGATACCACCTCTCAGAAAAAAAAACAAGTTCGTGTTGCCATTTATCTTGTCACTAGACACTGGCATCAAATCGTGCGAAAATTAGCACGATACCATTACCACGAAACTAGGGCTGCATCATCTAAATTGTCAGACAGAAACATGAGAAACGCCGGACATTTAGGTGACAGTGAGATTTTTTCCCAGGTGCCCTTGACAAAAACATTTTTCAATCATCATGATGATGATTGAAAAATGTTTTTTTTCAGCTGCATCCGGTTCGACTGGAAGCCGACCCCAACATAGTTGGGAAAAAGCTAAGCAGATGATGATGACAAAAACATTTTTCAATAAAAAATAAAATATCGGTCACATTTCATGTTTTTATAATATACATTTTTGCTTATCTCTCAATTAATCGTAATTACCCTAACAGAAACCCCTTCCAGATGATCTTCGAATGCCCTCTGGATTAAGACAAATCCAGAGAATACCGGACGCATGGCAACCCTACACTAAACCAAAGCAGGTAAAGTAAATGTATGATTTATTGTTGCACGAAATATACACGATATTGAAAATGGAATCAGATGCATGGTTAAGTGAAGGGAAATCTTGCCGCTGTGTTCTGGCCTTTTCTCACCAACTAAACTACATACAGTAATACTCTTTTGCCTTGATACTGGCTTACCATGAACCATCAAGGCCTCTACCAACTACAGCCCACACAGAAGACACGCTTGTAGAGTTATCATAACATACCATCACGCCTGCATTCCTCGACGAAGTTAGGTAGAGGAGTACCGTACACCCACAGTTCGCCGCTAGATTGTAGGTCCTCTGTAATCCCCTGGACTTCGGAAAAGTGTACTCTAGTTTGCTTGATACTAAGATTTTTGAAAAAGATTTCTTGTGGGTTTACATAAATGACTGGGATTTGTTTTTGCGCTTGCACTATTTAAAATACTGGTCTATACGTATTACACACCATCACGCCTGTATTCCCCGAAGGGTTAGGCAGAGGTGTACCAATGTACACCCCGCAGTTCGCGGCTATATTTTAGGTCCCATGTTTTAGGAGGCGAACCTATTGCCAATACTCGGGCACAAATCCTAACTCCGAGCTACTACTTCTTTGTACCAATATGCACACGTACCTATGTACCTACCTAGTAGATATATCATTCTACATTACATAGTGTTGCCACAAGGAGGGTACATGGCTCTTAGCAAATGGATTAGTTAATATAATTCATTAGTTAAGTAGTTAGGACTTAGAAGTACAAAGACTAGCGCGCATCCTACTGACATTTGCCCTAGGGCCATATTATACATTACTACAAAGTAGCGCTTTAAGTTACGTCTTTGGCAACTGCCCAGCTCCTGTGCGTCGTAGCTTTATGTTACTAAGGAATAATGTAGCTATCTATTGGTGAAAAAATGGTTGAAATCGGTCCAGTAGTTTCGGAGCCTGTTCGGTACAAACAAACAAAAAAAAACACTTTATAATATTCGTATAAGTGAGTCTGCCTACTACACCATATAATGATACCATGGGCATGCTAGGTAGGTGTCAAGCAAATAAAAATACTTTGTAGTGAAAAGTATGAGTGTACTATGCCGCGGCCCGCGTGCATTGCACGGAGCGTCAACAAATTGCAAGTTGTTACGATGCCGCGATGTTGAAACATTATAGGGGGCATAGACGTACGTGTCATGTTTATTTCCGTGCCTGATACGTTCATACCACGGTCATAGTATAATACGATGTAGTGGCAGTGAAGGGCACGCCTTTAGTGCCATTTTTTTCAAGGATGGGAAATCATCAATGACTTCTTCCGCTCTGGGTGGAGGGTGTCAAACTCTTACTGACTAAAACCCATCTGTGTTCCTCCTAATGCCCCTTGCGTTTCAGGGCCGCGGGGACACTTTTAAACAAATTCCGCAACACTGGCAGACCTACAGGAATGCCATCATTTTTCAATGCAAGAGAGACACAGAGCCATCGATTTGAAAGAAGAAAATATTTTAATAGTTATTTACTTATATACCATCACGCCTGTATTTCCCGAAGGGTTAGGCAGAGGTGTACCAATGTACACCCACAGTTCGCCGGTATATTTAGGTCCCATGTAATAGGGGGCGAGCCTATTGCCATTAACCGGGCACAAATCCAAACTCCGAGCTGCTACTGAGAATTTCATAGAAAAACCCAATAACACTTTTTGCCCCACCTGGGAATCGAACCCAGGACCTCTAGCGTAGCAGTCGCGCTCAGGACCACTAGGTCAACGAGGCAGTTATTTACTTATATTTGTTCCAATTTTAGTGACTAACACCAAATTAGAAAAAAGTAACAGATGGTTTTGTTCAATTTCAGACACTTCAACCCGTTGTCACATATCACTTTCGTAGACAACACATTTCTGAACGTATATTTAAAAAAAGAAAACAAAACAAGTCGTTCTATATTCAAAATAAAAGTTTAGGAAAAAGAAACAAAAAAGCTGCCAGCTTGTAACGATCATTATTTACCGATCTACCCTTTTAAACTAAAAAACCAGACAATTTACGATGATGAAAAAGTAACTTTATGATCAGCTAAAAAGTCTAAAAGAAAAGTTTACTATTTCCATTCCCTTTTCAACGATAACAATATCGATTATGACTGTTAAAAGAAACACGTCAGCATGTTGACATTGTAAACTGTTGAAACGCTAGGGCGACCAAATAAAAGTTCGGGTGGGGTCGTTACCCTTGGGTTATAAATGTAATAATACGTCACGCGATCACCCAATAGGCCTTTTACTCGATCATACAAATAATTTCACTGTAACCATTGAAGTAAAACATATGTATCTTTCAGACAGTTCCAATATATATTTACTAACGAGCTGTTTCCTGAGATTTCAGTCTCTCAAATGTCGGTAATTGCGGACGCAGACAAAGTCAATGTATAAAAAGTAGCCTATGTGTTTTCTTGGAGTTCAAACTGACCCCGTACCAAATTTCATCAAAATCGGTTCAGTGGTTTAGTCGTAAAAGTAAAACAGACAGACAAACAGGAAGACAGACAGTAACACACAGACAGACTGAGTTACTGTCGCGTTTATAATATTAGTAAAGATTGGTGGCACAAACCTAATTGATATTCGTTCTGCATGAGAAACTAAATCTAATCCATTTGAAATTAGTTATTATTGCTAACGAAATAAGAATAATTAGGTAAAAACAACTATCAAAATGCCGGTTCCAATTTCAAAAATCAACAGACAACATTGAGCTATATCTGTTCTCAATTGCATCTCTGTTGATTTAAACGAGGTCTTTGCCCACTGAGATGTTGATATAAGCAATAATATTATGTACATAATATCATGTGCAAGTGTTGTTCCACTCAGTACGTAGTATCTAATGAAAAATTAATGAACTATTATTAAATAATCATCACTAATCATAGGCACTTGCCTATGCCTACTAATTCATTATTGCTTTATGAATAATAAATCGATGAATATATTTTTTACGGGTTTTTACACAATACGTTGTGTTCTATTTACATGTTTAGGGAATAAATAGGTAAGAAAAAACAAAAAAACAAAATACCTTTTAAAAAGAATCCACAAAAATATCCTTAAAATGCACTAAAACATTTGTCACCCCGTTACTCTGAACTACAATTTAAATAAATTGAGAGCATCAAATCAACGAATCGAATCACGTGACGTCACGTCGTTTCCCGCTCAAAATGTAAATAAATAAAAAATAAAAAAAACAAAAGTGACGCGGTTTTCGTATCACGTGCGAAGTTTGGTTATAAGTACTTATAAATAAGGGGGGTTTTTGTTTGCCGCGGCGGGAAACGACAGGCGGACCGCGCGGAGTGGACGGCGAGACTGGCGCTGGTCTCGAATGTTTCAGTGGGCGGCGCGCCGCACCGCCCAGCCGCCCGGCGAGTGACGCTGGCGCACGCGTCATGCCACAGTGAGACAATTCCTCCTTCATCCTAGCACCATACGAACTTACGATCTAACTAGCTTCCGTTCGCGGCTTCGCTCTCTAGGAACTAGTACTTATCAAAGTCTTACATGAGAAGAACCCTGACACTATAAACTTCCCTCACTCTCATAGTCCTATGGGATGGGCAGTCAGACACGATAAGAGAGAGATCAAGCACAGAACCAGTGGTTTTTCGAGACACGGGAATGTCACACCACCAATGTACCTAATGGAAAAGCCCATTAAAAACTTTTTGCCCGACGTGGGAATCAAACCCAGGACCCCTCACTCATCAGTCGAATACTATAAACTTATGTATACTGATGTTTTACAAACAAAACATATTTTATGTTATCGAATAGCTAACGATGAATCCATTACCATAAAATTCTATTACCTACCCAATCCAATGGAAGTAATGGAAGTATTACACCTTGAAGAACCCAATGACCGCTTTCGAGGAGAAATAGATTATTGTGCACACTCACTGTAAAGGTGAACACACTTGTAGCAACGTCTCTCTCTCTCTATTGACGCATTGGTAGGTACAAGTTAACAATAGCTGTTTCAATCTTAGGTAGACAAAGCACAAGTCCCAGCACTAATACAGCAACGTAAATGCATTCGATATTAGAATTGGAAAATTCGGCTACTGCAAGAATTGGTTTGCATTTTGGTTTAATTTCCTATGAGGACACAATTAGTACCTTTCAGCCATTGATAAAACCATTCAACTAAACAAATGCGAAACGGTTATTTTAAATTCAAATATCGAACGAATTTACGTTACGTCTACTGTTCTACACCATGCGCTTATGCTAGGTCCTTTAACTCGAAAATAACAGTGAAATGGTACATAACCGGCAGCATCGAATAGTGTTCTAATACTAATACTGCCCTCCTAGCCAAGTCACAAACGATAATCGTAAACACTCGGTAGGTACCAATAGATTTTCAACTTTATACCCCAGGAGCCTTAAGTTGAAAATCTATTAAAGATTTCTAAGCGTTAGCGACTGGAAAGAACGAAAACGCTATGCAATCTTCACTAGATCTTCAACTTAAAACCAAGCACATAAAGTTGAAGATCTATTAAAGCCTACTCAGCGTGTGCGTTTATCGTTTGTTACATGGCTACAGGGGCAGGTCTACTTACATAAACTTGATATCTGGTATTACATCAATCAAAACTTAATTACTGCTTCTGTCAATCGTGGACTAAACTCCCCTTCATCCACACTATTTTTCACACATCAAAACAACTGTGTACTTACATGTAGATTTGTAGATACAAAACACTGAATGAGATTGTACATTCTATCATAATCTTGGGTATTCCATATCACTTTATCTCAAGTCTGTACCTACGTGGAAATCAACAGATGCACTATTTCGCGATAACGAGCATCTACTTTTACTCTAGAAATTTCTCCTGTGTCGTGGGTGCGTTTACAAACGTATAAACTCACATACACAAACAGCCAGACCCGGAACTACTATCAGTAGAGCAAGGCTGTGCAAACCTAGCCCCATTTGCATTTGCCATCCATTGGTTTTCAACCCGATGTTTTATAAATCAAATCAATCAAATATCATTATCTTTTGCCCGCCTAGAAAATCTAAGCATGCGAAGTAGTAGTGCTCTTTGTGTAGGAGTTTGACCGGGGAAGTACTACCGCCGTACCGGTTCCTGCCGCAAAGCAGCTTTGCTGTGTTCCGGTTTGAACGGTATGGGTGCTAATGTAATCACAGGCACATGAGACATTTCAACTTTGTCTTTGAGATGGCAACGCATATGCAAGGCAAAATTGCAAAAGTCTATAGGCAGCGCGGGTGACCGCTTAACATCAAGTGGACCGTAGGCTTGCTTTCCATCCAATGATATAAAAAACTACACAACTATCCACACAAATTGTAATTACCTTTGACGCGATGAAACGCCTTCCAATCTCTTCATAAAGTCGCACCAAGCACTCTGAACGTCACATACTTAGTCAAGAATATCTTGGTTTTGGTTGACTGGTAGAGAATGCCTAAGGCAGTAAGTCCGCCTTTGTACTTTTTTTGTGCATAAAGTTTAAATAAATAAATATCAGAAAACACACTTCACCTACCAATCTTCACTTTTCTATACAAAACAGCTGGCGGAATCTTACCAGCATTTTCTATAAGCTATAAATAAAAAAACACCAAACACTACTTCAATGACACAACACCATAATTTAAGAACAAACCACTAGCTTAACTGAAAACCAGACAATACTTAACATTAATCAAGCGAGAATTAAAAGCACACATCCAAATATTCGATATCTTCGCAAACAAACTAGATAAACACTAAAACCCAATTAGAACCGTACCTAATTGAATGAGAAATCAATTACTGACGTTCTTGCCGCATTCACGCATAGCGCCGTACATTTTCATTGGACCAACTACGGCCGATGAGCGAATTCAAAAGCTATTGACCTAAAAATAACTCAACATCAGCCGAAGAAAGAATTGTTTAACATACCATCTCTGTTCACGCCTGAAGTTTTGACTTGAACAGTAATTGTACGTAAACGTAAACTTTTATAGTAACTTTCAAAAGTTTTCATAGTGATGTGTGTGTATCGATAAATAAACATGGCGACGCGACGGGGCGGCCATGATGCGTTCTTTTTTCAAAATGAGAACGAATGTTGTGACAAATATTGACCTGTCAAAAAAAAATATCGGTTTCAGTGACACAACACTGCAAAATTGATCTGTTTTTCGAATAAAGTGAGTGAAGGACTTATTAAAGTCTCCATAAGTAAAATGAAGAGTAGATTTTAATTTAATACTCATCAAAAAATGTTAACACCAAAATACATAATAAACAAAAACATGAACAAAGAAATACACACAACAAATGACCGAGTTTATTAATCACTGGCTTCTGCCCGCGACTTCGCTCGCGTTGGTTTTTTAATATACTTAATGGTACGCCTTTGGCTATTCCTCCGCTCCCGTGTGTCGTAGCGTGATGAAACAAAGCCTATGCTATTTTTTATGAATCTGGCTATCAAATACAAAATAATCTATCCAGTGCGACTAGTAATTCCAGAGATTAGCGCGTTTAAACAAACAAACAAAAAATTCTTTAGGTTTATTATAATAATCTAGATAATTATAGCGCACTATCGGTTACACGATACGTTTAGTATCGCTTACATTGTACTGAAACATGCGGTTCGTAGCCACCTCTGTCCTTGTATGATGTACCCTACATAATCTGACTCAAGTTTGTATTGGGTTTTGTTTTTAAACCGTCATCAATGTTCGAAATAAGATTACAAGACGTTATTTTACACAAAGAACTTTGTCCAAAATGTATGTAAACAATAATATCCTCCAAATCGAGGTCACGGCGGCTAATTTCAATGGAGACTAACCAAGTACCTACGCAGATGATATTATAGTGCACTAGTGCGTGCGCAAATACAGGTACACGACCGGGGAATGATCGAGCACAGGACTAACAGCTTTGCGTGCTTGCCAAGTCACGGAAGTGTCACACCAACAATTTCAAAACACTGAGCAGAGAAATTCCTAATGAAAAAACCCAATAACACTTTTTGTCCGATTTGAACCCTGCGCCTTCGCCTGGTTTGCGTCCAAATGCGGGCGGTGCCGCGAATTGTGTTCATGTAAACGGTTTATCTAAATCTATAAATAAAAGAAAAGAAAACGAGAAAAATAAAAAAAAAGTGAAACTATCGATAAGAATGTATCGATAAAGTACACATCCCTGCTCCCTAATCCCGATGGAAGTCAAAAAACAAACGCTGAAGGGTTACTGGACAAACTTAACTTATATGTAAAACAGGCTAAAATAGACTTTAACTGCATATAAATACGGAAATAATGTATGTAAATAAGTACCTATTTAACATGTTCTACGTTACCTATTTCCGTGAAAGGTCCTACATCCAATTAAGTAGGTACTGTATGTCTAGGGATGTTAACCAGATGTTGAATAAAAGTAAAATTAGGTTTGGTTCTCACAAACAGAAAGGTGTTGTAAGGTCTATTTAACTCTACCAGTAAACAAGTAGGTACGGTTTGTATTTAGTGCATTTTGCATAAGATTTACGCCGGAGGGGTCGCCTTAGAAAGACCTACCCTGACCTTATTGGTGAGGTTCTTCAGAACGGCCGGGTGCGCAGTACTCGCAACCGGCGTGCTTGTATGACCTGGATGTATTTAATAAACATGACCGACGCGAAAGGAGTTTGTAATCATCGTAGCTGGTGGCATTCTGTGGTTTCTACCCCTATGGGAAAAAGCCGTAAGTAACTTTAAATAATATGTTTGTTTGTATATGAGATGTAGAAAGACCCTTCACATACTGGTTGCCTATCACCATCTCTTAACAGTATTACATCTCTTATTTAGGTACTACTTTGCCTTGCGCACTGTTGGATTTTCAACGCTCGGCTCAGCGCCAAGAGTGGAAAATCCAACAACAGAAATTACAAAGTAATATAACAATGGTACTGTTTTAAAAAATGGTGGTATAAGGCCACGAGTCCTGACCATCAAACGTTTAGAATTGCATCGGTATGTTTAGGTCCCATGTAATAGGGGGCGAGCCTTTTGCAATTAACCGGGCACAAATCCTACCTCTGAGCTGCAGCTACTGAGAATTTCATAGAAAAACCCAATAACACTTTTTGTCCGACCTGGGAATTCAACCCGAGACGTCTAGCGTAGCAGTCGCTATAAGGACCACTAGGCTAACGAGGTAGTCTTATAATTCATTCAAGTCGGAAATCATCAATACACCTTGAGCAAGCGTGGTGATCAATGCTCATGCCTTCCTCTATATGAGGAGAGCCTTTGCCCTGAAAAGACAAGCAAGAGAAGCAAATGCAAGTCGCAACAAACAACAATAATAGGCTGGTATTATTATAAAAGAAAAAACGGAATGCTTAATAGAAAAAGTTACCCATCAAGTACTAAATTACAAATTATATTAATCTTATTACATCGTTACCGTAGTAACGTTACTTGCTTAATTTATTATAATGAATGGAGTAACTATAACTGTTTTCCTAGGCTGCTACTTGGAAAACGGAATAGAAATAAAAGCATACAAAGGATTCGCTCCAATCGCCCCGCATCAGTAGGTAACCATGTCAGAGGCTCTTGAGGCAGTTTAGAAACTCTGACACTAGGGTGTGTGGGGTCGTTAGACCTTACTGCCCACACGATAAGAAGAAGATCGCCCCGTGTGACATAGCACATAAAATCTCTCATTTGTACAATGTAGCATATTATAGCCCACACAAAGCTTGTTAACAAGGATAAATTGAAATTATCATTGACCATTGACCCTTTAGTGACAATAACACTTTTGCTAAGATTCGTACAAGCGGATTAATCCTAAATTGCCTGAATCCTATTCCTACTAATCCTACTTACTATTGTCCTAGTATCCTACTACCATCACGCCTGTATTCCCCGAAGGGTTAGGCAGAGGTGTACCAATGTACACCCACAGTTCGCCGGTATATTTAGGTCCCATGTAATAGGGGGCGAGCCTATTGCCATTAACCGCGGCACAAATCCAAACTCCGAGCTGCTACTGAGAATTTCATAGAAAAACCCAATAACACTACCCTATTAGTATCCTACTAATATCCTTCTATCCTACTTCCTTCCTACTAATATTATAAATGCTAAAGTTTGTGAGGATGGTTGGATGGATGGATGTTTGTTACTCTTTGACGCTTAAACGAGGGAACCGGTTCGTCCTAGGCAAGCGTGTTCCACCTTAGGTCGCATCATCACTAATAGATCAAATGAGTTGCGGTCAAACGCAAGGCTATTAGAATATTTAAAAAAAACGGCTGAACGGGTCTGAATGAATTTTGGCACTGAAATAGATCGTAGTGTAGAATAACACGGTTCCTGTGAGATAACATATCAACTTTGATGCGGAGGAAATCGCAGACAAGAGCTAGTAAATAATAAATAGGTAGGGGAGGTCAGCTCAAAGCGGCCACCTTAACTTTAAATTAAGAAAAAACCTATAAAACGATACATTTTTAAAAATAATTTTATACTAATAGGTAGAGAATTTATTTAATTTTTGTAATTTGCAATTTAAATTTCGCGCAAATTTAAATATAAGCCTTAGATTTGTAGATTACAAAAACATGTCAAAAAACCGCTTTGCCCGAGGGGTCGCCCAAAGCGGCCATAGTGGTAAGGGCATAGAGGCCACCCCAAAAATTCTTCGGGAATGTTTATTTTTGTTGAAATATATCGTGCTAGACAGAATAAAAATCCAAAAAAAAATATTAAAAACATTATTTAATATTATTACTTATACATAATATTATATATTTTTAATTTTTTTTATAAAATAATCAACATTTTCTACCCATTTTAATCACAATCAGTCTTAAAAGTATTTTGACTTAACTTTAATGTATAACATTAAATTTAAGTCAAATTACTTTGCCCACTTGCTTTTTGCCCAGTTTTGTTAAAACTCTTGGAGGTTTGTTGGAAGATGTTTGTACCCGTCTTGTCCATATTATAAATACGCATTGCGTTAATTTGATGCTTTTCAATTTCAGCTTCCAGCAGGTCAAAGAATCGATAAACTTGAGTTCTGTTGAATCTTTACGTTGGTAGTTTTACGTTTGTAATTTTTGACCATCTAAACAAAATAACTGAGCATTATCAATCAAATCATAATATTGTAATAAGGGCAAAGCGGTCACCTGGCCACTTTGCCCGAGCCGCTTTGCCTTTATCACCCATTTTGTTATAAAAATTAACTACTCCCACATTATTTATCAAATTTTGGAGCTAGTACTAAAGAAACAAAGCCAAATATATAAGTAACAATACACGTGTATGCAAGCATTTGAACTTAAACAGGTTTGACCAAAACAGGTCAAACTTACCTTGTATGATTGTAACGAATGACGCGAAAACGCATTTTTCGTCACTAACTGCAACCCGCTCATTCCCACCGGTACCGAATGACTGATCGGCACGGGGCGGGAGGTATACTACGCGTGCAGAATGGCAAAGTTGCGCTTTTACTTCAAATATCCGAAAAATGAATCGTGGCCGCTTTGCCTTCTATGGCCGCTTTGAGCTGACTTCCCCTACGATAAAGACATTTTAAGGATCATGTCGAAATATTTCTTTCCCGCGACTAAACATTATATTGCAATATAATGCCATCACCATCACGCCTGTATTCCCCGAAGGGTTAGACGGAGGTGTACCAGTGTACACCCACAGTTCGCCGGTATATTTAGGTCCCATGTAATAAGGGGCGAGCCTATTGCCATTAACCGGGCACAAATCCAAACTCCGAGCTGCTACTGAGAGTTTCATAGAAAAACCCAATTACATTTTTTGCTCGACCTGGCAATCGAACCCAGGAGTTCTAGCGTAGCAGTCGCGCATAAGACCACTAGACTAACGAGGCAGTTGATGTAAGTAGGTAATTATTAAATGTTCAGTATGCGGCATGCGGATGAAGGGACAAACAAGGAAAAGTTCTTAATTATAAATAATAGGAATATTGCCACTATATGACTAGGCTTTTAAATATTTATAAACGATTCATTACACGTTACTTAATGAACTTTGATTTTTGTTTTTGCTGTTTAATTACGTACATTTCAAAATTAATGATTGTTTTGAAATACACAATATACGTTTACACTGCAAATAAGATTCCAAATTGTTTGTAGCTATAACTACAATATAAATTAAATAGGCCATAAAAATACTTGCAAGGTGGATAGTTGCTTAGTTACAAACGCGTAGAATGGAACCACCCTTTTATTTCCTTTGCAAGGAATTAATGGGAATCTGAAGTGTCGATGTGGTCGATACCATATTAGTGCCTATTGATTATAAAATCAAATACCTACATACGTTTATTATCAAAATAAACGCACTTTTAAGTACCTACGTATGTTTAAGGTTTTGTCAGTCAAGTACCCAGTAAACAGTGTTCTTGTCAAAGTGAAATGACCAGTAATAGACCACTCTTCATTTAAGCTAAATAAACGTCATGTTTCGCAAAAAATTCGGGTTCGCGAAGAGTAAAATAACAGCCGTGGATATTGGAGCCCCAACTGATACGAGACACTACATACATGTTACTAAAAACCCAGAAACTGGGCAGTTGGATGGATTACCACCGTCCTGGATGAAAGTATTGAACAAGACGGCTTCGCACAATGAGAGTTCAGAAGTAGCCACATCTACATTTTACACAGATAAGGCGCCATCGCCAGAAGAGCCAACCGATCCCACCGCTGAAAATAAAAACGAACAAAAAAAAGTGTTTGAGCAGTCATCAACAAAAGTAGACTAACATTTCGGATTTTTGCATCCTTACTAAAGCATAATATCAAAGGAAATAAGAAATGGATCTAAAATAAAGATAAAATGAACTCTTAAGTGTTGCCTAAATTCTGAATAAGTAGTGAATTACGTTATTTCGTGTGTATTTAAATGATATGTAAAAACTAACATTTTTACATTACATAAGACTTTGGTTGCTGACCGCATATTATTGTAAATTCGTGATATTTTTGTACACTCTAGGTATCCATGAAAAGTGTATTCGCCACTTGCATTAAAATTATTTGTATAGGTATTCGTCGCAAGCCTTTTTTTTAAGTGCACGCAAAATTAAATTAAAATATCGTGATTAATACTGTGATTTTATTATCTTTCTATTATGTTTCTTATAATAATGTTGTAATGTTGCCAGCAAATCAACCACATGTTTATAAGGATTTAGCGTACCTACCCGAAACATTTTTGTAAAAACAAAGGTGAAAAAGCCAAAAATAAAAAAGTTTTAACATGTTTAGAAAATGACTAGTTTCATTGCTGCCTTAGGTACTGTATTTGTGCACAAACTTGTGCACTGGGTTATAGTCTCCGACCGAAATTCGGTCGGGAGGATATTATTACTAAGTAAACAAACATTACACTGGTCAACAAAATTTTGTAACAAGAAATTTGATGGCTAATTTTAAATTACCTACCTGCCCTCATTTTATAACCATATTTATTTTGATTCCATCAGATCTAGTTTACGTGTTACAGCTACTACCTACAAAATAAAAATTTAACCGCTTTTGTTTTAATTTCGCATTCAGAGAATTTGTTTCTTTGGAGAGCATAGTATATTGTTCTGTTTTTTGGGTTGAGTGATTCCTAAATAATGTCAAGAAAATGTAAAAATGTTCCTGACAAGTTTTGTTACATTTGTGGTGACATTACTTTCAAAACTCAGCGAAGGAATTTGACACCATTAGTAACTAAGTTATATGAACAGTATTTTGGTTTTGCCATCGGACATATTTGTTGGCCCCCAAATTAGGCAATTGATGAAAGATGATATATTTAGAAAAAAGCTTAGTAATTTAGAAAAATCAGCTTGGGAATCTTTCATGAAAGTAACTTCCAATTTTCTAGGAAATCGCCGATCAAGTGACTATAAATGTATTATCGCGGAGCTTTTATCTACGTATAAGGCTTTGGGCCATTATATGTCATTGAAAATACATTTTCTACATTCACATTCAGACTTCTTTCCTGAAAATTTGGGCGCCATCAGCGATGAACGCGGTGAAAGATTCCATCAAGACATTTCTACCATAGAAAAACGATATCAGTGCAAGTGGAGCCCACGTATGTTAGCGGATTACTGTTGGACATTAAAACGCGACGTTCCTGAAGCAAAATACAGTCGAAAATCATAAAAGTAAATTCATATTAATGTAGCAATAAATCGAAATAACTTCTTTTTGTTTATAAAAATTCAAAATTTCTAAAATGGTATTACAAAAAAACTCTTCGTATTTGAAGCATTTTAATTTTATTTCAAGTATCCTTATCATTCTCCTAAACATAACTAGACAAAAGTTCTCATGTTACATGCAAAAATTGTTTTTTTGTTGACTAGTGTTATCATCGGTATTAACGCATCTGATATACTTCAGGATTTCTTGATAAAGTTTATTTTCATATCTAGATACGGGATCCACTTAAGCATTGCATTTGTTACTTTGCCGTTTACACACCAAAAACCACTAAATAACTCTCCTCAGTATCTGCTTAGTATCACACAATGCAACAACGTACGTCAATTTGTATTTAATATTTAAACCAAACGGTTTTTTTTTTTAAATTAAAGTAAGTGCCTAGGTTAATTAATAGATATAGTTAACCAATCTTGCATGAGGCGACGAGTATGTAAAACTTCTCCAAGAAATATTTATAAATTCTGCTGCAACAGCTTTATTTTGGTAAAAGTTTAAGATGATGGCAATGTGTCGACATCTAGCGCATCGCATGCGAACTACAACTGACGTTTCCTACATTACGAATACAATATCAAAAGCATAAAATGAAAAGCTTATAACTTATTCAAATCAAACAACTGCCGTCGGGCAGTAGCCCACCAGACACAACGTCCGCCTGGTCGGAGGACATATCCTTTTCAAAAGAGGCTTAAGAATTTTACACCCTGTTCATCATATAGATCTAAAACTCCAAATGCTTATTTCCAAAAATCATCCTGTGGCCCTTATTTAACAGAGGGATTTAAAGAGTGGCTATCAGAATAAAAAAAAAAACTGTGATCCCGTGTATCAGCGTGGCCATTAAGTGATTTAGCAAAATTAAAGTTCAACCCTGTTACACTTCTAGCGACACCAAAAGAGTGTCCATGGAGTTTCTTGCTCGTTCTTCTCCATAGAGACCTACGTTTTGGAACGAGCAACTAGCTTCAATATTAAACTGTAACTTCTTGACAATTCAAAAGTGCCTGTAAATGGTCTAATTGAAATAAATGCTTTGATTTTGATTTTGACCAAACCCATAACAAAAGTCATACAAAAAGATATGGTGGTGGAACTAGACTGAGAGACTGCGTTTGTTGAGCGAATTCGTTCGCTTTGTCTCTGCTATCATAAGTACGTTTTAATGTCTTTGTCTAAATGACCATTATCTTACATTACATCTGTGTCAATAAAATAAACTCAGTAATTTTTAAACAAAAGATAATTTTACCCGACTACTGCAAAGCCAAAATGAGGGTTACGCTATTGGACCCTTTTTTTTTTGTACGCGATGGAAATCCTCATGGACTTCCTCCGTCATGGAGTGACGGAGTGGCATGCCGAACTCTTGCCGGAGGTGCGGGATTCGCACAAGCACCGATCCATGCTATTTGACCCTGGATTTCCCCAACTTACATTATATAAAGCTTTCGAAAATATTTTACTTTTTCAGACGGAAATATCTTCTTATTTCATGCTTTTCAATTCGATTTTCACCAAGGTCGGGTTTTGGTTTTTAACTTTTTTAAATTAAATTAAACGTTTGCTTGCTTCTCATTTGTCTCGAGAATCCACCATATTATTATCACATTATTCAAATGATGCAAGATAATTTAATACAAGTCCTCAGGCTTCGCGCCTTACGGATGGACATTCGGACGAGTGAATGAATCATCCAAAATTCCTATAGAATTATCAGTAGCGATACGCCAGGCCTGCCAAGTACTAATGTATAGGTGCATGAATATTGCGCTTCATTATACGCAGCTTTACATGAACATGAAACCATCTTTATTTTTTGTTGCCACAATTACGAATTTGTTAATGCCTCAACTGTAAATAAGATTCTTATAATTTATTATGCAATAAATAGTGTTCAGTAGTCATATACTAAAATGTATCAAATATTTTTTTGATTATTTTGTGTTGTTTTCGTATTGCGTGTAAGCGTGAAATGGAACAAACATTTATTTTCTCTCCATTTTTCTTCACGACATTTGACAGATGATAAAGTTTTGGGTAAAGTGGTCGCCGTCCTAAGGATCCGTCCGTGTAAAAGCCACTCCTATCTACAATATCTGAATTCCGCCTTTGCTAAAAAGTGTCTTACAAGCAATGTAGGTTTTGTGTTTTAGATACGTCACAGTGATATGGCTTAAAAGTTAATAGACTAACAGTTATCAATCAAAATGAGTGGGCGATCGAACCGTGGTGTGTTTGGGAAACTTTTTTCCAAAAAGCAACCCAGAGACAGAGAAGAGCGTGTGACTGACATTGGTATGCCGACAGATGTGAAACAACATATCCATGTCAGTAAGAACTCGGAGACAGGCATGTTGGAAGGATTACCGACGTCCTGGTTGAGATTGTTGAACACACAGATCACACCTGCCGAACAAAATGAGAACCCTGACGCGGCCATCCAGGCCGTTAAGTTCCACATGTACACTATCAAAAAGGAGAAGGCACCTGACGAGCCGTTCAAGCCCTTCCTCACTGACGAGGCGATCACTGAGGAAAATAAGGAAATTGAGAAGCTGTTAGATCATAAGAATGCGCACCAGAGTCAGGATTCCGACCTGTCGATCGGCCAGAGCAGTGAGGAGGAAGTGAGCACCAACGACATATACAGTAAGAGACAGACCATGCCCTGCACACCCATTAAATCTGGCATGAAGAAGAAGGACGCTGTAATGGACTTGACAGCTGTAGTCGAAGACTTATCTCTGATTGGCAATGACCCTGAGGAGAGTCCGATACTGAGAAAGAAGGAGCTGAGATATGCAACACTCAACGATGAGGAGATATACGAGGAGTTGAAGAGAATATGTAATAAGGATGATCCTTATGTACGGTTCGAGAGGATCAAACAGCTGGGTGCTGGTGCTTCAGGTATGTTGTCGTTTAAATTATATTAATTCGCTTATTTTACCAAAGACATAGGTTATTGATTGTGGGTATCCTAAAAACTGTTCTTAATGGTTAAAATAAACATTGTCTTAATGACTCATGATGCACAAATTCTAGATTACATTAAGTTTTTAGCTCATATTGAGCTCACATAAGACATTTCAGCTTCATCTCGGGGATGGCAACGCATTTACAAGACCTCTGGTATTGCATGCCTATAGGTGGCACTGACCACTTAAAATAAGGTGGGCTCTGAGCTTATTTACCATTCAATTACATAAAAAAAGTAAGATTCTGCTACCAAAGAGTAGTAACATAATTACCTAAATATGTGACATCCACCGCCCTCTGAAATGTATCTGTGTATGAAATGTATGTCTATGTGTCCGTGTTGTGTTCTATTTCATCAGTGCCGTACAACAGTGTTTACGCACTGCCTATAGCGGTAAAGCTACCTTATCGTAGCAATGCCATGCAAGCTATCTCTCACATAAGTAGGTACCCATTCCATTTAGCAATTTATCCTAATTATATTGGGATTTAAGTAGTGATAACTTGATCAGGCTCATTATTGTTTTAGGAATGACTTAAACTGCCTCGTTGGCCTAGTGGTCCTGAGCGCGACTGCTACGCTAGAGGTCCTGGGTTCGATTCCCGGGTCGAGCAAAAAGTGTTATTGGGTTTTTCTATGAAATTCTCAGTAGCAGCTCGGAGTTTGGATTTGTGCCCGGTTAATGGCAATAGGCTCGCCCCCTATTACATGGGACCTAAAATATACCGGCGAAATGTGGGTGTACATTGGTACACTTCTGCCTAACCCTTCGGGGAATACAGGCGTGATGATGGTGATGGAATGACTTAAAAATACAATTACAATTGACATCATCATTTTTCTGTCCCTATCTCATGTTACTTGGGGTTGGCACAACGTGTTTTCTTCTTCCATGTACCCTATCAATGTCATGCTGCTCCCTGCTCTTTCATATTATTCTTCATACAATCCATCCATCTCTTCTTTGGCTTCTCCACCCATCCACATTTATATTGATAACTCATTTGGTCACAGGCCTCCCATCCCTGCATAAATAGCAGCATTCATAGCATCATGCCTTCAAAGCACCAATATGTAGTAAATAAACAAGTAGGCTTCCACCTTTTTGGCTAACACTTGTATTATGAGATAAACTGTTATAACTATAACTGTAAATAGTTTACATATACAATAATTAGTATGCTAATTAAACACTAAGTTACCATATCATAGTATAATAGCCATGCACTATCTATCATACAGTGCTAACATTACCTTCAGATCACAAATGAGGTTAAAAACTTTATAAATACGTACAGCTATGCATTCAGTGACCAATTGACACTAATGTGTTAATTGGGCAAAGAATAAGTGGCAAATTGAGAAGATTTAGCCATTTATAGTGGACAAGTGAGACGAAATAGTCAGTGTACCGTTAAAATATATGGTAATATTGGCTTGACTACTCCGTTGGTCTCGTGGTGCTGTGACTGCTGAACAAGGGGTCCCGAGTTCGATTCCCAAGTCGGGCAAAAAGTGTTACATATTGGGTTTTGCCATTAGGAATTTCTCAGTAGCAACCCGGAGTTTGGAAGTTGGTGGTGTGACACCCCCGTGCCTCGGAAAGCACGTAAAGGCGTAGGATCACGACCGGAGAGTCTCCGGTCGTGTCGGATTGCCGTCCCATCGGGCTATGAAAGTTAGGGAAGAGGGAGTGCAGCTGTGTTTGTGCACACACTTGTGCACTATAATATCTGCTACGTACGTCGCTAGTCTGCAATAAGATTAGCCACTGTGGCCAGAAAGGGTCTGGAGAAATACATTACATGACAATATTGGATTAAAATACTGTTTCTTATATTTAACATAGCACTAATGTTTTAATTGTCAAAACAAAATACTGCCTTGTTAGCCTAGTGGTCCTAAGCGACTGCTATGTTAGAGGTCATGGGCTCGGTCTAGGCCGAGGAAAATGTTACTGGGTTTTCCTATAAAATTCCCAGTAGCAGCTTAGAGTTAGTGCCCGATTAATGGCAATAGGCTTGCCTACTATTTCATAGGGCGTAAATATACCGGGGAACTGTGGGTGTACATTGGGAACCTCTGCCTAACCCTGCAGGAAATTCAGGTGTGATGGCATAGTGGTAGAATATCCAATCAATTATTTTATTACTCACTAGTTTCTGCCTGCTACTCCGTCTTTGTACAGTCAGCAAAAGAGATAAGTAACCAGGGTCGCCTAATGAAATCAAAGTTTTACAAAAACCGATAGAAGTTTTTGAATGAATTTTATTTTAATTAATAGGAAATAAACAGCTTATTAATTAAATTCAATTTCATTTAAAAACGACCACCGGTTTCAAAGAAATCTTCAACTATATTAGGCGGTCTGGTTACTTATCTCTTTTGTTGACTGTACATTTCCGAATTAAGCTAGTCCTAAATTATCCAACAAGAACGATAAAAAAATGATGTGTCTAGTGAACCTAGATCTATATCTAATGTTGATCGGTTAAAGAATGATTGAATAATACCAAAATCTTTCTTTATCTTTTATACATATTGTTAAATTGTTAATAAGATGTAGAAATTACGTAATTAGCAAGTAAAAAGAGATATGTTTACGTCCAAAGCTTTATTTTATATAATGTTCTGCCACTTAAAAACAAAAGAAATTGCAAACATATTGTGAACCACATTGTTCATGCTTCAAGGTTGATTATTTCATAACTGAGATTCATGATAGTAGTTAGTATTCTGATGACAAGACACTGGCGAGTGTTGGCTTTTGACTGGCTAAAGTTGGCCTTGGTATACATAATCATCATAATATTACACCATTTGTATTCCCCCAAAAGGTTGTATGTGCACATGTGTATAGTGCACCTATAATTCTATGGGTACTCGGAGACAAGTATGAGTCCTCGAGATCAAGCTAAATCACTGCGTTAGTCCAGGGGTTCCCAATCTTTTTATACTCGTAATACAACTCACTTCTTTAAGAATATGTATGTAGCTCTAACAGACGTTAATATTACTTTATTTATTTTTCTTGTCTACCTTCGTATGACGCCCTCAGGTTATCCTAAGAATTATCCTGGGGCGTCGTGGACTTATCTCCACGGCGCGAGCGCCCCAGTTTAGGAACTCCTGAGTTAGTCTATAACCACAAACTAACTTTGAAGTTCCAGATACAAAAACTCAACACAGCCTGAGAATTAAAATTTGGACACCTAATATATATAAACCATGAGACTTAATCTGAATATATTTACACATTGTTCATTTATCTATAAAACTGAAGAGTTTTTTTAATCGCCCTGATCTCTGGAACCGCCAGTCGGATTGTACAGAATATTTTTTTATATGATAGCCAGGTTAATGAGGAATAGTATAGGTACACACCATATAAAATTACGCTACGACTTTTGGGAGCGGAGCAGTAACCAAAGACAGGTGAAAAAAAACACGCCGAAGTCGCAGGTTGAAGCTAGTTTATGAATTAACCTTTAAATTAAAAATAGGTATCATCAACACAAAATCTTATTATGATTCTAAGAAATCTAGAGTTTGTTTTTGTAAGACACAAGTTAGTATTCTTTCAGTATGACATTACAGTATTGCAGTGTCAAAAGAGAATGATTTGACATGGTATGACAATAAGTCGCGAGCAGAACCTAGTTACCTAGCTATATTATTATAATCTGACAGTCAATTGTGATAAACTACTTAATAACAGATAACAACACAATATTTCAATCAATGGTGGAAATATTTGCAGCTTCTATAATGCAAAATCTACTACACCAAAATCCTTGCTTAGCAATCTGTCAACAATAAAACAAGGTACAAACGACCTTGAAGGTCCTTACCTATGATTAATGCAATGTTTAACGTCATACAAAATCTTTACGTAACAGGTATAACAATCAAGAATGTTACTATCTTATCAATTGACTACTTTCTGGATTGATTGTAATATGTATCTGTTTGTAGATGACTGCAAAAATACATTTTGTTTATTTATATTTTCAAATTTGCTCCTAATACAGTAGTTACTATGGCAGTGATCTGGAAACTAGCTAAACATCTGGTTTTACTCGCATTAAGTTACGTCTTTGATTACTGCTCAGCTCCTTTGAGTCGGAACGTGATGTTATATGTAAAGCCTGTCATCTTCCTCGATAATTGCGCTATAAATGTATATCGCGAAAGGATTTTTTTTCAAATCGGACCAATATTTCCTGAGATTTGTGTGTTGAGAATGCTTTCGCTCATAGGAAGTGACGTTGTCCCTGAGTGCTATAGACTGTATAACCTTATTTTCGTGTCGATAGACTCATAAAATTTTGTCCGACCTATATTGAGCAACCTGTATAGCCCTGGTAATTTCAGGATTATTATTAAAAAAAAATAAGCATCCGTAAATACATTTGAGCAGTAATGCCAGACAGATGCTGGTTTTCTAACAATCCTTTTGTGACTAGATACGGTACTTACCTTACATAAAATAAAAGACTGCACAGATATAAGTAGAAAAGGATTCTACAAGTACATAGTGTACGGTACATAGGTGGATGAACTAATAAAAACGGAAACCACACCTCTTTCACTTACCCTCGCTCACTCAGCAAGCAAGCGATTGCATTTCCTTTTAATTAACTAAGTGCACCAAACAGTGCCGTACTTATTTATATAATACTATTTTGTTCGCAGGTGTGGTGTTTGTCGCAATAGACAGCAAGGACAACTCCAAAGTTGCGATCAAAGACATAGACTTAACCAAACAAAGCAAGAAGGAGCTAATACTCAACGAAATCAATGTGCTAAAGGGATTCAACCATAAGAATCTGGTGAATTTCCTGGACGCGTTCCTCAGTTACGACCACCTGTGGGTTGCTATGGAACTCCTCGATGGAGGGTCCCTCAACTACGTCGTAACCGAAGTCGTCATGAAAGAAGGTCAGATTGCGGCCGTCTGTCGCGAAACTCTTCAAGCCATAGCATTTTTGCACTCCAAAGGCACTATACACAGGGATATTAAGTCTGACAATGTCCTTCTTGGTATGGATGGCACAGTCAAAGTGACAGATTTTGGTTTCTGCGCCAATATTATAGGCGATGAGAAACGACAGACGATGGTCGGCACACCCTACTGGATGGCACCAGAAGTAGTCACCAGGAAGCAGTATGGTAAGAAGGTTGACGTATGGTCGTTAGGTATTATGGCGATTGAAATGATCGAGGGCGAGCCGCCGTACATGAAGGAGTCCCCGCTGAGGGCTCTGTATCTAATCGCGGCAGTCGGCCGGCCTAAGATCCCTAGATGGGAAAAGTTATCAATAGAATTCCAAGATTTCCTTGACAAATGTTTACAAGTGGACGTAGATTTACGAGCTGCGGCTGACGAGCTTCTAAGACATCCGTTCCTCGACTGCGCGATGGAGCTGAGGACATTGACGCCGCTCATCAAGGCCGCCCAGAAGATTCACCACAAGAACCACGACTGAGACTGGTAATTGTTCCATCCTCTTTATGCCTATATGTATTTCACTTTTATAGCCTTTTACAATTTTGTATGCTCTTTATGAATGTAATGACTGTTTTAAAGTGCCAAGTTTGGAACGTTTTACAAAATTATAATATGTACCTAATGGACAATATTGATACGACAATGTCATACTGGGCATTATTCGATAATATGTTTAGTAAAAAGATTTTAAGCGCACAGTTGTGGAGGACGGAAAGCATTCTGTAATAACATTATGTTTATTCATAGATAGAGCTACACATTTTTTATTGTACGCATTTAGCATGAAATCGCAAGATATAAATTTCGACAGCACGTTAGGCGTGTATAGCTTTTGTCTTATCTGTAGACTCGTATAGATACCGTATCTACAACTGATATACCTAGATAGGTATTCACACATCACACTAAACTATACCCTTAATGAAATGTTGGAGAGAATAATTCAAATCTATAATTTTTGTACAAGAAAATGCCATAATTATACAACGTGAGTTGAATTATACAAGTTAGGATCTTCGGCTTAGAATTTAGTTACTTAAGAAGAATGTAATCTGTCCATTTTAAGTATTTTTTATTGTAAGAAATCAGATTTTGGATATTTTCCGGACATACAAGTTGATTTTTTGAAAATTGAGCACTTTTTTTGTAGGGAGAGCCTTGGCCCCCAATTTGGACGCCAGTGGTGGTTGAAAATTTACCACGAGTGGCGATATTTTTGTTAGAGAACCTAAAATGCAGGGACGAGCTAAGCTTTTGACTATTCGCAAATAGGAGCCTCGCAGAGCGGGCATGCATCTACTTCAACTATAAAATGATGGAAACGAGAGTGGGCGAAATGTATTTTTAATCAAATACCGCTCTTAACTCTGACTACTGTATAATCTTATTCAATGAACAAAGAAAGAAAATTCCTTAAACTATTCTTGAATGTTTATAAATAACACGTATTAATTTTATGGCCGCGAATGCCATAATTCCTTTTTTATTTATATTGAAAACAATAGAAAATATTTAAATATGATGGCTACAATGTTTAGGTAGGTAAGCCCTTTTTGATAACAAGTAATTGGTGCACAGATAGGCTATTACCAAAAATGTACATAAACGAAATAACTTTTTTTAGCTAGTCGTAATATTTTTCATTGTTATTTTTATAATTAGATGTATAGTGCATTGCGGTAATTACGACAACCGGGTATATTCCGGATTTTATTGTTACCATACATACCATCTTATAAAAAAAATATTTGAATTAATTTAAACTGCCTCGTTACCTTGGTAAAAAAAGCCTAGCCTAGTAGTCCTAAACGCAAATGCTACGCTAGAGGGCTTGGGTTCGATTCCCAGCTAAGTGTTATTGGATTTTTCCATGAAATTCTCAATAGTTGATCCGTGTTAGACGGGGGCCGTTTAATGACAATAGGCAATAGGCTCACCCCCTATTAAATGGGACCTTAACATATCGGCGAAC
The DNA here is from genome assembly GCA_932526535.1 of Caradrina clavipalpis. NCBI lineage: Eukaryota > Metazoa > Arthropoda > Insecta > Lepidoptera > Noctuidae > Caradrina > Caradrina clavipalpis. The sequence continues at coordinate 14,345,291 of OW052098.1, forward strand.
TATGTGTACACCTCTGTCTAACCCTTCGGGGAAAACAGGCGTGATGATATGTATGCAATTCTGATTATTTCTCAACAAAGGCACGTCGATATATAAAATATGCCGCTGCCTCTGATAGAAATTTATTAATTTATTTAAACTTCAACAACAAAGAAAGAGTTAATGCCTTAGGCATTCACTACCAGTCAACTAAAGGTGGTGAAGAGATAACATGGCAGGTGGAAATTATCGTACGAGTGTAAAAGAACAAAATCAGAAATTAACAAAAAGAAAACACGAAATAGAGTAAGGAAAATTTTAAAAATACCTACATATATGAACATGTTTAGATTTACTATAGTAATGTAAGTAATTCGTAATTTACCCGGCTGTCGTAATTATCCCATCGCACGTCACCTATTCTTAGGTATTTTACCAGTTCGACCAAATGAAACCGTTTAGGAAGGCTGCAGTTTCACATTCCTTCTGATTCCTTTAATCATTGTGTATCTACTTATGAAAAAGCAATTCCGTGGTATAACGTACCTATGTACCTGTTGTATTTATACTACTAACGACAAAAATCTAAGACTGTGTAAGGTCGCTTGTATGCGTCCGTTTTTTTTTTCACCGGACAACGGACCTTTTTTTTTCGTTTAAAATGAATCTGGCGTAAAATTGACACCGGACCGGTATCCGGTGCATGTTCATAGGCGTATATGGGGGGTGGGGGCCGGGTTGGCCGTGCCCACCCCAGAATGGTCTTGTGCCTACCCCAGGCTGTAGGGCTCACCTTCCGCCTGACCGCATTGCATCACATCGGCCATGGCATCTTAGGAGCCAGGCCCCCCTGAAAACTTAACTCTAGATACGCCAATGTGCATGTTGTGTATTCATTTGAAGCCACACAATCCGATGAAAAAAAACGGAAGTGTACAACCGGGCTTACAGTACTGCATTTTTTTAAATAGTGGGTATTAGCCATTCCTTAGAAATTAATACAGTTATGAGCACTGAGTACAATAATACTCTGCGTGTGTCGTGTTTTCTAACAAATACCTACAAATATGTACCTACTCATCCATCTAACGTTCATGTTATATTCGTCATATTATTATTATATGTGTCATTGCCACGTTTAGACGTTAGATTGCGAGCGCCGAAATGATTTGTCAGCAAAACATTTCCGTGCAGTGCAGTGTGCTCAAAATATTATACTTATTCGAGAATCTGGCGCTTCTTTATAAAAAATATATGAACTCTATTTTGTTATAATTACAACGTATTTTGCTTTGTGGGTCAAATTCTGTGACTGAATTGAAAAAATAGTCTGGTCATGGTAAATAAGGAAATGTTTAGTGCTATAAATAATGTGTATTGCAAATAATATGTTGTACTACTTCTATGTGGTAGGTATAATTTATAGGATAGTTCATTTTTGCTTACTTATAGATATGGTGTTCAATGGATTGTAGTCCTTAAAATAATGTAAGAAGTTTCATGTGGAAGGGTCTAATCTAAGCTCACGCTACGATTTGCCCTCGTGCGGTCTTCCCCGCATGCGGTTAATAAACCCTGTAAGATTTTATAATGACGTACGTTAGGTGTAACGAACCAACTAGCAACAAAAATTATGAAGAGGACCCCAACGTATTTTTTTACTTCTCGTAAGAGAAAATCTTGTACTATTCCTACTTTCATGTTCCAGTTTCTATGACGTTTTACTATGTATTTTTTTATCGATATAATACAGTGCCTTTTACATAACGATACAGAACTAATCTGTATTGTTAAGGTACTGTATATATAAAATTATTGAGTTATACTCATAGTAATAGTATAGGATTTATAAAATATACACAGCTCCAACTGCTGAAGTGATAATCATGGACCATTCAACAGCCATTTTCATGTCACTTTGTTTCACACTTTTTATATAAACAACAGTGCAATATAAAACTTTGAGAAAAAAAGCTGTTTAAATAAATGTATTTTGAGATTTTTTAGTATTATATCAGTATCCTGTATTTTTTTATAAGTCTTAATGAAAACTACTTGAACCGTCATCGTCAGTTTGTATATTTCTTCGCCATGCGCCATGAGTGCCTGCTTGGATTTTGATACTTTACATCGAATGACGTTTTATCGAAAGTCGTTACCCCGAAAGTATACTTTATCCATATTTCGTTACCTCGACCGATTGATTCATCAGACGCTTGACTTTTATTATCCGTCATTACCTCTTCCACCTTTTAGTATACTTGCAGTAGGTACTGCCGACGTATCTTGCCGGTCCTGAAGTTAATTGTTTTGCTGCGCAATGGATCTTTTAGGAACATCGTGTTCTGCGCAGATACTCGGCTAACTGCAGGGACCGCCAAGATGTCGGGCGTACTGTACTCGTGTTTAAAAATAGAACGTCATTCTAAGTAAAGTATCAAAACCGCCTGCTTAATACAGCGATTATTTAGATGTACTTTTATAGAATAGATTTAAGCATTTTCATCGACACAACGAAAAATCGTGTGAATGCTCTTTTATAATGCAGATGGCTTTATTGTTACTGGAATATATTTGATATTACAATTGAAAGTGATTATGTGGGAGGTTTTTTTAGATATTGACTGCTCACAATACGGACAATGCAGAAACAGTGTACCTACATATATTTACTTTAAACTGTACCCCACTTATATCATCAAGCCCACATTGAGTTACTTTAGTAAATCGAGATCAATCGCTAGCGAACTGACGCATGCGGCTTCCGATTCTCTTTCTCGCGACTATTGTACAATCATACCACCAGTACCTACAGTCGGTCATCTCGTATAGAAAAGCTTTATGTATTGACGCTATATGCTAAAATTGTAAGTTTATATACAGAAAGGACACTTTTTGAACATTTTATTAATATAATTTGCCTATTAAATTATTTTTCTAAAATATGAACGTTTGGTTTTATTTTTTTATTTATTGAACTGGAACTAAATAGCTTCCTACCTCACTACACTAGTATCACACCCACCGAAATAGGAAATAATTTATTGTCCCATACATTTAATATGTATGAAGATCTCTAGAACAAGTTGTTGGATTTTCATCCCTCGGCGCTAAGCCAAGCGTTGAAAATCCAACTGTGCGCCAGACAAAGTAATATGTATTAAAATTATATTGTTTTAAGAGATGGTGGTAGGCAACCAGTAGGTATGTGAAGTGTCTTCTTACATCCCGCATACATACATACTAAAACGCACGCCTTTTTCCCGTGGGTTTAGGCAGAAACCACAGAACGCCACCTTCTAGGATTCATACATAAGTACTCCTTTCGTCTCGTCCACGGTCATACAATCACACCGGTTAAGAGCACTGCGCATCTGACCTTTCTGAAAAACCTCACCAATAAGGTGGAAAAAAATAGAAAGCGCTATAGAAAGACCTACCTTTCTATGGCGCCCCCCTCCCTATTTTTTGGATGGGAAATCATCAAATGACTTCTCCCGCCCTTGTCAGACTTTTACTGACTGACTTTTTCTTCTCCCTGCGTTACCACTCTCGATATCAATACCTATAAAGATAATTAGCCTGAAGTTCCACCGACCATGGATCATTTATACTTGTAATAATAGGTACACTATAAAACAGGTACCAAAGACTGATTGGCAAGTCCCTATTTTCGAATGTACAAGGCGTTGATTTGCATCCTCGTCAAATTCAAGGAGTTAACTATGCTAGTGATTCTTAACACGAATCAATAATAAAATAAATTGGTTTTGAATTGTTTTTTTGACGTGATTTTCTAATTTGATCTACATCACGCCAGAGGGTTTAGGCGCTATGCACACATTGATATAGCCGCGCGACAACTCTGCCTACCGCATACGCAACTGGGCGATTCTGAATTTTGCAAGAGGAGTATTCTGGAATATTGTTATTTGATAGCTGCAACTAAAAAAAAAAAACAAGTATTTATTACATATTGGCCAGGTTTCGTAATAATATTTGATTACTTCTATTTTTTTATGACAAGCTAAAATTTGACGAGGATGCAAATCAACAGCTTGTATATTATGTACAATTATTTTATAAGATATAATTATCTCATATAACTGCATGATTATAAAATAATTAAATATTATTAAACTGACATTAAACATGTCTTTTTTAAGGTAGCCAGAAGCTACGACGCCACTTGCTACTATTCCTTGACCTGTCCTCCTTTTTAACCGACTTAAAAAAGGTTGTCAAATCGGTTGTATTTTTTTTATTACTTCTCCGTCTACTAATGCCACATTGTTATATCGGTCTGCCGCCAGTAGTGCTATTCTAAATAGTTCATTTGCGAAATCACATCTGAATCCGCGGTGAGATTTTAGTTTCGTATTCTTAAAATTAGTGAGTTCGACACTCTAGTGCCACCACGTGATGACGTAAGTGAAAAGTATTATATCGAGTATTTTGACGTTTTTCAATAGGATTTGATATTCTGCGAAGCAAGCGTGACTTTTGAGATGACTTTCGAAGTGATTTGCCTATTTTAGAATAGCATAGCTGATGCTGAAGATTGACAACTCGCCACAAGATCACTTCACCTACATTCACCAATGGGGACTTTTCCGGAATAATACTGCTGTTCAGTCGTTAGTCGTGCGTGATTCCAAGTACTACACAACTGACCCTTTTACCTCTTAGACAAAAATATTGTTATACAGGTGCAGGAACCGAACAAAATCCGAAGCTTACTTTTTCTGATAAGTCTGCAAAAACAAAACTGAATGAAAATAGTCTATCTTCATAAATAAATAATGTATTTATTTCAGTAAAATTATTAAGTTTTCATTAACTCCATGCATCAACTAAATATCTTTTATCTTTCTGCATTTCGGATATCTTTTTCTGGGCTTCTTGCACAGTCATATTATCATGATTTATGAAACATTTTATTAGTACATCCTTGATCTCGGCAGCCATAGTTTTTGAGTCACCACAGATAAAAACAGCAGCGCCATCTTTGATTAATTGAGTAACTTGTTTTCCGTTTTGGGTAACTGCATCCTGCAATATAAGAAAAGTCATTTAGTCATTTTTGTTTTTGTGTAATTGTATAATTATGTACGGCTAGCGTTTGTTCAAACACACAGAAAATTTCTTTAAATCAATGTTAACGTCGTCATCGTTTCTTTTTTATCATTTTTATTTCATTTTCTAGTAAATATCAGTGTCCATCCATTGCACTCGCTCTGGGTAAGTATCGCAGTTGGGACAGTAATATAAAAATAATAATAATTATAATTTATGTTTAAATAAAATTAATTATTTATTATTAATTAATTAAATTTATGTTTAAATTCTATACCTACTAAACTAACATACAGCCTTACTTTTAAAAATAATGCTAAATAATACTTAGCTATTAATCAATTGATTAACTCTCAAATCCTTGACTAAAAATCAATTATTTTTCACATAGCAACCACTTTCAAAGGTGTCTCAGGTGAAAAATCTTACCTATAAACGTTAATCAGCGTTGAGATGCTGCCTAAGTGACAGAAAATTTAAACAGCGGCGACCCGTTGTTTAAGTATAGTTCGGAAGTAAGATGGCGGGCTACAATCAGCTGTGACGATGACATTTTTGGTCCATGGATTCTATTGTAAATTTTGACAATTATGCTCAATTGTTCGTTCGATTTCGTTCTTTAGTCGAATAATTTGGTCATGCTCTATGCCTACCGTCTAAGTGTTGGCAGATTAAAATAGTGTTTCATCGTTCAGTCAGTCACATAAGAGGTAGCTAAGTATGAATTAGCCTTTTTTTTGTTATAAGTAAGGCCCATTGTTTTTATCTCCTACTGTTACTAAGTAAGGACATTGTAATCTGTCAATTTATAAAAAAAAATCAGATTGATTTTAATGAAATTTTCTGTTAATATGTCTAAATCAGAGTCAGAATTTAAATAAAGATACACACCTGAATATATTTAGTTTCAGAATCATCTACTCTTGAAAATGCTGTAAATAGTTTATCCAAAACACCTCTTGACAAGAACACTTTTAGTTCTTCTTCATAAATGAAATCTAGTTCTGGATTCCTGCATCCAAAGAATAACCAAACATTGCCTAGTTTTTTATCTGAGTTTCTTTCCATTAAGGTTTCTCTTTCTTCTAAAAAGCCAATGAATGGTGAAACACCAGTACCAGGACCAATGAGAATCAACGGTGTTTCTAAGTTTTCTGGTACTCTAAACATACCAAAATTTTTTCTGATGTAAATAGGAACCTTTTGTTTATTAAAATAGGAGTCATTTGATATACCTAAGTTCTTGATTCCATTTTCTATTGATAAATCTTCATTCAATATTGTTCTTTCTAGCCAGCTGGTTACAAGTCCTTTTCGGTTGTTGTTTGTAATTACAGAGAAACAAATTTTTATTACTTTATCATTTCTTAGGCCGCTATTCACAATTGAATATGGCCGTGGTAATAATCTAGGTAGATTAGCAAGTATTACTTCTATAGAAGGCTTACAAGACTTGAAGCAAGTAAATATGTCCAGTATACAAACATTATTGGCTAAAATGTGTGTTGAATATGCAACCGAACCTTCTTTGCTGCACAAATATTGTAATACCTTTCTTTCCTTGTCATTTTTAGTATGTTTAGATAAAGCTAGGAGGAAAACCTGAAATATAATAGAAAACAACAAATTATTATCATAGTTATCTTAATTTCTTATACATACGAACCTATTTCTGCCGCAAAGCATTGCTTTGTTCCGGTTTAAAGGTAAGCGTTATATTTTTAGTTCGCCATCCAAAGATATTCAAAAACAAAATCTATGAGACTACCCATTGGATTGGAATAAATATTTTTGTATATGATAGCCTAGCCAGATTCATGAGGAATAGTTAGGCTATATAACACAACACTGCGCCCCCCGGTACCGTAGCAGTAACCAAAGACATAACTTACTTAACATGGGTGAGACCACGGTAAAGCCAATATAACATAAAGAAAACAAAGATAGCTGTGCTAGTCTTTAATATCTAGGCATCTGTAGATCAGAGCTCAACATCCATGCCAGTCATAACTTAAAATAAACGATACCTTTTTTAAAAGACACCTGATGTCCACACAGTATCTCAAGACATTCCTTATCGTAGACTTCACAGGTACATGTAGTGGAATATTTCCTTTTATACTATTTGATAATGTCAGAGTGTACAGCAGATCTGCTGTGGTGTCCAAATTAAGATGACTAATAATGAAATCTACATCTGATTCATCATTTTGGGGAATCACACCTATTGTGTCACCAGCTTGGAAGACAAGTTTGCTGTTCTGAAAAAAAAAAAATATGTCATTCTATCAAGTCATACTACCTGCCTGCCAGCCTAGCCTTTTCCTAACTATATTGAGGATGGCTTCCAATCTAACCGGATGAACCTTATTACCAGTGTTTTACATGGAGCAACTGCCTATCTGACCTCCACAACTCAGTAACTGGGCAACACAATACCTCTTGGTTAAAGGTAAGTTATAACTGCCATTCATCAAAAATTTTTTAGTAAATAAGTACCTAAAAGTTGCTCAGTCAAATAAATACAGAGAATATAATATAGAGTTGGACTAAAACAATCCCTACTAATCACTATACTTAATATAAAACAAAATTAGGCAAACATTAAGACATTTGACAAACTGCTGTTCCTTTTCACTCTTGAACTTTAGCGTGATTTACAATTTTTCATTTTTTGTTCATTTTTTAATTGTTTTTTTTTTTGTAAAATAATGTTTACTGCATGTATTTTAAAACATTTTTTTTTAATTTAAATGTGTCCGGTATGTAATCTACCACTATGCAAAGCGAAAAAAGGGTTACCACGAAAAAAAAATGTTTTTTAGTAAATATTGATTGTGCTTTGAATATGTTTTTTATGCTTTGTACATACATACATAAACTCACTTTGTATTAAATAAATTTCAAAATAATAAAGCATTTTTAAAATATTAATAAAGAGAACAAGATTTTATCAAATTACAATCGATATGAATAAAATTGATTTGCAAAATGTCACTGCCCTAGTTATGCCATTCTGGCATGTGTCACAGGCATCATCCTAGGACCCTTAAAGAATAGATCTTTAAAACTATGCAACATATTTTGATGAGGTTTTTTTTAATAGAGTTATTCAAGAGGCTGTTTTTTAAGAATAAGGCATGCACCTATAGTATGGTAGACAAACACATTATACACATTTTATTGCCCTTACATAGCTTTGCAAACACTGGCTTAACCCTATGAGATGGATCAAAATAATGTACTATAGTATTCACTACTTTAAAAAAGTCTACAAAAAAGTCTGCGATAGTTATGTCTATCTCTTAGGGATAACCCACAATAACCATTGTAATCTTTTACTTTTTACGAGAAATAATGGCTTATTTTAGAAGCGCTTTTAAGCAATACAGCATTAATCCTTATCCAATTAAGTACCTTAAATACATTGTGCATATAATATACATTAATATAGCCCTTTACAGCATGTAATTGAAATGAACATTTTCAAAGATATTACAGTTAAAAAATGTAGGGACATAGCGGTTGCCGGCCGTGGTACCGTCCGGGAGGGCAGCAAAACGGTGCATCCTTAGTATATTTAGTATCAGTAATGCACCCGTGCGAAGCTGGGGTGGGTCGCTAGTCCTTACTAATATTATAAATGCGAAAGTAACTCTGTCTGTCTGTCTCTTCTTCACGCCTAAACCACTGAACCGATTTCAATTAAATTTGGTACAGATATAGTCTGGGACCCGAGAAAGGACATAGAATAGTTTTCATCCCGGAAATCCCCCGGGAACGGGAAGTCGGGAACTATTAATCCACACGGACGAAGTCACGGACAAAAGCTATTATATTAGAAAAGGGAAAGTAACTATAGTCTATCTGTGTGTTATGCCTTCGCGCCTAAACCAGTGAACCAATTTTGATGCAATTTAGGGGCAGAGATATATTAGACATTAGAGAAGCACATAGGCTTGTACTTTTTATCTCGAAAAATGGGCTTGAAGGTTTCTTTGGGAATTCGTCATTATTGAAGATAAAACCATGAAATTTTGTATTTACCCACTTGATATGAAATAAATATTAATTGAATCATTTTTGGGTCAATGAGTAGTCTTAGGGGTGAAAATATAGAACCCAAAAAAAGCTTGCCCAAAGTAACTATTCCTAAAAACATACCTCAACAGCAAATGTGACTTCATAAACGGCTTTACAGTCTCCATCTGTAACAGTAAGGCGCCTCCACGCCGAGATACATGCATGGAACACTTCACTACCTGCAAACGGTAACGGAGGTCCTGAGCCGTTGTACGTGTTTTCTGGACTTTGTAACTTCTGTAACACCATACAACAACAACCTTATACATTTTCGTCATGGAAAGATATTTTTTACAAAGGATGAAAAGGTTATTAAACTTGCATCTTGACTATAGTCGATTTTCAAAGGACTTGGCTTGAATGCAGGCAAGGTGAAGAATTCTGTCTGTGGCAAAGTATTTATAATATCGTGAAAATTATGAAACATAACCATTTTGAATAGAAACTATTAAACTTAATTTCACAGCTTTCGCTCTTTACTTCCCATAGTTCAAAATTAAAATTTGTGATGGTAATGACGTATCACGAACAAACTGACACTTACATTTGACAATGACAAACCATTTCTTTTTATTTTTAGGCTTTTGATTTTGATGCCATGTCTTTTAGCAATGCCCATTTTATTTATTTTTATTTATACTTCATGTTAACTTTATATTTCATAAAATTAATCACATCCATGCATACTATACAGGGTAAAATTTTCGAATGGTACCTGGAGGGAAAGTACTCTAAATACTTAAATTAGCATACTTTACTCAAAAGAAACATTCCATCACGCCTGTATTCCCCGAAGTATTAGGCAGAGGTATACCAATGTTCACCCACAGTTTATACTAATTGAGCAAAGAGAGCAAAGTTTTGATCCTTATGATTGACCTTATCGATTGATGCCATAAAAGTATAGGATACAATTTTTTCGGATTTTAGTCGGTTCGATTCCTGGGTGTGGCAAGCGTATTTTCAAAATTATTTAAATGCAGTTTTGTTTTATTTTTAATAATAAAGGAATGTTTCCTTTGAGTTTTTTCTATCTTCAGTGTTAAGAGTACTCTCCCTCCGGGTAGCATTCGAAAATTCCAGCCTGTATATTAAGACTTACCAAAATCGTTAAATAATGTCTTTTTGTGATGTGGGGCGGGTAATAACTAATAACTGTAACTAAGTACTACAGCCCACTTTCACCAAAATAACTTAATAATTTAGTGCCTAAACGTATTTAGAACTGCATCATTGCATCCCTATCACATTGTTAAAAGGTGACAGAGACAGAATGATAATTTAAATACATTTTGCGCTAAAATATATGTTTAGTGATTTTGGTGAAAGTAGACCTGAAAGTATGTCGTATATTCGGCTTACACATTTTACGTTTATTTACATCGAGCAACTCACTTACGTTTATTTAAATCAGAACTTCTTGAAACACAAATTGCAATCGTGATCGAGAGTCGAGGATAATCGGGGATTCGACGTCCATACTCAGCGATGGTCGGGGCTATTCATCTATAGTCGGGGTCATCGCCTATTCAACTGGACCCGATGCGGCATGCGGCGGCGCTCACGCGCGCCACTCTTTGACGGCGCGGGGTAGTCCAACACCTCACCCCCTTGAACTGAGGAGGCCCGCGGTGGCCGGCACTAGCTGGGGATCATGGAAGGCGCGTACGTCCCCGGGATCCCTGGCGTAAGTGTGGGAAGGGAACACTGGGGTAGTTTATAGTCAGACAGTCTGACAGGCCTCGCCCCCACCCCCAGATCGGTATACATCCAAGAGGATTTTCAACACTGGCAAAAAAAATGGCAATGGCAACTACGTAAGTACCTCCCATGCCTCTTAAAAAAGCCCGCGTTACACGTGTGAAGTCCTGCTAATACTCGTATTATAAATGCGAAATATTGTGAGGATGGATGAATAAATGTTTGTAGTGTAGATTAACACATAGGATACGTTTTATTCAGAGAAAATGTACGTGTCTGAGTGACCCGTACCGGTTACCCGTGGGATAATATATCAAAGACGCTGCCGAATTTTGCCGCGGGTAGAAGCCAACCAGTCCAACAAATAATTTCAATACTATTAAAAAACATAATTCTGTTCAGCAAGTTGGCCAAGTGTCGTGATGTCAATAGAGTAGTTAAGGCGCCCGCCTCTATGTATGAGGTTGCAAGAGCAATACTGTCTGAGTTTTAAAATTCATTTTAAACTTTCATAGTTTATGTTGACGTCACTGACTCCTATGAAAGAAAACATAGTGAGGAGGACTCATAATTAATAACATAACATCATACCATCACGCCTGTATGCCCCGAAGGGTTAGGCAGAGGTGTGCCAATGTACACCCACAGTTTGCGAGTATGTTTAGGTCTTATGTAATAGGAGGTGAGCCTCTATAATTAATATAAGTTTGAAATCGCCAATCCTTCTTGAGCAACTGTGATAATTAATACTCGCGTGCCTTCTCTGTATGAGAAGAGGCATTGGGCCTACACTAGGACAATAATAGGCTAGTTTTTAGAGTTTCGTACCTCGAAAGGAAAAGACGGACCCCTTATACTTTATAGGATCCCTTTGTTGTCCGTTCGTCCGTCCGTGTGTCTGTCAAGACCCTTTTTCTCAGAAAGACGTGAAGGTATCATCAGTTGGAAATTATATGAAATACTCAAGTCTAATGTCCCTTGGAGCTGTGAAAATATCAAACTTCTAAGCCACACAATCAAAAGATATAGGTAGCCGTGGTTCTCTATTGTGTCACCTAACTTTTTTATACATAATTTAAAGTGCCATAACTTTTTTTATCCTAATTATCATTTGTCCGAATGATAACTTACCCGAACTTAATATCACATAAAATCACATGCCATAAAATTGAAATCCCTATATATACTATGTCCTAAATCCGTTTGTCATAAATATTACAATCAATAATACATATACAAAAGATATAAAACCGTTTTCAATAAAAGTTATAAATCCTAAAGGACATTGACAAATATGGCCTATGAACCAACACGCATGAAACATTTACTATAATTACTAGTTCTTTTAATAATATACATTGCAAATATTTTAATAGAACGGACACTTATTAATTTCGAAAACATTTTAAAAAGTATTCACTTTCGACTTCCGTCATAATCCTCGGTGTTATTATTTTTTGGTTTAATTTGAGGTTTTTAATAGGCAAAGGTATTATAGATCACACAGCCAAGTCTTTGTAACAGCACTCATAATAATAGTTTGACACACACAAGCGCCAGTTTTCTCAACACTTGATATACGATAATGTTTTTTAGTTACAAATAGTCCGCTATGATGTCGCAGAACCATAATACGGCTTATCAAAAAATTCGATTGAAAGCGCTGTTTGAAACTAGCAATAATAACGACACTGACAGGTGATGAATTGACAGAGGACAACATTTGACATTTGGTAGTAATGTCACTTGGCGCGCGAAATCTAAACAGCGTCAGCGGGATATGACGAAAATTATAGCAGCAGAGCTGTTTTCGAACAGTAGTTCAGAGTATTATGACTGAACTAGCAGTGTGGCAATAAAACGTTACCTACAATTTATAATCCAATGTAAGTACGTACTTACATTCAGTAATAAATGCTAAGTTAGTTAGTGCTACATACATACCGAATGTTTTTATTGATGTAATTATAACCTCAAAATCCGAAAGTGATTTAATTTTTCTCCGAATTCTCAAAAGTGTCCGTTGTTTTAATTTAGGTTCAATCGAATATATACATTAACTAAAACCCAAAAAGTCAATAGGTACACCTCCCTGTTGGATCTTAGGCGAACTATGTATGGACGATGAACAATGTCCTTTATAATAATATTCTTTGAACATTTTTTTTTTTAGATTTTAGAGTCTGATTTTATCAGGTTTTTGTAAGCAAGCAAGCATGCAGCATGCAAGCAAGCATGCATGCAACATGCAGCAGGCATGCGAGTGTTAAAACCACCTGCTCCTCAGCTCGCGGGCCGCCTCGCCCCTCCACGCCTACGCGATTTTAAATTACACTCTAGGGGTAGGCCGGTAGGGCAGAGTGGAGTCTACGTGGAGTCGGTTTTGCAGCGATTCGTTTCTGTCACTAAAACCTAATTATTTGCAAAAGTTTTAGGTCTACAAATTATAAATAAACATTCGGAATAAAGCTCGCCACAGACGTAGCTATAATATATATTATAGCACAACATATTACGATATATTTTCAATAGTAAATTAAAATATATATTATAGCTCCGTCTGTGGTTAAAAGATTACTATGGAAAATGTATTGTAATTATTATGTCATGCTACGAATTATAATAGGTATTTATTATAGCCACGTCCGTGACGGGCTTAATACACATTATTTGACACAATACTTGACATATCACTTTTGGTCATGTAAAATTAGGAAATTCAATTATTATAGTACCTAGTCAATATTATGACAGAATACTTTTAGAACTAAAGATAATTATGTTAAACAAAATTTCGGGATTTTGAACATTATGGTTACTGAAGTTTATAGCAAACGTGTTATGGATAATGATTTTCGGACAAACAATTTTAGAAGAAGAGAGGGACTACCAGGTTGCCCTTTATGCCGCAAATTTTCGACACTAGCAGGGGATCAAAACCTACTACAGGCTGAGGCTACAGTGAGCAGCGATTTGCGATGCGACTGGAAGAGCGAAACGAGATAAACATGCTATGGCTACATTATAAGCGGAACTCCGGTGTATATTCGTATAAGTTTCGCTGATATGTTGATGTAACCGATGCCACGTTTACAGTAATGTTGTTCCTATCGCATAAAGAAATCAAAGATCGCTAGTAACATTTGATGTACGGTGTAGCCATATCAGTGAGCATACTCTTATTTGTTTTTAATCGCTCATGTGTCGCAGGTCGCGTCGCGGCCTAATATAGCTTCAGCCACAGGGTAGGTACTTCCCGTAAACTCAGAATCTTGAAATATGGTACAGTCGGTTGTCAGCATTATCTGACCCACCCTAAACACAATCGAAATTGGACCTTCTGCCTATGATAATAAGGTTTAATTTCAATTTATATGAGGTTATCAGTCAAGTGCTCGAGAACTGAGAAGGAATAAATACAATAAAAATACACACACGCAAATTTGATCTTTATCACGTTAGCATTGGGTTAAATCTTATAACAACTTGTTATAATATAATAAGTGTAATAGCTTATTTTAATGAGTTCGGTCAAGTAACTCTGGTCTCGTGGTCTGTGTGTAAGACTGAGAGTGACAAGTTGCGAGATCAAATCCCGCGACGAAGATATTGTTTTGCTTTCAATTTAGAATTTATTCTAAAAGTATTTCTTGTATTATTGTAAAGAACTATAGACGGATAATCTTCAAATATAAAGTTTCTAAAATGGTAATATTTTGGCATAACTTGTATTAAGTGGGTAGTTGAAAAATAAATATTTGTATCCATTGTAAAACTGGTATTCAAATGCTACTAACTAAGGGTATGCAGTGACAACGCGCAAACATTATTTTTCCTTGCCTTACTAAATTGCAAAAACAACTTCTCTTTACAATTTATTTTTGTCTATTTTATAGGTAGTTTTTTTATTATCATGTCTTAATGGAGGGATTAAATAATAATGAAGGGATAAAATACAAAATAATCTATTTGCACTAGGATAAGGTTGGCTGCTTGTGCTGTGCAAGAATAAACTTTATTGAAGTATATATATGGTTTAAATTCTTTAGTCTTGTGGTCACTAATCGTTGTTTACGTTCGAAATCAAGTTTAACCTAAATATAGCTTCTGCTCAGGTGTTTCTTTTTTAATTATTTTGTTATACTTTTTTTACAGTTCTTTAATGGACAACTCATAGAAATAAAACTAAACAATTGCAAATTTAAAATGTTTATTATTTCATTAAAACACTTAGGTAAATAAAGTAAGTAAATGCTCACCTTAGATTATAAAACAAAAGGCAGATAGACCGCACGGAACAGTAATAGGAAGCCTCGCTTGTAAGCATGTGTGCGTGACAGCACTATAAAAACACGTTTCCTCGGTGTGCGTTACGGTTGCCAGGATAATAAAAAAATTACCCATAATGTTTCATTATCTTTCTGACATATAAATAAAAATCAATTTCCAAAATGTATGTGTATGTGTACGTATTGCACCTATTTAGGTAATTTTTTTTGTGTGTTTGTAATTGTCATTTATAGCAGCCATTAGTAAAGACGTGAAGGGTCATTATTCTTTTTGGCTATACAATATTGAGGTACTTTATGTAAGCGAATCGACGAATGTACATAATAATTATTAAAGACAAAACATTCAGTAGTTTTAGTAACCAAGACACATAGAAACGGGCACACATACATACAAACATACCAACAAAAAAGCGAGACAAACAAAACGCTTTTATCGAATTAAATATTTTTGTAAATCGATAATCCTGTTTCCAATACATATTTCCCCACTTAAGGGTACATGTTTCAAAATAAACTAGCAACACCGACAGATTTTTGTTGAGGTTTTGTGTTCCAAGATATCACTAAAAATAATCACGTAAAATAATATCCAAATAGACAAATAATCAATATTTACCTATGAAAAGATATTCACTCTTTTTTTTTGTTTTTGGGAACCATTTTTGCAATGTTTGAAAACACAAGACGGCATTATTCTCAAAATTATGAAAATTATCTGTGACGTACTAACGGTGCGACGCTTCGTGACGTATTGACTCGACATTGTATTCGCTTTTGAATTTTGTATTTGCTTTGTTGGCTTCACTTCGCTGTTCCGCACGGTCTATCTGCCTTTTGTTTTATAATCTAAGATGCTCACATATTTCCAAATTAATATATTCTTAGGGATCAGAATTAAACAAACAAAGATAAACATAACCTAGTAAGTTTTATTCCTTACAAACTAATATCTAATAACAAAATAGATGACGCCGAATTTAAAAGTGGTCAATACGAATCACAGAATAATTATATGTCCCGCCAAAACAAAAGACTACGCAACACGTCAATTGTTACCATAAACAAAATGTTAAGAAAGCCATAAAGTCCAAAAGAAACAAAACGTTGTAACTTGTAACAGCTCCTTCTTGTTAAAACCTTCTTGCTTGGTTCGGTTTATTGGTTGGGAGTATTATTTAAGACGGCCGTTCCTGACGACGCGGCGTCCTCGACCGTAGCATTACTGGCATCATTGGTATCAGATCCATCTCTCGCATCCTGGACATTAACATTATCATTATGCTCATGCTCTGAACACACATAGAGAACATGTAAGTAATTTACCCAGTTTCGTGTTATATCTAAAGCTTATATCTTAAAGGAAAGAAAAGAAAATGACTTCTATATTTTTTGTTGTTACCATGGGTACAAGCGTGCACTCAAGCACCCACAGACAAAGGTCTGTCAAAAAGTTTTATAACATTAAAAAGCTTCAGACTTAACACGAATAAAAATAAAATTCAGTGCATCGCGAATGACAGAATCCGGACTTCCATTACTCACCATACACTGCCATATGACAGAGGAACCAAGTTCGCTTGTCATTTTCACGTGTTCATAGCGTGAACGTTAGGGCCTATCCCCAACGTTTGCATACTATGACTACGTGACACACTTTCTCTTAAAAGAGATAAGCTTTTAAAACAGAGACCCATACCTTTGTATGTTCTCTAAGTGGCCTAAACACATTAGCACCACAGGCGTTTAAAACAGAGACCCATACCTTCGTATGTTCTCTCAGTGGCCTAAACACATTAGCACCACACACATCTAAAACAGAGACCCATACACCTGTATGTTCTCTCAGTGGCCTAAACACATTAGCACCACACACATCTAAAACAGAGACCCATACACCTGTATGTTCTCTCAGTGGCCTAAACACATTAGCACCACACACATCTAAAACAGAGACCCATACACCTGTATGTTCTCTCAGTGGCCTAAACACATTAGCACCACTAACACCACCCTCGAAGACCGCTGAGCACGCAACCAGCGTCCACTCTCCTCGCCACAGCATCATCTGTTCTGCTGCAGCCTCGGTCTTCTTCCTTTAGGAACCAGCTAGCAACTCGTAGTGGTGACACTATAACGCGCCAAGAACCTTGTAAGGTCCACGCATACCGAAGTCCAGTCTGCCGGTGATTTGTGCAGCCTTGCTCACAAACACGAAATCCCCGACGGCAAAGGTGCGTCCTGCCGTCGATCTTCATTAACGTAGGCAACATGGTTGTATGAAGATCACATGCTCGTTATCTGCGAAGAGTTAAGAGAGCCTCTCGATTGAAATTAGAATCATCAAGTGCCAGTTAAATAGTGGCGGGAATGCTGGAGAGCACGTACGACGTCCAACGTCAACGCCAACGTCTCCAACACTTAGCTGTGATATCGTGACTCAGTACCCTGAGTGGATTTATCAAAATACCCAACCACCCTCTTTTTCATACCAGTGGGTTCTTGTAATAAAATGGCACCAAGCCCAATAGCATTGGCATCAGTGTGAAGCTCCGTAGGCAACTGGGGATCAAATATCGTTAAAACTCGTTCATTTATCAAACAGTGAACCACATAATCGCGAGCAGCATCCTGCTCAGCGTACCCACAAGTAAGGTTCCCCTTTTCTCAACAATTTTGCTATACATGTGGTCTTAAAAGCATAGCCTGCTAAATAACGCAGAAAGTATCCCGCTAACCCCAGATACTGATGAATCTGCTTGACATTCGTGGGTTTCGACGATCTAATAAGTGCATCGTCCTTTCCCGGACTCGGCCACACCTGACGTTGATCAATCAATCACCCCAAGTATTCGATTTATATGTTTAAAAAGGTACATTTTTTTATTAACAGAAAATCCCGCCGTTTTAAATATCTGTAAGACTTCTCTTAAAGTGACTTTTCTCTATCTGATAATAGTAAAACAAATTTGACAATAGTAAAACATCATCTATATAAGTTAGGACTTTACCAACATCTATTAATGTTTTCAAAGTTTTAGAGATGATTTTCTGGTAAACAATCAGTGCATAAGCCAACACATAGGGCATTTTCAAATACTGTCCTTCAGGTGTTACGAAAACAGATTTGCTAATCGAGTCATCATCCTTCATTTGTACCTGATGAAATCCAGTAACCATAGCAAGGCTGGTAAAGATTTTATAAATACCAAGCTTGTCAACATGATCAACGATCAGAGGCAAGGGAAATATCTCTGTGACAGTGATAGCATTTAGTGCTCGATAATCGGCGCACATCCTGTCACTACCGTCTTAATTTTTGACTAAAATAATTGGACTCGAATAGTCAGACTAAGATTCCCGGATTATGCCCTTATTGATTATGACACAAACTCTATTCTATTCATCTACTGTAAGCTTGTAAGAATGATGACTGATTGGAATAGTCGCAGTTAACCGAATTTTCATTCTATCTGTGTTCACGGTAGAGTGTGCCAGAAATAAATAAATCTGGTAATTCATAAACTATTACCAATAATTGATCTTTATCAGCACCAGATAATGGAGTCCTAACACTCCCATCATCCACCGCGATCACATGCTGCACAGTTGGCGAATGTTAGATCTCACAAGCCGCTGCTTTCCAACAGTTCAGATTGTCAAACCTTTTCGATTCAGTACATCGATACCGATCAAAATTGGTGAATTTATGTATTCTGTAGAAACAACGTATAAATCTATCTCTTATGATAGTTCTGGGAACTCTATGACAGTCGCAACTAAAGAAGTCGACTAAATTTCTTGACTTCCAATTCCACGCATCAAGCTATAATCTGGCACTCATTAAAATAACTAACTACTTTAAAACTGATTCTGAAATCAGCGAAATGACCGAATCAGAACACCGGTACTTTTTGAACTACTATTGACATAACATTGCCTTGTTTTTATCACCACTGCCAGAACGCTGTTCTTGAAAACATGAATCTATCAAAAATGCCCATTACGTTTACAAAGAGTGCAATATTTAACTGGTCTACTTATGATCACTTGATGTGATTAGAGCTGTCTTTGTGGAACTGTCACCCTGAGTAAAAGTAGTAACCTAATCTTTAAACTTTTTAGGATAATTCCATTTCCTATGACCTATCATTTGACCTAGGTACCTCGCGTTTACGCAACTGAGACATACTTGAATTACCGAACAGTATTCTCGGAATAACCGTTACCCTATCTAGGTTTGAAATAAACAAATAAAAATTAAACTTAATCCTTTGAGGGTAACTTAGCGTTGGTTACCGCGGCCTTTAATTGAGGGTCAACAATGCCTCGAACAATTATAGCAGCTTTCAGTTCGTCAGATGAACCTTTAACAGTGTTAAGACGCAGCAATGATTAACGCGCTTAATCCGCATAAGTTAAGCTTGTAGGTACTAATTACATCATACAATGTAAATCTAAGAATGTAATTCTCCAGACTGATTCCGGCCACGGCGGTTAATCTTAATGCAGACTAGCCACATACGCAGAAGATATTATAGTGCACAAGCGTGTGCGCAAATACAGGTGCACTCCTCTTCCCTAACTCTCATAACCCGATGGGACGAAAATCCGACACGACCGGAAAGAGATCAGGCGCAGCACCAACGACTTTACGTGCTTCCGAAGCACGGGGGTGACACACCACCAACTTCCAAACTCCGGGCTGCTACTGAGAAATTCCTAATGGAAAAACCCAATTACACTTTTTGCCCGACCCGGAAATCGAACCCAGGACCCTCTGCTCAGCAGTCGCGCTTGCAACCACGAGACCATACAATACGGAAGTGATATCAATCGTACGTGGTCACAATGATCTAAATTCCAATTTAAAACTACTCTACGAACAATCATTTGTAACCCAATCATTCAGTCATGACTTCGCATCTCCCTTTAAACAACGACTCACTCGTCCAAGGCACTCCCGATCATCCTAATTATTTATTAGCAGAGCGCGGTTAACCTGAGCTTTTCTAAAAGTTCATTTGCAAAATCACTTATGTATCCGCGGTGAGATCTTAGATTCATATTCTTAAAATGAGTGAGTACGACACACTAGCGCCACCACGTGATGACGAATGTGAGAAGTATTATATTGAGTGAATATTTTGATGTTTTTCAATAGGATTTAATATTCTGCGAAGCAAGCGTGACTATCGAGATGACTTGCGAAATGACTTTCGAAGTGATTTGCCTATTTCAGAATAGCATACCTGACATCAAAATCGTGTGCATTTGGATCAAAAGGCTATATGTAAAAGTTGTGGGACTTTGCTTTAATAAGTGCGGTCAATGTTCCAACAATAATGCTCCCTGCATCCTTTATTCCATTGGTATTCATATCACTACCGTCTCACTCATACGCTATCAGTAACCTCTTCAGCCATGCCTGAGCCCGGTTCATTAGCAGGAGTCGGTACAGCCAAAGGGGTGGACAATAAAAGGCTCTATATAGTTCGTAAGACGCGACGGAACATCATTTTCTACTGATATAGGTAATCTAGCTTCGATTGCCTCTAGTCTATTAAAAATCCTATGAAGGGCTATGTCGCGCAAGCTAACGCGACGAGCGCGCGAATCTCTGTTGTATTTGTGAAAACTACGTGAGCTATGCGATCCATTGCGAGGCCTAGAAGACCGGTCATGACGGTCAGATGGATTATTATGACGATTATTGCTACCAGGCGCGGCGCATGACTAGAATTCATACTATCGCGACGCGATTCGCGAGAACTACTACTAGTACATCATTTTTCACGAGAATACCCGCGTCTCTTGGATCGAGACGAACGGCCTGTCATGTTTGTAAGAAATAAAACTTACTTACGGTTAAGATGTAATTTCACAAACTGCACACAATAAACACAAAATTTTAGATGGCAAACGGTCTAGAACGCGTGGCAATCCCACTTCTGATCTTAGGGATCAGAATTAAACAAACAAAGATAAACATAACCTAGTAAGTTTTATTCCTTACAAACTAATATCTAATAACAAAATAGATGACGCCGAATTTAAAAGTGGTCAATACGAATCACAGAATAATTATATGTCCCGCCAAAACAAAAGACTACGCAACACGTCAATTGTTACCATAAACAAAATGTTAAGAAAGCCATAAAGTCCAAAAGAAACAAAACGTTGTAACTTGTAACAGCTCCTTCTTGTTAAAACCTTCTTGCTTGGTTCGGTTTATTGGTTGGGAGTATTATTTAAGAATATAATATATTATGAGGATGCCATAATCAAATCTAACCATTTATAAACATTAAAAAAGGCATGTTTTCTTGAAAGTTTGTTATCGAGAAAATTTATTTTATCTGTGAAATGCTTTAAAGAGATATAGCTGCCTATTATACGTAGTGAATAAACATGTCATTTAAATAGAAAAAAAACTATTTATGACAATAACATCACCACGTAATTGGCAACATTTTAATGGTTTAACAATCTATCCATTGAGCATTTACTTACATGGTGTGTTTAAAAATATCCTAGATTAATTAGTAGCGGAGTGATGGCGCACCGTTCCTTGTTACGTTCATCTTTGTTCGATTTAAATGTTTTTTTTTTCATCAGTGAAGATCACAACATTTTCTTCTCAATTAAAATTTAAATATTCCTGGGCAAAACGGACCCCTCTTCAGCAGGTGTCAATGCTATTTTCTGTGCCGGTTTATAATTCCTTATTCCAGCAGCGTGTAAATGCCTTCTCACTGTTTCCACTGAAATATGGTGTTTTATTGCGGTTACACTAATGGGCAATCGCATTCGGGACTATACTTGATGTTTTTTGCCCCTGGACGAATCCGCTGAATATTTACTTTGTCTCCATAACGTCTTAGCTACAGTCGTATTTCTCTAAAACAAAAAAAAAAAAACATTTTTGGAACCGTTTATGTAACTTGTAAGGAGTGAATGTAATAGTAAAATAGCCAACTACGCGTTCATTAATCACAATCAATTAAATAAAACAGGTATAAAAAAAAACACTTACTGCTATATTAAGACGACGACCAATCTCTCTAATTCCAACATTCTGCTCATGTAAAAATATGATTTTATGTTTGGTATAGTCATTAAGCTGCGACATGATGCTTTTTTACACCAAATTGCTTAAAAATACTTAACGAGTTATGCGAAACGATTTACAAATGTGTGTGCACAGTCAATGCTAATGGGCGTAGTGTAACTTTTGTCACTTAAGTAGACGAATTTATTATCTACCTCACGAAGCAAATATAATAATATGTGAACTTAAACTTTTTTAATTTACCCACCTGTTTACAAGATAAGTTATTAGGCGTAAATCATATTGGCCGTTCTTTAATAATGCAAACAATTTTGTAGAAATGAAATCAAATTAAAAAAGAAACTGATAACAGGTGGACTGTGTTTTCGAACCCACATGTTGTTCCTTGCCAATCCAACATCAAACCGCCAAGCCACAAGAACTTGTTAAGACTCCACGAAATTTAAGATTGGGTTCTAATTATGTAGGGTGACTTAAAAGGTTTTTAACTTTAATGTCAACGAGATAATGACTAAAATAGCTTAACAAAATTATTTAATGCCGGTGGCTCCGACAACGTTGGGTGGGTTTATGCGTGTCTGTATTCATCGATAAATTGAAATTAAACCTTATTATCATAGGCAGAGGGTCCAATTTTGGTTGTGTTTAGGGTGGGTCAGATAATGTTGACAACAGACTGTACGAGGCAACGTCTTGTAGCACAAATAAAGGAAAAATTGCGGATACCGTAAATTTTTAGTTACATCTTAAAGTGAAAATATTTTTAATAATTTTTAAGAACTTTTACTTATATACCTACATAGTACGAGAGCCCACGACCAAAACCATGTCTCATAGCAATACGGCAAAAACCCTATAAAATCGTTAGATTGTATGATTCTGAACCCGACTAGGTGTGTAGTAACGGTCGAAAGTGTAGCAACTGCGTGGGAGGCCATTTCTGCTGTGTCAAAAAAAAAAGACAGTCGGTATTATAGCAATACGTCTGATAGTGAAAATGTACATAGATTTTATAATTGTATTACGAAAAAGTTTGTTTTCAGACATTTTGCGCGTAGCATATAGCCTGAGCGCATTTTTGAAAATGTCAACAAATTTAGCCGACCTGTATCATAGCAATACGGATATTTTTTTTTTTTCAACTTTTCGTATTGCTGCCATGATTACCAAAAACCTGTTTTCAGACACTTTAAGTGTAGCATATATACTCCCAAAAACGAAAATAACGTTTCGGAGTCGCCTGGCCGATGCCTCTGTTAAATGTTTCTGCAATCTGCCACCATGCAAAACGGAATTGGAGAAACATTTATTACGAACAAAATATATTGCACAAGTCTGGAGCAACGCTCATACCAAAACGCCAACCGAACTGAACCCTGCAGATTGCGGATG
Organism: Caradrina clavipalpis; assembly: GCA_932526535.1. Lineage (NCBI taxonomy): Eukaryota > Metazoa > Arthropoda > Insecta > Lepidoptera > Noctuidae > Caradrina > Caradrina clavipalpis. The sequence goes on from OW052098.1 coordinate 14,368,883, forward strand.
GTATGAAGGAAGACGAGGGACGATTTCAGTTTTCGTGGTTCTCTGGCAACCAACTACTCGTACCTGAGTTGAGCAACATTATTTTGGACGACAAATCATCATCCACAACAGGTACAGTTTACATGGCTTTTGCTGTTAATTTCATAAATAAGTTCGTGATTTTCACTAACGATGTTTATTTTACAGAAGAGGACGTTGAAGATCTCCCGAGCGACGACGAGAGTGATTTCGAAGACGACGATTCCGAATCCGACAGCGATTGAATACGAGAATATTTTATAACTTTGAATAAAACCGTTTTTTTTTTCAACTTCATCCCAGTTTCCTTTTGTGCGATTTATTTCAGTCCTTCAACTTCAATGTTACGGTTTCGGGTAAATTCTTTGTTAATTATCATCTAATAAATTCAGGGTCGCAACGTATTCATTGGTTTGTAACAGAAAATTCAAGATGCCTCAATACGATTTTTAAATGATATCTGAGTATCCAAAAGTTGTCTGATAGAGAAGGTGCTACACAGCACTTAATTTGTCTGATATAAATTTTTTGCAGCACATGTGGACAACTTATTTTATCATGTCCAACAATTTTCAGACATATTGCTATGCTATATATACCGATCGGTAAAATTTGTTAACATTTTCAAAACGGTCTCAAAATTTAATGCGTTCACATTTCCGTCTGAAAATTGTTTTGTTCGCATCAAATAACCAAAATTTACTAACAAAAAAGATTTTCAGACGTATTGCTATGAGACATTTTTTTTGTCTCATTTTTAATTTTTTTAAGTGATTTTACGGGTTTGCGCTACTACACCACTAACGTCTGAAAAATATGTTTCCGGTATCTCTGAACTATCATTCAACTACAGTCTGCAAATCAGACATATGCTATGATGCAGTTCGGTAAAATTCTTTGACAATTTTGAAAATTCGGTCAGATCAAACGCTACGCGGAAAATGTCTGATATTGGTATTTTCGAGTTCAGGATAATCGTATCTATCGATTTGATGCGATTTTGGCCGTATTGCTATGAGACAAAAATTTTGGTCGTGGGCTCTCGTACTAACAGGTTTGTACGGATCCCTAAGTGCGCGAGTCCGACTCGGCCTTGACCGGTTTTTTTATTAAACTTGTTTCTACCCGCGACTTCGTCAGCGTGGTGTTCTTCACTCGCGTTAAGTTACGTCTTTGGTAACTGCCTTGCTCCCGTATGTCGTAGCATGATGCTATTTACTATTTCTTATGAATCTGGCTATCAATATAAAAATATTTTTCCAATACCACTGGGACTTCAAGAGATTAGCGCGTTAAACAAACAAACAAACAAAAAAAAAGTCTTCTGCTTTATTATATAGAGATAATTAGATATATTCAAACCGTAGTAGCACGGTAATATTATTATGTTGGCGTGGTAGTAAAGCTGGATGTGGTTGTTTGGTAGGTAGTAGTGATGTTCTCATCGGGGCTGCTTTCTTCATTGCGGCCACTTTCTTCATTGGGGCCGCTTTCTTCAACGGAGTTGCCCGGCGGCCCCTCCAACACGATCTCCCCAATAAGCGGTAGATATTCATTTTCATCTCCAACTGCAAAATCAACGAGTTTATTAAAAAAAAATCGTTTCTCACGCTTTCAATTGTTTTTTTTTTATTATCATTATTTTGTAACAAAAATATTTAAAAAATTTCAGCTTCTCGCCCACGACCTAGGTACTTTTTTTAGGACCGATTATCGAAACGATTCAATGAATCCAAAGTTTCGTGGGCCGACTTTTTTTGGACGAGTGCGCTAGTAGGTATATTAGAATTCATATGTTCCATTCTAGCCGAAAAAATGTTAGTACCTACTAACTAATTCACTCTCTCACCAACATACATACACATTCGCATACACAACACACATACCTCACGCACATGCAATTCTAGTCTTACAAGCACACTCTGCTTAACCTTTTAATGTAACCCATTTATAGTTTTACGTTATTTTATTTGTAAAATAGAAATAAACAAGTATTTTATAAGCACTACTAATATACGGAAGAGCGGTGTCTCCTAATACAGGCTTTAGGGAGGCTCCAATCACCACTGATGTAAGATGAAAACTTTTTGATTTTAATAAACTTTTTTAACCGTCTTCAAAAAAAGGAGGTTATCAATTCGACCCGTATCTATGTGATATTTTCAGAACTGCCCAGTTTTCGTATATGTTAGTCTCTAACAGCGTCTGAACAAATGTGCCAATTTTCTAAAGAGTATGACTGTATGTTTTTATTTTTGTGTTTGCATATCTCGTAACTACAAGTCCGATTTGAGTAATTCTTCTTTTGTTGTACTAGGTGTTGTTCAACTTGGGGAATACTGCAAAGGTGATGGCTAAATGACTGCCCCCGGGCCAGATACATTCTGGAATGTATATGAATCTTACATAGCCTCATAATATTTAAAAAATCATTAATGAATTATGTAGTGTTTAATATTTTCCTAGCACTTTCGTGAACTATTAAACATAATAAAGTATCAAAAAAAAATTTTTTTTCATCACAAACATTTGCTTATAAATATACAACTTCATTTTCGTTTTTAGTTTTATTCTTTTTCGTTTTATTTTTTGTCAGTTGAAGAAAACTATATACTGTCACGCACCTTTTTTCCTTTTTAGGCAATATTATTTTACCATTATATTATTCCCAAAAAGTATCTGAAACTTTTTTACATGAAATACTAATATTTAGCCATTCAGCATTACATTGTGCTAGGTACCATATTTATACATGGTACCTGGCACATGGGGCAGTGGTGTATACTTCCATTTAGCCATCTCCTTTCATCAAAATCGGTTCAGTAGTAATTTTTGAGATAGGGATTTTTTGCATACTTGGATTGTAGATTTTCAAAGACGAGTGTATGTTTGTCCGCAATTATCTCGCGTTTGGCTGAACTGATTTTCTATGTGGTTTTCAGAAAAGTGTTTTTTACATTCTGTGTGAATTGTACAGTTATCAAGATAATCAATCAAAAATAAATGTCACTCAAAGTACTACAATACGTGCTATGTGCTACAAATTAGGAAATGAAAACTACTTAAATTAATTGTAATATTGTGATCGTTGATGATCACTTCTAACATTTCAAAGACAACGAATCAACTGAATTTGATAGGTAGTATGCGTAGTTAAAGGCTACGTGATGTCTATTTTTGCACCCCGTATGTATATCTAATTTTATACGGACCTCAGACTTTTTTGTTGGTCTGAGATACGGACAAATATATATTATTATTATTCCATTTATTAAATTAATCAAACATATAAATTACATTTTTAAATATTAGTAAAAAATATAAAAACATTTAAAAATATAAAATATAGTAGCCCACCGGCGTCGGGAACAGGGTCCAAGCCACCGGTGGTCAGGGCTCCTGAGAAAGGAATCTCCTAACTATACGCGCCGTGTCTAGGAGAACCGCTTTCTGAATCAAGCCCTTGATCCAGCCGCCCAACGAGAGCCTCCTAAGATGTTGGTCGAGGCTCTTGGCAATTAAGCCATTGGCTGAAACGACTATCGGCACAATGATCGCTGAGTCCACATCCCACATGTCGACAACCTCGCGAGCCAAGTCAAGATACTTGATCTTCTTATCATTCTCGGCCTTCACGAGGTTCACGTCATGTGGGACTGTTATGTCAACAATCATTGCGCGCTTCTCTAAGCGATCCACCACCACTATATCAGGCTTATTGGCTACAATAGTCCTGTCAGTGATGATGGATCGGTCCCAGTACAATGTGACATGGCTATTTTCGAGAACTGGGTCGGGCACATACTTATAGTACGGTACTTCCGATTCTACAAGGCGGTATTTCCGAGCAAGTTGCTGATGGATGATCCTGGCTACAAGGTTGTGCCTATGCAAGTACTCTTCGTTAGCTAGACGAGAACACCCAGAGATAATGTGGCGGATTGATTCCCCCGGCCGGTGGCATCCCCGACAAATGTCAACCGTGCCATCCTTCACAATAAATCTCCGGTAGTTATTCGTCATGATAACTTCGTCCATAATTGCACAGACAAAACCCTCGGTTTCCCCAAATAGGTCACCGAAGCGAAGCCAGGATACGGACGCTAAGAAATCTACATCGGGCCCATGTAAGGCCCGGAAAAAGCGTCCGTGAAGCTCCTTACTCTGCCATACCTCCTCGCGATCTTTAGTCTCCAGCACTACTGGTTTGCGCCAGTTCTCTTTAGCCAAGGAGAGCGGGGTGAGGCCCTTATCCACTGCCACAACATCTCGGTGCATCCCCACGTCGGCTTCAAGGAAATATTCCCTGAGACTGCATATCTCGCGGTTGTGGAGAGACTTAGCATTTAAAAAGCCACGACCTCCACACTTCCGCGGAATATACAGTCTCATCACCGATGACCGCGGGTGATGCATCCGATATGCCGTTAACAATGTACGGACTCTCCTATCCAGGGCGTCGAGTTCCGTTTGAGTCCATTTAAGTATGCCGAAAGAGTACATCAATACCGGCATGACCCATCCGTTGAAGGCGCGCACCTTATTTCCGCCTGACAAAAGACTATTAAATACTTTTTTCAGGCGGCCAAAGAAGCGCTCCTTCAACGATTGCTTCACGTCAACAGTATTGATGCCCAACGCCTCCGACATACCCAAATACTTATAGGTCTCCGTTGAAGAAAGGGATCTAAGGTTTATGGATTCCGAGAGTTGAACTCCCTCGGACTCCATAATCTCCCCTCGCTTGACATGCATGACCGCACATTTGTCCACACCAAATTCCATCCTGATGGCGCTACTGAAAGTTTCAGTTACCTTCAGTAGCTTCATCAGTTGCAAATTGTTGGGGGCAAAGAGTTTCAGGTCATCCATGTAAAGAAGGTGAGATATTACCTGACCTCCTCTCTTCAACCGATAGCCTAGACCTGAATCCTCCAGCAGTGTGCTTAGGGGATTCAAGGCTAAGCAGAACCAAAGCGGACTCAAACTATCACCCTGGAATATACCGCGCTCAATCCTTATCGGTTCGCTATTCCTTTGGATATTTCGACATCCTGGATAGCGAAGGACCGTGCTCCATTGCCCCATACACGACATCAGGAAGGCGCGTAGAGTTGCATCAATTTTATACAACTCCAGCACCCTCATGAGCCATGTATGTGGTACCGAGTCATAGGCCTTCTTGTAATCTATCCAACATGTCGACAGATCCTTCCGGGATCGGCGAACCTGTTGGCTAATAGCCATGTCAATGAGGAGCAGCTCCTTAGTACCACGGGATCCAATCCTACATCCATTCTGAGAGGGGGACATGATAGAATTAATCTCAATATGATTGTTAATTTTGGCTCTCAAAATGGATGTAAGAACCTTATAGACCGTCGGCAGGCATGTGATCGGTCTATAATTTTTGGGTTCCGCAGTACTACCTGATTTGTGGAGCAGGTGGGTTATTCCTGTCGTTAGAAACTGGGGCAGCGATCCAGATTCCAAGGCTGACTGAAATCGGGACGCCAAGCAAACATGCGATCTTCTGAACCATTTTATCCAGAAATTATGCAACCCGTCCGGTCCAGGAGATTTCCAATTAGGTAATGGACGGACCGCACGAGCTACATCTTGGGGGCTGATGGTAATTGCCCCCATTTCTGGCATTGGGTCGCATGCTCGCTCGATATCCCGAATCCAATCACCCTCAGTGTGGCTGACAGGCACCGACCAGATGCTACGCCAGAACGAACACATGGCGTCATCATCTGGCAGGCGCGTATCAGACACACCTTGGTCCGGTCGCTCCCAATCCCTATAGACCCACCTTTCATTACTTTGGAATGTACGATTCTGGGTGTATCGTTCCACTCGCCGCTTATACCTACGAATACGACTTGCCCATGCATACACCTTCTGCTTCAGGAAGTCGATGCGCTCTGTGGCCTGGGACATATAGTCTCGAGGACTGATCTCAGTCCCCGAGAATGCCCGTCTCACAAAGCGCATCACTCTTGGGCGAGTATTGCCCTCCCTGAAGCAGGTTAATTTGCCAATGAGCACTCTGGCCTCACTAATACGCCGCTCAATCCTGCACTGCCACACTGGTACAGCTGGTCGCGCAGCTCTGTCATTATTAGGAAATCTGACGTGAGCTACACGACACGCCGCAACAGCTGCACAGTACAGAATCGAGTGCGCATCAGCAAGGTCTTCACAGCTATCAAAATAACTCGATAACTGTGAATCCAGAGCACACACCAACGCCTTATTTTTGTTATGCATGGGCAAACGAGGTAAGCGTGGTCTGAGCTCGAGCGGCATTAGTCGATACTCCCGAATTGCACCCTCCAAAGCACTCCTCAATTCCTCACTGCACTGGGTACTTACATGAGTAACCATGTCATCACTTTCCTCATCAACATGACTGGATGTTGGGATGGATTGTGGCTGTGCCACATCCACAGTCTGCGATGGAGGAGTAATGACATGGCTCCTTTGCATCTCAGTTCGAATGCGATCAAGCACAGTATCATCCAACATATGGTTACGCAAGATGACACGCACCTGATCCGATAGTCGTTGTGCCGTAACGTTGACAGCTGGCTCAAGCACCTGAAACAGAGAGAGCATCCGACCACGGTACGCAGTCAGGTTACTTCCCCCCTCTGTAGCCCCAAAGTATGAGCGCATGACACTTTCATTAATAGACTGTGTCCATCTCATGCGCTGCACACTTCCACCGGTAGCGGGGACCCTATCAGAGGCCAGTGGGCCTCGGAGTCCCAAACCCCCCGGCGGCCGGCGTCCTCCCCGTCGACGAACAGGTGGTGGCGTCGTCGGCGGAGAGAAGTACTCGTCGCTGGAGCTCGACGCAACTGCCGCGGTCGGTGTCACTGCACTCACTGTGGGGCTGGTTTCCGACGGCGGCGAGGCGGAGCTGGGCGACGAGTCCGGAGGTGGTAGTCGTGCGTTGATTTCTCGTTTTTTGGCTCTTGTCAACATTCCTGGTTTCTATTATTTCATAATTTTGATTTCGTGACGGCCTTGACAGCCGTCATTCCACGTCTTGATCTGATTTTCTTCTTTTGCGCATTTTTGGTATTTGTGCGGCTTTTATTGATATAATTTAAGGTTTATTATTATTATTATTATTTTTTAGCTTTTTTCCCCTCTTAGTCTGGAAGCCGACCCCAACGCAGTTGGGAAAAGGCTAAGCAGATGATGATGATGTACATCTTATTTTATCATATCAGTATATAACTGGATGCGGCGCGGCGAGCCGAAGATTGAGCTCTGTGGCGCACCTTGACAGAGGCGTATGTCCAGCAACATAGGTATGCGATAGGCTGATGATGATGTATATCTTACATGGATCGTGACCGCGTCGATCTTCTACACCGTTTTCCTCCAGACATTCTGCACAAACAGTGGCTTCACACGGATCTTCAGTCGTCGTCGGCAATCCTGGCAGTAACTCTGAAGATGGGGGCTGAAAAAGACAAAATAATCTGGTACAATTTGAACAAATGTTACGGCTATAGGCTGTTATGATGATGATGGTGATTCCTCATATCAGCCGGTAGCCGTTCACTCACTGCTGTATGTAAGCCTCCCCCAAAGAGTGCCAACCATCCCGGTCCTGGGCAGCCCGCATCTATCCGCTGTCCACCACCTTCTTTAAATCGTCTGTCAGTCGCATCGGTCCTGTCAGGTCAGTCGGTTTTCCTAAGTAGGTACAATTATTTGATACTAAAACATATTGAAAATAGTAGTCAACTGTTATTGGGAACAGGATTAAACTATCGGTTTATGGAGCAAACCATTGATTCAACGGCCCAAATAGATATATAATAAATTATCTTATTTACTAGCTTCTGCCCGCGACTCTGTCCTCGTCAAAGTTTATATATTATCCCACGGGAACCATACATTTCTCCGGGATAAAAAGTAGCTTAGGTATGTGCTATTCTACCTCTGCGCCAACTTTTAACACTGCCGAATGCCGCGCCTATATACTTGGAAAAAATCAGCTGTACCATCAATTTAAACTATGAAGGTGGTGCATTTCGGAAAGCTGATATATTTTTAATAGCCGACGAAAAATGTCATCGGTGGAATCCAGAATCATTTACTGAATCCATGGAAAGTGTTTTCGTTATGAATGTCCCTTCCACCCCGTGATTGTCTTCATAGTGTACTTGTGAACTTTACCTCGAGTCTGTATAGATACGCCAACCGACAAGGGTCCCATGAGGTGCAAAGAGTAGCATTGTGCATAATGTCCTTACGGGGCTCGTCGCCGAAATATTCAAATGTTATCACTATATTATTATCAAAGGCGCATAAATCGAGAAATTTATCGAACGCCACCTGTAACGTATAAAACACTATTAATAGGCATGGTACAGTCCGTGAGGCGTAAGCTGAGCTTTGCAAATGCAAAGCTCAGCTTACGACTCGCGGATGTGAGAGGGATTACCAAAAGGAGAGAGTTGGATCCGGTTAAAACCGGTCAAGCGAAGGACGCGTCGCCGTCGCACGTTAATCCGACGTCACACCTATGTATAGGCACTCACACAAATTCAAAGCTCAGCTTACGACTCGCGGACTGTAGTCCTAGAAATTTTAATAAAACACTAACTTTTGCCCGCGACTTCGTCCGCGTGAATATCGGTTACCCTTACCACGGTTGCAGACGAAATCCTCGATGAAAAAGTAACCTTTCTTGGGATTCAAGCTTACTCCAAATTTTATTAAAATCGCTTATCAATGGTTTACTCGTGAAAACGTAACACACAGATAGACATAGGTACAGAAATACTTTCGTATTAATTATTATAGTATGGATAATGGCTGATCATATACAATAAGATTTTTCCAATCAGACTGTTAGTTTTTTTTAACAATAAAAAAAACTCTTCTGCCTTTATGATTATAGATTGTGATGGCGACTTACTTTCGTTTTATTTCCACAGTCTAAAGTTCCATTCTTAAAATAATTATTGCCTGCTCTTTCGCCGTCACCGAGGCAGAACATCCATCCTTCCATGAACGAGTACTCTATAGGGGCTGTTTCGGCTTCGATGCAGGGATCTATGGCTATGGGTTCTGACGCTTGCCCGTTGGTGCACCCTCGCTCGTGCATGTTCCCTTGCACTCGATAAGCAGCTATATCGGGCTCGGTATCACCGGGACACTTGTAATAATTTCCTGTTACAAAACTATGACTATATAAGTCCTAAATTACTAGTTTTGTGAATTTGGTATAGCGACATCTATCACACAACATGCAAACTACAACTGACGCAATATCAAAGTTATAATGTGTGTTATTAGTTTGTTACGGTGTAATGGGCACATGGGAAGACCCTTTTAGGTTTTTAAAAGTATGGGATGTCGTCAATTAATGACTTCTTCTCCTCTAGGTGGAGCGGTAGGGAGTGTCAGACTTTTACTGGCTAAAACCTATCCGTGTTCCTCCATGCCCTTTGCGTGTCAGGGCCGCGGTAGCTCTTTCGAACAAATTCAGAAATACTTGTAGGTCAATCAATCTGCCTAGCCTTTTCCCAACTATTTTATTTTTATTTTATTTTATTTTAATAATTTTAGGAAAACTTACAGCTAGTCATTTACAATAGTTCGGGTTTAGATAACATTAAAAAGGCCAATTACAAGTTTTCACAAGTAAGAAAGTAAACATAGTTAGAATTACATAGGTAGTAGACACAATAAACAGGATTGTAAAATACTTGGAAAAAAAGCAAATTAAAGACTATTTTAAGTTTTGAAAGAAGTGAGTGCACAGCGTCTTTTTTAACTTATTTACACTAGTGTAAAAAAGATCGATATCAACATCACGGCAAGTGGAATCGTATACACGGCTCGCCCTAATCATGTACGAGTTTTGTCTATAGTTTGTTCTTGTCACTGGTGTATACAACAGACGAGGCCTGCGCAAATACGAGTAAGATGTTCGCAGTCCAACTTTGCTCAACAACTCAGGCACGTCGACGGAACTGTTAGCAATCTTAAACAGAAAAGCTAAATCAGAAATTTTTCTGCGCTCATGCAAGGGAAGAATATGAAACTTTTTACACCGCTTGTTATAATCCGAGATATATATTTTGGAACGAAATTGAATGTACCTTAGAAATTTCCTTTGTATGCCCTCTAAACGATTAATGTAAATGTTATAAATCGGGTTCCAAACCTGAGAGGCATACTCGAGGTGGCTACGAACAAACGAGCAATATAAAATTTTGATTGTCTTTATGTTTTTAAAATCGGACGAGACCCTGAATATAAAACCTAGTGCTTTCGATGCTTTGCTAATAATATTGTTGATGTGAGTGTCAAAAATAAGTTTTGAGTCAAAGGCAATCCCGAGATCCTTGATGACATTGACCCTGGATATGGAGGTATCACGGAGAGTGTAAGGAAACAGAAGAGGGTCGGGTTTTCGGGTAAATGAACACACGTAACATTTGGAAACGTTTAAGTCTAACTTATTTAGGTTACAGTAAGTTTGGAAGGTGTCCAGATCATCTTGCAGTAACAAGGCATCAGCGTGGGTACTAACCTGTTTCATAATTTTCATATCATCCGCATATAGTAGTAATTTAGAATACCGAAAACAGGCGGGGACATCATTAATAAAGATATTAAATAGGAGGGGCCCTAACAATGATCCCTGGGGAACTCCTGATGGAATACGCATAGCTCTGGAGGAGTAGCCATTCAGCACCACAGTCTGGCATCTTCCCTCCACGTATGACTTAAACCATCTGTATAAATTACCCCTAATACCCATCGAAAAAAGCTTACGCATTAGGATGATATGGTCAATTCGATCAAAACACTTGCTGTAATCGGTATATATAACGTCGACCTGGGATCCATTTGACATGAACTCCGATAAGAAGTCACTGCAGAGAACTAGATTAGACGTGGTAGACCGACCTCTCAAGAAACCATGTTGCTGCTCTATAAAACTGTGTTTGATGGCCGAGTAAACTTGTTTGTATACAATTTTCTCCAGTACCTTCGCAAACACACACAATTTGGAGATCGGCCTATAATTCTCAACAGAAGTTTTTGGGCCCTTTTTATGTATCGGTGTTATATATGCCGATTTCCAGATCGCTGGTACCAAGCCTGTATTAAGTGACATACCAAACAGGATTGAGAGGGGGACAGAGAGACTTTTGGCGCATTTCAAAATGAAAAAACGTGGCACATTATCAGGACCTGCGGATTTATTCAGGTCAACTTGCTTCAGCAGTCTGTGAACCTCTTCCTCTAGAATTTCCACAGCATTGATGTCGGAAGTACCCCGTACACTGCTGAGATCTGCATCACAGGTCACAAGACCTCCTCGAGTACCCGAGCCCGCAAGAAAGTTGGAGTGAAAGAACTCACTAAAAAGGTTGCAAATAATATCCCCATCACCAGATGACAACTGACCGAAGTGTAGCACTGATGGATACGAGTTCGAATGTTTCCTATCTTTGACATAACTCCAAAAGGCTCGAGGATTATTACTTATGTTTGATTCTATTTTGTTTATGTAATCGTCAAACATTACCGTCTCCAAATCTTTAACCCGTTGCCTTAATAAAACGAAGCAATTATAATCTGCAAGATTCCCATATTTTTTAAATTTATTGTGATATTTAGCTTTTTCTTTTATAATTTTGATCAAGTAGCTTCGGTACCAGGGTGGATATTTAGATTGGGATCCGATTTTTTTGGTTGGTACGTAGGTGTCACGGATCATGTCGATAACAGAGTAGAAAAATGTGACAGCGTCCTCAATCGACCGACTGCTTAATTCACTCTGCCAATCTACAAGGTTAAGCTCATCACATATTACGTTGTAATCTGCTAATCGATACAAAAATTTTACGTAAGGACGAATCGGAAGGCTGTGCAATTGAACAAAGTCTGCCGTAACGCATAATGCCCTGTGATGCAAATCCTCAGGCACAAGCGGGTCATCACTACAAGTGACAGCAACTTGGTCGTTGGACAGCACCAGATCAAGGATTCTATTATTCTCATTTAGGTACGAGTTGAACTGTAGAAGATTACACGTGTTGAAATTGTCAATTAGGTTAGTTTGCACATCTCCATGAAGGATAGCAGGGTACAAAGAACATCCATCGGCAGCCGGCTGCCAAGTTAAATTGGGCTGATTAAAGTCTCCTACAATAACAAACTTGTCAGCAGAATGTTTAAGTACAATATCAGCTAAGTTTTCTGAGAAATTGCCCAACTGGACTGCTAAAGAGTTACCTACATTCTGGGAACATATGTAGACAGTGCATATGTGCATCTTGTACGAGATTCTGGGTTTTTTCCGCACTAGTGTTAACGTAACCCATATGTCCTCAGCACTGGAGCACCACTCATAGCGAGCATCCGCTACAAGTAGGGTTCCCAGATTGAAAAGTCGAAATTCCGGAGAAAATTCCGGACATTGGATGAAATTTCCGGATTTCAAAAAAAAAAAATTATCACTATCATATCTTTCTTCCCATACACTGACCTCTATAAATATACGCGTATATTATCAATAATATACGCGTATATCATCAAGTAGTCAGTGCCGCCACAAATCAAATAAAAAGAAAATAACCAAAAGTGGAGGAAAGATGGCACCGCCATCTCTTGATGATATTTAAAACTAACCTATCTGAAAATTGCTCATTGTGAAGGAAACGCCTCTCCTCTGATGCGCGGTAGGGATGTGAGATTTATGGAATTGTGGTTTTTACTTAAATTGTAGAAATTCCTGACGGCTTAGGATTCCCCCCGCATTCCGGACAAAGCACTAAATTTCCGGACATGTCCGGAAAATTCCTGACATATGGCAACCCTAGCTACAAGTCCCCGCTTAGGGCCTCCGCCCACGACCGATTTTTTACGGCCGATTTTTTCTCGGCGAGAATGGAACGTATGGATTCTAGTACATCAACGCCCACGGCCGAGAAAAAAACGGTCCAAAAACAAAATCTACGCATCCTGGCCGCCGATTATCGGTGAAAAATAGAAAATAGGGTAAATGCTCCAGTGAATGAACACTTAAGCAATCTTCAGACTTCAAAAAATCATTACATTATGTTGCCTCTAAAGTATGCGGTTTTATATTTTGGTAATCTATGTCTACTAAAGAATAATTTTTAACTTGGTTTTACGATATAACCTGTATACTTTTTTATATATTTGGCAATATATTGAAAAATACCCTAAAACCCCAGTGAATGAATGAAATTTTACAGCATTAGAACCAGTGAATGAACACAAGTTTTTTTTTAAATTAATAGTTACAAAAAATCCTTATTATTATATCAAATGCAGTTCAAAATGGAATAAATAAATGAACATAAATCCTTAGCCTCTAAATCTGCTACAATCATTTTTTTTTTAACAAAGTGTAAGCCTTCAATCTCTTACTTAATCATTATATACCTTCATAAGCCTAGCCAACGTCAACAATATTCATCATGATATGAGCCGAACGATGTCCACTGCTGGACATAGGCCTCTTCAGTAGTACAGAAGTGATTCCGTCTTCCCCGGCACCTTGTTGTCCTTAAATTGTTAAGAAGCCATATTTATCTCATATAGGCTGACGTCCGGGAACTCATCGGTGTAGTGGCAGGTCAGTCTAGCTCTTGGGTCTTTTGTTGGACTAGAGACGGGTTTTTAGAACTTCTCTACCTCCCTTAAAAGCTCTAGTTTAGACAAGATGATCCTGCCATCGTTAGTCTCCAGCTTCGTCAGCATTTGAGGAGTGTCGCGTTTGATGGATTTCAGGATCTGCCTTATAAGCCGAGCTTATTCCGACTGAACCTGCACCCACTGAAGACTGCCCGTTCCGTTCCCGTCTTTCCTTTATGAGCTTGGGAGTTAGAGTCTCAGAGCTTTGATTTATTTGTTAGTTCTCCGTTCTCTAAAATGATGATTACTAACTCAAAATGTGGTATTCATTTATTTATTGGTTACATTTTTATGACGAAAGCTTATATTTTAACATGATGAAAATGTTATAGTTCATTCACTAGATTTCATGAAATTAACGATTGGTCAGTGAATTAACGGTCGTTTATTCACTGGATTTCAAACGTTTTTTAATGCCAATGCTGGAACACTCAATAATTTACTTAAAACTAGCTAAAATTGCAATGAAATTGATTTGATACATATATTATAACTACCCATTACTCGAATTTATAAATAACTTATAGTACATACTTTAATTATGGCTGCAAAGTGATATCAAAAAATTTGCGTCTGACCCAAGTCCTAAATTCTTGCCCGAACAAAGAAAATTTACACCAGCACTGCCAACTTTAAACGCTCGTCATTTTAAAACAAACAGTATCGCAATACATGAATGTTGTTACTATGCTAGAATAAAGAGCAGCAATTACAAAAAAAAATACTGCGTTGGGTAGAAGGTAATATCTTAGTTTATTATTTTTTGGAAAATACTCGGATTTGATAATTCACTGGGGTGTGTTCATTCACTGGGGCACTTACCCTATCCGTCATGGATTTACTAGGGAAGAACGTTGTGTCATTGCTAAAGTCAAAAGTCTAAAGTCAAAAGCAGTTATTGCGAATTAAGTGTACAATTGTGGTGTTATGTTAAGTTAGTACTTATGAGTTTGAAGCATTTGCATAATAACAATAATTTATTATTAAAAAGCTTATTTATTTATTAATAATATGGTAAATCATTTTTTTCTAAATTAATCGTCTGTGATTTCAATAAGTAAATAATATTGTGTTGATTTACGCAGGGTTTTAAATACCGGTAAATATTTATAAAATTACCTTTGACAGAGTTACCGTTAATATAAAAATAACGTTAATGGATTAAAAAAATAATATATAATCAAACGAATTTAATAAATTCTTAAGAATGAAAATAACATTCGTTTTCAACGACTAAGCTTGCTAAATATATTGTAATGACTTAAATCCAGGGCTTGTTAACGTTATGAAATCAAAAAATAATAATCGTTACGTAACGTTAATTTCCATGACCTCGAAAATTTAGAAAAAAGTAACTTTATAAAAACGTTATTTGATAACATTACCAGTAATATAATGTTAATTAACATTAATATAGAATATGAATTAATCGTTATTTTTACCGTTAAATTAGGTAAGTTGCCGTTTTGTACGTTTATATTAATTGTCACTGACTAACTATATTGGGCTTGTGGTCGCAAAGCGCGTCTGATCAGCGTGAAGTCGTGGGTTCGATTACCAGGTCTAATAATAACATAATACGGTTACTTTTACATCGTTCTGCAGCTGAAATACTGGAACTCCAGTCGAGTAATAGTTATTATTGCGTGTTTTTTTTAAGACGTCTCAAAGATGTTGGAAATTCGTCACTTTTTTTTTGTTAATTCGAGTTAAATGTTAGTAGCGCTCCTGTCTGATCGATTAATGTATTCTTTAAAGGCTACCTTACGCATGTATAGTCGATAAGGTTTTCACACAAATATGCCTTGACTGCAAGGAAGCGTTACTTCGCGTTCTTACTATTTCACAAATGTTTGAGTTATTTTATTTATTTTTGTTATTTATCGAAAATAATAGTGCCAATAGCTTCTATTAGGTACTATGATGGATCTCATGGCTTTTGATTTCAGAACGATGTAAAAGTAAGCGTGTATAATTCTCATTCGTAAGAATCGGGCAAAGTATTGTTAGGCACTACATTAGCGCGACGCTAAGGTGGGCGACCCGCCACACCTCCATCCTGCGCTACTTCCATCTTAGAAGGATCAATTGTTTAAAAAAAACGATAAAAATATCGTCAATAAACTATTTAACGATAAATTGTAACTTAAATAACCTTAAATCTATTAACGTTATTTTTATACTATCGGTAACTCTGTCAAATAAAAGTTGCGATATAAAATTTGACCGCTATTTAAGCTCCTCCCTCGAAAGTCACCGACAAAAACACGGTCGTGGGCGTTGAAATTTTTGAAAAAACGGGCCCGTTTTTCTGCCCGATTATCGGTCCAAAAAAATCGGTCGTGGGCGGAGGCCCTTAACTGCAATTAAGACACCTCCTCCCATAACTTGATTAGTGCTGGCGTAGTCACGATCCCTTCTCCACACCAGGTATCTATCATCAAAGATTTCAGAGTCGGATATCCCGTCAATTAACCAGGTCTCAGTCAGGCAAATAACGTCAAAACTATTCATACATACGTTTCTATAGAAATCTTGGGTTTTTGTTCGTAGTCCACGCACGTTTTGATAGTAAAGGCTAAGGGACGCCATCGTAAACTATTATTAACGAAAGAGTAACATAAACACAATAAGTATAAGGCACATTCAATTTGTAAAACCGGCTATTAATCTTGAGTGTTAGGTTAATTGCCATGGCTAAGGAAATTAGGACTTTAACGACAAACGAATAAGTTGTAATTAGCGAGTAAATGCAATGGTAAGTAACATAAAAACAAAAATGGGCGCAAAAAACTCGGTATGATAAAAACAAGCAAGTTAAAGCTTTAAACATTAAAGAATAGCTATTAAAATCGTAATATGCAAAAGGTGCGAAACAGTTGTCACCAAGCGATAAGCGAACAAAAGGCTGGTGAGAATGGAATGCGTACAAAAAACAAGAACACGTGTTTCTCAAACTTAATGAGCAGATGTAAACAACTAACTTGCCGGAGTGTTGAATCGATATACTTAGAATAAAAACTTCATCAGATCCTGCTCTGATTTAATGTGATGTTTCGGAGAGGTGATATTTTTGCGTAGCATTATTTTACACCCTCTGACCCAGACATGTTCAAACCCGCGTTCCTTAGCCCTGGCTTTGGTTTTATTTAAAAGGATTTTGTTCTCGAACGTTAAGTGATCGTTAATGTAGATCCTGTTCTCGCCTTTCAATCCCAGGTCGCTGGCATTCAGGGTCTTGTACTTCTTCGCGGCCGCTACGAAATCATTTTTTAAGTAGCTGTTGTGAACTGAACAAATTATGTTTTTGTTATGCTTGTCATTACGCATCGGCACTCTTGCGATATAATTGATCTGGTCTTTAGGGATGTGACAGTTAATAGTATCGCCGATCTTGGTCATCAAGGAAAAAAGGTTTTCATCATTGGAAATCGGTACTCCTTTGATCTCGATATTATTTATACGGGATCTTTGCTCACTCTCGCATTGCTGATTTTCAAGCTTCTCCACGCGAACCTGTAGAACAGAAATCTGCTCTTTAACCTTCCCCAAAGTCTCAACTTCTAGCTCCAAGGTCGAAACCTTGCATGTCATGGCCTTCAACTCATCATTTACTGATTCCATAGAACATTTGATTTCAGAGAATTCCGACCTGATCGCTTTAAATTCCATGAGTTCAGACTGGATTGCTTTTATGCTTTCAACCAACGCTGGCAATGCTTCCATCTGGGTTGAGAGTCGCTTAAGCTCCGTTAGAATGGTTTCCGAGTCTGCGGGTGAAGGATTAGGGATACCAATACGAGGACTGGCTGCCGCTGATGTCTTGCAGCTGGCACATTTCCAAGTGGTTCTGCGGTCTCCAAGCTTCCTCCATCCAACTTCCGTTATACCGGCGCAGGGGAAGTCGAACTGTCCCTGGCAAAGCGTACACGTGACGCCATCTCTAGCTTCAACATCACAGCCCTTGCACTTAAACATATTTTTATTTTTTTTAATGCAATTAGACACAAGTTTGAGAAACGCAGTCAACTCGTTAGGATAATTTGCTCGCGGAGTAAAAGAAACGTCTTTAAACGCGCACGTTTGGTTAGCTGTCTACTACCTGACTGAACCTACCTATGCTGGGGTTGGTTTCCAGTCTAATTACATGCAGCTGAATACCAGTGTTTTGAATGGAGCGATTGTCTATCTGACCTCCACAACACAGTTACTAGGCAACACGAAGCCTTTAGTAAGACTACTTGTCAGACTTCCCGGCTTCCCACGATCCATCACGATTGTCAAAGATCTACCAATGGCAACCGGGACCAACAGCTTTACGTGCTTTCTGAGGCCCGGGGGGTCACACCACCCACTTTCAAACTCCAGGCTGCAACTGAGAAATGATTTAATGGACAAATCCAATAACACTTTTTACCCGATCTGGAAATCGTACCCGGGACCCCACGCTACGAGTCCAACTGGGCAGTTCCGAAATACTTGTATAGAATGTATTTTAATTAAGCTCACCGTTTTGTATGATGTAAACAGTTCTGTTACGTCTGCCCACAACAGTGCGGACTGTGAGGCCGTTGCCCCCACTCTTGATATTTTCCATCAGCATCTCCTGAGCCGCGCGCTGTTCACGTGACCACTTCGCAGCTTCCTCCGCTAGGATCTGTCGACTTACCTTTCCTGGAGATTGAGTGGACTGGAGAAATAATTAACTGTCAATTAATTTTTAATCGGTTAGTCGGTCCCGGTTTTTCACGGATGCAAATGTCACGTTTTAATTGCGATTTTCGATAAAAAAATTGACATAATTGTTTAGGTTTTAAGTCTGAAATTGTGGAAAGAAGGTCGTGTTTTCCATTCGTAATATTTAAAAGAAACTGTCTAGGACTCTAGGTGTATAAACAAAATTAATAAAAACCATATTAAATTATTAATAGTTGGTACCTGTGGTGGATTCTCCATAATAACGTGGGGCCGCCCAAGCGTGTGCTGCCAAATCAGGTGCGCGGCTACTTTAAACTTAGAGCTGTGGTGAAGGGGCTGTATTTGTAGGATACCATACCACGCTAGCTCTCTGTACACGCTGTCCGGCAGGTAGCCCGTCTGAATAACACATAAATTATTATTTTTAATTTTTTACTAATCTAATTTATGGATTGCATTATAGAATACGGCCGTTACTTTCGCTCCGTAGCTTACAACCCCCGTAGCTTACGCTCTGCAGCTTACGCCCCCGTTGCTTACGAGCTGTACCTTAAGCCCAGGCAATTAATACGCCCTGTTACTTAAGCCCCTTAACTTACGCCTCCGGGTTACAGCCTGTAGCTTACGGTCCGTAACTTACGCCCCGTAGATTACAGCCTGTGGCTTACGGTCCGTATCATAATAATTATGCGTCGTAGGTCAGGTTAACATGCTGCGTCGCGTCGACATCAAACCAATTGGAATAAAGGCAGGATGATAAATGATAAAACAATTAAAATAATTTGGTTGGGGTTACTGACGAAATATCTAAGTACTTAACTTATTATTGTATGATAATGCACAAGAAAACTAATAAAAAATGCTCAGAACCCGGACGATCTTTGTTAAAAATACTTACAGGCATAAAATCCATGTGCCACTGTAAAACATAAAAAATTGTGAAACAATTATAAAAACTTAATAGCTTTTTAATTTTTACAAGGTAATTATATCTACCAACTTTTTTTTTGTTTACCAGTAACCTGAAAAGGGGTTATTGCCGAGTCGCGCTGCCCACGCAAGTCAGACAATCTACGATTTTTTTGTCGGAAAGAATGAAACATACGAATTCTAATATACCAATGCACACGTCCTACAAAAACTCGGTCCTACGAAATATTGTTGATCGAAGCACGTATCTATAGATCTTTTGAACGGTTCGATAGTCGGTCAAAAAGTAGGACGCGATCCGCTGTTTTTTTTATCGCAATTTCAGGGTTCGTCCCATAGTAGGTAACAGTTGTTCGTAATGATGAGAAGGTACAATGACCTGTTTTCATGTTTCTGGTAAACAATAAATAAACTTGTATGTGTGTATTCTCACTTCTTCCTCATCAACTTCCATCGCGTTCATTTTGTCTGCAAAATAAAATAATTATGTACCAAACTTTTTTATTCAAATAAGACGCAGTATTATTGTTATTTTCAGTCTTAAAAAGGGAGCTGCATTCACTTACCGTCTTCGTCACCGGAATACGCCACAGCTAACTGCAATACAAAAATGTTAGTCACGTCAGATTAAAAAATCTTTTGTGCACGACGGTACGGCGTCTCTTGGCGGTCTTTAGCTGTTTTGACTGCGCAATGGATCTTTTAGGAACTTGTCTTCTACGCAGCTAATTAGCTAACTTCAGGATCACCAAGATACATACGGAGGCCGTTCTGTACCTCGGTAATTAATGGAGCCACTGAATTCATTTTTTTTTTCGTTTTTTGCAAATTGCAGCGCCTTTTTTAGGTTGTATGATGTTGATCACAACTATTTTTAACGCTGAATTAATATAATTTAAAACCCTACATATAAAGAGCCCCTAATTGTTGTTGCTGAACAGAGGAAACTGCATACACCTCCTACAGGCTAATCCTGGTGCTGATCACACGGTGATTACGGTATTTTTTTACTATTGCAGTACTCGTAACCGACGTGCTTGTATGGCCAGATATATAAACGTGGAGGAGGCGAAAGTAGTATGTAAGAATCGTTGCAGGTGGCGTCTGCCTACCCCCATGGGAAAAAGCCGTGAGTTTATGTATGTATGTAGACGAAACTCCAACTGCATCCTTTGGCAGAAAAGTCTGTCCAGTAAGGAGTCGTCCATGATATCTATGCATCAAGTGATTTCAGAGAAAACGATAGCAGAGGGCTCAGAGGAGACCTCTATACAATCTTTCCATGCGTATGCCCTCACGGTGTTTACACATGGGAACTCTTGTAGTTTTTACACATACCTGCAGGACTAGCGCTAAAACAAACACAATGTACTCGTAGCTCGACATTCTTAACGAAAGTAAAACTAACAAGTTGCCGTCATCGTTTATTTGTAAACTATAAAATATCTAATTGAGAGTAGGTTAAGGTTTTAACGATTGCAATAAAAATGATTGGCCATTAATATAAAAGTAAGTGAGAGTCAAAATGGCGGGTGTACCCTTTGGATGTACCATAGTGAATTAAATTGTACCAATTACCAAATAAATGTACCTATCGAAAAAGTACTATTTTGTACCTAGGTACAAAATAATACTTTTTCGGTAGGTACACACTAGTGTTAAAAAGTCTGTAGCTACTACCTTCAGAACAAAATTGTTTCCAAATTAAGGTACACCCGCCATATAGAAATCAAGATCTGACTATAGTCCGAGGATTGACTTAGAATTAGAACAACGTGTACCTATATGGGTTTGAGGAACCAGCTAGAAAGCGACACTGTGAATCTAAGAGATTGTATCAGTATTTCATATTATCATCCTAACATAATAAAATTGAACTGTTGTCAAAAGTCACAGTAACCGGTGGTACCTACTTTACATAATCTATACTAATATTATAAAGAGGAAACTAAGATTATTTTGTTTGTTTGTTTGTATCGAATAGGCTCCGAATCTACCAGTAGTTTAAATCATAGGTACACTATTCCTGAGTACCTAACATAGGCCATATAACATCACGCTATAACCCACGGGAGCGGAGCAGTCAGTAACGATAGACGTATCTTAACGCAGGTGAAATACCACACGCGGACGACGTCGCGGCAGTTCGCTAGACGCTAGTTATGAAATAATTACTAGCTTTTGCCCGCGAATTTATCCTTGCTTGCTTGCTTTTAGCTTTTTTAATTTAAATTAAATAAATGAATATGAATTTTAAAATGTCTATATTCATGAATGAACGTTATCTCAATATTCTCAATCGAGTAATGAAACTCAAAATGGCGGTGGCTATAGTGTCGTACATACTAAATCCATGCAAATAATGCAAAAGAGCTGTCAGTTGTCAGTTTCTTTCAAAGCTACAGTACATTCTATTTCCATGCTCACAGCAAACCGCAGAGCAGCAGTGGTTTTTGATAACGTCCGTCACAGACGTTAGTTATACTTTGGCAGATACAATACAAGTACGAACGTACTGACTGAAAGTTTCGCTATAGTTTCGCTGTCTCGCATCAAACGATAAATCGGGGCGTAACGTTTTTATACCATTTTATGAATAAAATAATTAAGTTTATCACGTTAGCGAGTATAATTTGTAGCTATGAATACACTCGATAAACAATTAGCAGACTTACGGATATACGCAAACGAATTAGAGGCTAAACTCCAAGATGATATTAACGCGGCTATGAAGAAACCATCAATCCCACCTAAAAAAAATAAGGCGCCTCAGCCTCAAATACCACAAAGTTGTATGGTAAAGTCTGCCTGTGAGCCGTCTTACTCCTCAAGACTCGAATATGGTAGCCGCACTAGTTCCACATACTCTAACTTAGTTCCTGTTAAGAGTTGCATCGTGAGGAACACGGCTAAAGTGCGGAGCGGTGATGTCCTGCTGTACAGCAACGTACTGCCTCCCGGAGGCACCAACCATGTGTACTCCAATATTATGATGCAACGTAACGCTTACGGAGGCGACAGTATTTACGGAGACCGGGATAGCAGGTCTGAAGTCTCAAGGATCAGTGATTTAGGTGCTCAGTCGAATTACAGTGAGCTGCGGCGGCCTGGCTCCGCGTATCCTCCGTCCTCTGCGTCCGTTAACGCGCAGGACTTCTCCACTTATGGTGGATCACAAACTTCATCTACGTATGAGTCTCTGTATGAACCGATCAACCCTAGGCCGTGCAGTCAACTGTCAGGGACGTCGCTGTATGGTGGGTATGTGGGCACTACTGTGGAGCCTACCCCGGAGCCTGATGATGCTCTGTATTGTGGCAACTGCTACAAGTGTGGGGAGAAGATCATGGGGGAGACAACCGGCTGCACTGCAATGGAGAGGATCTATCACATTAAGTGCTTCTGTTGTCATCATTGTGGGATTAATTTGCAAGTGAGTATTTAAACAAATATGTTTAACTGCCCCGTTGGTCTCGTGGTCGCAAGTGCGACTGCTGTGCAAGGGGTCCCGGGTTCGATTCCCAGGTCAAGCAAAAAAGTGTTATTGGGTTTTTCTATGAAATTCTCAGTAGCAGCTCGGAGTTTGGATTTGTGCCCGGTTAATGGCAATAGGCTCGCCCCCTATTACATGGGACCTAAATATACCGGCGAACTGTGGGTGTACATTGGTACACCTCTGCCTAACCCTTCGGGGAATACAGGCGTGATGGTATATTTTATTTTATTTATGTTTAATAAGCTTTTCCCAATTTTTTCACAAAAAACGGTGTTTATGAAGTGACTAATTTAATTAGCTGTTGATAGAGTTTTAAAAACTGAGAAAATCCTTGAGATTGCCTGCCATGACTGGAATTTACTATAATATTTAAGTACCCTCTCTAAAATATGTCAATCTATTTAGGTAAAGCCCGAAACCGTGCATACATTATTGAAACCTTTTATATTATTCCAGGGTCGTCCCTTCTATGCAGTACAAGGCAAAGCATTGTGTGAAAGAGATTATTTGGACACGTTAGAGAAATGCTGTGTATGTGGCGACCCTATCCTGGACCGCATACTGAGGGCGACAGGCAAGCCGTACCACCCCCGATGCTTTACCTGTGTTGTGTGCCAAAAGAGTCTTGATGGGATACCGTTTACAGTGGATGCTGTTAACCGCATACATTGTATTGAAGATTTTCATAAAAGGTATGTGAGGGTAGAATGTCAATAGTCTATGAATAATCAATTGTCAAGTTGGTACAATTGTCCAAATGAATGCTTTTAAACAATTTACAAATTTGCAAAATATTCAATGCCCATTTATCATTTTATAGTTATGTAGAATCTTGTGGGGGCTTCAACTCCCAAGGCAGACAAAGCATAAATAGGAATTTTTCTGCAGCAATACAGTTTGGAACCTTGAAACACATGTAAAGCCATTGGTCCTGTGCCTGAATTCTCCTTGGTTGTGACTGATTGCTATCCCATTGGACTGAGAGTGAGGGAAGAGGGATTGTACCTGAGTTTGCACACTCACTTGTGCACAATATTTCTGCACTTGGCCAGTCTCCACTGAGATTAGCCACCAACCCACTGTGGTTAAAATTGAATCAGGAGAATATTATGACCATAATTTATGTTTTGTAACCTTCATTCAACAGATACGCGCCTCGCTGCGCGCGCTGCCGGGAGCCGATCGTCCCGGAGAGCGGCGCGGACGAGACGGTCCGCATCGTGGCGCTCGACAAGAGCTTCCATGTCTCATGCTATGCTTGCGAAGACTGTGGGACCTCGCTGTGTTCCCGGCAGGAGGGCCGCGGATGCTACCCGCTTGATGACCACCTATATTGCAGAGAATGTAATGCGCGCCGCATACAAGACCTCTCCAGAAATATCAACTAGGTAATTTTACCAAGCATTTGAAAAGTAACAATTTACCCCCAGTTTTTGAATCTCGAACGAATTTATGCGACAAATTGTCAATCGACTGAATAATTAACAGCCAATCACGGCAGATTAGGTGCGGTTGACAATATGTCACATTAATTTTGCGTTAATTTTTGTTTGAGATATCGAGTGTTGGTTATTGACGTTTATTTGAGTAAATTAAGGTTGAAATTAATTCTATTATAAATAATATTATTGCAGATACACTTCGCTCATTGATTGGGTCGAAGTTACACTAAGTAGTATCTATTACGGTAAACCCCACCCAGTTATAATTATTTGTATATAATAATGTTATCGGCAAAATACTTAAATATGTATTAAATTAGTATAAGGTATAAGCAAACTGTGAGATTTTGAAAGTATTGTTTGGTACAGCATCATCAGTCTTACGAGTTTTGTCTTAACTTAAGACCATTGGGAGGAAAAAAATCAATACATTTTTGTCAAGTTTCCTGCATAAATGGGGAGTGTAAAACGAGACATCACATAGTCGTTAACTAAACAAACAAACCCAGCCATCAAACGAAGTGACATTGAGCAAAAAATTAAAAAAAAAAAGATTAAAAATTATTATTAGGAAACGAGATTAATTTTTTTGCGATTTTTCAATTTAGCGATTTTAACGTAATGCACGCTAACGGTTGCACGGAGTATTCAAATTTGAATTAGATTCAAAAACTTATTTTTGTAAGTAATTAAAGTAGTTGGAATTCTGATCTTCAATATCTCTATAACCAAGAGATTCTCTGTTCTGGGTTCGCCAGCCTGGTTCGGAGCAAAATAGAATATCGCAATTATGGAAAAAACGTGTAACCTGATTTTAAGGATAGGAAATCATCAAATGACTTCTTCCGCTCTGGACGGAGCGCAAGGGAGAGTCGGATTCTTACTGATTAAAACCCATCCGTGTTCCTCGAAATGCCCTTTCAGCGTGGTTACCAGATCCTAAATCCAGAAAGCCGGACCACCGCAGTTATGCTGCCGGACTTTTAGGTAAAATCCGGTAAAAAATAATAATATTGTACGAGGGCGAATCAAAAAGTAATGAGAATGAAGATAAAACGCGGTAATTAAAGTTAAAATAATAATTTATTCTTCTACATAGTCTCCTTACAAATCAATACATTTATTCCATCTTTTTTCTAAACCCAGGATTCCCTTTGAAAAAAATATTTTTCTTGACCCTCCCAAAACGCCTCAAAAGTGACCATCATTTCGCTATCGTCTTTAAATTTCTTGCCTCGGAGGTGTTCCTTGAGCCGAGGAAAGAGGTAGAAGTCACTAGGAGCCAGATTGACGGGCCTGTTGGTCTAGTGGTTAGCGGCCCTGACTGCTAAGCCGGAGGTCGTGGGTTCGATTCCCACCCAGGACAAACTATGTGTGATGAGCATGATTGTTTGTTCTGTGTCTGGGTGTGATTTATCTATAACATGTATGTATTTACAAATTATATAAGTATGTATATCAGTTGTCTGGTTACCATAACACAAGCTCTGCTTAGCTTGGGATCAGATAGCCGTGTGTGAGTTGTCCCAAGATATTTATTATTTATTATTATTATTTAGATCTAGCGAATACGGAGGGTGTTCGAGCAGTTCGAATCCCGTTTCTTGAATGGCAGCCATCGCAACTGCGGTTTTGTGAACCGCTGCTTTTGCTCGTCGGTTAACATCCTGGGTACCCAACGCGCGGAGACCTTTTTCATATGCAACTCGTTCGCAAGGATTTTTTGAATGCTGCCATATGAGATCCCTGTGATCTCAGCTACATGCCTGATGGTCACTCTTCGATCTGGCAACACAACATCTTCGACTTTTTTCACGTTGTCTTCAGTGAGGGACGTGGATGGGCCTCTTTCGCGATGTTCATCTTCAGTGGATGCTCTGTCCAGTTTAAATTCCTTGGTCCAGCGTGCAACTGTAGAATATGGAGGAGCAGAGTCCCCCAATTTTCCCACTAAGTCACTGTGTATGTCTATTGTAGAATTTTTTTTCAAACAGAAGTACTTGATGACTGCTTTAATTTCGTTTTTCTCCAAGTTGGTGTTGTCTCTTCGACAGTTCGTATTCAAATGAATATAACTCCCGGAAATCGCTACTCACTACTCACTACTACGACTACTACTACGAAGTAGTGAGTACATAAGCAAGCAAAAAAAAGTTTATATGCGGACCTGAAGTAACCGATTCTCATTACTTTTTGATCTCCCCTCGTATTTCTTCGATACTTTATTATGAAATCAACTCATCTTCTAATGAATTTAGCCTAACAAAACCTGGACTCCGACTAATTTGGCCGTACACGCATCCAAAAAGCTTGACTATGTCCGGCTTTATCCGGACGCCTGGCAACCCTTTGCGTTCCAGGGCCGCGGTGACTCTTTCGAACAAATTCCGCAATAAGAACGTGTATCCTACGGCTTCGTTATGTGTCTGTTTTACACCCGCTATTTATTACTAATACATAACTTTGGTTATATTCCGAAAAGGTAATGGTTTTCCCTTCCAATAGCAGTGCCGGCGCAGACCGCGTATTACTGTCCGCTTTAATACTCTTTCGGACTAATGTAAGTTGAATTATTTTCAACTTTATATCTAACAGCGAAACGTTAATATTCGTTTGCTAGTAAAAATGTGCTGCGCTGCGCTTTTCACAGGCCAAAGACCGATGGGATGTATCAGTATTGTTAGTAATTATGTTTATGATATAACATTCCATATTGCATTTATTTTATAGAAGGCTGTGTAGCTCTCACCATTCTTGATACTTACAGTATTATTTTTAGCTATTTTGTGATTGTAAAATAAGTTATTGCTAAATGAATATCAAACAAATTGTGTGGTATGATTGTTTTGTACCAAACGTAATGTAAACTACTATTATAAAGAGGTAAAATTGTTTGTTTGTTTGTAAGCCGTAATCTCTGGAAGTAGGTACTGATCTGATTACAAAAAATATTTCTCTGATAGAAAGCTATATAATCGACGAGTGCCATAGGATATATTTTATGGTATGGCATGAAACGATTCATTGTCGCGTGAAATCACTAGGTATGATTGTAAATAGTCGAAGTAAAATGAGTAATTAAACGCTAACTAAATGATTTAAAATAATCACAATTATTGCAAATATATTGGTCTAAGTACTATAAAATAACACATACCATCGGCGTCACATACCGCAACGCCTGTATTCCCGAAGGAATAGGCAGAGGAGTACCAATGTACACCCACAGTTCGCCGGTATGTTTAAGACCCATGTAATAGGGGGCGAGCCTACTGCCATTAACTGGGCACACAATAACGCTTACATGTAAAAAGTTTTTAAATAATTTTAATGTAAAGGTATAGGCGTGTTTTTTTACCCGACTGCGACAGAAGGAGGGTTATGTTTTTCGAGGGTATGTTTGTATGTATGTATGTATGTATGTATGTATAATTGTTTGGCACGCTCTGCAGGCTGAACGCCTCGATGGATTTTAGCTTGAGAGGTGTCGTTAGATTCGTATTTACTGTGAGAGTGACACTGGGTATATCAAAATAAAAAAAACAAAATGGCGGATTTTTGGCGCCAAATTCAAATGTTTGGCTCGCTCTGCAGGCTGAACGGCTCGATGGATTTTAGCTTGAGAGGTGTCGGTAGATTCGTATTTACTGTAAGAGTGATACTAAGTATATTAATTTCTTTTTAAAACACTAAAAAAATAAAAAATAAAAAACGGTAATTTAAAAAACTAAAAAACCCGACTGCTATTCTTTAAAAATCCCTAAAACAAGATAAATTGTAGCAGTCGGGACCCATTCGGGACCATCTGCAATGTAATATAGGTATGTGCTCTCAATTCACTAATCCTCCATTTCTAGAATGGGTCCCGACTGCTACAATTCATCTTGTTTTAGGGATTTTTAAAGAATAGCAGTCGGGTTTTTTAGTTTTTTAAATTACCGTTTTTTTAGATATAAACGAATCAATTCATATAAGAACAAGCTTTGACATCACGATCATTTAATGGGTATAAAATTTGCCCTATTAGTAGCGATAAAGTAAAATAAGTAAATAACCAGAATTAATTAATGAATTCAAAGTCAAGAGTGTGCTAAATTTCAGGCAGTTGCGTTTCTAGGGGAACTAGGTATACAGTTTCACCTAAATATGAGTACCTACGTGAATTTGTAAGGGTACAATGGAACCTTATGAAAAATACCACTTTTATTTTGGCTTCTATACGGACGAAGTCGCGGGCAGAAGCTAGTATAATAAGCTTTGTACACACTTGCACACTAAGCAAGTACTTAGGTAAACATAATTTATGTACTTTTGGGATCATTACATCGTGTGCGCCTTTCTCCCTTCTCCCACTCTGTCCCTTTCTTACACTCTTTCTCTCTCCCTCACACCTTACCGTTCCATTTCACGCGCCATTTATACGCTCCGTTTTACTCCCATCCTACATTTAATATTATTTACACACATTCCAGATTGTTGGTGCACAAGTGTGTGCAGGGTGACACAGTGCCATGTTTATCGTGTAAAGTATTACTGTTAGGTTGTGTCTTTGTTATTTAGCGAATAAGTCTTGTATCCTATTTACTGCGTAAGTGCGTACTTAATAACGGTAATGACAAGAATTTTGAAAAACTGCATTTAAATGTTTTATTATTGTAATACGTAATATCTTGTAAAAAGAATCTCAAGTTTTATTTAGGTGAAAATGAACATTAAAATTGGGCTATAAGGTTTAAATAATCTCTAAAAAGCAACTTGTCACTAAGGGCGAATTTCATCAGATTGTTATTTAATTTACTATCTGTGGATTAAGCTTGTCACCTGTCAGTACGCTAAGGCGCTGCGCAAACGTAGACACTTTTAGTTTCCAGTTACCGACACCGAACACTTTTTGATCGTCATGAGTGTGTTAAGTGGAAGCAACTGGACACAAAAAATCTTTACGTATGCGCTGGGAGTGAATGGTTTCATACTGGTTCTATAGTAATAAAATATTCATCGGTAGCTTGTAGCTGACACAAGACACAAAAGTGTCCCACGTTTGCGCCTTGCCTAAAGGTGCTGGTTACAACATAAACTAGTACTAGGTTAAAAGTTAGGTGAAATTCGTCCAAAAAATACCTCGGAATGTACCAACCAGCCGATGCACGAAAAACTCTCCCCACTTTTGTACAAGTGAGTACATCTTTTTGTTGTTAACCGTTTATACGATTTGTATTTTTATACATGTTACTTTATAAATATAAGTTCTTTTTGATCGTAAGGGTGAGGCCAAACGAGCGTAATTTTGTGAGTCGTTAGTCGCAGAAATTCTGCTGCATATGGTTTCATACAAAACTCCTGTTTCGTTCACACGGCGACGCAAAATGAGTTGTCAGTTTTGGTACAAAGTAAATTACGTGGCAGAAATTCTGCGCCTACAACTCAAGAAATTACGCTCGTCTGGCCTCACACTAATTGTCTATGGTAACGCTGCGCTGTTAGATTAGATTGTCAATATGCCAATAATAATTGGGTAATAGACACCACCAATCAAGTCGATGATAAAAATTTTAAGAGCTGTCAAATCGCGATTCCCGCTTAAATTTTATATGGCAATACTGAACTGTGACGTCACTTATTTGCCAAATTGATCTAAGAGCTACTAAAAATTTAATTTTAATGGTGTCTGCTACCCAATTTCTGTGAGATTAACCTTTAAATTATAATTAAAGTAATTCAAAAGTAGAATGAATTATACACGTACCTACCTAATAGTCCAGTTCCATTATATCTTTGGGTCAGCAACAGAAATAGAGTTGAAAATTGGTTGCATGTATCTTTTTTTTAACACTCAATATTCAAATCTATTTCTTTTGTCTTTAAGCTCATAATCGATCAATTAGAATTATATTAGCATATTGTTGCTTTCTCCGCTGACCCAGATCACATAAAGCTCCGAATCAGATGATTGAATACATACTATTGATTACATCATTTTCTTTTTTTTTACAAAGTACTAAAAAGTATAATCTTTTTTTTTGTACTAAATACTTTTTATTTCTTATACCTACTTACATTGTTTTTTGAATACTTTATATTATAATAATTAAATGTTATGGCTTATGAAAATGAATCAGTTACTGCATGTACTGCCAATTGTAAGTCGGACTCGCGACTGGAATTTTTCTAGAAAACGTATGTAAAATCCAGAAAGTTAGACGATTTCATTCCAAATCAACTGATTCAGAGGTTAAAACCACCGGGAACTGGACAATGATATAATTGAACATGTTTAGGCATACCTACTAGTCATTCTTTACTATTTGTACGTTGCTATAATGTAGTGCAAAATAAAGTACCTACCTATACAAAATTGGTTTGTATTATTTCCCTAAAATTATTTTATAACTAAGTACTAAAGATAATACAGAGGCCACCAAGCTATCCGAAACTGACAAATTTTCGCATTCAACTTTGAACAATATGCTACAGCGATAAAGTTGAAAATCTATTAAAGGAATTCGACAGATGTCTGTACATACTAACAAGTTTTAGTTTAAAAAATAATGATTTAATTTTTTGTTTTTAGAATACAGCCCTGAACATTGTACACAAATTCTTTCAGTCATATGATACAGAGGACTTATGATTGACCCTATCGATTGGTGCCACAAAAGTACAGTTAATTTTTTTCGGATTTTAGTTGGTTCGATTCCGGGAATCGAACCAAGCGAATTATCAAAAACCATTATATGCAGTTTCGTTTCTTTTTAAAAATAAAGGAATGTTTCGTTTGAGTAAAATTGGCTGTCTTCAGTATTTACAGTACTTTCCATCTAGGTACGCTTCGAAAATTCCAAATGCCGATTATGACATGTTGAACACATCTGTTCGAATAAAAAATAAAACAAAATTGACTGTTTATTTAATTCTATATTTCTCAATTCGCTCTTTGGAACAGAGTCACCTTAAAAAAAAACTTAAAAACTACTTACTTTAATTAATTACAAATAACCAGAAGACTTTGGCTTCTCAAGAAAATTGAACAAACTTCATTAAAATTTTACATTCATCCTCGCATATTTACCTATATTATGTCACAGTAAAAAGCGGTCCGCGCAGACAAAGCAGTAAATATAATCTAGCAGTTTTTCATATGTTCATTAAATAGTAGACACTATTATAATACCAGCCCTGTATTGTCCCACTGCAGGGTAAATACCTCTTCTCATATAGAGAAGGCATTGATTACGCTTGCTCAAGACGAATTCACGATTTCATTCGCAAGTCACATTAATACTTGCCCGAATTTGAATCAATAATTTCAAGATACAACTTTGTCAAAAAAATAACAAAACTACATTACAGTAGCCCTGAAAACCCAATTAAATGATGAACTGTAAAATAAGTTTTTTTTTACTTCCTTTGAAATCAATAATAGTGATACTACTTTAACTATTGCCATACAAATCTATGATGGAACCGCATTTTGACAGCTCTTACAAATTATGTCAATTGATTGATGACTACTACCCTATTGATAATGAACCAAAAGGCAACATATGTATAGTCGAAATTAGCGTAATTGCATGAAATAATGATACATGCCGCGGGGAATAATATATTATGGTACACAATTGTCAAGTATATTTCTGATATTTTTATTTCATTATCTATAAATAAATAAAACGAAACTTTGTAATGTTTACTAAATGCACTTATAAATGTTAAAAGGGTAGTAGAAAACACAATTTTTGTCTGTTTGTTCTGGCTAATCTACGAAATGGCTGGACCGATTTTGTTGGAAATTAAATGGCAAAAACTGATATTGTAAAGAATAAAAGAAGTTTTATTTTAGAAAAAGAATGATGACCAATAAATGAAAAATGCTCGAATATATAACTGCTCTGTTTAAGCTGACACATAGCCAGTCAAAACTACTTTTGAATAAAAAAATCAGTCGTGATTTGATATTACAACTAAGGTGTTCTGTTTTGCCGAAAGCCAGGCAAAAGTAGTTTAGACTAGTTGACAATTTTGACTGTCACATAATTACACAAGCAATCTTTATACAACAACATACACTCGGATAAATTAGAAGAATACATAGTATTATTATTTCAAATAAACGTATACCACGAGTTTCGTAATAGTCGGTGACAGAAAACTAAGTGATTTTTTCTCCAAACCTTATATTAAAATTTAATACTCAGTCAATTTCCTGTCTCATAGACCTAACTATGATACAAACAATCCAATCCTGTTCTAAAGTGTAAAGCAATGTTTCTTAAAAATGTGACAACAAAAAATATGCGAATTTTAATTACCAATGGTAAATCAAACTAAAATTATGCATTATTCATAGAAGCAAAAACTAGGGCTTTATTTTTTTGAAACATCAAATTCGTACTCTTACAGAGATTCAAATAATTACTTTATAGCCAGTCTATTAGTTTCTAATCAGTGCCCTATTAATAATAGTCAATATATACAAGCGCTTGGCGGCAATTGGGCATTCATTTTTAATGTACTAGAAAATATAACTTGAAACTTAAATGTAGCCAAACATTTACGATGAACACGTATACTTATCGTTCACATATATATTTTTATTAGTTAATAAGCAGCATTTTAAACTTGCAATGCAAACATACAGTTAAATTATATTTAACATTCACATAAACAAATCGCTCGAACTGACAGGAATGTAAAGGTGCTCACTTGCGAATGACAAACTGCATGAAGAAAGCTTTTGTTTGTCTTTTCACAACAACAATTAGTAATAAACGTTTGCTGTCAACAACTGAAGATTAAGTAGGTACCACATTCAAAGATCTAAGTTGCTAATTGCTTTGAGATTAATATATAATAAAACACCGATCATTATCTTGCAAACGAGTGCATTTTGCACATTTCTATATTGTACAATGGGTGCTCTTAGTAATAGCACATAATAATTATAAATTTTATAAGTATGTAATGAACTTACTCCATCATATTTCTATACATTTTTACAAGAACATTGTATGTAGTAACGACAATATCATACGCGCACTGTCGTGTAGACACGAGTTAACTTTGAAAAGAATAAAGATTTCCTTTTTTTTATATAAATTTACGCCGATAAAATTGCCAATAAATTTAAAACCTTACAAGGTACAAAATAAACTAAAAAAAGTTATCACTTACATGTTATGCATATTTTATAATAAAGATAGCTATAGGTCTAGACCGTTACATCCAGTTAATATCAATATACCAGCTTAAAAGAACAATCACAAGTTTCTCGTGTTTCCAAAATACTACTCTACAGTAAGTGAAAAAAGTTATTATTATATTTCATAAATGTTACTGAAAAATGCTCTCTAACATCAATAGAATGATCTCAAAATGTAATTGTTGCGCGTGTTTATAACTAAACACAAAGGCGAAACACTGCTTCGTATAGTCGTTTGTATAGACAAGGCCATAGACCTAGTGAGACAGATTATAAAACTACATTTATTATTACGTAGACAATGCGTCCTTTTAAAGCTTTTCTCTGCCTGCCGGGGATAGCTAGAATCCAGTAGCAGGGGAGCCGAGGCGTCACTCGGTACCTTGTATTCGGACATCACTCGCGTGTCGAGACAATGTGAACCCAGTAGTGTCGCGAGTGATTCACCTGAAGGAGGTCTTCCGTCGGTCGGCTCGCTCCGCGTGTGGGTCCCACTCGACGTCGTCGGGGTCGTCGCCGTCGAAGGCGGTGTGCTCGGCGGCCGACAGCGAGCTGGTGGAGTCGCTGGCGGGCGAGGCGGGAGGCGAGGCGGGCGGCGAGGCTTGCGGCGAGGCGGGAGGCGAGGCGGACGGCGGCGAGGCGGGCGCGTGGAAGCCGGGCGGCATGCCCGCCAGCATGTGCTGGTACGTCTCCTCGCCCAGCGGGAACTGACGCGGCGTGTACGGTCTCACTGTCTGGAGTAACATTCACAGTTAACGTTAGTCGAGCGCACTCGTTAGTAAGGCGGATGAGGTTATTTTGTGAGGTGATTACGCAGTGACAGTAACTAAAGCAGAAATAAATATTATACATTGCAGCAGTTAAAAATAGCCGGTATTGCAGATGAGATGAGAGTAAGAAGCGTAATGTTAAAACTACAAATAAAAATAAATCTATAAAAAAAAATCCGAATACAATGTAATTATTAAACTAAGAATAGAATTTCGTCATCGAGTTGATTGTTGCCGTTAATATGGCATAATATTAATGTTACAGGAAAAGTAAAGTTTTCATAGTCGATTTAGTTCCGTAAGTAGTGTAAGCACGGTAGGTTAATATACTAGCCTCATGTTGCGGCACCTCGTAGTGTCGTGGTGGGGCGGGCGGGGCCGCGGGGATCACAGGGGTGACGGGAGCGGCGGGAGCGGGGGCGGGCGCGGGAGCGGGGGCGGTCAGGGTGAGGGTGAGAGGAGGCTCCTCGTCGTGCGTGTGTCGGCGGGCGCGTCGCTTGCGCACGTAGCGCGCTCGCTCGCGGCTCTCGGCGCGCGTGTGTCGCAGCGACACGGCGGCGTCCGACACGTCCTCCTCCTGCGGCAGTAATGCACGGGTCACCAACACGTAAGGCCGCCTCTACACTTGTAAGTTCATCATCACCATCATTATATAGGCCTCTCCCGGGGGGCGCCACTGAGCCCGATCTTCGCCAGAGAACTAAAGTGATCGACAAAGCTGTAAGGATTAGCAAGCTGAAGTGGCAGTGGGCTGGTCACATTTGTCGCAGAACCGATAACCCGTACACATGGAGTACACGAGTTTTGGAGTGCCGCCTCTTGGTAAATTTGTTAGTTGCTCCCGTAAAATTCATGTAACTTACGGCTGCAGTTACACATATAAATAAACTTACATAAATGTTACATTAATAAATAATGCTTACATAAATGTTGCATGTTTAACTTGCGTAAATTATTATAAACCCCGTAAATTATTTACATACAAAAATCTGAGTCGAAAGGAGATTTTGATTTTTAGACTTATAATTTCCAATTTATGCAAAGTAGTAAGAAATTATGATGAGCGACTTACAAAGAGTGTTTAAATTTGCAAATTTATTGCAAGTTACTTACGTGAGTAAAGCTTACAAGTATAAAGGCGACCTTACACAAAAAGATATTCACTTGACACTTTTCAAGCCAGTTATAATAGCAAAAAAAAAACTCTCATCACATCCAGTCATTATTTGCAAATAAAATAACATTATGGCTCTACAGACAACGATGTATATAGTAAGGAAAAATTGTAAATAACATTATAGTCATACCTCACTTTCTTGACTCTCAGTGGATACGCGAATCGTCTTGCCGATACCGTTGTTTAGCGGCGGCGCATCTGGAATATCTAGCACTCGCCATCTGAAATGAAATAATAAAAAGTCATATCCAAAAATTTAATTTAGCTCCAAAAGGTTTTTCAATCTAAAAAGACTTTATTTTATCGTAGTTTTATTACACAATCAGTATGGTAAGGTAAGGTTACAACTACATAGCATTTGAAACTTTCTGTTATAAATCTAACAGATTGTCCCGTTTGCTACACTATACTGATTATTCTTTGATAATATATAGTGAATAGTAACAAGGACGTATGACTAATATAACACGTAGCGTCGGACAAAACATGCTGGCTTTGTGAATAAATTGAATTCAAACTCCTTTGTATAACGAAAATAAATAAAAATAATTAATATCTTGGGACAACTCACACACGGCTATCTGATCCCAAGCTAAGCAGAGCTTGTGTTATGGTAACCAGACAACTGATATACATACTTATATAATTTATAAATACATACATATCTATATATATAAAAGAAAGTCGTGTTTGTTACAACACTTATAACTCGAGAACGGCTGGACCGATTGCCATGGTTTTTGATTTGTTGGATTTGTTTCCGTCCCGAATAGCAGAATACATCTTAAAAACAATGAAAACTCAATATGTGTAATAAATAATTAATCATTTCAATAGATGCTGATTTGTTTATTACATGTCAAACATTTGTTGTCCAATCCTGTCAAATAGTGTAACACCTTTTTTTTTTGAGCTTATGGCCTGGATGCTGAGGCCTTTAAGCCACAACTTAATTTTTTTCTGAAGACATCATGTGATACTTTTTATCCCGTTGGTGGGTAGGGTAGGTATTTAGGGGTAGGGTAGGTAGGTAGGTAGGTAGGGTAGGTATGTAGGGGTAGGGTAGGTAAGTAGGTAGGTAGGGTAGGTATGTAGGGGTAGGGTAGGTAAGTAGGTAGGTAGGGTAGGTAGGGTAGGTATGTAGGGGTAGGGTAGGTAGATAGGTAGGTAGGTAGGGTAGGTATGTAGGGGTAGGGTAAGTAGGTAGGTAGGTGGGGTAGAGTAGGCTGGAACTGGGTTTTTGTACCGACTTTCAGGGCAGGACAACGTCTGCCGGGCCCGCTAGTTATAGATAAATCACACCCAGACACAGAACAAACAATCATGCTCATCACACAAAGTTTGTCCTGGGTGGGAATCGAACCCACGACCTCCGGCTTAGCAGTCAGGGCCGCTAACCACTAGACCAACAGGCCCGTCAAAATGTGCTTTTAGAATTATAATAATTACAATCTTCGATATAAATTATGTCGTATTAAAGTCGTGTCATTTTTATTTTAATTAAATTATAGTAAGACAGGGTCGCGCTAGAGTACCAAGGAGATAGCGGGATGAGCTGGATAAATTCCTCAAAAACTAGAAAGATGAAGCGCGGAAGCGGGAAAGATGGAATGAGTGGAGTCTTACCACAGGAGTGGGACAGAAAAGGCTTGTAAAAAAAAAGTGATACCCTCATTACTTCCCAACATTTTGCTGCACTCGATAGCTGTCCAGGCAGATAGCCCGCTTGAGAAGGCATTAGCCGATCGAACAAGCTCTGTTTTAGTTATTATTTATTTAAACTTTATGCACAAAAAAGTACTTAAAGGACTTAATGCCTAATAAACACTATAAACACGTACGTAAGAGTAGGCAAAAAAATTGTTACTAACACAGTGGAACTTATTTGTAGTCTGAGTAAATAAATAAAAGTTGCAGATTAAAAGTGGATGTAGTGTGACAAAGGTTGAAAAGAGTATGCTTAGATGGTTTGGTCATGTTGACACGATGAGTGAAAGGCGACTAACAAAAGGGATTTATATGGCAGATGTGAGTGGCGAAGCCGGGACTCCCGGCTTCGCCACTCACATCTGCGTCCTAGAAAGACCTACCCTGACCTTAACAATAAAGTTCTTCAGAAAGGTCGGGTGCGCAATACTTGTAACCGGCATGCTTGTATGACCAGGGTGCCGAGTGTGAGTTTTTTCATTCACGTTCGATTGTGAGCGCGTTAGAATTTTGTTTAGGAAAAAGTTATAGCGCCAACTGGTGGTCACTAGGAGAAACCTAATTTCTCATACAAAATGAATGTGGATGAGGCGGAAGAAGTATGTGAGGATCGTGGAAGGTGGCGTTCTTTGGTTTCTGTCTACCCTCACGGGAAAAAGGCGTGAGTTTATGTACGTATGTATGTAAATAAATGATAATAATAATACCAACTTGGGCGTGAGAATCTCCTTGTAGGTGAGTATCTGCGGGCGCGTGTTGGCGGCGACGCTCTGCGGTATGACGATGTTGTCGATGTCGTACGACTGCCGGCGCCACGACCGCGACTCGGTGCTCGAACGACCGCGCGACCTGACAACAACAACAACAACACATTGCGTTTTTATTGATACTGATTATAACAGTTGCAGTAGTAATAGATAGTATTAAAAATAACAAATACTGGTAATATAAAAAAATATACCATCACGCCTGTATTCCCCGAAGGGTAAGTCAGAGGTGTACCAATGTACACCCACAGTTCGCCGGTATATTAAGTCCCATGCTATAGGGGGCAAGCCTTACATGACATTGCCACTAACCGGGCGCAAATCCTAGCACCAAGCTGCTACTGACAATTTTATAGAAAAAACCAGATAACACTGTGCTTGACCTGGGAATCGAACCTAATACCTCTAGCGTAGCAGTCGCGCTTAGGACCACTACGCTAATGAAGCAATCGAGTTTATTGAACATTCTGAAAAGTATTAAAAAAAATAATTAGTAATGCAAAGCAAAGCATCATCGCTGTTTTGTTAGGTCAAGGTTGAGGAGTTTTAGTAATGATGTAACAATAACTGCGTTACTCCCGTTAGACGTTGCGAAAATTAACCAATTTTCACTTTCATGATGAAAGTGAAACCATTTAAATGAGATTACCTTTCATGGCCTGATGTTGAAGTATCTTCATCCCTTTCCCTCTCTCTTATCTTTTTCGTTAGTGGTGGCCGACCTCTTTTCAATCCTGAAATTATGGTTTTACATTTATTAAATTTTGACCCTATTAGAATGCATCAATCATTTATCCCTTTTTATAAAATGTATTTTTTCATATTATAGCTATAGCTAGGACTTTTAATTAGCTTTTCTCTGTTTCTGGCTAATTTTTAATTATTAATAAATGATGTAATTGTTACTCAAAACGATTCCAGAACATTATTATTAGATACATAATATTATACAAAAAGTTGCTGGTGACTTTATTTACAGGTTTAAAACAACTCAGTATTGTATCTGTAGACTAAATTAAACTTAAAACTAATTTGTGGTAAGTGAAAAATCTATTCTTATATTCTGCTGGAGAACATTCTCATAAGTTTAACAACTTTTTTTGAGAAGGCATTAGGGAATAGTATCATTATTCTCTAAGTAAGAGAAGTTTCTTCAGTAACTATAAGTCAAAAGCATAAGGCGATTGGCACACTGCCCCGCATCACGGACCGTGACGCGTGAGTGCGTGTTCTTGCGTTGTTCGCAAGTATCTGTGTTTGTATGGAAAACATGCTTAGTCCAACACACTGAAAACGCGTTTACGCGCAGTGTTTCTTGTCACCAATGCTCCATCGCCGCGAATTACGTAGAGTGACGCGGGGCAGTGTGCGAATCGCCTAAGGCATCTTTCAATTTTTTTTTAAAGATATCTTGAGCACTTCAGGAAAAAATCTTTAAGGTAACATGACTCACGTGTAGGATGTCGCTTAAGAGGCTTGGGTGTGTGCTGCTGATGCGATGACTGCGACGCGCGCGACGTGCTCGGCGTCGGGTGTGCGTGCGTGCCGTGCGACGAGTGCGACGCGTGCGAGCCGTGCGACGCGTGTGTGGCGTGCGACGCGTGGCCTGCGCCGCGCCATGACTTGCAGAAGCGCGGCCGGAACCACGGCCGGCTCGACAGCGCCGCCATGTGGATGGAGGGCGACACGTCTGTAAAATTTTCATATTTATATTCATTTATTTGCGTACCATATTGTGCTTAAAAGATGTTACAAAAAGGTTAGAGCTAAAGTACAATTATGTGCTCAAACAGGGTCCTGTTTGAGCACAGCAACATGGTATTAACCTAAAATTAAAATTCAAAGATAAATTAAAAAAAAAAACAATTCTTCTAAAAAAATAATTCTTCTTCTTCTTAACAATTCTTCTTAAAAAATTGTGAACTTATGTACCTATTAAAATTTATTGTTAGTAATTAGTAATGTTATATTTAATGATTACATAAATTACGAACTGAGCATACTTTTTTACATTGGGAGATGCATAAAGTTTGCATTTAAATTACAGATTATATTTAGTATTATTTTTTCACCAATAAAAAAAAATGAATTCAGATTCAAGATGTATTTTATCTTTTGAAAATTCTGAATAAAGATTTATTATTATTATTTATTGCTAGTAAGCAATTAGATAGAATGGTCCAATGTTGATATCAAATTACTTATTCCGCTCTGGGCGGAGCGAAAGGGAGTGTCAAGACTCTTACTGACTAAAACCCATCCGCGTTCCAGGGCCGCAATGACTCTCGAACAAATTCCGCAATCTGGCAGGCACCCCAGGGCCCCGTCTACAGTGCTGGCATCTCCTTGAGGCGCGCGTGGAACACAACGCGCCGCCGACGCAGGCCTGAGAGCGGGGGCACACGAGCGGTGCGGCGCCGCAACCTTGTTATGTCGCAGCGCCAGCAGCCTCTATTGTTAGCCCTTCCTTGTAACGCATAAACAGCTGAGCGGTGCCGCTCCGACGTCGCAACGCATTCACCCCTCCCCGCCTCGTCTCGGTGGTTGCAAATCAGGTGCGGCGCCGCAGCGCATCGTGAGACATGCCACAGATATTTATATGTAAGACGACGCAGCGACACCGCTCCGGCGTCGCACCGCCGCTCTCATTCTAATCGAACGGCGAGCCACCACAGTCATACGCTACTAGTTATGGGATATAAAGAAAGCAGTTCGTATAGTACAATGTGTTCACCTTTAATATCGCTGAGCACCGGATGGTACCCGGGGTCGACGTTGGCGCGCCGGTGTCGCGGCGGCACCGTGCTGAGCGGCGGCGCGGGCTGCGCCGGCTCCGCGCGACCCGTGCACACCGCGCACGACGACGTGCCCTGCTCGCAGCTGCATCTGTACATAGGGCTCACAGTTACCAACTAAACTAATATGTACTAGGAAATAAGAAATA
Source organism: Caradrina clavipalpis (assembly GCA_932526535.1). Classification (NCBI taxonomy): domain Eukaryota; kingdom Metazoa; phylum Arthropoda; class Insecta; order Lepidoptera; family Noctuidae; genus Caradrina; species Caradrina clavipalpis. The sequence continues at coordinate 14,409,744 of OW052098.1, forward strand.
CAGTAACGTTCCTACTCAAACGGCTGCGGGCTATTTTATATTTCAACGTTAATATGTAAAATTTTAATAGACTACTGTTTTTTTTATGTGAAAAGGTGTTGCTTTTGTTTGATCTTAAAAAAAAACAAAATTCTTATCTCAATAAACCCACATTTCGATTATCCAAACTAGTCTCGGTCCCAATTAGTTCGTGTAATGGAGATTCTACTATACTAGGAAATGAGAAATAATAATAGTAAAGTTTATTTGCAATCGAAAAACACACGTAAAAATATTTATAAGAAATAACTATAGCTGCAGTATTTTAAAACTGAGGTTGATTTTAAATCAACGCTTTGCTCCAGAAACAAAAGCAAAGAAAAAAGTTCCACGCCATAACTAATTACTCCCTATGAAAAACAAATAGTAATAAAATTATCAACAAGAAAAATAATAAAGTATTCCTGTTTATTGTGTACGTGTCTATGCAGTGTGTATGTAAACATGATTCGTTACTCAAAAGCTTAAAACCAATCATCACTAACTTAATATCCGACGGCTTCGCAGCTTTTTGCGTCGCAATGTGCAAGTTATGCATCTGTAGCAGTTTCCTCTTCTTGAATGTCTCTCGTCGTAGCGGGCGGATGCGCGCGCAGGTCTCGCGCGAAGGGTGGTCGTCAGGCGGCTCGGCACCCGGCAGTGAGCCTTCGTACGCCACCGGCTCGCCTTCGAACTCCACAGGACCCTTCGCCTCGCGGACCTACAATGACACATGTATACGTCAGTATTGAGTACGATCGATAGTGTCTATTAATAGAAGTCTGTAAAGCGCAGGCGCGTTGAGTGCACGTCGGGCGCAGCGGCTGAGGGGTTAGCTGCTGCGCTGTGGGTTGTGGGTTTGGTTCTCGCACAAAACAAATAATTTTAGGGACTACAGATAGTTATTCTGGGTTTACTTGTTTGTGTATGTGAGTTTTTTTGTCTGTAAACGCATCCACAATACAAGAGAAATCCCTAATATTGCGGTTTTTTTTAACAAACCAACAAGGGCCCCTAGTGATGATCACCGCAAAAGTTCTACAAGAGGAAAAGAAAATGTTTGATAACAAACTAATTCTCGATTTAATACTACAAAAACACGATCCGAATTTAAATCTAGTACAAAATTAATTAATTTTGGAAATATCTTATTGCAAAATTGTAATCGCCAGAATCACGAATAATTGAAACACAGTACACAAAGAAAAGCTCTGTATGTCTCCATCAATGCAAATGTTTTTTTACACGAACAATCGCGAAAAAAAATGAAGAAAATCATTATCAAAGTAAATATCGCAAAATCCAGTCTAGCTAGAAAAAAAATATCTTCAGTACGTCATTGTTAATTCACGACCTTGTGTTCACGGCATGCGCACGTTAGAATAACTATAACTTGTTTGAACATGTTAGGTACCTAGTGTACAGTCGTACAGTTCACGCGACAACTGACCCAGTGTTTGTTTATTACAATAATTGGAGCTCAGGACTTATTGTCATCTGAGCTGTCTTATGATAACATAGGTAAAGCAAGGTAGGATATAGACTAAACTCGACACGAAACTTAAATTACAAAGTATTTGTATGTACAGTTCATAAAAAAAGAAAAATATAAAAGCGAATTTGCGAGATTTTTGATGCTTCAAAAAACTTGCAAAATTGCATTACCATATTGTATGGCAATTCAAATTCTTTGGCCCAAGAAAAGGCCAGCCCTTTGGTCATGTGAAGAGTCGACCAGTCGCTTGGCGATGTATATTAATTTTAAATTAAAATTGTTATGTAACATCTCATAACCCTTTTTAACAAAAAAATTGAATAAATTGTCCATCAAAACTATATCACCTGAATATTTGTGCTACAGATATGATTAGATATTAAAAGTTAACATGATTTGCAGGAATGTACACATGACTACGCATCTTTCTCTTCATGGTAAGAAAGCACTCAAATTAGGTCAAGTTAAAATCTACGCAATCTCGCTAGAACGCAGTCAATACGGCGAAAGACTGATGCAGCTTAGGCTCAATTTACACTGCCGGGGAACAGAAAGGAAGCGACTTTTTGAATCAAAATTGTACATAGCATAAGTAGATAGGGGAATTTTTGAAAATACGCAGGGATTCCTCGGAATACTTGTGACCTTTTCATCTACAATTGACATAAAGTTCATTATGCTATGTACAATTTCATTGCAAGAAAGTCGCTTCCATTCCATTCTGTGGCGGTGTAAATTGAGCCTTATAATTCTGTGTCCGTCGTGTCTTTGTGTGACGAATCACTTTTTATTGCATATGTTTGGCTTCACACCCGAAATTGTTCATTAAGTGAAAAGATTACCACATCGCTATCGGCACTTCAAAGAGTCACAACTTGAATTTGGATCGTGGCTTTCATGATGATTTGACCACACTGAGATCTGGCATTGAAGTAAAGCCACAACGCGATCTAAGCACTTTTTGATGCAATCATCAACTATGCACATTAACGTGATGTAAGAGTCAGTTGGTGATTTTGCGCGTGCAATCATGAATCAATACATGATCGGGAATGTTCGGGAATAATCGGGAGGGAGCGTGGACTCGTAGGACCGTTGCCTCTTTTTGCGAAGAGGTAAACATGCAAAGAACATGAGATGAAATGATGATGAGAGATTAGATGATAGGGGCATGCAATGGAGGTGGTGAAAAGAGGGAACACGTCAGTCAGCCCATAAGGTAGCGGGCCTTCGAAAGGAGCTTAACCATTTCCGGTCATCGGCGGCTAACTTAGGGCAGTTCGTTGCTTGACCCTAATACGCCCGTCATGCTCGTTCTCTGGGGAAAAGTGCGGTCACATTGCAGCCCGCAAATAGCGAGAAGGGGGCTAGCGCGCCAGGGGTAAAAAAAAACAAAACATCTGCTTACATTTTTAAGATATCAATACCCTTAAAAATACCGTAAAATAAGTATGAAACGCTCGCATGCGCTTAAATCTATGCTTAGAGGTAATATTTTTACCCGACTACGGCGAAGCAAAAAGGAGGGTTATGAGGTTGACCGGTACGTATTTTTGTTTGTTAATATTAATAAATATAATAATAAACGAGGTTTTAACACAATTTTTTCACAGATAGATAGCTACATTATTCCTTAGTAACATAGGCCATAAAACATCACGCTACGACACACGGGAGAGGAGCATTAACCAAAGAAGTAACTTATGACGGGTGAAATAAACCACGCGGGCACTTCGCTAGTTATAATTAAAATCATGTTTTTCTCACTCCATTATTAACTTATGTTAAAGAGGTTAAGGTCTAGGCATGCCGAATGAGTCATATCACTTTTAATGAATTATAGAGCTTATCTCAGAGTTGTCATGTGAAAACCTCGGTCATTGACCCTCAACCTCCTGATTAGGGGCAAAGATTACACAAGTTTGAACTAAAAAGAGCTATGTACTGTTTTGTGTCAGCAATATTAAGTTAATTTCACATTAATATTTACTTTGATGTCTTTCTTTTATATTTCCTACTAGCTTTTATTTCATCTGCGTTAAGGTACGTCTATGGTTACTGCTCTGCTCCCGTGGGTCGTAGCGTGATGATAAGTTTATGTAACTCAGTAGCAATGTAGCAATCTATAGGTAAAAAAATGGTTAAAATCGGTCCAGTCGTTTCAGATCTTAATGTTTTCTCTTTATAATAATAATAATTAAATCCGCCTTTGTAAGGTGTATTTTTACATTCGTGCATAAAGTTTTAATAAATAAATATTATAAGTAAGAACAAATACATGGGGTGACATCCCATGTATTTATCAATACTAATATACACACACACACCTCTGCCTAACCCTTCGGGGAATACAGGCGTGATGGTATTTAATATTATAAAGAGGTTAACTGTGTGAGGTTGTAGGGGGTAATCTCTGGATCTAGTGCACCGATTTTGAAAATTCCTATATCCATAGAAAGCCACGTTATTTGTGAGCCTATGACAGGCTACATAGCATCACGCTACTACCAACGGGAGCGGAGTAGTAACCAAAGACGTAACTTAACGCGGGTGAAATAAGCCACGCGGACGAAGTCGTGGGCAATTTCGTCGGATTTTCTAATTATTAAATGGGTAACAAGGTCATCTTTAGGTCAATTTCATAGAGTAATTATTCTGACCTGTTTGTGCAGCTCATTATGCTGTCTGATCTTGTACTCCAACTCCTGAACCTGTGCCTGCAGCCAGCACCAGCGAGAAGCTATAGTAGCGCGCTCCCTTTGCCACGACCATAGTGCGCGCTTTTCACTGAAACAACGATTTAAATACAGTCAATACATAGGACAGAACCTTTATTTACTTAGAATATAGGTAAATAAAATATAGCAATGTCCATTGGATTTTTGTCCCTACCTACCTTTAATCTACCTTCAAATTAGGCAAGCAAATATTTAAAGTAATAAGTTTAAACCCACATATTGTTACTAAAACGTTTATTAGTTCATTAGTTTCTACTCGAAATTAATAGAAAAGGAGACCACAATAATGATAATCATGATTCTTAAAACATGTGTGATTTACTTAAAAATTCATTGACTTGTAGTAATGTTATTTTTCTAGTAGTAGGGCTGTTAGTTTACATGTAACCTACTACTAGCTGTATTAGATACTTGTCTATACTAATATTACAAAGACATTATAAAGATTCGTTTTTTGTAAAAAATAGGCTCCGAAACTACTGGACTGTTTTTACAGATTTATTCACCAATAGATAGCTACATTATTCCTGAGTAACATCTATACTAATATTATAAAGCTAAAGAGTTTGTTTGTTTGAACGCGCTAATCTCAGGGACTACTGGTTGGAATTGGAAAATTCTTTTAGTGTTGGATAGTCCATTTCTTGAGGAAGGCTATAGGCTATGTAACATCACGCTACGACCAACAGGTGCTGAGCAGCGAGGGTGAAACCGCGGGGAACAGCTAGTAAGTTATACAAAATCACGCTACGACTCACGGGAGCGGAGCACTAACCAAAGACGTAACTTATGGCGGGTGAAATAAGTCACACGGACGAAGTCGCTGGCAGTTCGCCAGTATCAAGAAGAAGAGGATCTCTTGCCTAATTTTCTTTTTCATACATGGTGCCATTTAGATATCTTCCAGGAAAATTATTAATTAACATGTCAAAGCTTTTGTAATTGTTATGATTCAGTGGATTAAAAGTATAAGTCATCAATAACAAACATTCAGGAATAATTTTGAGCCATAAAGGAAAGTGGGTAAGACTGTACCTAGATACAAAGTTAGATTTATACTCTTGTACATTAGTATGATGTATCCTAAGGGTGGATGTCTGAATTTACTTGGAGAAAAGAGATATTCAAATAATTGATTAATTATTTATAGGTAATAAAGTAAAAATCTCAATACACAACTCCACAGTCATTTGTAAATGAAATTATGCTGGGAGGTAACACAATACAATATTTAGCATTGCACATAACATGTGATGGCTATTACAGGAACTAGAAAGTTACTACCCAAATCCTAGTACCACTGCTATCAATATTAATTCATAGCATAGGTACTCAACCATCCATGGTACACATCTATAGGACCCTAAGTAATAAACCTAGGTGGGGGCCCTAGGTTTATGCATGTGAACATATTTAATAGGTGTTTTGAAAAAGCTTTAATCTGATACACAAATCCAATAATTATAAAAATAAACATTAATTGTTATGAAAAAAAAAGTTCCACATTCAACAAACATAATGTATCTTTTTTTTCCAAGTGAATACTGTAATCTGTCATAGGATTAATTAAACTATTTCATAAGTTCAACAAAGACAGACATAGTTCATATTGCTACAGTCAATTAAGTTGTTTTACGTAGTACCAATACAGTATTACCCATTGTCCTTTAATTTAAAGATGGTTTTAAGCTATATACATCTACTGTACAACAACAATTAACAATGTTACTTTTACATAACATTTGAATAGATACAAAATTCACTGCTATTCAAAATTTTAGGCAATACCTAATAGTTCTTTTATAATCTTAATTTATTTTGGATCTATTTTGTATTTCCTTTGATATTGTCAATAATAAGGATTTAAAAATCTGAAATTTTAATCTACTTTTGTTGCTGAGTTGTACCATTTCGTGATACACTGTCACCTGAGGCTATATTTACACATGCATTACCCTGGATATCCAATCATCCTGTACCAATTAAATTTAATCAAATCTTTTGGCTGAAAGCCTCTAGCTTGGCAAAGTGTTAAAGCACAAAACAGATCCTAACTCTAGATACAGGGAGACCTAAACCTAGCAGATAATTATCAGCAAGGCCCACTTCTTGTTGTCTAGACATAACAAATTTATTCAATACTTTATAAGAATTGAATAACTTTGTATTGTATTTCCGTTCCAATACATTATCATACATACATGAAATCATATTATTTTTCATACATTCAAAGAGGTAGCATTTGCCTTTATTTTTTGCATAATTGTTGTATGAATTTTCTGATGGATCTCTAATTTTATTGATATTAAAGTACCAGGATAACATAGCTAGGCTATTAGAGAAAGAATTTTCAGAATTAGGCAAGAGTTCCAGAGTTTAGAGAATTCAAACAATAAACAAAATCTTCAGTTTTATGATATTAGTATGTACCCTAGGCTATAGGCCTTTCCTGTGTCTAATATAATATGGGTCTAGTAAAATATTTACCATAATGAACAATATTATACTAGAAAGGTTTAGGTAGTTAACTAAAGGTAAACAAATCGTAGAAAAGGTTTTTTATAGTTGACACTTCCTTGTTTAAAAATACGTTACATCAAAATCAATTCTAATTTCGATTTATGCGATATTTTTCTCTTTTATTAATGTATGTTAAACTTTATCATTTATTCGTAAACTACTCTTCATAGATGTCATTGTTTGGACACCACTTTTTTGTTAGTTTTATAAAATAGTATAATATTTTGTAATCTGTCTATTGTAAAGAGCCTAAAAAGACAGGTTCCCAAAACCTTTTAGAAGATACGATGAATTAGATAACGTCGCTAAATTGAAGAGTACGCCCGTGATGTAGTATGGCAACTAAAATTGCAGGTATTACGTTTTGTCGATTAACCAGGCGCCTTTGAAAATTGCGAGGGTCATGTAATAAAACAAGAACAGAAAATCTTTAAATTAGATAAAATGATTGATAATACCACTGAACGTTTTATTATTAACGTGGCAGATAGTTCCTCAAATTCTGGTATAGACTAGAGCCTATTATTATACGACTTTAAATAATACGATTTTAACATTTGAAGTGAAAGGTTTAGCATCCATGAGTCACGTGGTTTGTTTTGTTTACATTTAGTTAACTACCTAAACCTTTCTATACTAGAAAGGTTTAGGTAGTTAACTAAAGGTAAACAAATCTAAGAAAAGGTTTTTTATAGTTGACACTTCCTTGTTTAAAAATACGTTACAACAAAATCAATTCTAATTTCGATTTATGCGATACTTTCCTCGTTTATTAATGTATGTTAAACTTTATCATTTATTCGTAAACTACTCTTCATAGATGTCATTGTTTGGACACCACTTTTTTGTTAATTTTATAAAATAGTATAATATTTTGTAATCTGTCTATTGTAAAGAGCCTAAAAAGACAGGTTCCCAAAACCTTTTAGAAGATACGATGAATTAGATAACGTCGCTAAATTGAAGAGTACGCCCGTGATGTAGTATGGCAACTAAAGTTGTAGGTATTACGTTTAGTCGATTAACCAGGCGCCTTTGAAAATAGCGAGGGTCATGTAATAAAAAAAGAACAGAAAATGTTTAAATTAGATAAAATGATTGATAATACCACTAAACGTTTTATTATTAACGTGGCAGATAGTTTCCCAGATTCTGATATAGACTAGAGCCTATTATTATACGACTTTAAATAATACGATTTTAAAATTTGAAGTGAAAGGTTTCGCATCCATGAGTCACGTGGTTTGTTTTGTTTACCTTTAGTTAACTACCTAAACCTTTCTAGTATAGTATAGTTTATTGCAAAAACAACAAAGTAATAAAAAATGGCTTGGTGATAACATTCCTAATCATATTGTTTGGCTACGAGAATTGTTTTAATTTGTCTATAATCAGAGGCACAATTTAATTAGGATTGCATTTTTTTTTAAGCAATTTCAGTGATTTTCGATGTTTAACACTGATTAATTTAGAATCAATTCTAATCATAACTTTGGGGCAAACATTAAATTGTTATAATCACATATATATTGAAATACTTTGATGTATCTACCTAATTAGTGTAATTATTGAGAGATTGTGGATTGGCTTGTTTTGGCAGAACTAAGCTCAAGTACTAACATGTCATTCATTCAAGTAGAGATGGTATCTAATAGATTCCCTAATTCTCAACTCATTACATTTATTTAATTAGGTTTACTATTGATTTAGAGGAAACAAGAAATTGCATAATAGTGATGTAACTAATATTGAAAAAAAGAAATAGAAATTAAAACCTAGAAAAGGCAGCACTTTTACAACAATTACAGAGTGAATGCAATTTTTTTTCTAAAATCTATAATATCTTTTCTCCTATTTCAATAAATAAGCTAAAAATATACTTCGCAACATAACTTTCTTTATATTTACCTACTAGAAAATAGATTCCTACAGGTCATTAGCACTATTTTACCTATGAGATGTAGATTCCTATTACAACATAGTACCTGATATGAATCAGATAAATATCTACACTGGCAATAATTATACATAATTAATTATGTATAAATACTCTTGTGCTAGCCTACCTCTAGGTTTACAACCATAATCTTCACTTATTTAGTAAAGGTTTTATGAAATGATGCAACATCTTAGAACCTTGTGAAAGTAAAAGTTATTAAATGTTATTTCAGTAATAACCCAGGAGTATAAAATAGGTATAAGATACATCTTTAGAGACATGAATCCTAATTATAATTATTTTTTATAATGTTTTAGTTACTTTATTTGACTGAAATGTATATGCCTATTATGTATTGTGCCTGTTATCATTTTAAACATAAACCATCATACAAAATCATATTTAATCTGTAATTTACTGGTTTTCCTTGTACTATTTTCAAATGTGGACTCAGAATAAGAGAATAAACTATAGCAGGTGCTGTATTAGTAGTTCTCAAAAGAAATTAAGAGTGTCACTCAAGCAATAACCCCACATCCTGTCTGTGTGCTCATTGAAGTACTACACCTCTATAAAATGCCTTGACATATCAGCACAAATGTTACAAACTGATAATTTAAGATATACATCATCTTATCATGATCCTGTTTTATTGTTATGGATGCAAACCAGTTGGTAAGCAGATCAAATCCTGACCTTTCCATTTCTAATCAACCCTTTACATTTATTGCTGCCTAATTACAGTTTATAATCAATTCTACAACTATTGAGTGAGGAGAGGAGAGGCATCAGCCAAACTGCAAACCATATTAAACTATGGTGTAGTTTAATATGGTTTGCAGTTTGGCTGATGCCATATCAGTGTAATACTATGTAACATTGTAAAAAATAATGATCTAGGAATTACTTGATAAAAATACTCACACAGGCATTTGTTGTTGTTGTGGATTGTTGTATGTGACAGCTTCATCATTACTCTCGGCTCCAGATGATGACAGAGTGGCATCAGAGTCCAGCTCATGCTTTACCACTGACAGATGTGAGCGCAGTGCACCTGCTGTGTCTTCCAGGCCTGTTAGTGTACCAGATGGAATGCCAATACATGCTGATTTTGACGCATCACCCCTAGATGTTCCAGGGTTGTAGTATTTAGGGCCAACTACTGTCCTAGATGCCGCACTAGCCTGTAAGGTGGCAGTTGTCTCTACAGTCTTCAGAAATGTTTTCAATCCCACAGGTCGACCACCACCTGTATCTCTTCTAGCACCTCGAGTGCACTTTTCAAAGGACTGTGCAGCTTCTTCAGAGGCTTTCTTCCCAATAGCACGGGCCTGTAATATCCTTAACCTTCTCTGTAGGAATGAACATCTCCTTTCCAGTTTCACCTGTACTGCTTTTATCTTTTCTTCTATAGCATCACCCTCTGAATCAGCAGCTTCTGGCAACTCAAATCCTGATAGAGGAAATATAGCTTCAGGGTCGTCAGTGGACAGTGCATCACCACCAGACAATGCATCGTCACCAGTTTCTAGGGTTTTAATATCCTGAAGAAAGTCTCCTTGTTGCTCAAGGTCAGTGTTTCCCAGATCAACTAAGATCTGCTCCATCTCCTGCGAATCTTTAGCAAGGCTGGGCTGGTTTTGGAGCCCCATGTCATCTTCCTCCATGTGTGTCGCGAGGTTATCGACGGACGTAAGCGCCCGTCTCGGGTGGGACAGCAGCCTCTCCGTGTCTCCGAGCACAACAGAGTCGTGGATGTGCGGCTCTCGAGGTGCGATGGACAATGCTGGTGCCATGACCTGCACCTCGCCCGCCGCGGACGCTGGCGCTCGCCGCGTCAGGGCGGGCTTCTCCTACAGTTCATTTCGACCTTATGTAACACTAATAACGAGTTCACAACACTGGCACTACACTCAGTTTCACTAAAACACAAGTTTTTGCCACCATTGTCCATGCAATCAGTCCCCCGCCGGCTCCATGGTGAACTGAAAGGAACGGCAGTCCGACAGCGCCTCGGCGCGCTTCTGAAAACAACGTTTATGAAGGGTTATGAACCGGTTTTTTTCTATTCACACAACACATTGACATGCTAACTAATATATAAAATGTGAAAGATACAACACACAAAGCCGCATAATTCGAAATTTAACCCACGTGATAACGAAAAGAGTACGCTAGCGGTCGCAGTTGCTTGTTTCTATACGATATGAAACAGGAAATGATACACTTCCAAAACACTTTCGGCGCACACTAGTATTGTAGCTTATTGAGTTTATCTGCGATACACTCGCGTTTCACTGTATGTCCAACATGATCTAAATGACAACGAAGATTTTTTTTAGTAATAATGGCGGAACCAGGCCAAAAAACACTAGCGAACTGGGTAGGTAATATTGTACATATCCAGTGACGAAACGTTTTGCCGCACACCACGACCACGACTCGCGTACGCGTAGAGCTAGGTGTGCAAAAGAGATAGCTGGTGCGTCCTTGAACAAGTACTTGCGCGGTAAAGTCAAACTAGTAGTCACATTATAAACAGACGATTTTTTCTAAAACGAAATGACTTATTTAAAATAACACGTTTTAACGTAATAGATTACATTTTGAGCTATATAAGTACAATACATCTTAATTTAAAAGTATCCAAATGACTATAGGCTTTGCCGCCACGCTACAGATCAACATAAAGTCTATGAACTGAAACATCACAAGAACAAAGTCGTATATAGCTATAGTCAACAGTGTAGATTTAGTTATTATATGAAAATAGAATTAATTGTGGCCAACAATACGATTAATTTCCAAATAAACAAATCAATAACAATAAAAGTACAGTTTGCACTTCCGGTCGCATAAGAAAATCATTAATTGCGTTCCAAGTTTCAATACTACAGCTTCTTTAGCATAACTAAACGTTTCGTCTATTAGTGTTCCGAAAGTATTTTGGATAAAAAATTGTGATGTCACAATATTTTGCAATCGCTTCGATATAAATAACCCATGGGAATGTTAAAGTATCCCTCCTTTTGGCTTTGCAGTAATGGTAATGGGTATAAAGATATTATTATACCCATAAGATAAGTAATAATGTGAATTATGATTTATTCTTTCTTGGTTTTTCACATGGCTTACGTTCCGTTCTACGTTCAAGTTGCTCCGCTGAAACGCCCTAAATAAAATATATATTACAAACTATACTTTTCCCAAACCCTATACTGTACCAGTCTGTTGTTGTTAATTATATATTTTTTATCTTGCGTATTCCTTATGTTCATCAACGCTTATCAATAGCAGAACAGGAAAAATTAATGATCGCTGTTTCGCAGTCTGTCAAGTCGGTGTCATGAATTCATGATAGCTAAATGAAGGAGCACACTGTAGATAAGAACAGGTTCTTACGATACATAAGGTATTTGATACACTTATGTATTGCGGCTTGGCCGGGCCTCCACTTACGTAGTACCCACTTACTTTAGGCCTTTGAATCAATTTACATAAAAGCATCTGCCCACCTTGAGCGATAGGGGTCTTAGTCCAAAAAACCCAGGACTTTTTTTCCAAAATCCATTAAATCGAGTCCTTACGTATGGTCTTAGTGGATCTAGTTCCTATTGATTAGATGCCTACTTCTAATTATAATTTTACCATCAAGTAGGCACAATGGCATCTGTATCTAGTTAGATAGGGAGCTACCTGATTATTTTTTCATTGTGTTTGAGTTTATGAATATAAAAATCTGTGATATAAAGCTTTTGTACTACAATCCTATCATTGTGGACCCATTTATTGATAAGTTTTCACCATTTCTGGACCTACTTAGATTATCTTAAATGTCTATTTTGTTGAGCTGACCAATGGTTAAGAATTTGAGCCAATTTTGAGCTACAATAATACTTCATAAATAAATATGTATTTTCATGCAATATTACCAATTCAACCTAACTACAACACCACCACTACCTTCTATTGTATTTAGTAGGTACATAATAGTTAGGTATTAGAAATTTACAATAACCATTATTTTTTTTAAATTTTCAATAAGTATTATTGTTGTACAATACAATTAGTAGGTATTGTATTAGTAATTATAATAAATGTAATGATGCTCAACAACTTAAAAAAAGAACTCTGAAAACCTTTAACCGAAGGTTGTCGGTTAAACATTTGGTACAATACCACTCAACCAGACTATTTTTATAGAAAAGAGCAGTAAGTTATTACCTACTCAGTTTTGTAGGGTTAATGCTTTAAAAGCTCATAAGCAGTCATTAGTTGAGTGCAAATAAATTTATTTTTGCTTTAGTGTGCTATAAAATCATAATTTTATGACATGTAAAAAAACTTACAACCATAACCATACCAAGAAATTGCAATTGTAACTTTAAGCATAATCTTAAGTTTAAATAAAAAGAAAAACCAAATTAATTTCTTACCTCAAATATTGTGAACATTGATGTAGCATGTTGTACTTGAATATTGTGATAAAACAACTCAAGTTTTCTCACCCCCATTTTGCAGCTACTATACCCTATAATTGAAAGAAATTTAATGAATGAATGCAATGCACACAATTAAAAATACTTCATAGAATAATATTGCTTTCAATGCTACATTTAGTGAAATCTGACAGTTGCCTGACACAGAAGTTGCAAAAAATTAATGTCAGTACCTATATAGCTACAGTGCCAATAGGTAACTTAAAAACAAAAATCTGTTTCTGAACAAATTAATGATAACAGGGTCACATTGCTTATTTGCTAATTTCAACAAATAACACCTACTCAAGAAGTCCAATACACCAAATGAAATATCCCAACATGACTATACCTATATCACAACTTAGTAACAAGAATTCACTTGTTACTTAGCTACAAACCAGCCAAGACATAATAAAATTATGAATAGGAGGTTCTATTTACAGATAGGAAACTAATAACATGATAATACATTGCAGAAAATGACCTACAGTGTTATTCTGTAAAAATCTTCCTCGGTGAAGTGACTTTGAGATAGGTAAGCTGTCATATCCTCATATGGGTGGACTCAGTTCACCTCAAGCTCACTCACTTTATTTAAATTCACCAAGGGAGATTTCTACAGAATATAACCTGGCTGATGCCTGAGCCTCTTGGTGCTTACCTTTTCTATGATATATTATATGACTACTAATGTACCACTATACAGGTGGGTTGGTACAAAGTGGTTTCTCCTAGATATTCAAATGTTTTGATTAACATTGGTTTGCTCCCAAATCAGGTTTTAAAAAAGAATATAGCATTCCTCTAAGATTATAATAATATTAAATGCTGTGGTTGGACGGAGGTCAATATGTTGGTATATTTTTGAAGAAAAAGCATACTTACGTCTTGTAATCTATATAAAAATGAATAAGAATGGGTTTTATTAATGCAATGCATTGTACTGTCTATGATTTTAATATTGTAAGTTGTTCAGTAAATTAAATTTGATGCAGAAAATTCTTTTTGTGTTACTAGCTGTAGGTAATTGTCATCATCATCATCATCATAGAAGTTACAATTTTATTTTGCCGTATTAGGTAGGTGAACATATTTAATGCACCAAGCATAATATAATTACCAATTTTTTTACAATTTCTGTGTCATATACAAAATTTGCAAGGATTATAAAAAAAACCTTATTTATTTCGGTTCTCTCACAGGTGTTCATTAATAAATAAAATATTTAACATTATATAAGATATTTAGATCTAATTATGCACATTTGTAAGATAGTTTTTTATGCTAGGTAGGTACTACATATTTACAACTGCTGTAGATATTCTAAGTGCCTTCCTATGGTGAGTGTACTCCATACAGAGCTGAGCTGTCCTGCATGTTAAATAAATTGAAATTGTAGTCACCTATGAGGTTGAGATTAATGAATTTGATTTTTTAGTGCTTTGAATGTACAAATTGAGCAGAGTTCAAATGAAAAACAAGATAATGAAGATCATCAAATCCTCACTGAACTGATGTACCTGGACTCAGCTGGGATTTAAACGTAAAATGGGAATAAATAAGAGAATATTAATAATTCGTAGCTTCAAAAAGTTTACAAGAATTTGAAACCCCAAAATGCGGAATAGTTTTTGTAAAACTGTAAAAAATATATAAACTTGTCTAAAAGTAAAAAGTGTAAGTAAAATTTTAACATAGGTACTTATATCGAGAAAGGAAGCCCTGCATTATTTTTATTAAATATTATTTTATTTTATTTATTTACTCTTACCTTTACACGTAACGAACGATGTCAGCCTAGAGAGGGAATCGAAGGAGGGAATGAGGGAAAGAGAGCTGAAAGCTAAAAGAAAAGTACATATGAGTAGAGTAGAATAGAGATAGATGAATTAATTAAATATTAAGTAATATTAAACTTACTTTAGCAGTGAAATTCGATAAACAGCTATCTTTAAGTATAATGTACCTATGTCTCTCACACTATTTAAAAATCTGATCGCAAAGTGTCAGCATTCAGCATTCTATGAATTAGATTTAAAAATGATTATAAATTAAGCCCTGGTTTAGTAATTCAGAGTTTATTAGTTTAATGAATCTTTATACATTATTTTACTCCTCTAATAATTATTTATATTGCATATATCTTAACAAATTCTATTTTATGTTAGGATAGAATGTTGAAAACTTTTGAACTTACTTATGAATAGTCTGTCTGTGGTACCTGTCAAATGACAGGAAAGTCAGTTTGAGAGGAAGCTGTCAACTCAAACAGTCAATTTTAGCCGCCCGCGTTTCTGGATGTTAGTTTGTTGTATTATAATACCGAGTATAATAATAAGAACTACTTATCCAAAATGTCTAAAAGTTTTGATCGAAGTCACCAGATGCATTCAACTCAGTTTACACCATTGAAAAATAGAAGAAACAGACAGTTTTTACCAAGAGAAGACACTCTAAACCTCTCGCCGATATTGAATGAAACATCTATATTTAAAAATCTTAACGACACAAGTCTAAGGCAAGTTTTGGATGAAACCTCGATAACAGTCAGCCCTGGGCCCACAACTGAAGGTTTATGCGAAGCTTTCTTTGAGATTATACAAACAAGTCGTCCAAGTGATGTGTTAGACACATTGGCTAGGTTAGCACAAGTATGTTGTGATTCTCTGGAATTAGTTGAGCCGTGGAGTAGATATAATGCCCAAAACTATTGGCTGGCTGAAGAAGCTAACACGTGGAAGCTGCTTTACTGTTTATATGCTGATTCCATTACTGAGCACCCTGAATCTTTGGACAGTTTAATCACTGAAACAACACTGTCACAGCAAACATTAGTTAGTGCTTTGTTTAGAAGTGATTCTGAGCTGAGACTGCTACAACTGCTAGTTGACTGGTTGGAAGCTACTGCAGCTTATCAAGAGGAAGCCACAAAGACCTCAGCTCCTTTAATCAGTAACAACATTCACTGGGCAAATACTTTACATCAGTTGTTACTTGGAACTAGTTTGTTCAATAAAGAGAAGAGCAAAGCTATGGTCACTTGCATAGATCCTGATGCACCCAGACGTCAAAAGAAAATAGTCCATTCAGATGATCAAAAAGATGATAATGATTTATGTAAAAGAATATTTACAGAAATAAGGTGCGGCAAGTTCAAAGAAGCAGTATCGTTATGCATAACTGCTGGGCAGGCATGGCGAGGAGCTGTTCTGCAGGGTTGGATATTACTTCACTATTTGCCTACAGAAGAACCCGAATCTGCTTTGGAAATAGCTGGCAATCCATCAAGAGATTTGTGGAAATGGTGTTCATTGGGACTTGCTAATAATACAGCAGAGAATATTCATTACAGAGCTACTGTTGGAGTTTTATGTGGTCATTTAGCCAGCACACTTCCCGCTTGTCAGGGTAGTTGGGAAGATTTGCTCTGGGCTCATTTAAAGGCACAGATTGAGGCAAGAGTTGACAAGTTCTTGCATGAGCATCATGCTACAGTCGATGCTAATACTACACCATCTGATGTACTAGAACTGCTACAGTCTGAACTTCAGCTTGAAGAATTGACTTTACAACAGGTATTTGGCGCTGTGAAAGCTTTGTTGGATGGTAAAAAGGAGTCATTATACCAAACTTGTCAGCGCCACCTCATGCTTGGCCATGTAAGAGCTATTATGCAAGATTCCTTACAATGGATTGAAAGCAGTGATGATAGATTTGTTAGATTCTTGGCACATCTCATTCTTATTTTAAGACAAATGGGTAAAGATCCTCAACATGACATTGGAGATAAAATATTGGAAAAATATGTCACGGAACTTGTTGGTAAACTAATTGATGGAACAGTGGAATGTCCAGAACTTATAGCTTATTACACTTCAACTGTTCCAGTTGACAGACAAATTGCACTTTATGCTGAACTGATGGATCATATTTACAAGAGTGAATACAGGGAGGGAGTCGTCAAAGCAGGAATTGATGCCGGGATTGATGTCGCAGCATCAGCGCGAGTTGCTATAAAAAAAGCAATCACAGATATCCAACAAGGTTATGGTAATTTGGATTTGACATTTACCCAAACCACAGCTGTTGAAAAGGATAAAACATTGATTGAGAAAGTAATATCATCCTTGGAATGGTTATCTCTCATATCAAACCAAGTTGAGGAAGCTCTGTGGCTGAGTAACGCTATGATTCGAACATTTATTTTCATTGGAAATACAGATGCTGCACTAGCATGTGTTGCAAATGTAAACAAAATGTTCCCAGAGTTTGTGAATAAAATATCTGCAGATTCTGCTGAACTGAGGGAACATCTATGTTTGAAGGCATATTTGGAAGCACTAGAAGAATTTGCTACCTGGTATAGACACTTTATAAGTGGCCAACCTAAAGATATAGAACCACTTGCTCCTGATGCATCATTCTCTGACAAAGTGCACCATGAACAGAGGTGCGCTCAAGTGGAGCAACAAAAGGCACGTTGGTTAAATGCCGTGCTACATCAAGCAAAACACACCAAAAATTTACTGTACAATGTGCTACTGTTCCCCGGAGGGTGGCTCCAAGATGAAAATGACAGTACTACTTCGCAAAAGTTCACTGAAGATGAAAAACAAGAAAGAACCAAACAGTTGGAGACTTTGAGACGTCTCTGTATCCCTGAGATTGCTATTTTGATCTTGAAGATACTACAAAGCAATGAAGACATAGAAAATCACAAGGAGGCAGTGAAACTGTGTGACCTACTTGCTGGGGAGAATAGATGTCTTTACAAAGTATTTACTAAGAACAAGCTCATGGAGGTTTTGGAGAGGATTAGGGAGTCATCACTGCTGCTCTTAGAGAAAGGAAGAGATATGTTTGGATATGAAATAATAGAATAACTGCATGTACTTTTCAATTTTTTAAATAAACATTTGTATTATCAGATAATTTCGTCTTTATATACACCTACCGTAAATATACACTTACAAAATAACTGAACAAAACAAAAAAATAATTGCATCTTTACATTGTATCAAAATATCGACTAGAGTACAGTTACAGGATTTAAATTGATCAAATCATTACTAGATTCAGCTAAATCTGTGATGGAAACTCTTCCTCTCTGTCTTATAAACTTGGCTACATCTTCTAGTTCTTTCTGAGAGATGTAAATGAATTTTCCCCTGTCATCAATGACACCAGTGAGTTCGCCAGATGCTTGCAAATCTGCTATCCTGTCAATGGCAGCTTGTGTCTTCAATTTGAAATGGGCAGCCAAATCTTCAAGTAAAACAACTTTCTGGGCCTGTAAATAAAATGGGTACAAACTTTTATTTTTATTTAAACAAACAATATTTATAAGTCTCTAACGATTAATATGTATGAGTAGCATCTGTTCGCGACTTGGTTCAAGTCAGTTAAATAATATTAGTTTGCATCAACAAAAAAAAAAAAATGTACTGCCTCGTTATCTTAGTGGTTCTTAGCGCGACTGCTACGATAGACGTCTTGGGTCCGATTCCCAGTTCAGCAATGTTATTGGGTTTTACTATGAAATTAAAGATAGTAAAAATAGGTTTATGGCAATAGGCTCGCCCCCTATTACATGGGGCCTAAACATACTGGCAAACTGTGGGTGTAGATTGTTACACCACTGCCTAACCCTTCGGGGAATACATGCGTGAGATGGTAAGTAAGTATGTAAAAAAATTAAATATCATGTTGGTATGGTAGTGTCCTCATCATATTTTTTATGATCACATATAATCCATCTTTTCTTTGGTCTCCCTCTTTACAAGCCTTGCATATCAATGTAAGGCGTGTAAAGAGGGAGGCCAAAGAAAAAATGGATAGATTGAGTGAAGAATGCTATGAAAGAGAAGGGAGTCAGTGGTAGCGGTTGGTGACGCCATGGAAGAAGAAAACGTGTTGTGCCGACCCCAAGTAACATGGGATAAGGGCAGGAAGATTATGATGTTAGGCTTGTAAAAAATCCCTCTCACTTTTATGTAATCGATGAACTCTTTCAGCATATTCTCTTTCTCTTGTTCTTCATTTTCGTCGTAGCCCTCGGATTCTATTGAGAAGGCTGCCTTCATAGCTTCATACTCTTCCTGTTCACGTTTCTTGCGCTCTTCTTGTAACTTGCGCTCGGCTTCCTCTCGCTGGCGCTCCTCTTCCTAAAAGGAAAAGGGCTAAAGTTATGAACTTGAGATACCTACTTTAAAGTCAAAGCATTTATTTCAATTACACCATTTTATAGGCACTTTTGAATTGTCAAGAAGTTACAGTTTAAAATTGAAGCTAGTTGCTTGTTCCAAAACACGGTCTCTATGGAGAAGAACAAGTAAGAAACTCCATAGACTCTTTTCTTTCAATTTGGTATTTACAAAATCTTGGTTACAATATTCTCTCTCTCTTAAAGTTCCGTTAGGAATCATATTATAATTAAGGCATTACATGGTCATTTTGTGGTGGTCTATAGGTGTTCGGCTTTAATGATGATATTTTAGTCACATAATAAAATACAGATACAGTACTGGCTCATTTTTTTAATATTTTTTTATTTAGCCCGTACTGTCCCACTGCTGGGCAAAGGCCTCCCCCAATTCCTTCCATTTGCTCTTTTCCTGAGCCACCTCGTACCAGCCCTTGTGGTACGCGTGCAAATCGTCTTGCCACCTCTTTCTAGGCCGGCCTCGGCGGCGCCGTCCGTCTTCCGGCAACCATTGTGTGGAGATTGGCTCATTTACAGTACGGCCGACGTATCTTGGCGGTCCTGAAGTTAGCTGTTTGGCTGCGCAATGTAA
This sequence comes from Caradrina clavipalpis, assembly GCA_932526535.1. Taxonomy (NCBI): domain Eukaryota; kingdom Metazoa; phylum Arthropoda; class Insecta; order Lepidoptera; family Noctuidae; genus Caradrina; species Caradrina clavipalpis. The sequence goes on from OW052098.1 coordinate 14,429,729, forward strand.
CTTTTAGGAACAAAAGTGTCTACTGCGCAGCTACTCGGCTAACTTCACGATCGCCAAGTTACGTCGGCCGTACTGTACATAATAAAAAACAGATAGGTACAGAAATGGAGTGGAAGAGTTGGGAAGTCATGGAGAAGGCCTTTATTCAACAGCTGTATGATGCTGTGATGCAAGCTGACAGTAACCTAGGAAAGAATAGTATTGTCAATATAATGTATCAGTAACCAATAATTTATGTCCTTACCATGCTTTATGTGATATAAGGCTTGTGTAAAAACTGCTGTTATTAATAAATAACATGTATTATAAAATAGAATACCTCTTCTTTCTCTTCAATCTTCTTTCTTTCTTGTTCTAACTCTTCGTCTTTTTTCTTTTTTATTTCTCTCATTTGTTCTTCTGCTTCTCTTGCCTTCTTCTTTTCCATTTTGGCTTCTAGTTTTGCCCTTTTCTGCGAAAAAAAAAGAATTATGCATGTCAAATAAATAAAATAAAACTATTCTTGTAACTGCCTCATTGGCCTAGTAGTGCTGAGCGCGACTGCTACGCTAGTGGTCTTGGGTTCGATTCCCAGGACAAGCAGTTTTATGGCAATTTTTGATGAAATTCTCAGTAGCAGCCCATAGTTAGAATTTCCGGTTGATGGCAATAGGCCCCTGTTATGTGGGACCTAAACATACTGGCGAACTATGGCTGTACATTAGCACACCTCTGCCTAACCCCTCAGGGAATGCAGGTGTGATGGTATGTATGTAAAATTATTCTTGTGTTCTTTCTTTTTTTACCTTAGCACCCATTTTATCTTCAAAATCAACTTTTTGAGTCTCTGTTGCATTTTCCTCTTCAGCCTCTTCTACTACATCTGGTTCTTCTTCAAATGCTGCAGCTTGATGGCGGGCAGCTGGAAAATTAAAAGAAAATAGACACCTAAGCCCATTCACAGGAGCTTTGCAAAAATGTCCGAATGGAGCCCACACACTTTTTGTGTCATGGGAATCCAGACATAATTCAAAGATAAGTCATAAATATAAATCATGAAAACATAAATTAATGTAAGTACCTAAACAATATTTTTATTTTCATTTTAAATATATTTTTCTCTGGAATAAAACCTTTAAATATCTCCCTTTTTCAAGTTTTCATCAAAGCAATTTAAGTAAGAACAGCCCTATATTACCAACTGTAAAGTTAATCATACCATTGGCTCTCATCCGAGCTCTTTGATTGCGAACAGCTTGCACTCTGCCAGGCCCTCCATCCCTCTGGGCCACTGCTCTTGGCCTTGCTCCAGCTGCCAAACAATATTATGAATGTAAACAACAACATGACATAGGTTTTAGAATAGTTCTAAGAAAATCTCAAGGCAAGGGGTTTACATTTGAATTATTTACCTTGAGCTTTGGCCTGCGATTTAGGCAGTAAGAAAGCAAAGAATAACCAAATGATAATCGCAGCGCTAATAACAGCAGCAATAATAAATGGATCCATTATTGCACTGGACCAAGTAAACACTCCTACACCTAAAAATACCGCGTTTAAGCGTTATTTATCACATAAAATTATAATATGCTGTTGTATCGCTACTCAAAATGTGTTTGTTTCCAACACATTTTCACAAAGTCACAATCACAAAATCCAAGAAAAAAACGAATGAATGGAATTGATTGGATCAGTAAAATGAAACGTCACCAAGCAAAAGCATGCATGGGCAAAGTGTAAGTCATGGAAATAGTATGTACTCATGGAAATACTAAGTTAAAACGTTCCATTTCATGCTAAATTTATCAACATTGAAAGTGTTGAAACTGTAAAATAAGACGGTGACGTGACGTACAAGTGTCATGTCATCAGTCGTTTTGTTGAGTTTTTTGCCGATTATTTTAAGCTAGAAAAATGGAATTATTTAGAATATCATCGCTATTTGCGCTATTTCTCATATTGGACGTGACTTCAGCTTTATATTTCCACATAGCAGAAGCCGAGAGAAAATGTTTCATAGAAGAAATACCGGATGATACCACTGTTATAGGTAAAATTGCCCTACGCATGAGATTTCTAATCACAATAAAACGGTAGTGTGATAGTATGTAGACTAATACTGATCTGCATTATTTTTCAGTGAATTATAAAGTGGAGTTGTATGATCCGAGATCGGGGGGCTTTATGCCTTCGACCCCTGGCATAGGTATGCATGTGGAGGTTCGGGATCCCAATGACAAAGTGTTGATGTCTCGTGTTTACTCGTCCGAAGGCATGATATCGTTCACGTCTGTCACGCCGGGAGAGCACGTCATCTGCATGTACTCCAACAGCACATCTTGGTTCAGTGGATCTCAACTTAGAGTGAGTATATTAGTTAAGAAGAGAAGGGTGGTCCGATCTATGGTAGAAGGATTGTTTTAATTTAAACTTTCCTGTCATCAACTTAGTTTGGCAGCTATCCATTCTTCATTGAAATTTACCAGTATCTAATTATCTATGAAACACTTGTAGAAGTAGAAACACTTGTGCAAATATTAAATTGAACTTTATATGTAAGAGTACACAGGCTCTTTTAGAAGCAATTTATTGGTTTTAATGTAGAATTCAGGTTTTTAATATTCTGATGCTAATATTGCATTACAGGTGCACCTTGACATCCAAGTTGGTGAGCATGCAGTGGACTATGCCAATGTGGCGCACAAGGACAAACTCACAGAGCTGCAACTGAGGATCAGGCAACTGCTCGACCAAGTACACCAGATCACTAAGGAACAGAGCTATCAAAGGGTAGGTTCATATGAACTAAACACCTACTACATTTTCTTAAAGTAAAAAATAGAGGATTGAATTGTCTGTCTTAGAGAGACACAGTGTCATATACAAGAAGTAGTACAGGCCCAGATCTGCAGGGAAACTATTACTAAGTTAGTAGGCAAATTCCCTTGCGTATGTCCTAAGAAGACTGAGAAGACTTATCTGCTTCTGGAGGGAAGTGAGCTGATTGGAATAATAGCCACTGCACAGGTGTCCAAAAAAAAAATATGCCATCATGCCTGTCTTCCCCAAAGGGTTAGGCAGAGGTGTACCAATGTACACCCACAGTTCGCCGGTATATTTCGGTCCCATGTAATAGGGGGTGAGCCTATTGCCATTTACTTCCACACACTTGTCCATTTTAACGATTATGTGTGGAAACCGAAACCTCAACTAGAATGAGTAGTACACATTTCTCCTTTTGACATATAGCACTGTCTCTCTCTGTCTGAGGAAGGTTCAATTGTCTATTTGTACCTTTACAGGCATCTTTGCAAACTGGTGTTATTAACAGGAGCCACATATTTTTAACATGTTTGCTGCAATGGTGGGTCAGATTTATCTGCACTTGGTAAAACCAATCGGATAGCCCCAGAGGGGCTTAAATGACCAGCAGAATCATGCTGATAGATAATCATCATAATAATAAAGGAGTATTGTAATCAACTTTGCCTAAATTTCTTCTTGTAAAAAGTAAAAAAAATATTTAAACCATATTTTTGTTTGCATTAGTGAACATGTTTAGTAGTACAAAGATACTAGTTTCTTTGGGATACTTGTAACATAAAGATGATAATCCCGCAATAGAAGAGCTTCACGATTTTTTTACACTAAACTTTTTTTAAATTGGTGCTATGTGTATTCCAGCATCGTGAGGAGCGCTTCAGACAGACGTCGGAGAGCACAAACCAGCGGGTGCTGTGGTGGAGTCTCCTCCAAACTGGTGTCCTTGTCGCTATCGGTTATTGGCAGATGAGACATCTTAAGAGCTTCTTTGAAGCTAAGAAACTAGTCTAGTTAATAATTATCCTTAATAAACAATTATAAGTTTAGTTTCGTCCTATTATTTTCGTGGTTTCCTAAATCCTAACTATTATTTATGGTTTCCGATGTTTGCCTTGTAAATGATCTGTATTTTTCAAATAAGAAATTATACTGTGAAAATAAATTCATTTTGTATTCAATTTCGCCTAAAACCTAGTGTATATGTGTAAAAAAGCACCAAAATATACTGTACTTATGTTTATTCTTTTCTTTATTTTTGACACAATAAATAATTATTAATGCCTATTTTCTCTGACACTACGACACACCTAATGTAACGAAATATTATTGCATGTCGGATTTTGATCTCTCGGTGCTGCATTCAGTGTTGCATAGTGTTAGTGAAGACAGGCATAAGTGTGTGGCTGACTCTGGCTTGGCCACCATTAGGGATTTTAATTTTGATAAGACAAATATTTAGTCGCTAATTAGTCGAAATTAGTCGCCAAATATCAGATTTAGTCGGTCACTGGTTCAAAAGTTAGAAGGGTTTATAGGTGGCCGATCTGGAGGGACTCTCCCCGGCTTGGCCACATTTATATCTCAAAAACTGGGGCACCTAACGAAGATCTGTTTTCTCCCAGATTTAGTCGCTAATTAGTCGAAATTAGTCGCCAAAAATCAGAATTAGTCGATCACTGGTTCAAAAGTTAGAAGGATTTATAGGTGGCCGATCTGGAGGGACTCTCCCCGGCTTGGCCACATTTATATCTCAAAAACTGGGGCACCTAACGAAGATCTGTTTTCTCCCAGATTTACTCGCTAATTGGTCGAAATTAGTCGCCGAGTCACAGATTTAGTCGGGTCTTAGTTTAGAAGATAAAATGAGTTCAACTTTTAAGGTATAGTCCAAGAGCTAGATCGAAAAGATAACGAAAAATTGCCAAGATAAAAATATTTCTGTTAATATGTGTAATATACTTCTCGTTTTATCGGTCTAAAGTCATTAGAAATGTCAGAGAGATATAAATTCTCAATTAAATAATTTTGTTTATGTTATAAATTGCTATGTTAGAGTAGGTTAATTTTCTTTGAAAACATTACACCTGGCTCTTGGCCTATTTGGTGTCAAGATGTACAGTCGCATACAACTGTTTTACCAAATTATAATGTTAAGGCCTAAATTACGTTAGAATAATAAAACTTCTGTTTCCAAATAAGAATATATGATGTATCTACCTAATACTATGCTAGCACGGGAACCCAGCGCTCTTAAATCAAAGATGTATATACCTATCTGTATATATATATTAGGTATCTAATACCTAATATGACACCATTTGGCTGTAATTAAGGTTAGTATAATAAAACTTCTGTTGTCGAAATATAAAATTATTTATTATTTAACATTTTTTGAACTTACAGTAAAATGTTAAAAATATATATAGATAATTTAAAAATCTAAATATTCCACATTTTATTTTATTTGAAAAGATCGCTTATCTTTTTTTATTAAAAGAATTCCATTTTTTTTGTGGATTTTGAGATAAATGCGCGGGCGGAGTGAGCGAGACAGAGCGAGACTTATCAACGGGACAGAGAAGGACCGAATACTCAAGGTCGTTTGGTCGGGGTAGCGTCTTAAGACATAATACGTATTGTCTAGAAACTACTTAAAAGTGTTTTGTACATGCTTGTACCAATGTATGGAGAAATTTATTACTTTAATATCTTTTTAATAACACACCGACTAAATCTGTGACTCGGCGACTAAATTCGACCAATTAGCGAGTAAATCTGGGAGAAAACAGATCTTCATTAGGTGCCCCAGTTTTTGAGATATAAATGTGGCCAAGCCGGGGAGAGTCCCTCCAGATCGGCCACCTATAAATCCTTCTAACTTTTGAACCAGTGATCGACTAATTCTGATTTTTGGCGACTAATTTCGACTAATTAGCGACTAAATCTGGGAGAAAACAGACCTTCGTTAGGTATCCTAGTTTTTGAGATATAAATGTGGCCAAGCTGGGGAGACTCTCTCCAGATCGGCCACCTATAAACCCTTCTAACTTTTGAACCAGTGACCGACTAAATCTGATATTTGGCGACTAATTTCGACTAATTAGCGACTAAATATTTGTGTTATCAAAATTAAAATCCCTGATGGTGGCCAAGCCAGAGTCTGCCACACGGCATAAGTATGCATAATTTATATTTAACATTATAAAACTGGAGTTTATTTTTTGTTTGAATGAGTTACAATCTCGAGAACTACTGATCCAATTTTCAAAATTCTTTCATTAAAGGAAAGCTGCTTTATTTCCGAATGTCATAGATTATATTTTATAATAAGAAGAAATGGGGACGCCATAAGGATTTTTCACTCGGGCGAACTTGCAGAGTTACACTTAAAATACTCAAGCAAAGAGGTATCCACAGCAATGGGGTGCAACATTACAAATTTTAAACTTAATTAAACCATCAATATGGGTTTGTGTGTGTGAGAGACTTTTCAATGGAATAGGGAGAATCTTTCCACCAGATGAACAGAATATCTAAAATCTCCCTTTTCAATGGAGAATGGGAGACTGCCACCCTGTCTCTCGGTGCATGTGTGCTAATTCATCAAGGAAAAGGTTTATTTGTCTGCTTTCGTAAACTTTTGGTAAAAAATTAAGCAGGCTAGCTTTTATCTTCACTTTTTATAAGCTATTAGTTTTGTATTACATTGCAAAGTAAACTAGTTACTGAAACTAGGTGATTATTATCTGTCCCATGAGCTCTTATCCTTCCCCCCCCATTTTTAATATGTTTGCACATAATATTATTATTTTAGACTCTATTTAAGTTATAAGTAAGGCACATAATATTTTAGTGTGACAATAAAATTACTGCTGGTTCAATCTAAAAAAAAATAATAACATTTTATTCAGATTCAGAATATACTCCATAGTTAATATTGATTACAGTTCTGATGAAGTGAGCTAACCCTCAATCTCTTAACAATTAAGTATGTTACGACTAATTCAATATGCAAAACATCACACTATCCAGCAAAAATAGTACAATGTACACCAAAAAGTTATGCTTAAAATTGATTAAAAATTAATTAAAAAGTCTTACAAATACATGCTTATAAAAATGGAATGTTTTGGTAGAACTAAAGCCAATTAGACACATTAATTAATCAAAGTTGTCAACTTTAAAAGCGCTATCTAAATAATTTACAAAAAGTGATGGATCCGCGTTTGGGAATGGAGTGAGCAAATTGAAGTCTACCATGCTTATTGTACTGACAATTGTATCACATGTGCAGTAATATAAATGAGAGTCGATTTGAAGTTGTTCAGCTAGTTCCAGTTGATGGTTGTCCATTAAGTCTTCGTTAACAACAACTAAAAGGGGTTTATTTGCTTCCAAAATTTCTAAACAGCTTCCGGCCCCAGCGTGACTTATAACCAAGTCTGCGCTCCTGATATCCTCCTGAATGGAATCCTTAAACCTGTACAGGGTTATCTTTACGTTTTCCTTCACAAATGTACTTGGTTGCATAGTGCCATTGCCGATTTGAAAGATTATTTCTTTACAACCAATATTTTTCAACGCTGAAAGTATTGGTTCAGTCAAGATATAGAAGCAAAGTAAATCAAATTTTGTTGTGCCAACTGTTATGAAGATTTTCTTATATTGGTCCGACGCTTCACAGAATTTTTTTTGCTTGTTCTTCAACATCATTACGACTTAATATAAAACTACTCTGTGATTATACGTAAAATAATGTTATTCACGTTATCGATCGATTATTATAGACAACATAAATAAACCTATCAATGTGACATTTCGTGACAGTGACACTGTCAATGTCAGAATTTGCATGGAATGTTGAAGTACGATTATGAGGCACATGTGATGAATGATCATATAAATTACTTTAAATTATTTGCCATCAATTTTATTATTTGGATCGTAGGAATCATCATATCAGCCGTAGGCCGTAGGGCGTCCATTGCTGGACATAGGCCTCCCCCATAGATAAATAGAAATCAAAATGGATTAATTAAGGAGTCAACTATTTCTCATTCAGTGGGATCGGGATGAGAGAGGTGACATTTTTTTAAATGTTGTAGTCGAAGCTCAGTCTCAAGTAATAGATGTAATTTTTTTTAATGTTGTAGTGGAAGCTCAGTCGAAGTAATAGTAGAGAATTAATGACTTGTTCTGTCGCCGCATGTGACTGAACGATTATTAATATTCTCATATTTCCATTGTGTCACGCTTTTTAGGAAAATGTAATTATTACTGTTATTAGAATGGGGCACAATTCCTAATAAGTTTTCTCTTGCAAGACCGACTATTTGGTTCTTGTCATCTTTTCAGTTGTACTGCAGGTATACCATTTACTATTTTCATGCTGTGTAACTAAGGTCTGTGTAGTCTTCTTTATTTGACCCCCATCATATACAACACGTTTCGTCACTATCGTACGTAATCTAGAAAATGGGAACAATCAATCAATAGTTTACTAATAGTCCTTGGCATTTTAATACATAGGTAGCACTTGCTTGACCTGTCCTTGAGTCATTTATACTTATAGAATAGATTGAGACTGACTATGTATGATTAGGTATTCTGTATTAATAATCATAGTTTTGAACTTTACGCTTAAATTCAGCGGCCAACAATGTGTTTAGTATAAACAATGCTTTTGTCTCACTAAAGTCTCAGTTAAGCTGAGGCTTTTATTTACTTTGGATACCTTTTTGGATAAGTTTCGTGACGGCCCAGTATTTATGACGGCCGCTTCTCATGCGTGAGATTGTGGCTTCGATAGCAGGAAAGTACCAATGTGACCTTTTCAATTCATATGTACTTTCTAAGTTTGTCTAACACATCACTGACATCGGTGAAGGAGAACATCATGAGAATCCTGTACTTATAATTAATATGAGTCAGAAATCGCCAATCTGCTTTGAATAACTGTGGTGATTAATGCTCGTGCCCTCTTCGTATGAGAAGAAGCCTTTAGTGTTCTAAAGAATGTCTATTATTATCCAGTTGACTGCCCCGTTGGTCTCGTGGTCGCAAGGGCGACTGCTGAGCAAGGGGTCCCGGGTTCGATTCCCAGGTCGGGCAAAAAGTGTTATTGGGTTTTTCCATTAGGAATTTCTCAGTAGCAGCCCGGAGTTTGGAAGTTGGTGGTGTGACACCCCCGTGCCTCGGAAAGCACGTAAAGCCGTTGGTCCTGAGCCTGATCTCTCTCCGGTCGTGTCGGATTGCCGTCCCATCGGGCTATGAGAGTTAGGGAAGAGGGAGTGCACCTGTGTTTGCGCACACACTTGTGCACTAATAATAATATCTCCTGCGTACGTGGCTAGTCTGCATTAAGGTTAGCCGCCGTGGCCGGAATTGGCCTGGAGAATTACATTTTACATTATTATCCCACTGCAGAGTGGAATCATAATGAGCATTTTATTTCTTTAAGTAATAAACTCTTTGGAGGACGACCATCAACTATCCCGTCAAGTTGCAAACAAGGACGCAAGCGAGGACATAGGCGAGGCGTCAAACAAAGACACAAACAAAATTAGTTCGACCGGATTACCACTGACGGACTAGAACAAATAATAATTCTGACACCACGACAACTTTGACGTTAACAAACAAGTAGCAGTCCGGAAGCAATTGAAGAAGAATTGGAGAGAAAATCTGAACAAGAAAAGCAATGCCTCACTCAATATACATACTGCCTTTGACGACATTAATGATATCTATATAATTCTTGTGGCAATCAGTGAAGAAAGTATGATCCACGTACGCTGGGCACATATAAAAAAAATATGCCAATAATAATGTTATCTTCCAAGTCGATTTAGGTACATACTCGTAATACTCAATTCGATACTTCAGACAACTTAGCTGTTCATCACGGTTTTCATCGTTATTCGATTCTGAGGAGTTTATTCAGTATCACATGCTGTCTCTGACGCTGAGATAAGGGGTATCAATAAATTATTTAATAAAGTTAAGTTTAAGCAAAAAACTTTTTTACTTTTCGTTAACTTACCTAAGGTCCCGAAAATGTACAGACCCTTGTAAAACGTACCACGCCTGGTATTGTACCCTCTTGTGGCACTCCAAATCTATCTATTATATAAAAGAAAGTCGTGTTTGTTACAACACTTATAACTCGAGAACGGCTGGACCGATTGCCATGGTTTTTGATTTGTTGGATTTGTTTCCGTCCCGAATAGCAGAAAACATCTTAAAAACAATGAAACGAAAAAAAAAAGTCGTAAATGTCGGTAGGGGTAGGGTAGGGGTTGGGTAGGGGTAGGGTAGGAGTAGGGTAGGGGTAGGGTAGGGGTAGAGTAGGGGTAGGGTAGGGGTAGGGGTAGGGTAGGGGTAGGGGTAGGGTAGGGGTAGGGTAGGGGTAGGATACCACGCGAACGAAGTCATGGCGGGTCAGCTAGTTTTTTAATAAAACATGACTGACAAATCATTTTTTTTTATTTGCGGTGAAGTCCTTTAATATGTGTGAATGGTTTTGTCTCAGAAGATAATGTTATACATAGTAAACTACTTTATACAGCTTTCATGTACTTAAAATAATTTCAGGTTAGACGTGATCAAAAATGTCTTGGTCATGTCATTGAATATGTACTGGACGTTCCTTCACAATACTGCGGCCATTCTCCGGTTAGGCGTTATTTGCCTAATTACCGTACACTTTTTTATTTTTCACTGGTTTGACTTAAAAACATTAAAATATGAAACACATCAAAGAATGAATTCAATATATTAATGTGGCATTTAATTATTATTGGTGGTTTTCTAGTAAATGAGACTTGAAATTTTTATGAGTACGGTAATTAGATAAGTTTAATATTTAATGCAACGGTAATTAGAAAACATCATCATGTCCATGTCAAACATTACAAATTATTATAATAAAATTTGTGCACTAGTTTAATATAATCATAGCGTTAGAATTAACAATGTACCACTGAACAACCATAACAATTGTAAAAAAAAAACACTTAATCATACCTATAATTTATTAAAAATTATACACTTTCAGTAAAATCAGGTAAAAATAAACTAAAAAAAAAACATTGTCTTAATTGGTAATATTTTAAAGGTAATTAATTGTAAAGGTTGGAACCTAAAAGACAAATCATTCGTTCTCGACGCTGTCGTGCGGCGAGCCTTCTCATTTCTACCACTTCCTTTTTGGTCTTTTGGTTTTCCCATTCTATATATTAAGTAACTTGATGAATGGTCAGCATATAGTATACGTATCTACGGACAATAATAATAATCTACGAATTCTGCTTTGCCCTGAATCCTCTTAGCACACATTTCCTTAGGATTCAGGTCTAGGCTATCGGTTGAGAAGAGAAGGTCAGGTTATATCTCAGCTCCTTTACATGGATGACCTGAATCTTTTTGCCCCCAACTATTTGCAGTTGAAGAACTGAAGGTAACTGAAACCGGTGGAGGTTTTCTAAATGACTAGAGACTCTCCAAAATAGCGAAATATGCAATTTCAGGGAATATTTCCCAGAAGTCGACGTGGGGATGCATCGAAATGCAGTAGCGATGGACAGTGACCCCACCCCGTTCTCCTTCGCTACAGAGAACTGGCGCAAACCTGTGGTGCTTGACACTAACGATCGCAGGGAGGTATGGCAGAGCAAAGTGCTTCACAGACGCTTTTTCCGGCCCCTGCATGGGTCCGATGTAGACTTATCAGCATCCGTAGCCTGGCTACGATCCCCACCTCTTCAGAGAAACCGAAGGTTTTGTAATTTGTGACAGTTATTTGACATCATAACTTCAATATGTTGTCAAATAACTATCGGAGATTTATTGTGAAGGATGGCACGGTTAACAATGTCGGGCATACCACCGTCCAGGCGAATCAATCCGTCACATTATCTCCGGGTGTTCTCGTCTAGCTAATGGAGAGTATTTGCATAGATACAACTGCCAGGATAATCCATCAGAAAATTGCTCTAAAATATAGCCTTGTGGAATCGGAAGTGCCGTACCACAGGTATGTGCCCGACCCAGTTCATCATCACTGACAGGACTATTGTAGCCCCATAGACCTCATATAGTGGTGGTGGATCGATCAAAGCGGCGCGCAGTGATTGTTCCCGCATCCCCCATTATGAGAACATCGTGAAAGCCGAGAAAGATAAGCATAACAATTATATCGGCTTGGCTCGCGAGGTTGTTGACATGTGGGATGTGGATTCACCGATCATTGCACCGATAGCCGTGTCGGCCAATGGGTTAATTGCTAAGGGGCACATGAAGGAACATAGATGGGTTTTAGTCGGTAAAAGTCTGAAACTAGGGGGAAGTTATTTGATGATTTCCCATCTATAAAAAAAAAGCGCCTCGACAGACACCTCAGGAGGCTCTTTTTAGGGAGTTGGATCAAGGGCCTGATTCAGAAAGTACTGCTTTATTCTTGACAGGGCGCGCATTGTTAGGAGGTTCCATTCTCTGGAGCCCCGACCGCCGGTAGCTTGGACCCTGTTCCCGATACCGGTGGGCTACTATTTCTTATATCTTTAAATGATCTTTTTTATATTTTTTAATTAATGCTTAAAAATATAAATAATACTTACGTATTGAAAATGAATAAAGAAATCAACAAAAACTACGGGAAAACTTTCTATTGGTACAACGTCGCGGCTACAGTTAGTAAACAAGTATAAATTTTTCATACAACGGTAATTATAAACACATGGTAATTAGTATATGGCAATTAGAAAAATATAGATTTTCTTCAAAATTTTCAAAACCGACCCAGTACGCCAATTCTGGCTTGTTACAACGTACAGAAGCCAAAGTACTGTCTCCATTTACATGATCAATTAGGGTCTAACTTAAAAAATCAAGTATTAAAATAAGGATAACGGTAATTAGAAAAGTTTTTAACCAAGGCTACGGTAATTATATTCTCACGTGCTTCATTGGCGGTACACTAACGTTAGAGACCTGCAACTGCAGATGGGCCGCGGCACACACCGAGGACTCGCGACGCGTACAGTAGTGATGTACCAAATACTGTTATTTAAGGATGTGCACCCGAGAACAGAAAATGTCACGGTAATTATAACTTTTGAGCGGACATGCGGTTACTTAATGATAATTATTTACAGACTGATTCTATTAACTCGATATTTTGATATGCGATACGTATTGTTTCATAGAGTTTAAAACGTAGAACGAATCAAAGTAAATCTGTACGATTCAAAAATTACAAGCAATCTTTCACATTAAGTTGGTGTGCGGACATGCCTTGGTAATTAGAAAATAGTGCTTTTTGAACAGAGATTGAATTAATTTAGTCTTAATTACTTAAAACAGAAGCCAGTTTTTTTGTTTACAGCTAGATACGGATGCTAACTAACATATAAAAAAATTACATGGTTGAATTTGATAATATTATGGATTATGCAAAGCCCGGACACGAAAAATTTGCTAATCGGAGAATGGCCGACTGATTTTAATGACTTTGGCCACATAAACTGCAATTCGGACTTCTCTTCAAGATAGTTGGTGTGTAGATACGCTGTTCTTTCATGTGCCCTCATCTGACTAGCATATCCAACGTTGGCTGAGACACTTCGAGCGTAAAGTGGATGTCCACTTTGTTAGGACACCATTGACAAAATTATAAATATAATCTAGCAGTAGGTAGAGAGAGAGCTGGACCATTAATTGCGATTTTTAAACCAATATCACCACGTTACATCAGAATACTTTTTTTATGTATAATCCAACTAAGTAGGGTTTGATTTTTCTCGAGAAAATTCATTAATTATTGTTTATACATAAAAAAAAACGTTTTACCCGATTAATTACCTTAATTGATAGCAGATGACCTGTACATGTATCTGGAAGGTAAACTACCTTACATAAATATAGATTGATTTAATGGACCTTGGCCTAATATGAAATTAGTGTCGAAAAAATCCCGATAGCTACAATATAGTACATACATAGGTATAATGCGGGGCACACGTAATTACAATGAATTTTTAACATACTACTGACCTTTTGGGAACGTATTCTTGGCAAATAAAGGGTGTTGCATTTAATGTTACGTCAATAGAAAATAATACATTGGAATTTGAGCATGTTATATCCATAAATAATACCTAATATTATAAATGCGAAAACAACTTTGTTTGTCTGCGTTTCTATTACGGTTAAGAGGACGAATTGGAAATTTTGGCATCAGTGATCTCTATTTTTGTCAGTAATTACGAAACGTATAAAAATGTGAGTTGGTGTTCTGAATAGTTCATGATGAAAGCCTTATTTTGTTAGTTTTCATTACATGATTAAGTAACTTTAAGTAACAGAGAAAAAAATATCAAACATACCTCTTTTTAAATAGAGATTCACATCTTATGGGCAAACGGGGCCGATTTTAGACTCTCAACTTGCTCTGTAGACAAGTCTATAAATACTCTTTAAAATTGTAGAAGGATTTTCTCAAGTTATCATTTCCGACTAAATGAAATAACAAAAAGCTTACTTACCGGGGTGTGTGCGGGTTGCGGGGGGCGCTGGTCTAGAATTATTGTTAAACAATTCGTCGCCTTAATACTCTAAACCGTTTTTGACATTATTTCGTACAGAGATAGATTAGACCTTGCACATGGGTTACCTTTTGTCGCGGAAAAAAGGCTTGAAAGGGTTCAACTTTGAAATCGGGGATGAGAGTTTGTATGGGAGACCGTAATGATTGAAGATTGAACGACAAAACTTAGTATTTAAGCACTTGATAAAAAATAAATAAATACTTGTTTAAGCGTTTTAGAAAATTTAGAACCTAGGAGGGGGGGGGGGGGGGTAACTCAATCAAAAGTTAGGTATACGCATCATACACATGGCACGGAACGCAACTCCATATTATATGTTTCACGCCTAAGAAACATGATATACTGTAGCTTGTATCGTTGCAATTATACGCTCAAGTTAATTAGGTGCTACTGCTGCGCTTTGGGACGTAAGTAACATATTATTTTTGAAATCAAAAAGGCGAAAATCCAATGAGATACTGAACAAAACTCTTGAGTGGAGAGGTACACATTTAAGTTGTAGAGTCTTCTCACTCAGGCAAAAGATGCTGATACCATCTGGATGAGAGTTTAATACAGCATCGGATGATCACGGAAATTGTCGCATTGATATTCTAAAGATACTCGTCAAATGCCGTGTTAAAACCTAAACAAAGAACCCAGGATTCCCAGGAACATGCTAACGCAGTGCTATAATTTCAGCCGTAGTTTCAGATCGGTATTTTGGCAGTAGCTAGGCAAGAGTAGCGTGGACTGTAAAGGCGAGTTTGCTAGATAGAGCAAACTATCAGGATATCGAAGAAGAGAGCACGGTTACTATTCTTTCAATTTATCAGAAACTCTATCAGAATCAGTAGACACCCCTTCACCCAACTAACATTCGTATATCAAACCTCCTGTACGTAAACTGAAGAACAACGTTGTTCTATGAATCACGAAGCTTTCGACTGCCTACATTCGTGTAAACCACTTCAAAGGTTAACATGGAACATCTGCGTCCCGGTTTTTGTTAATTACATAAGACCCTTGCTTATAACGCGAAACTTCTGATTAGATATCAATAATTACTACTACTGATATACGAATTATGATTGGGATTTCATTTGGGGAGTGTAGAAATTGGACTGCGCTCGTGTTGAATAAAGATGCAACTATGGATACTAAGTTTAGTGTTTTTGTTAGTACCAGTGTCAGGGGAGGATTTTCCGTCGTTGATTACGGCAAATGCTTCAATAGGTAAGTCTAATAATTGTCTCACAATATTAAAAATACCCAACATTTTAAGCTCTCATTATTATTTGACTTAGAGTCGAAATTATTGTAAAAATGTTCATAACGCTGTAACTCTCTAATAGGTATTGTAAGTCTCTGAATTTTAAAATGTGATTTTAAAGGAGCCAAGGCCAGGCCACTAACGTAATTTATTGTTTTTTAATCGGCAATGTGTTTTAAATACCATTTTGAAGTTGAGATCTCCAAATAAAAAAAAAAAACAATTATCTACATGGGCTGATTGATTTTAAATGAAAAGAAATCCACAGCAACGCACTTAATATTATTTTGTTAACACCCCAGTAATTTATATCAAATGTAGAAAAAGGCCTCTAAATAAAAAGACCCAATTATGTGGTGATGATGATGATATCCACCCCAGTGCAAATAATGTCTAATTTCAGCCGTAGTCTTAGATCGGCAGTACCTAGGCGACAAATACCAGACAACCCTGGACGAGCTGAAGGATTACATCAAGGAGTTGGCGAGGGTTGAGCTCAAACATGGCGGCGTCATTGTTTACTATTACTCCTGGACATCTATCAGTCTCAAAAAAGGTACTGGTTCCTTTAATAATTATGTTATATATGAAACAGTGGAATGATCAGGCAAAATTCATCATTTTTTTTATTCAATGATGAGATCTTTCGGAGTTTCATGTTATTATTAGTACCTAGCTAGAGATTGTATTGTGATTGACTACTGTGTTTGTTGGGCGCCAATAAAGTTATTGGCGCCCAACAAACACATAACTCTTGGCCACGGTAATTGGATAGTAGACACCATTAAACAATAATTCAAAGACACAACCTCATTAAAAAAACACTTAATTTAGCCCTGAAAACCTGATGAAATTTTAAATAACTATAAAATTCGATTTCTTCATAGTTTAGTATTGTCATACAAAATTTATAGAGGAATCGCGTTTTGGAAGCTCATAAAAAGTACGGCAATTAATTAGTGGTGTCATCTACACAATTAAAGTGCATCGATTTTCTAAAAAGTTCCGCACAGTAGAGACTTAGAGAGTCCTCTCTGTTTTCTAATAAAAATTATATGATAGGCACTTTCAAAGGCTTAATGACATTAATGTCCATTTCCAAAGTCCAAGCATTTTTTCCAACTAAACCATTTATAGGCAGTTTTGAATTGCCAAGGAGTCGATCAGTGAGTCAGAAAGTTGAAACTAGTTGCTTGTTCCAAAATTTTGGTAACTTCTCTATTGAGAAGAATGAGCACGAAACTCCGCGGACACTCTTTTCCATCAAGTTTTTACATAATTCTTTGTACATTATTCTTGTTGCTTAAATAGGGGAGAACAATGCAGGTGAAATGCAAAATTAATTTGGAAAATATAAAACACTAGCTTTTGCCCGCGACTTCGTCCGCGTGGATTAATAGTTCCCGTTCCCGGGGGATTTCCGGGATGAAAACTATCCTATGTCCTTTCTCGGGTCCCAGACTATATCTGTACCAAATTTCATTGAAATCGGTTCAGTGGTTTAGGTGTGAAGAAGAGACAGACAGACAGAGAGACAGACAGACAGACAGAGTTACTTTCGCATTTATAATATTAGTACGGATTACCCATGGCAGTTAAGAGATGACAAGTACTATTTATACATCCCGTACTAATTATAATAATAAGGGAAACCAATGATTATTTTAGGTTTTCTAGCTGTATTCAGTATAGCCTCCTGTGAAGACACGTGGGAATTATTTTCTCGTACTGAAGAAGAAGAACTGTTACTATTTGCTCTAACAGAAGTGGACTGTCCAAGGTTACCATCAAATTCTGCCATAACTGCCACTTTCGCTGAACCTGGCGAGGAGTTACCACAACTGCTTCTTGATTTGAGGACTTCGAATGCTTTCCAATGGAAGTCAGCTGTTATTTTGCATGATGACACTTTGAGTAAGTATTTGTACTAGTATCTAACTACCTAGATCGTGCACTCTTGTTAATGCTACGAGAAAATTGTATTTCAAGTTATGTTTATAAATAGCTTTTTGTTTTTATTTGAAACCAGTAAATGGGTCATTTTACTCATCATTATGTACAACTTTTACCTACTATAGAACCAACACTGAAATCGAATCTGATTTATTTTCGTGATTTCAAGTAAAATAAATTTTCTTACTTTAGACTTTAGAGATAGCTATCCGCAGGAAAGAAGATCACGAGATTTTCAGCTTTTATCTACACTAATATTATACAGCTAATCTCCAAAATTGCTGGCCCGATTGATTCGGAAAATTAGTTCGCCAATAGAAAGCTATGTTATTTCTGAGAGCTATCACCCACATTTTATTATTTAAAAAATTAAGTTTCGTAGAAAATTCACACGGACAGAGTCACGTATAATAAATCAAATGCCTTATATTCTTCTTTCCCAGGTCGTGACATGGTATCACGAGTTGTGCAGTCCCTAACATCACAAATAGACGACGACACTGCACCACCAGTTTCTGTCACGGTGTACAAAATGAAACATGAGATTAACGAATACTTGAGAAGAAAGGAGATGCATAGAGTTTTGTCTAAACTGCCGGTTAAGTATATAGGTAAGTGAGATGAGTAAGAAGTCTATCGTTATAGCTAACCGCTTTAAAATCTTAGCAAAGTATCCGAAGAGTCAGCATGAACAGAGCAGCGAAATATTCGATTCACCGATGTCAGTGATGACCAAGATAAACTTGGAAAGTACATAAAAATTGAAGAAAAAATGGTTTTTGGTTTGGTTTGGCCCACTATCGAAGCCACAATCTCACGTATGAGAGGCGAGCGCCTTTACTACTGGCCAATCACGACTAGAATAGAACATTATTGGATATTGCTGATTTTTTATCATCCTCATCATAATATCAGCCGCAGGACGTCCACTGCTGGACATAGGCCTTCCCTAAAAATTTCCAAAAACACCGGTTGGAAGCGGCCTGCATTCAGTCCTAGGCTGCTAATTTTTAGTGACAGGTTAAAGACATTTATTTCTCAAAAACATGAATGACTTTTTTAATAACAAAGAAACACTTAGGTTGGTCATAAGAAACGAGCATCAAATCACGTAGGTCTAAAGTTAAAGGTACATTGTGTATAATTGTTTGTAGGTGAAAATTTCATAGCCGTAGTGACATCAGATGTGATGGCAACGATGGCGGAGACAGCTCGGGACCTGCTGATGTCTCATACGATGGCGCAGTGGCTGTACGTCATATCTGACACAAACGCGCAGAACGGGAACCTGAGCAGCCTCATCAACGATCTGTACGAGGGAGAGAATGTTGCTTACATCTACAACATGACTGATAATAATCCAGATTGCAAGGTGAATATGGATAGACCTTTTTTTATGGGACAAGCCCGCCGCACTCTTCCCAAACCACTGCAACTCTTGTAAGCCAGAAACAGTGGCGATCGCCAGAAAAGCGCCGAGGCAATGCAGCTCGACGAGTCCTGGAGAAACGATTCAACTGTCTTGGGTCCCGCAACGAAATTATATGCAAACCTATTGATGGAGGAATTACATACACATACATATACCATCGCGACATTGTTCCCCGAAGGGTTAGGTAGAGGTGTACCAATGTATGTACACTCATAGTTCGCCGGTATGTTTAGGTTCCATGTAATAGTTTACCTATTGCCATTAACGGGGCACATAATCCTAACTCCGAGCTGTATAGGAAAAATGAAAACTAAAATAATCTAAAGTCAGGTAATGTTTTTTTTTATATAGCTCCTAAACTACAAAAAGTCGCGGAACACATGGAAATTCACGCCCATCCAATAATATTCACATTACTCATTGGGGGATCGTTCATTAATCACGAGAGTCTCGAAAGGAAGAGCTTGAAGGGCTTGTGCAGTGAGAAATCACGTGTACTTATGTTGTCGATGAACGTGCCAATTCTAAACGAAATGAATGTTTTTTTTTCAACCTGTATTGTCCCGCTGTTGGGCAAAAGTCACCCCTATTGTCTTCCAATCTAACCTATGTCTTCTCTGGCCAATTAATTTATCAGAGATAATTTAGATTATACCTGTATTTAAAGATGATGATAATCTATTTTTTTTTAGGTTAAATCGACTAAATACACGTTTCATTGGGTAGTGTCCAACAAAATGACACGTGTACAAAACGGTTACAATTTTTTTTCTAAAAAACTTCACTTGATTAATGTTTGAGATCTCCAAAACCCAAATTACCGAGATAGTTAGTCGGCCTCCGCAATCAGTAAAGCGGAGTCTAATCCGGGCCAGATTGACGGCGTGCTTCGCTCGTTCAATGCAATTGTTCGCGTATTCCGTTTTGTTCACTCAATTCCGGGAATCATTCCGTCTCTACCAGCCTGCATTGCGCTGTTTAGTTTGGAATTAAGTTTGACTTTATCAGTAACTTAACTATTAGATTATTGTTCTGTGGTTTGATGTAGTGTTGTCGAGTTTACTTTGATAATATGTAGGGTATGTGCGCAAAACTATGTGTTACGCCCCGGGACAAATATTTGTATATAGCCCTATGCTGTCTGGTATGTGGGATAAGAATTTGTAGTTCTCACGCATGTTACTGAAAAACAACGTACTACGTCTGCGGTGGGACCAGAGGAGTATACATAGAGTAAACTAATAGAGTATTAAGGGTGAAAAAAAAAACGATTTCCAGCCATGTGTACCCAATGTTAAGTTGGATGGGTAAATTTATAGTCAACGGTTATATGATGGCAATAGGCTCGCCCCCTATTTCATGGGACCGACCGGCGAACTGTGGTACACTTCTACACCTTTGCCTAACCCTTCGGGAATACAGGCGTATTCCCTCCTATACTCCTAATAGCTCGTATGTACGATGAGTTTTTACACCCCGTGTATAGCTTTAGAGATTAAGCAGATGTTGAAATATAAAACTACTTCCATCATCCTCTGCTTCCTTTGCCCAACTTTGTTAGGGCCGGCTTTTACTCTATCCAGATGCAGCTGAATACCAGTGTTTTACTTATTATTTATAAATATATAAAATAAAATAATTAAGTAAAAATAATGCATGCTAATTTAAGATGATAAGGATAGGCAAGTGAACTTTGTAAAACTTGTTAAATGCTTCTAACTCATAAATACTAACACAAGAAAACACCAACATTGTATTTTTAATTCGCAATAAACGTTTAACTTTGATACTTCTAGAACGGAATAATGTGCTACTGCCAAGAGTTGATGGCTGCCTTCATATCAGCGTTGGACGCGGCTGTGCAGGACGAGTTCGACGTAGCAGCCCAGGTGTCGGATGAGGAGTGGGAAGCCATCCGACCTAACAAGATACAGAGGCGGGACACGCTGCTCAAACATATGCAGGTACTGGTCAAGCTGTTAATCAGTTTGGTTACGAGAGCCTTTTCCTACTTTCCAAATGTATAAGGATGGATGAACTATTTATTCATCCTCATAAACTATTTATCTAGAATAATCTAGATAGATGGACAGATAGGTGGATGGATGTTTGTTACTCCTCCACACTTAACGGCTGAACGGAATTAGCAGAAGTTGGCACACATATAGATAATTAATCTAGCTTAAACAAAGGCTAATTGTAGCCAGAAAAAGTATGTAAATTAGTGGTATATTTGACAGATTTAGACTGAGATTGGATTGCGATCGTACCAAAAACTTTAAAGAATCGTTACTGGATTTTTCATCAGAAGGGTCTGTTGACTAGAGCGGCGCACCAAACGTAAGCTGTAACCGCACGCGAAACACACGCGCGTCAGTCGCAAGCGAATGAATTTAAATTATTTTTCGTTTCAACCAGCAACACATAGCAGTAAAGAGTCGTTGCGGCAACTGTTCGACGTGGCGCGCTTTGGCAGCAGACACGTGGGGCGCCACCTACCGGGGGGTCACAGAGGGCACAGATCTCGCCAGCGCCAACCTGAACGGAACCACGGGAGTTATTGACAAGATTGATTTGCTAAACGTAAGTGTTTTTTGGGGATTTGAATTCTGCTTCTTCTTTCGTCGATCTTTTATCACGTTATCCATTATGACAGGAGCATGGAACTATTTTTTCTAAGCACAGGTTACCTCTAAAAGTATTTTTGGGAATTTGTAGCAATTCTTCTTCTTCTCTTGTCGGCATGATCATTTATCACGTTGTCTATTACAACAGGAGCTCGGAACTGTTTTTTTCTTAGCACAGGTTACCTAGAAACTAGTCGAAACCTATTTAGAACAACGGTAGGTATTCTACCTACTAACTAGATTACGAAACATAATTGAAGCCTGTGCATTTCTACCTTGTGAGTAATTTGGTCTGAGTTAACTGGTCTGATTAAAATCTTTTTAATTGTTTATTATGGAAAAGATATTAGTTCTCCATTTTTTTTAAATATTACCAGGCCAATTTGTGATGCATCTTCTATGTATCTATCGTTTAGCCAATAAATGTTTTGTCTTTGACTCCTAAGGTCAAAGTCAAAGGTTAATAAAGTTTAACAGTTCATGCCGTGATGTATTTTTGTTTTTTGTAGGTTGGATTTTGGCGACCTATCGATGCTGCAAAGTTCGAAGATGTTCTGTTCCCACACATTCATCACGGTTTTAGAGGGAAGGAGTTACCTATTATTACATTTCATGTAAGACCTTTCTTATCATTATATTATTATTTATAACGTAACAGCTATTGTTAGCCTATTCTGTCCTACTTCTGGGCAAAGACCCAATGCTTAAATAATTCAGTAAAAAAAGAAAACACAATAATATCTATCAGGCTTTTAGAAACAAATATTTCATGGTTTAATATTTGCGACAAGCCCGCTACACTATTGCCAACCATTGTAACTCCTGAACTCCAACAGTGGAGAAACGATACAACTGTTTCAGGCCCCAAATATTTTCTTGTTTCATGCTTTTCAGTCAGATTACTATCGTGGTTGGATTTAAATCTTCTTTTTTATACCTGTGTTTTTATTTCAGAACCCACCATGGACTATGCTGCAGCAAAACGAATCCGGTGCTATCGTAAAATATAGTGGACTTATATTTGATATCGTTAATCAGTTAGCGATTAACAAGAACTTTACGTAAGTTCCATACAGAAACGGAGATAAAGTTATAATTAAATCTATAAGACAATGTTTTAATTATTGACTTTTATTTTCAGAATAAAAATCATATTAGCTTCTGTTTTAAAGAAAGATTTGGCTAATGACACGATTGCGGACGTAAGTTCAAAACTTTTTTAAATAACTAGTTAAAAATAAGGGCCCCTGTACATGTGCGACTTTTTATAGGATCGATTATCGGACCGTTCAATAGACCCAAAGTTTCGTGGGACCGATTTATTGTAGGACGTGTGCGTTGGTATATTAGAATTCATATGTTTCAATCTCATCGACAAAAAAATCGGTCATCAATGTCTGACGTGGCAGGGCAGCCTTAAGACGTAGGAGGGTCCCCCGTCCCAGCGGCCGCCGCGGTAGACGCTCCGGGCGTCGGGAGCCGCCAGACGACTCCCGGCCACCGTAGGCGCGGGTCTGTGGACGGTGAGCAATGGGTAGCTCACCGTCCGTACGTTCACTGAATAACGACAGACCGTGTCGACGGCGCGTTCGTGTTCCACGCGCGCCTCAAAGAGATGTCAGCAAACTTGGATGGGGCCACTGAGGGCCGATGCCTGCCGGGGCTGCGGGGTGTTCGAAAGAGATACCGCGCCCCCGGAACGCAAAGGGCACATGAAGGAACATAGACGGGTTTTAGTCAGTAAAAGTCTGACACTCCCTCAGGCCCCGCCCAGGGCGGGGGAAGTTATTTGATGATTTCCCGTCTATAAAAAAAAAAAGCCTTAAGACGTGGTAACGAAAACTTTTACTATGGATGCAGTACCTAAATGACTCATTTTTTTTTAATAAGCGATAAAAAATGTTCTTTGGCATCTAGAATCATGTAAGCACATGAATTCATGGCAACAAGTTTCGTTTTGAAGTCCTATCCACCTGTTATGTAGGTAGAAATGAATATATATCTGAGAAAATTCATTCGTTGGTATGTTTTGACATCACTAAAGTGTATTTTTTAACCTCAGACACTCAACTAACCATTTCATATGTCAAACATAAAAATAATGTGCTGTGGGCACATAAACATAAAGCACACTATTTTCAAGCTGGACACATAAAGCTGTCAAATGAGTCCCTGAGATTATTAGATGCCCTTTAGATGTGATTATGAATCGTAAAATCTATTCTTTCAGACAATGCATGGTATGGACGCCAAGCTAACGATGATCGCGATTTCAAAAGGCCAAGGAGCACTGGCGGCTGCCTCATTCACTGTCATATCTGATCCTATGCCAGGTAAGAGATTGACATAATATAATAGACAGTATAATAAAGTTGCTGAGTTTGTTTGTTTGTTTTTTTGTTTGTTTGTTTGTTTGTTTGTTAAAACGCTCTAATATCTTGAACTACCAGTCGGATTGGAAAAAGTTATAAAAATATGATAGCCAGATTTGTGAGGAATAGTATAGGCTATGTAAGATCACGCTATGACATACGGGAGTGGAGCAGTAACCAAAGATATAAAACCTGACGTGGGTGAAAAAAATCAAGCTGCCGAAGTTGAAGTTGAGCTTTCTCTCACCAGAGAGATTTTCCGGTGTTATCAGAGGTCTAAGCTTTTATAATTGACTGCCCTGTTGGTTTCATGAAATATCTTACCAAAATTACCATAATTTTTCAAATTTTTAAGGCCATAATTTTTCAAATTATTAACGCTCTTATAATGTACCTATGTATAGACACGCTTTCTTTTTTTCCCAGGTATAAACTACACATCGCCAGTGAGCATACAGTCGTATTCATTCATGATAGCGCGCCCGAGGGAGCTCAGCAGAGCGCTCCTGTTTCTACTTCCATTTACTACAGACGTAAGTACTTTAGTAAAATGCTAGCTTACAATAGGTACCTGGCCGTTGTTATAGATTACTAGCTTTTGCCCGCGATTTCGTTCGCCTATAATCGGTTATGAGTATCACGGACGCAGACGAAATCGTGGAATAAAAAGTAGCCTTAGTTTAGTCGTGAAAGTGTAACAGACAGACAGACACAATTAGGTACTTTCTCATTTATATAATACAAGCTTCCACACGTGACTTCGTCCGCGTCAAAGTTAATATATTATCCTACGGGAACTATACATTTTTCCGGGATAAAAACTAGCCTATGTGCTATTCCAGAATCTATCTATGGGTCATCTATATTTCATCCAGATCTGTTCAGCCGTTTAAGCGTGGAAGAGTACCTAACAAAAGTCCATCCCTCGTCATCAATGTTTGCATTTATTGTAGGATATTAGTATTAATATGGTTAGTATGGATAATCAGGAGAACCACTTTTTTTCTAGACTTGGCTGTGCCTCGGATTAGCAGTGATTCTGATGGGGCCTACATTATTCATCGTCCATAGACTGAGTCCTTATTACGAGGCCATGGAGATCACACGGCAAGGAGGTCTCGCTACCATACACAATTGTCTCTGGTATATCTATGGTGCTTTGTTGCAGCAAGGTAAACTTTTAAATCCTCATATAAGCTGTTGTATTGTACCTACATAATATTAAATAGTAGTTAGGTATACAGTTTTCATTTAAGGACATTATTGACAGTGCTCTTCGTACATTGGAGTGCAGTCATATTTAATTTTGTAGTGGGTATAAGGGCACTAATATTTATACAGTTTCTCCACTTTATAATAAATGATACGGGGTAACTTAAAACTTTTTCGTTTAAGTGTTTTTGAACGACATATCGCTTTGAAATTAAGTTATTTGATGGAAAATAACAGTTGTGCCAACTAAGGGCGCATTTCCACTATGTCGTGACGATTCATTTATCGTTGGACGTCTGTCCTCTTTAGCTGTTCTCATCTTGACAATCTTTCGTTACTGCAAAAAAGAAGTCGTGGAAGACAGTTAGCAATCGTGTCATGCTGTATGTAAACACCTCCATTTAAATTATATAAGCATTAATATTGCATTTCCCACATAAAGGAGGAATGTACCTACCTCGCGCGGACAGCGGTCGCCTAGTAGTGGGGACATGGTGGCTGGTCGTCCTGGTGGTGGTCACCACGTACTCCGGCAACCTGGTGGCCTTCCTCACGTTCCCGAAGCAAGAGGTTCCTGTCACTACCGTAGCAGAACTCCTCGAGAACAGAGCCATTTACACCTGGTCTATCGCTAAGGGATCCTATTTGGAGATGGAGTTAAGGGTAGGTTTAATAGCCAACAAAAATAGTGAATTGCGAACAAGAGTACAAATGTATATTTGTTTTGTTGTGTTATGTAATTTGAACTGCCTCGGTGGCCTAGTGATCCAAAGCACGGCTGCTACGCTAGAGGTCTTGGGTACGATTCCCAGGTCGAGCAAAAAGTGTTATTGGGTTTTTTTATGAAATTCTCAGTAGCAGTTCGGAGCTAGAATTTGTGCCTAGTTAATGGCAATAGGCTCGCCCCCTATAACATGGGACCTAATATCATACCGGCGAACTGTAGGTTTACATTGGTATACTTCTGCCTAACCCTTTGGGGAATACAGGTGTGGTGGTGGTATGTAATTTAAAGCTTCGGTTTAGATCAAAACGAAGACGAGTGAAGATGTCTCGTAACATCTGTCGGATTGAGTTTATTTACTTAGGATCTCACAAATGCTACAAAAGAGAACTACGCAAACGAAGTCGGGGACAGAAGCTAGTTTAACAAGTAAAAGTAAAAGTAAAACCGTGAGAGAATCTCGGTGATAAATGCTAGTTTCTTACTTTGCATTTGTAAATGTACCTTTTTATAGCCCTACTATGTAACGCCGTATTTCCACAAATGTGAGTTTCACAGTCAAATGCGAAAGTGTGGATGGATGCATGGATGGATGTTACTGAATCAAGCTAGAGCGGCTAAATTGATATGCAGAAATAGATGATAGTCTGGGAAAACACATAGGCTACTTACTATCACGGGAAAAATTACGGATCTCGCGGGATATTTTACACTTCTTTTTAGCGTTTCGATGACAAACTATATTATTGTTATATTATATTTTACACTAAGCTTCATAGAAGTGTTGCAAGAAATATTTTCTATCATCTTTTATTTATGTTGCGAAGCATTATTAAGAGATCTATTATGTTTCAGTCGAAAGGTTATGAAATTCTGCCTAAGCACACAAAGTTGAGGACAGAGGCTAGTAATATTATAAATATAAAAAAAATAAAAAAATATACCATCACGCCTGTATTCCCCGAAGGGTTAGACAGAGGTGTACCAATGTACACCCACAGTTCGCCGGTATATTTAGGTCCCATGTAATAGGGGGCGAGCCTATTGCCATTAACCGGGCACATATCCAAACTCCGAGCTGCTACTGAGAATTTCATAGAAAAACCCAATAACACTTTTTGCTCGACCTGGGAATCGAACCCGGGACCCCTAATAATAATAAAATAATAATATTATAAATAACCTAGGAAATACGTTTTTAGATAAAAAGATACCTTGGAAAGAGAACTTTAAATCATTTTATATAGCTCGAGTGCCTTGTCCTCCAAGTTAATTTAAATACACGAGACTAAGAATATTAATTGGATGTGCGTGACGATAACCAAATATGAATTTAGGACGTGAGATAATAAAAATAAGAAAAATATAAGAAGCTTATTTTTTTTTAAATAGAATACTTAAAACACCTAATATTGCAAAACTTTTTCTATGGGACCAACTCTGAAATCGCGAAAAAAGAGCTATTGAATGACTTTATCGATTAATGCTAACGTAAATGTATGGATTTTGCCGAATTTGTTCGAAAGAGTCACTGTGGCCCTGGAACGCAAAAGGTTTTTAGAGGAACACGGATGGGTTTTAGTCAGTGAGAGTCTGACACTCCCTTCCACTCGTAAGAAGTCATTTGACGATTTCCAAACCATAAAAAAGTAATGGATTAGCAGTTTTTTTTTTCACAATTTCACGCTTGATCTCATAGTAAAAGCTATTCACAATAATGAGTACAATAACCCCTTTTTAGGTTATCAAAACTCAAGGTTGTATAAAAATAGCCTCACGTTGGCTACAAATATACGGTTCACATAAGGCCAAAACTAGTCCCATACACTAACCTGATCACGTTTTACTAACGTGATGCTTTCGACACTCGCGTTCTAAGGATCCAGTCGTTAATTTTCCATTCAGCAATCTCTAAGGATCACGCTCTCTTCGCGTGTTACCTAGACCTGCTAAAAATAACTTTGTAACTGACCTACCTACCCAAAAGCTAGTCAACAGGTTTTGTAGTGCACTCCTAGATTATTCTTAGTGAATCTCAGCTGCATTTGGGCATATATTATGTTAGTTTCTACCTACAACTTCATCGGCGTACACTTAATTTTCCCACGGGTCACACAAAACCAGGATAATTTCCTATTATATGGGTAAAGCTTAATTATTCGTTATTTACTGAGTTTTATAATGTGCTTTAAGGATATAATAAATAAATAAATAAAAATTGGCGATGAATTCAGGCCGTGTCGCAGGGTCGCGTGTTGAAGACCTATGAGCTAGATCATTATCTATTCTACATTTATATGTCTGCCAATCTTATTTTATTCCATTTAGCCGTTTAAACGTGGAAGAGTATCATTTATTTTTACACATTTTTTTTTATTTCATAATATCAATAGGAAAGGATAGGGTTAGGATAAGATAGAATTTTCGTCTACTAATATTACGTTAAATAATTCTGATTAAATACAAAAATAATGTCCTTCCTTCTATTAATCATGCCAGGAAACTACAAAACAAACAAACCTAAGTTTTAGGATTTGCGGGCTTTAGGGGCGGGTTTTGAATAAGGGTTTAATATTAAACATCGCATAGGTCGGTTTTCTTCAGAATTTCTCGACTAATTTGGTCACTCATTTCAGAATTCAGATGAGCCAAAGTACGTAGCACTGCTGAAGGGTGCTGAACTGGTCACGGCTACTTTTGGCATGGGAGGAACCATGGCATCAGGTATGTGTGTAAAAAAATTATAAACGAACGTGAAACTACTCGTAAATATGAATAACTTTTTCATATTATGGCACCAACCCTGAAATATGAATTAAAAATTAGCTGTTTACAATAAAAGTGCACTACAACATGATCAAAATGGATGGAACTATTTATTTTAGGGTTGGCCCTATAGAAAAAGTTGTTTGAAGTCAAAGTCAACGCATTTATTTCAATTGGACCATTTACCGGGCACTTTTGAATTGCCAAGTAGTTACAGTTTAAAGTTGAATCTAGTTGCTCGTTCCAAAACGTAAGTCTCTATGGAGAAGAGCGAGCAAGAAACTCTACAGATACTCTTTTCTTTTAATTTAGTACTCTTTTCTTTCGTATACATGAGTACTTTCACCCACAGAAAATGGGCAGTAAATTAAAAGTCAGTCCATATTTATCTTGCTTTAGGGTCAGCCCTGCTGCAGCGCGTGCGTTTCCAAAGGCATGCCATCATAGACTGGAAGCTTCGCCTCAGCTACGTGATGAGGGCAGACCGGCTGCAGGCAGACAACTGTGATTTTTCCTTGAGTATGTAAAATGTTACTGTGTTCTATTAGAAATAGGGATTACAATTAGTTTGTATAGTCTCAACCCTGTGAGTGTTCGTCGAATAGGAGCTTATTTTTTGTTTATCAATAACCTGACCTTTAATTTTGGACCAACCTTAAAATCTCCAAGAAAATTTGCTTATTCATACCATGCGAACGACGTCCAGAGCTGCAAATAGGCTTAAAAATAGTTCTTAAAAAAATAACTTTAATTATCTTTATTATTTTTAATGTAATGAAGTTTGTTGTAAGTATAGAGAAAAGGAAATAATTGTAAAAAGAGTAAACAATAGTACATACAAAATTAATTTTCTGCGTATTTTTTTGTTTTTCGAGTCTCGACGTGTCTTGCATGAGAAGATTGTAACAGTAAAATGAGAAACATGTAACAATGAAAATAATTTTCAGGCGCTGAAGAGTTTTTTCATGAGAAAGTCGCAATGATTGTGCCTGCAGGCAGCCCGTACCTACCAGTGATTAATAAAGAGTAAGTTATTTAAGTTTATGTATGTATGTATGTAAGTTATTTAAAAACTCGCAGTTTGCAAATATTGTATTTGACTGATTTAAACATTACCAAGTTCTGTTTTTTGTTTCTGTACCTTTGAAAATGTCAATAAATTGCTTGCATAGTGTAGTTGAAAATACTAGATAGACTTATTCATTTTTGTTAGAGACACCGAGGTTATAAAATAACAACTAAATAAATATGTTTTATTAAATAATGTCAATTTATCTTACTATTATTATAAATGCGAAAGTTTGGATGGATCACGTCAGAATGGGCGATAGTCAGGAATTGCACAAAGGCTTTTTTATACCGGATATTTTTTTTATTCCGAAGTCACGGGCGGAAGCTAGTGTTCTACATTTGACGTTTTACTGGCTTTCGGCTGTTCTTAGATCTCTCACTCTTTTACTCTGGAATTTGGCGCATATTTAGACACTGATATACATAGGGTAATTTGTATCCCGTTATTGTGATCCAGTATGTTCATTTAGGACTATTCTATAGTTCTAAAGTTTAGAACGTCGTGTAGAAGCTAGCTTAATATAATATTGAGAAGAATATAAAGGAAGGTTTACACTTTTCTGTTTACTTCACAGACTAGACCGCATGCACAAAGCGGGTCTGATTACCAAATGGCTGGACGCGTACCTGCCCAAGAAGGACCGCTGCTGGAAGACCTCGTCCATGATGCAAGAGGTCAACAACCACACCGTCAACCTCAGCGACATGCAAGGCTCCTTCTTCGTTTTGTTTATGGGTAAATATTAATTACTAGACCCGCGACTTCTTTCGCGTGGTCTTATTCGCCGGTGTTAAGTTACGTCTTTAGTCACTGCTCCGATCCCGAGTGTCGTGATGTTACATAGCCTATAGCATTCCTCGATAAAAGGACTATCTAATACAAAAAAAAACAATTCGAACCAGTTCTTGAGATTAGCGCGTTCAACCAACCAAACAAACTAACTCTTCAGATGCATAATATTAGTATAGATTATCTGTGACCCTTTACAACATACTTTTAATGATAGAGTGAGGAATGAGATTATACGAGCACGTTGCTGGTCAAAAGAAGATGTTGTAACAAAGGTTGATATGAGTATGCTTAAATGGTTCGGCATGTTGAGAGGATGAGTGAAAGGCGACTAACAAAAGGAATTTATGTGGCAATTGTACTCACATTTACGGCAACGCCGGGAGGAGACGTCCTAGGAAGATCTACACTGGTGATCTTATTGGTAAGGTTTTTCAGAAAAGTCGGGTGCGCAGTACTCGTAACCGGCGTGCTTGTAGTACCAGATTTATGAATGTAGACGAGGCGAAAGGAGTATGTAAGGATCGTAGCAGGTGGCGTTCCGTGGTTTCTGCTTCCCCAATGGGAAAGGGTGTGAGCTTATGTATGTATGTATGTATGTGTATGTATGTATTTATATGAATGTCATGATGACCTATTGGTTAAGGCGCCCGGAACAATAATAGGCTGATATTATTTTTATTATTAAGTATTAATCATCTGTGACCTGTGAACTGTGTGAAGTACTGTAACAATACAAGTTCTAAGAGTAAATCGGCAAGGAAACACCAATCTTGTTTATTTAAAAAAAAGACAGAGCGGTGTTATTCTTAGAGTTTTATATTTAGTCTATCTACAGAATACATTTGACTTAATTTCTCATACTATTTTAGTTACATACCATATTTTACCGGAATGTAAATAATGTATACAAACACTTTTTTGGGGTTCCCTCCTCATTATAGTGTCAAAGGAACTATAAGTACATTACCAATTATCTGTCCGTCTATTCGTCTCAGGGTAGTTTCTACACACACACATACATAAACTCACGCCTTTTTCCCATGGGGGTAGGCAGAAACCACGGACCGCCACCTGCTACGATCCTTACATACTCCTTTCGCCTCGTCCACATTCATACATCTGGTCATACAAGCACGCCGGTTACGAGTAGTTTCTTTTGAACCGTAATAGGTAGACACTTGAAATTTTCACAGAATGTGTATAACTAATAAAAAAAATATATATAATCGAACCCAAGAACTCTAGCATAGCAGTCGCGCTTAGCACCACCAAATTAGGCTTCTTTATGTGCACCCCAATGCAATTTATGTAGTGTTAAATATTGTATGGTGAATTGGTGATACGGAACTCTTCCTTTCAGAATCACCACTCGCACATAGCCGATTTTTCACTGTCTTCATTTTTCGGTTTTGATGTTTTATCGAATATTGTAATAGACACTTTCTGAAACTTTCACTTTACTTTAGCAACTAGTTTGATAACTAATTAGTTAATATTCGGCTCCTGACCCTTGCTAATGTAATGCCACGCTCTAAACACGCGGTCGCCGTGTGACATAATATGACGTCAATGCGAACATTTAAATATAAATAAAATAGACAAATGCTTGTCCGTTAAATGTATACTAATATTATATAATAAAGCTTTAAAGTTTTTTGTTTCTTTGTGTGTTTGTTTAAACGCGCTTATCTCTGAAACTACCAGTCGGATCCCAAAAATTATTGGTGGATATGAAAGCCAGATTTCTGAGGAATAGTATAGTCTATATAACATCACGCTACGACCTACGGGAGCTGAGCAGTAGCCAAAGACGTAACGTAGCAGGTGAAAAAAAAACACGCGAACGTTCTCGCGGTAAAAATCTAGTTAATTTTAAATTTAAATACCAGTTTACGGAAATAATCAAAGGCTTGTTTTCCTAACGGTATCTATGCAGCGAATTTAGTTCCTTAATTATACATACGTTCGATAACATAATGCTGGGCAAACAGCCGAAATACCATTGGCTTGAGTAGTTGTAGGTTCTTCAAACGTCACAGTCACAAATAGATGACACAACTAATAAAATTGTTCCCGTGTCATTATTTAAAGACTAAACAAAAAAAAACGGTAATTTAAAAAAACTAAAAAACCCGACTGCTATTCTTTAAAAATCCCTAAAACAAGATAAATTGTAGCAGTCGGGACCCATTCTAGAAATGGAGGATTAGTGAATTGAGAGCACATACCTATATTACAT
Source organism: Caradrina clavipalpis (assembly GCA_932526535.1). Classification (NCBI taxonomy): domain Eukaryota; kingdom Metazoa; phylum Arthropoda; class Insecta; order Lepidoptera; family Noctuidae; genus Caradrina; species Caradrina clavipalpis. Next base: position 14,462,578 of record OW052098.1, read on the forward strand.
TGCAGATGGTCCCGAATGGGTCCCGACTGCTACAATTTATCTTGTTTTAGGGATTTTCAAAGAATAGCAGTCGGGTTTTTTAGTTTTTTAAATTACCGTTTTTTATTTTTTTAGTGTTTTAAAAAAGAAATTAATATACCCAGTATCACTCTTACAGTAAATACGAATCTACCGACACCTCTCAAGCTAAAATCCATCAAGCCGTTCAGCCTGCAGAGCGAGCCAAACATTTTAATTTGGCGCCAAAAATCCGCCATTTTGTTATTATTATTTTTTTATATACCCAGTGTCACTCTCACAGTAAATACGAATCTAACGACACCTCTCAAGCTAAAATCCATCGAGCCGTTCAGCCTGCAGAGCGTGCCAAACAATTATACATACATACATACATACATACATACATACATACATACATACATACATACAAACATACCCTCGAAAAACATAACCCTCCTTCTGTCGCAGTCGGGTAAAAAATTGGCTAGTCACATATTTATGACAGTGGTTGACTGTCTGCAGGTGTGCGGTAGTTTCCCAATAATACTTTGTAGAAAGTTTACAGTAGGTACTAAGTTATTCAAAGTCAAATCATTTCGTGACCATTAAACCATTAAGAGGACTTTTTAACGTCATTTGCAAGAAAAATACGTAGAATAATAATATTCTAGTTGCTCCATTCCAAAAGATCGTATGGAGAAGAACGGGCAAGAAATTCCATACATACAGACTCGTGTAAGGGTGGCATTACAACCAGCAGGTTTTATGCTTTGCAACTAATTTGCACAAGTACAAATATTGTTTACTCGAGTGTTGCACGTTCTTCATACCGGTTACCGGTACCGGTATATAGTACCTTTGTACCGACACTAATAATTAGTTATCTACTATAACGTGTACAATATATTAAGGACTAGCTTCTGCCCGCGACTTCGTTCGCGTGGCTTTATTCATCCGCCTTAAGTTACGTTTTTGAATACTGCTTCGCTCCCGTAAGTCGTAACGTGATGTTATATAGCCTATAACCTTCCTCGATAAATGGGCTATCCAACAAAAAAATATTTTTTCAAATCGGGCCGATAGTTCCTGAGATTAGCGCGAACAAACAAACAAACTCTTCAGCTTTATAATATTAGTATAGATTCCTTATCAATGCAGGTTTTTATATTAATTTAACTTTAACCTTTTCAGTAGATTTAACTCTTGGGGTTTTTCTGCCCGCAACTTCGTCCACATGCAAGTCAAGTATAGCATAAAACATAGCCTATGACACTCGAATATAGTGTAGCTTTCTAGGACCAGTACGTCCAGAGAATACCTTTTAGTTACAAACAAAAAAGAGCAAATAAACTACCTCTTATAATTTTAGTATAAACTTCCCGGGATTTAATTCACGTGGGAATCAAGTATAGTTATTATAAAACATATCTGCTGACACTTGGCGATATTGTAGCTGTAAAGAAATGTAATCGGTCTAGTACTTCCAGAGATTACTAATTACAAATAAAAATCTAACAAAATTTACCTCTTTATAATTTTGCCGAGATATTGATATCGTGCTGCGTAAAGAAGAAAAAGAACTCACTGCTCCTTTAGAGTACCTAGTTCCCAAAAATTATAGTCTGAGGGTCAATCAAGGTCCTTAAACCCAATATATTTTCTGTATTTTACGCTCGGTCACCTCACTCACCTATTTAATTTATTGAAGACTCGAAGACTTATGTTAGGCCTTAAGGTTCAATATGAGGTTTAAGTGAGGCACTACGTTACCAAGTTTTGCTTTATTAAACCCCAGTGGTGTGTCAGATTTATGAACCCTGATTGGTTAGAAAATATGAGGGTGATAAAAAATAAAAGCATAGTAACATACCATTATGCCTGGATTCCCCGAAGGGTAAAGCAGAGGTGTACCAATGCAAATGTACACCTATTGCCATTAACCGGGCACAATTCTTAACTCCGAGCTGCTACTGAGAATTTCGTAGAAAAACCCAATAACACATACCACCAATACCATTTACTATTAGGTCCTTGCTTAGCATAGCTGAAGCGACGAAAAAATATTAAACGCTCTCGTTTTTTTTGGTAATGTTGTTGTTTCTTTCTGTAGAAATATTTTAATTGGTTCCTTCTTTGCTTGTCACTACTCGTGGCTATGCTATAGCACCTAGTTTATGGTCAGAAATCAGAAGAATGCTCTGGACGAACCACGTGTCCCGGCCGGTAGTAATGGTAGTTAGAGGAACTCCGTGGAGTTTTATTCGGTAGGAATCCGACGCAGTTCTCTCGCTTTCCCTAAGTTGGAGGCAGTCCAAACGAAAAAAAATATTGCCCTTACAGTACAGAAATCAACTCTTACCCAACATCACTCTGAACTTCCTATTAATTATTTATAATTATGTATTTGTAATCGGCAGGTTTCTTCACAGCATCCACAGTGTTGCTGCTCGAGTTTCTATACAACAGGCGGAAACGTCGAAGCGACCTGGTCGTCATTAAGCCTTACATTGAATAACTTATTTATTCATTTATTCGCAATAAGTTACCATAACATTTGCATAACTCGTGGAAAAGTACCCATGTCTTAGTATATATATTATACTATTTGTATTGTAGTGTTATATATGTGTTGTATTAATCTATTTATAACATAGATATTTATACACTTATCTATGTGTTTTTGTATTAAAACCTTTTAAAAAACCAAATCGTTTCATTTAAACTAAACTAATATTCTCCAAACCGATTACTATAGAGAGCCAGTCTTAATAGAGACTAGCCAAGAACGCAGGAGGTATTATAGTGCACTAGTGTGTGGGCAAACACAGGTGCAAACCCTCTTACCTCCCTTACATAGTCCGGTGGGACGGCAATCCGACACGACCGTGAAGAGATCAGCTTTACCTACTTTCCGAGGCATCAGACCAGCAACTTTCAATGTTCGGGCTGGTACTGAGAAAATGAAAAAAAAAATATTACCTACCTATTTGTAAAAGTACGTTACCCATTTTATTAAAAACTTTTTATCGATGCTCTAGACGACCTAGACACAGTAGTGTGAGTTAAAGTATAAAAAAGATACCGTTTGAAACTAATGTGACTAAAATATTTTTATAGCCATAACGTAAGGATGCATATTTTGTAGCTATGGGTGCCTACAAGTACAACATCCAGGGTTGGATTTGTTCGAAAGATTCACCGCGGCTCTGGAATGCAAAGGGCATTAGGAGGATCAGGGATGGGTTTTAGTCAGTAAGAGTCTGACATTCCCTTCCGCTCCGTTCAGAGCGGAAGAAGTAATTTGAAGATTAGCCATCCTTACAAAAAAAAGATACCTACAACATCTCGTTTCCTTCCATATGTACTACGCGATCCTTTGTTTCTACCAAGGAATAAATTTCATGATTTTAATTTGTTGGTACTTATGAGAGGATTTTATCAAAGAAGTTTCCTCTTATTGGTATTAGATGTAGATGAAGGATTTAAGTAAAGCGGATAAGAAATTTTAATATTCTATTTATATTTTTAGGGGTACCGACACTTAAAAAAAATACTATTGAATGATAATATCAAGTAGGTGCCCCGCCTACTAACCTAATGGATAGTAAGTCATACTAGATCTTTGAAAGTTTGTAATGAAATGGGGGATGGAGGGGATACCGCACGGTTTGGACAATTTCTTAAAAAGGCTACACCCCAAACGGGTTGAAAATGTAATTACCAATAAGGTTACGATACTTTCGACGTTTGAGGTATCCTGCAGCCGCAACAGTGCCAACACAGCTTGCCAAAGGAAGACGGGATGGCGCAATATACTAATGTGCCGAAAATAACCAACGAAGGATATTAATAACTTGCATAAGAGACCATAGTAACAAAATCGATGCATCTAGATAGGTCAGTGAAGTTCGTCGCATCACGCACCGTTTCCATGATTATTTAAATAGATATATCTTTTTAGAATAACTTGATTCTGTTACTAGCCGGCGACTAGGTTGAAAATAGTGGCAAGGTCACTTTAGTTCATTTGTTTGATTACTCATTTTGAAATACCTATGTAGGTATCTGTGTATTAATATCTATGTGAAGCGATAATTTTGCGCCTTTTAAAAACCCTTTGGGGTTGAAGAACAGTGATATTTGGCATACATAATGTTTACGTGGAGATGGATAATTTCTTCTGCTTCTTCTTTTTGTGTCCATTGACTCATTAAATTTTGTCCGACCATTGTTGAGCAACCTGTACTGCTCTATCATTGGCTTCGTTAAGATTTTGGATGGTGCAGGTGATTGTGCACGATGGGCAACTAAGGAGGTGAAAATCATGTGACGGATAGCTAAAATAACATAAAAAAGAATTCGTTCCAATTTCGACTACTCAGCGGGTGCTGAGTAGTCGCAATTGGAAGAGTTGGAATTGGATTGTCTCACTAGTGGAAGTTAATTTTACAACTTTGTGATATCAATAATTTTACTAATTTAATACGGTACAAATCTACAATCTCATCTCCACGACAATCAATGTCAAAATCTTGTCAAAATTGTAGGTAAACTAGAGGCATTTTTAAAAGATTGAGACTGAGATTAGAATGCATACCTAAAAATCCGAGATTTGCCTTTCTGATATTAGGTGAGATGACAACATACCTCAAGGTCAGTTCCTAAGCTACGTTCCTAAATACACCGAGGAAGACTGGCAAGTTGTATTTACTGTGAAACAAACTCTGGGAATTCCATTGCTTTACAGGACGCAATCATCATCATCATATCATCCAAACGGTGTCTACTGCGTTGCCCGCATCAAGCGATGTTTTTTATATCATTCGATGGCAAACAAGCCGGCAGCCCAGCAGATGTTAAGTGGTCATCGCTGCCTATAGATATCTGCAACACCAAAGGCCTGGCCTTGCCAAACCACGTTGCCATCCCACAGACAAAGTTAAAATATCTCATGTGCCTCTTTACTATACCAGCACCCATACCCTTCAAACCGAACACAGCAACGCTGCTTTGCGGTAGATATAGTACCTAGTACTTTCCCGGACAAGCACCTTCACCAAAACCTCTACTATTACCAAAATTATTTCACCGCGACCTTTACGTCAGTCAAGAGGCAATACATAGACGTATTTCCAAAACACATTAAGATTTAGGTATTTTCCTTAAGACTTGAGTTAGGGGCTTTACTTATATATTGTTTTGATTCTGAAAAGTGTATGGGTACTGGTTACACAAGTGAGGCGGGTATGCTAATGGTTGTTTACAACGAAACGTTTGATGTGACACTGCGCACGAAACTTTTGGAGCAAGTTTGACTACAATACTTATGTTTACTGTCCCTAGACTAAGCTTTAAAGAATATAGGGGTATGTATAGGGTTGCCAACTTTTTGTCGGTCAAATATAGTAGTTCTAAAATTATTCCCCATAAAAATATAGTACCATCACCATCACGCCTGTATTCCCCGAAGGGTTAGGCAGAGGTGTACCAATGTAGGTCCACCCACAGTTCGCCGGTATAAAAAAAAAAAAAAAAAAAAAAAAAAAAAAAAAAAAAAAAAAAATATATAAAAAAATAAAAAAAAAAATATATAAAAAAAAAAAAAAAAAAAAAAATATAGTAGTTAAGGGAATATGAAAAAAAATATAGTAGGTTCCAAAATAGGTACTTTATTTCTTAAAAGATTTATTTTTGCTACTTTCAGCCTTTATTAATACATTTTTATTTTTAAGGAATGCCTCATAGCTATTATTGCAATTTAAATTTAATAACTAATAGAGAAAACTATCCCACATGTATTGTTGTGCATTTTCCATTATGGATATTATCTGGATCGCGTGCTACCCAATCGTATTTGGACTCCCACCCGATTTAAAACTTTTGCAGCCACTTTGTTTTTTTTCGTGGTGGCGTTATAGAGCCAACGTGCATAATTTCACGATCATCATTATTACTTAATTGTTATTCATTTTGGAAAAAGAAAATATTCAACTTCAACTCTTCTGTTGAATAAGTAGGTAGTTACAAAAACACAAAGTCGAAAGATGGCCGAGAGTGCGAAATCGAAATTGACAATCTGTCAAACTATCTATTGAAAGTAACTGTCAACTTGACAGTAATGACATTCCGGAATCGTTATGAAGTAGATATTGACGTTTCGTTTTATGCTAAGACATTTTGAAACGAATATTTTTGCTTATAAGTTTGATGCCTTTAAAATATAGTAGTTTCGCCTACTATATCTTTTTTTCAAAAATATAGTAGGTGGGGGCTCCAATATAGTAGGATACTATATTATATAGTAGGGTTGGCAACCCTAGGTATGTACCTCGCGGGCCTGTGGACGGTGAGCAATGGCTAGCTCACCGCCCGTACGTATACACGATAAAGAAGAAGACCACGATGGTAAATCCAATCGGCTCTCCCCAGAATCATGACCAACGGCCCTTCTAAGGACCAAATAACAAAAATATCATCTTCAAGAAACATTAACTCGGTATAATAGTAGGAGTATAATGACAAAACCTCACAAAGAGGTTAAACTTGTTTCAAAGGTAGCTTTAAAAACAAGTAAATAGCCGGAAATGGAGCCCTTTGTAGTACTCAGACGAAGCGGAGTATACAGGTCGGGTTTTAGTTCATCTTTAGGCCATGAACCGCATTAAAAATATGTACAAGCTGTACTTTGGAACAGACCCTGAAATATGAAAAAGAATCTGCTGTTTGTCTGTTTCATAAGTTTTGGTTGTAGTGTATGTAAAGCATTGTTGTAGAAAACAGCAATTTATTTTTAGTTTTTATTTTTATATTCATCAAAACTTTTACTCTCTAACAAATGGCCTGTATCTAAATTTAGATATTGTGTACTATTATTAACAAGATTTTAGATCTTAAGTTATTGCTGCATAGCCCTCTTTCTCTCTCTCAATTTTTTTCCGTGCCCGACAGGGTCCATAATTATTTTGTACTTTTATATTTTCAAACCCATCTATGTAAATTATGAAATGCAGTCAATAACTTGAGTTTTGAGTACATTGAAAGTTAGCCTAAATGATTATTTCAGTAGCTGCTTCTTTGACGCATTTCAGTCTTTTTTTATGGGACGCAAAAACCTTAATAAACGTTGATTGACATCGTAATGGAGTTTTCAATTTGTCAGTAAGTATATTTTCTTATCTTTGGGGACAGTGTTAACAACTGCGACAGAAGTACCGAATATAAAATTTTGTACTTATTACACAACATGACCAATATTATGGGATATTTATATGTAGATAGCCAAGTAAACAATGTTTGAGTATACATACATACGAGTACATACAAATACCATCACACCTATAATATCCGAAGGGTTCACACGTGTATTCCTTGCAACAACTTGTAATACAACTTTCGTTACAACGCCAATTAATTCGGACTGTGTCTGAGAATATTATCTTTCAAAAACGAAATACTTTTAACACTGTCAACCCTGAGAATCTAACCTCATCATCTTCCTAGCCTTACCCCATAATACTTGGGGTGTGCGCAACATGTTCTCTTCTTCCATGCCGCCCTGTCAACCGTCACGCTATCACTGACTCCCTTCTCTTTTATACCATTCTTTACACAATTTATCCATCTTTTCTTTGGCCTCCCTCTTCCTCTCCAAGAATCTTACCTGTAGCAGCTAAGTAATAGTGCTTACAATCACTTAACTATACCGGTTCAGTACTCTCCTATTACTCAAAATACAGGATGTAGGAAAATCTAGATTACTAAAACTTAAAGATTACTAAACGGATAATTAAGTAATTTACCAACCATCGCAATGTGTCTCGAAGTGTACGTGACAGAACGGCCGTCGGCAAGATGAGGCCAAGAATATGAATATTTAGTAGCAATTAGGTATTTTAAAAAAGAGCAAGGAAAACACTACACGTAAATACACATAAAATCTACGTTATTACGTAGATTCTACATTTGTTTACTCTTAAAATGATGCAAAAAACATAGCAAGTATTGTTATTCCTACCCTTTTTATGTCCTACTAGCTTTTGTCTGCGACTTCTTCTGGGTCGAAGTTGATATATTATCCCACGGGAGCCGTATATTCTGTTGTTCCACACTACAATCTATCTCAATGCCAAATTTAATTCAGTTCCGTTCAGCCGATTAAGAGCCGATCCATCCTCACAAACTTTCGCATTTATAATATTTAGGATTAGTAAAATATTAGAAGGATAGAATATAGAATTAGTAGGATAATAGGCCTACAGGCATTCTTTGTCTAAAAAGATGATTCAAACACTACCAGGCCAAGCAGTACAAAAATTATTAAAGCTTATAAAGTATATTTTTACATTGTATTTTATTCGGAAAATTAGAAAGCGTTCCAGTGCTCGAGTGTTTCACCAACACAAGAGGCAAGTGACGCGGTCGTTGACACAGAGGTACCTTAAACTTTACCGACAATCCATAAAAATGACAGTCCGCTGATCAAAACTAGTTAAAAGCGGTTTCTAATGGAAAATACCGAAGGAATAGCAATAATATACATTAAATTAGGTGATCACGTATACTCACATTGGCCAGACTCCACCAATGACGTGATCGCAGAACCGGTGTTGTGGTCTCATACATAAATACTTGTTCTTCGATATACTGTATCAGTTTAGCTTTCGCCCCGTCTAAGATCGGCCGCAAAATTTGATTTTCCGGAGTTTCATTTTAAATTAATTTAAAAATTATTAGGTGTCAATGACAAAAACGAAGAGAAAGTACGCGATAACCGACAAATTTCTACCAAGGTTAGTAACTTAGATGTGATAAGTTTAATTAAACTAATTATAGGATTAAAATTAGTGATAGAAAATAATAATAATGATTTTACAATTGGTGTCTCACTAACATTCATTAGATTTAGAAAGTTTACAAAGAAAGCAACACAGTGATTTAAAAAATATAGCCAAAGTCAAAGTCGAATCATTTATTTCAATTATACCCTTCTAGGAAACTTTTGTACGTCATATATATACTAGGAAGAAGAATCTAGTTGCCCCTTCCGAAAGGTAGTTTAATATGGAAAAGAATGGAAAAGAAGCTCCATACTCACTCTTTTAAACGCTTGTTAAAGTATCACAAAGGCAGTTATTTTCAAATTTATCTATGCAGATAAAACAAGCTTTGTTCTAAGTAGACAAAAAGCAAAAAGGCAAAACATGTTGCTTCCCAACGTTGGTCCCAATAATATAAATCCAACAGGAAAATGTGCTTAGGTATGTAGATATACTGTTTATACGAGAAAGTTCAATGTTTGTATAACCAGTTCCAAACGTGTGGCTGTCAAGCTATACGAATGGATGCAGTTTTCTGATGTAGCAGCAAGAATTGTTTTAAAATACGGAGAAAACAATTGAGCACATTTGATGATCGTGTTGTCTTTATTGGTTTAAAAGAATAGCCAAAAGCAATTACCTAAAGAGAAATTTAAAAACGAAATACTTATCGCGTAGGACTACAGACACTTAACATAACATACCATCACGCCTGTTTTAAGCAGAGGTGTACCAATGTACACCCTCAGTTCAATGGCATGTTTTAGGTCCCATGTAGTATATGTCTATTGCCTATTGCCATTAACCGGCACAAATTCTAACGCCTTGCTGCTACTGAGAATTTCATAGAGAAATCCATTTTTTTTTTGCTCGGCCTGGGAATCGTACCCAAGGCCTCTAGCGTAGCAGTCGCGCTTAGTAACGCTAGGCCAACGAGGCAACATCTAGTCATCTTTAGTCATTATATCAGCCGCAGGACGTCCACTGCTGGACATAGACATATATGCCTCTCCCATAGATTTCCAAAAAGACCGGTTGGCCTGCATACAGAGTCTTCCTGCGGTCTTAATGAGGCCGTTCGTCCACCTTGTGGGTGGACGTCCTACACTGCGCTTGCCGATGCGGTGCGGTTGCATTTGCAGTGGTATTCTTTAAAAGTATCCCTCGGGGAATATAAGGTGAAGTGAGTTTACGGTGAGCGGGTCAATCTTTAGCACCGGGTGGAATGACAGCTCACCTCAAGCTCACTTTAGCTATCAGAGGAGATTGTTACAGAATTTACAGGCTGGTTGAAAATAATATGTTTATTTGCTTTATGTGATTATGTTGTTTCTAGGTACTAGTGAACTGTGATAGTTTTTCGTTGAAAGCCTTTACTTAGTGTACTACGAGTACTACTGTTCATTTGTTTTGGTATTGTTTTGTTTGATATAGATATTAGTGAACACTGATCACTTTGTCAGGACTTTTGTTACTATGGTCAAGATCAACATCTTCGATTTGATTGGATTTCGGTTTTGTAAATACATATCTTATTTAATTATCTCTTTAAAGTTCATCTATAGAATGGCCCATGAAATGACGTTAAACGTTTATTTCCTAAACTATAAATAATTGATTCAGCAATTATTTATAGTAATAATACACGGGTATGTTTTTCGAAGCCCATAAGCCCCTTTAGCTTTTAAAATTTTCTGCTGAAGGTCGTATTCTGAGCCAAACTGTTTAAAAAAAAAAGTTTAGGTACATACATTTATTTAATTAAAGACTAAAACATCGGATATCAGAATGTCAAAGATCACAATAAGGGGAAAACAAATAGTAAAATGAAATTGAAATAACATAATTGAACTTTGGTTGTTTACAGCTTAAGACCAACTTGTTCTATTCGAATTAGTATAATTCCGCGATTACTAACAAATCCATATAATTTCAAGGAGATCTACATTTAAACACATGTTGCCAACACAGAGAATCTATAATATTTATAGATAGGTACCTAAATGAATAGCCGGCTTGTAACCGCGACTTCGTCCGTCTAAACTTCTGAATTTAGCCAAAGTTTTGAATTACACAAAAATAAGTTAAACAGTATCCAACGTGTTAAACTAGATCAATATCATGTATGTAATTTCAGGAAATTACTTTCAGCCAGTTAAGCATGAAATAGAAAATCATACATCGATCCTTACAAATGTTCAAGTTTATATTAGTAGTAGGATAGAATAGGATAGTCAGACTTTTACTGACTAAAACCCATCTATGTTCCTTCATGTGCCCTTTGCGTTCCGGGGGCGCGGTATCTCTTTCGAACAACCCGCAGCCCCGGGTTGGTTGTACCTTATGTATTCTTATACCATTTATGCGATTGCGATAAATCTTTGATATGTTGTTATGTACATCAATGCATAGCTTTCCGAGTAACTTAAATCATATTTGATGTATAAAAGTGTAAATTGTGATATAATACTTTGAAATGTTACGTAACGATATTACAATAAAATGTATTTGTTACGTTAAGTTTATGTACAGAATTTGTTATTTATTTCAAATTTAATATAAAAAACGGTCAATTTCGCAAAGCAAATATTGAGTTATCGCCTAGTATTTGTGAAATGGCCTTTACTGCATAATGCCAACCATTTGGTCTCCTAACAAATTGAATTTTTATGTGCACCTGAGTGCAGTGTTCCATTTACCTTCACATAAAACACATACAAACACCTAAATCAAGTACTTTAACACAAGTATAGGAACCCAATATGGTACCTATAAACACCACTAATCATTTGACGTACTTTTTATGATCTGTCAAAATGTGATTCCTTCATAGATTTTGTATATGGCAAAAGGGAAATGTGACGTCACTTTTGATTCGACTCAACTGACTATTTATTAATTTCAAAGCGATTTAAAATCTAATTTTTCAGTCAATTGAAAATAATCTACTTTTTACAGTTAAAATAAAGTGTTTCTTTTGAGACATTTATGTCTTGGAATTATTGGGTAATAGTGTTAATATCCAAATGTTTTTCAAGGTACCTAATTGCAAACACTGGTTAATTTTAAATCTATTCAAATCAAAAGATTGGGATGTAATTATTGCTATTAATATTGCAAAGTAATGTAACAGATTTGGCATTATAAATGAGTTTGACGTAATTGATTTGATTATTGAGAGATTGTGTGTAATTTCGTGTTGGCACAATTAAGCTCAATTTACGAAACACGTGCATCTTGAATCGTTGTTTTACTACACATAGTGTTATTTACATTAATGGTAAAGTTTCTAAGCGAAGAAAAGCCACGCAAACAGTATAAGAGAGTGTGTATAACGTTGAGTGCGAGACGAGATGTGAAAGCACTTCAAAAGGGCTGTGCACGTCCTATACACTTGCTACACCCTCTCAAAAGAGTGCTCCGCTGCAGTGTATAATATGTACTCACATACCATCACGCCTGTATTCCCCGAAGGGTTAGGCAGAGTTGTGCCAATGTACATCCACAGTTCGCCGGTATATTTAGGTCCCATGTAATTGGGGATGACCTTATTGCCATTAACCAGGCACAACTCCTAACTCCGAGCTGCTATTGAGAAATTCATAGAGTTAACACTTTGTTCGACCTGGGAATCCATCCAAAGACCTCTAGTATAGTTGTCGCGCTTAGGAACACTAGACTAGCAAGGCAGTTAAAAATAAAAACATTTTCATCTCATATTGAACCATAAAATGATGATGCACTTAGGGTATCTAATAATCACAGAGACTAATTTGATAGCTTTGTGTGTCCAACTTGAAAATAGTGTGCTTTATGTTTATGTGCCGAAAGCACATTATTTTTATATTTGACGTATCAAGCTGTCAATTTATTTTCTGAGGTTAAAAATACACTATTATTATAGGAGTACTCAGTAGAAACCAATACCTTCATCATATAAGCTGTAAGACGTCCACTGCTGGACATTAGCCTCCCCCATAGATTTCCAAAAGGACCGGTTGGAAGCGGCCAAATATGGTAGATCTAAATTCAGAAACGTGTAAATATATCAAATATAAAGCCAAGTTTCTGCTTTCTATAGTATTACATATATTCTTGATTATACGGAGTTGACTCAGAGATGTGGTCCAACCGGTTGGTTGTATGTTTACTACGGGCACAGCCATCACGCGCCCGCCGTGTGCTCGCCTGCTCTAAACGAAGGTCCAACTGTTACGAGTACACAAATGACATTATGGAACCCGTTTGAGACCTCCATTTTATCAGATTTTTCGAAATGATCTTAGGTATTTTAAAAATGGTAATTCCGAATTTGAAAATGCTCGACGCAAAATGGTAAAATCATTTTAATATTACTAGGTATATCTTTTTGTTGGACTGGTTTTTGCTTGGCAACATAAAATTTTCGGAATTGGACTGTAACTGGTTGCTTTTACATTCCAATTTCGAAATCCTTTTGTAGATGAGTTTCATGTCTTAATTAGTCTAATTACTGTTTGTCTTTTCTACAAACAAAGGGTTATGAAATAATCTTACAACGATTGTCAAAGACATAATTGACATTCAACTGAAGCTATTGTATTATAGATAATTATTTAGATCATTATATACTAGCTTTGATGCAACTGTCAGTCATAAAATTACATACCTATCATGCCGGTCTATTCAGTAAAAATCTCCCCATTGAACTAGGGTGAAGTGAGTTTTAAGTGATCTATTTTTTTTAAGAATAGCACTGTTTTGTGAGTTTTTGGTTACAATATAGGTACGTACGTCAAAGAATATTAGTTATATTGTTACATAATAATAAAAACCTAATTACCATAACAAGAATTAATACCAAATGATAACGACACAGGTACAAACGTAAACAGAGGTGTTTACAAAATCTAATCCACAGCAATTTCTTTTAATTAAAAAATAATAAACTAAAAAAACACCAAGAAACCTAACTCATTATTATACAAAACACGAGTAAACAATATGAAAATGAAGTAGGTGATGATACAAGGACCACATGTTGCATCATCCAGTCAGTCAGGTATGGGAACGTTTGAAAACCAGTAAAATCTGGTTTATGTTAATTCAGGCAGTTCTACATTATGCAAGTGTACAGTTTAATGCATTGCATTAGATGCAGGTAGAGGACCTACTTGGCTTGAAGGTCAAGACAATGCACGAGGCAAACTGCCAGGCAATAATAGCCTTTAAGCTAGAAACTAACCCTATTCTCATTTCCATACATAAATATGTATTTATAGCTAATGTTAATGGTGCCCATTACAACACTTTAGCAACGGTATGGCCTACATTGCTTTGTATAATCCAACCGTTAGCTGTGGCCGCCCGCATGCCGTCACCTTTTTTATCTTGTCATTATAAAAAATTCTTTAGCGCATACGATTTAAAGCTCAAAATTGAATGGCAAATTATCTGCGGTGTCGGGGCCGTACTGTTATAATAAGCGCTCTGTTAGCTTTTGAAATATGAAAAATAAAATTACAGTTCCCAGTTGTATTCTTTCTTCTTTGCCAGTGAAAAGCACTTAGGGCCACAAAGTTACTCTCGAAGTTATGTTAAAAATTGTCTAGGGAATTTGATCTATTGCAAATTCATTTTGTTTTTTTTTCGTGGTTTTGTAATGTCGGTAGAACAATATCCTTCTGTATGATTTATGTATTGTCTAGTCATTTTTACATTGTAGCTAGGAACGATTAAATTGATTAATTCGATGAGTTTTCTGAGAACTTTCTTAATAGTATATTATCTAGTTTTGACAAATGAGACTCCATTTTGAAATGGGCGTACAGCCAACAGTATTGAAATAGTGTTCATATAAAAGATTATAATTAATACTCCATTTTATATTATGGCAACACCAACACGCACCAAAACCTCGCTAAGTAAACACTTTTACTAAACATTATAACCTTAAAGACAAATAGGTACGCTTTTACAACAAAACTTAGCACTTGAAACTCTTGCAGCAGGTAATTTTAAAGTTTCAAACAAAATCTTATTTTACAGGCAATTAAAATTTATCTCTTGCTAAATTGCTTTTTATTTTGCCGCAATAACAAAACTTTCTAACGCCTCCTAAATGTTTTGTAAGGTGACAACTTACCTATTTGAATTGCAAATTGTTGAAACTTCTGAAGTAAGTCAGGGCGATAAACGAGAAAACTTTTAATTACCGATTGCAAAAGTAACAAAAATACTCGTATCATTATGAATTGAAGTGGAAAGATTTAACTTACGCAATAATTCAAGTCAAGTTTGCAATTGGTGGACTTTTTCTTAGCTAATCTTTTTTTAGATCATTGCCCCGCCCTAGGTATATTTTCTGTATCGTGGCACGTGGCAAGCACACACAAGCAACTTAAGCTCTGTCTGGAGGCCTTAATTTTTAAGACACCACCGGAAAGTCTTGATTTGCAATCGACGACCTCCTAGATTAAAATGCGAAAAAAAGTAAATATACAAGCAACCAGATTCAGAACATCTTTACCTTTAGCCATAAATGTTTCGGAATTTGAACGCGCGATACGCAGAGTAGCAGTGCTTCGCTCTGCCATTGCACCAAGCGTGTACATACCTCTGTAAGAAATGACACCTAGCATCATGAAGTAACCATATTCTTTTCTTTAATTTCAGACTCGCTAAAAACCTGTGCACCAGAAAAGGCAGTCGTCGGGCGAACACCGGCAACCGCCTGGAACACGCGGTCCTCACACACCTCCAGCACGTACCGTAGCTCCGCTGCCACCCCGCCCTTCATCTCATCGTCCATCTCCCTCCCACCGGCTATCAGCTTAACCAGAGTGTAAGAGATAGATGCTAAGAACCATGGCTCGCGGAGACGAATGCAAAACCGCCAGCAAGGCCAACTACGCGTGCAAGTCGTTCGACGTGTCTGCTCCCATGCAGTAAGTAGCTTTGACCTATTGCTTAAAGGCTTTTTCTCAGCAGTCCATGGGATTCCGACTCTTTTTCCCGAGACAGAGGTAGTCCATGAGAAGTAGTCCTATGGACTGAAACCAACTGCCACATCCCGTTCTTCCACACCCGGAAAATCCTTGAAGGCTGAAGAGCTTTGTGAAAAAAAAAAACGAAGAGATCTAGACAATATATTTTTGTAGTCGGATTACAAAAAAAAAAATATTCACTAATAGAAAGCTACCATATTGTTAAATGTCATAAGATGTGATGTGTACTTACTCTTACTAAATATGTAGCGAGCAGAAAGAATCTAGTATATGAAATACAATGACAGCACTTCGTATATTAACGGTATCATTAAATAGTTTCTAATCAAATTCTAATTGTATTTCTCGTTCCATTACAGAAAGACCGCATACGAGGCGCCTAAGTACCAGGCACCCAAGAAACCGGAGCAGAAGAAGGACTACGGAGCCTGGGGTTCCATCTACAAGGACAAGAAGACTTTCAAAGACATGCACCTCTGCTGAACACCACCTAGCCGGGTCACCACCATTACTAACATCGTCACATAGTTTTAGAGCTAAGCTACCAAAAATGTAACGACGAAATAAATAATGATGTCAAATTCTCGAGTAATTGTGATTCTTGTGACGAAATAGCTTTTGATTTTTCTTGTTTCCAACGGTGTAGGTTTGCTTTCTTACTAACAAATCATGTATTCATTATTAACAGATTAAAAAACATCATCATCATCTGTTCAGATTTTTTGTTGCGGACCTTAATTCTTTTATTAAATTAGTATTTCGTAAAGTGCGATTGGGACATTTTATAGTTATTGCGTTGTTGAAACTTGGGCGATTGACGATTCGTGTGTTTCAAAAAGATAGGTTATAAATTGGAATAAAGTTAGTAACTTTTCCTTTTTGTCATTTTATTTTAGGTTTGCTTAAAGTAAATAAATCTTTAAATTGTAATCTTAAAATGTAACATTAAATTGTAATATTTTATTGATTCTATTCTAAGAGTGTTTATGGAGTTTCTTGCTCGTTCTTCTCCATAGAAACCCACTGTTTGGAACGAGCAACTAGCTTCAGCTTTCTGACTGACTTGTTGACAATTCCATAGTGCCAGTAAATGGTTTATTTGAAATTTTGGTTTTTGATTTCTAAGAAAGCAAAGCAGATAACATTAATATGCCAAGGGCTGTTAGTTAAACAAAAAGCAACCTTACATGCATTTGCTTTAGTTATCTAATCCAAAATCAAGTACCAGCAACCTAGATTGAAATATTAAAAGAACGTCAAGCAACGTTCTCGATTGACCAGTGTGGTGATTGATACAACTGAAACGCAACAGTAATGAAAACCCAGCATTGTTCCAAGATTAAAGTTTCTGTTACGCTAAGAAGTTAAAGCTAGCAAAATGTTCCTTTGAAAGTTTCCTTTTATAAGTATTAAGTAGTGGCTATAAGATGCAAACACTTAAAGATAAAGCTCTGAAGAGCTTTATGTGTGTTTGTTTAAACACGCTAATCTCTGGAAATGCCAGTCGAATTAGAAAAAGTTTTCTTATAATATGGTAGCCAGAT
Source organism: Caradrina clavipalpis (assembly GCA_932526535.1). Classification (NCBI taxonomy): domain Eukaryota; kingdom Metazoa; phylum Arthropoda; class Insecta; order Lepidoptera; family Noctuidae; genus Caradrina; species Caradrina clavipalpis. The sequence goes on from OW052098.1 coordinate 14,479,924, forward strand.
TCATGACGAATAGTATAGGCTATATAACATCCAGCTACGGCCCACGGGAGCGGAGCAGTAATCAAAACGTAACTGAACGCGGATGAAAAAATCATGCGAACGAAGTCGCGGGCAGAACCTAGTTCATTATATTCCCAAAAGGTGAGCACATTAACTTATGAAAAAAGAAGAAAAAATAAGTTAAAGAATAGTATTTGGAAAACGTTAAAACTGGTACAACGTTGGAATCACGCCAAAAAGTTGGCTAGGTAAAACGGTAGTTACATTAGTATGGTAGAAAAATATTGAGACACTTTTGTCCAGAGGTAAAAGCTTGTAGGTATGCTTAAATTGAATAATTATAGAAATAAAAAATGTAAAGCCTTAACATAAATAATTGACGGAACTACGAAACTTGATGAAAAAGAAAATGTAGTAAATTCAATATAATATGCCTTGAATAATATACAGTAGGTGCTTAAATCCTACTTTTTACTGCTATCATAAACGCGCAAGTTTGTGAGGATGTTTGTGTTACTCTTTCACTGTTAAACGGCAGAACGAAGTTAGCGGTTTGGCATACATATCGATATTGATTTAGCCTTACTAATAGCTTAATTTTTAAACAGTTTTTGTATTCCTGTGGTACAATTCAGGACCTTGGTTTGATTCTGAAGTCTATGCAGACGAAATCGGTTATACCTCGTGGCGATAAATAACACAAGTTCTATACATATACATAGAAATGATAAGAAACGATATTTTTGTTATCGCATTATTATTTTTGAATTTCGAAACAAAGTTTTCTAGATCAACCTAAATCATATAGGTTGATCTACAAAGCAACTTTAAAAATAGTACTATAGTAATTAAAAACTAAAACAATCCGCTAAGTTCTTAGAACTTTTAAATTCAATTTCTTTAAAAATTGCACCTCCATTTGCAATTACAGAAAGTCCGTTTTAAAACGAAAAGTTGTTCATGACAATGGAGTTGGAAATTATTAAAATAAAGCGCTTTACAGTCGCTTGAAATTGAAGGGAATTATAACAGTCCGGGGACAAGAGACGTGATCAGCGGCTGTTGTCCGCCGAGACCGCTGCCGCGCTGGATGTTACAGACAACATAAAGGTGCGTCTACGCTGATGAGCCGAGTATGAGCCGAGCTTGAGCCGAGCACAAATTCGTGTAGTATAGACGACTTAGGCGGGTACTGGCGGGCTTTACGGGGCGTAATATAACGAGTTACATAGCGAGCGTTCGTGTAGTCGGTACGGGAATACAAGGCGCTCGCAACGAGCTACTACATTACGGCCCGTAACACCCGTCAGTATCCACTTTTACAAGGGCGCTTAGAGCATTTGGTTCGTTCTCGACTCATCATATCCCTCCTCCATCCCTCAGAAAGGGGGGATCAGCCGTAGACACCACGCTTGGTAGGCGGGTTTGTAGACCGTGGTTTCTGGAACCAACGACGAAGGTATTCGCCGTTGGTTCTCGACTGAGATCCGCCAGTCCATTTTATGACGAACACAAATGGATTTGCAACTGTCCAGAACAGTGATCGTTCTAGGTTCGTTGTTAGTTCACATGTTATGCTGCGAGTGTTCCTCCACTCGTGCTCGGTTCCTCTAGTGTAGATGCACCTTTACGTTACATTTTTTTAAATAAAAAGTCTCCTCAATATTTTTTGTCTAACTGCGGTAAACTTAATTGGAGCAAACCTTTCGTTCAAGGTTTATGTTGAACAGTAGGTAGATGTTGAAGTAAACAATGTCATAAGGACGCCACAATAACCTGTTCTCAAATTGTTTTTCTTAACTCAAGTTTATTTTTAGCAGCTGTTTATTGAAGTGTATGTTGTCAATAGAATCTATACAATACAAGGTCCTTTTGGAAATCTATGGGGGAGGTTTATGTTCAGAAATGGACGCCTTACAACTGATATGATGGTGAAACATACCGGCGAACTGTGGGTGTACAGTGGCGACCAAAAGTCCATACCCAATCTCAAAACGTATTAGGTTGACGTTTAGTTTGACTTACGACCTTTTACTTTCAAGAATAGACACATGTATCATCGTTGTGAATGTAGTTCATAATTTCAACATTTCTACATGAGACAAGATGGTCTAGCGGTTAAGCGCGCCCAGTTGACGGCGTTAATCAATGAGCCGCGAGTTCGAATCTCACATTATTTTTGTCTTTTTGATTTTACTCAATTTGAAGAAATGAACAGAAATATAATATTCTTTATCTTGTTCGCTTTGTTCACACATTTCGTAAATTTAAAAGGGTACTCATAGAAAACTAATAAAGAATTTAGATTTCTGTGAGGTAGACATGAGTTTTGTGCATATTTAACTTGATTGGAATGAGCGTTGTCGTTTGGTTGTGGTTGTTGGTTAGTAACGAGTGATTTAATAGATACTCGTAGTGGTATTGTAAGTATTCTCGAAACGCAGGCAAATAATATTACTGAGGCGAGGGCGACTATTATTGGGCTGCATAAAAGTGGTCCCAATTAATATCTTATGAAACCTGACTGAATGTGAGTATTATATTAACGAATTGTAAATTAAACTTTTATTTGAAATTTATACCTAAGATACCTAAAATTATTTGGTGGCATTTCGATTAATACTTATTATTGATTTTTAAATATATAATGACGCCAAAAAAAATGTGTTTATTATGGAATTTATAAATAAATAGTTTTAATATATTAAAATTTGTTATATTAAATAAATATTATTAAATTATATAAAAAATTAAGTCACTTTAGTATTTTGTTATAAATGCCTAATATTACTTTTTTTGTTGTTTTAGAGGAATACTATTATTAGTCTCCGGAGCAAGAAATACGAGGAAGAGGATAGATAGCCTATCCTACCTACTCAACAGCGAAGTGGATTAAGTTTGGTGGTTTCGCACTGGATAACATACTGTTTACACTTTACAACAACAGCTGCATGGCTTGCATCATAAACCAGTAAAAATACGTTTCGTTTTTAATATGTGGGGATGGCGTGCAACAGTGCTACTTATGAAGAAGTATTAGACGGTGTTATGCAACATTTAATAACCTGGATGTTTTAGTTTTAATAATTAGACGGTGTAACTAAATATTTAGTCATAATTATATTATATATTCCCAGATAGTTATTTAATGATCTTAAATTGAGGTTTAGTTTCAATCTTCTTTTCATCAAGAAAACGAATTATTAAACTATTACCTCACTAAGTTTATTGTGACGTTACATAAAAAAAACCTGTTCATAAAGTCTGAATTATAGTTTAGTTTTCAATTAACTCTGCTGAATACCAATTCAGAAACTTAATACGTGAGCATCACCAAATTTATTTGTGTTATTAAAATATCCTTCTCTTATTATGTTATTATGAATTTTATTGACTAAGTGGGTATTCAACAGAAAATCTTATGAACAGTTACAAGAGAACTTCTTTTATTTCGGTAGGAATGTGACGTTACAATTCTCATAAGTTTGTTAATTTTAAAAATAAATTTTTGTTATCACACAGCACGCCTTTTTTTCCTACTTCCAATTACAAAAAGTTAAAATAAAATCACATAAAAAGTTAAATAAATAATACAATAACTAATATTTGCTTCTTATAAAAAATAAATAACAAGCATGAATACGTAATAATTCAACATTAACCTAAAAAGATTGTGCCTAACATTATTATAGTTTCAAGAAACACAAAACAGCCACACATAGTATAAGATTTGAACTCGGAATTCAATGATCGTAAACCCTTTCTTATCCAAACCAGCTGCCAGGCCATGTTATAATTATGCGAAATTTAGCAATGCAATGGTAAGAATACGTCGCGCGTCGGGTAGGACTCGTACGGTAAACAGAAATATAATGCCATTTCGCGTAGTGCGACGATGGTTCATTAGTGTGTGTTATCTGTGGAATGTTGAGACATCACTCGTAAACACACATGCGCACGCGCTGACTGGATCGCGCCCGTGTTCATAGGAAAGTGAACCTTAGCGTGGGTATGCATTTCTGAGCGCTTACTGTACATTGGTACACCGCTGCCTACCCCTTCGGGGAATAAAAACGTGATCGTTTGTGTCACAAGAAAAATCATTTTTTTTTCCTGTCTGTTTGTTCCGGCTAATTTCCGAAACAGTTATACCGATTACGACGGTGTTTTCACTGACAAACAGCTGATTATTGCTGATATTTCCGAAAAAGAATTCGGGTACCGCGCAAAAAAAAACCACTCAGATAACCGATATTCACGCGGAGCAAGTCGAAAGCATAAGCTAGTAATTAATAAGAATACAATAAGATGGTAAGTTAGTAACCCTAATTGATGGCGCCACAGATAACCCATTTTCTTTTAATGTTTCGTGTAAGTTATCGTTGAAGTTATTTCATGAACTGTTAAAACGTAATCTAATCGTAATTTAGGGCATTCAACATGCTAACCACGTTAGTTTTATGCTTTAATAATTGTGTTACTAAGTTCTAAATTGAAGGAACTATTACATGTTTATGATTAGTTGACAGTACAAGGAAGTGAAGGAATGTGGATGGATGTAGAGGAAGAGGGAGGCCAAAGAAAAGATGGATGGATTGTGTGAAGAATGATATGAAAGAGAAGGGAGTCAGTGATAGTATGACGGTTGACAGGTTGGCATGGAAGAAGAAAACATGATGCGCCGACCCCAAGTAAAATGGGATAAGGGCAGGAAGATGATGACAAGGAAGTATGTGCCCTTCTTCTTTTTAAAGAAATTCCGAAAGGGCTGGCTTTTGGCATGACCAGAACTTAAGTATTGCCATCCAATATGGTAATGCCGTCAGTCTTTTGGGCATATTAACAGTCGACAGCAATGCAATAGAATTCTGCGATGCCATATTTTTTGCTGCCTCGTTGCCTCGTTGGCCTGGTGGTCTTAAGCGCGACTGCTATGCTAGAGGTCTATGGTTCGATTTCCAGGTCGAGCAAAAAGTGGTATTGGGTTTTTCTATGAAATTCTCAGTAGCAGCTCGGAGTTTCTGCGGGTTGTTCGAAAGAGATACCGCGCCCCCGGAACGCAAAGGGCACACGAAGGAACATAGACGGGTTTTAGTCAGTAAAAGTCTGACACTCCCTCCCGCCCCGCCCAGGGCGGGGGAAGTTATTTGATGATTTCCCGTCTATAAAAAAAATAAAAAAAAAGGTCGGAGTTTGGATTTGTGCCAAAACGGCAATAGGCTCGCCCCTTATTACAAGGGACCTAAAAAAAACATACCGGCGAATTATCAGCATTAATGACGGTCTCAAAATGTCCAAAATACCCGACCAAATGACATAAATGGTTTTCAAACTACTCTGTAAAAAATCTTCTTCAGTTAATTTAGATTAGTTAAACAGTGATGTAATCCCAGTATATTGGAGATCGGTGGCTTACCTCAAACTCATGTCACCTAGATTCACCGCAGGCGATATTTAAAGATATACGTATGACTATCCAGTCACCTATTCAGTCTACTATAACCATGACCAAAACTCGATACTAATACCATTAGTACCCACACAACCTGTCAAATTACCTCCGTGTTCGAATCTCCGGTGGCCCGGCATGGCTGTGAATGGCCCACGAATAGGCGCGAAATAACCCCGACATCGTTAACTTTATCAGTGGAAGGAACCGCTCTAATAACTTGCGGTGACTTCAAACAGCCGTTTTGGCAACGGTTGCCTCGCTCGATTAATTCCAAGTTTAACTTTGTTACCAAAGTTTTGGTATGGAGACTGTTTTTGGGTGCGATCGAAGTGACATTAGCTTGTCTGATGACTCAACTAGACTGACCGACTTTTTTTATAAGGAATACATAGATTAGAAAGACATCTAGACTGCAGTACAGATTTTGCGACAATAAAGTATTGAAGGTAATTCAATCTATGTGTAGGTGATGGTGATAAACAATTTGAGATTTGAATTCCGTAATTAAATAGATTTAAAATCTAGTCTAAGTAAGTCTCTATTTATCAAAAATTGAAGTTTTTTTTTGATGATTGGGACTGAGATTGCCAACGAAAATGTGAAAATACGGAATGAATATACGGAATATACGGATTGCTCTTCCGATTTTAAATTAAACAAAAACACTATAAAGACATACGGATAAAAAGTGATCTTAAAAGATTCAGTTTTTTCCTTTTTAGATACAGAACCCTAAAAACAGTCTAATCTAAATAAGAAATGGTCTTTGGTAACCAGAGAATTCCTAAAGTAGGGACAAGGAAGTCTCCAATGCAGAGGCAATAGAGACAACTTAATTTACAAGTCACGATTCTTGGCAATGAGAAGCACGGCAAGGATGAGGTCTTTATAGTACGTGTCTGTATCTACTTACCCCTTTACTTCAGCCAAGACTTATATACATACATATATTACAGAATTTAATTCCAATTTTAAAATTTTGCTTCGTTTGTCGAGTAAAAAGCGAAAGATTGCCAGTATTCTTGTGTTAAGAAAATGCAGAAGGCTGTGCTTTTTTAAAATGAATTAGAAACTCTTTGCAATCGAGATACATTTTTAACAGTAACTTTCATGACGCTTAGCTCTATACATTATGGTCTAAAACTGGAAAAAAAAACTACTCTTTAATTCAGTTTTCTAAAAATACTAGTGGCTAATTGAACCCTACTAGTATTTTTAGAAACCCGTACTTCTGCTATAACGGACCAACGCACGTCGATTATTTTTTCTTCTTTTCCCAAGTAATTGTATCTACAATTGACGATTTTAACATTTGGCGTCAATGCGCCAAATGACAACTAATTCAATAATTAGTTTGACATAATTACTTAAATTGCTGAGAGATTTTGGGTTGGTTAATTTTGGCAGAATTAAGCTCAATTGTCGCACTGCAGGGAAAGGCCAAGGCTTTATCAAACAAAACAGGAACACAAATACAAGATTGGACCAATTAAAATGATTACTTCCAGCGTTTCATTGCTTGGTATCACATTGTATTCCAGTGCCAGAATGGTAACTGTAAAGAAGGGTTTAACTTTACTGTGGGCTTAATTAACTCAGTTCATTCGCGATGGTTTACGAAATAACTAGTTATTTGCAAACAAGAGACGTTAAATATATCTCATGTAGTTACGTTACTATAATATACAAATAAATAAAATTGTTAGGGTCTGTTTGTAATGTTAAAGTAACTGCTTTGTAGTAAATGCATTTGAATGTTTACACGATATTGAAACTATATAAACAATATTTTTTTTCTGTTTGTTTCAGGCTAAATCTCCTAAACAGCTAGACTGATTTAAGGATCTGTTATAAGGATTAACTAGCCAACTATTATTTTAGAAAAAAAAATGGGTTCAGTGCAAAAAAAATCAAAACTCTACTGATAGCCAATATTTACGAACACGAAATCGCAGTCTGCTGTGGTGTTTTTTTTTAAACGAGCCAATCTACGGAACTATTGGTCCGATTTGGAATGAAACGTGAGCAATATTTTCTGATATAAAAAAATGGAATCCGTAAGAAAATGTATGCGGACGAAGTTGCGGGAAAAAGCTAGTGTACTTTAAAATTAAACTTATTCAGCTGCATCGCATGCATCCGTCCAAATTACTTCATATTCAGGCAGAGAGCAACTTTGTGGCGCTTTTTTAAATAAAAAAGAAACGTTTTAAGTGAACGTTTTTTATTTAAAGTCTCACATGCACATAATTGGAACCTTAACGTTATGTATTTACGTGTTATGTTATACTTTTTGGTGAAAAATTTGCAAAAATATTAAAGAACAATAATAAACTGCCTTAATAGCCTAGTGGTTTTAAGCGCTACTGCTATGCTAGAGGTTTTGGTTTCAGGTCGAGCAAAGTGTTATTGGGTTTTTCTATGAAATTCTCAGTGGCAGTGTTAGGATATGTGCCCGGTTAATGGCAATAGGCTCACCCCCTTGTATATGGGACCTAAATATACCGGTCCTTTTGGAAATCTATGGGAGAGGCCTATGTCTAGCAGTGGACGTCCTGCGGCTGATATAATGATGATGATGGAATATACCGGCGACCTGTAGGCGCACATTAGTACATCACTCCCCAACCCTTCAGGGAATACAGGCGTGACGGTACGTTTGTGGTAACTCAAACCAATTTATTCATAAGATAAACTCTAAAAACACCAGTACCAATTATGTACCATACAATATTAAGAATGTAGAAAATAATCAAGAATGCCAATGTACTTTCTTCATGAAATCGTGTTTTAACAGCAAAATCCGAGGTGCGCTCGACCGGCCGCGGCCACTGAATTATAGAGCGTCTTCCTTTATTCAGCCTTCAGATCCTCTGCTTAATTGAACAGCTTCTATTGACTCTGGACCCCATCAACTTTTAGTATGATTACTTTCTGTTAGGTCTTGTCTTCGATATTTTTAGGGCGGGTTTATTTGTGGATAAAATGTAGTTATATTTTTATTTGCATACTTGAGTTAGGGTAGAGATGTGAGGCAAAGATTTTTGTATATTAATTAGGCATCTTAGGGTTTTACTTATTCCCAATAAGTTAAACAATTTGGCAGATTATTTCATACTAGCTATTGCCCGCGACTTCGTTCTCGTTGTGGTTATAAAACAATACCCTCGACTTCGTCCGCGTGGCTTATTTCACACGCGTTAAGTTACGTCTTTGGCTACTGCTTTGCTCCCGTGAGTTGTAGCGTGATAATGTAGCTTTATATGGGTAAAAGAATTTTCAATATCAGTTCAGTAGATCTAGAGATTACCTCTTACAACCTCACAAACTTAACCTCTTTTTATTAATAGTACGCCAAAATGGTGTGGATTTTTTAAAAACAGGGCTTTTCATTCATTGAACTTCTGTCAGGGAGAAACGAATAATTATGAATACGAGGAACGTTACGAACATAACATTGGTTGCATTCCCCGAAGGGTTAGGCAGAGGTGTACCAATGTACATCCACAACGAAAACAACAAACGTATACAGCGGAAAAAAAAACACTTTTACCTATGAAAAAACAATCGGCTGTTCCCTACAAAAATGCAGTACTTTTCATTTCATATCATAATTCAGAGTTGGTGCATAATAACATTTGTTGATGTTCATTCGTTCACTCTCTCACAGTTTCGCAGTGAAACCAAGCGCAAGTCAGCCTGTATGTCTAGTCAATAATATCTATTAACCGCCAGACAATAAACTGGAAACAATAGTTTCTCTACTTCCTTCACTCCATTTCTCCGAGTGTGTGGAAAGTTCATCGTCTTAGTTTGTTTATGGTAACTTAGTATATTTTGTATTAAGAGTTGCAGTGGGTTCGGAAATATGTACCATCATTCTATTTTTAATTGAGGTTAAATGTAATTTTAAAGCAGTTTATAAAATATTTAACATCCTTCAAAAGGTTTGGAAAAGTTTAACTGATGCAGTTTATTTTCCCCATGGTATGACTAAACAAGATTCTAATGCTCAAATAAATAATCTCTTTTGTTGTTTTTGTTTGCACTTGCTATGTTATCTCTTCACCACCAACGCCTAAGGCATAAAGTCCGCCTTTGTACTTTTTGCTGCAAGAAGTTTAAATAAGTAAATAAACATAAAATTGACTCCTAGTGGTCCTAAGCGCGACCGCTACGCTACAGGCCTTGGAATCTATTCCCAGACCGAGCAGTGTTATTGAGGTTTTCTATAAAATTCTCAGTAGCAGCTCGGAGTTAGGACGTGTGTCCGGTTAATGGCAATAGGCTTGCCCTCTATTACATGGGATATACCGGCGAACTGTTTTGGTTTACCTCTGCTTAACCCTTCGGGGATTACCCATGTATGTTAAGCAGCTTCAATTTGTATTAATTACTAGCTTATGCTCGTTATTTACTTGCAAGTTTTACATTGGACCTAGTACACCTCTGCCTAACCCTTTGAGGAATACAGGCATGAGAGTATGTGTTATGTAAACAATTCTGTTTACAACAACAGAAAGTAAAAAAAAATATTCTTTCAAAAATTTTCCGAAACCAAGTTCAAACTGCAACCGCTATGCGTGTGTAGTTCACTAGTTCCTAACCCTGCAACCGCGACCGCAAGTTATCTTTGTGCAAGTGTCCGCATAGTGCAGTCCGCGGGCACGTGCTATCGACCGTAGTGCGGGACTCAGCACGCGGGACTGCGCGCGCACTCGATACGGACCACACATGAGGATTTAAGAAACGAGTGGGTATTTTGAAACACTCTTTCTTTGTTGTTAAAAAGTAAAAATATTTTTTTTACTTACATTTCTATTTTCATGTGTGTTTATGTCATTTATTTATTTGTTTAAACTTTATGCACATAAAAGTACAAAGGCGGGCGTAATGCCTTAGGCATTCTCTACTAGTCAACCAATAGTGGTGAAGAGATAACACGACAGGTGCAAATTACTGTACGAGAAAAAAAAAAAGATTTTTTACACGAGTACAAACCAATTGAAATACTCCATACATTTAAACATCCATCCACTATCCCATCCATTTCCATTTACTTTCATTATTTATTTTCCAAACATAAAACTTAGTCAAGTAATAATAATGAAAGTACAAACTATGTAGGTACAGTTAATAAAAAAAAGGAAGCTCTTAAGGCATCAAAAAACTCATCCGCATCGATGTCATTGAAGCCAGCGGCTGATGCCATTTCAAGTTGATTTCTTATTTCAAATATTATTTTTATTTATTTTGTATTTTGTTTTTGTTTGAGTACATATTATATGATTTATAATAAGAGCATAGTGAGTTAAAATATTTCACAAATTGCAATGTTCAAAGTTTTTCATAAAAGCCATTTTAATAATGCACACAGTTTATCACGCTCTGAAGTTTCATGAAGCAGCACTATTTATATGAGAGTAAATAAACTGCATAATAAGTTGTTGCAACCTGCCTTTGATACATTTTGGTTTTAAAAGTATTTTTTTTAATATTCCTGTATTATTTTTCTAAATAACTCGAGTTTTAACTGACATGATTGATTTTTTATTAGGAATGATCAAAAATATTTTTTTTAATCTTTTTAAGTTGTAGCATGATCAAAAAATCAACGAACTTCGAATCTCCGCTATAACATTTCTTTGTCCAGTCTCAAGAAGATAAGAAACAACTCATATTTACACATCATAGCTTTTATTAAAGCGTCGTGTATTTAACGCGTGACAAATCGCGTGTCAAACACTAACTGGCGCGCGGATTTATCATTGAACAAACTCGAGCAGTTTACGCACTAAATTAATATTTCCCGGTACCAAACGGGCAGCTTTATCGATAAGAGGCCGGCACGCGGGCTGCGGCACTCCGGCGGGTGAGCCGTCCGCACGGCAGACGTCGCATGGCCGACCGGAGCAAACACCGCGTCGCGCCCCTGCCGGCGCCGACCAAAAAACAATACGCTTACGTGCCGTGCCCTAGGTCCGAGGAAGTAGGGACCGAACTCGCCCTCCAACTCCTCAGATCAACTCCTTACCACCACGAGGAACCAGCAACACCGCAGAAGTCGCCGCCCGGTGAGTTTGACACTTGTGGCTGTTTACAAAATTCCGTTGCAACTTTTACGTTGGCGGGAAAAAGTTTGCACGTGAGTTTTTTAGGGTTAATTTAAAACTTCGATTTTATTTTTTTACGGCGTTGGACACAAAAACTAAGATGAAATTCGAACAGATTTTAATATTTGAACTTCTAGTGAAAAAAGATGTTTATGAAACTTTTGAAAACTATTTTTAAGACGTAGACTAAATAAAAAACAACTTCGGAATAACTGGTTATAAATTGAAACATGTCACGAGTTATGAAAAAAGAAAACTGTCACACGAAGCTTAATTCCGCATCCGGATTCCAAAGCGAATGAACCGCTAAACATTTATGTTTATGCGTTTTAGAATTATTTAAGTAAATAATGGGTGTCAAGAGACACTACTCACTTAGTGATTTCAAAATATACATGTTCTTTCCATTACTGCGTTTATTTTTTTGGTTCTGGACCATGGAACCTGGGAAACGCCTGGTTGCGGGAATTTTGAAGGTTAAAGTTCCAACTTTTTTTTACGAATAAAAAGAAAATAAAACATTAAAAATGAATATATTCTAACTTTAAATATCCTACAACACATGTACATTTACATGCACCTAACAAGCACTATATTTTGTATACTTCAATAAATTGAGAAGTTTTCACAACAATAAAAATTGATTCCTCGGATTAAGATATTGTTCAATGATAAGTGTGATGGACAGCAATTTAACGTCATTGTAATGTATCTTTTCGTATACCTTATTTAATGCTGCGTATAGCTTATCTTAAATTTTTTCTTTGGTGAAAAACTTAGAAGAAAATTCCATAGGAATTTTTCAAAAGAAATAATGTCATTGGATAGCAAACAATCCCACGGCCCATATGATGTTAAGTGGTAGTCGCTGCCTATAGACATCTGCAATACCAGAGTCCCTACAAAGGCGTTGGTATTCCAGAGATAATGTTAAAATATCTCATGTGCCTGTAATGACACCGGCACCCATTCTCTTCAAACCGTAACATAGCAACGCTGCTTTGCGGCAGAAATAGGTATAGCGGTAGAACTTCTCCGGACGAGCTCCTTCACAAAGAGCTCTGCTAGTACTAGAAGACTATATTAAAAAGTCGCACTAGATTTAAGATTATTTTGCTTTGTATCTATGACTCTATTTTAATTCATAATCCGTTTATAATTAGTACATTGACTGCATTGCAAGGAGTTGGCTCTGTCACTGTGTTCTAAATTATATTAGGACTACAAACATCATCACGGGTTATTTATAAAACTCATTGATAAACTCATTCATAGATGTTTAATAGTCTTTACGGGTAGTCAGAAGCCCGAAAGTCTGACAACTATTCTTACCAGGGAGGGGGTCAGGCAGTCGTTCCATGTAGAATACTGTTTTTAGCTGCATCCAATATAATACAATTTTTATATATTATGTGCTTCACTTTCTCGTAAATAAACTGTTTTTCTTTTTTTCTTTCATTCGTTGGTACTGTAATCCGAACCTAACATCCTTACTAATATTATAAATGCGAAAGTAACTCTGTCTGTCTGTCTGTCTCTTCTTCACGCCTAAACCACTGAACCGATTTCAATGAAATTTGGTACAGATATAGTCTGGGACCCGAGGAAGGACATAGGATAGTTTTTTATCCCGGAAATCCCCCGGGAACGGGACCTACTAATCCACGCAGACAAAGTCGCGGGCAAAAGCTAGTATTTCATAAAAGGCTAGGCAGATGATTTAAACATTGATAGATAGTAATGGCATTGGTCGATCAATTAAACCAAAAACCTAAATTATCCTACGGGAACAAAAAAAAAAACACAGAATTATACCTATGTGTAAAGTTAAATCAACATCTAAATGTTTGCCAAATTTTTGTGAATGAGTAAAACATCCATCCTCACAAACTTTCGCATTTGTAATATTAAATAGGAGAAAAATAACCAGGATTTGAACCAGCTTGAAGATTCCCATTAAATCGAAGTCCAACAGCCTGCCGCAAGTCCCGGCCTTACATTATTAACAGAATGATTGTCCCGTTCTGGGAATGGAACCTGCGACCATGACCTGTAGCCACAAAATTTCAGTTGTGGGTTCTCGTACGCCAATTGGATCGTCAATATTAAACGAAAAGTAGATTGGTTCGGCTTTTTTAAAATAAGATTTTTAATTAGTTTTAATGAGTCAGAGAAGGCTGAATTCTTGTGTTTGTTTTTAAACAAAAAGCGCTTCATCCTCTCCTCTAAAAACTAACTTGCTGTGCCCGACAGGGTCCATAATTGTTTCTCTATAATTTACCTACCAGCCTTGTATACATTATGGAATGCAATAAAGTATTGAGTATTGAGTATTGAGTATTAAAGTTACTGAAAAATGTAAAGGTTGGATGTTTCAGGCATTGTACATATTTAAAAAATCGTATTCGAAGGGTTCCGTTCAACCATATAATATTTAAAGCAACACACATAAAAGAAACAGATTTCTTGTATATATTCTCTCTTTTATTTGTAACTTTATTTTATTTTTTGTTATTGCGGCCATAGTACCTATCTAACCTATCTAATACGTGCTCCGAGAAAATTTCATGTGGGTAACTACCATATACATATCATCACGCGTGTATTCCCCGAATGATTAAGCAGAGATGTACAAATGTGCACCCACAGTTCATCGGTAAGGTAAAGGTCTCATGGTTTTTTTTTTTTTAATGTAGGCTTGCCCAAACTACATTTAAAAAAAAAGCACAAATTCCATGTGGGTAACTGTAACGGAAAAATACAGCCCTGAGAAACACGGACAGACGGACACACAGGCAGCGGAGTCTCAGTAACAGACTCCCATTTGGCACCCTTTGGGAACGGAACCTTAAAAAACTTACTAGCAGGCGCTTACTGAATGTATGGCATTGAATCTAAATATTATTCAGATGCCATTGTTTTTAACAAGTAATTATTTCTCTAATAGAATTTCTATTAGCCGACTTTAGCGAGTGTTCTGGTCACGCATTAGATTAATTAAAATTCTTCATATACTTAGTTCTGAAGAATCTTATGAAATGTTCACATTTTCAAGTACCAATTACCTATCAAAAGGGCACGGAGAAAACGTAACGAAAATTCATTCGATTTTTGAATTGGAAATACTCGAAAATATTTACGCGTACTTAGGTATTGTGCTTAATCCATACTCCATACTATTTATAAATGCCAAAGTAACTGCCTGTCTGTCAGTCACGCTTTCACTGTTAAACCACTGAACCGATTTTGATAAAATTTGTTACGGGTTAACTTTGAACCCCAAGAAAAGACTACTTTTTATTCCGCGACTCCGCCTGCGCCCTCAATAACCGACATTTACCCGAAGTCGCGAGGTAGTACTTACCTTTTAAAATTAAACCAAAATACTGTAATATAATCGTATTGCCAATTCGAAAACCGAATAATTTTACGTAACCGCGTTCGTGCAAAGCCTACTTACTGTTCCCAATTTACCGTTACCTAATCATACAGCGTACAATCCCCGAGGAATGCGGCAATTGCTTTGTTACTGGATAGGTCATGTCTGCTGGTTTAGCGAAGATTATAGCGAAGCGGGTCTACCTCAACGAATGGTCATGTCTCTTAACCTTTCACGATATTGTAAACTAGTTATACCCTGCGGTTTCACCCGCGCTAAGTTACGTTATACCTGTATTCTCGATAAACGCGCTATTTGAAGAAAATGACTTTCGAATCAGATCAGTAGTTCCCGAGATGTACTTCAAGAGAATATGAAAGTGAATGAGAAGATGAAGGAATATTAAGAATTTATTAATTTATTTTACTTTAATTAAAGCGGTTACAGTGGTTACCAATTACAATAATTACAGGCATAACACTTAAAAAGAAAAAAAAAAAGAAAACACAAATCAAAATTTAAAACGAAACGATATAAATGTATGTGGTCATCCCTTTCATAAATTCTCACAGTACTTAAGAATTAGTACTTCAGAGGTTGCGATTGTGACTAGCTTCACTGCTAAAACCTATTTCGGGTATCGGCTGGGTGATCGGATTAAGGCACTGTCATCACTCATCACTCTACTAGTAATCATTGGTGTGTGGATTATTCATTCTGATCTTTATGCGACTCTCGGATCTCAATCTATTAGTATGCACCAATAACCCGACAATAAAGTCCAAAATCAATCCAATTCCTCCATTGACCCTGAAATAATTCTCAAGCAAACATACGGTTATTCCCACACATTGGTACACATAAAGGTTTTTTTCACGTTCTGCCCGTCCGGAGAGATATAATAGGCATCTGCTGGAACATTATGGCGGCAACATTTGCAGGCTCGTGAATGACTGCGGTTACTCGGAGAATATTACTGCAAGAGTACAAAATAAACTGAAAAAGCGGTGATATTAAAAGTGTAGCGTTTGTGCTTACTTTTGATGAATATTGTAGTTCGTTTGTTGTCTGGTGGGAAGGTGGCATGTCAGCCGGTGTATTCTGTAAATATTTGGGATGTGGGAGTGAAGTGAGTTGTCAATCCTTAGTAGTGTGGGATGACAGCTCAACTCAACCTCATCTTCATCATCATCATGTCAGTCGTAAGACGTCCACTGCTGGATATAGGCCTACCCCATAGATTTCTTAAAGGACCGGTTGGAAGCGCCTTGTATCCAGCGTCTTCCCGCGTGCAGTGAGCTGTTAATTCTTAGTAGTGTGGGGTGACAGTTATTCATCTAAAACCGAGGGAGATTTTTAAAGAATAGCACTGCAGTAGTGCGAACTGAACCCTGAAGTTATCGCGCTCACTTCGATAACAAACCCACTTGACCTTGGTTGTGTTTTCGCTTACCGTGGTAACGTCGCAGGCGTGATCGTGTTTAACAGAATACCATTTTGTAATCTCACTGCGGATTCAGCTTTCGAATTACGAAGAGAGGCTGAATCGCATTGCATAAGGTGGGATGGTTTCCATAGAAACTACGAAAATTAGGAACTCGTGGGCCATGCGAGCCTAAATATTTATTGTAAGTAGAGATACTTCTAATGTTTACTAATCTAATCACGCAAAATATGCGCTTAAACGTGGAGTTGCGGACACCAGCCCGTTATACCAATTCCAATACTATTAAATATTAATAGATTACTACGTCAATAAATAATAGTTTTATTAAGTAAATGTTAAATTCGTTTGAAAAGAAAGATAGGTACAGTTTACTCGTAAGGCACCTACACCCACCGTTTAATCAGTTGATTCGTATAATTTGTATCCATCTTATAAGAAAAGAACTCGCTTTATTTGACGGCCCTGCTCCTAAACGTGAGTCCTTAACTTCAATAGCTACCAACGCCTAGATAAGAAAGATCTTTTAAGACCATGACATATTATATCTCGCCTGTTTCCGTTGAAAAGGTAGTCTCAGAGGCGTAGAGGTACCGGGTAGTGTAGCTGTGTGTGTAGTAGTGACGTCTTTAAAAGTTTCCGTGGACTTCATGCTCGTTCTTCTGCATATAGACCTGCGTTTTGGAACGAGCTACTAGATTCAACTTTAAACTGTAATTTCTAGTCAATTCAAAAGTGCCTGTAAACGGTCAGATTGAAATAAATACTTTGACTCTGTTGTAAATTGATATCTTTAAAACTACAATTTAAAAACACTAAAAATTTATTCGCTAGTGACATAAGCAAACTTTCATAAAAATGTACGAAGAATATTCCTACATAGCTTTACTCAAAGATTATAAGATACTTACTTCAAGTTATTACACAATTTTATACGTTATGTATAATATGAATAAAGCCTAGTCACTTAAAACAGATAGTACTAAAAATATCCGCAATGCGACCGATCCGGTATATCCCTGCTTTTGTTAGAAAACCGAAACAGCCTGAATGTTTAATCACAGCTCATAAACATCAAGCAACCTTTGTTGTAAACTAATTAGGGCCACATGAATTTTGTGCTTTAGCACTGTACTGTTTGTGCTCTTACTCATCTTGACGTATCGGCTCACTGCCTAACTCGCCGCACGCACGTCCGCTCAGCTCCATGGCTCTAAGCAAACTGTGCGAGGGAGGGGGAGTATGCCCCGCTCCCCACCACACTATAGCGCGCGGCGTGTACGCATGAGACGACAGAACTATATAATATAATCTACAAACACTACATCTCTTCCTTATTTTAATGAAAGTTTTAGATATAATAACTTTTATTATATTTAGTAACATCTTTATCAGATCATCAACCACCTTCTACATTTTAATTGACATCATTAATTTTCCATAAACTTCAGATATCAAAATCAACTAAAGTTTACGAGTAAGCATAACATTAATACCATCAATAATATTTCCAATATTGTGGTTTTAACAAACCCTTTGTAATAACTAAATCGATTGAATACTTCCTTCACTTCCCAATTAATCTTTAATTTTTAACATTTCACCTCATAACACATTTCTTGTATTTTGTTTTTTTTTTTTTTTTTATATGGCCCATATGTTGATCCAAAACAGGATGGCTGGTAGGGTGATTATATTTCAGATCACCCTTCATAAAATTGTAATCGGACTTCACTTAAGGTTGCTTACTAGTTAATAAATGGAAAATATTTTTCATCCTTCCTGATGGTTGATGTTCTATTAAAATAGTTCCTCTAGTCTAGTTTGAAGGAATCTTTTTAAATGCTTTATACCCCTTTATGAGAGCTGAGGCACGAAACCCCAATAAATTCAAGCTTCAACTACTTTGTAAAAGGCAAATTGCAGTTGTATACAGCTATTCCACTTTTTAACAAATTATTAGGTAATTTGGATTAGTCTAGCCTATTAAATAACTGCCTAATTTAAATTGTATATAATTTATGTAAAATTTAAAAATATAAACAATTACATTTTAAAATTAACGTAAATTGACGTAAAATGTAATTCTCAACTTTAACTTTGCATACCGTTAAAAACGGTTAGACATGCAGTACTGTACAGGATTAACCCCTTTGTACACACACCTTGTCTCGGGCAAATAATTATATTCTATTCCATGGCATGACATATCTTATGCCTTTTGCAAAAACTGTTAATCGAATTAAAAACATAAACTGTAAATTCTCATAGCAAATAGATCAGTAGTAGGCTTGCCAAACTTTCTTTTAATTTGTTTCCATGGATCTATTGATAATCCATACTCAGTATAAATGTTAGAAATTATTTTTAGTTTTTTCTTTTTTTTTTTTTTTTTTTACATAGGATTAACACACTTGAAATTAATTGATCTAGCTTTGAACCCATTCCATTTCTTCCTACATCATTGAGATGTAGGAATTGTACACTTACCCATTTTGTTAACATCTATATATATACCATCACGCCTGCACTCCCCGAAGGGTCAGGCAGAGGTGCACCAATGTACACCCACATCTATGATGGTATTTTTGTCAATCTAAAGAGGAATAGTACAGTTACTTCTTGATTTTGTAAGCATTTGAAACCAAAATAAGCTGCCATTAATACTGATTTGTTTACATGTCACCTTGGTTTCGACTGTAAGTATAGGTCTCCATCCAACACTCTCAATGTTGCAATGAGCCCCCAACCTAATAGAAATGCATCTCTATACACCTGTGAAAGTCCAATAGAACCACCATAATGTCATAGAAGCATCATAATTGATTTTAGAATTAATAAATGTTAAGTATTTCACATTTCCATTTCTTTTGGATGTATGGTCAGCAAAACAATCTATTAACAATGTTACTTTTACATATCATTTAAATAGACACAAAATTATACAATTCACTGCTATACGGAATTTCAGGCAAAACGTTAGAGTTCATTTTCCTTAATTTTAGCCTCCTTTCCTTTGATATTGTACCCAGTGATAAGGATTAAAAAATCTGAAATGTTTATCTACTTTTGTTGCTGACTGTACCATACATATGGAATAGTTGTAATTTCCCAGTAATTTGGTGAATACACTGGGTGCTATACACAACCGATATATGGCAATGCTGTAAATGCATCATTATAAAATGTCATGGAAATTAAATCAGAGACATTTTCTATGTAAGTATATCATGTTTTAAGATATACTTTCTATAGATATGATTTAATATAAATATAGAAATAATTACTTCGAATTTAATAATTTGTAGATAAATGGAAATATAAAATAATGTAACATGGTAACCAGAAAATTATTAAAGCGCTCTTCCTCTCTCCTCTTATTTAAAATTTTGCTGTGCCCAACAGGGTCCATAATTGTTTCTAAATATATATTTTTAACTACCACCTGTAGGTGTACATTATGGATTGCAATAAACGATTTTGATTTGATTTGATTTCCTTAAGGTTATGCCATCTATGTTGCTCATAATATAATAATTATGATCAATT
The DNA here is from genome assembly GCA_932526535.1 of Caradrina clavipalpis. Lineage (NCBI taxonomy): Eukaryota > Metazoa > Arthropoda > Insecta > Lepidoptera > Noctuidae > Caradrina > Caradrina clavipalpis. Next base: position 14,499,861 of record OW052098.1, read on the forward strand.
AACCTTATTGCAGTTCTAATTGCCTCCATCTCAAAATGGCAAACTGTTATGAACTTATCAAAAGATTTTAAATTAAATAAGTATAAATCTTTTTTGAAAATATTATTATCATTTATTATTATTGTAACGACATGGAGTTATAGTTTTAACTGTAAAGGGTTAGTAATATCTTCCTGCCGGTGGAATTTCACTACTTAATAAATCATTTTTAGGGTATACATTTTAATAGGATTGGACGTAAAAGGAATATGTAGTGACACAGTACCTGTCACAGTTACCTAGTACCTTCATACCTCGAACCACCTTACCACCATAACAGTTACCAGTTACCAGTACCTCAGAACCAATGCCACGACATAACCACGCCACCGCGACGGAATACCATATAAAACTGTACCATAGTAGGGACTTATAAATAACACACACGATACCTCTTCGTTAGACTGGTTGTCAGACATCTAGGCTTCTGACGATCCGTAACGATTGTCAAAGATCTACCAATGACAACCGGGACCAACGGCTTTACGTGCCTTCCGAAGCACGGGGGTGTCACACCACCAACTTCCAAACTCCGGGCAGCTACTGAGGAATTCTTATTGAAAAACCCAATAACACTCTTTTGCCCGACCTGGGAATCAAACCCTACGCTCATCTGTCGCGCTTGCGACCACGAGACCAACGGGGCAGTCAGGTCAATTTCAATTCAGGTCTTGTAAATTTTTGACAAGTTATGCATCTTTAAAATAACTTCTTTCGGTTTCATAGATAGGTCAAGAGTCAGAACATAATTCCAGCATTTGCCATTGTTATTTTTAACGAAATAGGTCACAAAACGGGCACCATCCGTTCTATGACTTCAGAAAACACATTTATGCAAGCTTCCATCATCACTTATTATAATACTTCTGGTCATGAACGGCATCATCCGTTCTGACCAACAACATTTCATCATCATACTTTTAGTCATGAAAGGGCATCCTTTCTGACCAACTTTTACGAAAGCTTCAATCACTACTGATAATAACACTAATAGTCATGAAAGGTCATCAACCTTTCTGACCGACATCATTTTAACCTAATATTCATGAAAGGTCATCAACCCTTCTGACTGACATCATTTTAACCTAATATTCATGAAAGGTCATCAACCCTTCTGACTGACATCATTTTAACCTAGTAGTCATGAAAGGTCTTCAACCCTTCTGACTGACATCATTTTAACTTAGTAGTCATGAAAGGTCTTCAACCCTTATGACCGACATCATTTTAACACTTCAAGTCATGAAAGGTCATCAACCCTTCTGGCCAACATCATTTTAACATTTCAAGTCATGAAAGGTCATCAACCCTTCTAACCAACATCAATTTAACACTTCAAGTCATGAAAGGTCATCAACCCTTCTGACCAACATCATTTTAACACTTCAAGTCATGAAAGGTCATCAACCTCTCTGACCAACATCATTTTAACACTTAAAGTCATGAAAGGTCATCAACCTCTCTGACCAACATCATTTTAACACTTCAAGTCATGAAAGGTCATCAACCTCTCTGACCAACATCATTTTAACTTCTAGTCATGAAAGGTCATCAACCTTTCTGACCAACATTTGTCTCCAATTTAATGGTGACCATGTCTCCAATTTAATGGTGACCACATAATCTGTCTCCAATTAAATGGTGACCAGTAGCGATTTTTTTTTAGTTCATTAAAAACCATATTATTTCTATTCTATATTGTACGGTTTATCAAATACCTCCTATACATAAAACATTATCCTTTTACAAGCTCAATAGTTTAAAGTGTAGCTAAAAGCTTAAAGCATGTACAAGTTACTTTGTGTGCCTTGTAAGCCAATGTGCTTATTAAACCACATTATTATAAGAATACTAATCTATTTATCTTTGTTCGTTGTCAAATACGTACTCTTAAGAGCGTGTATACCGAAAGTGGGTAACGTCGCAAATAGCTGTCAAATATTTCGCTGTTTAGATTAATTTGTCAATATTACTGTATGAAAATAAGAAATATGGCTAACTAATGAACTAGAATATTGATTATGAAGTGCAATAATTCATATCGCAACACCGAATATTTAGTTTTAGATGTAAAAAGAACCAACCCATTAATCAACACCTTATCGCTCAAAATATGTAAACAATACGGCTTCAACCGTTTGGTTCTACAATAATACAATCATCTTTTCAAGTTTTAAGCAACAGCCACCAGATACTCTGTATTTAACTAATTACCATAAAAACATATTTTAAATAATAAATACTCACAATGGAAAAATAATGCCATAATATAAAGCTTTAACAGCTTAATTTATAAATCAGAAATCAACAGACATTTAATCGGGACTCCAACCCGATAGACTAGTGGGTAGGTACGATAAAAACATACTTCAAATAATAAATATTAATTGTTATGATAACCAGAAATCAACAGATTTAATCGGGACTCGAACCCGATAGGATAGTGGGTAGGTAGAATAACTACAGATTTATAATGTCCTAATTAACTGTATGTTTATTATTGGTATACCTGAATTATACACAACTACCATTTTGTTGGTATTTGTTTCCATTTAGCACTATATTTGTTAAAATGTAATTCGAATAATGTCTATATTATGCTACAAAATGTAGACGTTAGATGGTATTGTTTACATAGTTACGTAACAACTTCCTTTTACGTTTTAACGTGATCTTATCACATGATAAAATAAAAATGTTTAAAACTATATGATACTACCCACGTTTATATAAATAAAAATGACCAAGCTATGCATTATCATCAACGTATATTATAAATATTTAACTCATGTCCTTCTTCCCGCAAAAGTTAATTATTCACAACGACCAAGCAAAGTTTTGTTGCAATAAATAACCCACGTTAAATTATTATGAATTTGCACACTAATATTAGGTTTTCTTTCTTTAGTAGTATGGCCTTTCCTTACTAAAAAATAAACGTTGACAATTTCGCATTTTTTTTTTTTCAAAAAAAAAATAAATAATAATAATAATAAAAAATAACACAGTACTTACAATACTCGTCGCCAAAATGTACTGTTTGTGCTCTTACTCATCTTGACGTATCGACTCACTGCCTAACTCGCCGCACGCACGTCCGCTCAGCTCCATGGCTCTAAGCAAACTGTGCGAGGGAGGGGGAATATGCCCCGCTCCCCACCACACTATAGCGCGCGGCGTGTACGCATGAGACGACAGAACTATATAATATAATCTACAAACACTACAAGCACTAAGAAAATAAATATGTTTATATATGTATTTATAAATTATATAAGTATTTATATCAGTTGTCTGGTTACCATAACACAAGCTCTGCTTAGCTTGGGATCAGATAGCCGTGTGTGAGTTGTCCCAAGATATTTGTATTTGTAAAGTAGGTTCTTCGCTGCATTGTCTTGGCAAAAACGCTTAGTTTAGTATTTGATCACTTTTAATTACCGAATACTTTGCAATTAAATTTTAGTGCTTGTACTGTGGCTATTAACTATCTTGGTTTTATAATTAAAAATGTTTGTGTTACTGTTTCTCGTCAATGGGGATGCTGGTACATACGCGAAATTCCCTCGGTGATAATAAACTCGCGGCTTAGCATCATAGTATGTATGGAAGCATAACGGTGTGGAGCATATAATGTGAAATATTTAACTGGGAAAATAATTTGCCAATTAAATTGTTTTTGCTAATATTTTTACCAAAATATACATACATACATACATAAACTCACGCCTTTTTCCCATGGGGGTAGGCAGAAACCACGGAACGCCACCTGCTACGATCCTTACATACTCCTTTCGCCTCATCCACATTTATACATATGTTCTTACAAGCACGCCGGTTACGAGTACTGCGCACCCGACCTTTCTGAAGAACCCCACCAATAAGTTCAGGGTAGGTCTTTCTAGGGTGTCCCCTCCCAGCATTGCCACTTACATCTGCCATATAAATCCCTTTTGTTTGTCGCCTTTCACTTATCCTAATCTCATCATTACCAAAATATCTTGACCAATGTTATAGGTAAAAAAGAGTTTGTTTGTTTGAACGAGATAATTTGAAGAGCTCTGATTTTCAATAATCTTTTTGCTTTATATAGCCCCTTTTATCGAGGATAGTTACAGGCTATACACAATCACGCTACGCTAAACCGTAAAAAAATTTAGCATTATTTTCAAAGAAAAATATTCTCCTGCCAATCATAATTTTATTCACTTGTATTATTTTCACACTCTACATGCTTTTCACAAAGCCATGTTGAATCTGGAAAAACTGTTATTCGGGCAAAACTAGAGGATTTGACTCGTCTACGTCTCGCAACGCAATATTTCAAGACCAAAGTTCTGTAGCGTTGCGTCGCATTAAGCATTCAAGTATGAATTAAGCAGGGACAGAGCGTACCCTAAATACATGCGACTTTAATCACTAGTGACATATGAATAAGTGTCAAAGAGAATTTTCAACGGTGGGGTTTCGCAGATGGCAGCGACCTTCGGTGCCTGTGTAGTCTCTCCGCAGACCATGGCCCACCTTTTATCTTGTGCCGCATGCATTGTCACCTGCACACGTGATGACCTAATGGCTGAGTCGGCGGATGGTGATGCCGTGGCTGAATTTTGGCTCAAATATAGAATTTAAAGCATATTTTATTTTTTTATACCACTGAAGGTGGCAAAAAAGCTAACGGCCCGCTTGATGTTAAGTGGTTACCGCTGCCTAGGGACACTTGCAAGACCAGATCCATCACTCGTGCGTTGCCGACCCGGTAAAAACCTCAAAACTCCTTTCTTGAAGGACCTATCTATCCATCTTTCTTATAGTATTTTATTTGCCATAGATACGCTAAGAAGAAAAATAAGTGTCACCAATAAAAGCGAGGCCAAGTAACCTTTTGTTGGAAGTCATGTGGATGCAATGCCGGAAAAGCTCGAATGGAAGGAAACGTTGCGGATGCAGCCTGCGAGGCGTATCTTGCCGCAGTGATAATATGTATTATGTATTGTGTTGGCGAGAATATCGTCACGGGAAACGATCTCGCTCGGCTTAGATAACATTCTGTCAGTTAGGTATTTAGGAATGTTAGGTCTTAGGAGAGTTTTCCAACAGCTTATGTGTACTTATGTGTGCGTATATTCTCGCATAAAACAAATATTTATATGGTCTACAGATAGTTGTTCCGGGTCTGGCTGTTTGTGTAAGTGATTCTATAAGTTTGTTAACGCATTCACGGTACAGAACAAATTCCTAGTGCCCACAACAGGAATTTCTCTTGGATCGTGGGTGAGTCAATCCAGGTTTCCTCACAATGTTTTCCATCACCAAAGTCAGCGATATCCAAGATAAACTAAGAAAGTACATATGAATTACAAAAAGTCACATTGGTACTTACCCGTGCCCGGTTGCGAACCCACAGCCTCATGAAAGAGAAACGTGCGCCATAATCGCTCTGCTAAGACGACGAGTTATGTTAATGATTTTGAATTTCACGACCTACCGTAGCGCTTAATTTCATTTCCTAGTTATCATTAATAGCCACAAACTGTGAACTAATAATCGTTAACTATATAGCGAACGCTAATCTACCAGCTTTGTTAACCCCTAAGCTTAATAGCTGCATTATTTTGCGACATTTGCGCCTATTAAGTGGGCTAATCAGTGCGTCGGATCCGATTTCGTGGGATTTGGTGAAAATTTAACTAGAAGAGGATGTTTTTAAGCTTGTGGGTAAGATCGGAATACTGGTAAAAGTAGTCCTTGTAATGTTGCTTACCAGGGTTGCGGAATTTGTTCGAAACAGTCACCGTGGGTCTTAGACGCAAAGGGCATTAGGAACACGGATGGGTTTTAGTCAGTAAGAGTCTGACACTCTCTTCCGCTCCGTCTAGAGCGGAAGAAATCACTTCATAATTACGTACCATTAAAACAAGCATATTGTGGTTGAACTTACCTTCAATTATAAATCTTAATAAAAAATACTGCGGTCTATCTTTGTGCAATTTTCTATTAGATTTTTCTTTAAAGCAATGTTCGCAGTTATCCCGCAGTATTAGGCTATAACTCTTTCCCTAGCTACTCGAATGAAAAGTTAAATTGATAAGAGCGCGCATAAGTTACTGTGATTGGCTAACTGAATTATCAACGACCAATCACGGTCTTGACAATTTGTCACATTAGTATTGTGAGTAACTGATTAACTGCCCCGTTGGTCTCGTGGTGGTAAGCACGACTTTTATTTTTTTAAATTGGAATGGACGGAATGGAGTTTAACAAATCAGGATTTTTTTAGTAGCAGCCCGGAGTTTGGAAGTTGGTGGTGTGACACCCCCGTGGCTCGGAAAGCCGTTTGTGTCGTATTGCCGTCCCCGTCGAATCGGTCTGGAGAAGAAATCATTATCATTATTGTGTTGATTGGTTAAGAATCCGGCAGTAATTCTGGTACTTCTTTTTTACGATTATTAAATGTATCAGTCTAGTAAGAGGCTCTATATCTAGGAGTCGACATTTACGAGCTGACACATAGTAGGTAGGTATCGGTAATTCTGTCGCAGTAATGTATTATCGGAGCAAATTGTCGCAGCTTCATTAGCCGTGACGACATTTAATCGTGCATTCACAATGACTCAAGTTAATTGATGCTGATATTAAATCATTATATAAAATAAGTAAATGACACACTATCGTTATTTCTTTGTTTTTCTGTTTAGACACAGGCAGACTCTTTATTCTTCTTCTTAGCGTTTCGACGACAAACTATGATAGAGGTATTATATTGATGCAGCCCAGAATTTGGCCACTTGACTCTTTATGTACTAGCCATTTTTCAGGGGGTAAATATAATCATTAATACGAACAACTTTAACTATGACATCAACTCTAAATTATAAAAAAAAATGTTTTAGTCTAGTCGTAGTTAATTTCTGTAAAGAACAGCTGAGTTTGTTTTTCGTATCTCTGAGTTGTTCATGTTCATGATTACATACTTTCACACCCGGAAAGTTGATCAGTTAATTAAAATTCAATGTTATCCAGTAAGATTTGGTATCTTGAACAGGATACCTAATCTTAATGGACTACACAGAAATATGGAGCCTATCGCACACAAGTTTATACAAGACATTATTCAAATTCAAATCAACCTATCTATGTTTACTTTTGATGATGTTACCAATTAAATTAATAGTTTAGGGCAGGGATGGCGAGCCAAAGGCACGCGTGTCAGTAGTGGCACACGACAAAATAATTCGGGCGCGAAATGACAAAATGTATGGATTTGATCGAAACCAATTTGCAACAGCAGAAATCACACTAACCTTTTATTTAAATAAACATAAAATAGTCAATATTACTTCTAAATAGTCTTATTTCTTCTATAAACGAGTTGCAAACAAAGAGTTAATAGCAACCAGTTTTATTTTCTTCAAGAATGGCTAAGTCAAGATTTCTTGATGGCACGTCATAGTCATATTGTTATTTTTTTTTAACCCCCGACGCAAAAAGAGGGCTGTCTGTCTGTCTGTCTGTGGCATCATAGCTGCCGAACGGATGAACCGATTTCAATTTAGTTTTTTTTTGTATTAAAGGTAACTTACGTGCGAGTGTTCTTAGACATGTTTGATGAAAATAGGTTGAGCCGTTTAAAAGTTGTGGGGGTGAAAGTAGGGAAGAAAATCGAATGTCTGTAAATATACTCGAGTGGGGTCTCAAACTTAGCAAAATCGACATTATAATAAGTAGGTACCTATAAAAAGTATAAAATAAAAAATTAAATTAAAAATTTAAAAAACCCCCAACACAAAAACTTAAGTTCCCTTTAAAAAGTAAAAAAATAATTAAAAAAAAATACGTCACGTTGGGGGACCGCTCGGGACGATCGTATCCTAAATGCAACATCGGTCCCCCAACGTGACGTATTTTTTTTTTATTATTTTTTTACTTTTTAAAGGGAACTTAAGTTTTTGTGTTGGGGGTTTTTTAAATTTTTTATTTTTATAAAATATGACACGTTAGCCATCCCTGGTTTTGGGTATAGGAGTGGATATAGCTGAGAGGATTGGACATAATAATATGTTACGTCTTACGCCTCCAAAGTGATATGGATATTAGGTTTGTTTAGGCTCTGGCGTCTGGAACGACCTTAATGATTTACACGAGAAATTAAATCAATAACTAAAATTTTGAGTTACTTAAAGGCCGTGTTGATGAAATTATGTGGGTAAAATAAGGGCTCTAAGAAAGTCAAACTCAAAGCATTATTTCAATGAAACCATTTTTGAATTTACAATATTTTGCTGGCTTACAGTTAGTCTGTTTTTTTGTTAATTTCAAATGTTCGAGAATATTTTGAAAAACGTATTATTTTGATACCTTTTCTACGAAATCGTATTGAGTTTATTTTATTGCAGTTTCACAAAATATGTGACCAGCTGTGACAGGATCTGAGAAAAAAAACATGAAATTCGTGTGATTGGTCTCATATTCACCAAAATATAAGTAGACTACGTTTGATTGGAGCTCTAAATCACTAACCAATCTCTGCATTCAGATAAAAAACTATGGACGATCCAAAAGTGAAATCTTTATTAGCTCCATAACTCTTGGAATAGAGTTTGCTCCCACAAAAGGCTGATTTATTACACCTAGTACACAGCCTCTCGTAGTACGTAGAACAAGTACACAATACATTGCGCCATCGATCATGTTGCTGGGCACTTGTATCGGCTAGCAGAGCTAATAACTGCGTTAATTAGTTTTCAATAGTTCAGTGTAATATAAACTTTGTAGACGAGATAATGTTTCTTGTGTATGTATAAGTTCACAGCTTGGCTCATCGCCGCAAGGTCGCCTGCTTGTCGGTCTTCTACATATTGTACTTCGGTGAGTGTGCTCTAGAACTGCACGGCCTCATCCCACCAGCCCCCTTTCACCATCGGACATCCAGACGCACCTTTGGCTACCACGCCCACCTTGTTTCCATTCCATTGATTCGAGAGCTTACACATCTCGAATAAAAAAAATGTGTTTACTATTTTTGCGGCAGCCGCCTTGAGCAAGCTTGGTGATCAATGCTCGCGCCTCCTCCGTATGAGAAGAGGCCTTTGCTTTGCAGTGGGACAATAATAGGTTGGTATTATTATTTTTATTTATTTATTTTTAACACATAATTATTAAATATATTTTTCAAGTTACTCGGCTAGCAGAGCTAATAACTGCTCTAATTAGTTTTCAATAGTTCAGTGTGATGTAAACTTTGTAGACGAGATAATGTTAGTTGAATATGTGTCTACTATTTTTATGGTAGCTACTCAAGGGTGCTTTGTTAGGGTTTCAGTGGTCCAAGATCCCAGCGTCACCAGAACTATGTTATTTTAGCACGGCTGTTTTTTTTTTATTAGATTGAGGAGTGTGTATATTTGTCATGTAAAAATATACGTATAAAAAACAGCTGGGAAGTAATACCTGAAAAAGGGAACAAGCAAGTACACAATCTTCATAATGACATATTACGCTTACTTGCATTTATCTGTCCTCAGAATTTCAGCCATGCTAAAATGACTTGGGTCTGTAGACACTGGGGAGACCATGTTACCTAGATGATAGTAAACATCTTGAACTGTCCTTTCTATCGATCTTGAACTCGTATTTAGGTCTAGAAAATATAACCTTGAGAAAGCCAACTTAATGAGGATTACTACGATATTTTTACTCTGGTTCTATTAATAAAACAACGATTTATAGCAAACAGATTTAAGTACTACTTGTAGTACTAGCTATTGCCCGCGACTTCGTTCGCGTGGACTTCAGGTTCGTCCCGTCTAGTCAAAAATTGTAGCCTATGTGTTATTCTGATGTATAAGCTATAGCCTATGTGTTATTCTGATGTATAAGCTATATTGTGGTAAAGTTTCATTCAAATCCATTCAGTAGTTTTTACGTGAAAGAGTAACAAACATCCATACATCCATACTTACAAACTTTCGCCTTTATAATAGTAGTAGGATTTTAATTGGTTTTTATTTTAGGCACATCGTCTTCGCATGCCTATCTATGTAATGTATGGTATATATCTGTACGATAACCTGGTAAAAGTCGCGGGAAATTACTAGATGTGGTCATTATGGCTATCTTTAAGGGAGGCCTATGTCCAACAGTGGACTTCGTTCGGCTGTTGTGATGATAATGTTGATGACCCGTAAGAATGATAGGTTTTTTTTTTTTAAAGAGTATACTTATAGAATTTCTTACCCATTCTTTTCCATAAGAAACGATCCTTTGGAAGAGGCAATTAGATGAATCCAAATTTTAGGCATGCTTAAATAAGATAAGTTTGAACCTGGACAATCGTTTTAATAATAACAAAGTACCATGTAATGTCCCGTACAATGAATGCATTGCTACCTACTATTACGACACATGTTAGTAAGTACCTACACTAGGTACCACTAGGTATATGTCGCGTGCGGAAGTGGGTAAGTACCACTGATGTACTGTCACCGCATTGCCGATGTTAGTAACGTAACGAGCTTTTGTTACAATTGTTCATTAATTATTAAAAAGAGCTTCTGGTAGTTATAACAATACAAATAGGAATAAAACGGAAAATATTGTTTTAGTAGATATTCGACTAAAATGTTTTTCAATAATTTATAAATCATACATTATTTAAATCAATTATTTAATCGCAATTCATTCTTTGGAATTGTGTCCCATTTAAATAACAGTAGGGGTAATCCTGTTCAATAGGATAATGTGTTTATTCAACATCATTAATGTGACATATTACGCATAGGGCTGCGAACACAACAACTTGAAAAACCCTGGATATACGAGCAAAATTGACATGTTTCTTTCCCGGCGCCCCTGAAAAATACATTTTTACTTTAAAATTAAAACATCGATAGCGTTTAATTTTTCTTATTATAATTTATCGCTTATTTTTCAATTAATCTGGGTTTTCCTGAAGAGGAACCTGAAAAGAGTCTTATTGTAAAACCCTTTCCGGACGGCCTTTTAACTCTATTAATTAGAGAATCCCAGACGTATGACAGCCCTACCTACACGTCACAACAAACGATTGTCAATAACACACATTTCACCCTACTTACACCCTGAGACATGGGTGCTAATACAAATATATACAAATCGTATAATGCACGAGTATCACAGACATGGATAAATATTTGTCCAAGAAGGCCGTACAAATATTTGCTCCGAGTCTGACACGACGCGCCGTTCGAATTTGGAATAAAATAAAGTACCATTTCACTATCTCTGAATGGACACTATTGGCCAGATACTATATTGAAAATGGAACAGAATTTGCATGAAATTATGTCAAATAATTGAATTAAAATTTATGATAGGTGGTGGAATCTTGGTGGGATCTTGTAGAAATCGGGGGAACTCTTCAATAAATAACAGCACTTTAACCGCGATTGTTACTATAGCATATCTAAGCATTGTTTACACCATCACACAACATAACATCACGCGTGTACACTCGAAAGGGTAACACAGATTTATTCAGTAGTATTCGAAAATTTGTCCTCCAAGTAAACGAAATCGCATAAGTATTCTGCTTTCTTATGACTTTTAAGTGGTGCCAAGTTAATTTACGTAGTATGACAGTTCCTTCATGGATTTGGATGACAAGAAGTTGATACTAAAAAGCAAAAAATAAAAAACTTTTAAACAAAAAAAAAAAACAACCGCCTTCAAAAACTAAAAAGTGACAAATAACTTTAGCTTTGGAAGTCGGCGGCGTTGGTTCTATTTGTTGTTTCGTATTGCCTCCGACTTCAGTTGTTTTTTTTGTTTAAAAGTTTTTTTTGGTATTCCAAATTCAAACTGTGCGTCGGAAAATAACATGAAGAGAACGCGTAAGCTACTGTAATTGGGTACTTGACAACACTAACCAATAATTTCAAGTCACAACTTTTCTAAAAAAGTACTTTATTTTACCCGTGAAAACCGATTAATTTTCAATTTCTTGTAAAATTAGATTTTTACTTACTTTAAAATCAATAAATAGTAAGTCAATTGAGTAGGCCGTTAAGTGACGTCACAACGTGCTATTGCCGTACAAAATCTATGGGAGAATCGCGTTTTGACAGTTCATAAAAAGTATGTCAATTGATGGTGGTGTCAAGTACCCAATTGGTTATTGATAATTGGGTAGATGACACCACTAATCAATTAACGTACTTTTTATGAGCTGTCAAAACGCGATTCCCCCATAGATTTTGTGTGACAATACTAAACTATGACGTCAATTTTTTGTCATCTCAATTCAATAACTATTTATTGATTTCAAAGCATATTTGCAAGTTATTTAAAAATTAATCGTGTTTTCAGGGCTAAAAAAATAAACTGTTTTTTTTTTTGTGAAGTTGTCTCTTGGAATTATTTTTTAATAGTGTCATCTACCCAATTCAGTTAACCAATCACAAAAAAATAATTTATTGTTAAAACCGGGGTTTAGGTACCACTGAATGACACGACACCGTGATTTGTATCACATAACTAAACAATTTAATACCACCACGTCATACTAAGTATCATGTCATTATGTATACTTTCTGCAGTACAATTATATCGATTGATCGGACAGTCGCGTTTATTTATTCATTAACTTCAAGGACAGTAGTTACTTTTTCCTATATTGTGTCTTTTGCATATACAGAGACAAAGGTCCAGTTGAAAACCGGGGTCAGACACAAGTGGTCTAGAATTTATGTTGATCTGGGCTTGTTTGGAGCAGATGTAGGGTACACAAAAAAGCAATTTTTGGTATTTCGGTGGTCAGCTCTGCCCATTGACATCTGCAATACCAGACGCCTTGCAAATGCGTTGCCATCCCAGAGACAATGTTTAAAAGTCTCATGTGCCTGTAATTCCACCGGCACCTTTCAAACCGGAACACAGCAACGCTGCTTTGCAGCAGAAGTAGGTATGGTAGTAGTACTTCCCCGGACCAGGTCCTTCACAAAGGGCTCTACTACTGTTAATATTTTATTTTGGTTGAATAGCTTTTTTATCATTATTTTGTGTGCTCATGGTCTGTATCAATAAACAGTCTTTCTTTTCTTTCTTTCTTTATTTTTATTTTTAACGCTAAAAACTTTCAAGTTATAAAGCTTCAAGCTCCAGGTGCATCTATAAGACATACAATAAATGATTTACGAATCGTTCTGAAAGTCGTTGGAAGTTGGGCGGTCCACCTGGTTGCCACAAACTCTCCAACTTTCCCGACTAACGTGCAACTAGTTTATACGTTGGTATGTTTGGGAATGATGCACGCTGTCGGTGATTTTGTGTGGCTTACGATGTTTGTGTTTCTGGGATGTGTTATGAGGTTACGTGTAGAACTATAGTTTTAATCAATATTAATATTTTTAGTACGGCAAAAGCTGTTCTTTCTTAGTTTCTTGTGAAAACGAAGGAATAAAATAGATCTAAAAAAAAAGACTGTAATGTGTATGAAAATGACTAAAATGTATAAAAATACACTTAATGACACCGAAAGCAATATTTTTTAGTTCGGGGCCATACTTGGGAACCTTATTATATTTACGGAGATATTGAAGGTCAAAGTCCCAACTTTCATTTACGAAATCATGTTTTAAATGTTATTATAAATAAATTTTGAATATACTCGACGGCTGTACGACCCCTGTACTATTATGTATGCACCCAAGCACATGTTTTGTGGTTGTGTATTGGTGTATTGTGGTTTCCATAAATAGTGATTTTTCACGCCAAAACAAAAGTCGTTTACCAGTGCTCAATGTTATTTTGTTTGTTTGTTTTATAAAGTAATGTGGCTATTATGGCTAACTACTATAATAGTTGCTTTGTCTTTTTAATTTATATTTTACATTAACATCTTTCAACTCAACAGCAAACTTTCATTTAGCTCTTTATTCGTCATAACTGTTTATGTTCCGTCTTCAACTTTATAACCACAAGACATAATAAAAAGTTGCCGACTGGCCCATTTTAGTTTATTCTTTAAATGCCAGTGGTGAGGCGGTCATGATATTTAAAAGCTTGTTACAGTCGTAAAAATGTTCGTTCGTTTTACTGTATTTTTTACCTACTTTATATCGTGTAGGAAAAGGAAATTGACGTGACAATGAATGTTTTAAACAGCTGAGAAAGCTTAGAAAGCTGAGCAAAAAAGATTTGAAATTATTTTAATTCAGTATGTATTCTTCTTCTTTTTCCTTTCTTTCTTGTTTTAACAATAGGCGCGCCCCCTACTACATCGGACCTAAACATACCGGCGAACCGTGGGTGTAGATGACACACCTCTTTTTTTTTTTTATTGACGGGAAATCATCAAATAACTTCCCCCGCCCTGGGCGGGGCGGGAGGGAGTGTCAGACTTTTACTGACTAAAACCCGTCTATGTTCCTTCATGTGCCCTTTGCGTTCCGGGGGCGCGGTATCTCTTTCGAACAACCCGCAGCCCCGGCAGGCATCGGCCCTCAGTGGCCCCATCCAATTTTGCTGACATCTCTTTGATGCGCGCGTGGAACACGAACGCGCCGTCGACACGGTCTGTCGTTGTTTAGTGAACGTACGGACGGTGAGCTACCCATTGCTCACCGTCCACAGACCCGCGCCTACGGTGGCCGGGAGTCGTCTCGCGGCTATGACACACCTCTACGGGTGATGGTATGTTGATGTACACAAGACATACAGCGCCCAAGTGTATGCAAAATCACACGTGCACTACCTTTTTATTTTTTTCTTACGCCGTGGAAATCCTCATTGACTTCCTCCGTCATGGGGAGTGACGGAGGGGCATGCCGGACTCTTACCGGCTAAAACCACCGCGGTGGTCCACTGTATGCAAAATCACACGTGCACTACCTGCTCTTGCTTTCTAATGAGAAAGCTAACAGTTATTTTGTTTAGTGAAATAATTAATGTACTAATATTCAACATTTCCATACCTTTTATAATAATGTAAGGTATGGAAATGTACAAATAATATATACCAAATAATAGAAAAATTAACCCTTGTTTTCACTTCGAAAACTAAATCATTCTGATAATAACACCTACCCATATCAGAACAATTTAACATTCTAAATTGGATAGTCAGCCCTTTTGTTAAACTTTCTACCTGACTCAAGTAAAAAGGGTACAACACAATAATGTGCTAGATTCCAGTAAGCAATCTATACTAATATTATAATAAATAGGTAAGATATTTTTGTTTGTTTGTTTGTAACGGATATTCTCCGAAAATACTGGACTGATTTTAACCATTTTTTCACCAATAGATATTTGTTTATTCCTTAGTAACATCTAAATATATATTACTAAAAGGTGACTGACTGACTGACTGACTGACATAGTGATCTATCAACGCACAGCCCAAACCACTGGACGGATCAGGCTGAAATTTGGCATGCAGGTAGAGTTATGACGTAGGCAACCGCTAAGAAAGAATTTTGAAAAATTCCACTAAACTGATAAAATAGGGGATGAAAGATAATACTTCTTAACGCGAGCGAAGCCGCGGGCAAAAGCTAGTAGGCTATACAGGATAAGTTTTTAACCAGTGCGTAAATTTTTTTTGGTAGTTCAGTGTCAGTAATAGAACACATTTCCGTGTTTAGTTAAAAAAAAAAATAAAAAAAATTTCATCCTTATCCGAGTTTGAAATAAGCAAAACATGGACATAATCTATTCGCCATACTATCAATGAAAACTCTTGGCCGCCGCCCGGGCGCATGGCTGGGGTGAGGGGGTGGGGAATGCGCTAGCGCCGAGTGACAATAAAATATGGTTTTTAAGTAAACATGTTTCGTAAGCGATAACTTTATTTTTTAGTACTAAGACATATCAAAATAAAATATACGTGTTTAATAAAACGTGTTGAAGTTTATTATGGCAAAATTTACGCACTGGTTAAAAATTTTTCCTGTATAACATCACGCTACGACCCACGGGAGCGGAGCAGTAACCAAAAACGCTACTTGTGGCGGGTGACATAAGGCAGGCTATAAATAGTTAGAGGCTACTTGTGAACTGCTGACTGCCTAGTACCGCTATATTTCACTCAAGTTTTTCGACGACACGTTTCCCCGTTTTTGTTCACGGAAGAGGTGAAGGTCACCAGCAAGTGCACTTCACGGTGTTGGGTTACACCAACGGACAGATATTCTGATACTATTGTATGTTGGTTTTAAATGTCCTGTAAAACATATTATGAGTGGAAGGTACATTGTAGAGAAAACTTTTAGTATCTATTGATTTGGTACCTACATGATTCTAGGCCCCCATTTTTTTTAAGGATTCTTGCCCTCTGGGCGGAGCGGAAGGGTGTATCAGACTCTTACTGACTTAAACCCATCCGTGTTCCTCCTAATGCCCGTTGCGTTCCAAACCGCGGTGACTCTTTCGAACAAATTCCGCAACCATGTCAGGCACTGGCCCTAACGCCCTATTCTAGACCCCAACGTTATCATCTTTCTACACCGTCAACCAGCCATGACACTTGGCCGTGATGTATGGCGATACCTTTTATCTTTTAAAAGGCGCAAAAAGCCATATCTGCATATTTTTCTATTCTCAAAACTTCAGCCATGTTAAAATGACGTAGATAGAGATATAGTACTGTAGCTCTCAGTTCTCAGTTAAAAAATATAGTTGGCAACAGTGCTTAGCTTGCCAATTTTTGGACAAACTTCCTTACTAACCTTATTAAATGCACTGCAGCATATTTCTTTTATTTTTAAGCAAAAATTTAAGGCAATACAAAAGATAATTTTAGAACCTCCATTGTTCACGTTCCAGCAAAAATAAAAGAAAATATCGTGCAAACATACATAATTTGGGGTGATATTGCGTTTCCGCCATTTGCCGGGAACAACTGGGGAACCGGGAACACGTGTCGCCGATTGGATCCTGTAGGCTTCCCGCAATAAAAGTGGCGGGAACGGCGGCGGCGCCATGACAGTATGACTGACTTACGTCACACGAGATGTCGTGGGAACAATACAATGTTGCTCTTTGATTTCCTTTTGCATGACTTATTAAATAAGAATATTGAGGTGGATTTCAAATAGAACTGGGTAAATATAGTATACCTTGGTGTAACTTCGTCCACATTGAGTTGCACTGACAGGTTAATTTGTCTTGTAAACATTTTTGATAGAGGCATGGAGATACTTAGACCAATTATACACAGGCTGAGTTTTAATGACTTGGCCATCTAACAAGTGGTGAAAATACCCATGAAAAAAAATCAGCTGTTCGTTACAAAAATACACTACAACACGATCAAAATCTATGGAACAAGTAATTATTTTTAGGTTGGGCAGTTAAAGATTTTCGTATTAGATTACTTTCACATCCTGAAAATCAAGCCAGTATTTTTACAACCACCGAATTCTTCTAACACTGAAAATAGGTTTTGTCTCCCAAAGCGCCACCAAGCCTAATACCGAGCTTACAGTTACTGCAAAACGAACATAAAGGAGATATACAAGTACACATATCTACAAAGACTGTCAGAATGGATACTGTCTCGGGTTTCAAAACTTGGAGAATTTTTATAACCATTTCTTCGCTTTCATCAGACATTTAATATTTTATGCAAGATAAATAAATAAATGATACGTAGGCATAAAAAACTTGAGCAGGCATGACGGTAAGAAACAAGTGTTTATGCAAAACGTGACTTATAAAAATGTGAAGAAGGTTCACTCTGCGGTACGCTGAAATATTTTGTTTTTAAGTATTGAGGAACTTGGATGAGCACTGAGCTCAGAAAATTTGCTCGATTTTCAAATTGGAAACACCCTTTTCGCACAAGACCTTTTTTAAAGCTTTTATTCATATGAATAGTAGGTATCATACCTATGTAGTTGTAAGTGTCGTATACATTAAATAACAATGCTGAAATTCGAAAATCGAATGGAATGCTTTTAATTTGGCGCGCTCGTGCGTTGTCATTTAACTTGTTTTATCTCATTTTGACAGTTGAACATTGATGAAGTTAATGTTGTTTCCTTCAAAGGGTCTAAAAACAACGTTACCTAATTTCAGATTAGCCGTCATAACTTTAATTTATTGACTCAAGTTGGGGTGATAACGAGAAGACGTACTGGCCCCGGTTTTTCGAATGTCGGTTGGTTCATTGAATCATAAACAACCAATCACAGCACCTTACGCGCGTTCGGCAATTTCTCCGAACGTTCGACCCCAACGAAAAATTATGTGACAAGGTAAACCTTCTGCCCTTACATATAGGTGTTATAATTTAGCATATTCCGAACAAGCAGTCGTCCCAGGGGCGATCTCCGTGTTCTAATGATTCATATCTCCCCGGAGTTGAGCGGAGCTGTTCTTGAAAACATTCGACGCTTTATAAATATTTTTCGCATATTTTTTATGGACACGTATGAGATTTTTTCTGGTGATTGAGAACGTCTTTGTACTTCATTGATGTGTGTTTTTGAGTCGTTTTGATAGTTTATAGTGCTTTAGCCAAAAACAATAATTTTGTATAATATTATATTTGTTTTTTCTGGTGACTTCGCAACCCTTCGGGTGAATGACGGTTAACACGGACGCAGACGCGCTAAGTCACGGGTCAAATTTCATCACAATCGGTTCAGTGTTTTAACTGTGAAAGTGTAAGTGTAAGAGACTGACAGACAGAGTTACATTTGTATTAAAAAAATATTAACAGTACCTAGTAAGTACTGGATATATTTCACAACACAACTGTACTGAACTTCATGAAAAGCTCGCTGATTTTCTTTATTCATTGCTCACGATCCGCTGGAATGAAACAGCAATCAAAAATTCTTAACAGTCAATTAGCTCAAACTCATAATGAATGCACAAAAATCAACTGTACCCAGGCGGAGAGCACGCTTCGCAAACATACGATGGAGGCTCTGCATTTAAGTTGCGTAACCCATATGGAATAACAATGCCCAGTGGCGTGCACAGAGTTTTTAGACAGGGTTGACAGAAAATTTACCTAGCAAAAACACCTGCTACATGTTGGTTTTGATTCGTCGCCTTGTCGATTAAATAATGATGTATATGTTTGCCACCTCAAATATCTATAGATTGGCTGATATTATAAACATATCAAAATAAAACAACATAAATACGTATTTTACAGGGTAGGCAATGTCTATTTGCCTATATGGACCGCACGCCACTGACAATGTCTTATGGTAATTGAGCATAGTTTTTACAAAAAAGCTCACAATCTCTCAATAATTAAATAAATTGCCTTAAACTAATAAATGAGATTCTAGGTTCACAATCGGGCACGGACAAACATCAATATAACTTTTTTTCAATTTCATATGTAATTTCTAAGTTTATCTTGGACATCACTGATGTCGGTCTAGGAAAACATCGTGAGCAACCTGGACTCGATTAATATAAGTCTGAAATCAGCAAACCAAGCAAGCTTGGTGATCGTTTCTTGTGCCTTCTCAGTATAAGAAGAGGTTTTTCACCTCTTTGCCCTCCAGTGAGACAATAGCTGGTTACATAATTAATTATGCCAAAAATGTTACTACATTACTATTCAGCATCAGTTCAAAGTGTAGGTAGTTTCAAAACTTTGCATAAAATAGATTTTATTTTTCAGCAATAAATATTCAAATTCTTATTTCAATTGGTTCGAAAAATAAGATAAATTTTGACATGTATTACCTATCAATATCCATTGCGGTATTTTTGCTGTTAACCAAACGAATTTTCAAATTACGTGAAGCAATGAATTTTGTTGTATTGTCAACAAGGGATTGACATTCTGTGTGTGTTACGCAATTAGGGTGCAAAGGCCTAGCACAAGTGCGCGGAGTACACGTCAAGCAAACTCGTTATATTTTTTAAATCTTTTTTTCAATTGAAAATACCCTCGCACATAATATTAATTTCACTCGAAGGCTTTTTTATTCCAATTGATGAGACTAACTGTGCTTTTCGTATAAAATATAAACCAAAATGTAAAAAAATGCAAAATGCCAAACTTTAGTCGTATGTCCAGCACGAAAATCGACTTGAGTCGAATACTTTTACGTGAGCACGTTCGTGTTTGGCCCTCTAGTTGAATGGACAACTTGTTACTGGATACCAAGATGTAGGTAGGTGGGCACGTAAACGTAGGTACTAGCTACGTGCAGGCATGTTGCTGTGACAGAATTTAGAATAGAATTCGATAGTGCAAGAGTAGGTTAGCTTTGTATTCGTTGACAATATTTTTTAAGGGCGTTTGATAAATAAATAAAATATTGAAATCTTTGTCCTTTGGGAAAATTTATGGGGGAGGGCTGATATGATGATGATGATGAAGATGAGAAATGAAATAAAATTCCTTTTTTTTAAATGATAATTAATTACTGGTAATGATTTAAGGCAAAGATCTCACACTCGCTAGATGTGCCCTACCGTGTCTAGTGAGGATTACGCTAATATCGTCTGTTTCTTTTTGTTCCTTTTCCTCGACCCATAATGTCCCACTGCTGGACAAAGGTATCCCGTACTGCCTCCATTCCTCTACTCATCCCTGTTCATTTCCTTCTTTGACTCTTCTGACTCTATGTACCTCTTCTCTCTTCTATATTTTATCGTTACCGTCAATTTTATTTATACTTTACGCGTGGCTTCGAAATCTTTGGTTTAAGACAAATTCAAGTACGCAGAAAAAATCGTTTTGCAAAAAAACATCCGCATCAACAACTTTGATAAACACATCCCACTTTCAGAAAATAAGAACTAAGCTCATGAATAATTTAGCCTTTATTCACACCAGCTGAAAATAACCGTTTTTTCATCCGATCTCTTGCCGGATGAATAAGGATAAAAGCTAAATGCCACATCACTGGCTCTCAAGAGACTTGCAACAAAGATTTTACGCTTAACGAGATTAAAGTAATAAAGAGGTTTTAGTGTAAACGGTGTATTCATTAAACTTGGCTACCTCTACTAAGTATGGTGATCATCTTTTTTATCGTTGCACCTAGTTGTTTGGTTAAGGAGGTTAAGTTAAAATCGTACTTAAATGATAGACTGCAGCATGTTCAAATAAACGGTGTAAATTCATTAGGCTTAAAAGTAAAGATGGGGGTTCCGCAGGGTTCTATATTGGGTCCGTTTCTCTTTTTAGTATATATTAATGATTTACCTCATTTACTGAAAAACCAACCTCAAATGGTGTTATTTGCTGATGACACCTCACTGATTTTTAAAGTAAATAGAAAGGCACAACATCTTGACGACGTAAATAACGCTATGCATGAGGTTCATAATTGGTTTACTATAAATAACTTAGTATTAAATGAGAAGAAAACTAAATGCATAAGATTCGCTTTGCCAAATGTTAAAAGTTGTTCATGTAACGTTACATTAAATAAGGATATACTGGAATTCGTCGAAAAGACAGTTTTCCTAGGGATTACGCTTGACTCAAAGCTGCAGTGGAGTCCTCACTTAACATCTCTAGCAGGGCGGTTGAGCTCAGCCGCTTACGCTGTCAGAAAAATCCGACAGTTAACAGACGTGGATACCGCGAGGCTGGTCTATTTTAGTTACTTTCATAGCATTATGTCTTACGGTATTTTGCTTTGGGGGCGGGCTGCAGATATAGATTCTATCTTTATTCTGCAAAAGAGGGCTGTCAGAGCCATCTATAATCTTTGCAGGAGCGAGTCTCTAAGGGAATTGTTCAAAAAAATTAATATCATGACGGTTCCTTGTCAATATATATATGAAAACATTATGCATGTTCGAAAAAACCTTCATCTTTTCAAAAAAATTGGTGATAGACATAATGTTTATACTAGAAATAGGAATAAATTAGATCAACCAAGTTTCAGATTGTCTAAAGTACACACTTCTTTTATGGGGTACTGTGTAAAATGTTATAACAAAATACCGCTCGATATTCTCGAACTAAATGAGAGAAAATTTAAAACTTGCATCAAACGCACACTATGTAGTCAAGCATATTATAAGTTAGAAGATTATATTAATGACAAGAATGCTTGGCTTAATGCTGTTCCTGCTCCACAGAGACACGCGCTCACAAATTAATAGATATTATTTTTTTTTTTGGGTATGTTTCTTACCACTTTTTCATTTTGATTGACCTTAATAACGTCTACCGTTATTTTATTGCTATTTATTTTACATACTATGGATCATCAATCGAATAGGTTCACTAAAAACCTTAATTTTATATAAATTAACATAATTTATTTCAATTTTGTAAATGTGAGTACCATGGAGCCATTTACTTGTTAAGTTACTATGTGTTGGACACTGAGCATGGCAGTTGAGAGCTTCGTCATGCTCTCTTTAATGTCTCGCTGACGGTGGCGCGTGGGTTGGATCGTTTGGTTCCCTTCAAGATGGTTGAGCTAGATGGTGCTGATGCACGCGTCATATTCGTGAACGGGTGCTGTCAGTTGGGATTGGTCATCTCTTAACTGCCATGGCTTACATCTTTATTATAATTTTGTTATTTTTTATATTCACCTTCATTGTTTTCACATATAGAAGCAACAAGAATATTGTAACCAAGTTTTTGTAAAAACCAAATTGAATGAAAAGAGTGTCCATGGAGTTTCTTGCTCGTTCTTCTCCATAGAGACCTACGTTTTGGAACGAGCAACTAGCTTCAATATTAAACTGTAACTTCTTGACAATTCAAAAGTGCCTGTAAATGGTCTAATTGAAATAAATGCTTTGATTTGATTTGATTTGATTTGGAGGTTGTCATGCTTTAAAGTTTTACGCCATATTGCTGGTTCCGTAGTTAACGAAGGCTTGCTTCAAACAAACGTAGTCTAGTCATATTAACGTAAAAGTAAATAATAATAACAAATCATAATTTCCCAAATAATTATATATTTCTTTAAATGTGTGTGTATTTTTTTGTAAATGTCAATATACCGGCTTATTATTTTTGTATTTTAAATTACTAACTGCCATACTCAGAGACGTTTAACGGTTACTTAAGTCTTAAGCGACTTAAGTAACCGTTAAACGTCTCTGAGTATGGCAGTTAGTGTTTAATTGTTCTTATCTGTAATGTATTATGAATTTTGTATGCCTCAATGGCGAGACATGGCAGACCTATATGGATAACTATATTAACCTATGTTCTACAATCAATTAATTTGAATATTTTGGTCTCTCTAAACACGATAAAATTGCGTAGTTTTAGGGATAAAGGCACTAATATGTGGTTGTGGTTATTCAGTTTTCCGTAAAATACTTACTACATTTAAAAGTGATACTCGATATCCACAAAATATCTTAATGTTTATTAATATAACTGCACTTCTTTTTAGTGGTGCTCAAGAATATAAAGCAATGTCGATAATATAAAAATGACTGTTAGCACTTCTGAAACTCAGCTTTCCTATAGCTATCGCATAGCTTTCGTAATGGGATTTAGGATTTTTAATTTGTTTTAAAACTTTGCTCGGTATTCCTAAAACATTAGTACCAAATCATATTCCACCTCGCATTTTATAAAATGGCACTTTAATAAGCTAATAAAAATACCTGCCTATATCCTGCAATAAAATTCTTTTCCATTCCATTTCACGATTGTCACAGTAAAACAGATGTCCAAAAATATTGTAAATTCTGGGGAAATTAAACCACAATTCAGGTACGATCATAAATTCCGGTTTTATTATCCTGTGACCTCAGACGCAATGCGGTTTTTTTTTAATTTGCAACGCATAGTCTGCTGAGAGAGAATTTTATTAATTAGTTATTTTACCGCCGAACTGTGGCTGTGCATTGGTACACCTCTGCCCAACCCTTCGGGGAATACAGGCGTGATGGATGATGGTTGTTTTGCGCCCGTCTCTCATGCATAAGGTTGGATGCGAAACTGGTCAAGTACTAATGTGTACTTTCAAAGTTTATCTTGGACATTACTGACATCGGTGAAGGAAATTATCGCGAGGAAATCTAGACTTAAGCATAATTAATATAAGTCTGAAATCGCCAATCCGCCTTGAGCACGTTTGGTGATTAATGCTCGTGCCTTCTTTTTATGAGGCCTTTAGCCTGCAGTATGAGAATTATAATATATTTTACTATTTTATATTATGTGTCTTTTTGCTCCCTATACCTATGTGTATGTTTATAAATATTATATTTTAGAAAATGTCCTTAAACAAAAACCACTAGGTACCCTAAAAAGAAATATGATGTCAAGTAAAACACGTAGTTACCCTGCAAAATACTCGGTAGATCTATTACACTGCACTGCAGTTGACGTCGGTAAAAAATCACGTAAATGCGGTGCAGTGCCATTGAATTCAATCGTTCAAACTTCAACAGTCCTCGGGATTTGGTTGCCCACTTTTAAGCTCGGCTTAAATCGTCGTTTGAACATTCATGAATCTTTTGTTTTTTTTTTTATTGAACATGAATGTTTATCATTCTTTTTTAAATTGATTTTAGAGATTTCGATTATGAATAAATTGTTTAGGTTGTAGGTTGAGCTCCAAATTCGAATTAGGAAAAAGGTAACGTATTAGATACCAAAGTGGGCGTAGCATGATGGTTTACATAAAATGATTCGACTTGAAGTCGATTTTCAAATTGGAAATACGACTATTTATTATTTGGTAACAGGTTGCACGGCTTCCACCGTACATTCGTAAAAACATATATACTAGCTATATACACCGCGGTATCACCCGCGTTCAGTTCGTCTTTGTTACTGCTCCGCTCCCGTTGGTTGTAGCGTAACGATTTCTACGTATAAACTTTCCTCTCGAATCACTTCATCTATTGATGAAACCACATTAAACTCCGACTAAAAACTAAAAAGATTTGCGAAGTGACTATGTTTTAAACTATGTAGATCTGAAAGGTTTTATTGGCTGTTATAGTTAAAAGCTTTGCAAAGAAACCACTCTCTGTTACCTATTTTCAGTTATTCCATTATACAAAGTCCAAGTAGTGTTGACAATCCACGGTTGAAAGGCGCATAAGAGTATAACTCATTGTGACCTGAGTATGTACAAAGAGATATGTGAGCAAGCACCATACATCAAGTTGTCAGCGTAACTGGAGTAAATAAAACGACCATTATTTTTTCTTGAGAAATGTTTGTCCGACTTTTAAAGTGAAATTGTTTTTTTGATATGATCGTCTACACCTAACTGTTTTTAAGTAAGTGAAATCTTTGTAATTTCTAATTGGGAAATAAAATTTCTTTAACCATAACTCTAATAGTTTTGCTTAGTACTGTTAAAACGATTTAACCCATATTCTCATTACAGTTAAATTAATAACGTCAAACTTAACAATTGAATTTTTCAAATGTGTAATACTATCCAGCAATAACAGAAGGTCAATTCAACTAATAAACAACTTTTAAATTCGAGTCGCAATCTCATCTCACTGACAATCAATGTTTTTTTTTTTTGGTACATTAGACACAATATGTATCGTATGGCATATTGAAACAGATTAGAATGCGATCGGTCCTACAAGTTAGCAGAATTGCCCCCTGGTCAATTTACGTCCAAAACATAAACTTAAATTAGATTTAAAATAAATCAGCGTTAAATAATCAATTGCATTACCTACTTCGAAAAATGGTAGAAATTTGTACGTGTTTTGGTACGTTTCGGCAAAAGCAAACCCAATTCTAACACTAATTGCCTTTTGTATGCACGACAATAAGTTTAAAATGAAGGTTAACCTTAACACCGCGTTTAAAAAAATGTATACTATGCAACTTTGGTTGCACGAAAAGTAAGTAAATACATTTGTAACATTTTACAACTAAGCATAATTATAATATGTTAGTTCAAGGCCAAAGTGGCCAGCGCTTTAAAATCATTGCGATTCTGACCACCTATATTATAGTTACGATAACATAACATCCCATCACGCCTATATTTCCCGAAGGGTTAGACAGAGGTGTACCAATGTGCACCCTCAGCTCACCGATATGTTTTTAGGTCCCATGTAATAGGGGGCGAGCCTATTGTCATTAACCGGGCACATGTCCTAACTCCGAGCTGCTACCTACTGAGAATTTCATTGAAAAACCCAATAACACTTTTTGCTCGACCTGGGAATCGAACCCATGATCTCTAGCGTAGCAGTCGCGCTTAGGACCACTAGGCTAATGAGGCAGTTATATATTTGTTATTATAGGTTATAGCGCAGTAATACCACGTTCAATTGACATACGTTTTATGACCTGTCAAAACGCGATTCCGCCATAGATTTTGTATGACAACAGTAAACAGTGACGTCACTTATTTGTCAACTCAATTGATTAACTATTTATTGATTTCGAAGCCATTAAAAATCTATTTTTACTGTTAATTGAAAATTGATCGGGTTTTCAGGGTCAAAATAAAGTGTTTTTTTAAACAACTTAAATATGAGTTAATGGTCTCAACTAACGAATTCTATATTCAAAATACTACCAGCAATGTAGGTATTCTATGCATAGAGAATCCAATCGAAAAAATAGGTTAAATAATATTGTTATTACTGAAACGAAATAATAAAAACGAAAGGTTTTACACCGCCAGTAATGGAAAAAGTTACATCTACACACGCTACTACTGCATTATTTTTTATCTCTCCGTAGTAACTGTTTTCAATCCACTATACACGGTGGAATATCATAACGGAAACTTTTTACATACATTCAGTATAATATGATTATAGACATCCCAGAAATATTATTTTACGTTGGTTAAAAAAAATTATTCCACTAGCTTCTGCCCGCGACTTCGTCCGCGTCACAGTTGATGTGTTATCCTACGGGTGCCGTACATTTTCCCGGGATAAAAAGTAGCCTATGTGTTATTCCAGACTATAATCTATCTTTGTGCCAAATTTCATCCAGATCCATTCAGCCGTTTAAGCGTGAAAGAGTAACAAACATCCATACATCCATACATCCATACTTACAAACTTTCGCCTTTATAATAGTAGTAGGATATTTAAAATACGACGCGACGCCTATACGGTCAGAATGGATGAAACAAAAATTACCTTTTTTTTAAATAACCGACACAATTAAATAAGTAAATACATACATAATTAACTCACGCCTTTTTCCCATGGGGTAGGCAGAAACCACACGCCATCTACTACGATCCTTATATACTCCTTACGCATCCTCCACATTCATAGTTAAATATGGCTATGCTAATTATGTTATGTTTTTGTGTTGTAATGGTGTGATATTTTCATTTAATCATATTTTTCAGCTTATTTTATTATTCTAAGTTGTATTTATGTAGTTTTATTAGTTTAATTTCTTAACTGTCTCATTAGGGTAAATATTGTAATGATAATATAAATAAGCTGTTATAAATAAATAATTAATAAAAGGTTATAATGTGGGGTGTCTAAAATCAGGTATGGAATCCATAGTAAAGGTCCATTTCACTCCGTAGAGAGAGAATTAAGTATCAAACCGGTTATCGCAAATCCGATCCGGTCTGGTTATCCGGTCTTTTTGAGTCAACTCTTAAAAAACTCTATTTACTGTAGTACGAATGCATTCAAAAGGATTCGTTAAGGTCGATTTTTGTTTGAGAAATACGACTATCACCTCTAATTTACATTGGTAATTTTTTACATAAAGATAAAGTCAAATCATTTATTTCAATTAGACCTTTACATCTACAATCTAGTTACCATAGTCATAGATTGTCGCTGACTTGAGATTGCGACTACATTTTGGCGTTCGGGTCTTATGAAACTTTGTTTCCCGGTATTAACCACTAGGTACTATAAGACAAAAATGATTTGTAGTTTTAATAATCTTTTCAAGTACAGATTATTTTTTGTATATTGCCTATTCCACTAAAATCGGGATCGCCTGAGATCGAACTGTAGTCGTAAAAAAGTAAATGATAATAACAATAAACAGTGTTGGACCAATGTGGAATCGCAGATGGCATTCGTTCAATTATTACCGTTTAGGGACTCGTTCGTTCAATTAATTTAAAAGTATGTCTGGTGCGGCACACTGCAGTGTTAACGGTGATTTCATTTTAATAAAAGAATATGATTATTCTTTTGGGAATATGAAAAAGGCATATTAATTTTTTGACACTTTTTGGCGTAATGTGTGAAACGGGCAGTTACTAATAAAGTAAGTAATAACTCCAATTTTGATTTTGTATTTTATCCATTGAATTACCGTAATGAGTACCTATATTATATAAATCAACTAAGGGCCAAGTGTTTTGATCAACTAAGGGCCTAACACGATTGCGGCATCATATAAATATTCGATTCGAGTCGATTTTCGTATTGGGAATACTCTATCTCATACAATTTTTTGTACTATTTTATTACGACAACCAAAATGCTTCATTGATATGAATACATATTAAACATCGTCATCATCATCATCATCATCATTAAATTGATGTTGATTGCCTTGAAATTAAACAAATATGGTTTTTACGAAACTTATTTTCAATGTAAAAATCGATCGAAATATTTACGTAACGTTATCCCGCGCGCTGTTAGGGGCCTGTAGTATCTTTTTACGAAAACAATCAGCTATTTCTTCATACAATTTCTTATTTAAAATAATTCAAAACTAAGCAGTCCCGGTATAAAAGTGTAAATTGAAGCAATAACTTGCTAAAAATGGTTGCATGCAAGCTTTTACGGCGGCCATATCGAGTTAATACCACATTAAAATTTAAAATTATTTCATGAAGGGGATTTCTTGGTTTTCAGCAGGAGATATGAGGTTGTACGGATAATATTTTATGTTTATTGCGAATGGAGGGAGCGTGAGATAGCTTTGCGGGAAAAGTGGACGGGTAATAACTGTGGGGAAATTGATTTTTAGCAGGTAGCCTTAAGATTGCGTTTTTACCTTGTAAATAAGAAAAAACTTGTTTGCTTGTAAATAAGGATGAAAGCTCATAAAAAAGCCGGCTTGTAAATTTTGATTCCAGCAAGTTCACTGCTTTATTACAAATAAGTTGTACCTACTTACCGACTTTTACAAAATACACACTGTGGAGACGTTGAAACTCAAGTAAAATAAATCCATTCTTTTTCGGTATTCTGAAATTCGAGATTTCGACTAGATTTTGAAAGCCTTTGGGGTTCTGATATATAAAAAGGTACAAAAAAAATATGGGAACAGATAACATGATATATATTTTTGGAACACCGTTCGTTACCTCCTAAACTGATTTCCCGTCAGACTAGGTAAGATCCGGTTTTATCTAGGACATAAAGGGATCTAGCTTCATTTTATGTACCTTCAGGAAGGTAGACTGCTATAAATCAAACTGTGATGAAGGTTTGCCGTCGATCTGATAATACAGACGATTTCAAGCTTCCTTAGAGCAGAAAAAACTTTTTCTTGGCCACACTCTCTTGAGCTGAGTAAAAAATTACATCATCAATTTGTTCTTTATTGACGCGGAAAAAATATAAGACAGGCTTTTTACCTACCCTGTTTCTTCTTGTTTTAAATACTAGCTTTTATCCAACATTTCTGAATGCAGGCTTCCAATCGGTCCACTTGGAAATCTATGGGGGAGGCCTATGTTCAGCAGTGGACGTCCTACAGCTGATAATATGATGATTTTCCGCGATTTTGTTAATGTGAACGTCGGTTATCCAAGTCGCAGATAAAAGCTAGTATTTATAACGAAAATAAACATCGTTTCCTGTGGATCTAATGCTTATTTAATACCAAATTTCTGCAAAATCGGTTCAGGGGTTAGCCTTGAAAGCGTAGTAGACATACAAAGTTGCTTTCGCATTTATAATATTAGTATAGATTTTTCATTTAGACGAAAGTTACAGAACCGTTTGATCTTTACTATCCGATTTGGCGGACTAATGTTCGCGATTTACATTTAAAAATGGAAAATGTCTTCCAAACCCATTACGTAAACTAAAGTCAATAGAGAAATGTACATCGTGTCCTTTCCCACGGTTCCAACACAATCGCACACGGAATCAATTTTGCATGGATACTTACAGCAAAGTGCAAGAATCGATAATCCCATACTTTATTCAGTGAGACATTTACTGAAGACGTACCGTGTACTGTGCAGTACATTTATAAGGAAACGATCCGGTGCTGTGGGCGCGGGGTTTTATCTTCCATTTTGAATAACATTCCATTTGGGTTATGGAAATCCTTGGCTTAGTTGGCTTTGCTAACTTATCGACTGGTGTGAGAATATTTAGGATATAGCAGAATGCTACAGTACGGCATGAATAAGGATGTAGGGAAGAAACTTTAAAAGGGAATTTAACATTTTAATAATATAAGGTGTATATTTAGGCCAACTGCCCCGTTGGTCTCGTGGTCGCAAGGGCCACTGCTGTGCAAGGGGTCCCGGGTTCGATTCCCAGGTCGAGCAAAAAGTGTTATTGGGTTTTTCTATGAAATTCGCAGTAGCAGCTCGGAGTTTGGATTTGTGCCCGGTTAATGGCAATAGGCTCGCCCCCTATTACATGGGACCTAAATATACCGGCGAACTGTGGGTGTACATTGGTACACCTCTGCCTAACCCTTCGAGGAATACAGGCGTGATGGTATATATTTTTTTTTATAAACCTATTTTTAGGCACATTTTCACCAAAATCACTAAACATATTTAGCGTTAAATGTGTTTAAATTATCGTTCTGTCACTGTCACCTTATAATAATGTGACAGGGGTGCCATGTTCTAAATACGTTTGGGCACTAAATGTATGATTTTGGTAAAAGTGACCCTAAATCTTCTTAGATTTAGGGCCACTTTCTGTTAAGCAAGTCTCTTGACTAGCTTAACAGTTTTATACGTAAAACATAAAAATAATGTGCTTTCTGATCATAAACATAAAGCCCATTTTCAAGTTCGACATATGAAGCCGTCAAATTAGTTTTTGAGATTAAAGAACACATTTTAGTTTGTTGTTAACAAGGACATTACATCGCAAATTATAATTCGGTTGAAATATTAGACTCCTTTTTGGAAACAATTTATATTACTTTGACGTTACAATCCCTTTTAAAGGCTCGTACTAATTTACACTGCCATCCAATTTTACGGTTAGGTGAGAAAATATGAAATACAATCTAACACAAGACTGAATACGGCCTTCTGAAGATGTCATTAAAACATATAATGATCTTGTTGGTTTCAAAATAGAAGCCCTTTCGGCAAGACGTTCAAGATGTTTTAGGACACTATAAATTATAATAATGGTAGAAAGTTATTCAGCGCTCAAGCTGTTTTTGGACAATCTAGCGCACATTGTAGAAATTGTTTTAATTGATTGATAGATTATGATTTTAAAACCTATAGAAATATAGTTTAAAATCTCAGTATTATATTGTGCACGTAATTTTCAACTCTATTTATGTTAAATATTAGTTCATTATCAATTAATAACTGCTCAAGCATTGTTTTGCGCTGCCTCAAAGCCGTATGTCGACAAGCTTTCGAGTTCGATTTTCAAATGTTTGTTTCAATGTGGAACAAAAGAACATTGCTAGCGATTCGAATTTCAAACTTCCGAAGCACAGTTGCGTTTCAAATAATAACGGTTCTATATTTACCATTTACACTTTTAATTTCCTTCATACTTATTAACAATCCAGTGCAATCTACGAAATTGATATTTAAACGATCATGTTGCATGTATCGGAGTGTTAATATTCATTAGATTATAGACACGAATATTTTATCAATATCAAAAATAAATATCGCATTTCGCATGGCTTTACTTTATGGATAAAGGAATAAATATAAAAGGAAAGGTTTTACACCAATATTATGGGATAAAAATGATTTACTACTGGTGTAACACCACCTACAGCGGGGAAGATTTACAGCCTCCGCGGCCCCGGTTCCGATACAGCCTTTGTTTGTGTTAGCTTACTAAAGAGAATACTATTTACTGTACTTATTTAGGTCCTCCCGTTGCTGGTAAACAGAGTTTCAAGGATAGCTTACTTTGGGAAAGCTTAATTATAATGAAGAGTAAAATAATGCAAAGAGTATTATTTTACTCTACATTATAATTAAGCTTTTGGTTAAAGTATCTTTATGATTTAAAAGAAATTTGATATAAATTTTACTCATAATAATAATAAAAATGTAATTTATATGTTGAATATAGTGAATAAATGGAATAATATAAACCTATTATTATGCCACAATGAACACATGAAGAGGTACCCATGAAGAGAAGCCCTAATTTCCTCACGATCTTTTCCTAAATCGATGTCAGTGATGTCCAAAATAAACTTAAAAAGCACATATTCATATGGAAAATGAGACAAATATCACACAAACATAATTTTTACTTAATGAGAAATATTTTATCTATGGTAAAATGGTGACATTCGTGTGCAGAACCAGTATTGAACTTGTAAAAGTAACAGAACACAACATTGGTTAAGTAACGTATATAACAAGATATTGAAGATAGGCAAGCAGTAAAAGATTCATGCGAAACAGAAATAAATTTCTGCTGGTTGATTAAAAACATAAACCAGGGCCGGATTCAGATTTTGCAGACGGTCATTAAGTTCCTAATTTAAAAATTAACTGATTCTAAAAACCTAATGACCGTTAATTATGTATAGGTAGTACCTGGATTTTGCCAGGTCCGGATAATGGGGCCATATACGAGTAAGTGTATGTACCTTCCCGTTAAACCTGAGCGTGGTCGTAAGATAAGGCCCATAATGATTATCTGTAAGCAAATTAGGATTGTTCAATACGAAAGTTATTTCTTACTCATTGTTTGTAATAATCGTGGACATTGTTCTTTCGTTTGTCACGTTCTTAGTAACAGTCGTGTGGGAATGTAACTACGATAGCAATATTCAACAAATTAGTTTAGTAAATAAAATAAAACCTACTAAGACTACTGAAAGGTACTTCAGTCGTATTCCTAATGTTTGTACTGCAAAGTCTTAGTAAGTACTCGGCCTGATTCACTTTAATTGATTCAAATGAATATTTGAAGGCTACAGTCGTAACAGTGAGACGGAAATTCCGTACCAGGCACAGGCTAGCAAGGGCAATCCGGCTACAATGCCGTTGTCATTAAATATACAAATTCGTTAACGTAAAAGTTTCCTTATTTACGCAATGCGTAAGAATCGCACAGAGGTGAGGTCCCACGTTGGGCGCCAACGAGTTCGCGGTGGTCCCATGCTGGGCGCCAAAGTGAGGAAGTACGGATTCACTAAGTTATTCATCGTGTTATGCAATCCTCCGCGCCAAATGTTGTCCTTGAGTCGAGCGTTACTGTCGACGAGAATATAATTCGCTTTAAAACAGTAAAGGGTAGTACGATAGCTGAGATACTTACGGACAAATGAACTGAGCGACCTTCAACTTTGTTGCTAGGATTGTCTAAATTGTAAATTACCTACTGGTTTTGATGCCATAGGTATTTTAAATATGTACCTATTTACATTTTCAGTACTATTGTCTTTAGTACTTGACTCATTTAAAATTCTTCTTCAGAATACCAAATTATTTTTCTTCTGTTTGAATAATGTGAAGAATACGAAATACATTTTCAGAAATATTCCTATATTGTAATTTGTGTTGCTCAACTTTTTCAACTAACCTAAAACTCATTTACCTTTAATTTTCATTCCAATTAGTATCTACCCACCGATCGGTAAACACAGCAACCATTAATTCAACCGTAGTTTTACAAGGTTGTACGAAAACCGAAGAAAAGCAACAGGTCGGCAAATTACAGTAGTTTATAGCACGTTTACTAATGGCTCACGTAGACTTATTGTTTTTTTACGAGCGACCGTTTATGTACCTACTAACTAGCTAGACGATCGTCAATTTGGTGCAACTAGACCTGGTTTTAGGGTTGCAGGAATTCTTGGTTAACCGGTTTTAATAAAACTTTACGTTTGTACTAGCCTCCGTGACTTCGTTCGCGTGGTTTTCACTCGCTTTAAGTTATGTCTTTGGTTGCAGTTCCGCTGCCATGTGACGTAGCGTGATGTTATATAGCCTATGCTATTCCTCATGAATCTGTCTTTCATATACAAAAATATGTTGTTTCAATTTGTGTTGTAGTTCCAAAGACAAGCGCTCAACAAAAAAAAACCAAACAAATATTCAGCTTATGTCTATGTCAAGATTGCTTTTGACTTAAAAGACACTTAACGAATCCGAAAGTTATAATTATGTTCTTCCCATTATTGCAGTAACTTTTACCTTCCGGACCATACGTGAGAACGCTCTGGAAATATTTATGGTAAAAGTTCCAACCTTTTTTACCGTTATTTAACGAATTCAAGTTTTAAATGTTTTAACTAAAGTTTAGACTTTTGACCAGGATTAGGAAGAAGAACTTTAAATATTCGGCGACCTGTGTATTATTGGATGCACCTGTGAGCACGACAAGCCACGCTACCACAAACAGAGATTTTTCACCAAAAACAAAAGTCGTTTCCCACCTATAATTTTTGCTCAATCTTACTTAGTTAAATGGTCAGTATGCGTAGTTACCGGTTATATGATGTGTCTTTTTACACGCCATAGAACATTTAAATAACTGTCCAGTAAAGTTAAATAGCTCATAAAGATTAATCGACGCTCATTAAGGAACAAGCAAATCCAGCCATTTGGATGTTGGAATGTGCTAAAAATGGCAATTAAAAAAAAAAGAAGCCAAGAGATAAGCTTGCTAAATATTTATGCTCTTAAATAATTGTTGCAGAAAAGTAAATTGACTTGTATTTTCTTTTAAGTTTAACGCACAGGAAAATTCAGGAAAAGATTTGCTTACGAGTATGTGTTGAATTTTCGTTTTGGTATTTTGGTATCAGTAATGACTACTACTTTTTTTAATGTGTTTTTGAGCATTTTGTAACTGAAATTACAACTGTTCTGTATAGATTGTAGCTGATGATATTCTCGGTCAGTAACTCAGGTCGGTGCAGGGATCGAGCGCACAGGTAATACTTGCCTACCGCGCCACTGTCACTCACCTGCGGCGGCGAATGTCCATAAAATAAGTTTCAAAGCAGACATCTTAAAATAATAAAAAAAAAAAATTTGAACCTCTTTAAGTTAATTATCTTAGTCGATATAAATTTTGTCACAATTTAAGCTCTGATAAAAAACTTTTCCCGCACTCAGATAACTTTAGGTAGGTATTGCTAGTTGTAATAATTGGTTAGTACCTAAATGGTTATTTTAATGCTCTATAGGTATCTGTTTATTTTCAATTTGTATGCAAATGAAGAACTGCTTCGAAGAACTATTTAAAAATTGATTGTACAATGTTTAGCTTTAGTAAATAGGTAGTTAGTTTTTTCTTTCAATGACCTTTTAGTTAAACAGTCGTGGCAATTGGTACAATTACTACGCCTGAAATATAAGGGAATGTTCGTTTTGCCATTGTTAAGGTACGTATAGCAGAATCAATCCGCGTTTAGTTACATTTTTGGTTACTGCTCTGATCCCACTGATCGTAGCGTCTTGTTCTCTATACACTTTCCTCTTGAATCACTCAATCTATTGATGAAAACGTGTCAAAAATCAGTTGCGTTTTTTAAAAGATCTAAGCTTACAGAGGGACAAACACTCAAATCACTGTGCTTCAAGCAGCAGTCATAAAGTATTAACATCATCTGCATACAATTATAGGTGTGCAATGATCCAAAAGGTCTTCCACAATTATTACAATGACGTCATAGTAAGTACAGTAAAGGGCCTAACACAACGATGACAAAAGAATTACGCGCCAATAAATTAATCTTACTTTCAACACAAGGTCGAAAGTACAAGAAGGAAGTGATTTTGTTTCACACTTTGTAAATATATAATACACTAGCTGTTCCCCGCGGTTTCACCCTCGCTGCTCAGCACCTGTTGGTCGTAGCGTGATGTTACATAGCCTATAGCCTTTCTCAAGAAATGGACTATCCAACACTAAAAGAATTTTCCAATTCCAACCAGTAGTCCCTGAGATTAGCGCGTTCAAACAAACAAACTCTTTAGCTTTATAATATTAAGTATAGATATTTTATAAGCCCGTAGGTAAGTCGCCAACTGCATAATAATATGTAAGGCGGGTAAGCACTTTCTTCGATAGCCAGTCAGCTCTTGTTCTTCACTGTATTTAATGTTTGTTACTCCAACGTACACAAAACAAGAAGTCAACTCCTAAACTATTGTAGTTCAAGAGTTCGTAACACTACATAGTTGGTTAGTTTATCCCACTACGATACTTGGTTGACTTACAAGTACTAATATTGTAGTAATTAATTGTTCAAGTACTTGAAAGAGCAATGAAATTGTTGGTGTCGCTATTCAACTGAAAGCAAATTTATATAAAAGTTTATCATATTATGGAAGTTAGGAAAATGACGGTAGTTGTGTATACAGACCTGAAAATTGGTAATTAATTTAAACAGGCACACGTCAAATATTCTTCTATTTTTCAAAGTAATTGTGACTTTGGATAGTTAACGCTGTTTAACGTTAAATTTGTTCTAAGTATTCGTTTTGAATGCTCATTAAACTATTACTGCTAGATAGTAATTGGAATGTTGACTTAGTAACAATCATCATATCAGCCATAGGACGTTCACTGCTGGGCATAGGCCTTCCCCGTAGATTTCCAAAAGGACCGGTTGGAAGCGGCCTGCAACCAGAGTCTTCCTGCAGTCTTAATCAGATTGTCCGTGCATCTGTCCTAATGGAATTACTGAGAGATTATAGGTTAGGTGGTTGTTTGCCTATTTTACAGAAAATAAATAAAACAAAAAATATGTTTGATTAAAATGCTGATTTAATTATTCAAGAGCTCGTTTCTTTACATAATTCAGTCGTGTTTCCATCATACATTGGCAACGGCAGGAATGATAGTTTCGAAGATCCCGATTCCTCTTATGAAGGTTTCAGCTCGAAGGTGCTCGTCATGCTCATGTAGACCCGGCCTGGTCTTGGACATGGGGGAGAAGCCCAGCGCTGGGATGCCGAGCTCTCGTAAATACCGGCTGTCTGTACCACCCGGGAAGATGCGCGGTTTTAGCGTGATGTTTCTATGAAGGAAGCCAAATTTAATTAGTTTTTCACATACATAAATTTACACCTTTTTCCCATGGGGGCAGAAACCCAGAACCTGCTACGATCCTTACATAGTTACTCCTTTCGCATCGTTCACATCCATACATCTGGTCATACAAGCACGCCGGTTACGAATACTACGCACGTGACATTTCTGATGAACCTCACCAATAAGGTCAGCTTTCTCCCGGCGTTGCCACTCACATCTGCCATTTAAATCTCTTTTATTAGTCGCCTTTCACTCATCCTCTCAACATGACCGAACCATTTAAGCATACTCTTTTCAACCTTTGTCACTCCATCCTTTTTTAATCCGCAACGTTCTCGTATAATTTCATTCCTCACTTGTTGATGATTCGTTTTTCATCATCATCATCATATCAGCAGCAGGACGTCCAATGCTGGACATAGACCTCCCTCATAGAATTCTAAAAGGATCGGTTGGAAGCCGATTTTCACTCGTTTTTTTATATTATTTTTGTTTTATTTTAGAGATGACTCCATATCACAGCAAACATTGTGAAAACATCTCATATTTATACTAATTAAATTAGGTAAAGTTTGTTTTTTTGTTTGTATGAGAGAAAAAAGGTACATAATTGAATTTAAGCTAATATGAGATATTCTCATTTGATGTTGTTTGACGTTCAATTTAGAATTTACAAACATAACCTAATTAGTGAGAAGCAAATTGATGTTCTAATATATTTTCAAGTAGAATTTTAGTTGTTATTTTGAGCTCTATAATCATGTTTGTTAAGCTTAATTTATGTGTGATATTATAAATTATTGGATAATGTTCACCCAAATACCAGGAACACAGAACATGGAAGTTCAACCAATTAATTCTGTGAATCGAAAAGGTCTTCTTTATAATTACATCACTATAATATTTCCTGCGTACCTGGTTAGTCTGCATTAAAGTTAGCTGCTGTGGCCGGAATCGGTGTGGAGAATTACAATTACAACACTATTGCATTTATAATATTAGTATGGAAGATGGTGCACTTACGCTTGTTCAGCGGCGGCTTTGAAAGCAAGCCAGAAGGCGTTGGAGGCTTCCAACTTGGTTGACGCCACATACGGGTCCTTCTGCTCATACTCGAACGTCACCCCGTCACCAGCTTCTGCGCACCAGCGCCTTATCTACAGAAAAACCGTGATAAGTCATGTTGTATCTAGTTGAAAACACCTCTGGTGAACCTCTGCCTAACCCTTCGGGAAATACAGGCGTGATGGTATGTGGTATCTACTTGATTTATTTTTTTGTAGGTACCTCCACACCCCGATTTTTTTTACTGCTTCTATACTGGGCGGAGCGGAAGGGAGTGTCAGATTATTACTGTCTAAAACCCAAAGTTCCTCCTAATTCCTTTTCACATTTTAAAAGCTACATAATTAGCGAGTAACTTAGGCTACATTTTATTTCATTTTTAAATAGGCGTCTGAAGAAAATTGAAGCGGACGATGTCACGGGCAAAAGTTACAACAAAAATTTCTATAAATACCGAAGGATTTGTTTTAAAAGACAGCAATTCCGTGCCTTCTGAAGTTGTTTGCCCTGTCAGTATCCAGTCAAACAAACCAGAAAAAACGAGATTTAAATTCTAATTATCATAACGGACAGGCAGTCAAAGTCAAGTTACCCAGCAAATTATCTAAATTAACCCTTTACTGCTTGCACGGTTACACAGCAAAATATTTAAATTTATCTTTTACGATTGCTGAAAGTAACTTTGCCTAGGGCTACTGAAAGAGTTTGAAGATACAGAAGAATCTTGACCTAATTAGCCCTCTTTGATCATTCGGGTTGTTCTGAGGTCATTCAAACCTCTTATCGGTCCAATAGGCCCTAATTAGTGATTCGATCGGTAGAGTTAGCTTTGAAGCAATGATTTCATTGGATAGAAAAGAATCTATTCAGTAAAATATTCTACTATGTCTTGTTAATGTCAAAGTCAAATCAATTATTTCCTGACGTGTCGTACCTATAATCTAACTACCAGCCAAAATCATGTTCGAAGGTCAAGTAATTTTCAAAATTTTGTGTTTCTTCTTTCGATTACTTTTTGCTTATTTATTAAAAAAAGTTTATCAAATTTAGAAGGTTGGCGCAGTGACTGAGCTAGTGGCTGCTGCGCTGCGTGTCTTGGGTTCGATTAAGTATATGGCCCACAGGTAGTTTAACTGGTTGTTTGTGTATGTGAGTTGATATGTTTATAAACGTAGCCACGATACAGGAGAAATTTGTAGTGTGGGGCAAAAGTTCTTTTGCCGTGAAATGTCTTTAAAATCACATACACCTGTATATGACTTTTAAGACGACTAAGTCAGAAAAGCGGACTTTAAAGAAATACGTTTCAATTTAAAACTTTAAAAGCGACTAACTGACATAGACGGTTCACGTTAAAACAACGTCAGTGTGCCCCAACACACCCCCAACAGTTTTTCTTTTACAAAAATATGTTCGAATGGAAATGTTTATTGTTTATGTAATATATAGTATATAAGTACATAAGCAGACTAGGTCGATTGGTTCTGTTCTGTGTGTCTTATAAAGTTCCTCCTGGGAAATCAAACAGCTTTAGACTTTTCATTACACACATAAAAGCAAAGTTAATCTTGTGTTCGCAACAAATAAAATGGAACACTATAAAAAGTATGTTTTATTTTGAGGTTACCTTTTAGTTTCT
Organism: Caradrina clavipalpis; assembly: GCA_932526535.1. NCBI lineage: Eukaryota > Metazoa > Arthropoda > Insecta > Lepidoptera > Noctuidae > Caradrina > Caradrina clavipalpis. The sequence goes on from OW052098.1 coordinate 14,539,684, forward strand.
CGTATTTGTAAAACCAATCGTAAGATAGTCTAGTACAGTCGATTTTGCATTCAAAGTGAATTATTAGGTAGGTACTTAAGTTCCTTCACCTCAACTGATATAGAATATTGCAGTGGGCAGAGTTGTTAATTCAAATACAGCCCGCATTTCGCCAGTTTTGTTTATGTCTGACCTGGGAATCGAACTGCAGAACCTCACGTTCAGCGACTGTTGAACGTGGACTGACGAGAAACGTGACTACGTTTACGGCCGCTAGATCAACGATAAAGACGTAACGGTATGTGTGTACCTACCTGCAGAAACTTTGGCTCAATACGAGAAACAGTTTAAAGTTTGCATCTCTTGAACAATTTTAAATTACTTTTTTGACGCTGTAGTGTTTGTAGATTATATTATATAGTTCTGTCGTCTCATGCGTACACGCCGCGCGCTATAGTGTGGTGGGGAGCGGGGCATACTCCCCCTCCCACGCACACTTTGCTTAGAGCCACCGAGCTGAGCGGACGCGCGTGCGGCGAGTTAGGCAGTGAGCCGATACCTTAAGATGAGTAAGTGCACAAACAGTACATTTTGGCGACGAGTATTGTAAGTACTGTGTTATTTTTTTTTTATTTTTTTTTGAAAAAAAAAAGCGAAATTATCAACGTTTATTTTTTAGTAAGGAAAGGCCATACTACTAAAGAAAGAAAAACTAATATTAGTGTGCAAGTTCATAATAATTTAACGTGGGTTATTTATTGCAACAAAACTTTGCTTGGTCGTTGTGAATAATTAACTTTTGCGGGAAGAAGGACATGAGTTAAATATTTATAATATACGTTGATGATAATGCATAGCTTGGTCATTTTTATATATATAAACGTGGGTAGTATCATATAGTTTTAAACATTTTTATTTTATCATGTGATAAGATCATGTTAAAACGTAAAAGGAAGTTGTTACGTAACTATGTAAACAATACCATCTAACGTCTACATTTTGTAGCATAATATAGACATTATTCGAATTACATTTTAACAAATATAGTGCTAAATGGAAACAAATACCAACAAAATGGCAGTTGTGTATAATTCAGGTATACCAATAATAAACATACAGTTAATTAGGACATTATAAATCTGTAGTTATTCTACCTACCCACTATCCTATCGGGTTCGAGTCCCGATTAAATCTGTTGATTTCTGGTTATCATAACAATTAATATTTATTATTTGAAGTATGTTTTTATTGTACCTACCCACTAGTCTATCGGGTTCGAGTCCCGATTAAATGTCTGTTGATTTCTGGTTTATAAATTTAACAGCTTTATATTATGGCATTATTTTTCCATTGTGGGTATTTATTATTTAAAATATGTTTTTAGGGTAATTAGTTAAATACAGAGTATCTGGTGGCTGTTGCTTAAAACTTGAAAAGATGATTGTATTATTGTAGAACCAAACGGTTGAAGCCGTATTGTTTACATATTTTGAGCGATAAGGTGTTGATTAATGGGTTGGTTCTTTTTACATCTAAAACTAAATATTCGGTGTTACGATATTAATTATTGCACTTCATAATCAATATTCTAGTTCATTAGCTAGCCATATTTCTTATTTTCATACAGTAATATTGAAAAATTAATCTAAACAGCGAAATATTTGACAGCTATTTGCGACGTTACCCACTTTCGGTATACACGCTTTTAAGAGTACCTATTTGACAACGAACAAAGATTAATATATTAGTATTCTTATAATAATGTGGTTTAATAAGCACATTGGCTTACAAGGCACACAAAGTAACTTGTACATGCTTTAAGCTTTTAGCTACACTTTAAACCATTGAGCTTGTAAAAGGATAATGTTTTATGTATAGGAGGTATTTGATAAACCGTACAAAATAAAACGCAGATAATTAGGTAAAAACCTAGGAACCTAGGAATATAGAATAGAAATAATATGGTTTTTAATGAAAAAAAAAAAAAACCATCGCTACGGGTCACCATTAAATTGGAGACAGATTATGTGGTCACCATTAAATTGGAGACAGATTATGTGGTCACCATTAAATTGGAGACAGATTATGTGGTCACCATTAAATTGGAGACAAATGTTGGTCAGAAAGGTTGATGACCTTTCATGACTTGAAGTTAAAATGATGTTGGTCAGAGAGGTTGCTGACCTTTCATGACTTGAAGTGTTAAAATGATGTTGGTCAGAGAGGTTGATGACCTTTCATGACTTGAAGTGTTAAAATGATGTTGGTCAGAAGGGTTGATGACCTTTCATGACTTGAAGTGTTAAAATGATGTTGGTCAGAAGGGTTGATGACCTTTCATGACTTGAAGTGTTAAATTGATGTTGGTTAGAAGGGTTGATGACCTTTCATGACTTGAAATGTTAAAATGATGTTGGTCAGAAGGGTTGATGACCTTTCATGACTTGAAGTGTTAAAAGGATGTTGGCCAGAAGGGTTGATGACCTTTCATGACTTGAAGTGTTAAAATGATGTTGGCCAGAAGGGTTGAAGACCTTTCATGACTACTAGGTTAAAATGATGTCAGTCAGAAGGGTTGATGACCTTTCATGAATATTAGGTTAAAATGATGTCAGTCAGGAGGGTTGATGACCTTTCATGAATATTAGGTTAAAATGATGTCGGTCAGAAAGGTTGATGACCTTTCATGACTAAAAGTATGATGATGAAATGTTGTTGGTCAGAACGGATGATGGCGTTCATGACCAGAAGTATTATAATGAGTGATGATGGAAGCTTGCATAAATGTGTTTTCTGAAGTCATAGAACGGATGGTGCCCGTTTTGTGACCTATTTCGTTAAAAATAACAATGGCAAATGCTGGAATTATGTTCTGACTCTTGACCTATCTATGAAAGCGAAAGAAGTTATTTTAAAGATGCATAACTTGTCAAAAATTTACAAGACCTGAATTGAAATTGACCTGACTGCCCCGTTAGTCTCGTGGTCGCAAGAGCGACAGATGAGCGTAGGGTTTGATTCCCAGGTCGGGCAAAAGAGTGTTATTGGGTTTTTCAATAAGAATTCCTCAGTAGCTGCCCGGAGTTTGGAAGTTGGTGGTGTGACACCCCCGTGCTTCGGAAGGCACGTAAAGCCGTTGGTCCCGGTTGTCATTGGTAGATCTTTGACAATCGTTACGGATGGTCAGAAGCCTAGATGTCTGACAACCAGTCTAACGAAGAGGTATCGTGTGTGTTATTTATAAGTCCCTACTATGGTACAGTTTGATATGGTATTCCATCGCGGTGGCGTGGTTATGTTGTGGTATTGGTTCTGAAGTACTGGTAACTGGTAACTGTTATGGTGGAAAGGTGGTTCGAGGTATGAAGGTACTAGGTAACTGTGACAGGTACTGTGTCACTACATATTCCTTTTACGTCCAATCCTATTAAAATGTATACCCTAAAAATGATTTATTAAGTAGTGAAATTCCACCGGCAGGAAGATATTACTAACCCTTTACAGTTAAAACTATAACTCCATGTCGTTACAATAATAATAAATAACAATAATAATTTTAAAAAAAGATTTATATTTAATTTAAAATCTTTTGATAAGTTCATAACAGTTTGCCATTTTGAGATGGAGGCAATTAGAACTGCAATAAGGCTAATTGATCATAATTATTATATTATGAGCAACATAGATGGCATAACCTTAAGGAAATCAAATCAAAATCGTTTATTGCAATCCATAATGTACACCTACAGGTGGTAGTTAAAAATATATATTTAGAAACAATTATGGACCCTGTTGGGCACAGCAAAATTTTAAATAAGAGGAGAGAGGAACAGCGCTTTAATAATTTTCTGGTTACCATGTTACATTATTTGATATTTCCATTTATCTACAAATTATTAAATTCGAAGTAATTATTTCATTTATATTAAATCATATCTATAGTATGTAAATAGTATATCTTAAAACATGATATACTTACATAGAAAATGTCTCTGATTTAATTTCCATGACATTTTATAATGATGCAATTACAGCATTGCCATATATGGGTTGTGTATTCACCCAGTGTATTCACCAAATTACTGGGAAATTACAACTATTCCATATGTATGGTACAGTCAGCAGTCAACAGTAGATAAACATTTTAGATTTTTTAATCCTTATCACTGGGTACAATATCAAAAGAAAGGAGGCTAAAATTAAGGAAAATAAACTCTAACGTTTTGCCTGAAATTCTGTATAGCAGTGAATTGTATAATTTTGTGTCTATTTAAATGATATGTAAAAGTAACATTGTTAATAGATTGTTTTGCTGACCATACATCCAAAAGAAATGTGAAATACTTAACATTTATTAATTCTAAAAACAATTATGATGCTTCTATAACATTATGGTGGTTCTGTTGGACTTTCACAGGTGTATAGAGATGCATTTCTATTAGGTTGGGGTGCTCATTGCAACATTGAGAGTGTTGGATGGAGACCTATACTTACAGTCGAAACCAAGATGACATGTAAACAAATCATTATTAATGGCAGCTTATTTTGGTTTCAAATGCTTACAAAATCAAGAAGTAACTGTACTATTCCTCTTTAGATTGACAAAAATACCATCATAGATGTGGGTGCACCTCTGCCTGACCCTTCGGGGAGTGCAGGCGTGATGGTATATATAGATGTTAACAAAATGGGTAAGTGTACAATTCCCACATCTCAATGATGTAGGAAGAAATGGAATGGGTTCAAAGCTAGATCAATTAATTTCATGTGTGTTAATCAAATGTAAAAAAAAAAAAAAAAAATTCTAACATTTATACCGAGTATGGATTATCAATAGATCCATGGAAACAAATTAAAAGAAAGTTTGGCAAGCCTACTACTGATCTATTTGCTATGAGAATTTACAGTTTATGTTTTTAATTCGATTAACAGTTTTTGCAAAAGGCATAAGATATGTCATGCCATGGAATAGAATATAATTATTTGCCCGAGACAAGGTGTGTGTACAAAGGGGTTAATCCTGTACAGTACTGCATGTCTAACCGTTTTTAACGGTATGCAAAGTTAAAGTTGAGGATTACATTTTACGTCAATTTACGTTAATTTTAAAATGTAATTGTTTATATTTTTAAATTTTACATAAATTATATACGATTTAAATTAGGCAGTTATTTAATAGGCTAGACTAATCCAAATTACCTAATAATTTGTTAAAAAGTCGAATAGCTGTATACAACTGCAATTTGCCTTTTACAAAGTAGTTGAAGTTTGAATTTATTGGGGTTTCGTGCCTCAGCTCTCATAAAGGGGTATAAAGCATTTAAAAAGATTCCTTCAAACTAGACTAGAGGAACTATTTTAATAGAACATCAACCATCAGGAATGATGAAAAATATTTTCCATTTATTAACTAGTAAGCAACCTTAAGCGAAGTCCGATTACAATTTTATGAAGGGTGATCTGAAATATAATCACCCTACCAGCCATCCTGTTTTGGATCAACATATGGGCCATATAAAAAAAAAAAAAAAAAAAAAAACAAGAAATGTGTTATGAGGTTAAATGTTAATAATAAAAGATTAATTGGGAAGTGAAGGAAGTATTCAATGGATTTAGTTGTTACAAAGGGTTTGTTAAAACCACAATATTGGAAATATTATTGATGGTATTAATGTTATGCTTATTCGTAAACTTTAGTTGATTTTGATATCTGAAGTTTATGGAAAATTAGTGATGTCAATTAAAATGTAGAAGGTGGTTACTAAATATAATAAAAGTTATTATATCTAAAACTTTCATTAAAATAAGGAAGAGATGTAGTGTTTGTAGATTATATTATATAGTTCTGTCGTCTCATGCGTACACGCCGCGCGCTATAGTGTGGTGGGGAGCGGGGCATACTCCCCCTCCCACGCACACTTTGCTTAGAGCCACCGAGCTGAGCGGACGCGCGTGCGGCGAGTTAGGCAGTGAGCCGATACCTTAAGATGAGTGCACAAACAGTACAGACGCCTTATAGACTTTTTTATTATTATTAACCAAAGTGGCGGTGGTGTAGTTTTTTATTAGTATTAAGGTGTTTTTTAATCTTATTAGGTTGTAAATATTTAATAAGAGTTAGAAAATAAATAATCTTTACTACATACCTACTTATGTAACAATGAGCAGAAATAATTACCTCGATACGAATATTATTTTACAGTAGTTTTAGTTTTATAATATTAGTATAGATTGTACGTACCTCGCTTTCAAACTCCTTTTGATCCACAGTCAGTGCGATGCGTATATCAAAACTTGCGGTCAACTTCTCCGGCACCACGTTGTTTTGAATACCACCCTGTAAATAAAACAGTTTGGTGTTCGATAAGAAAAATATCTACTAATAATAAAAAATAAAAAAAGAAACGGCATTCAAAAATGAAAAATCGACAAATGATTAGATTCAACGGTTTTTTCTTTGATTTCTGTCATTTCAAACTTCGCTTGGCTTGTACTATCGCACCTTTGTTTAAGAAAATATTTGGCGATTTTAGGAGATGAAAGCTGAATATAATTACGAAGACGATGGCAGATTGGCAACGGCTTCGGCAGTGTCATTAATGGTTCCTAATGTCTGTGATGATAATGTGTGTGAAATGTCTGTGTGGTGTGATTTATCTATAATAATGTATGTATTTATAAATTATATAAGTATGTATATCAGTTGTCTGGTTACCATAATACAAGCTCTGCTTAGCTTGGGATCAGATAGCCGTGTGTGAGTTGTCCCAAAAAATTAATAAATAAATAAATGTATTTTAATGAAAGCGCTTCCGTAGATAGCGACTCTGTTGCTGATGTAAGTTTAAGTTTTCTTAAAATTAATAAAATAAAATAATAAAAGATTATTATTATAGAAATACGTAACGTGAGACAAATAACTTTTCTTATAAAATAATAACTGTTACCAGCACAAAAGTCACGTGACACCACACTTAGTGACAAAAATTAGTTATTGTTCTTATAAAATTAGTTGTTGTGCTACTAATTTAGGAATTAACTTACAGATAGCATAGTTAGGTTGACAGTGGTGACGTCACCAATGGTCAAGTCAGGGTTGTCAGCTAACTTCTTCTTTGACTCTTTCCGTAGATCCATGAATTTGTCCACCATATATCTTAACTGAAATTTAAAAAAAAGGTCACATAAAGTAGATATAATTTGTTTTTTCTTGAAAGAATAAAAATATATAATAGAATTTACCGAATTTATTGAAATTTTCTTTAATTTATTTATCTATATTTTTCATGTTTTAAAATTTGTAGTTATTAGGTTACCTAAATATTTTTCAATTGTAGTGTTTTGTTTTCAATATCTTAATTAAAGTGTTAATTGAATTTCATGTAATGACTATTTGATTAATTACAATAAAATATAAACGTTATTATGCAAAAAAAAAACAAAAAGAGATTTTGTCAGAAGTGGGATTCGAACCCACGCCCACAGAAGTGGACTGCGACCTGAACGCAGCGCCTTAGACCGCTCGGCCATCCTGACGTATTGAAATTGCTCTAAATATCGAATCATATTGATAACAGCCAATTAATTTATTTTTCATGAAAGTAGAATTCACTTCTAACATTCCCATTGATCGGTACTAATTAATAGCTTAGCAACACCCCAAATCACCACCTTTGACAGATACATGAAATTCTCGTCTTTTTAAAATGACTCAATAAAAAAGTGAATATTCACCCTATAAACTAGATCAAAGAATATGAAGTCGCATAACAACGAAATGACAAAACATCACGCCTATATACAGCAAAGACATCTCCTACGCCTATATTTTGTAGATGTAGTATTTAGTAACACTTCACAATACACTTCGAAACTTACTTTTCAATTATATTTCGTGTGGTGTGTAGTAAATAATAATAAAGATGTAAGTCATGCAGTTAAGAGATTACCAATTCCAACTGACAGCGCTCGTTTACGAACATTTACAATAGGCATGCTATAGTGTAGAATAAATATGACAGTTTGACATATTTTCTATACAACAGCTGTCAAACCACATTTATTCCTCAAATATAAACTATCAGAATCTAAGAAAAGTGACCCTAATTGAATAAAAAAAGGGTATTTACTTTGATTTGTTAAATTCTTATAAGAAATGAACTCCTTCAAACCCAACAAAACAATTAAAAATCTCAAAATACACAAACACAAATCTCCTCGATTGGCAGTAGAAAAACGATTTAAGAAATTAATGGCTTTTCCTTCAATTTAGTTAGTTAGCAAAGCACGTCGTCTCAATTCTCGATATCTTAAACTACTTCGTCATGACAATTAATTCATTTATCGACTGAGGTGGGACGAGCGGTTGCGGACTTCTAGAAGTACTGCAGTTTGCAGTAGATAGTAAAGTTGTGGAATAAGTTTTACTGCAAAGAGCTGCAGTTTCGTTTATTTAATAGCAAGGATCGGCCGTAATGTGCACGGTGATGTTTTTATAGACTAACTAGCGTCTGCCCCCGATTTTGCCCACGTAAAAATCAAGAAGTCATAGAAGTACCATAGTCACTAGACTATATGGTACTCGGCAATTGAGATTTTTTGTATTTGGTCCTGTTTACTGGAGATCACATCTTACAATTTTTTATTTTTATATTATGCTAATTTCTAAGGTAGCGTACACATACTTTTATAGTTATGAATTTTATAAACCTATCGGTTTGATGTGTGTTGTTTGGGTAATAATTAATACGTATTGTAAAGCTGGTTTATATATTTTTTGATTCATACATTATGACGAGTTGGGCGAATATAAATGTTACACGGATAAGCAGACTCTTTTCGAAGTTTTAATTTGGACTGCATAGTAATTAATGTAGTTTATGATCATGAGGACATCGACCTATTTTTAGGTTTCTACTAAACGCAAATAAGTTCAAGTCAAAAGTCTTTTATATAAACAAAAAAATAAATTGACCTACTAAAGAAAGACAGATGTGAATGTTAAATATGAAAATAAAATTCTAAACGGAATACCTACAAAAGTTCTACCAACATTTATCAAAGAAATATAAGTCTTAAAACTACTTCCAACGTTGTCAGTTACATTTTCCAATTTTCTTTCGGCAGTGAGAGGCGACGCTGAAAGCATTGTGTTTTCATGTAAACGGTGCATTTTTCAATACAAACTGTAGTACCTACATAGCTAGTGCTATCAATACTTTAATATTACAAATGCTAAAGTAACTCTGTCTGTCTGTTTGGTACGCTTTTACGACTAAACCACTGAACCGATTTCGATGGAATTTTGTATGGGGTAAGTTTGAACCCCAAGACAGGACATAGGCTACTTTTTATTCTGTGACTTCGTCTGAACGCCGACCGACAATAGGGAATATGCATGATTTTTTTATTCGTTTTTGATTACAAAACATGAAAATACCGTAGCAGAGATGACAAAAAGCAAAATTAAAATTGGCCCAGAAATACGGCCGGTATAAGCATTTAAAACTATTAATTACGCACCGATTAGACAGAGAGATCCGATATGACCAATGAAGACATTGGTTACAAAACGGCCTTATAAACTCCGTGCTAAATTTCGTTTCGCTAGAAAGAGTTAGAAACCAATTACTGATGGCTTATATCTTTTAGACTTTTATAGTTACAGGAAAAATGCTTTTATTAAAAAAAAAAAAAAAAATATACCATCACGCCTGTATTCCCCGTTGGGTTAGGCAGAGGTGTACCAATGTACACCCACAGTTCGCCGGTATATTTAAGTCCCATGTAATAGGGGGCGAGCCTATTTTATTAAACTGTGTAAGAAACAGTCTAATGAAAGAATTTTTAATAAATGAGGACTGTTTTTTTTAATAAAATATAATCTTGCATTTTCCCTATTACGCAGACAAAGTCGCGGGCAGAAACTAGTCTTACATAAAATGTTTTATGACAAGACGAACCTCCTTCAAGATTTCTGGGGCTTGTCGTGAGATGGTTATTGTTGCAACATTTTAAATTGCTACAAGTAAAATTTGTAGCGCTTTGACCGCTAGACTGGACTATAAAACTTTTGTTCTTTGGTCTATAAAATCTTTGTCCTTTGTCCTATAAAATCTTTGTCCTTTGTCCTATTAAACCTTTGTCCTTTCCACACCAAATATTGTGTTATGTGTACCTATTGTAGAGGTGACGTGTAATTTATTCATTTCTCGACTTAGGTATGAAACTCAAAAATATGTACCTACCTATATCTAGTTTAAAATACTCGCACATGCGCACAAGATTGTAGTATGTCAAGTTATTATTTTATTTTATTTCTTCATTTCGGTTATAATATTTTATTCCTTTGTGAAGTTTTGCTACATTATTTTGTTAGAATTACGTGTGTATAAATAAATAAATTGGTAAAACAAAAAATGTGGCAAGCTGACACGATTCTGCAGCTTTCTGATAGGTTAGTTGGAAAATTATAAGAGAGACATGTACGCTGTGTAGAGCCCGTTGAGATTTCTTCTCCGACACGCCTCGTGTGCTTATTACAAAAAGTTGAAAACTCAAAGTATTCATATGAGCTAAGTTATCAAAGCACCCGAGGATACTTTGAGACGTGAATAGATAAGCATGTACCAACTACTTTTAATACTTTTTTATCTTATTTTCTATATGTTTATAAGTACAGTACGGCCGACGTATCTTGGCGAGTCTGAAGTTAGCCGTTTGTCTGCGCAATGGATCTTTTAGGAACAAAATCGTCTACTGCGCAGCTAGTCGCCTAACTTCAGACTCGCCAAGATACGTCGGTCGTACTGTATACAGTTTGTGAGTGCTGTGCCTGAGAAAATAAGGATTCAGAGGTCCTAGAACGAGGTCAGCGTAAATTCTATCGAATTAACAATGAAAGATACATCTTTCTCAAACAATATTTTCAATGAGTGATACTAATTATGCTTCTCCTTTAAAATTAAACCAAAATGCTATAAGATAATCGTAATTCTAATTCGAAAATCGTCTCGGATGAACGATATATTTATAACCTTTGTCATTATACGGGCTATACATACAAAGCATTATTTTTTAGAATTTATTCGGAAGTTTCATTAGCACGTTAAAAAAGGCAAAGCTGTAAACGTACTACAAATACATTAGTAAGTACAAATTATAAATAATCTTGTACAGTATCTACTTTACAATTTAACAAGCCTATAAGTACACGGCCACTGCTTCGAGAAACCTTTAATCACACTTTGAAATATTTGCAGTAGACTCCGGAGACTCCACGACACAAGTCATTAAAATTTAACACTTGGGGCCTGTACTAACAGAGTCTAATATGCTTGGACCTGAATATTAATAAAGACGTAAACATATTCATCATCTCTCTGCTCTTCCCCAATTACCTATGTTGGGGTCGACTCCCAGAGTACCTATCCAGCTGGTTTATTATGTAAAAATCTTACTCGTCTCAAAGATAAAGTTAAATAAATTATTCCAACTGGACTGTGAAAAGGCTCTTGTGAACGTCATAATAAAAAAAGAACCACTAAACTGAACACACACTGAACTAAACTACTGAACTAACTAGTGTCTCTGTCTGTCTGCCTGTGTGTCTGTGTCTGTCTGTACTTACTGTGTGTGTGTGTGTGTGTCTACTGTTTTACTGTACTGAACTATATTTAGTTACCGCTTCCAAAAGGTAGTTTTAAATTGAGTCAAACTGAGCATACCCACAGTCTATTTAAAGAAATAAAATTGAGGGGGTCTGTTTCTAATCCTTAAATAACAGTTTTTTACTAAATGCATTATATGAATGTTTCCACGGTAATATTATATTTTTTGCAATTTTGGTCTGTCTGTTTGTTTTGGCTGATAACGATAGAACAGCAGTGCGATTCTCTAAGCCTCACTTCGTAATTCACAAGCTGAATCCGCAGTGAGATTACAAAATGGTATTCTGTTAAACTCGATCACGCCGGTGACGTCACCACGGCGAGCGAATACTAAACCAAAGACAAGTGGGTTGGTTATCGAAGTGAGCGCGCTCACTTCAGTGAGACTCGTTTTCGAGTTTGCGTTTTAGAGAATCGCACTACTGGACTTTGACGGGACATTTACTGGCAGATAAAAAGAGTAACTAAGCTACATATATCTTAGAAAAATATAAGGGTAACATAAAAAATCATACAAACTAAGTCGCGGGCATAAGCTAGTCTCTCAATAATTATTAACAAAAGTTTGCTACGTTTCAATAGATCTTACACACATCATACACAATCAGACATCTTCACAATACTGACATCTTTTTTTCCAATTCTCAGATTTACAAACTCAGACGGATCTTTCAGACAAACGACGAGCTTTATTCTCAAGACTGTGTTTCGGAGAACAGTCATTTATCGTCGGGATCCAAGTGAAGAAGAAGGAACGTCTGTCTGTTTGATCGATCTCTGAGTAGAAGAGAAAGGGACATTTGGCATTGTAAACTGAAATATTTCGAAAGATGTATGGTCATCCTATGCATTATTATGTAGTAAATGTACTATAGGACCAAACCTAAATTATCGATAAAAATAATTACATGGAAGAGCAGATCTTATTATATATTTATTTCCTAGTATTTATATGTTTGGTTTTGTCGTTATATAAGATGCAACTTTTTCTTATGGATTCATATTCATTTCATTTTTAATGGAACAGTAGCATTTTTTTTAAGACCAACAGTATATCGCCTTAGGATCTGCAATTATGAGCTGAATCTGCATTACGATGTCCATTCCACCATATAATAAAATTAGTCTACAACTAAATCTGAAACTGCAGACACGTTCTTCAATACAGTCCCAAGGCCTGGCAAGAAGCTAGTTTTAAAATTAGCAAAGAAGTCAGTTTCGTTCGTGTAAAAACTTCTTTGTGCCATTGCAATTAGCTAGATGGCTAGATGGGCACAGTTCGCTGGCACACGCTGCCAATTCCCTTTTATTTTACTCTTTTTACTGATAAAGTTTGCAACGGCTCTCAAGATTGCCTGCTCTAGGATTTGCTGATTGTCGCAAAAACGCAAAGACGCTGGTGTTTTTCAGACACTTGAAGAATATTTTGGGTTTTATGAAAATATGTATTTGGACAACTGACAACGATCCTTTATGTCTACCAATGTTATAAAGAGGTAGTTTGTTTCCTTGTTTGTAGAAAGACAAATTATCGAAGTACTGACGACCAAACCTACTGATTAAAGCCGTTCAAAATACATATTTAGGAAAATTTGAGCTATTTTTGATAGATAACTGAGATTAGATTGCGATAATTATTCCACTGCTGGACATAGGCCTACCCTAAAGATAGCCACAATGACCGTCGCGGTCCTGCGCTGCCCTAATCCAGAAATTTTCCTCGACCTTTACCAGGTCGTTGATCCACCTAGTGTGGACCTATAAGTTAACAAAATTGCCCGCTGGTCCAATCACATAACCTCCCTGATAGAGCGCTGTACTATGCCGAGTGCTATTAATAGACTGTTTTATATTATAGGTACCTACTTGACTTTCAGGCAGAAAAAGAGGCGAGCAAAAAGTAGCAATTTAACATAAAACTTTAAGACAATGCGGAACGATTGTAGGATATTTCACTGCGGCTTCCTCCCTTTTGTAACACAGAATGCGTACCGTTGTCTTTGGAAGGAACAACATTATCTTTAAAGTAATGATTTCAAGTACCATCTAGATACTGAGTTTCAAGTGATCCTTGTTTTTACGAAAGTACAAAGACTAAATGTCAGATTTGAATTCAAACTTGAATTCTTTGGAATTCCTGGTAGTAAATACTGTAAGTATTGTGGAATACCTAAGTTTACAGGTTGGAAGGAACATCGTAACAAAAACTTTTACCATGGATTCAGAAACTACATGATGGTAGAAACTTTAAAAAAAAAATATCTGCTCTTTCATACATTTTGACATATGAAATAGATGGCATTTTTTTGAAAAATTATTTGTAACGTAGTCTAAATAATAGGTGATGATAAATATAAAATACATAAACCGTTAAACACTGATATTTCTTTTTTTTTATCGTTTTGCTCTTGATTCTAGTCTAGGTCAGAGGTCACTGAGAATTTATTTAAATTTGATTATGGAGTTTCTTGCCTATTGTTCTCTATACAACACTACCTTTTGGAAGGGCAACTAGGTTGACTTTTTTTTATTCTTGTAAATGACGTTCAAAAGTAAATAAATAAATATCTTGGGACAACTCACACACGGCTATCTGATCCCAAGCTAAGCAGAGCTTGTGTTATGGTAACCAGACAACTCATATAAATACTTATATAATTTATAAATACATACATATTATAGATAAATCACACCCAGACACAGAACAAACAATCATGCTCATCACACAAAGTTTGTCCTGGGTGGGAATCGAACCCACGACCTCCGGCTTAGCAGTCAGGGCCGCTAACCACTAGACCAACAGGCCCGTCAAAAGTGCATTTTAATGGTTTATTTAAAATAAACAATTTTACTTAAAAGTCCACCGCATTTACATTACACTGCTTGCATAATCCACAGATCTATAGCTGATCAGAACCATTGAGCATTGACCCACGATTGGGAGCAAATGCCACCTAACTGCATCACTTCACGCCATTATTCCTCTATACGAAATTATTCTCAGCACTAAGCCAGGCTTACTGTCAAAATGCATCATTATTTCCAATTCATGAACAGACAGTATTAGCTGGTTGGCAGAGAGCCAGCCGTGCTAATATTTACACCAACTTCATTATTTCACACATTATTATTGTATTATTATATTTCTGCCATGATCTACAGGTACACTTGAACGTTTTTTGAGAAATGTACTGCAATTGGCATGTTTAATTGGTTTGACGTAATTAATATACCTATTGAGTGAGTGGTTGCAGGCCGCTTCCAATCGGTCCTTTTGGAAATCTATAGGGGAGGCCTATGTCCCGCGGTGGACGTTCTACGGCTGATATACTGATGATGATTGAGAGAGTGTGCTTTGACTGCTTATGGCAGAACCAAAATTATTCCGACGACAAAATTATTAGACGACTTCCTTAATGATAAATCTCTGCACTGACTGACATACTATTTATTACATACATGTTCCTACTGTGACATTTTTTACTGTGCTTGACATTTTGACATACTTTATATATTTTTTTTGTTTACATTCATGCCTTGACATTTTTGACATACTTTATATTTTTTTGTTTACACTCATGACGTTACTACTGTTATTAGTCTGTGCTTTTGATTTTTTGATTTAATTTGTAACTCTAATGATGATTTATGTATAATTTTAGAGTCAAATATTTTTTGCATGCCCATGAGATGGTAGAACATGGAGAACTATATTTTCAAGAAAACATCAATGTACCACTTACCCATGTTTGCAAAAATAAATGATTTGATTTGATTTGATTTGATTAATTTATTCTTGACATTCATAATCTAAATTCTAAATAAGAGAAAATCTTTGTTTACCTGTAGAGATAGGCAGGCTATTAGGCGATCACAAAGATAAAAAGAAATTACATGTTTAAAAAAAAGTTTCACATTTGGCATTTGCTAAAGCTTAACCAGATTCAGTCGTCCGGCCTGCAGATAGAGTGTGGTTAACTGGTTATACCAAAAACAAATACGACAATACAACAAAAACCGAAACACAAGCAAATTCTTCAAAAATAAAATATCCAAATATTAGAATAATTTATATCCTGACCTTTTCGCCGCTGTTATCAGGCAGTAGCAGTGAGCCGTGCCCCGACTTGCCGGGGCAGATGATCTTCATATCTGCAAAGAATCCAAATTGCTTGATTACCGTTATATCTTCCCTCAGTTGTAATCTTCTGGACCAGGGATTCCCAACCTTTTTCAGTACTAATCACAACCAAACAACGCGCCTTTTTCTTCCCTTCTATAATAGCATGAATTTAAATATAATAAGAATAAGAATAATTTATTGGTCCATTGTTACAACACAGAATAAACATGAAAGTACTTAATATTATTATCTAATTAACTGCCCCGTTGGTCTCGCGGTCGCAAGTGCGACTGCTGTGCAAGGGGTCCCGGGTTCGATTCCCAGGTCGAGCAAAAAGTGTTATTGGGTTTTTCTATGAAATTCTCAATAGCAGCTCGGAGTTTGGATTTGTGCCCGGTTAATGGCAATAGGCTCGCCCCCTATTACATGGGACCTAAATATACCGGCGAACTGTGGGTGTACATTGGTACACCTCTGCCTAACCCTTCAGGGAATACAGGCGTGATGGTATTTTTATTTTTATTATTATCGCTATGTAAAAAATTAAATAAAAAAAAAGTGTTATAAATTGTACGGCGGTCCCCAAAGTAGTCAGTGCCTGTATCTTAGGGGCCAGTATAATGTTAATCAATACTTCGAATATTGAATACTTTGAATATTGAATTTTTTTCCTGAATTGTTTTCAGACGAGTGCCTCGCGGTGCGCCTTTGTACTTTCTACGGCGCCCAGGTTGGGAAGCTCTATTCTAGACCTCTGACCTTCAGAAGCTGAGCTGAGGTCAAATGTTCCTTATGTGGTTTTAATAAGGATTAAATCTGAACACACGAATACATTTTATTTATCACCTGGCCACACGAAAGCTGACAGACCGCGTGAAAAGGGTCGAGATGTAATTAGAGAAGAATTATCTTGTCCTTTAACGTAATCTTTGTTATTCTGGGTACATTTATCAAAAAATATAATTTTGGTTAGCAAGCTCGCCACACATCCAAACGGTAAATGTTATAATAATTTGGTAAAGAGATGTCGTGAGGTGTAGTTCCAACTCATAATGGATTCCATAATAATATGGATTCTGATAAAATTGGACGAATCTGGATGTATATTCTTTTGAATAAAACCAGATTTTTATAAATTGGTTTGTATATAACTAAGTTTCGAGATAACCGTCCAAATTGAGCACCTCTTCCTCATTCTTAAGCTGGTTAGAAAGAAGAAGGTGCAAAACACGGTGAACAGTACCTAGGTGTTAAACCCCAAGATTAAAATTGGAAAACCCCAGAAGTTATTTGTAGACATTGCAATAACACGGTAATTCCTCGAAGTGATTTTAATTTTACTGTGAAAAACCGTCGACTTTGTCTTATTCTGTTGATATCCGCGCAGAGGCGAGCTGAGGTCTTTTCTATTATTGTAGTAGACAATGGCAGGAAGACAAACCCTCTTTTATTAAAACGGTAAAAACCGATTGCAGTCAGTGCAGTGTGTCCATGTAAAATACTTGTATTCATTATTTTTACTACCTTGTTAGCCTTCTGGTGCTAAGCGCGACTTTCTTCTTCTTCTTTATTGTGTGGGCAGTAAGGTCTAACGACCCCACACACCGTAGCGCGACTGCTACGCTAGAGGTCTTGCATTCGATTCCCAGGTTGAATAAAGGGCTTTTCTTTGAAATTCTTAATAGCAGGTCCCCCTATTACATGGGACCTAAACATACCGGCGAACTGTGGGTGTACATACAGCTCTGCCTAACCCTTTGGGGAATACAGGCGTGTTGGTATGTATTTTTATTTCTCTCTGTCTAATGCAAGGCTTTAAAGAGTCAACAGAAAAACATCTTAAATACTTACGCCAAATGGTCCTCTCTCCGTTGAAAACCAAGAAGTCTTCAGTAGCGCTGGCGATGCCCTCATCTAAAGCAAACCCAACATTCAGGGCTTTGAAGGCGTCAGTCTTCACAAACTCGCCCATACCAGGTCCTCCGCCTATCTCCTCGTCTGTTGACCAAATAAATGATAAAAACCTACTTTGGGAACTGTTATAATTATCATGATCATGTTTAGAAGCTCATAATTTAGATCGAAGTTAGGTTCAGGATATCGTAGCGGAAACCTTTACTACCTATGTATTTAGTACATGATTTTAGAAGAGCTAGAAAATAAATTTTTGCCCGGTTTAAAAAAAAGAAAAATTTGGTACGATGTCTTTTCCACCCTGTATTTTCTTGCACAAAATTGCCAGCTCTATTTGTTTGTTTATTTAAACTTTATGCAACAAAAATTACAAAGGCGGACTCAATGCTTTAGGCATTCTCTAAGAGTCAACCAAACGTGCTGATGAGATAACGTGGTAGCTGCAAGTTGTTACCATAGCGTAACACAAAAAAATAAGATTAACAAAAAAACACAAAACCTTCTTAGTATATCGATGAAAATAAATAAAATATCCTTAAAACGTTTATGATTAGCCGAAAATTTACACCATCCGCCGACGCAGTCATTAGGTCCTCACGTGTGCAAGTGACAGGGCATGCGATGCAAGACAAATTACACAAATACATTGATTGATTGTTGTCTTTTATAATGTTTTTCAGTCCACCATCAATAAACAAATGAAAACTGCCATAGCAACTGTTTACGCTGACTCTCAGTTGTTTCTCTAGGCAGCTGTCTTTAAAAAGTGCAGCTTCATCATCCTGAGTGTGCTCAATAGATCGCTAACTCCCCACTCGAGCAGTCGCGCACTAGAGAAACAATAGACCTAGATACGATACCTCTTGCTTGCCTTGTTAGGAGCCGCCAAAGAAAAGAAGTTAGTCTAGTTTTTAGAATAAGGGTTGTTTTTGTGTATGCAAGGGAGTAAGGGACTTTACAACGGGTTTCAAGTTGCCATACAGTTGTTTGTGTACGTTAATTGAATGATAGTGGAAGTTCAGGTAGCAAATTATTTGAGTTGGATGTACGCAACATGGCATTTTATTCGTTACACTTCTTTCAAGAACTTTCAGGCACTTGAGTACTTTAAAAGTTAAACATAAAAGTTGATCATATTCTTGAGAATAGTATGATCAATTTTTATGAAGAAATGTGAAAAAATAAACAAATCAGCTGTTCCACACATTATTATGATCGTGTTGTAGGTAGTACATTTTGTATGAAACAAATGATTTTATATAAGAGTCATAAAAGATGTCACCAGTCAGGGGAAAAACTTTAAGACTATTTAAAAACAGACTCTTTATTTTTCGAACACAAAACTTAGTTAAATAATATTAATTAAATTACAAACTATGTACAGTCACGAGCATCAACATGTATACACTTAGCATCATTCTAAAGCAATTTCTTTCAAAATAATTGATTAAAATGTAATGGTGTTACGAATATCAAATTCTGGAACCCATACTAGTATGAAATCGCTCTTATCTCCACATTGCAATCATGCATTCACTAGAAAATCGCTTTTAAATTTTGCCAAGTGTATATATGTTTTTGCTCGTGACTGTACAGTTAATTATATGATTTAAAAATAAATGTAATTTGAATAAAATACCAAAGACCCTTTGGCAACAAGACATGAATACTTTCAAACTCTTATTTTTTCTTTGTCCTCCTTTTTTATAAGACAGCTTTTGCCTATAGGTACACTAACCTGGTACAAATGAAAGGTGCAGAGTCCTCTTCAACCTGAGGCCTTTGGCCTTGATCCTCCTCACAGCTTCGATGTACTGAATCGCTACTGACTTCATGTCCTGTACTCCTCGGCCGTAGATCACACCGTCTGCCAAGTGAGCCTCGAAGGGGGGGTGTGTCCAACTTTTCTGGTGATGAAAAGGTTCATTTTTATTGTAAATTAGACTAGATTCTACCCGTGATTTCGACCGCTTGAAAATTTAGTATACCATTGAACATAACCTATGACACTCGACAATAGTGTAGCTTCCTATCACTGAAAGAATTTGTGTAATCAGACAGTAGTTTCGGAGATTACCACTTACAAATAAACAAGCAATTTGAATTCTTGATAATATTAGTTTAGATTATTATATTAACTATGCCTACATGCTTATAAACTATTAGTTTGTTTAATGCTTTAGTAGCTTGTTTAATTTTTTTGACATATCAGGTGAATAGTGGCAACTAGCTTCCGCGCGCGACTTTCTCCGCGTCAAAGTTAATATATTATCTCACGGTTACCGTACATTTTTACGGCATAAAAAGTAGCTTTCAAAACCTATCAGTCGTTCTAGCGTGATTGAGTAGCAAACATCCGTTCATTCTCATAAACTTTCGCGTTTATAATAGTAAATAAGAAGTAATAAGAAGTAAAATAAGATTCAAAGGTAAAGCAGGTCCTAGTCATTTTGTCGATGCGAGAAAGATCACAGGAATCGCAAAGTGTGTGTTATTAGAATATTTCAGTCACGTCTCAAAAGTTTGCGCTAACACACTTTATAGAAATGTCAACGAAGGGATATATTCTGTAGATACTAAAAATAGGAACGTGGGCACACTTTAAAATAGTTGTTTGACATCTTAGTAATGCCTAGGTAGATGTTTGAGAGGGTAAACTTTTCAGAGGTCCGTAGTGGAATAGAAGAAGGTCCCTAAATAAGACGTGTTTTTTTTTGCTTTTGACCGGTTTTCGAAGCTGATGAGCCAAAAATAACTTAAATTTGTTCTTTCTAAAATACAGTTTAGAATGTATTTCATCATCATCATATCAGCTGACCGACGTCCACTGCTGGACATACGCCCTTAAAGATAACTACATGTCCAGCAGTAGACTTCCAATGGCTGATATGATAATGATGATAATAAAAATACATAGAGTTTATATTCCTCCGTTCTGGTAGTGGTGGTTGGCACTGAGCAATAAAAAGTTTACTATTTATGTTAGAAACTCCGCGGCTTACTTTAAACTTCTGAAACTAGGTTGCTTTAAATTCAATTTTAAACTGCGCTAGTAGCTTTAGCTCCTAGTACATCTAAATCTTTGAAAAGTGGATTCCTTAAGAATTTATTCCCCAACCAGCTTCTCGAGATAGCATTGAAAATGAGAAGTACCTATGTAATCATTTGCAGACTTTAACATTTAGGTGTTGATCTATTAAGTGCAAGTTATAAATAACACATATCACCATAACGCCTGTATTTCCTGAAGGGTTAGGCAGAGGTGTCCATTGGTACACCTCTGCCTCTGCTACAGTTTGCCGGCATGTTTAAGTCACCTGTAATAGGGGGTGAGCCTATTGCCATTAATTGGGCACAAATCCTAACTCCGACCAGCTACGAAGAATTTCATAAAAACCCCAATAACACTTTGCTCGACCTGGAAATCGAACCCAAGACCTCTAGTATAGCAGTCGCGCTTAGAACCACTAGGCTAACAAGGCAGTTTATCATAAAATGGCATGAAAAAGACCTCTAGCGTAGCAGTCGCGCTTAGTACCTAGTGGTACTACGCTAACGAGGCAGTATCACATCTAAAAGTATAAAAAAGCTTGTAAAAAGTACTCAACTAACCTCAAACACTGGAACGACATCCATGTGTGAGTTGAGTAGCACACTCGGCAGGGTCGGCTCCAAGCCCTCCCAGGTCATGACGAGCACCGGCTTCTTGGGCAGAGGCTCGTGCACCTGCACCGGCAGCCCTAGCTCTGCGGCCTGCCCGCGGAGGTACGTGAGACATTCATCTGGAAATGAAGGCGAATATTAACGAATTTTATATGTATATTTACAGTAGAACCTCGTTTATCCGATCCTCGATTATCCGAACCCTCAATTATCCGAACGCTGACTTACTTTAACCGAACCCTCAATTATCAGAACATAGGCGAGAATTAGTTGCGCTGCAACTGTTCGTCAATTCAAAAATTACTATTGTTAAGAAAAGCATTTGACTTTTTTCAAGTGTTTTATATTTTAACGTTTAACATGTCCGTCACATTTTAATAGACTGTACAGTTTTAAGGTGAAAAGGTGTTGTTTTTGATTGATCTTACCCCAAAATCCCCACATTTCGATTATCCGAACTAGCCTCGGTCCCAATTAGTTCAGATAATCGAGGTTCTACTGTGTATACTGGCTTCTACTTCATTTTCTTTGCGCGATACTCTAATTATTATTTTAAAATAAAAGTAGCCTAAGTTTCTCCTTACAATATAAGGTATCTGTTATTGAAAGTCCCGTCAGAATCAGTCTAGTTGTTTCGGATATTAGTCGGAACAAATAGACTGACCGACAGGCAAACAGTGCTTGTCCAGCAGTGATACAGTAGGTAATAAAGCTGTCTAAATCCCCTTAAGAAAAAAAAATAATTTAAATTCAATGTGATTGAATTTAAATATATTTTTTAACGTGAAAAAATATTCTACCACAAGTCTTCTGCGAGTTTCATAAATAAGTTCGTTTTTTTGTAACAATAGGTACATAGGCCAGCACATCAACCTACCCCAATGTGTCAAATTTCTTTGATAGTTTTGCATCTTTATTGCAAAAGATTAAGGTTCATATTCAATTGGGAAGATTTTACAGTTTGGGATAGATTATTGCCTGTACCTACCTAACTCATAATAACAAAACGAATCTATTTACAATTTCAATTGTTGACTTCAACGTTTATGTTATCGTGAACTTTGGTATTTGTTTGAATATCTTGTGATCCTAACCTAGTTTGTATTCGGGTAAATAAGTTTTGATTACACTAGCAAATTAGAAAGCGGCCTACGCTTTGAAAAAGAAAAAAGAATGCTAAAATGTTTATTTAACACAAAGTTTATTTAAAAAAAATAACAAAAAGGTTATTTGATTAAGTAAAAAAAACTTTATTTAAACGTTTTTAACACTGTCACTGCCCGCGAAGCATACATAATTGTTAAACAATCACCCTAAGCCGTATGTGGCTCATGGGACAGAGAATGGACTATTTTAAATTCACAATACTGGTGAATTAAAAAAATTATGTAATTTAAATATTAGCAATACGCGTTATTTTCATCATTTTAGACGACCTGAAAAAGACTGCAGTAAAACGGACGCAGGAGCTGGACGCAGGCCGCTTCCAACCGGTGTTTTGGGAAATCTATGGTTGAGGCCTATGTCCAGCAGTGGACGTCCTATGGTGATAATGAAATAAGCATTCCGTAGTATTTAATTTTTAACACTGGACATAGGTATGTCCAGTGTTAAAATTTCCGGTCCCATTCACCATTAATTCTGTAAAATAAAACCTATTGATTAAATGCACTGCAGATAATCAAAGAGTTACATACATACATATCTTCCTTACTGCATTTAAAAATACAAAAAAAGAAACGAAACACCTCCCCATACATTCAAAGAAATTAAATTATCTTTTTTACTGCAACACACTGGCGGCGCATGAATAAAATTCCGCAGAGGTGGCGCGCTGGTCTAAAAACAAGTCTAAAGCGCTATTGTACACTCCGCCGTAATGCTCCTACGGCTGGTCTGTCCTCGCCTTTCTTCACAAAGCTTTACACCAGAATAACGCTTGCAAAAACTTACAATATTTTGTCTGATGTAAATTTTATAAAAGCAATATTAGACAGTGGTGCTGATTCTCTTGTTCACAAACTTAACTATATTTAAGTTGAATGCATCTTTCTCTTTCAATTTCTTAAAGAAAAGGACAGAAGATACATATTCGTTTAGTTCTGTCAAATTAGACAGCGCCTGAAGAAAATTGGCGTGTTTCTATTCGCCACGTTTTTAATCGCATCTTAATTATCTATGGAGTGTCTAAATCTTAACTAAAATGTTATCTTCTGTCCTTTTCTTAATGCAATGGAAAGAGAAAGATGAACATAACTTAAATTTAGTTAAATTTGTGAACAAGAGAATCAGCACCATTGTCAGAAGGCCAATTCTACTAACTAAATGACGTTCAAAAAGTTAAGCAATTTACAATTTTTTGCAAGAAAGCCAATTTTTGCAACTAAAGTCGTTTAAAATATGATCGCAATCACATCTCAGCGATTATCAATTTATAAAGTGGACATAACTGTAGGCAAATTGAGAGGTATTTTTGACAAATTGAGTCTGAGATTAGAATGAGATTGTTTTTAATCCTTCGTTAATTGCCCCTCTGATTGGCTATGTCCTTTATCGGAAAAGCCATTAGCAAGAAATTTTTTATTTTTTACTTCTGATGACTTTCAAAATAAGTACCTTATCTATATAACAATACAGTATTATTTGGATTTTCTTGCTGTATAGTAGATCTTTTAAATTAAATATTTTTGGGAGATAAATTTAGAAACGTGGATTTTGCTACAATAAACAATTTTTTTAGCACTTTGGGAATCGTAGTTTGTTAATCCTATTAGCAAAATAATTTTTAGTTCCTGAGATAAGCGGGTTCAAACATAAAACAATAAAAAGAACTCTTTAACTTTACAAAATCACAATGAATGAGTAAACAGACAGAATGTCGGCCATTAATTACGAGAATGATAAAATTGTTGTGTTTCCCGCGTTATGACACTTGTGGGAAAGTTAAAACATTTATGTTTATGCCATTTGTGTAAAACCTGGCACCTATAGGTTTAATGTATGTAAGGTATGGTATAGACATATATTATATATCTACCACTTAGATATCATTATAAATATATTCCTAAAAAGTAGACGATTCTGATGCGAATATTAAATTGTTAACCCATTCGATTTCTAACGTACTCTCCAACGACTCTTATCAAATTTACGAATATCATGATCATAAAGATAATATTATGCTTCTTAGACCATCACAGTTGACTTTTAATTCTATGCTCGTCTTTCAGGGTGCGAAAGTACTCATCAATATGAAAAAAGAAAGTCAGTTGACTTTCTTTCCTTTTTAAACTGATCGTGTTGAAGTACATATATGTACCTAAGGAACAACAGAAATCTAATCTTTTTTCATATTTCAAAGTAAAACTTCACCTGCACGCGTTTCCACACTGGGAGCATTCGCCTATAATGACATAACAAATCAACTTCGATTTTAACATTACAATACTGTTACACTGACTGTAGAACATTACCCTCGTTTGAATTTGAACTATAACATTACGAGCATAAGATCCATAAATAACTTATAGGTACTATGAAACCTACTAAATATTTTCACACCCAGAAAGAACGCAGCCGATTAAAATTCACCTGTATATTTACCGTCATATGAATGTGTTACCGGCCCCGGTTACCATCCGGCCCGGTTACGAACCGCTATTAATACAACAATGTACGTACCATAATTAACATTGGGGTGGACGCTACGTATCCTCAGGTAATTCCGCAAATTGCTCACAGCAGGATCCGATTCGTAATCACTCGGCATTGTTCGGAAAAAACGATTTCCTCTTTTGAAATTAGAATTTGACGAACTTTTTTTGAACGACTGGTAATTAGTCGATTGTTTTAGGACTTTTATATAGGCAATTTATCGTAATTGATGTACTATGGACAACCGCAAATATTGCTATCTGTGTGAATTGAGGAGGTTGGGGGAAAATAGGACACAGTTCACTTTTTTATTTTTTATTATTTAGACAGGTTACAGATTATGATCTTTATTGTAAATAAATTAAAATAACCCTCACGCTTGTATTCCCCGAAGGGTTAGGCAGAGATGTACCAATGTACACCCACAGTTCGCCGGTGTAATTAAGTCCCATGTAACAGGGGGCGAGCCTATTGCCATTAACCGGGCACAAATTCAAACTCCGAGCTGCTACTGAGAATTTCATAGAAAAACTCAATAACACGTTTTGCTCGACCTGGAATCGAACCCAGGACCTCCAGCGTAGCAGTCGCGCTTTGGGCCATTAGGCTAACGAGGCAGTAAATTAAAATAGGCCCTAATACTTGTTATTTAAATGCTTCTATAAATTAGAGACAGTAGTAGCTATAATTACAAGTGTCTCATAATAATATGTTAACTGCTTACGTGAAATCATATTAGGTGAAAAGTTAAACCCTACTTTAATTACATCTACGATATTGGTGGTACATATTAGTGGTATCATCATTATAAATTAAAATATAAATTACAAAATAATTAATCATTATGCTGGCGTATTTGTTGCTTGCTGTTAAACCACTTAAAATAAGTAGAGCAAGTTTTACTGCGTAGGAATTAAAAAAATAAAAATAAATGTGATTATCAGTATAGTCACAAAGAACGCATTTCACGGCCATAGAAGTGTATATAAACAGAATCTACGTTAATTTAATGTTTATTTTAATTTATTGACGATACTCATTACATCACTATTCACTATTAAACAACAAGATATGATATTTGAATCAGATAAAACAAGTCAGGATGGCCGAGCGGTCTAAGGCGCTGCGTTCAGGTCGCAGTCCACTTCTGTGGGCGTGGGTTCGAATCCCACTTCTGACAAAATATCTTTTTACACATATGTATCAACTGTTTAGTAGGTATACCTACTGAGTTATAAATATAAAAATAACACTCAAGGAATAGAATTAACGTCAGTTTTATTTAAGTTTATTTTATGCTTTTAGTTGTTACACTGATATTTTTATAAGTTTATCAAATTGCTTTTTTTGCTTGTTAGTTTTATAGGTAATGATTTTGTTTTATTGGTATACATCAATATATGTTCGTTTTAAATAGCAGTAATAACTTAATAAGTAGGTACACTGTTTAATCTAAACTAATGCTATAAAGAGATAAAGCTTGTTTGTTTATATGTGTGTAAGAGATAATCTCTGGAAGTAAGTACATATTCGACTACATTTTTTTTTCTCACTAATATATTGAAAAACTACTACTTACTGTATTGTATGTTTTATGTTTTTTGATGTAGGTACTTAGGGCTTCCATGCGGAGGAAGTCGCGAATTGAAGCTAGTCAACATTTTTAAAATTTAAAACTTGACTAAGCTTTGAAAAATATTTAATTATGTTTCTAATACTAAATCTTATTTGCTTATTTGAAAATTAGGTAAAATAGCTAAAATGACACTTAAATAAACGTCATTTATTATTTTATTTGTATCCAAATTGGTCGCTTCTCCTCACACAAACAATCAATATAATTTATCTAGTGGCCGAAACCGCATCACGTAGGTACCTACAGTACAATAGTAAGACAGGAAACAACTAGGTACCACCAACTGATAGTAATTACTGACCTACATGGCTCTCTAGAGAATACCAATTGAATATTATGATAGTATGTACCTATACCTAGTGTTAGTGGGTATACGGTTTTTTTTAATATGGAAACCCTAGTACCAAATCTATTATGACACGTTTGGAAAACTGGCCAATAAAATAAAAGGTAACATAATAATAAAACAGTTACAAAAAAAAATTGGTGCGATATTTTTCACTTTGGAAGGGAAAGAAAATCTGTTCTTTTTACTTTGCAATTAAGATCAAACTGTTCTTTTTTTAAACTAATATTAAACTGTTCCTTTTCATATCTTGACTGCTAAAAATACTTTTTTTATTATAAGAACAGTACCTATTCTTAAAGAGCGCGTATTTCACATTCATATTATCCTACTTATTTTATTACTTAGTTTATATTGTTTGATACGAATTCAGATTGATAATTGATAATCTATCTTCTATTTTCAATTAATGAAAAGCCGCTCCTTTTCTGTTTCATAAGTTTAGTTGTAAAACGTATGTAAATACTGAAAATAAATGTAAACAAGTGCAGTTGACCGGTTCTCTATCAATTCGTCCTCTATATAATTATGTCTATCTAATTATGTCTATCTATAATTTTGACTGACCCGTTGACCACGTGGTCATAAGCGCGACATTTGACTTTAATTCCCACGTCGGGCAAAGTATTTGTAGATTTTTTCATTACGAATTTCTCAATAGCAGCCCGGAGTTTAGAAGTTGGTTGTGTGACACTCCCGTATCTTGGAAAGCCGTTGCTGTTATTGTTGCTGCGTCTCAATTCAGTCGTGCTGGATTGTCGTCCCATCGGACTATAATATTAAGGGAATACGGAGTGCACCTGTATTAGCACACACTTGTGTACCATAACATCTCCTATATACTTGCCTAGTTGCCCTATTGAGATTGGGCTCCATGACCGAAATTCAGACCATATATTATCATCTTCTTTATCGTGTGAGCAGTAAGGTCTAACGACCCCCACACACCTTAGTCTCAGAGTTTCCAAGCCACCTCAAGGGCCTCTGTCATGGTTACCGATGTCAGTGATGTCCAAGATAAACTTAGAAAGTACCTATATATGAATTAGAAAAAGTCACATTATTACTTGCCGGTACCGGTTGCGAACCCACAACCTCGTGCATGAGAGGCGGGCGCGGGCGCCTTAACCACTGAGCCATCACGACATTTATTATCATAAATTATGTAACATAAAAATCCCCCTATTGCTGGACAAGACCATTTCTCTTCATTTTAATAAGAAATTCTACAGCGCGTTGCAACAATTTATCAACCTTATCATTATCGTAGTGTGTATAAGCACCTTACATGTTATAATTTAAATTACACTGTAAGTACATCGTAAAACCCCGTGTGTAGGAAGAGGGTTAAAATTATCTGTTATGTCTTATCTCTAGCGTGGGAGCGGACACTACTTAGTTTTATTTTATATTGTCTATTTTTAGGATAGAGGGCTTGTTTTGTTACCAATTAGTATAAATTACACTGTACGTACTGTAGAGGCTGAATGTCTGAATGGCCCATATGTAAACTCGTTTAATAACTTCATGCTATGAGATGAATGCTAGTTTAAAATGGGAAAAAAGTTTTTTTTTTACAAAAAACCCAACCGACTTCAAAGACTAAAAATTGAGAAATAACTTAGCTTTGGAACTCGGTGGCTTTGGTTCTGTTTATAGTTTTTTATTGTTACCAACTTCCAAAGCTAAACAGTTGAAGATGCAACAACTGAAATTACAAAGTAATATTGAAATAGTACTTGTTTAAAGCGATAATGGTAGGCCACAGGTATGTTTTAAAACACTGTGTACAAGAAAAGCGTTCAAAATTAAATGTTGTGTCCTATTTGATGTATAGGTAAAAACGGACACTAGTTTTCTTAAATATTCGTAAGAAAAAGCACAAATTTTCTTACAGACGAATACGAGTAACGAATTTTTTGCAATTCATAATTGAACAAAGCATGCTCAAAGTAGGTAGGTAAGTCCTAGTTGGTACCAATGCACCATTTGGCTTCCATGCAATGTTATTTAACTTATTTGTACAATAATTTATGACCATAACTTTGTGAGAATCAAGGATTTCACCACAATCGGTCTTTTAAAACAATGGAATCATAAAACCGTTATTTTTATTTGAATGTGTTCCAAATATGAATGTTTCGTGACTACCCGCGGTTTGCAGCACGCGAGTTGAGATGTTAAATAATCATTAAAGTTCGTATGTTAGGTTTTGTTTGTTAACTAGATTGTTAACGTTATTTTTATTGTTCAGTTTGATTATTATGTCAATTTTGTTACTAGGGGCGTTGACCTTAAGATGGCTGTACACTCAGTACTCACCTGTTCATGCTGTGGTCACGATTATTGAAATAGAGTTTAAAATACAGGGTGCTACGATCTGTGAAAATATTACATACTTGCATACGTACATAAACATACAATGGGGGTAGACAGAAAGCACAGAACGCCACCAGCTAGAATCCAATTACATAGGTACTCCTTTCGCCTCTTCCACGTTCATACATCTATGTATATTATAAATATTGTTTAAATGAAAAACGAATTCCAGATGGTCAAGAATTTAAAAAAAGTAGGGAGGGAGTAGCAATCTCTGTAGAGTACGTTTATTTTTTACATAAAAACAAAAAGTCATATGTGTGAAAAAACGCAAACTAATAAAAATGAGCTACAATTTTTGACCACGCCATCTAGCGGTGTATTCCAACTTCAGTACAAGCAACAAGTAGTCTGAAAGCTCGTGTAAAACTTCGTGTTTCAGTGTCGCTTTCAGTTGATAGTTGTTGTAGTTTTAGTACAGATGGCGCCACCACAACTTCGTGCATGTTTAACCCATTTAACCTTTCAAGTTACTTACTGACTAAATGTTACGATTTCCCAAAGATGGCAGTGTTCGTCGACTATTGTTTTTAAGGACTGGCCTACCATACTACCTTTCAGTTTTAGGGCAAGCAGATTGCCCAGATATTGTTAAAGCTCTTCACAGAGTCAGAGATTTGGTCATGAGGATATCGATGGGGACTAAGAATTTGACTCTTATGCTAGTCACCCAGTAAATAAAGGAATTCGGCTATGTAATTACAATTTATCACTCTAAGGTCCTTTTTGAATATGTTTAGTGATATTGGTGAAATCCAGCCTAGATGTCAAAGCTCTTAGGGAATATTCAACTTTTTGAAAATCGAACCCAATACACCATACGTAGTTATTAAATAATAAACGGTAAAGGGCTCTTTTCTCATATCATAGACAAGACACGAGCATTGATCATCACGTTTGCTCAAGATTGATTCCAGACTTTATAATTTTAAGTCCAGGTTTCTTTACGTAGTTTTTCTTTCTCCGACGTCTGTGTTGTCCAAGATAAGCTTTACAAGCACATATATAAGACTCGGAAAAAGCCACATTGGTGTTTACCCGAATCGAACTTGGAACCGCATTAGAAGCCTGAACAACTGTACCACCACTACGTTTTAATTTTGTTTGCTCGGTATTGTATCCTAAATTAATTTGTTTTATGCATGAGATCCCACAAAATTACCAATACTAAAATAACATAATATTGTTAATTTTACATCAAACAACCTTCAATGATTTGAAGGGCAATATTCTCATAGCATATTATTATAAAGCGCGACCACAATACGAGCTAATATCGTTTAACTGGACTAGAAAATTGGCTCAGTCTCATTTGTATTAGCGCTAAATCATCCAAAATGTGCAATCCGCCAGAATAACCTTCACATGTACCTAATGCAGATATTATATTGAATGGTTATTAGATATTTAGATTTAATGTTTAGTTTAGAATTGGCTGAGCTTTCATCTGTCCTATAAAATATTAGTAGTAACAACTCTTTAGCCTTCTAATAATGAGGCTGAAGAGTTTATAGGTTCATTTAATTATATTTTATTGAATGTCAACTACAATGACAAACAAATAATATGAAATTTTTTTTTTCATGCAATATTATTGTGACACTGAATTTAATTTCTATAAAACTGCGAGTAAGTACGAGTCGGATTCGCACAGGTAGGGTGCCGTACCACCGCACAATATTGAATGTGTTAGATACATATTTTTTGTTCGTTTATGGAGTGGGGAGTTTGGCACCCCCATTAGTTTTCAATTATTATTTTACATACATACACACATAAACTCACGCCTTTTGCACATATGCAGTAGGCATAAACCACTGAACGCCACCTGCTGCGATCCTTACGACGGACGTAGACGAGGCGAAAGGATATCTGTAAGGATATAGGTATCCTTTCGCCTCGTGCACGTTCACATCTGGTCATAAAAGCACGCCGGTTTCGAGTACAGTTACTGCGCACCCGACCTTTCTGAAGAACTAGAAAAGAGTGTCCATGGAGTTTCTTGCTTGTTCTTCTCCATAGAGACCTACGTTTTGGAACGAGCAACTATCTTCAATTTTAAACTGTAACTTCTTGACAATTCAAAAGTGTCTGTAAATTGTCTAATTGGAATAAATGCTTTGACTTTGACTATTATTTTATTTTTATTATTTGTTGTTTTAATGATACTGTCAAATTTTTAAGTGTCTATTATGGTTTAAAAGATACACCCCTGTGATAAACGGGCAGACGGAAAGCGGAGTCTTAAAAGGGTCCCGTTTGGCACCTTTTGGCTACACAACCATAAAAACTGAAGGTCCTAAACAACATTTATTACAAAGTCGAGATTGAGTATCGTATCCAGATTACCTTTTAGGAAATGTTGGTAATTTACATACGACCTTTCAGACGGTACTGCCACGCTGGCGCCACGATCTGAAGACGCTACAGGCGCCCCTTCGCTCGGGTAGAGTGCCAACAGACTATTGTGTTGAACGCTCGTTTGTGTATAAGCAGTATAAGTACCAGTTAAGAACGAACATCACTCATGTACCTACCTAGCCCTGAAGGGGTAAGCGGGGATATATTGAAAACCAATTTTCGTCGCTGATGATAAAGTTCCAAATCGCTAATCCTCCTTGAGCAAGCGTGGTGCTCAATCAATGCTCGTGCCTTCTCTGTATGTGAAGAGGCTCTTGACTTGCAGTGGGACAATAATGGCCTGGTAATATTGTGAATAACCAGGCATAAATCCGAATCTGGGCTGCTACTAAAGAATTCCAAAAACACAATTACAAATGCAGATGTATAAAACTTGCTCTGCATTACTTAATGAGGCTCCATATCTGTTCAGTAATTAATTATAATAATTAAATGTTTGCTGATATCACTTGCAGATATATATAAATGCT
Organism: Caradrina clavipalpis; assembly: GCA_932526535.1. Lineage (NCBI taxonomy): Eukaryota > Metazoa > Arthropoda > Insecta > Lepidoptera > Noctuidae > Caradrina > Caradrina clavipalpis. The sequence goes on from OW052098.1 coordinate 14,571,938, forward strand.
CAGAGGACAAGACTTTTGCAGACAACAGACCTTTTATGCGAAGAGAAGCCGACGTACGAATTCTGGGAGGTTTCTTTATCACCAATTTATGGTGCAATTTGCATTAATTTTTATATTTCACTAGCTTCTGCCCGCGACTTCGTCCGCGTCACAGTTGATGTGTTATCCTACGGGTACCGTACATTTTCCCGGGATAAAAAGTAGCCTATGTGTTATTCCAGACTATAATCTATCTTTGTGCCAAATTTCATCCAGATCCATTCAGCCGTTTAAGCGTGAAAGAGTAACAAACATCCATACATCCATACATCCATACATACAAACTTTCGCCTTTATAATAGTAGTAGGATTCCTTTTTGCTTTTGATTTTTCATTTGATTATTGCGTCGCGAAATCAAGAATCCAAGAATCTAATAATCGGATGCATATTAACATAAAGCTCAAGTGTTGGCGTATGAACTTTTTTGGGTCCAAAAACCCCACTGTTCCTATTTTTTTGTGGATTTTTTTCTTTTTAACCGACTTCTTTATTTCAATTATTTCAATGTTATTTCAATTATTCGTAAAAGTTGAAGCCATACTGCCCTAGCGAAATGTGAAATTTAGGTAAACATGAATCTGATTATCCACTTCCTGGCCATGAGTATGACACACACGGTGTGCTAAAATCCGGTCGTTTAACACAAAGTCTATCACCTTAGACCTTAGACATGACACACGTGTTAATGCGTGAGAGACGAATCCGTAGATTTTAGTATTCGCACTCACTTATCTGCATTATATTGTATAGACGGTTGACGACAGTACATTACGTGCAAGATAACCCCCCCCCCCCCTCTACTCCCCCCACCCACACACAGTCGTCACGTAATATCTCATGAATTAGTGTCAATAGGTATTAACAACCTTACACCTTAAAGTTGTCACAATTAAGTAGTCATAATTCTTAGCACGTCTATTACTAATTTAGTGCTATATAAAATGAAAAGTACTTATGACTGGTCGGTTTTTATAGTCCTTAAATAATAATAATATTGCCAGCCTTTTAATGTCCCATTGTAGGGCAATGGCCTCTTCTCATACAGAGAAGGCATGGGCTTCGATTACCATGTTTGCTTAAGGCGAACTATATAGTTATTTCAGACTTTTATAACGAGGTTCCATGTTTTCCTTCACTGATCAAACCTGTAACCCCATGAGAGACAAACGCCTTAATCATTGGGCCAACACGATCTCCTCAAAGCCGAAAGTTTCTAAATCTATTAGATATAAGCCCAAATGAAGGAAGTACCTGTTTCTCCCGATCTCTACCTCGATAAAGCTTATAAAAATAAGCGAATAAAAACACACCTTACTAAATAAACTGTTTAATAACTTCCACATATATCCTATAAACTTTATACACTAACTTCTCTAAAGGGATCAAAAGAGACCAAACACACACAAACTTGTATTTACACCCGACAAAAGGGCGAGAGATACACATAAAACACCTTTCTCTTAGCTGCAAAGGATTGGTCCTAAAACCACTTAATCTGGAAAGTAGGACCAAATAAACTCTGGTCCTTTGAGTATGAATAAGCCAAGCTTTTGAGGTTTATTATTAATTTATTAAAACAGCTTTTGTGTATAACATATGTCTAAGGTATTGGTTTCTACAGTCCTGGACTTACATAGTCGCCAATTACTGGGTAACCAACATTCACAAAAATAAGTAATAACATAACAAAAACTGCTACTAGAATAAATAGATGAAATTTTCCTAACCGAATTTAGACAGGACACTTTCTGTGTCACGCTGAAAACTTCGGGACGACTGCCCCATTGGTCTCGTCGCAAGCGTGGGCTCCTCGGTTCGATTCTTAGCTCGGGTAAAGTATTATTGTTTTTTCATGAAGCATATATAGTAGCATGTAAACCTAAAAGTTGTTTCAAAAATTAACACCAGCCGGTTTCTATTTGACGTAAACAAAGTTGTCTTTCCACGATGCTAGGAATTGACAGCTCACCTCAAGCTTATTTCTTCTAAATTCATCAAGGGAGATTTTTACGGAATGCCACTGCTGTACACTTTACCAGTAATTTCGGAGGCGGATAGACATGGTCTCATTAATACTTTTACGTCAGGTCCCACATCACATAGTAGCAAAGGATTACTTTATTGTTCTTTAACGACAACTGTATTAACTCCTAACAGCTTTCGTGCGAAGTAATAAATGACAGGAAACGTGTGTCGCATAGTTTGTGTGTGTTATTGTAATTAGCGGGTGTGGGGCGATTCTATGAAAATAAATGCTGTTTTTTTTAACCATGTCGCTTTTGTAAATGTCTATTATTTTTACACTCGCTTATATGAACGTGGTCCTTCTCTACTTATGAAGAGGTACTTGTCGAACCTCAATACTCAATACTCAATATATTTATTGCTTCCACAAGTACACTTAGATGGTAGGTTTTACAAAGATATTGATCATTGTGGACCCTGTCGGGCACTGCAAATGGTAGGAGTAAAGTGGGACAATAAATAGGCAGGTGCTATTTTTATTACTACGAATGTAAATATTATTCGAGTTCTTTTTTTTAGTAAAAAGGAATATTAAATGAATTAGACACATTTATTTATTTTACTTTAACATAAAACGGTAATTAACTAATTCATCATCATCATCATATCAGCCGCAAAACGTCCAATGCTGGACATAGGCCTCCCCCATAGATTTCCAAAAGAACCGGTTGGTCTTAATCAGGTTGTCCTACGCTACATTAGGAAAATTTAATAACATGATATTTACAAGCTCATCAATACTCCAAACATACAGATAAGGTCGTTTTCCAGTCGTCCGCGAACACTTATTACACTCGGACTTAGCGTCCAAAAGACCGACATATTGAAGACCAAATAAACATGATGAAAATTGTCAACGCGTTAAAATTTCCTACAAAACACTCAAATTTCCTACAAACTACAACGTGGCTTTTACTATACAAGGTTATTTTTCATTCACCTGCCACAACATATAAATGCTAAAAAATTTTGCTAAAGGACCAGAAATTAAAAAAAAACAGCTTTTTGATTGTGTTGTGTGCATTTTTGTTGGGAACAGCTGATTTTTTCTTTCGCATTTCAGAGTTGGTTCCCGTACGAAAGTTGTGTAAATTCGTGAGTACTTTCACCCCCTGAAAAATGGCAGGTGAATGAAAAGTAACCCTGTATAAGTCAAAATTATGTAACGCTGAAATAAATTAATATCTGCCTTGTGGTTCATTAAAGGTGGTTCGTTATTTTAATTATTACTTCTCCAGATCACGTTACCGACCGCTATTGCTATTCTTTACCTACCTCAAATGTTTAAATCGTGTAAACTAAGAAGTGGTGCGAATTTCCCTATTTTTTTGTATAAAGTCAAACGCATTATAAATGTTGTACTGTAGAGACTGTAACTGGCTAAGTCATATACAACCTTATTTAATTACTCTATCCCTTGGAGATAAACTATGTTTACAATAAAAAAGACTTGACAGTACGCCACGAGCGGTGAAAAGACGCGATTTAGATAGATTAAAATATCATATTATGCAATATTTCGTTCAATATAGGAAGTAATAACAAAATAAGTGTTTCAATTAAATGTACCTATTGTTGATTATTTCGGTAGAAGTAACCCACCGTCCAGTGGTTTCAGTATATATCTACAGCCGACTTTCATTGTAAAATTGTAACGTTAAATCAGAAAAAAAGTCAGAATAAGGAAAAATAGAAATAAAATTATATGGAAGGGTGTAATTTATTACTTGATGGCTAACGCTATTCATCAGTACGTTATCGGGAAATCTAGATCAGTAAACATGGCGTATCAACTGTATTTAATGACAAATAGCTGCTAATGATAGTTAGGAGTTCCCATTTGTTTGTTTTAACGTTATCAGTTCATTTAATATAAATAATAAACAATATAAACTCGCTCTATCTCCCTGTGCCATAAACCAGAAAATATTAATAAATATTAATTTAATGGCTGCCAAGAGGAAGTGAATTAGCGATTCACAGATAAGGCAGTTAATATTTTTTGCTGATCTGATGAATTAATGTCATCAAGATCAGCATAATATTAATTAATGACGTGTGACTGGGGGTTTTTAAAAAGATTTTTGGACTTTTTTTGTAGTCAGGATTTTGCTTTTTAAGGCAAATGGAAAGTTTATGTGATAAAAAAAAAATTTTTGCCTGCTAATGGCAACAGGCTCGCCACCTATTACATGGGCCCTTAAACATACCGGCGAACTGTAAGTGTACATTGGTACACCTCTGCCTAACCCTTCGGGCTTGATGATATTATGATATATGTTTTTCCTTAGCTCATTTTTGTTTAGCATTTATCAATACAACCAGCAAAGAGATTGTATTGATTTTTTATATTTAACGCTGATTAATATTTAATCTATTACAAGGATAAATTTTGTTTGTACTATTTTACATTTATTCCTGGACAATAGTTTAACACATTTAGCATTTTAAATTAGTTTGGCGTAATTTATCCACTTATATTGTAACTCGTTTTGGAAGAACTAAGGTCAATAATCAAAGAAAGAGCACCGAGATTTGAAGCCGCACCTCTTTTCCTCTTTTTTTTCTTTTTTTTTCCTGTTCTTTGCACACAGTAGGACTATAAATCTACTGCGGGATACTCCACACTTGACTATAACACTTGTTTACAATCCCGTACTACGTTAACACGCTATAAACAAGCTGCAAACTTGTGACAATACAGCTGTAGCATTTTTTTTTGTGTCTGACGTTTCGTAATTAATTTAACATATGTTAAATACCCGCTACGACACACGGAAGCGGAGTATTAGCCAAATACGTAACTTATTACAGATTATTATAATATCAAAAGAATTAGGGATCTTTAAGAAAAATCACGAAAAAGTCGCGGGCAAAAGCTAGTAATTATAATAAAAAGCATATTATTATAATTAATTCAAGTCTAATTAAATATTAAACCTGATACACTAACATAGACCTAATTATTTCTTAACACACAACCTTGAAGTAGCGGACTAAAACGAGGTTAGGTTACCAAACGTTCACATAATATTTATGAGAGAAAATTTAATGAACACACGTCGATAAAACCTTGATGTGTATACCTGAATATAATAGGGTTTTTATCAAAACAAAGGCACGTCAACAAATCATAAGTAAAATTATAATTATGAAAGTGAATTTGTTTGTCTGTATGTTTGTTGCGCTTTTACGCCTGAACTACAAGGCCGATTGTCATGAAATTTTATATACACCTACACGTTCTCCGAGGTACCAAAAAGTACTGTTCCTTAGGGAGGGAGGAAACGCGAGGAAAGCCGGGGACAAAAGCTAGTCCACATTTTAATATTATAAATGTGAAAGTAATTCTGTCTCACTGTCTGTTACGCTTTCACGACTAAAGCACTAAACCGATTTTGATGAAAAGTACGGAATAAGTTTTAAGGCCTATTCAGACCTAAGCGGTATTCGCTACCGTCTGCGGCACAGAAAACCCAGTGGGTACGCGGTAATATTACTGTTCAGACCTAAGCGGTATTCGCTAAAGTTCGTAACCCGCGCGGTATGTACCTCTACCCACAGCGGCAGCGAATATCGCTCAGGTCGCTCTAGCCGCGGTACTTGATACTAAATACCTGAGCGAAACCCGCGCGGTATGTACCTCTACCCACAGCGACAGCGAATATCGCTCAGGTTTGAATAGGCCTTTAACCTCAAGAAAAGACATAGACTATTTTTGAATCTGCGATTTTGTTAAAGAAGTCGCGGGGAAAAACTTAGTCTTTTATAAGTTATTTTTTCTTACAGCCATGTACGTACGATCAATTTGATTTTAGGGTTCTTGTTCACACATATTATCTTGGAAGAAAGTCTTATCTGGGACCTCCATTCGCGTTAAAATGTTCATGAAAAATGACTAGTTGTGCCCGTGGCTTGAGCTGCTTAAACGTTGATTTTAATCCAAGAATATTATAATGTAAAAATGAGTTTGTTGTACGCTTTCACCTCTGACTGCTAAACCAATTTTGATGAAATTGGATGTAGTCTAAGTTTGAACTCAAGAAAAAACATACGCTACTTTTTAATCCGCAATAACCGACATTCACGCAGACGAAGTCGTGGACAAAAACTAGTAACACAATAATAATACGTTACTACAAGTAGTAGTTTATCCTATGAAACTAAAAAAATCATTACATTTTACATGTTTTTAAAATTATGGTTCAGCAGAGTTTTGTCCTGCGCTTGATCTCTTTCCGGTAAGTAAGACCGCCCCATCGGGCTATGCGAGTGAAGAAAGAGGGAGTACACCTACATTTGTGCACTATATCATCCCCTGCGTACCTATTTAGTTGACTGCCCCGTTGGTCTCGTGGTCGCAAGGGCGACTGCTGAGCAAGGGGTCCCGGGTTCGATTCCCAGGTCGGGCAAAAAGTGTTATTGGGTTTTCCATTAGGAATTTCTCAGTAGCAGCCCGGAGTTTGGAAGTTGGTGGTGTGACACCCCCGTGCCTCGAAAAGCACGTAAAGTCGTTGGTCCTGCGCCTGATCTCTCTCCGGTCATATCGGATTGCCGTCCCATCGGGCTTTGAGAGCTAGGGAAGAGGGAGTGCACCAGTGTTTGCGTACACACTTGTGCACTATAATATCTCCTGCGTACGTGGCTAGTCTGCATTAAGGTTAGCCGCCGTGGCCGGAATCGGCCTGGCGAAAAAAAAATTACATTTAGTTCATCTCCATTAAGACCATTATAACCAAATTTTTATACACCTAATTGCTAAACTGTGTCACTGTATAAGGCGGCCATTACAAAACCTACAAAAACACGAGTACTTTTCACGAACACCTTTCAAAATGAGGTTACAATAACAGCAGGACCTACTTATATCGTTTGATCTTCAGACGAGCGTCTAGCCGAATTAATGGGGACATTATACTGCCCCTTGCTACCGAATACCTATGAGCTAAGTATGTGTTGTTAAATATGTATGTATGTAAGTGTAAAGACCTTTTGTTTAAATTGTTTGCATGTGTAAATTTCTATTAAAAACCAGTTAAGTGTGAGTCGGATTTGCGTAATGAGCGTTCCGTACCACCATACAGTATTCAATAATATTTTTTTTTAATAGTTTTAGCTTAAATAATGACGTTTCTTGTTTGGGAATATCTTTAAATTTTTTACATCATTTTATTTTATTTTATTAATTATTGTTAATTACTGTTAAAACTTGCATCAAACGCACACTATGTAGTCAGGCATATTATAAGTTAGAAGATTATATTAATGACAAGAATGCTTGGCTTAATGCTGGTCCTGCTCCACAGAGACACGCGCTCACAAATTAATAGATATTATTTTTTGGGTATGTTTCTTACCACTTTTTAATTTTGATTGACATTAATAACGTCTACCGTTATTTTATTGCTATTTATTTTACATACTATGGATCATCAATCGAATAGGTTCACTAAAACCTTAGTTTTATATAATTTAACATAATTTATTTCAATTTTGTAAATGTGAGTACCATGGAGCCATTTATTTGTTAAGTTACTATGTGTTGGACACTGAGCATGGCAGTTGAGAGCTTCGTCATGCTCTCTTTAATGTCTCGCTGACGGTGGCGTGTGGGTTGGATCGTTTGGTTCCCTTCAAGATGGTTGAGCTAGATGGTGCTGATGCACGCGTCATATTCGTGAACGGGTGCTGTCAGTTGGGATTGGTCATCTCTTAACTGCCATGGCTTACATCTTTATTATAATTTTGTTATTTTTTATATTCACCTTCATTGTTTTCACATATAGAAGCAACAAGAATATTGTAACCAAGTTTTTGTAAAAACCAAATTGAATGAAAAGAGTGTCCATGGAGTTTCTTGCTCGTTCTTCTCCATAGAGACCTACGTTTTGGAACGAGCAACTAGCTTCAATATTAAACTGTAACTTCTTGACAATTCAAAAGTGCCTGTAAATGGTCTAATTGAAATAAATGCTTTGATTTGATTTGATTTGATTTGATTTGTTATAGGCCCAAAGTAATACACTCAGTAAAAATATCAAGTGTTTACCTATTACGGTTAAAAAGCTACAGCCCTACGACAGAGAGCGGAGTTTTAGTAACAGAGTTTAGTTTGGCACTCTTTAATACGGAATCCTAAACAATTTTTAACTAACTAATGCCTGAAAACAAATGTCAAGTAATTTGATTACCTGTTGTTATTTCAGGCAGCCAATCACAGCGGGAAACCAGAGGTTGTTACCTCATTTGTGTGTTGATTGGTCTATCAAATCCGTGTGGTGTATAATTTGAATGTCGGAAGCCGTTTTTGCAACACCGATACGGTACATTCAAGAACATAAACATGTAAACACTTGGCAATATTTAAAAGTGAATTTCTCATGAATGAGATTGAGATAAGACCGATTTCATAGTAGTATGGGGTCCAGAATATGATATTCGAAACACCATCTGCTTAGCGTTTTCTCAACTTGGTTGGGGTCGGCTTCGAGTCTTACCGGATACTGCTGATTACCAGTGTTTTACATGGAGCGACTGCCTATCTGACTACCGAAACCCAGTTACTGGGCAACACGATACCTCTTAGTTAGACTGGTTGTCAGACTTCTTGGCTTCTGATCACCGCACCGTAACGATTGTCAAAGATCTACGAATGACAGCCATTATGACATGATATTCGTAACACCATTACATTTTAATCAATTGTTTCACAAATAAATGATTTCTTTCTTTCTTTCTTTCTTTCTTTCTTTCTTTCTTTCTTTCTTTCTTTCTTTCTTTCTTTCTTTCTTTCTTTCTTTCTTTCTTTCTTTCTTTCTTTCTTTCTTTCTTTCTTTCTTTCTTTCTTTCTTTCTTTCTTTCTTTCTTTTGCTTGTGACTGTACGTGTTTGTCGGTTTTATCAAATCGGTCGAAGCGTCTGCCAGACTCACAAAGTGTTATTGTTTTGTTTTCGTAACAGCTTTTATAAGGAAGTAGACTATTGAATTTTAAATTGATGGCGAGTTTGTTTATTTTGTTTGTTTGTGTTGCTAATTAAGTATCTGCCGGTATGTTCTGTGAAAGACTCTCATGGTTGTGTTTAGATGAAGTGAATTAAAGGGTGAGTTTGTCATCACGGTGCTATTTTGTCAAATTTATCCGATCATTCAATATAGAGCAAAACAAACATAAATGTATGGATCAGCTGACTATTTTTGCGATAGACCGTCGTTCATTAATTTACACGAGACGTTAATTCAGATTTTAGTCATAAATTGGCAACTAGATGGGTAACTACATAGATTTTTTTTTGTTTTCTTTCTTGTAAATGTCCGACAATCAAAAGCGCCTTTCAGTGGTCTAACAATAAATGAGCCTGTTGACTTTGACTTTGAATTAAGTTTCCAATAACTTTCGTAGTCAAATAAAAAATTGAAACATGAATAACATTCCTTCAATGAAAACATAAAGAAACATTCTACACATAAAGGACACAGTTGTTAAGGTCGTGCCCTGAAAACGACAAATTGTGTCACCTTCCTATATGCATGAACTATTTACAGGACGTGACGTCATCACGGTAGCGACGAGAATAATAAACGTATTTCGATGACTGATATTTGACACACTGAATACTGAACGGAACAAATAAATAAATGACAAAAATAAATAAGAAAGTAAGTTTATTGTTTACTAGGTTTTGTCCGCGTGTTCGCTTGCGTCGATTTTGTAGGAACTTTCGCTTTTTTAATTTAAATATAGCATTTGTTACACGCTGATAATGAAGCTGCCATCTAAACTGCCTCGTTAGCCTAGTGGTTAGCCTAGGCGCAACTGCTACGCTAGATTTGTGAACGTTAATGCCAATAGGCCTCGCCTCCTATATCATGGGACCAAAACATACCGGCGAATTGTGGGTGTACATTGGTACGCCTCTGTCTAACCCTTCGGGACAATAGAGGCATGATACATACATACGTATGTAAGTTAAATGCCTATGATATATAGTTTTGCATAGGCGACTTTTTTTTAATCGTTAAAGTAGTTTTTCAGCTTATCCTCTACAAATGGGCAACTAGATACAATAGTTTTAATTATTTGACGCTGAAAAGAGCCTTCTAATGGTCTAATTGAAATAAATGATTTAACTTTGACTTTTGAAATTGACTTTGAAACAGACACAAAAATCTTTTCTCTTCATAATATTAGTCAAAAATCTCTTCAATACTAAATCCGTGTAACTTATACAGATATTTCAATGTAAATATATAATACTCGTGAACTGCATGTAGGACAAACTGTAGGTAATGTTTTATGACGTCTCCGGGAAACGGTTCGGTGGCGCTTTTAGCGAAAACATCGTTTCATACACTTTATCGCTTCAGCAAACAATTTTAAAGCGCTGTAAAATTGAAATGCTTATGTTTTCTTTTCTGTTGCAATCAAAAGTTTCATTGTAGGAAAATTTACTAAGTATAGGTGAGGTACTAAGGTAGGTTTATTTTCGTCATCAGGTAAATGGCAGTAAACAAAGCCAAGGATTTTTTTTAAATAAAGTTCAAAAATATCATATTCTATCTAATATAATAAGGCAGCTCAAAGTTAGAATTTGTGGGGCGGTTAATGGCAATAGGCTCGCTTCCTATTATTTAGGACCTAAACATACCAGCAAACTGTGGGTGTGCAATGGTACATTCCTGCTTAACCCTTCGGGAAATACAGGCTAATGGTATGTCTCATATAGGTAATAAAGTTGAAGAGTTAATTGTTTGTTTAAACACGCTAATATCTGAAACTATCAGTCAGATTAGGAAAAATCTTTCTGTATATATAATAGACTCTATATTTATGAGGAATAGTATAGGCTAAAAAACATCTCGCTACGACGCACGAGCGCGAAGCAGTTACCAAAGACGTAACGACGTCGCGGACAGAAGCTAGTCCTAATTGAATTGAATATTAATCCGTCGTTATACGGAGTTGATAATAACGTTATTAAACAATTGAATCACAAGAAGAGCTTGTTGTGACGGAACCACTTGTTATCCGCGCAAGAATAAGTAGTTACATTGCATTATCTACGACAAAACCGGCCAAGTGCGATTCGGACTCGCGCACGAATGGTTCCGTACCATTATGTATAAAAACGGCAAAACAACCACGTTTGTTGTATGAAAGCCCCCCTTAAATATAAGTTTCATTCTGTTTGTTAGTATTTATTGTTATAGCGGTAACAGAAGTACATCATCTGAAAAAATCAATTGTCCAAAGAGATACAGCCTGGTGTCGGACGGACAGACAGACAAACGGAAAGAGGAGTCTTAGTAAAAGGGTCCAATTTTACCCTTTGCGTACGGAACCCTAAAAACAGTCAAACTAGATTTATAAATGTCTCCGTGTTTAAATACCTATCACAAAATATAATTATTACCAGACGAGTCTATTCTGTAAAAAAATATCGGTGAGTTTAGTTGAAATGAGCGTGAGATGAGCTGTCATCCGAACTTATTATTATCTCGTGCTCACTTCGGCTGAACGATTGGCAGTTACGCAGCGTGTCGCGGGTTCGAATCCCGCACGGAACAGACATTTGTAAGAAGTACAGATAGTTGTTCCGGGTCTGGCTGTTTGTGTATGTGAGTTTATATGTTTGTAAACGCACCAACGATACAGGAGAAATTCCTAGTGTAGGGTAACGTTTTTTTTTTAAAAATCCGAAAGTGATATTTACCTACTGCAAATATAAGATACGAGTTCATCTTCATTACAGTGCCAAGTAATAAATGTGGCAGCTTACGCCGTTTATATTATAAACACTTTATAAAAGCTTGAGTGTACAGAAATAGCTTTACAATCTATTTAAATTATACTTACCTGGCAAAATGCACACTTCAAAGTTGGTGATGTTTTAATTGCTTCGCGGTTAGTTACTAAGTAGAGGTGTGTGCTTCATAAACTTTAGTTTTTTTACAGTGATTTTTTCAATAAATAACTGGGTGAACTGTATGAGAAATATATTTGAAAAATATTTTCTAATAGTATAGTCACGTATAAAAGTCGTAACGCCTTCCATTTTCTTGTAGCTACGCTTAACATTCAACACGTTCAAAAGAAAAACTTTATTTTTTCGTGCGAAAACTAAACTTACGTCAACGCTGTCGACTTCAAATCACAGTTTCGCTTCATCACCGGTTGAAGTCGAACCCTGACCCCATTGTACCGAACGTTATCAAGATTCAAATCATCGATAATACGCTAGTGACCAAGGAGTAAAACATTCGTCGGGCGCGCGGCAAAATCCTCAGTCGGCATAACGACCGCGAACCGTAAGCACCATCGCGTATCACATAAAAAAAAAACACGATAGTGTCCGAACATTAAAATGAAATAAACACTGCTTGTTGAAAAAAAAAACAAAAAAATTGTCAGTGACGTATTGTGTTCTAATTTTGAATTTTACGCGCCGAACGCGATGCGGCCAGAAAATCGCGACGCGCGGACTTGCATGATAGTTTGTTGACAGTTATTAAAATAACTAAATAAATATTAGTGTTAAAATAAGTGTTCATTACGTGTACATAGTTAGTTAGTGTTGCTTAGTGAGTAATTAAATTATTAAGTGCTCAACTGTGTAAATAATAATTATGGTAAGGTAAAAAATGCAAGGTGAATGAGGAAACTTTCGATTAAAATTCAAAAAAAGAACATAACTGTAGACAATTTATAGTTTTTTAATTAACATTTTTGACGTGAGGCTTGGTAAAGGGAGGAAGCCTAACAAACAAGAACCAAATCAAATAGCTATTAAAGTGGTAGTATCGATTATTTTAATTGGCTCGTTCAATGTCACTTTTACTACTGACATGTCCATCGCGTGTTATTTATGAAGACAATAGTTTCCAAGAAAACTAAAGGGACACGATAAATATTGCCATTATCTTTTAATGTCAAATAAAATAGAGAAGTACTTTGAATCAATTAGATACGCGTGTTCGAATTATTTTATACTTGGTTAAGGGCTAGTGTAAAAATAACGGTTTATTGAACAGCTATTCATTGGAAAACTTTGATAAAGTTTTCCTTTATCCCTTTGAAAGAGTATTTATTAAATATTGTATTATGTTATAACAAATTATTAACTTTTATAATGTTTACTTTTTCTATGGAAATACCAATATTTTTAATTAGTTAAGATGATTAATTATATTGGTTTTGGCTAACTTCCGCCCGTGATTTCGTCTGCGTCTATTTTAATATATTATCCCACGGGAACCATACATTTTGTCGGAATAAAAAGTGGCTTTTGTGCTATTTATTCTAGACTATAATCTGTCTCTGTGAAAAATTTCGTCCAGGTCCGTTTAGCCTTTCTGGCGTGGTCTAGTAACAAACATCCATTCATCCAAACTATCGCATTTGTAATAGTAAGTAGGAAGTAGGAACACAATACATATAATATAATAGCCTAGACTCGGCTAGCTAAGGACACAAAATACGTCAAAATACCAAACGTAGATTGGTAAACAAATATTTTACGAAAAGAAATATTGATATACCTGCTTCTATGTCTACCAAGCCAAGCAAAAATATAAACTACGAAAATATCTATTTTCCTAAATGCTTTTCGTCGTTCAAAATATAAATTGTGAATACATTTCTAGCACCTGTAATTGGGTGCGTGGTTTCACACACGTTCTCAAATCTTGACGATCTATTTAGTTGGTTTCAGCCAACTGAGGTCTATTCCTGTATTACCGCGAATAAATTCGGAAACAAACGCAAACTGACAACCGCTTGGCGGCCATACTTGTTTTTTTGACATGTCACAAAAAGGGATGACAGGTATTGAAATTGAATCAAAATTGTTAGGTAACTTGTTTATATTTACAGTTTTACAATTTTACATTAGGGTTAAAAGCATTCGTTTCAATTTGAAATGCACTTCTGAATGGTCGATTTTCTCAAAAATAAATTGGGATTTCTATGCTCATTTTAATATGTTTGGAGTTCTTTTTTTTAACTTCTGTGGTAAATAATATACCTAGTACAGATATTTAGAAATGAGGGTCAAGAAATAATTTGCTGTTCATTTGTATCAAGATTTTTTTTTATTTTCGGGGCGGTACCACAATCGGAATAAGTCTGACTAAACAAAAAGGTTTCAAATAAGTCTATTTGGAGTCTTTTGCCAGAAACTTAATACCAAATTGCTCGGACCCTTAACGAACGTAAACATAACTGTCGATATCATAATTATAAACAAAATAACAAGTAGTTAAGCAAGAAAACAATATCTCATTCTAAACAGCCAGGAACAGTTCACCGTTTGCCAAACCTCGCAACATGCAAAGAATCCACAAATTAAAATATTCTCTCAACTATTGGAATCCAAAGTAGGTAAACAAGGAAATATTTTCTTCTTCTTTACGTATCGATGGCAAATATAATAGGTGCTAAATAATATAATTTTCTTCAACACTGTGACATTTAAAAAATCAATGAATTCTACGAAATTGGCGGCCTTTCGATATTGATTAAAGCTTTCGTTATGACTGACAAGGAATTCTGTACCTACCAACAAATGAAAACCTTCTATAAAATAATAATAATACCAACATATTAAGGTCCTACTGCAGGGTAAAAGCCTCTTCTCGTGCAGAGAAGGCACGAATATTGATCACCACACTTGCTCAAGGCGGATTGGTGATTTCAGACTTATATTATTAAGTCCAGATTTCCTTATGATGTTTTCCTTCACCGAGATCAGTGATGTGCAAGAAAAGAACTTTAGTACTAGCCAATGTCCGGGTGTAAACCCACAGCCTCGTCCATAAAAGGCGGGCGCCTTAACCACTGGGCCACCACGATAAATAAATATATAAATAATATATATTTTTTATTTATTTAGAAAAAACGTTCCATCATACTAGGAATTTCTCCTGTATCGTGCGTTTACAAACATATAAACTCACATACACAAACAGCCAGACCCGGAACAACTATCTGTGGGCCTTACAAATATTTGTTCCGTGCGGGAATCGAACCACACGCAGCGCAGCAGGCGGTCACTCGGCCACTGCGCCAACCGTGTCGTCAAAATGCGATCAATTCGAACGTAAATAATAAACTACTTAGTAATTTTGTAAGATTATCAAATTACAAAAGAATACTATTAACCTTGAACCATTTGAACCTTCAAATCAAAAGGCCAACAGGGCTTATTAAAAACGCATAATGTCATCAAATATTTTCGGGGTAATAAGCAACGACACAGAAAACCTTTGTAATTTACTGCGAGATTTCCATCGAAACCCTTGACCTGCCTTGAATGACATCGTACGCGGTCATAAAAGCTAACAATGAAACCTTTGTTGCATTAAAATTTATACTAATGTTATAAAGCTGAAGAGTTTGTTTGTTTGGTTGAACGCGCTAGTCTCAGGAACTGCTGGTTCGAATTGTAAAAATATTTTCGTGTTTGATAGTCCATTCATCGAGGAAGGCTGTATGTCATATAACATCACGCTACGGTAAATAGGAGAGAAAAAAGAGGAAATGTGAGATTTATATTTCCTCGTTTTATCCGAGATTTTTGAGAGTTTCCGTTGCATGTGCTGTGTTAAAGTTTCGCAAAAATCATGTATGACGGAGTTGTTCCCCATTAAAAGTTCTATAAAAAAGTCCGCGGCATCCGTCTATATTTTAGGGTTAAGTCACTATAACCCTTTTACGGTAATCTTTGCTTTAAATTAAAGTAATGCAAAATTATTTGCGAAGGTGTCTTTACAAAATAATATTAACCCGAACGAAATCGCGAGCAGAAGCTAGTATTTATATTAAAAAAAACAGTTTTTCCTATCAAATATTCAAGATAGGTACGTAAAGAGTAACAAAAGGTGAAACTATTCGCTCTTTCTTTCTATACACAATGGAAGGACAAACAGACATATTGTCTATTCCGGTGTGCTACACTAAAAATAAAAGCTTCGTGTGAACTGGTGCTTCCGACATTTTAGAAGTGGTTTCTGAAATTACTTATACATAATAGTACGGGAAATGGGTTATTTGTAACTGGAATAAACAATTTAAGTGATTGAAACACTTATTTAACGTAATTATTATTATTACTTTGTATGTTAAATGTTTTGTATGCCTGATTTTAATCTACTGAACATTTTCTGTCAGCTCTCGTGTCAAATCTTTCTTTTTTTATTAATCATAGTTTAGAAAGTATATCATAAAAATATTTCTACAAAAAGGTTGTATATGTCTCAGCCAGCCAGAGTCTACAGTACCCATGTACTACAGGAGTTTTGAACTTAAATCTCATATCTTTTATGTACCCAATTACTATATTCTGCTGATAGTCAAATCCATGGTAGAGGGCAAATTCAGATAATTTTTTTATAAGTCATTGCATGGCAAACAAGCCGACATACGGCCCACCTGATGTTAAGTAGTCACCGCTACCTATAGACATCAGCATTACCAGAGGCCTAGTTGAAATGTGCCTTATGTGTCTCATGTGCCTGTAATTACACCGGTAGGCTCCATACCCTTCAAACCGAAACACAGCAACGCGTCTTTGCGGCAGAATTAGGTATGGTGGTAGTACTTCCCCTGACGAGCTCCTTCACAAAGACCTCTACTACTACTAAAACCCAGCCAAAAATACTCTTATTAGCATAAATTCCATATAATCCAAACGTGAAAAGTATAAACACCCACGCAGAACTCCCAGCTTAATAAACGTGGGTAGGCTAAAGGTTATAGGTAATCGTAATCAATACAGAATGCCAGGAATTAATTCCATGACCATCTGGTGAAAAACTTTTGTTACTTGAGTTTTTCGGCGAATATTTAGTTCGGAGAGTGCCTCGTTGGCCTAGTGGTCTTAGCTCCACTTATGCGCGACTGCTACGCTAGAGGTCTTGAGTTCGATTCCCAGGTCGAGCAAAAAGTGTTATTGGGTTTTTCTATGAAATTCTCAGTAGCAACTCGGAGTTAGGATTTGTGCCCGGTTAGCAATAGTCTCGCCCCCTATTACATGGGACCTACGAGTAAAACATACCGGCGAACTATAGGTATACCTCTGCCTAACCATTCGGGGAATACAGGCGTGATTGTATGTATGTATTTAGTTCGGATACTTAAAAAGAGTGGCAATGTTCGCGCCGCCGCATACTTGATGAAACCTTCAATTGAGCGAACACAAAACTTTACTTCAGCAAAAGGATTCCAACTCAAACTTGTTGTATAACTTTAATGGCGATCGAAATAAATGTATTTTGTTTGCTAAAAATAGACATACAAACCTTTTTCTTTGTGAAAAGGGGTAGTAGCGATTATTTTGGGCGGTTTTATAGTATGTCTCTGTGTTGCAAGGCCTCTGGTTATTGCAAATCTCAATAGGTTGAGGTGACCACGTAACACCCCAAAGAGGTCTAAAAAAAAAATTATCGCATTTATGATTCTTGTGATAAATACCACTATCCGAAATGGTAGATTATTCAATAGAAGGACCACTAGAACATTCTCATTTTTAATATTTCTTTTTACTCAATTACAGCAAAGCTAAAAGAGGGTTTAAGATGATTTCAGGACATAATATGTACCATACATATGTATGTTTATCTGTACCCATCATAATTTGACAAAATCAATGAGATATCGTTAGAAGCGTCTGTATGTAGGTAGGTTGTGTGACGTCACACTTAGTTAAATATGTCGCCTCCTAAAGAACATAAAGTCCTGTATTCAAAACAAATCTATGCCGTCATATGAAACGGCTTAAACAAAAAAATATACCCGTCGTGGTCTCATGTCGCCCTGGGGCAAGCTTATTAGTCAGTAGTAAGAAAACTAATACGGCATCCGATCACATCGGGATTATCTACGTATATCTACACTAATATTATAAAAAAGTAAGATTTTTATGTTCAGTTGTAACGAATAGACTCCGAAACTAATGGACCGACTTTAACGATTTTTTCATCAATAGATAGCATACATTATTTCTGAGTATCATAAGCTATATAACATCACGCTATGACACACGGGAGCGGAGCAGTAACCATAGACGTAACTTATGGCGGGTAAAATAAGCCGCGCGGGGAAAGTCGCGGGCAGTTTGCTAATTCTTCTATATTCTTGTTCCATACTTTTTAGTTCGATTTTTAGTAGGGTCGTTTTTCGTCGTTTTTATTTTTACTATTTAGCTTCTGCTTTCTTCATTGTGTGAGCAGTAAGGTCTAACGACCCCACACACTCTAGTGACAGTTTCTAAACCGCCTCAAGACTTAAGACCCAAGACCCTCTGACATGGTTACCGATGTCAGTGTTGTCCAAGATAAACTTAGAAAGTACATATAAATTAGAAAAAGTCACATTGGTACTTTCCTGTGCTCGGTTGCGAATCGAATTTAGCTATCTCTCCTCGTCAAAGTCAGTATCACAAAAATTCAGCAATTTCAAATTCAGTAGCAAAGCTAAATGTCTTCCAACAGGATGTCGGTCATTAAAGCGCTTGATAAATTAATGGAAGTCCAACCGTAAAGCGAAAACAAGCGTGTGGCATGCGAAGTTGCGGCGCCGGCGTCGATTGTATCTCTTGTTGTAAATAAGTAACGTACCTACTGATAACAGAAATGCTTATCCTGAAGAAGGCTACTGCTTACCTTCGAGTAGACTTAAATACGAGACACTTACTTGATTTTATTTACATAGTAGGTAATGGGTTTTTTTTTGAGGCAAATCTAGCTTTTTCCCGTAGCTTCGTTCACGTGTTTTTTTTTCATAGCACTTTAGGATTTTTTTCGGATGGAAAATCATAAAATGGTTTTCCCCACAGAACAGATAAAAGAGGTTCTGTGATTTCCCCCGTCCTGGGTGGGGCGGGAGGGAGTGTCAGACTTTTACTGACTAAAACCCATCCATGTTCCTTATGGTGCGGTATCTCTTTAGAACAAGCTGCAGCTCCGGCAAGCACTTAGGGATAACGTAGCTTTCTATTAATGAATTTTTAAAATCTTACCAGTAGCTCCGAATATGAGCGCGTTCAAACAAAAAATCGAAAAATAATTTCTGGATTTACGCTGGTACACCTCTGCTTAACCCTTCAGGGAATACAGGCGTGATGGTATGTGTGTATCATTGAGCTACAAAGTCATGACTTTCATTTAAAACTTGATTTTCCCTTTGATATTTAATAAACTGCGTTATCAAATATTCAGGTTTTCAGTAGAAAATTTAGTCTTAAAGTAAATATTTTAATTACTTTTCACTTTAATTACTTTAGAGTCAGATAGCAATTAAAAATCTTTAAAAGATTTAAAGTCGACTGGTTTTTTGATAAGTGGTTTAGTAATGATTACAGAATAATAAATTACAAGTCTTGTGACATAAGACCTTTGTTTTAAAATATACTTAACTAGTAATACCACACGGTTTCACCCGCGTTAATTTATGTCATTGATCATTGCTCAGGTCCTGAGTTTCGTAGCGTGTAAGGATGTTAAGTTATTTTATATTTATAGTTAAAGGCTATATCTTTCTCAGTAAATGAGACTAAAGAGGCTTTAAAAAGGGGACTAATAAAATAAAACCAATAATACAAAAAAACGTTATAACTTTGAAAATCAGTGTTTTCTCAAGAAACTGACTAACCATAAGCCTATATCAAATCAAATCAAATCAAAGCATTTATTTCAATTAGACCATTTACAGGCACTTTTGAATTGTCAAGAAGTTACAGTTTAATATTGAAGCTAGTTGCTCGTTCCAAAACGTAGGTCTCTATGGAGAAGAACGAGCAAGAAACTCCATGGACACTCTTTTCATTCAATTTGGTTTTTACAAAAACTTGGTTACAATATTCTTGTTGCTTCTATATGTGAAAACAATGAAGGTGAATATAAAAAATAACAAAATTATAATAAAGATGTAAGCCATGGCAGTCAAGAGATGACCAATCCCAACTGACAGCACCCGTTCACGAATATGACGCGTGCATCAGCACCATTTAGCTCAACCATCTTGAAGGGAACCAAACGACCCAACCCACGCGCCACCGTCAGCGAGACATTAAAGTGAGCATGACGGAGCTCTCAACTGCCATGCTCAGTATCCAACACATAGTAACTTAACAAATAAATGGCTCCATGGTACTCACATTTACAAAATTGAAATAAATTATGTTAAATTATATAAAACTAAGGTTTTTAGTGAACCTATTCGACTAATGATCCGTGGTATGTAATAAATAGTAATAAAATAACGGTAAACGTTATTAAGGTCAATCAAAATGAAAAAGGGGTAAGAAACATTCCCAAAAAACAATATCTATTAATTTGTAAGCCCGAGTCTCTGTGGAGCAGGACCAGCATTAATCCAAGCATTCTTGTCATTAATATAATAGTATCCTTACCCTGTCCACAAAATTTCATCGAGTTTAATTAATTTTACTATCCTTTTAAATTACTTGTATGAAATGCACTGTGGGTACAATTTCCCTTAAATCACGAAAATTATATGGTTAGGTTGAAGATTACCTGTTTGATAGTCACTTTACTCCGCTATGTTCAGCATTTCAGATACGAAGTATTTTTCCTATTATACACTTCGAAATGTAATTAAGATTTCGAGGAGCTCGTGGCTAAATAATTACAGCCGCATAGACCGGTCTTCCGGGTTAAGCCACGCTTGCCGAGGTTGGTCTGTGGATGGGTGACCATTTACCATAGCGAGTTTCCTCCGTGCCTCGGAAAGCACGTAAAGCCGTTGGTCCCGGCTGTCATTTGTAGATCTTTGACAGTCGTCACTGTTAGTCAGAAGCCAGAAAGTCTGACAACCAGTCTTACCAAGAGTATCGTATTACCCATTGCTGGGTTGTGGAGGTCTGATAGGCAGTCGCTCCATGTAAAATACTGATATTCAGCTGCATCCGGTTCGACTCGAAGCCGACCCCAACATAGTTGGGAAAAGGCTAGGCAGATGATGATGATGAAATGTAATTAAGATTTATCCATAGACTCTTAGGAATATAACCATACTGTACCTACACGCTCTAAATCATATATAATAATTTAAGTAGGTATAATGTAGGTACTTAGTGAATTAGGGATCCCTAAAGTGCTTTAGCGAGCCAGCCTGTTAATGTAATAACAGAGCATTTTCCTTTAAGACTAAGGTACCTTGCAGGGCAACATATTCCTAATAACTCTTAAAATATAATTTAGAATAAAATAATTTCTCACTGTATTATTACTACCTCTACTACTTCTCTACTAGACTGCCTCGTTAACCTAGTGGTCCTAAGCACGACTGTTACGCTGAAGGTCTCGGGTTCGATTTCCAGGTCGAGCAAAGTGTTATTGGGTTTTTCAGTGAAATTAACAGTAGGATTTGTGCCCGGTTAATGGCAATAGGCTCGCCCCATACCTAAACATAGCGGCGAACTGTAGGTGTACGGTACACCTCTGCCTATTCCTTCGGGGAATACAGGCGTGATGTAAATGTATTATTACAAAAATTCATAATTCGACTTAAGTTCATCCAAATCGTATCCTAAAATTAATATTTGAACTCATAGAAACATCCATATAGTATCCTAAAATTAGTCAAATTAATATTTGAACTCACAGAAACTAATTTTGAATCGAAACCAAGTTTCTCATTAAACCACCAGACTTAAGGCATACATTTCTATTACTTTCAACCGTTGCCCATTTAAATCTCAAAGTCCGAAATTGGATACTTGGATATCTGAAGGCCCCTTACAGTCGTCGTTACAGGTGCATCTCTAATGACGGTTGCGGTCACGACATTGATTGATTCGATGAACTTGCTAATTGGCTGCGGGCTGAGCACACTGATTTGTATTTGTGCAGGACCATATTCGAGAAAAAGGTACTGCTTTGAGACACAGAATGGCAGATTTCATGTGAATATGAACTTTATTTTAACCGGTTACTGTAACTCTAAATGAAACATTTTAAGTAACCCCCGACAGAAGAGTAAAGATCCCTATTGCAACTAACAAAAGAGCCGATAACCTTGAAACGGCTGAACCGATTTTGATAAAACATATCTAAGAATCATCGCTAGGAAACCTGCTTTCAAATATAAAACTCCCCATTCAAATTGGTTCACCCGTTTAAGAGCTATGGTATCACAGCCAGACACACAGACACACAGACACGTCTAACTTATAACACCCCTCTTTTTGAGTTGACGGTTAAAAAGGTGAATATACCAAGATGTGACAGGTATTATCTTCAAACATTTGAAAGTTAAGAGTTGTTTCATTGCTATAAAATTCTGTATCTATGACTGACCATTATCCTGTCATGTCAAACAACACACAAAACAATTGAACATTTGACAACGGCTGTCAAACTTAGATAATTTAGAAGATAGTTGGTAAACTTATCAATTGATGTTTGTCAGTTTGTTGTCCCTGATGTTAGGATTAATATTACTGATACAAATCGCTGTTTTGTCTTTAGAATGAGAGGTGTTCTTTGTCTTTGGAGTTTGAAACTTTTGAGACAAACTTACTGTCTCCGAAGTTTCAAACTAATTTATCCTCTCTACGATCATCGCTTTCAATAATCGCACAAAAGAATCTAGTTAAAATAAATAAATAAATAAATATCTTGGGACAACTCACACACGGCTATCTGATCCCAAGCTAAGCAGAGCTTGTGTTATGGTAACCAGACAACTGATATACATACTTATATAATTTATAAATACATACGTATTATAGATAAAACACACCCAGACACAGAACAAACAATCATGCTCATCACACAAAGTTTGTCCTGGGTGGGAATCGAACCCACGACCTCCGATCACATTCATTACGATTTGAAAAAGGAGAGGTTATTGGTGAGGTTCTTCAGAAAGGTCATGCAACGTGCTTGTATGACCAGATGTAGGTACGTGGACGAGGCGAAAGGAGTATGTAAGGATCGTAGCAGGCGGCGTTCTGTGGTTTCTGCCTACGCAAAATAGGCGTGAGGCTAGTATGTATGTATTGAAAAAGGATTCGTAATTTCATTGTTTCCTAGGTATGTTGTTAACATAGAAATAACCTACCTAAGCAATACGGATAAAATACATGACATAATTCTTAAGTCTTCTCTAAAATACCTTGATGAAGTACAAACGCAATATGCTTGTCAAGTGCTGTTATTGTTCTTCCTTGTCTTTCATTCACTACCTCCCTCCATTGTTGTCGTTTACGGGAAAGAGAAAAGACCCATGTTCAGTTGACGACCGAACAATAGCTGAATCTACTCGTGTAGGTAGAGGTACCTATTCGATTAACGTTTCTTTGATTGTAGTTTACTGGGACAACACGCAGTTTAGTAAAGTTTTCAGTCGAGTAATTAATATTGAATACTTAGTATTCATTGTACCTATAGATATACAATATTTATAGAGACACTCTGAACTTCTAAATGTATGAAAAACTTACCTGTCAGAACGTGGCTCATCCGCCATTTTGAGTATCGATTTTTATATCGGCGGCCATTTTGTGTTCAGAGGCGGCAGATTTTTTTCGTAATTGTATCTACGCGTAGGTTATCTCGATGTCTATTCAGATATCGATCGTCTTTTGAGACAAATTTCTATAATGTAACAAGAAAAATCATACATTAATCGTTCGCTTGAAATATTCAACGTTTACATAAAAAAATCATATTATCATGAATATTTTGCATAAACTATTTTTAAGCGCTATTATATTAGAGCCGCTATTTTAAGTACATTAAAATATAATTTGTGAACAAATGCTAGGACCAAAAACATAAATCTATCTCAATCTGTAACTTAAACGAGAAAAATCGTCACGCGAATCACTTCAACTACTTTATTACTATTTACATAACATTTGGTCCTTTGTCACGCAAAACTACTATAGTAATAAAAAATATTGTCCCAAATAAAATAAGTTGTTTTTCTCAGGGACTATACAAGTTATTCCAGATTGCAGTCGTCTACTAAATGCCCTCATTTCGTGAAATGTATGTACTTGTTAGTAACGGCGTATCAGAGGAATGGTTTTTATGTATACTGAGTAGCTAATGTATAAACATTGTTATTGTTCATACATGAACATATCAAACGCCTGTATTCTCTGAAGGGGAAAGAGGTCTATAGTAGGCACACATATTCTATTAATTTATGCGTTTAGTGTCGAACTACTGTGGTACTGGAGGTTTGATGATTTCGTTTCCTTTTTCATGCAGTTGACACGTTGAAAGTGACGTGTGATATCCGTAATAATAATAATAATAATGGCTTGATTGCCAAGAGCCTCGACCAACATCTTAGGAGGCTCTCGTTGGGTGGCTGGATCAAGGGCTTGATTCAGAAAGCGGTTCTCCTAGACACGGCGCGTATCGTTAGGAGATTCCTTTCTCAGGAGCCCTGACCACCGGTGGCTTGGACCCTGTTCCCGACGCCGGTGGGCTAAAATGCTATATTTTATGCTATATTTTTAAATGTTTTTATTTTTTTATACTAATATTTAAAAATGTAATTTATATGTAATTTAATGAATAAATGAGAATAATAATAATAATAATCGTTTATTTGGAACAAAAACAAGTACAGAAAGAAACAAATATGAAACGATGGTAGCTGCAAAAGTTAAAAACTGTGGCGCAGCTAACCAACGCCCGACTCCAGGTGAGAGGGCAAGCTGTTCCAGGCTAATGCGTAACACGGGTATTTTAAACAGAATAAGTAAAACAAAACAAAATAAAATTAAAAATTACGATAAATTATAAAGTAAGAAAGAATTGATGTGTACCGTGAGTAAGAATGTAGGGTTCGGGGTGAGGGTGAGTTGTGATGTTGAGTGAGTGTGGGTGTAGTAGTGTGAGTGCAATAGTGTGAGGGGTGAGTGTAGGAGTGTGAATGTTTATTAGGGATGTTAGACTTCCACGAGTTTTTCTGTTGCATCGTATGTGAGAGATCGTAATGCACACGCATGGAGGCAGGATGACCAACGTCATGTGTTAACTAGGTATATAAAAAAGACAACAGTCTGTGTGCAGTCCGACAAAAGCTCTGCTGCAGTGCCACAACAGTCAGAACCCTAAATGTCCCATGGCATTATTATGCCACGTCTGGTTTCCAAACTCCAAGCTACTGCTATTAAGAAACTAGTGGAAAAACATTTGCTATAACATTTTTCCTAAACTGGAATAGAAACGCAGGGGGCAAACGTATTTTCGAATCAAATTCAGACTCCAGGAAGCCGCTGAGAAAATTCTAATGGAAATGCCCAATAACAATTTTCCCAAACTGGGATCTGCCAGGCCCCCTTGCGAAGGGCATCGTTTGAAGATGTGTGTTACAAATATGTGTATTAGCTGATTGTAACGAATTTATCTGTCAAATAAATTATGTCATGTAATACATGATCACATTTTAATACATCGTGTGAGAGATGAATTTTTATTCATTACCTACTTATAAGATTTATACCAGTTGACAGATGACAAGCATTTTCTTTTAACGTTGCTTGCTCCATTTCGGTCGGTCTTCGGTAGTGATTCGTGTGTGGGTTAACATACCTACAAGAATATACAAAATACTGATCATATTATATTGGGAAATATACATAATATTATGAAGAAAATTGCTTTTTATATTCTACATTTCTCTCTATCTCTACATTGTATAAAACAAAGTCGTTTCCCGGTGTCCCTTCGTCCAGCATACTCACCATGGAATCCTGATATTTCATGAATGTCAAAAAACTGTTCTGAAATAGTGCTAAATAGTGCCCAAAGGAAAAAAATAGTGCTCTTGTACTTGCGAAGTTATAGCCATAGTTCGATGAGTATGCTGGACGAAGGTTTCGCCCAGCATACTCACCTCCGTCCGGAGAATCTGTATACGCTTCAAACATAATTCATACTTCAAAAAATAGTTCCCAAATAGTGCCAAACGGTGCCCAAAAAGAAAAAACAGTGCTCGAATAACTTCGGAGTTATAGGCTTCGTTCAGTGAGTATGCTGGGCGTAGGTTCTACGCCCAGCATACTCACCTCAGTGCGCGAATATCGAACGAGCTATAGGTACAATTTACGTCTCAAAAAATTGTGCTTGAAATAGTGCCCAGTATCAGTCCAATTTTTGCTTGACTTTTGACCTAGAAAACCATTAAATTTGATTGTAAACTTCTACATACATTACATTGAGTACAGTCGAATACAATATTATTAACTTTCTTTCTAACAATTTTTGTCTTGTGTAAATTATTAATTGTCTATGTAAGGGAGTATTTACTTTAGAATCGCAATATTATTAATTACACATTATTTTAATAATACTTTATAATAATATGATTAAGCCTTCGCGCGTCGCATGGGACCCCGGTAGCTAGGAACAATGATTTTATATATTTTGTCTAGATCACGGCGCTTGAAGGATTAAGATATCAAATGAAGTAAATCATGCATGAAAAATAAAGTTGCTGTTATTAATGCTTACATTACAACTGACAAAATTATTCAAAATAATCGTTTTCCGGATCAAGGACGGTACCACAACGTTTACGGAATTGACCTGTATTCCTCATGTGATAAAGTTCATGTGATAACGTAAGTAATTAAAAATGTTTTTTATTGCTAAACCTTTCATTGATGAAACTATTGGAAAGAGTTTTAAAAATTTGTATAACTATGTCACAGTACTAGTTTTGACTGGTTATAAGTTTTGCCTGCAACATATATACAAAAAGAAACTGTATAATTTCCTTTTTACAATTTTTCAAGATATTAATTTTATTGGCTGCAAATGACTGTTTTTATTCAGACAAACACACAATGCAATGAAGTAATAGACTTCATTTACGCTTAAAGTTTCATTCATTTATTATTATTTATAAAATATATAATAATGCATTTAATCGAAAGTTTTTGACATGTGAGAAAATACCATAATTATTTCCAATAACATGAAGTCTACAATTAGAAAGTTTAATATTTTTGTCCAAAAACATGTGTCGACGACTGTACCCCATTTTACGTTAGTATGTAGAAGTTTACATTAAAATTTAATGGTTTTCTAAGTCAAAAGTCAAGCAAAAATTGGACTGATATTGGGCACTATTTCAAGCACAATTTTTTGAGACGTAAATTGTACCTATAGCTCGTTCGATATTCGCGCACTGAGGTGAGTATGCTGGGCGTAGAACCTACGCCCAGCATACTCACTGAACGAAGCCTATAACTCCGAAGTTATTCGAGCACTGTTTTTTCTTTTTGGGCACCGTTTGGCACTATTTGGGAACTATTTTTTGAAGTATGAATTATGTTTGAAGCGTATACAGATTCTCCGGACGGAGGTGAGTATGCTGGGCGAAACCTTCGTCCAGCATACTCATCGAACTATGGCTATAACTTCGCAAGTACAAGAGCACTATTTTTTTCCTTTGGGCACTATTTAGCACTATTTCAGAACAGTTTTTTGACATTCATGAAATATCAGGATTCCATGGTGAGTATGCTGGACGAAGGGACACGTTTCCCGCCGCCCGATTTAAATCTTTTAAACTCCTCAATCGATTTTAACGCGGTTTTCAATTTTCATCAATAGATAGAGTGATTCGAACATCACGCTACGACCAATGGGAGCGGATCAGTAACTAAACACGTATCTGAACGCCGGTGACACCCCGAGGTACATATAGCTAGTGGATATTATGGTTTTAAGTTAGCTAGATTATGTAAAAGTTTATGTAAGTTATTTATATTAATGAATGAAAATAGAAATACGTACACCCATTTCAAATTTCTCTTATTTACTACAAACATTCACAAGTTGATACAATAACAAAAATCTTTTTAAAAATTCACGGAATTCAACACAAATGTAGGATGCAATTCAGCAATACTGCACCTTTCATGAGGGCTAAAGCAACGTAATGGCTGTTTCAAAGTCTACCATCAGGACGCAAAGACTGTAGCAGTCCGCACAAAGCACGGAGACGTGACTGTCGTGATGGGAAAACTGTAGGGGGCACACGTGCGACTTTTAGTCGCATAGAATTTTTTACTGCTGAAATTCCGGAAAAGGGGATGCATCATATAAATAAAAAAAAAACAATAACATCAGGCAGATTTCTCGAAGTGATATTCATTATGTTTAAATCCTGCGTTATAGGGGCGAGTCTAGACATGCGGCTTTTTTTAAGGATGAGAAATCATCAAGAGACTTCTTCCGCTTAGGGCGTAGCCGAAGGGAGTGTCAGGCTCTTACAGACTAAAACCTTTTCGTGTTCCTCCTAAAGGCCTTTGCATTCCAGGAAAGCGGTGACTATTTCGAACAAATTAGGCAACAGCAAGGTAGACACCCGTCTGCTACTAAGAACCTTTCGTACTATAATTTTAGAAAAATCGTAATAGTTTTTTTTTATTTCAAAAGCCTTTACGCGCCGCTGTAACTTCTGCAACCTTTCTAATTATAAATTTTGAAAATCAGATTTAGAAAAACTACCAACAATCCCACAATTTAACAGTCGTACTAATTTAAAAAAAAAACCTAGGTTTTTTCTAAAAAGTCGCCGCGCTGCACACGCCGTGCAGTATCCGCGATTCCGCGTACAATACGACAGCGTTCGGATATCCTGATTGCGTACTTTAGCTACAGTATCAGCACGTATCGCGCTTGAGCACGGGCAAGGGAAACTATACGACACATAAATACGATACCAAACATAAGATAAGTGTTTTATTTGCGTTACTGAAGCTGTTTTACAGATACGCTTGGAATTGGAGCTTCAGTTTCATATTAGATGTAAGTGAAAAGTTTTTCAAATTAAAGCCAAAACATTTATTTTAATACTAGCTTCTGCCAGCGACTTCGTTCGCGTGGCTTTATTCATCCACCTTAAGTTACGTTTTTGAATACTGCTTCGCTTCCGTAAGTCGTAGCGTGATGTTATATAGCCTATAACCTTCCTCGATAAATGGGCTATCCAACACAAAAACAATTTTTCAAATCGGACCGGTGGTTCCTGAGATTAGCGCGTTCAAACAAACAAACAAACAAACTCTTCAGCTTTATAATATTAGTATAGATGACCATTAAGGCCTATTTAAACCTGAGCGATATTCGCTGCCGCTGTGGGTAGAGGTACATACCACGCGGGTTTCGCTCAGGTATTTAGTATCAAGTACCGCGGCTACAGCAACCTGAGCGATATTCGCTGCCGCTGTGGGTAGAGGTACATACCGCGCGGGTTACGGACGGTAGCGAATACCGCTTAGGTCTGAACAGTAATATTACCGCATACCCACTGGGTTTTCTCTGCCGCAGGCGGTAGGGAATACCGCTTAGGTCTGAATAGGCCTTTAAAAGTCAATTTTGAACGTCATCACTGCATCAAATTTAATTATGTAATCAGGTCGGGTGCACAATATTTGTAACTGGCGTGCTTGTAAGACCAAATGCATGAACGTGGACGAGGCGAAAGCAGTATGTGAGGATCGTAGCAGGTGGCGTTCTGTGGTTTCGGCCTACCCTCATGGGAAAAAAAACGGTAATTTAAAAAACTAAAAAACCCGACTGCTTTTTTAAGTATTTATGAAAAAGTCCTAAAACAAGAAAGTCGTTGTACCCGATTGCACTTAAAATTGTAGCAGTTGGGACCCATTCTAGAAATGGAGGCTTAGTGTATTGAGAGCACATAGGTACCTATATTACATTGCAGATGGTCCAGAATGGGTCCCGACTGCTACAATTTTAAGTGCAATCGGGTACAACGACTTTCTTGTTTTAGGACTTTTTCATAAATACTTAAAAAAGCAGTCGGGTTTTTTAGTTTTTTAAATTACCGTTTTTTATTTTTTACTTTTTTATTTTTTAATTACCCATTGTCACTTTCACAGTAAACACGAATCTAATGACACCTGTCAAGCTAAAATCCATCGAACCGTTCAGGCGGCAGAGCGATCCAAACATTTGAATTTAGCGCCAAAAATCCGCCATTTTGTTTTTTTTATTTTGATATACCCAGTGTCACTCTCACAGTAAATACGAATCTAACGACACCTCTCAAGCTAAAATCCATTGGACCGTTCAGGCTGCAGAGCGTGCCAAACAATTATACATACCTACATACATACATACATACATACATACATACAAACATACTCTCGAAAAACATAACCCTCCTTCTGTCGCAGTCGGGTAAAAAGGCGTGAGTTTATATACCTACCTATGTATGTTTGTTAAAATATGCCATGGCTTTTTTGTGTATGTAAGTTTTACGTTACTAAGGAATTTCTAGAGTAGGTAGGGCAACTCTTTGATTAAACATTAATGATGTCTAGTAGGTATGTTAAAGGTTAGATAAATATGGTAAAATACATACAGACTGACTACTAGATTCACTACACATTTTTCAGGGGGTGAAAGTACTCATAAATTCGAACAAATTGTACTACTCGTATAGAACAAACCCAAATGTAAAAAGGAGACAGCTACACCAAGACTACAACAAGATCAAAATGGCTTAGCTAATTTAGATTTTCAGGATTGGTCCTGTAATAAAAGTTGGTTGTATTTAATTTATGAGTACTTTTAACCCCTAACAGATACTTAGTAAATTAAAAGTCAGCCAGAAATGGACTATATATCGGTAAATTTTTTTCGCATCTTTCAAGAAAAACCTAGAAAAGTATATAAAATCAGTCCTATTTGGAAAAAGTTAACTTTTTCGGCAATGCCTACCTTTTTATAAGGATAAATAAACATAAATAACGTTTACGACAGCGGACAGCAATATGAGTTGATGATGATTGATGGAACTGACTCCTGAAAGGTCGCCCTACACTTGTAATTAGGACCCACGCTTCACCGAGTTTGACATTTACGCGCTTTGCAGACATTGTGGGGCAGTCTTTTTGATCGCGAAGCAATAAAGACCGCGTCTGACCGTTGATGCCCGCGGCTACCCTCACCGCTAATATACCTCACCGATTGGCGCAGTCTTTTTGCCCTCTGTGTGTGTTGGTAGTATAGGATTCCCTTTGCACTATCGTTCGCGGTGAAATTGACCGGCCCGGCCGTGTGTCAAAGTCAAAGTCAAAGACTGTAGTTTGTGTAAGTTTGTAGCGTTTGCGTAGTTTCTTAAAATATTTTCAAAATGGTCATAAACTCGAATATCAAAGTGGCTTAGTCAGTGGAGCGCCTTATGAGATCGATTAGAAAAAGTAATTGGTAGAAATTATTTGGAGGCTAATGATTTGTAAATACTTTCCCTAGAGCTTAGATAATAGGAAAAAGATCTTTCTCATTCCAATAAAACATTTAGATAGGTAGATCTCTTAAGGTTTTGATTTCCCTAGAGCAATTTCCAGGCAGGTAGATAATAATATTAATTACCTGCCTTAAATTGTTTGTTTCATTAAATTGTTCCTATCAGGTATAAAATATACCTTAAGGTATGATCTTAAGGTATCTTTTATAACTTGGTCTAGACGTATTGATGAGCCATCATCGCTCATCAGGTATAACAATACGGTTCCGACACGGACAACAATTTGCTATACAAACTAGAGCTTAAAATCGTGTACAACAAAGTATTATTTAGAATCACAATACAAAAAGGTGACGACTTGCGGGCGGCTGTAACGCCTAGTTTTCATATAGGTACCTATTATTTAAATGATATTGTTAAGAAAGCACCATAGGCACTTTGGGTTTGAACTTACCTGCGATTTAATTAAATTAGGTATACCTTAAGAGCTTTCATATAATATGGGTATTATCACTGTTGAGCAATGTTAAAAAGTGGGCCCAAATTCTCGCATGGTCCTTTACCCTCAAATGTTAGCCATCTTGAAATGACGTAGATCTAGCGACTGGACTCTCAGTCTATGATACTTACATGACGTAATGATCATGGACACTAACTGGGTTAAACAGCTCCAAGTACCTGCAACTGGAGCCAAATCACTGCTGAAACTACATTTGGCATAAGATGTTAGACGAAAAGAAGATAATAATGCACTTGAAATGGCAGGTTACCAGGCATGATACCTATTGGCTTTCCACAATAGAAATAACCATAACTCTTAGCTTTGGCTGAAATGTTCAGTAGCTATTGAGAGATGGGCGAAATAAAATAAACGTGTAAATAAATGTAATACTTTCTGCATCTCAAATAGAGTTAAAAGTTGTGTGCAAGATCCCGCGAGGCGTTTATTTCCATGCGTGCAATTATGCAATTTTAAATTCTATTCCTGCTGAATTTTAGTTCACTATTAATTAATTTATTAAATGAAAATGTACTGACGCTAATCAACTTGAGTGACATTAATCTCAATTAATTTGCCCACTGAAAGGAATGTCACAATCACGCATTGCAATTCGGATCATAAACTCTTAGAAATTAGATATATTTTTCTTCTGCTTATAAAGCCAATTCATCAAATTGGTCAGTTATTAATGTTGTAAACCAATCTTCATTCATGAAAACATCACAGAAAGAGAAAAAATCATGATTAAATATGTAATTTAAGCGGGTCCCTAATTATTTTATCAATAAAATAAATATATTCTATAGCACCCAGGGTCTCAGGGATAATAGTGAGACATTTTTTTAGAATCGGACCTGTTGTGCTAACTTTGAACTTTTATATTTTCTATTATAGATAATATACCATACCTATAGGTAAACTATACGAAAACTTTCTAAAATACACAGACAGTTTTAAATCACAGACTTCCAAGTTGCAAGTCAACGATTCAAAACGTCAGTTTCCAACTAGTAATAGGGTTGTTATTGTAAACACGGCGAATGTCGCAGTCGAGCTACCGTTACAAATGGCGTCTCTCTTAGGAAAACAACCAGATTTACATAAGTATCTTTGTAATGAATTCCTTCACTATTACACAATATCAAGCTGGTATTATTTAAAGGGTAGGCAGTAGTGATGGGCGGAGGATAAATACTCGGACGATAAATACTCGAGTATTTATCCGAAATGGATAAATACTCGTTTTCAACCATTTTTATCGGATATTTACTCAAAATGATGGATATTTATATTTTTTGCGAATCGGATGGTTATTTTCTTGAAATTTAATGACTATTATTATTATTTGGGCTTTCCAAAATACTACACAATTACACTATTATACTTTTGATGTCAAAACGAAGCAACGTGGTTCTTACTATACCCTATACGGTTTCTTTTGTTTCGCTTATCTTACCCCCGCGCCGCAGTGTACGAACAGTGCCCAGGTTTGCGTCATAAAGAGTGCACGCGCAAGTATGGAAGATACTACGGGTCGATGGATAAGCGTGGCTGGCTTCATTTTTCAATAAGTTGTTGCTGGAAGAAGCCATGTCTTATGACTGGTGCAACAATTCGCTGGTGCCCATCTTTAAAAACAAGGGTAATGTGCTGGAGTGCAACAACTATAGAGGAATAAAGCTAATGTCACATAGTATGAAAACTTGGGAGAAAGTCATTGAAAGGCGGCTGAGAGAAGAGAGTGAGATTTCACAAAACCAATTCGGTTTTATGCCAGGTCGGGGTAAAACGGATGCCATTTTCGCTATTCGCCAAATGTGCGAAAAATACAGAAATGCGCGTAAAAACTTGCACATGGTGTTCGTTGACCTCGAAAAGGCATACGACAGGGTGCCTCGTGAGGTTTTGTGGTGGGCCCTTAAGGAGAAAGGTGTGCCTGGGAAGTATGTGCAGTTGATTCCTGCAATGTACAGTCGATGCAGTACACAAGTCTGATCTACAGTGGGGACTACTGGCGACTTTAATGTGGCTGTCGGCTTGCATCAAGGGTCGGCCCTCAGCCCTTACCTCTTCCTGGTAATAATAGACACTTTGACGTCGGACATCCAAGAAGTGGCTCCCTGGTGCATGCTGTTTGCCGTGTGCTGGTTGCTGAGAGTGGTCTAGAGGTCCAGAGCAGATTGGAGGTGTGGTGGCAAAGACTGGAGAGTGTCGGTCTGAAGTTAAGCAGAACTAAGACCGAATACTTGTTCTGCAACTTTGGCGATCTCTCTAGTCCTGTGCCAATATCTCTCGCCGGAACGCCCATACCGATCCGCTCCGACTTTTAGTACCTCGGGTCGCTTCTCCAAGGAGATGGCGGAGCAGACCGCGACGTAACGCACCGGATGAACTTAGGGTGGATGAAATGGCGACTGGTCATCGGAGTAACTTGCGTTCCGCAGATGCCTCTCAAGTTGAAGGGGAAAATTTACAAATCTGTGATAAGACCTGTCGTACTGTATGGATCGGAATGTTGGGCCGTGAAGAAGACGGATGAACAAAGATTGCATGTTGCGGAGATGAGAATTTTGAAATGGATGTGTGGTGTGATCAGAATGGGTAAGGTAAGGAATGAGTATATTAGAGGAAGTTTGAAAATAACGCCAGTGAAGTCAAAGTTGAAAGGGAATCGTTTGTCTGAGTATGGACATGTAAAGAGGAGGGATGAGACGCATGTGACCAAAAGAGTCATGAATATAAATGTGAATGGATGAAGATGAATAGAGAAGCCAAAGAAAAGATGGATGGATTGTGTGAAGAATGATATGAAAGAGAAGGGAGTCAGTGATAGCATGACGGTTGACAGGTTGGCATGAAAGAAGAAAACATGTTGCGCCGATCGGCCGATCCCAAGTAACATGGGATAAGAGCAGGAAGATGATGATGATCTAACTTTGACAGTGCTTAATGAAGATATTAATGATTGAGTATTACAGGTCTTTGTTATTATTAAAGTGATTAATAAAGCACGGTACAAATCTATATTTTCAGATTTTCATCTATTTCAATCCTTTCGCTTGTAAAATAACAAAATTTACGTTAGATAACGTAACCAAAACTGTAGATAGTATTTATCCGCTTTTTGGATAAATACTCGAGTAAAAACGGACATTTATTGAGTATTTATCCATTTTGAGTATTTATCCGGATAAAATCCCAACACTAGTAGGCAGATAGAGAGGTTGTGTCTGGTCGTACCTGAACTGCGCCTTTTAATCGAAAACAAGCGAAGATGTATGAATAGAATCGGTATGCGATCTGCCGAAGTAAAAATACTTTTGATTGATTTATTTATTTAGGATCTTCAAGGAACAATATACACAAATCATGCCATTCAAACAATAGTCAATCAAAGATATTAAGTAGGTGTACTCCTTAACTTATAGGAGACCACAGCATGCACTGTATAAGGTAAATAAATACATAGAAAACTTTGATTAACAGTCTAAAAAAAAAAAAATGTAGGTGAACTGTCTCGCTAGCTTTATGGTTCTAAGGGCAAGAGTTAGGATTTGTGCCCGGTTAATGGCAATAGGCCCTTATTACATCGGACCTAAACATACCGGCGTACTGTGGGTGTACATAGGTACACCTCTGTCTAACCCTTCGAGAAATACAGGCATGATGGTATGTGTGTAAGTGTTAGTCCAGATTAGAACCAGGCCCCCCAAACTCGTGTCCACAACTCACTGCAAATCTAGCCTAAAAAATATCAAAGCAAAGTAGGCATGTACGTTAGTTATTAAGTTCTCGTCAAGATTACTTTGTGTGAGCTCGTGCCGGTGATTACGGTCCCCATGGCCGCGCACCAGGGTTCGGAACGGTGATTTATGATCATAATATGATGATATAGATCATGAGTAGCGGTTAGGGACTTTTCTTAAGAAAAGGGTAGTGTTGAGCGTGTAATGGATGTATCAACATCATATGAGGTAGATTATTTTCAACAGATTTCGTTGGAAAACTATGTAAATAGAGCGAAAAAAAACTAAGTCTGCTTTGAAGAGATTTGTTAGTGTTTTAAGCGTGCTTATCTTTGGAACTATCTGTCGGATTGGAGTAGTTCTTTTTGTGTAGCTAAAAGTAGTATGATAGCCGGATTCATGAGCAATCATATAGGCTATATAACATCACGATACGCCTCGCGGGAGCGGCGCAGTAACCAGAGATGTAACTAATCGCGTGTAAAACCGCGGGGTACAGATATGCAAACTAGTAATTTTAGTCGGATGTATCTGAAACATACGAAATAGTTGATAATTAATTTAAACATCTGCAGTGCTATTACGCAAAAATCTTCCTAGATGAATTAATTTTAAACAAGCTTAAGGTAAACTGCTAATCCTTCCACCTAAATGCACCGAGGGTGATATTTATAAAATCGCACTACAAGTGTTCAGAAGTAAATAGTATTTGTCGGAATCATAGACCAATTCAACTTACAGTCCACACAAAACGAAAAACTAATAAAAAAAAAAAAAAACTCATATTATTATCAAACGACAGTTCTAATATTAAACAGTGACAAGTCTGAACAAGGTTCGGACGCATGGTGACCGTAACCGTGGTATTTGGCGGCAGATCAAAGGGCGCCTTGACAAATAGCGGCAACCTTTCTGTCGTGTAGGGTAACGCAAAATGGTTAAGTATTAAAACCGCACCTTTACCGCGACCTGTTTCGTGTTGCCTTGCCTTTGTTTTTATTAATTAGCAAAATTACATTATGTTTACGACCTCTGAGATTTAAAGAGAACGGTTTTGATATCTAATAGGGTTGGGTAATCAGATACCTGGGCTAAACCACCATTGAGGGCTATACACGCAAACAGAAGGTCTATATTAGACGAAAAGTTAGGCAATTTAAATCTTCAACAGATAATTAAGTTTTTAACTCGTCTAAATTTCTCTTATTTCACGTATTCAAATAATACGTTTGGCATATTGTTTTGTTTGACGGTATTAATTGAATTCTTAAGAGGATTTTATAGTTTAGTTTTCATCATAAATAATAATAAAGTTATAATAATACCTGCATATCACTGTCCCACTGCAGGGCAAAGGCCTCTTCTTATACAGAGAAGGCACGAGCATTGATCACCACGCTTGCTCAAGGCGGATTGGTGATTTCAGGCTTATACCTCACCATTAGAAAGGGAATATTAAAGAAAGGCTATAGGTTATAATAATTTATTAACACTTAGTGGAAATAAGCTGCACGTATGACGATATGTATGAATTAGTACCATCCCTGCGTACCAGGGCTTGTCGCTTGGAGATAATAAAACATCCGACCTTACTCACATAACAGATTAGGCGTTGGTGCGTCGAGCATACTAACGACGATACGAGAGACGCGTCCTAAATCAGTTTCATTTTATATCCTTCGATGGCAAACAAGCCGACGACTATGTTAAGTGGTCACCGCTGCCTATAGACATCTGCAATATCAGATGCCTTGCATATGCGTTGCCATCCCAGAGGCAGTTGAAATGTCTCATGTGCCTGTAATTAAACCGGCACCCATAGCCTTTGAACCGGAACACAGCAACGCTGCTTTGCGGTGGACGTAGCGTAGGTATGGTGGTACTTTCCAGGACGAGCTTCTTCACGAAGAGCTCTACTAAGCTGTAGTAGTAAAGCGCTTTGTGAAGGAGCTCGTTTGTAGATTTCTGGTCCCAATATACAGGCACCGCCTAGTTTGGTGATCACTGTTTTTTACCAGAAATGCGGACCGCTAACTTTTACCGATTTTTTATACTATGTTAACCTAATTATAAGGAACCTCTGTAACAATGGTTAATAAACGTAACTTTCCTTTACCTCTGTATATCTTTCTACATATACAGGGTGTTTGGCAGAACGTTGAACATACGAAAATGGTGGATATATATATATATGTCACCGGAAAATAACAAGATCCGTAAGTTTATCAATTTACTAGGAAGTTTATAAACTTTCGTAAGATTCTAAACGGGAGATAAATTGTAATATTTTACGTCCACATTTTCGTAAATTTATCAATTTCCGACGTCATACGGTAAATTTATAAACTAACGAATATCTATTCGTAAGATTTTATATGGTTCGACCAATCACAGAGACTCTTTTAAATATACGATCTTTGAAATACGTAAAATAACACACTGCTCTCTGATTGGTCAATGTTCATAGTGGCAATGCTTGTGTCCATAGGAGGAAGGAGAAGTGACACGTGACAGCCAACCAATCAGATCGCGCGTAGCGTTTGGTTACTGCTTACTTATTATTTTACGAGTGAGTTCAGTAAGTTTATCAATTTACGAAAATGTGGACGTAAAATATTACAATTTATCTCCCGTTTAGAATCTTACGAAAGTTTATAAACTTCCTAGTAAATTGATAAACTTACGGATCTTGTTATTTTCCGGTGACATATATACCATCACGCCTGTATTCCCCGAAGGGTTAGGTAGAGGTGTTCCAATGTACACCCACAGTTCGCCGGTATATTTAGGTCCCATGTAATAGGGGGCGAGCCTATTGCCATTAACCGGGCACAAATCCAAACTCCGAGCTGCTACTGAGAATTTCATAGAAAAACCCAATAACACTTTTTGCTCGACCCGGGAATCGAACCCAGGACCTCTAGCGTAGCAGTCGCGCGAAAATGGTGGATAGGTGTGGTAATTTGCTACTTACTCAGCCCTAATTTATTTGGCCCTGACCCCCTGGATATTCTTTTGGGTTTCTTCTAGTTTCACCATTTTCTTAGCTTTTAAGTGTATTTTTTTCTTTTTTTTTTTGCGAAAATTACTCTTCGTATGTTCAACGTTCTGCCAAACACCCTGTATATGCCTTTAATGAACTCTGTTTTTTTCCGACTTAACCTGATTTTTGCTGAGTTTGAACGATTCCATCTTACTAAATAAGGAAAATTATTAATCGAAAAACTCCTTATAACTTCTAAGAGTGCTCCGAGACTAATTTACATTCGGAACTTTGATATAAAAATATGATTTATTTCCTGCTTACTTTAATCAACATATTTTGGGCAAGTACCTATCTAAGTTATAAGTAAAGCTGAGCTTGGGTAGTACTTTTGAAATTTTCCAGAATAGTGCTTTAGGTAGATCAGTTCATAGGTAGGTATAGGCAGTAGGTAGAGGCATTTTAATGTCTCTTGCAGTTTCCAAGCAAATGTTAATGTCGATAATACAATATTATCAAAGCTGTATTAATAGCTAAGAAATCTAATTCGTTTTGCAAATAAAAAGTAGCCTAAGTTACTTCTTATGACAGAATATAGGACAGACAAAATCAGTGCAGTCGTTTTGGAGTCTAGCTGCAACAAACATGCGCATAAATATTAAAAAAAAACATTAATATGCATTTAATTAAAAGCTATTATTTTGACATTACTAACAAACGGTTTAATTTTATTTATTTGTATAGATGTTTTTATTAATGTTCTACTGAGTATAATTCAAAATGATTTAGAAGTAACATCAGCCAGTTTCAGTAAGTATTTATATTTATTCTGTGGGCGGTCCCTGAGGGCCGTTGAGAGAAAGGGATGCTGATTGCTGCCGACGTGACGATCAATCAACTTCAATAAAAGTATATAGAAGTGAAGATAGTATTGTAAGACAGGATAAGTAAGGCAATTTTTATTATATTTGACGTTTACCCACTTATATTGCGTTTTTTGTTACATTGTTGGATGTTTGAAAGCGTAATGCAACGCAACGCATACATTTGCGTCGTGCAACGCACTGAGTATTCCGGCGATGTGGCGTCACACATGTTGAAGCCTTTAGATTGTCTTTAGGACGCTTCAAGTCAACCCGTTTGTTTAAAAGTAAAAATTACAGACGATGACGATCTCTTCAAAGATAGAGTGAACATGCTTCTTCTGGGAAAGCCCACTGTCCCATCGTAGACTTTGTCTATTTCACCTTTGACCAAGACTAGAGTCAAGAGATTACCCATCTCGAATAAAAAAAAGATGACGTAGATATTATGTTTATATCAAAATTGGTCATCTCACTCTACCGTAGTATGTCGTTTTGCAACACGTTGCTGCAACGCAATGGTCAGCGGCGCGTTGCGTTGCGGCACCGCACCGCACCGCTTTTATGTATGTCTGTAATGGTAATTAGCCAAGTTTGTTTTAATATTAGAGGAAGATATTAAGATCAAATTATTCCCGATGTTGTTTGCAGAAGTTCCAAATCATACTGCTTTAATTCAGGAATTTATATAAGCTTTTTAATTCAGGGTTTATATTTCTGAAACTTCTCGATAATTTTTCTTCTCACTCGTTAGTACCTACAAGCCGAATAAGCTACGTTCTTGATGAAAAAATCAAAAGAAACCTAAAAATATTCTGATTATAGGTAAGAAGGACTCTTCATCTTTAATTAAAATGTAATTCTCATTCCAATGAATAACTGTATCCTATACACATTTACGATTTACATTTTACCAAGAAATAATTTTATATCTCCAAGTCGTATATTAAAATGTTTTGACGCGTAACCTAAAACACTGAAAGAAATATTGTATTTTCACAAATCTTTATACACTTCACAGTCGGTCAATTAAGAGTTGACGTCACGAAAACTGGCGATACGTGTGGAAACGAAAATAACAATGTCACATGCAAAAATAACAATGATACGGTGACAGCAGGGTTATAAGTGGAACGCTGAAATCCGTTCTTTAGTATTTTATTGTCATGAAACGAGCACAAAATACCTACGCTTTATAAATTCACCGTTGTATTTCTTAAAATTGAAATGGGTCAGCTAAGAGTGATGCCCGCTTGACTCGGAATATGTTTTTATGTGAATTACTAGCTTCTTCCCGCGAATTTGCCTACTTAGAAAGTTTATCTCACGGGAACACAAGAACTGTTTAACAATCCATGGTATGTGTTAAGCTAGATCAATATCTATATGCGTGCCAAGCTTCAGCTAATTCCGATCAGCCGTTCAAAGTCAGAAACCAACAAACATCCATCCATCTTTGCAGCAATTCATCTATCCATTCTCACAAACTTCGTGTAATAGGATAGACACCTCGTAGGAAGTAAAATGGTTGGACGTTTATAAGCAAATATAATTGTCTTACTGCAAAGTTTAACCACATATGACAGTTAATCAACATATGATAATTTATGATAAATGCACATTACCGATTTCTGACTCTTACAAACATGCATTTTAAAAGTCCCAAAAGTAGTCTTGTTGAAATAAAATTACACATCCTAACATTTAAAAGTTATAAGTAAATAAAAATATATCATATTGAAACAAAGTCAACCAGAAAATCATTTAATCCAATTATAATAGGTACTTATGAAATCCTGAAAGTTACCGAGCTAAGTTATATTACAGCGACTAAACAGATATCTCTCGTTGCGTGAAATTGTTACCGCTAGCCGAGGTTTCATATTATGCCAGTCAAGCGAGCAGTGACCCATTGTCTTACGTGGGGGATTCGCGATCAATTGCGTGATTATGGCGATGTGATATGCGTTAATTAACATACAGTGTGCATTTACACACATGTTTCATTTACTTACAAACACAAAGAAGCGAACAACATTTAAAAAATTGATCAAAAAAATGACGATGAAATGTAGCATAGATTCCCTCAATACTCCGAAACTGCCTCGTTAGCCTAGTGGTCCTAAGCGCAACTGCTACGCTAAAGGTCTTGGGTTCTATTCCCAGGTCAAGCAAAAAGTGTTATTGGTTTTTCTTTGGCATTCTCAGTAGCAGGTCGGAGTTAGGATTTGTGCCCGGTTAATGGCAATAGGCTCGCCCCCTATTACACTTCTGGGCACTTCTCTGCCTAACCCTTCGGGGAATGCAGGCGTGATGGTATGATGATGATGAGATTTCTTCATTTCGATATGTGCATATTTTAAAGACTCACACTGTATAAGTAGCAATAAGAATAATTTAGCCAGGATTTTGTAAAAACATAACTGAAAAGAGATTCCTGCTTGTCTCAATAGAGACCTTTGTTTTAGAACGAACAACTATGTAGCTTGAACGATCTGACTAAGTAATAGACACCTTGACAATTGAAAAGTGCCCGTAAATGGTTATATTAAAATAAATGCTTTGTCTTTTCACTTTTAATATTAATGAAACAGTTTCAGTGTCTGTTTACAGTATTTTTCTATAGTTCTGATGACCCAGTGGTAAACGCGCCCAATTATTTACCCAACCTTGGTCGCAAATATTGGCTGTAAAAGGTGTGTTGCTGATAGGCTTGCAATGCAAGTAAATATGACCCGGGTTTTTCATATCATGATGTGTTAGAGGCACCTCGCATGCACAAATTAATACCGGGCAAGTACCAATGTTACTTTTTATGTAGTTATTTTATCTTAGACATCGGACCTTTAATATATATAAGTCTGAAGTCTTCCTTAAAAATAATCCATTCATGATGCCAACACCTAAACTTTAGATATATAGATTTTTTCAGTCCCTGCTTATCACAAAAAAATATTCATAATCATTTCACAACGACCTTCCAAACCGTAGCATCGCACGGGCACGTGGAACAATATTAAAAGCAGAGACTCAAACATTCAAAGTATTA
Organism: Caradrina clavipalpis; assembly: GCA_932526535.1. Classification (NCBI taxonomy): domain Eukaryota; kingdom Metazoa; phylum Arthropoda; class Insecta; order Lepidoptera; family Noctuidae; genus Caradrina; species Caradrina clavipalpis. The sequence goes on from OW052098.1 coordinate 14,614,412, forward strand.
TAATTTCACGGAGTTACGAATGTAGAATTACACCGATAGTTACGCATGCTTAAAACGAATAAAGTCGTGTCCGTGGCCCCGGCCGTGACCCCCGGCTAATGGCCTCGCCGGGCCTAAAAGTGGGCCCTACGGTAATGGGTGGGCCCTATGGGAACTACTGGAAGGGAGATCTACTTATGCCTGAAATCATTAATTCTTTAGTGAGTTTTGAAGTGACCGCTCCCATATGTAGATTTTCAATCGACAGTAAGGAGACTGTACCTACTAACAGTGCGCTCGATATAAAAGTATTGTAGACACATTTTGGTCAATATACAGGGTGGAAATTTATTATGCTACCTGGAGGGAAAGTACTCTAAATACTTGAGTTAGCAAATTTTACTGAAAGGAAACATTCCTTTATTTTTAAAAAGAAACAAAACTGCATTTAAATAATTTTGAAAATATTCTTGCCACACCCAGGAATCGAACCGACTAAAATTCGAAAAAATTGCATCCTGTACTTTTATGGCACTAATCGATAGGGTCAATCATAAGGATCAAATCCCTGCAAACATGGTAAATTAAAATAAAATAAAAACATGCAATTTTATTGTAAATTTATTTTATTCGGACGAAACAAACGAGTAAATTCACTAAGTAGTTGCTGGAAATAAGCTTCATTTCTTGGATGCTTGCTTGCTTCATTTGTTTGTTGCTTTCTTGGTTGCTTGTTTTATTCCTTTATAAAAATCATTTTATGTAACTTTTGGTAGCGTAGTAAAATTTTCAATATTCACCACAACACCCTTCTAAAAGTTGTTCAAAATGAATTCCTTCAAATAATGAATGTGTGCATCGAAGAAAGTGAAGCTCATTTCCAGCATGCAATTAGTTACTGTATTCGTTTTTTTCGTCCGAATAAAATAAGCTTAGATTGAAATTTCATGGTTTTTGTTAAATTTAGTTTACCAGGTTTGTAGAGATTTGATCCTTGTGATTGACTCTATCGATAAGTGCCATAAAAGTACAGGATGCTATTTTATCCGATTTTAGTCTGTTCGATTCCCGGGTGTGGGAAGCGTATTTTCAAAATTATTTAAATGCAGTTTTGTTTCTTTTTAAAAATAAAGGAATGTTTCCTTTCAGTAAAATTTGCTAACTCAAGTATTTAGAGTACTTTCCCTCCAGGTAGCATAATAAATTTCCACCCTGTATAATCATTAAACTCGATGAAATTATTAAACTAATACATAGGTGTGTGGTTAGTCATTTCCATCACATTACACATTTTTTTTGCGTGCATTAAATTGCGCGCTGCCAGAAACAGTTTTTCTTTTCTCACAAAAAAAATAGTTTTCCAGCAATTATGGTTTTCTGAATGGTACTAAGTTTGATGGACAGTATGTTTAGCAGATGGGTTTGTGATGACTTGATGATTCTTTCTAGATTCCGTATGCTTTATACAAAAAAAATATTTACAAATTTGCCATTAATCTTACTATCTACTATTATAAATGCGAAAGTTTTTTTAAAGTTTGAATGGATGAATGATTGTTTGTTACTCAATCACGCCAGAACGGCTGAACGAATCCGGATAAAATTTTGAAATTTATCAACGTGTGATAGATTATAGTCTAGAAAAGCACTTAAGCCACTTTTTGCCCCGGAAAAATTCACGGCTCCCGTAGGATAATATATTAACTTTGTCATGGACGCAGTCACGGGCGATGCTAGTAGGTTGGTTATATTTAATGTGTAATAATAACGAAGTTAAGTTAAGTTAAGTCCTAAATATGCCGGCGAACTGTGGGTGTACATGGGTACACCTGTGCCTAACCCTTCGGGGAATACAGGCGTGATGGTATATATATATAATAACGAAGTTATTTGCGACCGAAAGCGAAGGTCATTTACCTCGATTCTGCTCGATGCATCCTGTTTATACCAACCTCATCTATGGACAGTAAATAACAGAGTTTTCAAGGAAACCATTGTTATCCCACATTTATACGAATACACACGAACCATGAAAGAAATATAAAGTCAAGGTGGTTCTGTCAATGGAAATTATATTTGCTGGAAGTCGCAACATTTTGGAGAAATGGTATTATTGCATCACAATAATATTATAAAGGCAAAAGTTTGTGAGTGTGTATATTTGTCTCTCCTTCACGCTCAAACGGCTGAACAGATCTCAATGAAATTTGGCACTGAGATAGATTGTAGTGTGGAATAACACATAGGATACTTTTTATTCCGGAAAAATGTTCGGTATCCGTGGGATAATATATAAAATTTGACGCGGACGAAGTCGCGGACAGAAGTATAATTTCGGTAGCTACATTGATGTTTGAAATGATAATAATCATCAATTGGGTGCTTGAAGTTAATTAGAGATCAATGGGGGACTTCCTCGAATTATTTTGTATGAAAAATGTAAATATAAAAAGAAATGATAATTGAAAAGTTATTTATATGCCAGTTGATTCTCTGATAGAGTTATGGGATATCATAAAAAACAGGTTGTATAGGTATATTCATTTTGAGTGAAAAATATCTTAAACCGTATTTTTTTCTCTAGCTTGTCCAAAGCTGAGCAATAGAAGGCCTTTTGAAACTTCATTCCCAATTCGGGGAAGGTATTGAAAAAGGTCCCAACAAGTCCTTCCCAGAATTAAGAATGTAGTTTTTCTACATTTAGGATGTCACATGTATTAGAATTCCAGCGGGACGTAATGAAGGAGATTTTATTAGCACTAACACATTACGTAGTCGTTATTTCTTATTCAATTAGGCATGTTTTCCTTTGTGTTTGAAAAGACATTTCTTGCATATATGAGTAGGAAGGTAAACCTAATAATTGGCTTGCAAACACTGTTAGATAAATCTTGTTTTGTGGATCTCTACTTTGTATCCACATACAGAGTGGATTCTAACAACATTATAGGTTTAGTAGGTAGTACCTCATTTAGATTTGATTTTAATAATATTCATTTAGGTATAAATGAGTGCGAAATCCGCGACCTACTCAAGATAAATTGCTTTGCCAGTTCTGCTTTATAAGTTCGCTTGTTTTTTTTTTCTGAAAGTACATAATACGATGACAAAAATTGTTTCAGTAATAGAAAGCTATACTATTGCCGAGTGTCACAGGCTATGTTTTAAGGTACCTATTGACTTTCACACGAACGAAGTCGCGTTCAGCGTCCAGTAATACTTTGCTCGACTTGGGAATTGAACCCAAGATGCAGCAAATGAAATGAAAATGAAGGAGTCACGTTTAGGACCACTAGGCTAAAGAGGCAGACTTTTTATCTAAACTAATTTTATAAAGAGGGAAAACTATGCACGACTACGAAGTAATCCTATAAGGATTCCTTTTGAAGCACGACACCCTAAAAATAAACAAACTCACCTTAATAAAATGTTAGCATAAATGAAAACTTCAAAATCAATACCAACATAGTGTTTCCAAAATACCAAACGATGGAAATGGTAATTCACGCGTCTCGACACTATATAGACTAGACTTAAATAGACTAGGCTATAAAGACGAGCAGACATCTTGGCTTCCTCGACGTCTCATAAAACATTCGACCTTGACACAAAGTAGGCAGAAACCCTAACGCTAGTTTATAGGTCGTATCTGCGAAGGATTAGTCTGTGGATGTAATGATGACGTATGTGTTTGGCTTTTCTTTTGATTTATAATGCTTTACGTAAGTTGTATCAATTGGTTCTTGTTGTAATATATCCTAGTAACAGTAATAAATAAGGTTTGATTTATTTTTACCCGACTACGGTGAAACAAAAAGGAGTTTCTTATTTTGATCGGTAGATATGTAGGTACACATGTATGTTCATCTATTCCCTCATAACTTCTAAATTGCTTATCATAATTTAACAAATTAGGTATTGATGAAAGCGTCTTAATCAGTCGCTGATATCAATCTCAAAATGCCGACTTACAATGGACACAAAAAACGTAATCTGAAAATAATAAGCTTTGATTTATTTTTATTGACTAAAACATTGAGATCGCGTAATTATTTTATGAATGACTGGTAATTACTGTGTTTGGGTATATTTCTATTTCTACATTCAAATATCTTCACAAATATTCTGTGACATTAAATATCAATCATTCATTGTGACAATTCGTTCAATTCAATCATCATTCTCGAATATTATTATTTGTTGGTTTACATTGCGTGAAAAATAATATTGTCAAAAACCAGCTAACTCAAATAAAAATAATTAACTTGAATTCTAGAATCGTATTAATATTTTTTGACGTGTTTGTTTTTAAATCTTTGTTTAAAGATTAATTGACAATGAGCGTGTTAGTGGACACGTAGGTAACTATGGCCACCAAAATTACCGCCAAAATTAATGATTTTATGCGCGCGGAAATCCTATTTATTTGGTTCTTAACGATTATTAATGATTATGTTGTAATGAGTATTGAAGTGTACGTGACTTTTTAATAAATTTCAATTTCTTAAAAATGAATTGTATGAAACGAATTTGTTTGCCATGATAATAATCTTATTATCAACTCGCTTCTTCTCACAACATCAATTATAACATAAAACTACCTTGTGTCACTCAGTATTGGTCTAACTTTCTCTCAGTGAAAGATTTTTTGTAATCCTACCACTACTTTGAAAGATTATCTCTTGCAAACAAACAAATAATTTTACCTCTTTATACTATCTATTACCTATTTTCCTAATATTAATAAAAAGGTTACGTACGCCCTTCTTATTTCAAAATAGTTCGACTTACATTATTCTTTACCTGAAAACCTCTATTAAAAATATTCCATTAAAAACTTTAAATCTCTTCAAAATTCAACTATTCCACAAATTAACTAGACGGCAGCCTTCATAAGGGACATATCACTTTTTACCTCGACTACCAATCTGTCGCTGGCGCCCGTCCAACGAAACTACGTTAAAACCGGTGAACAATTACTATACAACTCATGTCGCTCTCCCTTTCATCTCCCCATTGTTAGACGAAGAGGGAATACTATATTCGTGTTTGTGGGATTGTAATAAAAGTCTACATGTCGACAACGCGTTCAAATTGATGAAAGCAGTCCAGATGGCTAATGTTCGTGGCTGTACGAGGAATACAGCCAAAATAACAGTATTTGATGAAAATTAAAAGTAAACAGCTTAGTTTATTCATGAAGATTTTTGTGAACAGTTATTTTTTGTGAACTTCTGGCCTGTCCAATTTGAAGAGTTACTGGACAAGAATATTAATTGTAGATTTCTTTTCTGATTTTCAATTTGTTCTTGTTATATTTGAAGGAAATTGAAAAACGTTTATTTGTTTAACCGTTTTTTACATAGCTGTGAACAACGGGCTAGTTTTTTCACGATTGCACAGAAAAGGAGTTCAGGATTAATGCATCTACTTATACAAGTTAATTTCAAAAGATTTTTATTTATGGCTAACTCAAGATTTACACCATTTAAAGCATAAAAAATAAATTGACATGAATATTAAACGACAAAAAAAAAACAAAAGGGTAGCTGTTCCGTTCGGGTCGTTTACGTATTTGAGTTTATATGTTTATAAAGGTAACCGTGATACATGGGAAATTATTATTATGGGGCCGTGTTTTTTAAAAAGAGAAGAAGTAAAATACGGCAATTTAAGTACCTAACATAGTAAATAAAAAGAACAGTAATTAAAAGCACGTGTCGCCCGTACAGTAGTGACACGTCAAAGATCGCGTGACAGCTCCGACAGGCAACTATTCATTGAGTGGCGCCCAGCGTGGGCCGGGCGTAGGGCTGCCGTGAATACGCCCAAGGTTGCCGCTATCACGTGAACGTATAGGCATTATTAATTGATACACGCTGCCTTCAGCGAATGATGTGGTGTTTTACTTAGCATTTTTTCTTGCGGAAGTATTTTTTTTGTTAATAATACATTATATCACACTAATATTATAAAGGCGAAAGTTTGTGTGTGTTTGTCTCTTCTTCATGCTCAAACGTCTGAACGGATCTGGATGAAATTTGAAAAAACGTACGGTTCCCATGTGATAATATATCTACTTTGACGCGGATGAAGTCGCGGTTAAAAGCTAGCCTTTTAATATTTGCCAGACCGTTTTATAGAGACTAGACACGTACGCAAGAGATATTATAGTGCACAAGTGTGTGCGCAAACACAGGTACACTCCCTTGTTTCTAAGTTTTATAGTCTATTGGAACTGCAATCCGACACAACCGGGGAAAGATCAGGGGCAGGAACGACGGCTTTATTGCTGTCCGAGACACGGGGGTGTCACACCAACAACTTCAAAACTCCGGGTAAATTCGTAATGGAAGAACCCAATAACACTTTTACCCCGACCTGAGAATCGTACCCAGGACACCATACTCAACAGCCGTGCTTGCGACTACATGGCGAACGTAGCAGTCAAAGTATTCCTTATCGCACTCAGGGATAACGTAACTTCCTATTATCGATAGAATTTCCAGAAATGGACCGGAGATTAGCCTGTTCAAACAAAAGAACTCTTCAATTTTATGATTTTGTACCTAATAGATTTCATTCTGTTTATGTAGGTTTGTCCCATGGTGAAAGAAAGCACATAGCAAGCAAGCAGATTGACAAAGAATGTTTATTTCTTATCTGTTTTCTATTTTGTTTTTTATAATATAATACTAGCTTCTGTCTGCGACTTCGTCTGCGTAGACTTTATTTTAAGCCAAAGTCTTAAATTATCCCACGGAAATACAAAAACGCGATAAGAAAATATGCTATATGTTAAGCTAGTTCAATATCTACATATACATATGTGTGTAAAATTTTATCTAATTCCGTTCAGCCGTTTAAGCGTGAAAGAGTAACAAACATCCATCCATCCTCACAAACGTTTTCGCTTTTATAACGCTTTTTCAATTATAATTAGTAATTAATAATTATTTTTTATAATATTAAGTAGGTAGGAGATTTATAAATAAGATAGGATTTATGCCATTTACAAATTCTCACAAACAAACTTACTTTCGCATTTATAATTTTAGTGTGGAGAAGCCATACATGTTCTAGCACTATTAGGGTTTACTAAACTAAGGTGGAGTGTAGTTTATTATTTCGTTTATAATTAGCTCCATTATGACCGTTCCCTGGTTGGACATCAAGCGGCTTTTATGACCCATTGCTGCTATTATTTTCTTTTTCCTGGTTTATTGTTGCTAGGCGTTTCTTTTACTACTTCTAAAGGTCAATATGATCTCAGCGATAATCAATGTCTAAATGTAGATAAAATTGAGATAGTTTTCAGAAGTTATTCCAACCCTAGTAACTACCAACTGTAACTTCCCCGGTGGCCTAGTTGGACTAAGTGCGACCGCTACCCTTGAGGTCTTGGGTTCGATTCCGAAATCGAGCAAAGTGTTATTGGGTTTTTCTATGAAATTCTCAGCAGCAGCTCGGAGTTTGGATTTGTGCCCGGGTAATGGCAATAGGCTCGCCCCTTGTTACATGGGACCTAAACATACCGGCGAACTGTGGGTGTACATTGGTACATATCTGCCTAACCCTTCGGGGAATATAGGCGCGATGGTGTGTGTTCCAACCCTAGTGAAATACCCACATCATATCTCTAAGTTATTCATTGAATATACCCACGGTCTAAACGGTAATTGTAGCTAATCGCAATAAATGTCATGTGTCCACTATTCAGCTTAAATATTTAACGATACGATTCACGGAACTGTGAATTGTTTTTATCGATGGTTTTATTCAATGGAAATGACATATATTTAGTTATTATGGTATGATGTAGTTTGCAATAGGCAATAGGCTCGCCCCCTATTACATGGGACTTAAAAAACATACTAGCGAACTGTGGGTGTACATTGGTACACCTCTGCCTAACCCTTCGGGGAATACAGGCGTAATCGTATGTTATGTTGTTATGTACTTTGAATGAATAGTTATACATGATGCACGTCGAACGAAGATATCTTAAAAAAATAAAAACAATGCCAATAGTAACTATTACTCGTCTGGAGTTTCGGCTCCAGAACGATGTAAAAGTAACCATGTGTTTATAGAATAGAACTAGGAGTGTGAAACTTTTAAAAATAGTTCCAATAAGAGTTCATCATCTGCCTACCCTTTTTCCAGCTATGTCGGGGTCGACTTTAGCCCATCTAACCTCCACAACCCTGTAACTGGGTAATACGATACCCTTTGATAACACTGATTACGAATGACAGCCGGAATCAATAGGTTTTCGTGTTTTCCCAGACACGGGAGAGACACCGTCAATTTCGAAACTCCGGGCAGCTACTGAGAAATTTCCTAATTGAAAAACCCAATGTCAATTTACCCGACATGGTAATTGAACCTAGGACCTCATGCTTAGCATTCCTGCTTACTAGCAGTATTTCAGTCAAGATAAGGCTTTCAATTAAGAAAAACTAACATCTCTAGAAAACTTACAACTTAAAAACACTAATAATTTTAACATGATCAACAATTTCATCTCAGACCAGGTAGTTCCGAATGAGGTTAATGTTCCAACAAGATTTAAGCCAAAAACAGAAGTTTCAACCTCGCACCAAGTACCACTATCAGGGAGAAGTATTTGGCAAAGAGAAGTAAAGCCTATAAGTGATGGGTGTACTACGCCAAATCGAATTACAATTGATCGAACACTATAAGTCGAACGCCTAAATAGTTGAACGTTCATAACATCGAATGCTCAATAAATCGAACATTCATTATATCGAACACTCAATACATCGAGTGTTCAAAACATCGAATGTTTGTTTGATCGACCGCACAACGCATCGCACGTTTATTCTATCGAAATATCAATATACAGAATTATTTATTATAGAGTACGAGATTTTTTTTTAATACTAATAAATCACATTATAATCTTATTTATATAGGTTAATGTTAAAATGTTGTATGAATTGCACGGAGATACTAACAAACTCCTAAACGACAGGTCGATGCCATCGGTGCACAGTAACGAGGCATCAATTTGTGAGACGTTGGATACAATCCAAGCAACTACTCGTAAACTAGGAGACGATCTGGAGATGGAGGGTTTGCATATTGAAAATAAACGAATTGTATAAATAATTGAATAAATTACTACCTTCAGCCAGAGACTTAAACCGCGTGAAAGATGAGAGCATTATAAAACGAACCCTTATGCCACATAGCAAAAAAAGTTGTTTTAATCAGGGTTTTTAAAAAATAAAACAAGAACTTGAACTTTATATCTTTATAATATTATAATACAGAATGTTTTTACCACCAATACGGCATATGAAAATGTCCTAGTGTAAGACAATTTGTTTTTATAATATGATAAACTAAAAGTAATCCTTATCCTTACTAATATTATAAATGCGAAAGTAACTCTGTCTGTCTGTCTGTCTGTCTGTCTCTTCTTCACGCCTAAACCACTGAACCGATTTCAATGAAATTTGGTACAGATATAGTCTGGGACCCGAGAAAGGACATAGGATAGTTTTCATCCCGGAAATCCCCCGGGAACGGAAACTATTAATCCACGCGGACGAAGTCGCGGGCAAAAGCTAGTGAATAATAATCTAAAAGAAAGATTACTTAATACAGACGCTAAACAAAAATCACAGAACAAGATTTAAACCCCACAAAATCAGCAGTAAAACGAATTCATCAAAATAGAATTCACAAAGCCGGTTTACAGAATTCTGAATGAGATAACGAGAACAATTCATAAAACTGATTCTAATGTTAAAGAGCTTAGGGTTCAGAATCCGCTTACCACAATCATACCACTAATGATAAAGTAGTAGCCTTAGCAGACTTTGAGTAAAGGCCCGGTTACACCGGAGAGGGGAACTTGAAGATGCGGTCGCAGTGTTTGTATAGACGAGTCCACATCCACATCAACGCGGGCAAATACTACTGCGATGACATATATGTGATAGCGTCCGCAAGCTGTCAGTGTCAGTTGTCAACTTGCGCGCCAAAATTAAATAACCTGTCAAATACTTGTCACTTTATAAAGCTTGACTATTGTCAACTGAATTCAACACTTTATTTATTTTAATTTTCAAAAAGAGAATGGAGTTTCTTGTCTATTTTCCTCCATACGAAACTTTTTGGAGCGAGCTATTAGTTTATTTTATTTTTGTTGTAAGAAACGTTAATAGTTCTTTTTAATAGTATAATTGAAATAAACAATTTGACTTTGACTTAGGTAAACGTTACATATACTTTTCTCGTTTGAAAATAAACAACTACTTTGATAATAAATCAAGAAGATTTAGCAATACTAACTTGTTTGATTTTAACAAAGCTGAATTTGCAAGTTTTCTATTTATTTATTTATTTATTTAGGATCTCTAACAACTACACAAATTAAAGACATACAAATAAAGGTCTATAAGAAGTTATTACGTAGATTAACTCCTACACACATACTACCTAGTCGGAGACTACAGCAAACATAACTTTAGGTACTAATATCTAATATTATAAATGCGAAAGTTTGTGAGGATGGATAAATAGATGGATGGATGTTTCTTACTCTTCCACGCTTAAACGGCTCATCGAATCTGGATTAACTTTGGCACTGATATAGATTGTAGTGTGGAAACAAGTCACACATAGGATACTTTTTATCCAGGAAAAATGTATGAAACAAAGTCAAAAACAAAAAAAAACGCGTATCACACACAAACGAAGTCGCGGGCAGATAAGCTAGAAAATAGTAATAATATATATTAGTTCTATGTAGGCGATTAATTTTTAACCGACTCAAGTTGGTCCCTTCTTAGCAAGGCCAAGATTTTTACGTAAGGGTGTGATCGGGCCTTAAAACGGTTTTCGTTCCAAATGTCTTTGTGGCCGAATCACTTGGTAAGCTGTCGTCATCATCACAATGAATACGAGGGATCGTGAAGGTTGGACGGTGTTTGAATATGAAAGGCTCGTCTGAATAGAAACAACAATGAGTGGACTCGTAAAGAAATAGATTTAGCATTGTTTAGTTTTTATTTCTAGTCAGCCAAGCGAATAAAGTATTCTGTATTTGATTTGAGTCCATTTGAGAATTGGAAATACGACGATCCGGTAAAATTTTAGTTTAAATTTTTATGTCGTACCGTGGCGGCCCAGTGGTAAAGTGCTTTCATTTATTGTGAACTTCAACGACATCGGTAAAGGAAAACATCGTGAGGAAACTTGGACTTATAATTAAAACATACATCCATACGCCTGTATTCCCCGAAAGGTTAGGCAGAGGCGTACCAATGTACACCCACAGTTCCCCGGTATGTTTATGTCCCATGTAATAAATACCCCTATTACATGGGACATAAACATACCGCGAGCCTATTTCCACTAACCACTAACTATTGGGGCAGTTATTAGTTACTTATAATTAACTAGCGACCTGCCCCAGCTTCGCACGGGTGCAATGCTGATACTAAACACATATAAACCTTCCTCTTCAATCACTCTATCTATTAAAAAAACCGCATCAAAATCCGTTGCGTAGTTTTAAAGATTTATGCATACATAGGGATATAGGGACAGAGAAAGCGACTTTGTTTTATACTATGTAAAAATATAAATCTGAAATCGTTAATCTACCTTGAGCAAGCATGGAGATCAATACTCGTGCTTTCTCTGTATGAGAAGAGGCCTCTGCCTTTCTAACAAACCCAAAAGTTTCATCATCTGCGTCAGTAATATTTTGCTTCTTCCAAAGATTACTCTGTAACGTCTTCTATTGATCCCCTAAATTAAATTCTTTCTTCTTTCTTTGGCGGTAAGCGGTAACTTACGATTTCATTATAAGTTTCAAAGATTAAGGCGAAGTTTGCTATTTACTTTCTTACGATGTAAGAGGATTGAGTTCAAGTAATCGAGTTGTTTTTTGATGGATTATATCTATGTTGAACACGTACCTAAAGGTCTTTAAATTTGACAAAGGTTTCCTAACTATCCTTACTAATCCTTACTAATATTAAATGCGAAAGTAACTCTGTCTGTCTGTCTGTCTCTTCTTCACGCCTAAACCACTGAACCGATTTCAATGAAATTTGGTACAGATATAGTCTGGGACCCGAGAAAGGGCATAGGATAGTTTTCATCCCGGAAATCCCCCGGGAACGGGAACTGTTAATCCACGCGGACGAAGTCGCGGGCAAAAGCTAGTAATATTATAAATGCGAAAATAAGTTTGTTTGTTACCTATTCACACCTAAACCAATGAACCAATCATTCTGAAATTTTGCATATACATTGTCAGGTGTATAGACACGGACATAGAGTACCTTTCATCCCGAATAAAAGTACTGTTCCCGTGGAAAACAACAATAACGTTCTTATGAAAACAGATGGCGCCACGTGTCTTTCGAATCATGATTGAATTTTAAATATAACCGCCATTTACACAAACGAAGTTGCGGGGAAAAGCTAGTTTTGAGAAAAAAAAACTCAGTTTTGTTTGTTTGCTACGGTTTCACGGCTTAACTACTAAACCAATATTGATTAAATTAGGTACTGATGAACTTCAAGAAAGTACATGGTACACAGTGCTGTGACGAGACATACCTACATTAGATAAAATAATAACAAAATCACTTGGCGGATTTTTATAAAATCACATACGCTCTACATCGCAAAAACTTGTGGGCGACATTAGCATATGTTATAAAATTCGGACAACTAGTCGGAGGATCCTAGCGTTGAAAAAAGCAGGAAAAATTCCCGTTTGTTCCCCATTCCGTTGTTTTTTTCAATGTTTCATTCGAAAGTTTCAAGAAAATTTGCGCAATGGCCTTAGGTCTGGTTATGGATGGGTGGACGAATATTTGTGGTAAAGGAGTCGTCAATTTTATAATTACAACACCTGAACCCATTTTTTGGAAAAGTATATATCCAGGTACACAAAGAGAAACGGCAGATTATATTAGCAATCAAATTATAACCGTACTGGGAGAAATTGGCCCATTTAAATTCGTTGCCATTATTACCGATAACGCAAGTAACATGCGTGCAGCGTGGAGGCAAGTTCAGACTTTGCATCCACATATCGATTGCATCGGTTGTGCTGCCCATGGACTGAATTTATTATTTAACGATATCATGAGAATCGAGCATTTAAAGTGTTTTTATGAAGAATGCAAGAAAATTATAAAACATATAACTAAAAGACATGTTTGTTTAGCCACGTTTGAAGAAAAACAGAAAGAAAAGTACGGAAGTCAATATTCGACTTTGAAACTTCCAAGTAAAACAAGATGGGCGGGGGCTATTCTGACTTTCAAGTCGTTACTAGCAAATCGCGACGCTTTATCAGCTTTGGTAATCAGTCAAGATATTCAAATTGATAGCAATGTAAAACAAATTATATTGTCCGACTCATTTTGGTCAAGATTAAAAGTTATGGAAGAGATGCTACTCCCTATAGCCGAAGCAATACAAAATTTGGAATCTGATAAAGGATTAATTTCGGAAGTACCGGCATCATTTCAAAAAATCAAGAAACAAATTGAGAATATTGTGTTTCCGAATGACTGTTCTGAAATTGCTGATAGTAAAGATGCCATTTTCAACTATATTGAAGAACGTAGATTATTTTGTATTCAGCCTATTCATTTGGCCGCGTATTTGCTCGATCCTAGGTTCCACAATTCCATAAGCCCACATTACGAACCCTTAAATGACAACGAGTTTTTCCAAGTGTCCCAGTATATAGCTAAGCTTGTTAACATTATGCAAAAAAACACATGTGAAATAATGGCAAACTTCGCTGAATACCAAGCTAGAAGTGGTTTTTGGGCGAATGAAATAATTTGGCAACCAGTAAACGATTTACACCCTCGCGACTGGTGGAAAGGATTTTGTCACTCTAAACAACTTTCATGTGTTGCCTTAAGATTGTTGAGTGTTCCACCGTCATCTGCGGCATCTGAAAGAAATTGGTCAATTTTTGGTCGAACGCATACAAAAGATAGGAATCGACTTCTTCCAGAGCGACTAAATAAACTTGTTTACGTTCGATCAAATTTACATTTAATGCAAGGTAAAAAAGAAGCTATCGAATTCGAGTTCGAGCCTGGTGAAGCTGAGGATTCTTCGGACAGTGAAACTGGGATTGTGGCCGAGAAGAACTAGATGGATCTATTATTATTACCTATTTGCATTCACCTCCCGTATGTTTTGTATTTCATCTATTAAAATATATTTCAATTTCAATAAAACTTGTTTTTTTCAACTTTTCAAAACATTAACCGAAACATTCGAAAGAATCCTGTTTCTTTCCAAAGGATTCCTTCTGTTAATTTTTCTATGTGACATGCGAAAAAAACGGAAAAAAACCACAATTTGTTTTTTTCGTGGAAAAAAACAAATTGTTATTTTCGGCATTTTCAACGCTAGAGGATCCTCCGTTGTCAATGGAAAATAAGGAACTTTATCCCCGATTCCTTATATTTTGAACAACGTACCCAACATATACATAAACATGCTATCATGCTTGTATTCCCTAGGCAGAGCTGTACCAATGGTACAGCTCTGCCCAACCCTTCAGAACAACTGACTAACTGTGGGTGTACATTGGTACACCCACAGTTCGCCGGTATGTTTAATGTCATATAATAGAGGGCGAGCCTTTTGCTATTAACCGGGCACAAATCCTAACTCCAAACTGCTACTATCAATTTCATAGGAAAACCCAATAAGACTTTGCTCGACCTGGGATTCGAAACCAAGACCTCTCGCGTAGCAGTCGCGCTTATGACCACTAGGCTAACGAGGCAGTACCCAAATCGTAGGAAAATAATAGCGAGTGATTAGACGTAGCGCTCGAAAAGTCAAGCACATCGTTTCAGACTGCCTGAAAACGCTTGAATTATTTATAACTATACAGTCATCTAGAGACTTTTAACGTTATAAAATAGAACTTTATTTAACGACCTATGTTTTTTTTCTTTTTATATATCTTTTTAAATATCAAGGTTGCTATTATCTAAATATCAAAGGGGCATGGTTTATTGATTGATTTTATTAAGAGGATATTCTTGATAAAGACGTACTGCTTGCTTAGTATAAACGTAGCCTTGTCAAATTGTAGTAACTTAACTATAAGATTTTTTGTACAGTTGTTAGATAATAAATATTGCACGGTAACGACTGCTACGCTGATGGTGGCTTCGATTCCCAGGTCGAGCAAAGTATTATTCGGTTTTTCTATTAAATTCTCAGTACCAGTTCGGAGTTAGGTTTTGTGCCCGGTTAATGACAACAAGCTCCCCCACCTATTGCATGGGTCTTCAAAACATACCATGCCTATTGAGTTATGTATCATCCTTATAAAAGTTATATAATCTTCTTAAAGTTATTTCCCGGGAACTAAACAACTACAAACCTAGAATTAGTGCTTTTGTCCTATCTACAAAACCTTATAATTTTTTTTATTTATTGCCCAAAATTTGACTAGATAAACTACTTTAGGAAGGGTACAAATGGAGTTGACCTTTTCATCATAACAGAACACATTATTATACCTAACCCCCGAATCAGTGAAAAACACAGTCTTGCTTCTGTTACAAATGTGAAAGTTTGGATGAATGGATGTCTGTTACTCAATCACGTCACAACGGCTGAACGGATCTGGATGAAATATGGCATACAGGCTACTTTTTATCCGGGAAAAAGTACGATTCCCGTAGGATAGTATTGACGCGGGCCAAAGCTAGGAATAAATATTGCAAAACAAACAAAAAAATCTCAAAATTGTTACTTTAAAAAATTAACGGTGACTGATTTGTGAAAACATAGACAATAGATAACATAAGTGATAATGACCTATGTTATTTATTATTGTCCATGGATGCTGATTAGTGTGTTTGTTTTTCTTCGAACCTGACCAGTGACCATGGTAAAATATTATCTTTGTTTCTGAGAAATTTACGCCCAGTAATCGATAGCGATCGGGTAAGGGCGTAAGGTTTGGTTTGCAGTTTTATGACTATACGGGCAAAATGTCCAAATGCACGAAATGTCTATATATCGCAAAATGTCAAAATTGACATTTTATTACATTACTAGCTGCGCCCACGGTTTTGCTCACTTGCACCTAAGTGTAACTTAAAGAAATAAGAATTGTCATAGCCCACTGGTTGCAACCGTGACTGCTGACAGTTAAGATACTGAGTTTTTCTATAAGAAAATTGTCTAAAGACACCTTTTTTTAACCATAGGGAATCATCAATTGACTTCCCCCGCCCTGGGCGGGGCGGGAGGGAGTGTCAGACTTTTGCTGACTAAAACCCATCCATGTTTCTTCTTGTCCCCTTTGCGTTCCGGGGGCGCGGTATCTCTTTCGAACAACCCGCTGGTCTAAAGACAGTTGAAGTCCTAATTTGTGCCCGGTTTGCAATTGGCTTGCCTGGCATGATTCAATTTAAATGTAGGTGTAAACATACATTCATTATAAAGTAGTTTCCATGTTGTTTGTTCTAAACACGTAACACACCGGGTGTAAAAGTCCATTTCACCCCCTCGGGGCTTCCCTATCGGACATCCGACGTAGCAACACTAACCGTTTGCCTACCTATTGTTTAATGGAAATAGTTAACTGCTATTGGGTCTTTATTAGTGTACGTGTTATTCTTTACGTGATTGTTTGAAATAATTAATACTAGCTTTATGTTTGCGTGGACGTCGGTTTTCTGAGAATCTAAAATATAAGTGGCCTTAGTTACTTCTTATAACATTAGCTATAGCATTCGCGTTATCTGCCAGTGAAAGTTTCGTCAAAATCCGTTTAGCCGTTTCTGAGATTAGCCGGAACAAATCGACAGATAGATAGACAAAAAAAATGAACTCGTGTAAATAAACGAGTAATCGTGTAAATACCAGCATCTTACGAAATCGTAAGATGCTGGTATTTTAACATTACCAACAGGAAACCTTAATTTTTTTCTCTTCTTTATCAGATTAAGTATGGTGGTGATGTCTACTCTTTAATTTATTCCACAAGTCAAATTTAAGTCTCATTATTTCATTCAATTATAAGGCACAGCATAATAAGGCACTTTTGAAAGTAAAAATTTTCATGAAAAAGAATTAATTTGAATTGAAAATTAATAAGAAAATTTATGAAGAATGTCTGAATCTAAACAGGAATGCTTCCTTAGGACCTCTTTTAATTTTGCAAAAATTGAAATTACTTTTCTTTCATGCGGAGAGTTTTCCGTTTTGATGTTATTTACAGTATACAAACTGTTGATTAAATTGTTGTGTACTTGAACTGATTAAAGGAGGTTTTATTAGAATTCTTAGCTTACCATAGACAATGTTGGTGACCAAAAAGTTTGGTTTAAAAAGCTTAAAAAGATGATAATTTTCTCTTCGACGTTTATAAAATATATGCCTAGATGATATTATGTAAAAGCTTGGATGGATGTAGGTATGTCTGTTACTCTACCACCCCAGAACACCTGAACGAATCTGGATGAAATTTAGCACAGAGATAGATTATAGTCTGTGGAATAGCACATATGAAACTTTTTATCCCGGAAAAAATTACGATCCCCGTGGGATAATAAACCAACATCGGAACCGGACGAAATCACCGGCAAAAGCTAGTGTTACATAAAGCAGACCAAATGCTAGATACACCAAAACGACATCGTAACTCCAAACAAGAATTCCCGAAATCTGTCTCCTATTTTTAGAAACTTATGGTCAACTTCGCAAGGTTGAAGCACTTACCATTTTACGGTTAGTAGGACTCGCACCAAGGTCGGCCCCTCCCTTTAGGGCTATCCCAAGGTCACACACCTTCGACTTGCCATACCAACCTCCCACTCAAATCCAAACCATATCACTAACACCTACGGTTCAAATTGAAATAGCAAAAATCTGACGGATTGAACTACTTTCTCAAGACACCTGGGTGATGATAATTTGAGCTTTGTTGTGACGATTTAAGGTTGAATTTCGATTGTTAAAAGGGTGAGGTTGATTACTATCAATCAAAAGATGACGTAACAAATATAAAGTGTGTTGATGTTTCGGAACGGGTTTTGTTTACAGGTATGCATTTGCATTTGTGCGTTAAGCGATGATATATACATTGTTATAAAATAATAGCCAAGGGTAAATTTTATAGAATTAATTACCGAGGTGTGATATACGAGACCAAATAAATTATATTTCAAACAAAATTCGAGTGAATCGCAATGATAAATTATACCTCTACATTAGAACGGAATATTTTAGGTAATTTCTTATATTTGAACTAATTTTTTTTTCTATATCCTACGCTAATTCTTTCGAGGCATTCTTTTCTGCTGTATTTTGAACCAATTATTTGTGGAAAAAAAAGAAAAGAAAAGCCTTAGGACCCCAATTTACTAAGTAACATGAAAACTAAAATATTCCGTAGCAGTGCTACGATCCGTAGAAGGCTCTACGGCTACGCACTTTCGTAGCAACACTCGTAGCAAACCTACGAAATAGTTAATATCTCTAACTAAATGTCGTTGTACCGTCAGAATATCTGTCATATTTTTTAACTACGTATACAGTAAAAAGTAAGCTAACTACAGTGTGCGTAGTCATACTCCTACAACTAAACATTGTGCTGTAATTAATGGTAGTTACACATGCGAGTTGAATATTAACATATCACGGAGCCCTAATGCGACCACACCCGAATTCAGCATTTTCAATTGTAATAATTATACATTTCGGAAAGCTCATGTTTTTTAGTAATTTATAAAGCTAGGCGAGCCTTGAGTTAAATGTGTAGAATAAAATATAGGTATTTAGTTACATGAATTTTACATGAAATATTGCAAAGGTTTAGTTTTTTATCCTGTCATTTTGTGTTATCGGATGATTCATAAAGTATAGTTAAATGTGCTTTTGCTAACTTTTTCTCCCACTGCGTTTTTAGGCAACACGATAATGATAACTATAACTATATGATTCGAACTTCTACTTGGATGGCAAATAAATATTTTAAAGTGCGTCCTGAAAAATAGTGCGACTTGCATTGTGCAGCCCTATTCTGTAAAAACAATCCCTTTTCGAATTTAAGTTTAGTGCGCTTGTGGGGAGTTGTCTTCCCAACTTATAGTATAATAACTCGCTTCATAAATAATCTGTATTAAACGAGTATTTACAATTTAATAACCGCTGCCTATAGACCTCTGCAGAAGCTTTGCAGGTGTGTTGCCATCCCAGAGACAAAGTTGAAATGTATCCTATGTATGTAGTTACACACACTGGTGTGGTGGTACTTCCCTGGATTAGCTCCTTTACAAACAGCTCTACAACTACTACGTTACACAGTCCGATCTTCTTAGGCCTTCACATTGGCTCACCTCAACATCACTTCACGCAAATTCATCGAAAGATATTTTCACTACGTCTACCTCCCTATTAGGAAAATCTAGCTGTAATATTAAGTGTCTGACTACATTATCACATCCTCATCAAATCAGCATCCCTCGTGTAACAGGATCCACTACAGTTCAGTCAAACCGTGGGAACACGGCGGTATTGTTACTGGTGCTGGCGCGCCGCCAAACTCGCACGCCGCTAATTTACTCGACGTGACATGCATTCCAGTATATCGCTACTATTTTATACTAACTCTGCGTGGGGATTGGATAGTGGGGACAATGAATTCTTGTATTAAAACTTACACAGTAATAATTTGTAGTATTTATACAAGGCGTTGATTTGCATCCTCGTCAAATTTTAGAAGCTTGTCATAAAAAAATAAAAGTAATCAAACATAATTACGATACCTAGCCAATATCTAATAAATACTTGTTTTTTTAGCTGCAACTATAAAAAAACAGTAAGTATTCCAGAATATTCCTCTTGCAAAAATCAGCATCGCCCAGTTGCGTATACGGTAGGCAGAGTTGTCGCGCGGCTATATCAATGCGTGCATAGCGCCTAAACCCTCTGGCGAGATGGCTGGTTCGAATTGGAAAATCACGTCAAAAAATATAAATTTTAAAGCTATTTTATTATTGATTCGTGTTAAGAATGACGAGCATAGTTAACTCCTTGAATTTGACGAGAATGCAAATTAACAGCTTGTATATGGCGAGTTTTCATTTACCTGCCATCTTTCAGGGGATAAAAGTAGTCGTGAATATGACATCTTTTATAATGTAACCACCTCTGAAATATGAATAAAAAAGCCAGCTGCTCCATACATTTTGATCGTGTCACAGTGCATTATTGTATGGAGTAGCTGATTTTCATGAACAACAACAAAACTAAAACACCAACAACCAACCCACCAACCAGCAACAGTATAATTATAAAACAAAAATGTTTATTTTTACACTCCTAGTCGCCAGCACATCAAGCTACTCGCAACTGTCAAATTTTCGCAATCAACTTTGAACCATATATTACAGCGATAATGTTGAAAGTCTATTAAAGAAATTTGATAGATTGTAGTAGCTTGATGTGCTGGCTTTCTTAGTTATTACATGGTTCTACGATAAAGTAAATAGGTACCAATCTTGCAAACTAAGACCATAACAAAACTGTGCCATTTCTCCGTTGAACATAAACCAAATCTGTACTTCTGCTATATATTGCAATAATAACTTATTCTATTGACTATAAAATGCAGAATACAATGCAATGCAAATACATGTGCCAGTTCTAAGATACATAATAGTTTTAGTGTTTCAACTGTGCATTCATTTATCTAGTTTCATGAGAAATTCGCACATGAAAATGTGAAGAGAGATTATTTGTGTTTTCTTTTTGAAGTTTTATTATATATCATGAAAAGAATACATTACAGGTTAACTAAAAGATCAAATAAATGTCATACAAGTGTCAGTCTATTAATTTATCATTGCTATTATCAACAACATAATGGCTTATTTTATCAAATGGCCTGCAACTTCGTCCTCGAGATATTTTTTCACCCGTGTTTTTTTTTACTGATGGGAAATCATCAAATGACTTCCCCCGCCATGGGCGGGGCGGGAGGGAGCGTCAGACTTTTACTGACTAAACCCCATCCATGTTCCTTCTTGTGCCCTTTGCGTTCCGAGGGCGCGGTATCACTTTCGAACAACCCGCAGCCCTGGTTCACCCGTGTTAAGTTACATCTTTGGTTACTGCTCCGTATCTGTGTGGCGTATCGTGATGTTATATGGGCTATAACTATTCCTCATTAATCTAGCTACCATATAAAGATTATTTCAATAAAACTTGTTGTTACGGAGATAAACACTTTTAAACTCTTTAGCTGTTTTTTTTCATTGACTCGGATTCAAACTCTGATCTCTTTGCTCATAAATCTAAGATATGATCCACTGGGCTATTGTCACCACACTGGCACACAGCCAGCTCTTGTCGACACTGATATGTGTTCTGGTGTAACGTTAACTATTACTACGACACGAGTAACTAACTGAACCACATGACTCATAACTAGGATGTTAGTCTGTAAAGTTTGATGACATTTCGTATAAAAAGGTAAAAGAAAACTATATCTAATAAATAATAAATAAATAACAACAGCCCGCTCCACAAAATTCATAGTCTAGATGACATTTTGTATAAAAATGTTGAGAAAACTATATCTAATAAATAAATAAATATCAACAGCCCGCTCTAAAAAATACTTAGTCTAGACTTATTTTTGTCAATAAGTTATTTACTATATTTGAAAATAATACGTTACTCAGAAACTCTGTAATCAACAATGTGCTACCGTGTATCATTTTAAATTTAAGCTATTTGTCGGAAAACTGAGTAGCAACAAGCCTAGATATTAGTGTCTTAGGTTGTGGATCTATTTAACTAAATAATTACCAAAACATAGACTACATTTATAAGGAGCGTGCAACGCGCTGCCGATGATTAAATTATAACAATGTTCAGAGATATAGAGCAACAATATTATCTTATTAATGTTTGAATAAGGACATGCCTTCCTTATTTCCTTTCGTGCCCTCGAATTCTCCACGTGGAAGTCAAGTATATTATACTGCCGTCATAACTAAGAATGCAGTAATCGCAAAATGGCGGTTCCGAGATAAACGCAAAAAACATATTTCATATGATCTGAGCGAGTTCGTATTTTATTGGCCATATTATATATCAAAAAAATCGGAAAAAAATCAAGCTTTTACAAGATAATTTTCCTTTATTTAATTTACTAATATATGCAATTATAATACGTATTACTGCGTTTCGGTTTAGTATCAGGTCGTGTCCGAGTCACAGGATACTAAAACTAAATGCAGCACTTGCGCGTATTACTGCATTATGTCTTAGCACAAGTTGATTACTGCATTCTTTTTTAGTAATTATTGCCATTATTATATGCTCGGAACTAAGTTGAAGTGTACTGTGTCTTCTCAACGATTGATATAGGTGCATTTTAAGGTTAATGTTTTTTTAGTCTCTTAGCTACGACCTAACTTTTTACATCGTGGAATGCAAATAAAGTATTGAGTAAACTATACGGATGTTAAAAACCTACTTCATGTTCTTATAATATGCAGCATTAGGGTGAAATAAAAAAAATATATTTTTGCAAATTCGTATTCGTATTACTCCACCGAATGACGTCGCCGAACTGATTTACTAAGACAAAACGCGGCAATGGATCGCACTGCTACGAGTATGGCTACGACTTCGCAAGCCTTTACTACACTTAAATACAGTAATGTGGAGTACTGCGTTTTAATTTAGCAATTTGTCTACTGGATGTAAAACAAAATAATAAAGTAGTGGATATTACTGCATTCTGTTTTAGGGTATTCTTGCAAGTACTGCATTCTGTCTTAGGAAATGTTTAATACTGCGTTTTTTCTTATCATTGAAGCAGTTTTCATGCAAGTACGGCGAAAATCATAACATAAAAAACATACTTCGAGTGAATTTTTTTATGAAAATAATTTTTTTTCATGTGCATGAACCTCCTGGGATGCCATTTCTGGAAAACAGTGAAAATCCCAAAAATGTCGATTACTGCATTCTTTGTTATCAGGGCAGTATAAAATATAGCCTATGTATGCCTCGGAACTGGGAACTCGGAAATGGTGTAACTTTCAATCAATAAAAGTTTTTTTTTAATCGGATCAGTATTTCCTCTTACAAACAAGCTATATCTCTTCATAATATTACTAAATGATGATTCAAATAAAATAGTACCGACTACTAACTTTCTTGACTAAAAGTTAAAGCTATTTTTAACATATTTTTGTTTGCTCTAAGGTACGATTAACCGTATAGTTCGGGAGCGCATCCGATTGGACCCGAAAACAGAAACCTCCGCCGGCTCGGTAACGCGTCCACTTGGACCCGAGAATTGATGTATCGCCATCCTAGTCAATTAGTGTAAATATTGATCATGCTAGTCGTTGAATCTCACGAGTTAGCATTAATTAATACGGTTTGATAAAAAGCCTACATGATAGCGGGATTCAATCTTTTCGTTTCAGCATGCGATTATATAAATTTACCTCTTAAAAATACATGTGTGAAAACACAGTTACCGCCATTTTGATGACTGTGGAAGTCGAGGCTAAAAAACATAAAAAAGACTGATTTCTGACATCCATTCTCCTCTACAGGAGAAATAAATTACTCATCATTGAATTGTACGTCGATTTCATCCGTATTTCAACATAAATCAGTAATGGTAACAAAGTATTTGATACACAAAGTCGAAACTTCGCGCCAATCGCGCGTGTTTACACTTTATTTTACACAAATATCACATAAAAACATTTAGTTTACATTAAAAACATGACAAATGTCATTCAAAATATAGTAAACAACAAGAAAATGCCCAGGTTTTAACGTTATTTACAAACACGGGTCTAATTACAAGGAATATTCATTACCACAACTCATTTATGTTAGAAATTGTCGAATCGAAATGTTGACCATTATTGTTTTTTTTTTAATTGCAGTGATGTGGAACTGTAATTATGCCAATCGATTTTTTTGTTTTTGATTCGACTCGAGTAGGTACTGATAATTACGAATATTATAAATGTATTCTTAAAAAAAATAATAAACTCTATTTTAAGCTTAAATCACATTATTAATTTATATTAGTATATTAAAAATAAGTATTGTAAGGAGGTATGTTTCTCTCAGGGCGTTTTGGGAGCTTCTTCAATAAGTTCGACGCACGATTATCAGTAAAAGGGTATATTTTCAACAGGTGTACACGATATATAACAAAACAGGTAGGAAAACGGTATAACAAAATTAGGTTCGCGTATTTCGCGGCAGATCGTACAGATCGCTCGGAGGCTAGTCGTCCACTGTCGGTGGCGGGGGCGCGGGGTGCGTATGCGATCTCCCGCGCTTACGGGTACGTTCGAGCATAAGTATTGCGTTCAAAATAATGCCGCGTTACAGTATTATATATGTTAGCCATTGCAATTATTTATTATTTATACACGGCGCACCGGACAGGACCAATGACGTAAGACTGTGGTAACACCACATAGTTTTTTTTTAGTTTTCAAATTTTTCATTAGCGTGCATTGTTCAATATTATAACATTTTATTGCGAATTTTAATTTTGATGAATTACCTACTTTGAGAAAGTTTGATACACGTTTACACGGCACTGCAATTATTTATTATTTATACACGGCGCAGCGGACAGGACCAATGACGTAAGACTGTGGTAAGACCACATAGTAATTTTTTATTTTTCAAATCTTTTATTAGCGTGGTTTGTTCATTTTATATTGTAACATTTTATTGCGAATTTTAATTTTGATGCATTACCTACTTTGAGAAAGTTTGATACACGGTACATAGACAAAACTTTTTTTTGTCTGTCTGTTTATTTATCCGTTTGTATCGGCTAATATCCAAAACGTCTGAAACGATTTTGATGGGAAATACATATCTTGGATTTGCAAATATCTGTTGTTAGAAGCAATAACTCGGGCTACCTTTATTTTAGAATACAAATAGGGTTCCGCGCTATTAAATAAAACCTCGCAGATAACGAACCTTCGCGCGAACGAAGTCGCGGTTAGGCCAGCGACTTCGTTCAAGTGAATACTCGTTATTTAGCTAGTTTGAAAAAACCGGCCAAGTGCGAGTCGGACTCGCGCACGAAGGGTTCCGTACAAACAACGAAGTCTTAGTAATAGGGTCCCGTTTTACCCTTTGGGTACGGAACCCAAAAAAGTGACAGTCCTTGCAATTAAATATCCCAAGCTCCAGTACAGCAGCTTCTCACGTAAACTCCGTGCTGCTATCCGTCTCAGCTTCTGTACGAATTCCCTACCTACAAATTTCGTGTTGACTAACGTAGCTGGTCCAAATTAGCTTAAACTAGAATTGACTAGTTGAGACAGACAGACAAACAGATTTTCATGAGGAAATTTTAAAAGTTACTCGTAGGACTAAGTAAAACGAAAAAAAAAGGTTCTGTTGAAATTTTGTCAGATATTTTTCAAGTCGGTTAAAATTATCTAAGTAAATTAAATCTCCGGACTAATTTACGTTTATTAAAATTTTGAATTATAAATCCTGATTAACCAAAGAGTTTTTATTCAGTTCCTACTCCTTTTTGCCAACCTCGATTTTATTTCGAGTATCGATTAGGCTGAACGCAACTTTCAAATCGAAATAAGAAACTTAGGTAGACGGTCAACACTAAGAAGTGTAAAGTTGCAACACAATTTTGTGTAAATTTTGTCAAGATTTGCTTTTAGTTTTTAAGTACCTAAGCATGGATAATGCCTAAAATAATAATGCAGTTGGAATGAAAATATCTTTATTTTGTCCTTTTGCATCTTTCTAGCAAGCAAGAATGTTGTTTTTGTACTTGATTTCAGCTAATCTAAGTGGCCTACCTTTTCGATAGGGTGTAGTAATACCTAATTTACACAAATTTGGCGGAGATTTGAAGCGGTTTGACTGACCTCAAGTCATAATTAAAGATATTTGCCACCAACTTATTCTATTAAATAGCTGCGAACAGTTTTTTATCGTGTAAATTTGGATGCTGAAAGTTCATGTAATTTCTTGAATTTCATGACATGATCCGTTACAACCCTCCGAGCCAACGGATGTGTCAAATGTCAAAATCTTGTCGAGCAGAGTGGTTAAATCGCATATTAATACTAAAGTCTATTAAAACCACCGTCTTTAGAAATCGTATTATAGAATTGCAAGCAAAACTTTCCCTCATTAATATCAATCTTGGAATAGTTGCAGCGCTAAATGAGGTCGTCTAATTTCTGTTAACGTCGACGCGAAGAATTGCTGCTAAGTTTGCGCTTTTCGATGTAAAAGCTCCATTTTTAAAAGGCCGGTAACGTACTTCTATCACTTATGGCAGCTGTCTTGAGATACTTTATTTATATACTAGCTTAAGCTCGCGACATTTTCTTTATATCTCTATATGGAGAACAAGCCCATGGCCCATCTGATGTTAAGTGGTCACCGCTGCCTATAAACATCTGTAATACCAGTGGCCTTGCAAATGCGTTGCCATCCCAGCAACAAAGTTAAGTACACCGGCATCCATACCCTTCAAACTGAGATACAGCCGCTCTGATTTGCGGTAGAAATAGATATGGTGGCAGTACTTCACCGGACGAGCTCCTTCACAAAGAGCTCTACTACAACTTCGTCCGCGGGATTTTTCTTACGGATCTCTGTTTTTTGTAATAAAATACAGTCTTCAGAGCTTCTGAACACTTAAGAGAATGGTGTAAAGTAATTCAGTACTCAACACACTAATAACATTGTTTAATGTATTGCAAGCCTCTAAACTCCGGGCTGCTACTGAGAAATGACTAATAGAAAAACCCAATAGTTTTTGCCTGACCTAGAAATCAAACCCAGGATACCAAGCCTAGCAGTCGCGCATCCAATCTCTAGACTATTGTGGCTGCCATTACCTAATGAGAAAGTAAAATAACTCCTACAAAAGTGTCTATTAGTATCTCAATTTAAATCCTGCCCAACCATCAGTCTACGTCCTTTGTACATGAAAAGTTTTAGATATAATTCGTTCAGAGTTACAGACACATGCTCCCTACATCAACGAATAATATTCAGGTCCCCAACACTTATATATGTACATAAAACTTTTACATTACACTCATATTTTGTACAGACTACAATTTTGATAATGTGTTTAGTTCTGCTTATTCTTTACTGATATGTAAGTGGACCAAACTTTGTCGTTCTAATATCTAAGTGTTATTCTTAAAAAAAAATGTTATTGGGTTTTTCTATGAAATTCTCAGTAGCAATTTGGAGTTAAGATTTTTGCCCCGTTAATGGCAATAGGCTCGCCCCCTATCACATGGGACCTAAAGTATACCGGCAGACTGTGGGTGTACGGTCAACAAAAGAGATAAGTAACCGGAGCGTCTAATACAGGAATTTTTTTTAACCAGTGCGTAAATTTTGCCATAATAAACTTCAACGCGTTTTATTAAACACGTATATTTTATTTTGATATGTCTTAGTACTAAAAAAAAAAGTTATCGCTTACGAAACATGTTTACTTAAAAACCATATTTCATTGTCACTCGGCGCTAGCGCATTCCCCACCCCCTCACCCCAGCCATGCGCCCGGGCGGCGGCGGCGGCCGCGAGTTTTCATTGATAGTATGGCGAATAGATTATGTCCTGGATGTTTTGCTTATTTCAAACTCGGATAAGGATGAATTTTTTTTTTTTTTTTTTTTTAACTAATCACGGAAATGTGTTCTATTACTGACACTGAACTACCAAAAAAAATTTACGCACTGGTTAAAAACTTATCCTGTATAGTTGAAGTTTTCTCTCAAACCAGGGGTAGTTTTTAAATTAAATTTAATTTATTAAAAAAACTGTTTATTTTCTTTGAATAGAAACAAAATTTATGAATAAACTTCTATCGGTTTTTGAAAAACTTTGAATTTATTATGCGACTCTGGTTACTTATCTCTTTTGCTGACTGTATATTGGCACACCTCTGCCAAACCCTTCGGAAAATATAGGCGTGATGTTATGTACATATGTGTTTTACATTTCCCCTTATATTTTGTACACCCCACAATTGTCATAATGTGTTTAGTTCTGCTTATTCTTTACTGATATGTGAGTTGACCAAACTTTGTCGTTTTAATGTCTTAAGTTTCATTCTTATAACAGTCGTTTTGTTTTGTTACACTTAAAAAATAGGTCAATTGTACGAGAATCGGAGACAAAATATGGAATCAGGACAGAATTTAAATAGCGGAACGTTATAAATAATTATAATGGTTCTAGACCCAAGTCTGAGTGTTTCACATCTGTAAAACAATATGGATGAATATAAGATTCAGTTTTGCATCCACGGCAATAAATAACGACACGAATCAATAAATAATAATGTTGCCTGTTCTTAGAAAGAGGTGTTTTCTGAAATAGTGGCAAACAAAAACAAGTATTTATTCATTATTGACCAGGTGATGTCATTTTATTTCATTATTTATAAGATTAGCACGTTTAAACAAAAACTTTCAAAACTCTTTTTCTGCAGGATTATAGTTCCTATAGATATTATAAAAACCTTTATATCTTGAAGGCTTAATTTTTTTTTGTAGGTTTCGAATTCAATGAAAAAGAGTACAGTACCTCTCCAATTTTATTACATGTTGCTAGTCCTGCTCCACAGCCACTCGGGCACACAAATTAATATACATTTTTTTTCTAAACATAACGATGTTATTAGCACCTTTTTTATTGACCTTAATAACGTATACCGTTATTATAATTTTTACTGATTTTTTTCTACTTACTACAGTTTATTTTTTGAAAAGGTTCGCTGATGACCTTAGTTTTGTATAATTTTACATCATATATTTCAATTTTGTAAATGTGACTACCATGGAGCCATTTACTTGTTAAGTTACTATGTGTTGGACACTGAGCATGGCAGTTGAGAGCTTTGTCATGCTCACTTTAATGTCTTGCTGACGGTGGCGCGTGGGTTGGATCGTTTGGTTCCCTTCAAGATGGTTGAGCTAAACGGTGCTGATGCACGCGTCATATTCGTGAACGGGTGCTGTCAGTTGGGATTGGTCATCTCTTAACTGCCATGTCTTACATCGTTATTATAATTTTGTTATTTTTTATATTCACCTTCATTGTTTTCACATATAGAAGCAACAAGAATAATGTAACCAAGACTTTGTAAAAACCAAATGGAAGGAAAAGAGTGTCCATGGAGTTTCTTGCTCGTTCTTCTCCATAGAGACCTACGTTTTGGAACGAGCAACTAGCTTCAATTTTAAACTGTAACTTCTTGACAATTCAAAAGTGCCTGTAAATGGTCTAATTGAAATAAATGAAAAAAAAAAAAAAAAAAAAAAAAAAAGTTGAATTTTCACTGTATAAAGTTAGGATCCAAAATTGATTTTAAAATTATGGATAGGTAGGTACACCAGTGTTGCTATGGATACGTAATCCCAAAAGCATAAAATCATTTGAAATTACTTTCATTTGAAATGATTTTAACCTTTTGATTTGATTTTAACTTATAATCGGATCATTAGAGAACCTTTTAAAGTTTTAAAAGTACTTACAAGCTTAGCGAACTTTAATGTTCTTAGCCTTTGAACCTTATCGTATTAAGTTTTCGTCAATTATCAATTTACTCCAACTCTGTAGGTAGGTAATAAAATTCCTGGTATTAACACCTATACAAGTAAACCAACAAGGTGGAGGAAGGGCATAGTGTACCTACACTATGGTATTAGACACCACCAATCAAATGGCATACTTTTGACAAGCTGTCAAAACGCGATTCCCTCATAGATCCCCATAAATCGGCAACAGCAAACTATGACGTCCTGCGGGTTGTTCAAAAGAGATACCGCGCCCCCGGAAAGCAAAGGGCACATGAAGGAACATAGATGGGTTTTAGTTAGTAAAAGTCTGACACTCCCTCCCGTCCCGCCCAGGAGGGGTGAATTTAATTGATGATTTCCCATCTATAAAAAAAAACTATGACATCACTTCTTCGTCATTCAATTGACTATTCATATCATAACAACTAAATATTTTGTTTTACAGTTAACTGAAAATTAATCAGATTTCTGCTCACAACTTCGTCCACGGCATAATTGATAAATTTTCCCTCGGGAACCGTACAATTTTTCGTGAAAAAAAGTAGCCCATATTCTATTCTAGACTATGATTTATCTCTGACTCTCCCTCCTCTTTATCTTTGACTGCCTCGTTGGTCTCGTGGTCGCAAGCGCGACTGCTGAGCAAGGGGTCCCGGGTTCGATCCCCAGGTCGGGCAAAAAAGCGTTATTGGGTTTTTCCATTAGGAATTTCTCAGTAGCAGCTCGGAGTTTGGATTTGTGCCCGGTTAATGGCAATAGGCTCGCCCCCTATTACATGGGACCTAAATATACCGGCGAACTGTGGGTACCTAAATTGGTGTACCTCTGCCTAACCCTTCGGGGAATACAGGCGTGATGGTATATATTTATATATTTTTCTATAATTATAGACCAAAAATAAACGATAAACCAATGTAGTAAGGTGTTTAACAACTACTCAATTGCTAAACATACCTTACTAATTTGGTTAACAAGGTCTCATTATAGTCTAGAATTAGATTAATCAAAAGCTAATAACATTATTATTGTTATCTTGCAAGCGCACGCTACCGCTAACTGCAATGAGGAATATATGATTATTGACGCCTATTTGAGTACTAAGTAGTCTAGGTACTATCTAGATGTTATGTAGACTGACATCTACATCAAACTAAATAAGTATGTTGTTAAATAGTAAAATCTTAACGATCGTGTATATTTTTAGGGTTCTGTACGTTGTATTGAAAGAACTGGCCAAGTGCGAGTCGGACACGACGGGTTCTTTATTTATTTTTGTATATTTGATGATATAGCTCCCTTACAAATACAAAATTTCAAGCATCTGCGTAATAAAGTTCAAAAGATTTACCCCTGTGACTGACGGACGGACGTACAGATAGCAGAGTCTCAGTGTGGTTCTTTTTGACAACCTTTGGGTACCAAAACCTAAAAAAGAATTCTTAGAATATCGCTTATTATCTGCCCGTCACAAAGGGGTTTTTTTATAATTATGAAGTGTCCCTAACAAGGCTATCCTCCCAACATCTTTCCTAAAAAAAATATCCATTATTAACAAACTGCAAAAAAAAACAAAAACATAAACCAATAAAGAATCATTTCCCATGACATCACAGCACACATTTCACCAAAACCACTTGTAGTAACACTAACTCTTCAAGCAATTACTTACTCTAAAACCAACAAATCAATGGTTATTACCGATACACCCTCATTCTCTGCCAAGTCTCGTGATAAACATCCTAACGTTTATGTGCTGCTATCAATCTAGTGTTTATGGCAAGTGTTACGTACCTACTAGCTGCGGTTCGACGGGTCGTTACTCGTTACTTCTACTGGCTTACGAGACTTGCTCTCTTTAAGAGCTTGTATCATTGTCTTTATGAGGTAAGATACTTAGGATAGTAGAGTAGTAGAGTAGAGATATATTAAAATACATAAGCTCACTTTTAGCCAGTATTGTTTAAGTTGCCCGGTCGTTGACTTCGTGGTCGCAAGCGCGACTGCTGAGCAAGGGGTCCCGGGTTCGATTACCAGGTCGGGCAAAAAGTGTCATTGGGTTTTTCAATTAGGAATTTCTCAGTAGCAGCCCGGAGTTTGGAAGTTGGTGGTGTGACACCCCCGTGTCTCGGAAAGTATGTAAAGTCGTTGGTCCTGCGCTTGGTCTCTCCCTGTCTATGTCGGATTTCGGTCTCATCGGACTATGAGAGTTAGGAAAGAGTGAGTGCACCTGTGTTTGCGCAGACCCTTGTGCACTATAATATCTCCTGCGTTTTCGGCTAGTCTGCATTAAAACTAGCCGCCGTGACCGGAATCTGTCTGGAGGATACATACATATTGTTTAAGTTCCATATAGCATAAGAGTCATCGCTTATTATGAAAGCACGGCTCCGATACAGCTGATAATTAACCAATCAAACTTGGTCTTTAAACCTTGAGCATTAAAATATTTTTTACTATGAAAACATGAAAATGGGTGACGGCTTGCGGGCGGCGCGCTGGCAGGTAACGGTCTAATATTTCAATGCAATGTAAGCTGGGCCGAGGATCGTAATGTCACAAAACAGACACCCTAGGCTCATTATGACAATTTCTTTACAGAAAATTTTACAAACACCAATTTTGCTGAAACTCGAAATAGTCCCCAGGAACCCACCCTTAGCAATCATACTTACGACCACTAGCTATACTTTCGTAGGTTGGCCTCGCGGCAATCATATAACTTTTTTCTGAAACTTATAAATGTAAAAACAAAACAAAATGTCAAAGTATTTATTTTAATCGAACCACTTACAGGTTTTTGTTTGGAAGTAGTTACAGCGTTCTAAGTGAAACAATGTACATATCTAGAGTACCCATGTACTTACAAATTGTTCACTTTTTTATGTAGTTGGTAGAAGGCACTTATGAACATACTTGTATAAGTTTCTAAATCAACCTAACCGCTTGCAGTTTTTAGTCCTTATTGTACTAATTTAATAGACCTTGCACATAAAAGTAATGCGAAGTCACATCGCCATGATCGGCGACGCTGTCTCATCATAAGCATATCAGCCGCGTGACGTCCACTGCTGGACATAGGCCTCCCCCATAGATTTCCAAAAGGACCGGTTGGAAGCGGCCTCCGTCGTCTTTCTTTGATCATAACCAGCCGTGCGATTCTCTAACATATTTCAGCGCTGTGCTCGACGTCGAGCTGGTTGGCGAAAAAATCAACTCTATTCGTTGTGCGTAAAGTTGATTTGACAGTAGTGTCGTCGACGAGCTCGACGTCGAGCGCAGCATTGAAATATGTTAGAGAATCGCACGGCAGGTCGACGCTATCTGCGCTAACGCAAATTTTTCGTAACCGATAAATTTTACAATGGCTTCTACCCTCCTCCTAAGGACCAGCTTTAAACATTCCCATTAGTATTGCTCCCTTCGTCATCATGTACAACCTATTTTTTTTTGCTCTCGTGAGGAAAATCCTCGTGGATATCCTCGGCTCCAGAGGTGTCTGTCAGACTTCTACAAGCCTTCTTCAACCACTGCTGGGTTTAAGTTCTTTTTCCCAGCTCCGTTACAAATGAGAAATACAACACTAGTATTTGTAACCACGCGACGCTGCGGCAAAAGTTCATTCTTAAAGATGACAGAAGTTATTAGAGCATATCAGGTGCTTAACGAGGCACTTAAGCAGTTCATGATGCTTGAAACTGCTGGCATACTATATGGCCATTATTCATTTACAATGTGGTAGTAACCAGCATTGTTATCAAAGCTAACTGCCAATAAAAAGTAGGCATGTCGATTTGAACAGTAATTGAGTCCGATGGTAAGTGTACTATAAACAAATTACCTCCGTCAATGATCGACGATCATCTATTTGGACAACTAAAAGACTAGTCAACTGTCTACTGGATATCCAAGGATTTAATGAAGATGTCTGTCTTATAAATGATAATACATTACTACTTACAACTTCGTTCGCGTGTTTTTTTTTCACCCGGTTTAAGTGACGTTTTTGATTACTGCCCCGCTCCCGTAGGTTGTAGCGTGATGTTTATAGCCTATTATATTCCTTATAAATCTAGTTATCATAACGTAGGTTTTTATATTCCAACTGGTATGGTAATTCCAGAAATTAGCGTGATTAAACTTCAGAACTATTTACTTCTCCGATCCAGATAAATCTTTCGCTAAGGAAGCTATTCATTATGGCTGAGTGGTACAGAAACATTGGTTGCCTATCAAAAAAATTAGGAACCCGTAAGAAACATTATGGAAACAAGGCTGGCAAAAACAAATTCTAATTATAATGCGGCCATTGTTCGCCTAAATTGGTTTAATATCCAAACAACTGGTCATAAAGATTAAAATTCAGGTTCCAAGTTAAATTACTGCAACAATTTATTTAAAAACCAGGTCATATTTTCGCCACATCTTTTCTTTTGCGTCCGAAAGCAGTTAGTGCTCAATTTCATAGAAAATGTTCGACGGCCAGCGATGCACTTAGCCTTATTGGCGCTCGCAAGCCGTTAAATGTGGTCGACACTTAGAAATCAATTAAGATAGAGCCATGTGTTTGATTTGTGCACAGATTTATGGCCAATGAAACTTGCACTAGTTTATGTCGTTTTATAGTGGAGCAGTTTTGTTTTTGAGCAATTTTTGCTTCGGATTTCGTCTTACGATCATTGAGCCTTCGCCTCTGATACGGTGGTAGTACTACCTCGGATGAGCTCCATCACAAAGACCTCTACTATTACTCATATATGCTCATAAATACAAACTTTATAATATGTTATCTTCGATAAAACACATCATTTTTAAAACAATGATTTTAAAAGAGATAATGTATGGAGTTTCTTCCCCATTCTTCTCCAAGAAAAACTACCTAAACAAACTACCTTTGAAAGGTGCTACATTCAATTCTTTATTTTTCTTATTATTGACGTTCAAAAGTGCCTTTTAATAGCTTAATTGAAATACCTAAATGATTTGACTATGACTTTGACTTCGATACAGTGATTTAATATGAAGTACCTACGATGTTATTTTTGTAACAGACTACCGACATGAATCACGTTTATGTTAGTGTCTAAATCCCTAAGCGGATTAACACGTGTAAAGCAATTAACGGCAAAAAGCAGATATAAGAATCATAAAAGTGGTCTTTACGATATTCCGACCAAGTCGACCGTAATCTTTACTGGGCCCACGAAATGGACCCATAAAGTCACAAACACTATAAAAACTTGGTCAGAAAATCAACTCCATTCAATTAGTTAAGAAAAGCTAGGTCAAACTGTTTGTGACGTCATCTGTCACGCCATATGTGAAGTAGGTACAACTGACATAAAGTTTTCGGCGACATTAGCATATTATATACAGAAACACGACAAAAAACGTCGGGAAGCAGCCCACCAGACAACACCCGTTTGGCCGGAGGATCCTCCCTCTTATACGAATGGTGAGGTACTATATAGCCAGTTTCTTATAAAGCCGTTGGTCCTGCGTCTGACCTCTCGGTCGTGTCGGATTGCCGAGCCATCGGGCTATAAGAGTGAGGGAAGTGGGAGAGCACTTGTGCACTATTCCGTCTCCTGTGTATTTTTGCAAGTCTCCTCTGAGATTGGCTGCAGTGACAGAAATTTGGTTGTGAA
This sequence comes from Caradrina clavipalpis, assembly GCA_932526535.1. Taxonomy (NCBI): domain Eukaryota; kingdom Metazoa; phylum Arthropoda; class Insecta; order Lepidoptera; family Noctuidae; genus Caradrina; species Caradrina clavipalpis. The sequence continues at coordinate 14,649,696 of OW052098.1, forward strand.
GACATTATTATTATTTCGATTTATTATTTACTAGCGAACAATCCGCCACTTCGTCCACGTGGCTTATTTCATCCACGTTAAGTTACGTCTATAGTTACTGCTCCGCTCCCTCGGGTCGTAGCGTGATGTTAAATAGGCTGTGTTAATTAGGCATTCTAATGGTGATAGAATTTTTGAGATCAATCCAGTACATACATACAATGATTCCTCTTTATAATATTAGTATAGATGTGATGCTAGAGGTTACCATGTCACCTTTATTTTAGTAAGCATTGACAGGGAAAACTAATTCGCATGTTACATAAAAATGGTTACGAATGGTATTTTTGGTTTTTCTTACTACGTGCGACCGAATCTCCACCACACATAAGTAACTTTCTTGCGGCGTCGGTAAAGGACAAGTTGATATTTACTGGCACCAAAATATGGCAAGGGTAAATTATGTAGGTAGGTAACTTTGTCGGCGTCTGAAGAATACTAATACTAATCCGGCCGCGTATTGATTGAATTTAGGTATAGGAGAGTACTTTGAAAGTTATGTAAGTGAGTTATAGGCAGATATGAAGTTTTATCGAAGTTCTGTAAAAGGAAACGGGAAAAAAATAGAATACCTATTCAGTCAGTTCCACAATATTATGTCTTACGGTTATGATTACAATAATATCATCAAGAATACTTAATATTATAAAGCTGAAGAATTGGTTTGTTTGAACGCTTAATTCGCCGAAACTATTGATCCAATTCTAAAATATTTCCGATAATGGGAAGCATTCCTCCGCTCTCTCTGAACACTATTGGCTATATTTTATCTTTTTTATTTCAAAACCTCACACTGGGAATTTCTCGTGCATGGATGCGTTTACCAACGTATAAACTCACATACATTAATTCGGAACAATCATCTAGGTACCTGCAGGTAATAAAAATATAATATGTATTCTACGATTACGCAGCACAACAGCCAATCGTTTAGCGACTGTGCCAACCGTCAAATCCAACCTAAACCCAAATGACAGTGTTATTGGGAATAACCCAGAAACCAACAAATCAAACACAAGACCCCAAGACCAGCAGTGCATTCAAACGTCACGACCACGCTGTACGTCATTGCACCATATGCTAAAGACAATAATTATAAATAGATAGAACGTCGCGCGTCGTTAAGGCGTCCCCCACACACGAGCGATATTATCACCTAGCGATAATGTTGCAGGTGAAATAAAAATAAGACAAAAACAACAACAACAAAGGCAAGTAGCAGCAAAATATTATCCAAGTGCATGGCAAATACCCATTCAAAGCAGAGAGAAATCCTATTAACTTATAGGAACGATACCAATCTAATCTCAGTGAAATCTGTCAAAAATGCTTTTAATTTTTTGACATTGACATGACATTGGCACTAAATATTGAACGTGAGAAGCTAATTTCTAATAAATAAACGTAGAATTAGCTATTGTTCTCATACAGAGAAAAGATTATCACTAATCACCACGGATAGCACAAGGCGGACTGGTGATTTCCGACATACGGACACATATCGCCTGGCGATAATATCGCTCGTGTTTGGGGCAGCCTTTATCCTAATATCCATCATCATTTCGCTATAAACTTCAAGATTCTATACCTACCAATATCTTGTTTACATTACGTGCTAAACATGCAGACGATTTGGCACGCAGACGACGGTAGAAAATATTTGAGAGCGTGGATGTGTTTTGCAACTATTCCAAAACTTTTGATCTTCAAGACGAAATCCAGGTATATTTGTCACTCCGACTTTCTAGGTCGTATTGGCTGTCTAGTGTTTAGTGTATGCTTCGTTAGCCTAATGGGTCTAAGCGTAACTGCAATGCAAGAGGTCTTCGTTCGATTCCCAGTTCGGGCAAGTGTTTTTGGGTTTTTCAATGAAATTCTCAGTAGCAGCTGGGAGTTAGGATTTGTTGCCGATTACTGGCAATAGACAGCTACATGGGACCCAAACATACCGGCGAAATGTGGGTTTATATTGGTACACATCTGCCTAACTCTTTAGCGAATACAGGCGTGCTGGTATGTATATAGTGTTTATAACTTACGTAATTACTTACCTAGTTCGGAGAAATCTCAGTCTAGTTCAATTTAAATTAATGATTCAACGTTCGCCACTGAACTCGGGCCTCTTACAGTAGATGGCCGAATACAGTTCTATTCTCGTTTTTATAGACTTTAGACTTTGTGACCTCTGACCTAGACTAGATTCAAGATTAAACCCATCACAAATAGAATGAAGATCGTCATGTTTCCAATAAGAACCAACAATCTCTCAATAATTTCAACGAAAAATTCGTCAAATATTACTATTCCGTAAAAACAGGTTAATGTATCTACATCAAAAATAATAATTATTATTATAATAAACTGAAATAAATTTAAATTAGGTACTACACAGATACAGATTTCGATAATAAATAAATAAAAAATGGTATATCACACAGAGTCTAAGTAGACAATAAATCTTAGGTCTAATCAAGTTGGTCACCCCTGAGTTAGGATAAAAACATGTTGAGTAGGTCTGTTTGTCTCAAATATTTAGGATGTTTTATCGATTTAGGCACTAAACCTTTCGCTGTATTGTACGTTTTTGTTTACTCCGGTATATATTTGATCATTGTGTTGTATTTCGTGCGTGGTAAGCCGATTACGGCGAGCGGCTTATCCGCAGCTACCTACCTATTATGATTTTGTCTCTCTCGTAATAACATTGGCCTAGCATTTTATTGTATAAAATCTGACTGACGAGCCTTTTTTTACACGGGATTGTTTGTGTAATAGTTTTTGTAATGTTTTTCATCGCATAATTGCTTAAAGATTCTGAAAAGAAGTATTGAAAGGAAATAGCCAAGTGTCTACGGTATTTTTATTTGACAAGATCTATCAAAGTAATTAGTTTATTTTCTTCTAGAAAAATATTTTGAAAAAATGTGTATTCAAAGTTATTTATTAAATCTCAAAATGGGTTATGTACCAACTCATCATCGACCCTGAAATCGCGAAAAAACAACAGCTAATCCATAAGGTGTGAAATACAATACTTGTCGGACAAAATTTAATGAGTCAATTGACACCAAAAGATGGAACGTGTAAGGGACATTAATGCAACAAACACCTACACGGTCAAAATGTATGAAACAGTAGATATTTTTTTTATACCCGACTAAAATATTTAACACTGTGGTGTATAGAATCATGTACTGAAACAGAACGTTTATTTAATGCGTATTGATGCCCACGTCCGGTTTTTTGTAGGACTGATTATCGGAACGTTATAAAAATCCATGGTTTCGTGGGTCCTACTTCTTGCAGGACGTGTGTGTTGGTATATTAGAATTAATATATTATGTTCCATAGTCTCCGACAAAAAAATCGGTCACCGATTGTCGGACGTGTGCGGATAACCTTATGTATGAATCAGCTGGTTCTTTTTTTTCATCATTTCCCAATGTCCCCTTTGGCATTGGTAACAAAAAATAAAGTTGTTCATAATATTTACTTATATCATGTCAGATGATATTAGTTCCCAAAGATAAATTCCTTGGCTATTATGCAAACGACTATCTATCAATCTTCAGGAGTAGGTAAACCAATAACATTCCTCGGTGACAGTACAGGCACGCAGGGATAAATATGTTTATGATCTTCAGAAATTTGCTCAAGTTTTCATATAATATATTTTGGGTAGATTGGTATTTGATATACCAAGTACGGTGGGAAAAGGGATGCAGGGTTGAATTCCAGAGTTGCGGAGTTTGTTTGAAAGAATTACCAACAACTCTAGAACGCAAAAGGCAACACGGATGAGTTTAGACAGTCTTCTTCTTGTCTCCGGGTCTCTTCCATTCGCACGAAAACGCAAAATGATTGCATGAATACATTTGCGAATGATTATGCAAAGTTATTCGCGCTACATTCGCGGTTTTCCAAGCTGTGTCGCTTTTTTAACGGACATCAAAGCGCGCGAACCTCATTCCTTCGCGTAGTTTGCGAATGAATGTCTAAACATTCGTACAATGTGCGAATGTTTGGGCGTATGTGAGTGAGCGGGGTTAGTAAATAAAAGAATATAAATAGATAAATAAAATATGTTTTAAATTTTAGTCAGCAAGAGTCTCCCTTCCGCTCCGCCCAGAGCGGAAAAAGTCATTTGATGATTTCCCAAGATTGAAAAAACAGCACGAATCTCTCTAAAAGGCATTCTAACATTGAAATGATACTGTTTGCTATAATGAATTAAGAAATCATTAGTTTGGTACGACATAAAACTGTTTTAGGTACTAGGTACATAATAATGCAACACTTTTGGAATATCGAATTAGCTAAATAATCAAGAGATTGTTGGTTGGCTCATTTTGGCAACCTACATCCAATTAACAATCTGCAATCAGTTATTACTTGGTTTGTTTTTACAGTTCTTTTGATACTGACAATTGATCTGTTATTCATTCGCTCTCAATAGAAAATAATTCATCAAGCCTTCCTGCCAAGCCAAATAGCATGTTAATGGCTTTCATTCTTTTGTGAACTGAAAACAAAGAAGTTATTGATTACCTATTCAATTTTTAATAAATCCTTTTGTACCTAATCAAGAAGACAACGGCATTGCTTTTAAGCTTCCAATTGTTACAAGAAGCTATGATATTCTATTTATTTTTATATGTCGCAGCTTTATAACAAACCGGTTTTTGATCAAGAACCGGCAGAAAATTGTTACTTTATTTTATCAGAATCCTGAGATAATCCAGTTTTCATCATAAACCTGGACTTGGTTAGGTCATGATAACATTTAAGCGATCAAATGAAAGACTTCAGTTGACAAGGATTTATCCTACCTACATTGCTTTCCGTTTGCTTTTTGCTAGGATTATGCAGATCAAAGGTACTATTAAAGTCAAAATCAAATCTCGTGGGGTTCCTCTCATATTACATGGCAGGATTATTGGGTTTTCCCATTAAGAAAGTTCTCAGCCCGCAGTTTAGAAGTTGGTGGTATGACACCCCCGTGTCTCGAAAAGCACGTAAAGCCGTAATTGGCCCCGCCTGTCATTCTTAGTCGAAAGTCCGACAAACCCAAACGTAGGTGGAAGAAGGTTAAGCAGATAATAAGTGTACTATACTATCACATAACAGTGGGTCCCAATTCATATGCAAACCAGCCATTCTCCTTTTGTTTGATGTAGTGTTTCGCCCAAATGTTTTGTTACCGGCATTACACACAGCGTGACTATAATTGGACCAAGTCCAACGGTAGTAAATAAACGGAAACGATGGAAACCGATGATGATAGTTAACTCTTTAGCCATAAATCTGTAGCTTTAACAATGTTTTGGATATAATAGACTGTAGTGAGGAGTCCATAACAGACTGTGTTACTCCAGTAAGTTTTAAAAGGAGCAAGGTTTTTTCGACGGTGCTCCAGAAGCCCATTCACCTTGCATTAGTTAATCCAACCATGCGACCGTTCATTTCAAAGCGGAAATAAAACAAACTAAACCAAACCGAGCCAAACAGGAGACGTTTGAATATAGCCGGGTTTAATCTTGGCGTGGTACAGTGAACTAATTACTGTGAGAGACTCGGCGTGAGAGCGGTGTGCACGCATACGGCAACCAATTAGTGCGACAGAGACGGAAGTGGGCAGTTTTCCAAGATGAATTTGATGTTTCGGAAGAACTTCAGCGGGGAGAAGACCCTCTCGTCGAGCGGGGGTGGGGGGAAGGCGCGGGGCGCGCTCGGCGCAGGGAGGAACGCGAAGCGCCGCGACCGCGAGCGATACTCCTGCATGGAGGAACACCACTACAAGACCCACATATTCTTCTCCGCGGCTCCTCGGTCCAGCGCGCAGTACAACGACCTCACAGGTAAACGTACGTGACAAAGTGACAGTGGAACAACAGGAAACTTTGTGTTTGTGTCTAAACTTTCTTAACTATTAACTTCTCAAGTTTTAAGTGTCGGTTTTTTCAAAAAACGGGTCCTAGCATTGTGTGGATTTTGCAGTGACCTCGTTAATTTTTGTTAAATACACATGACATGATGCGGCGTCGCGACTATAAATACATTCTTTGACAGGTGACGCAGTGTTTGGACACGAGTTCATTACACATGCTTACTATTAGCAGCAGTTAACATCGTAACAAGTACTTTAGATGTAAACAAAGCTGGTCGTAAGCTTTATTAGTGACACAACTAAACTTCTCCAGTTGGACTGAACTAGTGTAAATCGGTTGAAACTGGTTCAGTTTTGGCGCTAAACACCAAACATCCCGAGGTTATTTCCCGCGTAAGTGTTATGACACACAGATTATACAATATTTATAATTGGCACGATTTAATCGACTATGTTTATTACTAACCTTCTGAGGGATATATCATTTCAATATCTGTTCGAAGATCATCAGTTAAAATGTCCAAACGTAAAGGTACAAATTCTTATTTGTGTGTCAACTTAGTTTGTGTCTAGACCTTGTAGTATTTCTTCCTAGATGTTAGAAATAGATGAACAATCACAACTGTACATATCTGAAACTTACTAGTAGAAGCATGTGAGTATTTATTTTTAAATGTGTATTAAAAGTAATTAACCGGAAAACCAAAGCACAAAGATGGGTTTACTAATTTTGTCAATAACTTCATTATGTATGATTTGATTTTAAGGCTAACATTTTTATTTTACCGAATATGGGTAAAGGTACTCTTACTTTTTCCTGATATTTATTGAGCTCGCGCTAACAGGGCGTGGTTTTGCGTCATTTCATTATTAAGTTATATTAGTTGTTGCCTTTCTTGACTATCTCAGTCAAGGTTTTGATTCGAGAGCTTGGAACCTAGAACGCAGTTTATTTGTAACGAATCCTGTTTGGGCGAGCCAACTAGACGTCTATACAAGACAAATCAATTCTTGAATCCATTGAGTTTCTTCAGCCAATCGTTAATCTAGCATCCAAACAATCAAATCAAGACGTGGTGTACACGATGGTAAAGAACCTCCATCAACAAACAACAAACGAGCTTAAAAAATCTACGAAGCCCATCTCGATCTTCCCAAATCTAACGTAACCGCATCACTCTTCCCAGAACGATGCGGGCCTGTTCTGGGCGGTGGCACGGGGACGGATCCCGAGCCGCCGCAGCCGCTGGTGACCCGGGAGCCCTCCGTGTCCCTCCTGCGCTGGGACCGCGGGCCTGCCACCACCACGACTGTGCCCACCACGGACCACCGGCGCCGCACCGAGCCTGTGTCGTTGGCCACGCTTCAAAAAGACTGCTTTGTTATTCCTGCGCACGCACTTGATCGGTTCCTGCCTGACGGAGTGCCGGTTAGTATCTGATCTGCGTCTGTATTTGGTCATGTTGGGTGGGCGGACACCCCGTCATACCTAGCCCCGTCGCAGAAAATAATGTAATTTTTCCCTGCCTGAATAAGTGCCGGTTGGCGATTAGTATCAGATCTTCGGCTTTCTTCGGCTATATTCAGGATTTTCCAATTTACACATAATAGTGCGACGTGGACCTTTTCCGGGGAAATCCTGATCGTGGAAATAGAGTATGTTATCTGACTCTTACTTGGTTCACTCCAGTTTTGGTTTAACGGGTTGAAGGTACATCATAACGAAATCTTATACCACGGATTCAATACATAATTCTAGACCTGCGGCCGATGAAGTTTTTTGACGTTTATGAAAAAAATGTTAAAGCCCAGCGTTAACATTTTTTTCGGTCTGAAATCATGTAGTGAATCCATGATAAAATTTTTTCTTACGACGGCCCTTTCACCACCGCGTATTAGCATGATCACATTAACAGAATAGGCACATATTTAAAAGCCGAAAATATTGTTAACATTAAAACCATGTAGATATCCGAAAAAATGCTAACTTTCTGCAACTATAACGCTTAAGACAGAATAATTTATCATAATTAGCGCTGATACAGCGACCGCCATTTACATAGTTGATAGCTTCGCTTAAGCGGCCCAAGAATTAGAGGCGCTCTAGACGAGAAAATACTCATTGCGGACAACGACAAATCGTGGTCAATTTTTTGTATTGTCCCAACGAAGTTAGGAATTTCTTTTGGCTTGCTTAAAACGAAATATGTTTTTACTAGCTTGCTTTACCTTACCTGCTACCTCAAATTTGGTATATTATCCCACGGGAACCGTACATTTTTCAGGGATAAAAATTATCCTATGTGTTATTCCATACTACAATCTATTTCAATGCCAAATTTCTTTCAGATCCTTTCAGCCACTTATGCGTGAAAGAGTTACAAACATCCGTAAATCCATCCTCACAAACTTTCGCGTTTATAATTTTTGTAGGAAATAGGATATAATAATCATTTTTCAAATATTATATTACTTTTTCTCTCAATTCCAGCTCCCAGTTCCGCCTCCAACGCCAGAAAAAGGAATGACTACAAAGACTGCACAAAACTCCCTTAGCATCCTCGAAATAGCTGACCCCAAACTTTGTATATTGGCCCACCTCATGAGTCCCTTGGAACCAATAGAGCCAATATTGGAATCCCCGCTTGCCAAACCTTTGATAAGACAGAAAGCTGCTGCAGCAGAGCTGTTAAATGAAGTGGCCACTGCCAATACTGCCGTTGGAGGAATGTTGTTGGCGAATATGGAGAAGAATGCAGAATTCCCTTTCATATCTTATTATGTGATAAATACGCAGCAGACGGACCCTCTGCTTTTCTACAATAATATGAGGTGTGCTTCCTTGAACAAGTTTGACCCGAAGACGATACGGTACTCGGCGGCGCATACGCTAGACCTGTACAGCGAGGTGGCGATGATCTGTAGACCTCCGTTCAATGACTTGGCTGGTGGACCGAAGAAGTCTCACACGTCTACGACTGGATTCATCATTAGTGTTTACAAGGTAACGTCCCCATACCTAAACAATATTACAGCAATATTAGTAAACTAGCTTCTACCTACGACTTCGTCTACATAGAGTCCAGTTTATACCACGGGAACACGAAATGGATTTAAAAATATTATCTTTAAGTGCCGTTCAGCTTCTTCCGTCCTTACAAACTTTCTCGTTTATAATAGGATCTTTAGAACGATGGAAGCATAACGCCCCGTCCATTTGAAATTTCATGCGTATATTATGAGATCGTGATGTCTTCTGTCACCACTGTTTCTTTCCAACTGGTTCCCGAATATGTTTTAGACCGAATGCACTAAAAAGACAAATCCTCATTCACAGGTATTCGAGGGCGACGACGGCGAACGCTTCGAAAGAAACTGGCTGTACTGGACTGGAGCTCGAATGTTATACCGCCACTTACCTCACACGGTGGGCATGAGGAAGATAGCCTTACACAAGTCAGTAGCCTCCCACGGAGACAAGATGTACCTGCTGGTGTGCGAGTGTGCCAACTTGATGGACGACCTGTCGGGGGCGGCGATGCTTGTGACAGCCCTGAGGGCCCGCCTCTGCGGGTACACCGGCCTATACAGGCCCATACAGACTTTCTAGTAGAGGGACGCGGCCCTAGACGGCCTTGAGTGTGTTGTACTTTAATTTTGCGGACATCCCTAGGTTAGGATAGGTTAGTTGTGTTGAGTAATGAATTTGGGTAGACTAAGGACTAAATACTCGGTGAAATATTATCGATTCAAATCAAATCATTTATTTCAAATAAAACATTTAATGGCACTTTTGAATCGTCAAGGAGACAGTCAATCAGAAAGATGAAGCTAGATTCTTGTTCCAAACCGTAAGATTCTTTGGAGAAGAACTAGCAAGAAACTCCATGCACTCATGTGCATGGAGTTTTACTAGATAATGACTCAGAGAATCTTAGCTAAATATTTAAGACCAGTTGATAAATAAACTTCCTCAAATTCATCACCCAACTTAAGTTTCGATCTCTATGAAGTCGATCTACAGATGTCACGGCAAAATTGGTCTTAAACAGCACACGTTGTGAACAAAACGGACCAAAGTATTATATTACATTTAAGGTTATCTTAAATGGTGTACAAGTTTGACTGGGTACAGGCGAGTCGAGCCGAAGTGTTCTTGATCTAGATTTAAGACATTTTAATATAAACGAGTGATTTTCTTCTGTAGACGCCATTTTTTCTCAACCTTTCACTATACTTTTGATACGATCTACTACGAGACAAATCACTTCACTTTGACAGTCGTCTAGATAAAAATCTATGATAAATTATACCTACATGACTTGACAATATTTTGCTACATTTGGGTGAAGTCTTCCATATAAGGTACATACCCAAAAATTAGGTACATGTCGGTTGATATCGATATTTAGCTCAATAAAATCCTTTTTCTATTTTTCCCTAAAATCTTCAAAGATGTAATTATTTTTCGACTTTCCAATTTTCCGTACATATCTTGAGATACATATCATTATTGTCACAAGATGTTTAATCGACAATACTTGTAGCCATTGCAATTTCATAATTCTTACTTCGGATTTTCAATAAAATATAATAGCTCGCCTTATATAAATTAAGCTGCAGTGCTATTCTGTAACAAATGAGTTTTATGTGAGACTGATGTCAGCACCTACTGCTAGGGATTGACAACTTATCTCAACCACACTTCCTCTAAATACCAGGGGAAGATTTTTACAGAATAGTACTGTTGTTGCTAAAATTAGAAACGCACAATAATATTATAATGCTAAAATCTCATATTAATTCATTGATTTAATAGAACCAACCTACAGATAAATGTAAACAGTAACAAATATTTTAAGTAGGCAATTTTAAATGCCGTCATTATATTTTATTTTTGTTACAAAAAATATTCAATAAAGAATTTTAATTTTGAACTGAATATTTTTTGCTCTCAAAAAAACATCAGGAATTACCACAATTACCCATTTAATATTTTTAGGTATTCTACATAATCTTTTTCCATTTAAATAGTGAAAAATTTTCGACTAAGGAATTATCCCATTTTAAGATGAGTGGCCAATTTCGCGTCTTAAAAAATTGTAGATTTATTGTTCTAAAAGTTTATGAAAATAATTATATTAGAATACCTATGTATAATTAATAGCTTGATGCACCGATAAGCTAGGTTTAGACTATGACACAATTTCGTTATAAGTATTACGTTAGTGCCTGCTGCGTTGGTATCGTCATCTCAGTTCTCGGGGTCGTGCAAAAATGGTTATTGGGTTTTTCCATTAGGAATTACTCCAATAGTAGCCCGGAGTTTGGACGACTGTGGTGGAAAAGCATGTAAAGCCGTTGGTCCTGCACCTGATCTCTCTCCAGTCGAGTCGAATTACCTTCCCATCAGACTATGAGAGTGAGGGAAGGGAAAAATCTATCAAATGTTCCGCAGCACAGTACAATATCTAACCAAGTGTTATAAAAACGCTGGAAAACGACACGTTCCTTGTATGGCCCGTTCCCCTTAATATTTACTTTTTATTGATATAGTGGCCGTAGACACTTGTAACATACCTATTCTGTTAAAATATATTTTGGTTTTAAAGGTATAGGCCTGTAACAGACGGACGGCCAAACGAGCAGACAGACAGCAGAGTCTTAGAACGCGTTTTACCCCGAGACCCAAATCATTTTTTTTTTTTCATAACTATCGTGTCATTGTATAAACCATGCTTAGATCAATTTGTTATAGGTACTCCCTGGTAAACGCCATCTATCAAATTATTTTACTACACACAACACTTTCTCTAAATCGAAATATTTACTCTAATAACATAATTTATATGACCAAAAAGCCTACCTGATATTGTGATTCATTAAAATATTAAATTAAGAATACATGCACAGAGTATAAGCATAGTTATTGGCTTGTGAAGCATCCATATTATGTATCATAAGATTTTATAATAGAAAATAAAAACCTTGTAATTAATTTATGCTTTTAATATAGACTTATTTATTTAGGTTCTAATAAATATTAATTAGGTTTTAGGAACTGAATTAACCGAAAAATGTGTAAACTGAAAGTGATTAATTTATTTGAATAAAGCAGCTAATGAGAATTGATAAATATAATGTATTTAATTAATTTAATATTTGAATAAAAATACTGGTTTTGAATGATGTTAGGTACCTATTAAACACATGTTTACGGTGCACATCGTTTATTTAATGAGAATAAGAATTATTTGTTTTTTTTTTAATACTTAGTAGTTCACTTAGACAAGTACATAGGTACCAACATTTTGTTTTTTTTTTTGGGAGTGATATCCGTTAAAAATGCGCCCGCGCCGCCCACTATAAAAAATAACAACCAAATCTACTTTTAATTTATAAATAATATGTTTTGTTTGCGATGGTGCTAAATCTAGTCAATTTGTAGGTCGCAATAAAACAAAGCTTGCATGTTTGGTAATTGAATTATAAATAACCAGTTTTTGCTTTAGAACTAAGTTGTATTAAAAACCTAACTAAGTATAGATTTTGCCAACTTAATAATTACGCAAATAAATAATTTTGAATAAAAACGTTTAAAGATTTCGATAACACCAATTCATTAGAAGTAGGTAACTCATTTTAGCGTATTATAGTTAGAGTTTAATGCAATTTTATAAGGCTTAATAAAGTTATAATAATAAGAATTAATAGAGTTATAATAAGGAGTTGAAATGTTCGGGTTGTGTGGTACCAAAAATCTAACTTTTGCAATTAATAAATTGTTCTTACTAAAAACAATAGGCGAATAAAGTTATTAAAAATTGTACTAAATACATCACTGTACAAAATGTATTGTACAAAATACATCCCTGTACACAAAATATTTTTCATTACCTAAGCTTACTTATTTTTGTAATTGCTTTAAAAATTGTCAGTTAGTAGGAGCTAACAAAAAAAATAGGATAGGCGGGTGGATTCGTTCTAATTGATAAATTAAAAATATTAAACATTAAAATGTCCACACGGTTAGCGCAGTAGTTGAGAGATTGGAGGCTGTGCTGCGTGTCGTGGGTTTGATTCCTGTCCTGTACAAATGTTTGAATGGCCTACAGGTCGTTGTTCCGGTTCTGGTCGTATGTGTGTGTTTATATGTTGTAAACACACCCACGATGCAGAGGAAATTCCTAGTGTGGGGCAACATCTTCAAAACAAGAAAAGAAAGATATGATTTCTACACTTTCATTGTAGAATATACGGATGATTTTAAATAGAAAAGCACCACCTTTTCACAGTTTTTTTTATTTCACCCGCCAAAGAATCTATTTATAACCTAGGTACAAACATTTTCGCTTGTTAAGTTAAATGTGAATCAATCCAACACAAAAATTGGCATCACTATTTCTAAGAAATGTTCAAATTCAAATATAATTAAAACAATTGTATTATTGTATAAAAGCAATTAAAATAATTACTGTTTGGCTTGAAAAGCTAGTTATGAGTGCAGGCTAAGCTCTGTAGAATGTATAGAGAATTTAATTAAATTTCAATTATTTTTATAATAAAAGTTGAAATTAAATATTGTGTTTCCTTTTCCTGTGTACTCCTGTCCTACTCATTTTCCCGAAAGATGAAAGTAAAATTTTGTTCTAACAGCGCCTTCAAATTAGAAGCGTGTGTAAGCGCACCACAGTGGCACCACTGCAGCGGTGACTCACGCCTCTAATTTGAAGAAGCCCTAAGAGAGAAATAAGTCGACTTCTTTGTAGTAGTATTGTAGTAGAAGTATGAGAGTAGCCAGAAGGGGAATTTGGGAGTTAAATCCCCCCTCCGCCCCGAAATATTCATTTTTTTTACCTTTATATTGATATCATTTCATGCACACTTTTGTTGCTTAATTTTCTTAAACCCCTGATATTAAAACTTGGCTATACCCGTGAGTAGAGTATGCAACTATTGCTAAATAATGATAATTATAAGTAGATAAAATGCAAAACAATGTCATAAAACACCACGTTAAAAAACAGTCAAGTTTTATTTAACAAATCATATACTTAATACTTTATACAATCATAAAATTAAAACATACTACTTCTAGATAATTTAAATGCTAAAATGTACCTACACAGTATTTACATTAATAGCCCTTGTGCCCACGAAACCTTCTTCTGTTGTCCAACTGAAACACAAAAAATAAACTATTAGTCAGGGTATTGGTGTGTTTGTGTAGTGGGCTGGTTTTCATACCTACCAATAAATTAATGGCAAACGGTATATGGGAGAGTACGGTCAGCAACAAAAGTTGAATATCAATGTTACTTTTATGTATCACTAGCTGACCCGCCACGACTTCGTTCGCGTGGTATCCTACCCCTACCCTACCCCTACCCCTACCCTACCCCTACCCTACCCTACCCTACCCCTACCCCTACCCCTACCCTACCCTACCCTACCCTACCCTACCCCTACCCAACCCCTACCCTACCCCTACCGACATTTCCGACTTATTTTTTTCGTTTCATTGTTTTTAAGATCTATTCTGCTATTCGGGACGGAAACAAATCAAAAACGATGGCAATCGGTCCAGCCGTTCTCGAGTTATAAGTGTTGTAACAAACACGACTTTCTTTTTATATATAGATTTACACAGAATAACACAATTCACTGCTATTCAGAATTTAAGACAATACCTAAGATTTCATTTCAACTTAATTTTATTTAATTTTAGATCCATTTCTTATTTTCTTTGATATAGTGCTCAATAATAAGGATTTAAAAATCTGAAATGTTCATCTACTTTTGTTTCTGACTGTACTATTGGCAAGCGCACCATAGGGCGTCTTCCTACAAGGTGGACAAACAATTTGATTAAGACTGCAGGAAAACACTGGATGCAGGCTCACCAAGGCCAATTGTTTTGTCAATTTGTAATGACATCTTTTTAGAGTCTCATTTATTTATTGTCCTATTCCGTCCCACTCCCGGGCAAAGGCCTCCTTCCATCTCCTCTACTCCTTCCATCTTTCCCTGAGATTATAAGACAGGGGCAGCCCTGTCTCCACTATCTCCTTTGTGACCACTTTTGTGAGGTCAAAAAGGAGAGAGTGGGGAAGTAAAACAGGAGAGCTGAAGCACAGAATCACAAAAGACTCCAAGAGAGTTTAAGTAAGTTAATTTTATGCACATACACAAACAACCAATTAGATACTTACAGGATAATAATATGATATGGATAATGGGTAGGTAAAGCTAAAGATTAGACTACAAGTAGCGTAAAGAATTCTACGCAAGCGGTATGTCCTGGCACATACAGTTCAATACATTACAACTCAGTGGTACGTGCACATCTACGCATACGCATCCGGTTTGCGCGAGCCTTTATCTATTAGCCTAAACACTGTAAGAAAAATATAAATTCATGCTTCATAAACTCTACGCTAGATGCAGGCCGCTTCTACCTGGCCTTTTTGTAAATCTATGGGGGAGGAGGCCTATATCCACCTGTGGACATCAGCTGATAAGATGATGATACTTCATGTTGACAGTTTTGGAAGTTAAAGGAAAGGGCACCCATCTTTAGTCTGCTAAATATGTACCTTTCTTTAACAAAAACAACAACAATACTACTTACAATTGACCTTTTACATTCAAAGAAGATTTGCCTAAGTTGAACACACTCGTCTGGTACTACTCCTTCTCGTAGACATTCTCTTGGTGTTTTCTTATCCTGAAACAGAATTAAACAATTTTTCATAAGGATATTTTGTTGCTAAAGAAAATTACGGAATGGTTTACGGTATAAATACAAAAAAAAAAACAACAACTGTTTTATCACATTGTTAGGATAAAAAAACGAAGAAAAACATTTAGGTTGGCAATAGACCATTACTTAACTAATAAGTCTTTTTTGGAATAGGCCACTAATTAATATTTATAGGCAAAGGCCTAAATCGAAATGGTTCAAAAATACTTCGGCTAAAAACTAACCTTTTTACAGCAGTCACTTGCAAGTAAACACATCTTGAGATCAGCCCTGATACCCGCACATGGTGACGTATCCTGTAAGCCGATTTCATCAGGAGCAAACGTAACCATTTTTATTTCAAATCGTGGATAATTTCACAGAAAAAAAGTAAAAACGATTGATTCAATTTGATTCTTGGATTATCGATACCTGTTGACATAAATGACATTTATCACTGTAATCATTTAATCAAAATCAGTGAGAGACTGAGAGTGACATCAGTGACAGATATAAATGTTTTTCCGTTTTGAGACGCTTGTAAATGACATAAAATCATTTTAAAATTCTTATAATGTTTATTAGTTCACTTGTGTATATTATTTAAACCAAAACTTTTATTTACGTTATTATGAACTCAATCTAAAATATGTAAAGGTTTGTAGAATCACAGAGGTTTATTAAAAGAATTCAATATTCGTAGGAACACGGAACGTTACCTAACTTTTTTGACACTTGTTTGTTTCTTTTTCTCAGTATCTGTATCTGACAGATAAATTATTATTGTGTTATCATTTCACTTATCAGCTGTTGTGGTAATTTATTTGTGAAGTGCGTGTTGCGAGGTCAGTGTCCACCGCCTATCACTCATAGTGGTCTTAGTTAGTGGATTCCCTATTGTCTATAAACATGAGGAAACTATTCCCTCTAATCTCAAGAAGACTTTCGCACGTGAGCCGTTTAAAACCGTACAAGGAGACGAAATGGTGGATGCCGGAAGGAAATCCAACTGGTGCATACATTTACAGCTGTGTCACAGATGGCAAAGTCCCAGTAATACTGAACGACCCTCACATCGCCACCTGGTATTCTTGCGGACCCACAGTGTACGACTCCGCTCACATAGGCCACGCGAGCTGCTATGTCAAACTAGACATTATTCAGCGAATAATTAAAACTTTTATGGGAATAAAACTCGTGACGGCTATGGGCATTACGGATATCGACGACAAAATCATTAGAAAAGGTATTGAAACTAAGACACCTTTCCAAAATGTTGCTAAACAATATGAACACGAGTTTTGGCTAGACATGGCTTCTCTAAATATTGAAAAACCGTTAATTATTACTAGAGTATCAGAGCACATCGAGTCTATTGAGAAATTTGTACAGAACCTCATTGATAAACAGATGGCTTATGTTACAATTGATGGGTCGGTTTATTTTGACACCAACAAGTACCCTACGTATGGAAAGTTACAGAAACCTCAAACTGAAGGTGAGGCAGCGAATGAAGAGAAACGGAACAAAACAGATTTTGCTCTGTGGAAAGGACACAAGCCTAGTGAACCTTCGTGGGACGTCGCTTGGGGCAAAGGTAGGCCGGGATGGCACATAGAGTGCTCTGCGATGGTCAGTAAAGTGTTTGGCTCTCAACTTGACTTCCACGCAGGAGGTATTGATCTTCAGTTCCCACACCACGAGAACGAGGAAGCTCAGTCATGTGCCTACCACGATACAAAACAGTGGGTCAACTATTGGATCCACGTTGGGCACCTACATGTAGTAGGAGACAGCAAAATGTCCAAATCCCTCAAGAACACCATATCAATACCAGACCTACTGAAAAAACACAGTGCAGATGTGTTCCGAATGGCTTGCCTAACATCCAACTACCGGTACCCGATGCAATACAGTTATGATGCAATGAAGACGGCTGAAGAGGTTCTAAACAAGTTCAAATTCTTCTTGAAGGCTGCATTTGTTTACGTCAACAAAGCAACGGGTACTGGAAATTACGATCCGAAGTTGATAGACGAATTACAAAAAATAGAAGAGGAAAATGTTGAGGCTTTGAAGAATGACTTCAACACCGCAGCAGTCATCAACAATCTTCTCACATTAGTTAGTGATGCAAATAAAATTATTAGAGCGGACACTACGGACTTCTATCCGGTACCGATAGTATTAGTAG
Source organism: Caradrina clavipalpis (assembly GCA_932526535.1). Lineage (NCBI taxonomy): Eukaryota > Metazoa > Arthropoda > Insecta > Lepidoptera > Noctuidae > Caradrina > Caradrina clavipalpis. The sequence goes on from OW052098.1 coordinate 14,667,558, forward strand.
AGGAGTATATTACTAGTATGTTAACCACATTTGGACTGAAACTGCAGGATTCTTCTGAAGACAGCATACTGTCACAATCTTTAATAGATACTCTGGTAGAATTTAGGCATACGGTGAGATTAAATGCCTTATCTAGGAAAGATACGGGGATACTGCAAGCTTGTGATGTTGTTAGGGATAAAATGAAGAAGTTCAAAGTACAAATCAATGATAGCAATGAAACTTCTAGTTGGGTGTCAACACAATAGACAACAATTAAGCCTAATATGACACTATTATTTTTAAATTGTAAGATAGGGACGGATTGAGCAATAAAATGACTAGAAATAAGTTTATTATTCTTTTTGTTTTGTCTGACTTTCAGTTTTCTGTGAGTGTAGGTTAAATATTGTATTATTATCTAATAATATTTTGTGAGTGTAATGTGCGGTCCTACACAGTTTCTTATGCAAATTATTATGTTCATAATCTAGAAAATTAACGAACCAATCTTAATTTAACCTGATAATATGTAAACGTAAATTTTAAAGAGTTCACGGAGATTATTTTTTCAGACCGGTTTTATGTTTTCTATGACAAACTTTAATTGGTTCATTAATTTTCAAGATGTTGAATAAAAAAATTGTACACGATAAAATGTGGAGTAACACCATAACAGTTATTATTTATGTTTACTGATTGGCTGAAAACAGCAATAAAATGCCTTGATAATATTCTTAATCAATTTTTTTTATCTCAGGTTTTGCTTTATCGCACTCTTTATCATTTAAGTTTTGCCTTTGTATGTTATGTCTTATGTGTAACTAGCAATACCACGCGGTTTCACCCGCGTTAAGTTACGTCTTCGATTACTGTTTTACTCCTGTGTATTGTAGCAAAAACCTATTACCTTTTTCGATAAACAAACAGCTCGTTCACAATGCCAAAATATGTTTTCAAATCGGTGCAGTAGTTCCTGAGATTATCGCGTTCAAATAAACAAACAAACGAACGAACAAACTCTAGCTTTATAATAGTATAAGTTTAGATAACATAATCTGTAATTATGTAAATAACAAAAGAATAACAAATAAAAATATATCACCACTGTTCATTCAAGTTTTTATTTTCATAATTTACTTACATGCAAGTCCATTGACTAGACAGACTATGATATCAATGAGATTACTGGGGTCTATAAAAGTCATAAGAATATAAACTACAAATAAAACTTTCCTTCATGGCAAGTACGATTATAATTGTTCAGGGTTAACATTTTGTGTCATAAACGTTATTTTGGAATAGATAATTGTTTCGTTGTATCAATAATTTTGTATATTGGGTATAAAGAGACACATAACGCTTCCAAAAATTACATATTCTACCAATTACTACGATATATTTTTTTCCACTACGTCATACTTGGGAGTCTGTTTCTGAAGATAATTACTACTTTTTTTCCAAAACAAGTTTCAATTGGTTCATTGAGACATCATTAAATAATAATTAAAAGCCACAACTTCTCTAAAAAAAAACACTTTAGCCCCAGAAACCCGATTAATTTATAAATAACTACAAAAATGTACAAGAATTCGATTTTAGTTGCTTTGAAAATAGTGAATTGAGATAACAAAAAAGTGACGTTATAGTTTAGTATTGTCATACAAAATCAATGAGGAAATCGCGTTGGACAGCTCATAAAAAGTATCGTCAATTGATTAGTGGCGTCATCTACCCAATTAACTTTTATATACACCCACGATCTACTTACTGTACTGTACTGTTGTATACATGTATGGTATCTAACACGGTGATATTTCACACAAAAAAGAAAATTGGTTCCCTAGCAATAATTTTACTAAAAGTTACTTTAGTTTGATAGGCAGTATGCATAGTAAACAGAACCGTTATGTGTCTTTCAACACCCCATATAATACGTTTAGAGCGTAGATACAAGTTACACTGTTACCGACCGTCCTACGTGAACTAATATTTAAAGAATGCGATGCAAGAGTAACTGTATTTTATTATGACATGTAAAGCGAATATATTTTAATGCTCTTTGACAATTTTTCGCTCACTTAGGACACGGGCTAACAGGTCCAAACGTCCAAATAGTAATGGCGTAAAAGCCATCAGTCTTATTAATAATTTATCATTCAATGTTATGTAACAGTGTTACTTTGTTCAAAAACCGAATCCTTATCATAATGAGCGCAGTTCTAAACAAATATTTTAAGTACAATTGACACAACAATGGGATATTCAATGAAATACAGATTTTAGTACAACGAGCTTCGTTATGTTTAGTACGGAAGTAGTTTATTATGGAATGTATATTATATAGTTTACTGACTCATTCCCAGTTCCAAAACGGATCGTTTTGCTTACCAATCGTAAGTTATAGAAATCGTTTTAAATGAAGCTATTCTGGAAGTATGTTTATCAACAGATTATGATAAAGAATGGAAGACTCTTTTATGTTAAACTATGAAATAACGATACGTTTGGCAAGCAACCGATAACAGTTGGTAAATTATTGGAATCTGGCATAAAATCCCAAAAAATTAGATGACAAAACATTTCAGCGAATCTACCGACTAACTCTAGTTTGGCTACTTCGTTATTCAGTACCTAATACACGAATAATGCACACAACATCAAAAACATAATTTTAAAAATATCGTACACAAACCAACGAAGCTCGTAAGACCAAATTTTCGAAACTTTTGTGCGCGGGATACGTTCACCTTAGGAATAAAAGATCTAAACTTAATTGGGGACAGAATGCAACGAGCCATTTTTATCTTGTATCATATTCTCGGCTTTATATACCTTCCATGCGACGAGGTAGTCGCGTACCATTTTGAATAACGTGTAGTAGTTGATGAAAAGCAGTATGACTATTGCTAGGAAGTTGTGCCACTGTATCGAGCTGAATAACAGGCACAGTTGGAGGACTATGAGAGCTAGCTGTAGGCACAGCATCCCGCATAGTAGTATTGATGGGTTCGCGAACACCGTCTGTGGGAGAGATTATAGAGACTTATCATTATGTAATAAATAAAAAAACAACAGGTGAGACACTAGGTTGGGACGATATCCCTTTCACTATATATTATGTAATTGCTCGCGACTTTCTCTGCGTGAATTTTTTACCAATCACTAATATTTTTGATAATGGGAAGCCATAGTTTATTTATTTATTTATCGTGTGCCTTAAAATACTTTTTATAATGACAAAATAAAAAGGTGACGGCAAACGGGCCGACTTTTTTCAAAGTTGTCCCATGCTTTAGTTTCATTACTTTAGTTTGGTGCCTTAGTTGCCATGGCCCATTTTCAGTTTTGCAGTAAACAAAATGTAAAGTAGTATAGTACTCACATGGAACCTGCAGTGCACGACGGAGGCGGGGTCGGCGGCGACGGCCGGTGTACTAGCGATGTACACGCGGCCGGACAGAGTGACGCGGGCGCCGCGAGACCACATGCGGTTAGCACACCACGGCAGCACCTCGCTGCCTTCTGTTTGGGTGAACGATTGGCATTGATGAGAACCAATTTTAATTTGATTTTGGTAAGTATAAATTATCCATATTATGAATAATGATTTAATATAAAGTATTATATCATTAATTACATAGGGACTCGTTCATCGTATGTGACCTAATACAGGGTTACTTTCCATTCATCTATCTTTCAGGAAGTGAAAGTACTCACGAATATGTACAACTATCATAAAGGAACCAACTCTGAAATATGAAAAAAGAATTAGCTGTCCCCTACGAAAATGGACACGATCAAAATGTATGAAACAGCGGGGTTTTTTTCATTTTAATCTTTATTTATTTAAGAGTTGAGATCACTTTTAAACAAGTCACCTCCGTAAGGAAAACATAAATCAACGCTAGTATACCTGCACAAGAGTTATTATCCGCCCTCCACCGGCCGAGATGCAGCGCGGCGCGGTGCGGCACGTCGCAGTAGGTGGCGCTCACCAGCTGGCTCGCGTACCGCGCGAACAGACCCGCCCAGACAAACGCCGTCTGCTGCGACGCCGCGTACACCTCGTAGTATAGGTACGACTGGAACATTCGAGGAACTATTGGTTAATGACTGGAACATTTGAGGAACTATGCGTTAATGACTGCAACATTTGAGGAACTATGTGTTAATGACTGGAACATTTGAGGAACTATGGGTTAATGACTGGAACATTAGAGGCACTATGGGTTAATGACTGGAACATTTGAGGAACTATGTGTTAATGACTGGAACATTTGAGGAACTATGGGTTAATGACTGGAACATTAGAGGCACTATGGATTAATGACTGGAACATTTGAGGAACTATGGGTTAACACGGAAATAATAAGAGAATCATGATCAGTTTCAGTACCAGTAAAAAAAAAACATTACTATATCAGCTCTATGTCATGTTTCTTATTTACACTATGAAGATTCAGAACATTTAAGATTTGTTAGGGTTAGGTTATGTTTGGTCAGGTTAGGCATGTTAGGTTAGGTTTCATATATCTAGCTGTCTTTTTTTGTTTATTTTGAGTGACTGAAAATCTGTAGCGGATTTAATTACATTCTGAGCTTCTGTTCGTGACTACCCCATCCATACAGGAAGTGAAATACATGAAAACGTCATGTAGACATGGAATGCTAGATGTTACAACAGATTTGGTTTGTAATGGTTTTACTCCCCGCCACCATATAAAAACGCCCATGATTCTATCTATATTATGACAAACGGTCAAGAGCATAACAACAAGTGGTGCGATTGGTTGTTGATAATCCAGTCTACCAATCACAGCAGCAAAACTTGTCACATCAACTTTTCGTTTAAAATGTAGGTGTTTGATGTTTCCTAGGCATCACTCGGCGACGTCTGTCGCCCGTCTCCGCTGCATGACATCACTGGCCTATCTGTCCCTATCCATTTTGCTTTATGACTAACACCAAATTTACAACTAAAATTCTCACCTGTGCAAAACAACAAGGTATAAAACTGGAGTAATAAGCTCCGACGACGGAGTTGAAGATGATCTTCTTCATCCGCACGTTGAAGTCTTGTCTCAACGCCTCCACCTCCGTGCGGATCTGTGCGGCGTCGTGCGTACAACAGTGTAGGGGAGGGTCGCCGTTGTTCAGCTCTAGGAACGGACTCGCATGAAAGCCGAATAGAAGGAAGTATATGACAGCCCTGGAAAGATAAAGTTCAATAAAGATATGTACGACCAGCAACAAAAGTCGATTAAGAATATTACTTTTACATATCATTTAAATAGACACAAAAGAACACAATTCACTGCTATTCAGACTTTAGGCAATATCTAAGAGTTTATTTTGCCTTAATTTTAGATCCATTTCATGCTTCCTTTGATATTGTAAGGAGTAATAAGGATAAAAATCTGAAATGTTAATCAACTTTTGTTTCTTACTGTACAAAATGCCTTCTTCTTTCTTCTTCTTTTTTTTTCTTCAGAAAAAAAAGTGAATTTTCCAGTACTTTTTTTTCCGGGACAAGCCCGCCACATTATTCCCAAACCGCTGCAACACCTAAAAGCTAGAATCAACAGTGGAGACCGCCAGAAAAGTGCCGAGGCAATGAAGCTCGACGAGTCCAGGAGAAACGATTCAACTGTCTTGGAGTAAAAAAAAAACATAATTTAGACTACTAAAATTTCCAGTACTTACGGATAGCACAAGTAGAATATTTTCACCAGAGGATACTTGAGTACAATGAAGTATGTGCACCAAGACAGAGCTCCAAGCACCACACCCAATATGAACATCCTGTAATAGATAAGTTTGTTAGCATAGGTACACCAAAAAGATAAACTATATCGATTTCATGATAAACTATTGAAAAACATTAAATACTAATTAAATTTTAAAATTCAGACAAAATTCTGGCTTAACATACATTATTGGTAGCAATATTTTAACTATTAACAGTCAATACTCGAAAATTTTACAGCTATATATTGCATTATATTGTATTTCATATTACCTATTTGTTTTTACTTCTTTTACAATTGTATTCATAATTGTAGCTCACACATTTGTCTATTCTTATGTTGACATTAGTATCTAAGTCTAATATAATGGTAGAGGGTGCGGACTCCTGACATACAGGTACACCTAGTTTGGGAGTCAGAGACTTCAAAAAAGTTTCTGTAATCTCTTATGTCAATAAAGTATTGAAGTATTGAAAGTGTTAAAAATATTGCTATTTTGATAAGTTAGTTTTCCAATTTTCTATTTACCTGGCAGCAATAGTAGCATGTGGCATCAGTTTGGGGGCAAGTAAACCTCTAAGAACAGCCAAGCTGATACTGAGCAATAGTTTGCGGAATATTATCGTCACTATGAACGCCACCAAATGAGGGTCAATCAAGTAGAAGTTCTGAAAATCGGACACAATAATGTTATATTCTAAAGCTTTGGAAAATATTCATTAAATAGGAAATATGCATGAATTTTTCTAATCGCATTTCCTCATCTGCTTAGCCTTTTCCCAACTATGTTGGGGTCGGCTTTCCAATCTATCCGGATGCAGCTGAATACCAGTGTTTTACATGGAGCGCCTGCCTATCTGACCTCCACAACCCAGTAACTGGGCAACACAATACCTCTTGGTTAGATTGGTTGTCAGACTTCTAGGCTTCTGACTATCCGTAACGACTGTCAAAGATCAACGAATGACAACCGGGACCAACGGCTTTACGTGCTTTCCGAGGCACGGGGGTGTCACACCATCAACTTCTAAACTCCGGGCTGCTACTGAGGAATTCCTAATGGAAAAATCCATTAACACTTTTTGCCTGACCTGGGAATCGAACCCGGGACCCCACACTCGTCAGTCGCGCTTGCGACCACGAGACCAACGGGGCAGTTTTCTAATCGCATTTATTAACAAAATATGAAAAGACCATAGTAGAGATGATAAAAAGTGATCAGTACAGCCATATAAACTACATGTTAAATTTCGTTTTGCTAAAAAGAGATAAAAATAAATCTTTGATGGCATATTTTTTCATTTCATAGTTATTTGCACAACAGTTCTAAAAAAAAATTATGCATATTCCCTATTGTAGAGGATAACAAAACTGTTAATGTAACGCCACAGTTAATGGAGCAGCTGAGCAATTTGCGGCTGTGTTGTGTGTCTCACAGAGAAATATTTTTTGTTTGGCCTACAGGAAGTTGTTCTAGATAAGGTTGTTTGGGAATGTAAGCTTATACTTACACTAGCTGACCCGCCACGACTTCGTTCGCGTGGTATCCTACCCCTACCATACCCCTACCCTACCCTACCCCTACCCTAACCCTACCCTACCCCTACCATAACCCTACCCTACCCTACCCTCTCAACTATCCAATCTCTCAAGTTGGATCAAACTGCACATGGTGTGCGAATTTTATTATAATCGGTTAAGTGATTTAGGAGTCCATTGAGGACAAACATTGTGACACGAGATTTATATATATTAAGATTTGTAATATATTTGTAAACCCACCCAAGATACACTAGAAATGCCTAGTGTGGACTTATGTCTCAAAACAAAAAAAAATTACCCTGACATTTGAAATTTCTACCATCAATATGGGTTATACCATCCAAATCTATAAACCTAAATTAACATTTATATTATTTTTATCTTTATGCCTTTGCTTATTCCTTCAATAAATTACATGCATTAATTATGTGTGTTGTTATGGTGTTAAAGTCCTACAATGGTTCATTTACTTAGCTGATAATAAAAAACATGTTTAACATTTACAAAACAAATATTTAACTGCCTCATTGCCCTAGTGGTCCTAAGCGCGACTGCTACGCTAGAGGTCTTGGGTTGGATTCACAGGTCGACCAAAAAATATAATTGGATTTTTCTATGAAATTCTCAGTAGCAGCTCGGCGTTTAAATTTCTGCTTGGTTAATGGCAATAGGCTCACCCTCTATTACATGGGACCTAAAACATACTGGCAAACTGTGGGTGCACAGAGGTTAGGCAGAGGTGTAACAAGCCTTTGACTAACCCTTCGGTGAATACGGGTGTGATGGTATGTGGAAAAAAATATTAAAGATTCGAATGTTTCATAATTAATTATGTTGTAGAGTATTCTATTCTTAATCTAGCCACTCTAACCTGACCTTGAGATACTTATCATTAAGCAATAAATAAGGTTATTGGTATATTTATCATATCAATAATCTTATAAAAAACTAAACATAGAAATCAAGGAATTCTCTAATTTTCACTTTACAGATTCACTTTCATAACAGCATGTGTGTAAATGAGATTAAGGTAAAAATTGCTTTATCTCAATAACCTAATTGCTTTTTTTTACCTATTTTTACTTTTTACCCTGTACCATTACAAAAATAATTATCCTCATTCAACGACAGTAAACTTTATCCATAAGGAATACCACTAACGAGGAAAAGTATTTAATTAATTTGAGTTCACAAGGTTAACTTACCATAGCTTGGTTTGTGTATGAATGCGGTAGCCACCAGGCCGTCCTGTACAGATTCAGAAACTGTAAGCCTGTAGCTACTAGAGTAAACACAAACGTCATGATTTCAAACAGAAGAGTCCCGTCCTGCGGTATGTACGGGAATGGTATGTGTTTGGGGGCCACGGGCCCATCTGCCAGCTTCATGTCTGTGAGACCGACATTTGAGAGAGTCGTGGGTGGAGTGCGGGCAGGACGACCTACCCGCTTCCCGTTACCATTCATTTCTTCATCTGGAACTGGGAATGTACCCTAAAAAAAAAAGATGATATAAGAATTACTAATACACAACAATTTTACCTTGTGTCGATAAAATTTGTGTTCCTAAATTACAATGAGGTAAAGATTACTCTAAAAATTAGAATCAATAAATAGAAGATACATAGTTGCATTACACAGATACCCTTTACCCTCAGTATGCAAACATTTTGTTATTATAACCAGACTTGACAAATGTAATTAATTCAATAGATCTTAAACAGTGTGATGTGTGTAGGCAGATAGGATCTTGAATGTTACCTTCTTATTTACACCAGAGGCCTTTTTAGATCCAGGTGGCATCATTTTACAGGCTAGAGGCGGCAGGGGCCGCTTAATAAGCGGATCTTTAATGATTTTTCGCCGCCTAGAGACGGCTGTAGACGAAGTATTGCTAACTTGGGAGTTCGCCCAGCGTCTCGCCAGGAGTATGGTCAGGCAGCCAACGACCGCTGGTAAGAAGAACACGACAAAAGGGCCACTTTCATTTTCCGTACAACTCATCACTCACATGTTAAAATGTTTTATAAGTATTCACAATATTGTTTTATTTCGATTATTTTCGATCAACACACAGCACGACCGAATACCAACAGATGTCAAAGTAGTATTTTTTTTTAATTTTCATGTTCCTGACCAGGGCCGTCATAACATACAGCCAAGTTTTACAAAATATTACTTTCATTGTGCAAAAGGCCTAGTACTCTACAAAAGAACTTACCTCGTAGTCGTTATAAATTCCATGGTATTTTTTTAATTATTTATATATTTGCACATTTGCACTAATAAAATTACCTACTGACAAAATAATATTACGAACGAAGGTTTTGTCCTGTCAACAAAAGATTTTGACGCAATCGATTTTTGTAAATGTGACGTGTGCTGTGCCGGCTTTGGTTTTTGCTTACATCCAAAATAATGTAAATGTAAAATGTTTCAAGATTATAAGACCATAGAAAGATTGCAGTAATGTCTTTTGCAATACTTTGCTCATTCGTAATAACATTTTATGTCGTCATATGGTTCTTTGACTCTTTTTTCAAGGTATTGTTTCAATGAAATGATTATGAAATAATTATTGATGTTATTGTGCTGATTGACGATTTATTGATTTCAGAGTTGCATGCACTATCCCTATTATGCATTCTTGGAAGGGACTGGACTAAAGATAGGATTATTTAACTTCACATGGACAACAACCGCTTTCAACAGGTTTTTATACAGATCGAGTAAAAACTTAAGCCGTATTCTGAGGAAATGGTATACATGCGGCTATATATTCACGATTTGGATATTTCTACCGTTCGCGCTATGGACTCTCCTCACATTCATATTTGAACATTTTTATGACACCATTCAAATCAGCAGTAATGTACCTGAAGTCAAGGCTATGCTACCTGGTGTAAACATTCCGGCATCAGATTTCTGGGTGTACTTCTTAGCCATTGGTTTCAGTACTATTTTCCATGAACTGGGCCATGCCCTGGCTGCAGCTCAAGAAGATGTACAGCTCATATCTGTTGGTGTATATGTATTTACTATAATACCAATAGCATTTGTGCAGATGAATTCAGATCAATTAAACAGCATAGCCATTACAAAAAGATTGAGAATATACTGTGCAGGTATCTGGCACAATGTTGCCACTGCATTTGTTGCCTTATTACTATTCTTTTCAGCTCCAATTTTATTCAACATAGCATATGAGACTGGGATTGGTGTTAAAATAACAGATTTCACAGAGGACTCCCCTCTGAAAGATATCAGAGGACTCGAGAAAGGGGATGTAGTTAAGTCAATAACGGGCTGTGAGGTCAAATCTGCAAGTGATTGGCACTACTGTCTCCAAATGGCCCATGACCGGTTTGGTATTTGCACCAGTGCAGAATTTGTTGCTGAAAATGATGAAATGATGATGGAAACAATAAAAGAAAATGATGTAGTTGAATGTTGCCGTAAAGATGACATATACAGTTTTTGCTTTGAATACATGGAGCCTAAAGTGGTCTCTGACTCAGTGTTGCCAGGGCAATACTCCTGTTTAAAACCAAGAGATATGGTCAAAAAGAAGTTCACAAAGTGCACAGAACCTGGTGGTTACTCTTGCCCAAGGGGCATGCACTGCTTGAAGCCTTCATTGAACAATCATACACATTTGATGATCATAGAAAGAAAGGACAAACACGCTGTTCTATATTTAGGCTTGCCCTATGATTTACATAAGACAGTGTTCATTGACCAGTATTTCCCGAGACTGGCTCTATTTGCATTCTTTTCACCTTCACAGTTTGAGAAACTGCTGAGATACATATTCATATTTTCGATGGGAATTGGATTCTTGAATGTGATACCATGTTACGGAATGGATGGTCACCATATAACTAGAAGTTTGATTCAAATTTTAGCCAAATACCTAAACAAAAATGGTGATTTTGTGACATTTTTTACAGTATTTACTTTAGTTGTTGGCACAGGAGTGACGTTGCCTATTCTGATATATTTGTTCTACCAAGCTATCTATACAGGTACATAATAGATTTTGTATCTACTTTGTTTAAGCTTTGACAATGTAGTCTGATATTCTCAGTGTATATTAGAGTATGTAAGGACAAATACATGAATGTAGGTAGTCATACAAATGTAGAATTTTATATTCAACAACATGTACTGCAGTTACAGCTGCCAGCCGTAAGAATGGAATGCTGCAAAATCAAGAAACTATTATTTTTACCTGATGTTACTGAAAAAACAGGTGACTTACTGGAAACTTTCAGTATTATTTGTATCTAGCTCATGGCCACAACTTTGTCTGAGTAAATGTTGGTTATTGCACTCACAGTTGTTATAGCAGAATAAAAAGTACCCCATGTCTTTTCTTGACATTCAAACAAAGATATTTAAGTACCAAGATTCTGGTGGTGCTGTATTTGCAACCACAAATATGTCGGGACATAATCTCGACATACTTCGACTGATGTCGAGATTGGTAAACCTGGGGTAGGTTTACCAATAGGCCCATTCCAAAATTCATCAAAATCTAGAGTGGTTTAGTTGTGATAACATTAGTATGTATAGTACAATTTCACAATAGTTTCATTTCATATTGGTTCCAAAGAGGTTGCTGGTATATAATTGTATTATGTACTTAGTTGATTATCTTAACAGTACTGATGTTGGAGATCTTGTCTTAATATTTTAAAAAGCCCACATAAAAGGGTAAAATTGGGATAATGGCAACCCCTAACTGAAGTGCCTGTTTGCTAAAACTGATATGGTTGGACTTGAACAAATAAAACATTTATGTTATGCTATGTAATATTATTTTAAGAAACAAAAATACTTTGTTTTGTAAATAAAATGAAAATTTTGAATCAAGCTTTAGTAGGTGTAGTCATAAATTTTATTTTTCACATCATTATTTAAACATTATTTATGTAAGTAATTAGTTCTAAATGTGTAGGTACTATGAATATGAATAAAAGTTTTGTATTTACAATTAACAGTTTTATTTTCTATTAAATATTTATGGTTTAGTTGCTTATAAAGTAACTAACAATGGTGAGGGATGGTACAGTCGAACAAGCTATTTGGTATACAGGCAAAATTAGTTGTCTACAACACTGCCAATATTCATTTTTTGTTTTTGCATAATAAAAGCTTATGACACACTGAAGAAAGTGCTGTACAAGAATTAAGTGCTCAGCACTCACATTTTTACCTGAATACGGCGAAGCAAAAAGGAGGGTTATTAAAACTAAGCTGACTGTATGCCATATTGTTTGTTTGACTGTACAAAACATAGATACAGCTACTTTATTTATGTAAATCTATATACATTCATCAAAATGTCCAACAATGATGTAACCTAGGTACTGATACATAATCTACACTAATACTAGGTAATCACAAAACTGACTAATCAAAGGCGAAGTACCAAAACCATTCTTCATTTTTTTCAACTTTTACTCAAAGCCAGGGACTTTTGCAAATCTTTCAAAGATTTACGTCCATTGTGGATCAAAGCTTTGATGGTAGTTTCATCAGTGTGGTGCATATTGCTTTTGAAGTCTGCTCGGGCCCATTCTCTTAAATCTGCCTTTGTGGTCTCATCTTGAACTAGTTTGAGAGTCCGAAAGATTTGCCTATAAAGCTTTAGCACTTCTTGGCGTAGAATAAACTAGAAAAACAAAAGTTTACCAATTAGATACTGCATCATATATGCAGGAATTAATATTTAGGAATGCTCTTAAGAGACGAAACGAATTCTGCGATTCTTTGCCAGGTGGACTAGCAATAAGACGTTTATTCAGTCTCAAAAGATGCAAGCAGGAAAATCATTAATAAATGCCTAATATAGGTAAATACATCGAAGTAAAGATAAATAATAAATTTCTCTAATTTAAAACTTATAACCTACCTGCTTCAAACTTAGAGTAGCCTTCGGTATCTTGGAAGACATTCTGCTATTATTTTAATTTTAATTAATTATTTAAAACATACTATAATTTAATTAATTACTATTACTGATACTACTTCCATTGAATTATTTTTCGGGCTGTTGTTGCATAAAAATAACATAACCTTAAATTCATCACAGATTCACAGCTGTTTTTGACAGCGGCTCGATTTTATGACATTGACAATAACAACTCTGTTTGTGAAGTTAGTTGTTGCCTCATTAAGTACAAAATAAAAAATCAAAAAGATAATTTTCGTATATTATGTCTATCGTAAACTTTTACGCAATAGAAAATAAAAGCGCCCTCTTCTTTAAATCTGGAACAGAAGCACCGGACGCAACTGAAACACAGTGACCGCGAATTTCATTATTAAAAAAGATACCGAGTTGCTATTTCTTATTTAGCCCAGTATTCAGCTACAACAACACCAGCTGATGAGCTGACGCAGTCATTAGGTCCTCAAGTGCGCAGGTGACAGGGAATGCGGCCCCCGATGAAAGGTGGGTCATGGTCTGCGGAAAGGTGCCGCATAGGTACTGAAGATCGGTGCCATTTGTGAAACTCTATCTGTGAAGATTCTTCTTGCTGCGGCTAACTTGATACCCCATGACTTTATAGTATAAATAGGTGTATGCCCTGTAAGAGAGCAAAGTTTAAAAAGAAATTTAATACCTAGTAAATTTTACGTTTGACCTACTTAACCCTTTTTAAAAGTAATGATTAAGTACCTACCAATAATTACCAAGATTTTGGTCTTAGAGATTCGTATGGGCGGTAGGTACGGTGTGGTGACGTAAATCATATTATGTCCTCGTCAATGTTCTTTGTTGACGAATAATATACATAGGGCCAAATGTTATATGATAACCGAGAATTTCGACATGATATCGCAGTGGTTGAGCGTTTGGCCGCTGCGCTGCCTGACGCTGGTTCGATTCCCGCACGGAATAATTATTTATTTATTTGTGTAGGTACCGGTACAGGTAAAGGGAGTTGTTCTAGCTTAAATCTGGTTGTTTATGTAAGTGTCTGTAAACGCACCCACGATACGACAATTCTTTAAGCGGGGTAAAGTTTCCCTACTTTTTTGTATTTTTTTTTATAAGGTACTGTGGTTATGGCACACGCTTCTCTTGCATAAAATTATGGGTTCGATACCGTAAATGTAATACGTAGGTAAATAGTACAACAAAGCGATGCTTCTGCCGTTTCATAATATATATTATAACATCACCTAGAATTTCAATCATCCCGGGCATTTGGTTGTAATTGGGTTTTTTTCCCGGGATGTGAGATTCCATGAGAAAAATAATATGTTTACGAAAGAAACAAAAACATCATTTACATTTTTTTAAATATTTTACTTAAGTATTTACGTATTTTTCAAATAATACACAATTTTGAAAACCAGTTTTGGATGACCCCCGGACGCACTCTAAATTATGATCAATCCGAGAAATCTCGGACAGATGGAATCACTATAATTATTATTATTTACGTCACAATAGCTGTAAAATAAATCATATTTTCCAACCTTTCAATAGAGCGTTAAATAGTAATGATCGGTTGTGTGAGTTGGTACATGACGAGAACTAAAGAGGTTACCTAAGCAGTGATCTTAAACACAACAAAACTGGGCAATTCTGGAAATATTACATACATACGGGTCGAATTGATAACCTCCTTTTTTTTGAAGTCGGTCGGTCAAAAAGAGTAAAATGGTTCAATCTAACAACTGAGTATAAAATATTCGGTGTTATATTAATTTCTACCAAACAACAAAGAAATACTGTATTTACTTTAACAAGTTTTAACACAACGAAATTTATCAGAAAAGAAGTGTAAGAAAGAACATGATTTCTACTTCCCTCCATATTAAAGAGCGTAATAGGCAAAAAAGGACTTTTGCAACTGGGAGAAGCCCAGATTGCCACGCACTACGGATTATCCGTACTTCCGTACTAATATTATAAATGCGAAAGTAACTCTGTCTGTCTGTCTCTTCTTCACGCCTAAACCACTGAACCGATTTCAATGAAATTTGGTACAGATATAGTCTAGGACCCGAGAAAGGACATAGGATAGTTTTCATCCCGGAAATACTCCGGGAACGGGAATTATTAATCCACGCGGACGAAGTCGCGGGCAAAAGCTAGTAATATCATAAATATACGTAGTACCTATGCCTAGTAATAGGTATACACTATACACGTAGTATAGTCCGCCTCTGTACGGAGTATTTTTGTATTGGTTTTAAATAAATAAACACACCCGGCTGTCATAATTACCCCAATGCACTTTAGTTATTGCTACAAAAATAGGTAAGAGCCGTAGGGTACAATCAAGGACTGAAATCAACCGAAGTGAAGTGACCATAAATGACACTAAAAAAACACAACACACAAAAGCGCAACGAAATAATCGCCTTTCGATCATTACTTGATGAAGGGTGGCCAAAAGTTTTATTTTTTTGGTTCAGGACAGTTCGTAGGTGTTTACTATATTTCAAATAAAGTAGGTAGGTACCGAGTAAAAGTTAATACAGCACCTAAGTTGGAAGGTACCAAAAAAAGTTTATAAGTACCCAAGTAAGGACCTTTATAAGCTTTTTATAAAATAATTATACTGAGCAGAGGTAGTTAATTAACTGGGTGGAAATAGTTGATTAAAGCTATGTTTATTATAAAGCATAATTATATCGTTAACAAAAGAGAGGGGTTGCTATACGTGAAGCTTGAAAGTGGACTAAAGTTAACCGCCCATGCGCTACGTCCGGTCCGTAAGCTCCGCCCTAGGTCCGACAGTTCGCGGGAAAACGAGCTTTTTTCACGGCGCTCAACAAAGCGACCAATCATGGCCGACCTCAGTCGCGCTGCGATCGCCGCGCGGAGCGCACGTATTGCAACCCGAACGCTGCTGCGCGCATAATATAATGTTTACGCGAACGCTAAAGTTGAACAAGAAAAACTTTTAAAAAATCCTGTAAATATTTTTACGTGTTACTCTCATTACTTAATAAGTATAGTGACTCTATATATCTAAGATGGACAATAAAACACCCACCAATCCCTCATCACCACCAAGGGCTCAAGTGAAAAAAGAAAATGAAGAAGAAATCAAGGTAAGGTTCAGTATAAATATTTTCGCCGACTTTGACGTGGGTTTCCGTTGAAAAACCATCATCGTGTTACGGTTTCGTCTTATTGGCAAGCGGCCTGTTTCAGACGGTCTCGTAATAGGAGACGACCGAATCGTATTTTTAAATTTGATATTTATTCATCTTGATCTGCGAGGGGACCTCCACAAAGGTTCGAGTCTCGGGGTTACGCCGAATAAATTATTCGGTGTTATATTTCGATATTAATTACATTTTGCGATACACAATAAAACGCGTGTAATATCACGTTTTCGAGGCCTTTTCCAGCCATTAAAGTGTGTAACGCGATATCCGAAGCGCGCTCGGATCGCTGTAACCAGAGTCGCTGGATGTTTTGATAATAGATATAGGCGGCGCTGCTGTGTTGGTGTGTACCGACTGGCAGCACGGTAGGTGTGTGCGTGCGGGGTAATTTTAGACGTTCCTTTGCTCAAAACGTAACTCGAGACCGTCCCAGGCCACAAGCCGACGCTTCAATTTATTGTTTTCATCTGTTTATCGTAATTGTGGACGTATGGTAGCGTCGCTTGTGCGCGTTATTGTCGCCGATGGTCGCCCGCCCCCGTGGATTCGCGCGCTTTTATTTTGGCGCCACGGAAATAGTTTGACATGTCAATAACCCCATTGGCGGTGTCCACGCGTCGGTGACGTCACAGGACACACGCGGCGACTTGTTACTAAAATTTGAGGTCGATTTAATTTATTGCATTAGTCGCCTCCCCGTCCTACTTACAAAGGTATCTTTTTTGTATTTTTAGTTTTTTTATTACAAGATCTAAAATAGTGGAGACTACATTTGCGCATTATTTTTATGTCGCCAGAGTAGTGTGATACAAAAACGTAATTAATGGCGTTTAACACTTTACTGGTACTTTGTTGCGGTATAACAAGAAAATTCCGAAGTCGTAAATTAGATGAACTAAATGATAGGATAGGTCTTGAACATAAAATCATTGAACGGTAGCAATAAAATGAATATAACGATCTGATAAGTTGTAAACTAACTGCTCTCAACCCGTTATTATGGAGCCATAAATAGTAAAATGCATTTCACTAGTGAATATGAATCAAGGTACGCATTATAAGGTGTTCAAGCACCTGCCATTGTATAATTATTTATACAAAAAAAAAAACGCTAAGAGGCACATGTTAAACGTTTTGCAGATAAGAAACAGTAGAACATTAAAAGTTTATACACATTTGCAATCGTAGCAAAAATACGTTTCATAAAAAAACTCCCAAGCTGCCAACGTTTTCAGTTCCTAAGTACTAAAAGCTTTTGTCACGTTATGCGTAGTTACACGTATGCTGTGCTCTCCACATCGCATAATCGTGGAGGATATTATGGGTAAATAAGAATTGTTTACACGAAGTACAATGTTTGAGGAATTGGCTATTGGAATGTCATTTGTGTCGCCAAAACTGGCTTTGAAAAGCCACACAACAACACTGGTAACAACAATGTATATAAAGGACTACCTTTTGCTCGCGACTTCGTTTGCTTTAATGTCGTTTATCGCGGACGCATACGAAGTTACGGAATAAAAAGTAGCCTATGTCCTTTTTTGGGGTTCAAACCCATGGGGGTAAGCAGAAACCACAGAACAAAGAACAAAGAAAAAGCATAACAGACAGAAAGATAGACAGACAGGCAGAGTTACTAATGCGTTTATAATATTAGTATGTATTTAACGACTAAACCATTAATTAGCCATAGTGTTTAGCTGTGTCTGATATGATTTATTATTTGAAATACGTAGCCCATTGATCGGTTTCTTCTTAGTTGTTATTTCAGTTAGTATCATGTCATCCATACAATATCGTGATTTAAAACCTTTTATTCAAAATACCAAGATATCGAATCCTGTTTTCTATCTAAATGCAAATGGCAAATGTAAAATGCATTGCTCTATTACTTTATAACATGCGTTGAACTGGCATCGATCGTGTCATGTCGTATTGTAATGGACGCGATGGAAAATTGATGGATATGCCTCTGGAAAAATGAACAAAGCACGCGATGAAGACCGACCGGCACACAATATGAACACATACACGTACCATCACGCCTGTATTCCCCGAACGGTTAGGCAAAGGGTACCAATGTACACCCACAGTTTGCCTGTATGTTTAGGTCCCATGTAATAGGAGGCGAGCCTATTGCTATTAACCGGGCACAAATCCAACTGCGAGCTGCTACTGAGAATTTCATAGAAAATCCCAATAACACTGCTCAACTTGGGAATCGAACCCAAGACCTCTTGCGTAGCAGTCGCGCTTAGGAACACTAGGCTAACGAGGCAGTTATTTAATAAATAATTGGTTAAAATTACTTCTTGTTATCCTACTGAAATCTTTATCAACGACGTTAACAGTCGAAAAACTACACGATGGCACATGGTTACATGTTCAAAATGAGTTCAGAGCTCATCTCACCAATTTTAATCATGAAACGGCCCAATGTAATTGAGACTTTAAAACAACAATGTCTAAACAAGAATTAAACAGCTTAATCATTAAATCCGACACGCAGTCATGACACGATGCCCTAGAATCTTTTCCGCAAAATGCTTACGAAACGTCAGATCATAAATATTGCACTTGCAACAAATGCGCGTACGCACATTATTGGGCCAAGGTCGCGGACACAGCTTTTTTATTTGACACCTTATGCTTTTGTTGTTAAGGTTTAAAATTCAGTAATCTGTATTAGTTCTAACATTGTCGGTGTCGCATCTTATTTATGTAGCACATGTGCATGTAGTAACGTATCGTTTGATATAGTGGTCATTTAGTCTGAGAGGTCAGTCGCTGCACGGTCAAGGAAGTGTTTTTGATGATGCATTAGCTCGATGTATAATGACGAGGATTGTAGGCCACCTCAAAACCCAATTGAGAGTATTTAATTATATTACACGTGTGTGCAAAAGGTGTTTTACACGTGCCGATAGTAAGTACTGCCCAGACTCGGCTGCTTTGTTAGCCGCTAGAGGTTTTGGGTATGATTTCCAGGAGCATTGTCAAAGGGTTTTTCTATGAATTTCTCAGTAGCAGCTCGGAGTTAGGATTTGTGCCCGGTTAATGGCAATAGGCTCGCCCCCTATTACATGGGACCTAAACATACCGGCGAACTGTGATGTAAATTGATACACCTCTGCCTAACCCTTCGGGGAATACAGGCGTGATGGTGTATGTGTGTGTGGTTATAAATATAAGTCACACAGGCATACAAAATGTTTTGTCTTGTCCTTTTAAAAATATGGATACCTGTCTATTACCTATTGTATCACTGGAAGCCAAACGCCTCTTCTCTTACAGACAAGCCATGAGCATTGATCGCCACGCTTGCTCAAGACGGATTAGTGATTATGATTACCGACTCTTATTTATAACAAGTCCGGGTTTCTTCACGGTGTTTCCCCTCCCCGACTTCTGTGGTGGACGAGAAAAATTTAGAAAGTACATTTATGAGGTTTAAAAAACCGCATTGGTACTTGTACATAAAGTACACAACGTCTCACGATTGAGTGATAATAGCTTAGCTTGTAATTTTACATTTTAATGACGCACATCCCTACGTGACAGTAAAATAATAGGACTCTCCGGTCTAAACTACACTTTTGGTTACCCTTGCATCTTTACAATTATTTTCCAAAAGTTGACTACTTTCTTTTGTTTCAACTCAACGATTAGTATTATTTAAAAAGTTTTGAATATTGAAAAAACTTTTGCATTGTAAATAGATATCTACGCTCCTACTTTTACTAGCTACTGCCAATCATGTTAGATCCACGTTCTTATCAAGTATCTAGTAGTATCTCTATAAATACAAACTTGAAAACATTTACCTTTGGAAAAAAAAAACCATTAAACGCAGTTAACTTTAGTTATGTGATAGTTTGGAAAAGCGGAAAAGCCCTTTCTATATCTACTATACTATATTATAAAGCTGAAGAGTTTCTTTCCGTTACATTTGAATGATCTCCGAAACATGCACGTCCGATTCTGAAATGTCTTTCGCTAATAGGAACCTATGTTAGCCTTTAGTGGTATAGACTACATTTTTTTCCAAAAATTGGGTGATCAGAAAGAAAATTCACACTAAATTCACTAAAAAGTAAAAGCTAGTGTTCATTTGGAGTACCTGTAGAGATCATCGTTAAGAATCAAGAACCATCCGATGCACTTATCATTGTATATGCATAACCCATAACACAATGACGTCAAGTAAGCTAATATAATAATTACAACAATATAAAGTAACGAACAAACATGGAAAGTCAACACGGGTGTGATGGGAATGACACTCGATAGCTGGTTGTAATGGACACCGCGATGCGATGCCTGTGCATTGTACATCTTCCATAGAATAATGCGAGCCGCGCGCTGCAGACGGGTATGTGCGCTGTGCGGCGCGGCGCGGCGCGGCCTTAGGGCAGTATGATAAATATTAGACCTACTGGGACTAGGGCAATTATAGGGCTTCTTATTAATTTTTGTAACTATTGATTTCTGATAAAAAATAATAGGTAAGAGTACATTATATTTCATACAAACTTTCTATGATCTTGGACTTGTAGACTGGCACTGCCTACCGCATAGGCATACGCAACGGGGCGATTCTGCTATTCGAAAGAGGTGTATTAAAAAAACAAGTATTCTTTCATTATTGATCAAGCATGTGTCGTCATAATTATTATGTATGTCTTTTATGACAGCTTCTTGAAACTTTATTAACATAGGTATTTTGCTTGGATACAAAACTGCTCCTTGTATTTTTTGTTATCCTCAAGCCCTTAAAGTAGTACGTAGGTACTACACTTGAGACTGAGTAGGCAGATAACATCATCAACATCCTCTATTCAATCCATTGCTGAATATTACAACACTAATTCCTACCAATCAAACATCAATTAGGCATATTAACCAAATCAATGCCGCATCTGCATCTCATCCATAGTCTTTGTACAAAAGGGGGGTGAATAAACACCACCTCGCGCACGGGAGGCGTGCGTGCGCGTATCAAGTGTTCGTCCACCATCAGCTCCAGCTCCAACCGACACACACTATACACCCTAACGTCAAGCAATAAAGACGAAAATCCTTTAAAACAATGGCATTTTGTAACGTTGGAGGGGTAAAGTCCGATAAATCTAGCTCAGAGCTTGGATTTCTGACTGTTGGTCTTATCCGTTTTATCCTATGTGATGTTCTGTGAAACGTAGTTAGTTTGAAATATGGAATATGGGGAAAATGACGGATAGTTTTTTTTTGTGTCTACTAACTTTTGCCCGCGGATTCGTCCGCGTGAATGACGGGTGTCGTGGACGCAGATCAACTCACGGATAGAAAAGTAGCGCCTTTTTCCAGAACCCAAGTTACTTCTTTGTCATATTTTATTACGTTCGATTCGGTATCGAAGTAACAGACAGACAAACAAAGTTATTTTTGCAAAACAATGTTACATGCATTATAATATATTTTTTCTGTTTTTGTTTTTTTAAATACATTGATGAAACCGTAACATAAAACATAATAAATTGAGTAAAACTTATAATTATAATAATACAAAGCACCTAACTACCAAATAATAATTATGTTAACATTTTGACATTCTATTTCCAGGGTGACCATGATTTCACAATTCACGAGACTCACCATTACAACTTTTAGTGACTTAAAACTAATAAATCACGATTTTTAGTATAAATAAAGCATGTAAAACGTTCTTATAGAAGTTTACTTAACATCGGGTGACATAAAAACTGCGCCGTATTAAGTTACAGAGATATTCGAGTGGATTGGATGTGAAATTCTCAAAACATTTAATATTTATTTGTTTACTTGAAATAAAATTTAAGTACGATAATTATTTACAAGGTAGAAATTAATGAACATTGAGATTTCTCAGGATTGAGTTATAGTTATCTGACCTTTTTGGGAATAATTGATAGGTATTTATCGGCTAATGGGAGGGCAGCGAGATTTTTTGTATTTTTTTCGTGTATTATTAGTGAATTCATAGAAACCTTTTCTATGTTTTCAAAATAACGGTATATTAAACATCCTTTACATAGAAATATGTAACTCAATACAGTTGAATGATGATGTGTCTACTAAATTTGGACGGGTCGCTTTTAGTAGAGTGTCGGTTTACAACCGCTTCTCATATTACTACTTGACCGGACACTACTGTACATTAGTGACGTTCACACTGCACATTTTTTAAATACGACTCAAACTTGTGTTCTTTTGCAAACAAAAAATACAATGAGACTTACTTACTTATAAATTACCACTGTTCGGTAGCCGGTTTTACAGTTTGTGGGGATAATAAAAGATAAGTAAGTACCAAATAACTACGTTATAAAATATGACGTGTAATTTTGTATGAAGTGAAATCGGGCAATTTGGTATAAAATATATAAAAATGAAATAAATAATAATATGTTTTTATGTGAAGTGTGTGTTAGTTCGCACACAGTGAGGAATTTCATTTGGATGCTAACTGTAGTCTAAGTACCTACATAACTAAGAATTTTTGTACAGGTCGTGGAACTAGACTTGAAACACGATAGCAAGCAAAAATACAAAATAAATACCTAAACACCGTTATAAAAATGGTACAAAAAATATTAACTGAAAAGCAAAATAATTTTCAGAGAAGGGTTGTAAACATTTTTCAATAACTATTACGTTTCACAAAATTAAAACGAAATTATTATGATATCGATGAGGTATAATTAAAATATTTTTAATTATATAATTTGAGAACATCGGCGAAGGTTTCAATCGCTCGTTTTAATTATTGTAAGTTCTCGTCTCGACACCCGACGCTCGGTATCGTCGTTAATTTTAGTGTAAAATGAGACGCTGTGTGCCGCCGCTGCCTTCGGCGCTGTGCTATGCGAAAAATAACAATAACTGTTTTTTAAATATTGGTATAATATAATATAAATATACCATCACGCCTGTATTCCTCGAAGGGTTAGACAGAGGTGTACCAGTGTACACCCACAGTTCGCCGGTGTATTTAGTTCCCATGTAAT
This sequence comes from Caradrina clavipalpis, assembly GCA_932526535.1. Lineage (NCBI taxonomy): Eukaryota > Metazoa > Arthropoda > Insecta > Lepidoptera > Noctuidae > Caradrina > Caradrina clavipalpis. Next base: position 14,690,994 of record OW052098.1, read on the forward strand.
AGGGGGCGAGCCTATTGTCATTAACCGGGCACATTTCCAAACTCCGAGCCGCTACTGAGAATTTGCATAGAAACAAATAACACTTTTTGCTCGACCTGGGAATCAAACCCAGGACCTCTAGCGTAGTCGTGCTTACGACCACTAGGCTAACGAGGCAGTTAAAGTTAAGTTGTTTTTTAAATATTGGCTTATTGTAATCATCCATTTTCATCACGAGGTTTTGGTAGGTACAGTTTTCATCATTCTTCTTCTTCTTAGCGTTTCGATGACAAACTATAATATAGGTATTATATTATTGCGGTCCAGTTTGCCCATTTTGACTCCGCTCTCGGTGGCAGCCATTAGATCTGCCAGCGTGCAGCTGTTTTAACATTTTTAAAATTTCATAACATGCTAGAAGAATGTTTAGTCCTGTTTTGTAGTTGTTGTATTTTTCTAAAATTGGTAAACCACGTCACAAAATTACTATGAAAAATGCGCGGAAAAATGATTTCACAAAAAATGTGTAACCCTTCAAATCAACATATCGCCGGGTTAATTCAAAAACCAACTAACTCGGTGATTTTGGGAAATTGAGTTAAATATATACGCCGACTCAATTTTTTTTCCTCTTTCTACTGGTAAAACATACTAAGCCGTGCGATGCTTCGTTTCGGAGATACTGAGTGGTGAAACCAACTATCTAACCATACCGTTGATATGCTAATCAATTATTCCTTGTTAATCACCAAAATTATGTTTTGTATCGAAGTCAAACAAAATACTTGGATTTAATCTGTAATTAGAATAAAAAAATACCTGAAAAATATGCGGAATTTTGGGAAATAAAAACGATTACATCCAATTACATGGTTTAGTTCTTAAAAACAACAGCAAATAGCGTTAATATTCAATGGTAATAGCAGTTATTAAAGGATAATAGCTATTACCAGCTGATTATTTATTATAACTAAACACAAAATCAAGAAGTCATTGTTAATAAATGGCTGTAGTAGGTTTTACTTCTATAGTTTTGATAATGATCCCAAAAATCCCAAACAAAATGTCGAGAAGAAAAACCGAATAACCGCGGGTAATTTGTTCAAATTCTGTAGTTTTTGACCGGACATGTGTCATTGTTGTTGTTGCTCTCGCGCAAACGAAATTTCCATTCCTTTTGTGGCCCCGAAAAATTTAGTGCTACTTATCACTACATTTTTCGTGATAGCAAGGTATTTGTGCACTAAAATTGATTCTTATAATGCTGTTCCCCCTCTTCCAGACTTTCAAACTAAGAAACTAAAGGAGATGGCTAAATTACTGCTCTGCCTCTTGCTTGTTCGTTGTGCTTTGTTATTAAAGACTGCGGATTACCACCTCTTCATTGCCTGCTGTTCTACCCACTATCCTAGCACGATAGTTAACAATTTAAATAAGTCTCTAACTACAGGTAGAATCATTCTACGTAGAACTAATAAATATTAGAAACATCAAATAAATTTGACGTCTAGTTGTTTACCGTGTTTCTCAAATCACCTACATAATAAACTCAATGGCAATGGATGAGAAACATTCATCTCGTCTTGTAATTGTCACGACTGCAACAGACTGGTTGTCTTAAGTGTAAAAATATTTATATGTATAGGTATTATAGTTAATTCGTGTGGGTATTAAGGTAATTAAGTTTTTTGTAGTTTGGGTCAGTTAATATTAATCTTGGGCGGGAGTGATTTTTGCGCAGATGCTAGAAAGCCCACTGCATCGTATTTTTTGGTACAATAACCCCTTTGTAGATATTGGTACTAAAGTACCATCATGCAAAATCGGGGTAAGATATATCCAAACGATTAGGTAAAAGTTCATAACAATGTCATTTGGTTCATGGTTTTCATACCCTTTGGCGTACGTGTTACACGATTTACAACTAAGGTTATTTTTTCCACTTAGGTGTGTTTTTAATCAAACTATTCCAATTTATTAATCCACCTTAGGAGCCTATCCGAACAGAGGACACCAAAAACACATATTTTTTTTTGTCGCGAATGAAACGACGCGACTGAAAAAAAATTGTGTACAGTCAAGGGTTCAAAGTAAAGACTTAGCTATAAATATTTCATGAAAATAAAGCAGTATCGTGGCGGAAAAATCGCAAAGGAGCGCATAAAAAATTTTTCGTTGCGTGGATCTCTAAATTTTGAGCGTAAACTATATTATTTTATGTAATGATATTATAGAGAATTTCATGAACTAAAGGCCTGTCTATAAATTATTCCACTGAACCGTGTATTTTTTTCTCAATTTAATAAAAACCTCAAAATTTCTTGGTTTTGGCGATTTTTCGATTCAACTTACATCGCTATTTTGAACCTAATTTGTTCCCGCAATGCGTTTTTGTCTAAATTTGCTTACAATAGGCCCCTTAGATAGATTTCATGAAGAAAACGCTAAGTCAAGAAACACAGCACATAGTTTAGTACATCATTTTTACAAAATATCGGGAAGTAAAAGCCACTAAAATTTCATTTTTTTGCTTTTTTCTCGAATCTATCAGGATTACTAGGATCAATACATTATTGTTAGATTTATATCATTGAATTAAAAACCAATAACTATCTGAGACTCGACAATAGCGCTTCATTTCGAAACTAGAGCCTTTATTTCTTAGGGAGGTAAAAGCAATTAAATGAGGGGGTTTAGGGCACAAAGAGCAAAATTCTGTGTAACCCTGTCGCTTTTCTATGATCTGCTATAAATCAACCCATACATAATTTAATTATAAATCAGATGTTGTTTCTTATAATAACATAATCTAAAACAGTATGTGAAATTTTCGAATTCAAACTTTTAAAACGCCCTAGCACAAAATCATGATTTGGCCAGTTAGTTGGTTTTTGAAATAAACCGGCGATATTTCAAAACGAATTCAATAAAACACTCAATCAGACACATAAATAATCCAGTAAATCCTGTTTTGCGGCACAAAACAGTGCGTGAGCGGAACCCTAAGCGCAGTTGTTGAACATGATCCCGTATAATTAATGCTCGTCTCAGCTAAACCGGCCCTGGCGTCATTTGACTCCATTTTGCGTCACAAGCCCGGCCCGTCAGGCTGACGTTAATTTTCGTGAAACACGAACCGTCTGGCTTTACTACTTTTTACATCTATAATCTATGATGTGTGTATGGTGTTCGTTGTCTGTTTGTGTCTAATAACGGCTAGCCTTGGGGAGATGGGCTAGATAAAAGGGTTCATTTTGACAGCTCAACACAAAGGATGGCTCAGCTTACGTCATACTTAAGTATTAAGATACGTGTATCTAAGGCAACACTTTTAGTTTTATCTTTAATTTTCAATAGACGGGTTGTTACCCTATTGAAGCAAGCTGATAGTTACGTCAATAGAAGTCTATTTTCGTTTATGCCTGTTTTTGGCGTAATTTTGAAATACTGTCAGCGAAAAAGTTAAAAAAATGTATAACAGCTATTCCGAAATTCCAACTTAACCTGAGTACACATCTCAAATCCACATAATATACAAAAAATAAACATTCGTCCAAAATCGTTTACATTTTTTTTCGGCCACTTAAAGATACAGTGTCGACGTCCATGTTGTCATATCGTAAGATGAAACCGAACGCCGCCATTTAATACCATCGCAACGCAGTAATATCTCGTAATCAGACACCCACCACCGACTGGCCGGCTTTTTTCTCTCGCTTGTCAAGAATGTTTGTTGAAATCCGTTGCCAATTTTAAAAATAACCTTTGTGTTACCCTTTACTTAAAGCCTTTTACATCATAGTATTGATATAACACATTACATTCCTCGGCTGCTATGACTTTTCATCTTCTATTGTTGTACAAAATCAAGCTAGTGTTCTAGTTCTTTGTCCGCGTAGCTTATTTAACCCGCGTTAAGTTACGTCTTTGGTTACTGCTCCGCTCCCATGAGTCGTAGCTTATGTTACTCAGGAATAATGTAGCTATTGGTAAAAACATTGTTATAATAGGTCCAGTCGTTTTGGAACTTATTCGGTAGAAACAAATCTTTCTACTTTATAGGTATTATTAGTATAGATATTTTCCTTGCTACAGTTACTGTTATTTTAATTCAAAAAATACCATTGCTATAGGCTCTAATTACAATGCCCATTCCAGCCCAAGCTATAATCCCTTCTGTGTGAGGGTCAACAAAAACTGTGACGTCATCGCGTCACTACAATCGAAATACAATCGAGATGGTGAAACAAAAAAATAATGCAAATATTAAATCCAAAAGTGCAATACACGATAAAAATTGTATCGAAGAGCAGCTGTTTTTTGTTTGGACTGTCGACTAGAATCATGTTCTAAACACATTATAACGTTTTCGTTACGTATAGTTATAATGTCCTTTCCTTCTTGTACCTATAGATATAATTATTTAAACTTTATGCATTAAAAAACTACAGAGGCAGGCTCAATGTCTTAGGCATTTTTTACCAGTCAACCAAAGGTGGTGAAGAGATACTATGGCGGGTGCAAATAACTGTACGGGAGAAAAACAAAAAAAAAAAGTAATAATTATACAGAAGCACAAAATAATTTAAAAAATACATACCTTATGAAAAGAATATGAAAGAGGATTATAATTATAAGACCACTCTTACTAGATACTTGTTCAAAAAAAATAACTTTAACATTGAATTCTGCCTACAATGACAAAAAAATGCAGGTAGCATTTTCACTAACACGGTGGCTATAGTTTTCAATATCAGTTAAACCCTAACAGTGAAATATAATCGCAAACCCTTAATTCACCAAACTACTCGCATATCACGATACGTGTACGTGTATTATGCAGTGATTAATGCAGTCTGCCTGCCGACCCCTTGTTGCGAACGAACAATGAGGGAGGCATATTATGTTCAATAGTGGACGTTGTCTGTCTGGCGTGGATGTATTACATTCTAATTAAGTTTGAAGCCAAAATCGTATACATGTAGATACACGATTTTAAACAAGCCGTTTGAAGTTTCAGAAACGGCGGCGGCGTAATTAATTTGACAATTTAATTTAATTAATTTAACTTAAAAATGTGAGTTTTATTTACGTAATTCTGTGGCAATCATAAGTACTTTAATGTTATGAAAATAACAATTTTTGTTTTTTTTTTACTTTTTTTCAATTAGATTCCGTCGCGTTCCAAGACATTTTTTTTTTCGAATAATTGTAAAAAAATATATGGTCACCCTATTTTAAAAGGGTAACTTTTGTATGCAGTCGTTAAAAAATACGTAAGGGCGGGCGCGATTGATTTATTGCACTTATCTCAATAAATTAAACAGGTATTATCTTATTTCATCGTCTGCATCATTTCATATTAAAACGCAACGATATTCGTGAAGCATATCGGGTGACATTCTAAACATAATATAAATAAATGCTGTTTCATTCTACGTAGGTACCATATTGTATGACAGAGAAAATAGGTACCTACCTAGGTACCTATGCTATGCTATGTATGCACTTGTGTTTGATATCCGTGCGAATTACTAACTCATTTAGGGAATGGAATTTTAATGGAGTATGTAGATACAAACTTGATATCTCTACTTACTCAGTAGGTAAAAACTTTTACGTAAAAAATCGAGATCGAATTTTCAAATCTCAGGTTTTGGTACAGCCATTTTGTTTTAGTATTTTTTTAATAATTATTTTATTCGTTATAGGCATAGATTTATTAACGTCCAGATAGAGTGTACCGTACAAATCGCAACGTTCTAATAGAATGCATTTTGTGATGCGCGTGTGCGACCGGACCGCCCACCGCATGTGTATTATTATCGTTACTGCATTAGTGTGCGTGACGTTTTCTAATACCAGACCAAAATGATTACCCCAAAATATGGGAAAATTCAGGCAGTTTTTTTATTCATGTTGACATATCTATACTAATATTATAAAGCTGAAGAGTTTGTTTGTTTGTTTGTTCGCGCTAATCTCAGGAACTACCGGTCCGATTTGAAAAAATATTTTTTTGTTGGATAGCCCATTTATCGAGGAAGGTTATAGGCATAACATCACGCTACGACTTACGGGAGCGAAGCAGTATTCAAAAACGTAACTTAAGGCGGATGAATAAAGCCACGCGAACGAACAAAACATACATTTACCTAAATTTATTAATTTGAAGAAAGCGCATTATTTAGTTTCAATTATAATTCATAACGTGTACCTATGTATAAATATCTTGATATCTGCTGAAGCAATTTTGATGCAATAATATCGCAGTATTATAAGAGATGGTTAAAGTATTTCATACCCCTGGCAACCATTGACACCATTTTTTTTGTTAATAATAATGTTGATTTCGTAACATTTTACAATATTAAAATATCGCAGCACAAAAAAAGGGTAAAAATATTTCATACTTTGGCAATACTCAAATATTATGGAGTCGTTTTGTTTTTATTATGGTTTGCGTAATATTTTCAATGAAATACGTAGAAATTCATCATAAAATTGCAAACATATCTGTGAAAAGTAATGTTCGTATCCTTGTCTTTTTTTGGAGTGTAGTTTTTACACGATTTCACCGCACAAACAGTCATTTTTTCAATTATTTTAACTGCGATTTATAATGTAGACGCGCTTTGAACGTCAGTCGCGTAATGGTGGCCTGTGGGCGGGGCTAACGAACGAAGACGTCATTTTGGTGTCTTTGAATTTGAAGCATTTGGACAGCGCGTTCTAGGCATCTGGACGTTAATAAATCTATGGTTATAGGTTATATTTTTATTACATGTTTAAATATTGTACATATTACGTATTACTGATTTGAAACAAAAATTACTTACACCTTCAAAAAAAAAGTTGATGCTCTTAAATAATTTCGATGTTTTTGAAAGAGTATTGATGATTTCAGACACTGATATTTCAGAACTCAAACTTCAGGCTTATCAATTGTATATTTTTAAAACATTACAAACAGACGGAAATTCGAAATGAGAACACCTCGTCCTTGGCTTCGAGTCATAATGAGTAAAATCATCACAGATATGAACACCGTTGTACATTATATGCGTTCTGTGAAGCTTGCTGCTTACGTCACGATTTGTAAGATTCTTGGAAAGGCGACGATCATTGGCCATTACGAGAAAAAAAAATAAGTTAGCGCGCTAATTTAAAAGAATTCGATTCGATTTTTTTTCGATCGATTTTAGCCAAGCGACTGGTCGATTCTTCACGTGACCAGAGGGCTGGACTTTTCTTGGGCCAAAGAATCAGCATTGCCATACAACGTGGCAATGCTGCCAGCCTTCTGGGCACATGTCCCATTGACGGCGATGCGGATGAGTTTTTTGATGCCCTATGACCTTCCTTTCTTTTTGTTTTTTTTTTTTTTTTTAACTGTACATAGTTTTTAATTTAATTATTATTGTTTAACTAAGTTTTGCTGCATGAATAAAGTGAGCAAGAACAATCGATTTTTGAATTTAACATATGACTATCGTATAGCATAGCAATAAGGTAGATTTTTTTAAGAAAAATACAATTAGAATTATTCGTTGATGAAGAGCCTTCAAACTAAATAAATATAATGTGCGAAATAGGTATTCCAAATTCAAGACGGAATTTACGTTCATGCTAACCCTCAGTTCCTCTGGGAGAATTTTCAGTAATGATGGCAACATTGCCTCTTTATGCTCTGTTTTGCGTTGTAAAATTGTACTTTTGTTGGCACTGGCGTGAAAAATCCTGCTTAGAAAAAAAAGGAAAAATATCCCAACCGGTACCTATTAAATTAATACCCAACTTGACAATTTTTTTGAGTATTAAAATGATAAATACTAAACTTTAGTAAAAACCGTCATTCCATTACCAATGAGCAATAAGTTGCAATTTGACACCATTCTTAGCTATTTATTACGTATGTGGTTGCAAAAATATAATACCTAAGAGGGTATGTAGAACAAAACACACATGTGCTTGTATGGCAGATTAATTATTAACCACGTTTAGATTGACTTACCTACTTCAGTTATTGAGGTATCTAAGTAAAAATATTGTATGACTCAAGATTTATACGCGTACTTAGAATATTTAGACCCTGTTTCCATGCAACATGTACCTACCTATGTTATCTTTACATAGTTTAAAACAAAATCGCTTTCTCTACACGACCGGGGCGACATTAGGACTTTTTGATTGGTGATCGATTGGTGGCACATTTTTTTTGCGGTTTTCTGATGTCTCGACGAAAGAAGTCTACGAGTCCCTTTGCTCTCCTCTCTTTCATTGGACCTTCAACGCTACCGCAAACTTATATTCAATGATAAAACACCCAGTTCACAGCCCTTCACCAGTGATAGGCCTTTGGCAGCTTTTGTATAAAACTTTTAATCCTTCATAACTTTAATTGTCAATTGTAGAGGTAAGGGCGACAAAAATTGAAAAGCCTATGGTTGAGAAAATCGCGTAAATAATTGTGTAAATTCGCCGCTGCGCTTTGGAGCACGGGGGTGTCACATCACCCGCTCGGCCTGGGAAAGCACCACGAGACTAACGGGGCTGTAAAACTGTTAGTACGAAAATGACACTATTTAGGTGTAAATAAAAATAATCAAGCACATACTAAACCCGAAATTATCGTGTCAATGTATGTGTCAGACAAAATGTGTCAATTGGTGCAGTGACTGAGCGATTGGCTGTTGCACTGTGTGTCACGAGTCGATTCCCGCACGGAACAAATATTTGTATGGCCCACAATTGTTCCAGGTCTGACTGTTTGTTTATGTAAGTTTATATGTTTGTAAACGCACCCACACGACACAGGAGAAATTCTTAGAGTGGGCTAACATTTTTAAAAAGAAATAATAAGCTTTTCGTAAGTAATACTTACCTAACCAACATGGAACGCTAAAACATGGTATCAATAGCTTTTTAATGACCAATGAAATAAAATACGAGGAAAAATAGAGATAGAAGATATATTTCTATATTTATCGAAATGTTTACCTACTAGTGACGAGTCTAACGTTATAGGTAAATAAACATTATGTTTTGTTATAGATATACTTACTGTGTCAACCAGTATGCATTTTTATTGGATAACTAACTGTTGCACGCGACTTTATTGGCCCTGTCGCTCTGGAAAGAGGTGACCACAGATATAAGAAAGAAGTTTTTTATATTTCTGTGGAGGTGACCATAATTAGTCCCAACAAAACCTAACCATGAAGAACACCGATCTAACTAAAAATATGATGAACATAACATACCACCACGCCTGTATCCCCGAAGGGTTAGCCAGGGGTGTACCAGTATACGAACACAGTAAGTCGGTATGTTTAGGCCCCATGAAATAGGGGACGAGTCTATTATTAAATTTTCAAGGATTTGTGCCCTGTTAATGCACAAATCCTTGAAAATTTCAAAGAAGAGATAAACCCAATAACATTTTCCTCGACCTGGGAATCGAACCCAAGACTTCTAAGCAGTCGCGCTAAGGACCACTAGGCTAACGAGGCAGTTAAATACTATAAAGTATTCTTACATAAAATCATAAATAGTATGTGCTTAAAATGTAATATTATTGTTTTATAATCTCAGAGGCTAAATTGACAGCTTCACACGTCAAACACAAAAATAACGTGCTTTCGGCAATACACACATGAAGCACACTATTGTCAAATTGGACATACGTACAAAGCTGTCAAAGTGTCAAATCAGTCTCTGTGATTAACTAGCTGTAAATGCCCTATGCCCTTACATTTTTAACTTTGGTAGGAACTGTTTTTGTTTCGTTCCTTTTTTAACAAGTTTTTTTTTGTTTTGTTTTAGTTGCTGAACAATAATAAGGTACGTTAGTCTATTTCCCTTTATCAACTAACTACAAAGGGCTGAAATGAGCAGTCACATGCCACAACACAGACATTAACGCTACATGAAACGCTAATTTATAAAAACTAGTAAGTAACCCTAAACTATTTCCAACAGTAATTAAACAAATTATGGTTCAATTAGAACTCTGTAAGTATTCAGAAGCATTATTTTACAAAGGAGCGTTCAGAATGCGCGGCTTGCGAGCTACGCCCGGTGTTGCCAGCTTAAATGAGTTTTCCCCGAAAGTGTGGCGTTCCGTTCTCGCATGACCAAAACAGTCGGGTGCCATACTCTCGGGTTGCCAGAAGAGCATTGCACGGCAACCCGACACTCTCTTTGTTTCGTACCCAGACGTTATAATGAGAAACATGTGAAACATAATCGATCTACGGTTATTGGAGACGTAATATTACGCCGTTGCTTTTGTTCAGGGCATTCGTGTTCGCGCTTTGTGTTTTCTATTGCGATGATAGGGTTTTATTTTGAGTCGCTGCCTGTGGGAAACTATTCGGTGCATGCGACTGACGATGTTGTATCGAATGGAGGATTATAAATCGTGTAACGTTAGAGCTTTCTATTCACGGACTAGTGTGGTGAAATGACGTTTTGGACAATCGTTCGGCGACGTATTTTGATGTTGAAACTTGTTTATTTATGGCTGGTTGTGGTTACATTGTTGTGGTGTAAGGGTTGTGGAGAAAATGGTTGAAATATATACTTCCTAATAAGTTTGTGGGGATGGCTGGATGGATGCATGGATGTTTGTTCCTCTTTCACGCTTTAACGGCTGAACGGATCTGGATGAAATATGGCAAAAAAAAAAAATAAGAATAAACTTACGGTCAAATCAAAGAAATGCATTTGCCAAAAAGAATGACTAGCGATTTTTTAATTTGTTATGTATTTTATTGGGACTAAAACCTTTACGTTTTGAAATGTATTACAGGATTCATTTAGCTAGATACATTTATAACTTAACCTAATAATCCTACCTAGTTAAATAGTTATTGTATCTTTGTTGTTTTATTACAAATAGATACATTTACATTATGTCAATTCTTTCATAAAATCCATGGCCATTCTTTAAAATATCCAAATCGATAAATTCTGACGTGTGATTTTAAATATTTAATTTTAGAACCCAACGTCTTTTGATACTGGGAACTAATTCCCACATCCTATAAATTTAACGGCAAAACTTGCAGCGCTTACGCATACTTAGATGACCAATTTTAGAATACGGGCGCGTTCTATTCCTGGGCTAAGTGGCAACAGTACCGACTCCGTGAAACCGTAGCAGGGGAGGTCTAACGCAATACTAGAACATGCGGATTCGGTTACGCACCAGTGTAGCGGTGATCCTTACAAATTGTATGTTTGACGTAGGTAATACTCTATCTATACTAATATTAGTTATAAAGCTAGGATGAATTCGTAGATTGGCGCTGAGGGCACGTTTCTGCTTTTTGACGTGGCTGTCAAAACATTAAAATAAACAAACTTTGCCCCACACTAGTAATTACTAATAGTCTATAGCTGAAGAGTTTGTTTGGTTGAACGCGTTTATCTCAGGGACTACTGGTTCGAATTGAAAAAGTCTTTTTGTGATCGATAGGCTATAATACAATTACGCCACGAGCCATACATAGGAGCGGAGCAGTAATCAAAGACGTAACTTAACGCGGGTGAAAATATCCATGCGGACGAAGTCACGGGCAGAACCTAGACTAAAAGAATAGAGAGATAAAGCGGAAAGTTTTTTTTGTTTGATTGTACCGAATAGGCTCCAGTACTACTGACCGATTTTAACCATTTTGTTCACCAATAGTCCGATAGATAGAGCTACATTATTCCTGAGTAACAAAAGCTATATCACGCTACGACCAACGGGAGCGAGGCAGTAACTAAAGACCTAACTTAACGCGGGTGAAAATATCCACGCGGAGGGAGTCGCGGGCAGTTCGGTAGTAGGTAAGTCATAAAGTCATAAGCCAATAGTTAGGAAGCTGGTTACAATGTGTTGATAATTTATGATTAAGGGGACTCCCGTAACTTGAAACTTGTAACAAAGTTTTATTTCATCTACTTAACTGAATACTTAGGTATGTTACTTAAGAACGTCATTGTTTATTGAATGTTGATGATGAAGGATTGTAAGAATTTAATACCACTGTGCTTACCAATGTTTCCTAGCCGGAAAACCTACAGAGGTTAGGTACGTATGATGCTTATTAAGTAAGTAAAAAAACTCTATTAGGTACAAGACGGGAAATTATCGCAATATTGAACGTAAGAAATAAAATGGACAAGATTTTAACAGTCATCATCATCATCATCATCTGCTTAGCCTTTTCCCAAGGCTAAGCAGATGATGATGATGAACAAGATTTTAACAGTCATAATATTTTAAACTTAAAAAGGCCGCAATTTTATACAGTTAAATAAAACATTTATAAATGAGAGTCAGGGTTGAAAATCGAAAACCTAACCTAACCTAACCCACACTTTCTACCACGCAACTTCGGTTACAATGAAAAAAAAACCGGATTATATTAATCCAAAATCTCACACAAATAATCACAAACATACCTATTCTAAATTAATATGATAGCAGTTGTTTTCCATGTGCGTCCATATTTGTTTCCACGTACATTAGCACTGCGATCATTTTACACGGCATTAGGTAAATTATAAGCTCCACTAGTCGCTGGAACACGATATGTTTGCAGTCGGTGCCGTCTCCGCTTCACCCTCATCACAGACTAGCGGAATACAGTAGGATAACTTTGTTAATTACTTATTTAGATAAATATGTAAATAACTTTGCTATTTATTTATTGGCCTACCTACTTATAATTGTTACACTTTATACCGATACTTTCATAAAAATAAACAAGTTACAAATATTTTGACGAAGTGTAGGTACAATATTATGCGGTAATCACAGAGGGCATGTATGGAGTTTCTTGCCCATTCTTCTCTATAAGAAACTCCCTTTTGGGATGGAGAACTAGGTTCAATATTATTACTTTTTCTCTTGTAATTTTATTGACGTGATTACCTTTAAATGGTTGATTACCTTTAATGATAATGATTGATTACCTTTAAATGGGTCTAATTCAAATAAATGATTTGACTTTGACTTTGAGGAAAAATGAAATAACACTAAAAAAATATAGTAGAGGAATACGATGAAAACAAAAAAATAAATACAAAACAAGGAAAATAAACTATTTCTTATTTGCAATGTTGCTGTGTTTATTTTGATAACGTCAGATTTTTCCTGTTTAAAGAATAAACACGACGAATTAACATATGATTATATTTTATACAAAAGCTGTAAGCCCCGGATAACAGATCTTCTAGGAACGATTGTAATCTAATCGGTATCAATTTGTCAATGTAGGCATTTTTTGACACTGTTTTGAGATAAGATTGTCGTGACTAGATTTTGAACGTTTTCAATTATAACTGTTCAATAGGCCCTTTTAAAAGCAATTTTTTGGTTCAAATCGTTGTAAAACAAACATTCCGAATATTATTTAAGTACTTTATTAGGCCATATATCTTTGAGTGAGACAGCTATTTTTGGTAATCAATACACCATAAAATATAACATTAAGATATTAATGTCAAAACTCATTTTTAAATTAATGAGTGCTCAAGTTTCACGCATAATCAGCTACCGACTAACTGTCATTTACAGAAACATTAGTCACATGTTTTGGTTTTATTAATTACTGTGTATGTTTTTATGACCACGTTTGTGACACTTTATATTATTTTATCTCGTGGTTTTTCTTATGTAAATTATGATGCTACGAGTACTTATTAGCTACAGCTTCTATGTTTTGTTGTATTTTTTTGAGGATTTAGCTTAAAAATAATTTAACCTTTTTATCTTGCTTAAAAAGTATATGTGAATAGATACAATTATTTCTTTATTATTTTTGGAAACCCGTGTGTTTGGATAAATGGATCCTGAAAATATTCTTTTTTTTTTTTTAATTTAACCATAGGTGTCCGTATCTATGCCGTTGATTAATTAAATCTTGTAAAATTGCTGAATGGTCAAATACTCGTATGTATAAAATAGCATATTTTTTACAAGAAACTGCACTTATTAAAAATATACAAATTAAATTAAATGAATTTGTTTATATTTTATGACACCAAAGATCTAAAAAAAATATTAATTCGCCCACGTTTTAGCTTTGGCCATGTTACGTACGACTGACTTACATAATAAGATATCCTGTCTACATAGATATTAATGATTATTCTGTTATTTACGTAAACACTGGACATTGAAACCAATCCAAGTTCACTGTTCCTGATGTGTTGGTATCGCACAAACGACGCGGAACATTTATTTATGTCAGATTCAAGTTTCTGGTGACTACGCGCATTGCTATTCGATTTCTTGTTTACGTTTTCTATTTTAATATATTTTTGCTTCCCATAATACTTTATTTTAGGGAACGGAATTGATTTTATAACTGTCTTGTCGGCGTGATAATGCCGCCAAGTTATTCTTTGTTTTTAAATACGAACTAAAAGTTCTAAAATTCTATAAAGATTCCTATTTGTTTATTTGTTGATGTTTGTATGTCTTGAACTAACGTAATTGGCCAATAGCCGCTTTATGCTGAAGTAAAATCTATAGTTCTATACTTATATAATAAAGCTAAAGATGTATTTTTGCTTCTTTGTTTAAACTCGCTTATTTCCGGAACTGCCAGTCGAATTGGAAAAATCTTTTTGTACATGATAGCTACATTCATAAGAAATATTATAGGCTATATAACCTTACGCTACGACTTACAGGAGCGGAACAGTAACCAAAGACGTAACTTAACGCGGGTTAACAAAACAACGCGCGGGCAGAATCTACAAATGTTGTAAATAATAAATTGTATTGAAAACCCGTTGTTAATTGAAAATATCCAGTTTTTCGATGAAACAAAACGTCTTGAGAACCTCATAACGTATTTAATGAGGAACTCTGATCGAATTCCGTTTTTATTTCAACAAATATTGGTAACTGTTCCCGTTTGATTTTACACGATATACCTACATCGATACTTTATACCATTATTAAAAAAACAGCGCTTTCATTTTGATCGTAAATATCGGATTTCTTAGCTTTTAAAAGTAATATTTCGTTTATTTATTTTGTATGTAAATGCACTCTGAATGTTAAGAGATATAATATCCGATAACATGTAAGTAGAAACTTATACATGTTGCCGTTTAAGCGAAATGTAGATTAATAAATTAATTAAACATCTTTAGGTACAGACAGCGTCATCATTTGGTTACCCCGTCTTGCATTAAAATTCGTTCGAAAAGAGGGTAACCAGTTGATGTCGCTGTCTGTACACAGTAACAAAAAAAAAACAAAATGCTGCGTTGTAACCAGTGCGTATTTTTGTATTCGTCATAACTTTGAAAATCAAAGTCAAATAATTTATTCCAATTACACCAGTAAAAGGCACTCGTGAACGTCATTTACAAAGAAAGAAAAAAATGAGTCTAGTTGCCCCTTCCATAGGGTAGCAAATATCCATAATTGATAAAAACTATCCTATACAGTGTTATTCCACACTACAATCTACCTCAGAGCCAAATTGCATCTAGATCCGTTCAGCCGTTTAAGCGTGAAAGAGTAACAAACATCCTTCCATCTATCCATCCCTCCTCACAAACTTTCGCATTTATAATATTAGTAGGATTATTAGTAGCGGGAAGGATTAAAAAAAAAGCTAAACCTTACATGTCAATATTACATTAGCAACAAACAAAAGGCCAGACGAACTGTGAAAAAGACCACATTTGAGTACTGTATTATGTTACACTGTGACGCCTCACGCTCCGCCCCAATGAATGACGTACAGAGGATGCTTCTAACGTGATCATATGATAGTGATTGCGTAGGTTTGATTAGTTCTTTTGTCACCCCGGTCACTGGGTCAAGGGATTAATGGCTTATTATGAAAATAACTTGCGAATTACTTCCCTTCTAGGGTTGTTGTGCGGGACAAAGAAGGGGTCTTTTATAATGCGCACTGCTAAGGTGGAACTCTCTACCTGCATCTGTATTTCCGAACGCATTAAACCCAAATCTCTTCAAAGTTAGAGTGAACAGGCTTCTTCTGGGTAAGCCTACTCCATTGTCGACTTTGACTTTTAACCTAAACTAGAGTCCAGAGTTTACCCATCTCGAATGAAAAAAGGGTTATCGCGTTTTGACTGTGCATGAATCAACAGCTAAGGTATGGTCAGCCTAGCAAATTTTCGATTTTAAAATACCATTTAATACATTTTGGTTTAATTCTAAGTATCGTGTAAGTTTAATTCTTTATGTCACTCATAGATGTAAAGAAAACCTTTAAACTAAATAAGTATTTTGTGCAAAACGGGTGTTTAAAATGTAAAATCCGATCGATTCTACGAGTACGTTTTAGATCCTGTGTACGGCCGCGCTACGTACAGTCCACCTAGTGGGTACCGTCAAGATATTTTGCCTCTTCAGAGAGTCAAGACTATATGTTTGACGTTATTGACATGCTAGTATCTCAAGGACTTTTCAACATTTACAGCTGTCAAGTCCGACTTCTATAATACATGCTAAAAGTTGTTCATATTTATTAGTATTTTCACATCTTTCCAAGTAATTAAAAAAGTCACTTAAAATTAGAACAATAATAACAGGACCTAAGTATTTTGCCACACATTGTCTTTGCGCTGATCAATCCAGCAGGCGGTTATCCAACGTCAGCCTCGATGGTCACCGCTTAGGTGGTGCGTAGACGTCGCGGAGTTGAAAAGTAAACGTTATATTGGCCATGCGTAGCCGTCGCGTAGACACAATAGATTGTAACTTGTGATCGAACTCACGGTCTTGTTATTTAGCCCTTTGCCTATTCGTCTTTCTATTTCTTTGTTTTTGTTTATTCTTTGTCTTTCTAGTTTGCGCAGTGAGTGGGTGTCCCTTGCTTCCCTAAGATCTAAAAATAGGCAGGTTTGCTAAACGTCATTGTTTATCTGTACTGATATTGTGAAGCTGAAGACTTCGTTTGTTTTAACGCGTCAATTTCAGTAACTGCTGGTCCGATTCTAAAAAATCTTTTAGCGTTACACAATAGGCCGTTTATCGAGGCAGGGTATAACATCTAGCTACGAGACATGGAGCGGGGCAGTAACCAAAGATGTTTTGAATGCGAGTGAAATTGCGGAGCCTAGTATAAAAATATGGTTTCTGTACACACACTAGCCACGAACTAATTTTTATCCGCAACTTTGGCCGGAATAAAAAGTACCCCGTGTCTTTTCTTAGAGTTCAAAATCACCCCGTACCAAATTTCATTAAAATTGGTTTTGGTGGGTCCACACGACACAGACTTAACACAGACTTCTATAGAATTTTGTCTGTACAACAAATCAGTACAGACAAATATTGGTGTATCAGAAAAGTCGGAAGTCTGCGTACATGTCTGTACGATTGTCGGAGCAAAACTCATGATTATTGAATTACTTAATTTATTCATTAAAATCGAAGTCTGAACTGATGAAAAGTCTGCACAGACATTTGGTAAAGACCTCTGAGTAAAAATTTTTACTCAGACAAAAGTCTGTATCTTGTGGACCCACCTAGTCGTGAAAGACGACAGACGATCAGATTACTTTTTCATTTAGGTATAATACCAGAATAGAAGTATGGATTGCACAGCTAATTAATACCGTAAGATATTTTGATTACCTTTTCTTACTAAATGAGTACCAATAGCGGGAGAAATATGATATAGGAAACTCATCATTTGGTTTTCTTCCTCCCAAATCTTTCCATGAAGGTAACATAACGATCTACTTAAGTATATAATTATGTATGTATGTATGTATGTACACGTGTACTAGATCAAAACAAGTTATTGCTTTCTTTCAACGCCATTGATATATTACCTTAACTGTTAACTATGTTCTATTCCAACCAATGATTGACCTTCCTCTTTTGTTTTCAACTTTCTTTCTTTAGAAAAAGTTGCCCCACACTAGGAATGTCTCCAGTAGTGCTATTCTAAAAAGTTCGCCAAATTACTTCTGAATCCGAGATGAGATTTTAGTTTCTTATTCTTATAATGAGTGAGTTCGACACACTAGCGCCTCCGCGTGATGATGTCAGTGAGAAGTATTATGACGAGTGATTATTTTGTCGTTTTTCAATAGAATTTAGTATTCTGCAAAGTAAGTGTGACTTGCGAGATGACTTCGAAGTGATTTGCCTATTCCAGAACAGCATAGCAGTTATATCGTGAGTGCGTTTACAAGCATATGTATAAATTCATATACGCATCCGGCCAGACCCGGAGCGACTGTCTGTAAAGGCCACACAAATATTTGTTACATTTGTTCTTCGTCTTTTGAAGAATTGAGGACTTTAGCAGTGATGTAGGTATGTTCTGGTGTTTTGTAAAGAATCGAAATGAAATTTTGGTAAGGGGTTTTGATAGTCCCATAGCTAGTTTCGTTGTTAGGTTGTTACAACATGTTAGTATAGTAAAGATCATGAATCGGAAGCGTTTAAAATATAACTATTATGTAACTGGTAATAAGTAGGTACCTAAGTTATAAAACTTACTTCAAAAAGTCAAAATGTTGTATGGCTATTCAACATTAGAGTTCTCTTTCTAATGAAAACGTTACCCTTCACTTGAAATTTCCTCTGCATCGCGCGTACGTTTACAAACATATATACTATAGGTAAAGTCACACAAAAAAATAACCAAACCCGGAACAACTATCTTTAGGTCATACAAATATTCAATTCGTGCGGGAATCAAAACCACGACACGCAGCGCAGCAGTCAATTACTCAGCCTCTAAGCCAACGGTGTCGTTAAAAAATATTCCCCCACATAGTAAAGGTAGGGGGTAGGTGGGTGCATAAAGAAACAAGATACTCATGAAGTTCCGACTCCCACATAAGAAGAACCTACAATATTACCAAGAAAAACATGTTCTACTTTACAAAATACACTTCAAAAGCAATCAACGAGAGCAAGTTTGTGTTTCAATCGCAATATTCTACGTTCAAAGACTGCAACAGTTTAAACAGCAGCGTCAAGTTTTCTGCTCTAGCAACACCGTGCGTAGGTCGCGCGGTGTCGAATTACGAACGCTCCTAAATTTACCTTAGCCAAGCTACTGCCATTAAAAGCATTTATGTTATATTGGATATCACAATATTATCGGGAGTTGAGTTACCACCGCGCTTTGACCGTCCATGGCTTTGTTACTTGCCTTTTGTGAGTTGTCTGGGCGAACCTGTGTTGTGGCACACAAGGTCGGAAATCTAGGTTGGCGCTTGTAAGGTTTTGTGTTTCTAGATGGGGAGATTCTTAGAAGTTTGTTTGTAGGGTTCGTACCTCACAAGGTAAATACGAACCCTTCTGTCTGTGTATATCTGACAACATTTTTTTCTTAAGAAAGTGCGGAGGTATCAAGTTAAAATATTTAAAAAAGTACTTAGCTTTATGGTCATTTAAAGCTGTTAAATATAAATCTTCTAAGTCTATGTTTATGACAAGATTTTAGCGAACGAGCAACGGTCTTAAAAATTTTGATTTTATAAAGTTTTTAGATCTTTCTTTATGTCCATGTATTATGTGAGAAAAATGGTCGAAATTTTGACGTAGGTAGGTTCGTTCGATACGGCAGAATCATGGCAGAACTAAACCTAATTTACCTAATATCCGTCTCAATTTCAACCTTGTATTACGTACTTACGTATTTAGCCACAAATTGCTAAACGTAGTACAGTAGATGTTCGCCAATTATCCATAGGCTCCATAGCAAGTGCAAGGCTGACACCGATCATTACACCTCAACGATTAATCAAAATCAACCGACTAGATCAACAATGAAAAACATGGAGATTCAATGGCCTGAAGTTATATTCAGTGATACGTATTCAAGGAAGTTGGCGGTATGACACCCCCGTGCCTCTGAAAGCACGTAAAGCCGTTGGTCTTGCGTGATCTCTCCCCGGTCGTGTCAGATTGCTGTCCCATCGGACTATGGGAGTTAGGGAAGAGGGAGTGCACCTGTGTTTGCGCACACACTTGTGCACTATATTAACTACTACATACCTACTTGGCTAGTTTGCACTAAGGTTAGCCGCGGAATCGATAGGTATGGAGTTGTTTTTTTCATTGATGTTACCAGCAAACACGCAAAATAAATAAATGCAACTCAACATTTCGCCAGAAACTCGTTAGTAATTGCATTTATATATCATAAATTAATTAATCGACCTGCCAGCAAAGTTTCCGCGCCTAATTAATATTCCGCAGTAAAGATACGATATTAACGTGGTTTCGGTAGCGCAAATGTTGAATAATGGCCGTCCAGTTTCCCCCGTTCCTTGTGCATTGCGGGTGCGTTCGGAGTATCGTATTTTCACCGGTGATAATTATTACGCAACGCTACACGGGCAACACTGACGTTGGCAGTAAATTGAAACGCGAAAGCTCACGTACGGGGGAGTGTGGTTAGATCATTATTAGAAATAGAATTGATTTGTTCCGAATTTGATTCTGTTTGTTGTTTGATGGTTAGATTATTATTAATAACATTGGATTTGGATTTTGGGGCTTTAATGGTCAAGTAATTAGGAAATTTATTAACTGAAGAGTTTGTTTGTTTGTTAGAACGCGAAAATTTTCGGAAATATTGTTCCGATTCTGAATTATTTTTTGCTAATAGAGTTGCTGTAGCCTGTACCTATACTTAAGCGAGGTTATATTTTTTATTAAAAAAAAACGAACAACAGGAATCCATCACAAAACTTACGCGGACGAAGATACGAGCAAAAGCTAGCTGTTTTATAAAACAACACACTGTTTGAGATAATTTTAAAAGTTATTTGTGTAAAATGTAAGTAAAATAAAACTTCTTTGACAATTTGAGACATTAAAAAGCTAATTTTTTAAAAAGTTACACAACTTGTCTCGACTTTATTTTACTATCGGTTAGTTTGCCGTAGGGTTAGGCAGACCGCAGAGGTGTGTGGTGTGTACAGTAGAGCCTACATTCACGAGATAGTTGCCTATAAAAAAAAATCCTGTCAAGTTGCATGGAAACAGAAAGTAACCACCGAGCAATTACGCGGGTCATGACTCGCCAAGGATTAGGTAAAGCGCGTGTATCTTGTGAGATCAGATGTAATCGGACCTGCATGGGAATAAGTTAAATAGTTTCATTACGAGGCGACTGCTGCTGGAGTTACACAATGGTTGCATAGTGCAAGAAGATTTATTCATTTACTAGCTAGGATTTCGCGCAAATGTCCACCAACGGGTTTTATTTTTGTTGTGCGGATCCCTATTTTTTCCCCTACAATAATAGTAACCTAAGTTACTCATTATTTAATCAGCTATATGCCAATAAAAGTCCCGTCAAAATCAGCCCAGCCGTTCTATAGATTAGCCGGAACAAACAGACAAACGAAAATATTTTTCCGTGTAAGTAAACATTTTGTAAAAAGCGGTTAATTTGACATTGCAAACCAACACTTCAATTTGATTGGAGTGTTATAGATGTGCATTATGTTTATTGTAGATATTTATGTTGCTAAAAGATGTTACAAAAGTAGGTACCTAAATCTGACGGAAAACTGACTAAGCAGAAACCTAGATATTAATGCCCTTATTCTGTCTGCAAAATCTAATCGAGGTTAATTATTGACCTAAATATGGCTAGACTTCTTTTGTATGAAGCTGACGTTTTCTCTATTTCTAAGTGAAGGTCTTCTTTTATGTCTACGGTTACGTAGTGGACGTAAGATGAACGGGTTAAGAGAATCTTCAAACGATAATTATTAACGACGACAATGCCTACTTTTGTATGTACAATCAGTATTATAAATAGTATCTATCAATGTTAGAAATACTAATGTGACAAATTGTACAATGCGCCTAAGCTGCTGTGATTGGTTGACTAAATGATTAACACCTAAGTTTAAGCTTAGGTAGGTACCTACTTGTTAAATTGTCACTCAATTGTGTTTATTTTTCTTTAGAACATCTTAAGGCCAATCTACCTACAATTCGATTTTCGAATAGGAAAAAAAGAAAAAAAAAATTAATGTTAAAAAATCGATCGAATTCACTTTACGATTATTCCGAGCGCTCTTCAAAGTCCAAGATGCACGAAAATGTCCACCTTTTTTTTTAATAAGAATTAGAGCTGTCATAATATTCTTATCCGCCATCAAACCTAGTCTGAACAACTAACACCATCAACATAAACATTTCCATTCATCCTTCTGCCTTCGACTTCATCCGCGTGGGTTTTTTTCCGCGTCAAGTTACGTCTTTGGTTACTGTTCCGCTCCCGTGGGTAGTAGCGTGTTCATTTAAATATAGCCGATCCTATTCTATTCTTCATGAATCTGGCTACCGTTAACAAAAATAATTTTCCGGACGTATTCAACCCTAACCTCTTCAAAATAAGAGTGAAAAGGCTTCTTCTGGGTAAGTTCACTCCATCATTGACTGTATTTATGTCACCTTAGACCTTGACTAGAGTCAAGAGCTTACCCTTCCCGATAAAAAAAAAAAACGGACTGGAAGCTCCAAAGATTAGCGCGCTTAAACAAACAAACAGCAAAAATCCCTTGCAGCTTTATTATATTAGTATAGATTTCTTTCTGTAACTAGAGCCCAATTATCTTTGCAGGCGACTGGTCATCTTTTGCTCTGAAATATTAGCCCTCTCCACAGGACGCGGGACGCTGTCAGGTTCGCAAGCTCAGATTAATTAAAACCAGGTTATTTTGATACTCGTGTGTCAAAGGGATATGGTTTCAACGTAATGAAGGCATCTTTGAAAGAGCTTTGAATGTTGACGATATGTATTACCTAGTGGCTAACGAGATTCGCTTTTGTAGGATATCGTTTGCAGGGGTTTGGACTGTGGATAGGTAGATAGGAGGTGCTTAGTGATGCTTTGATGTTGCTGGAAGACAGTGAAGGCCAAAGGTGTTGCATCTATGTTTGAGAGGAAACTTGAAGATAATGTTTGACGATGTAGTCAAATTCAAATTCAAATTCAAAGCATTTATTTCAATTAGACCATTTACAGGCACTTTTGAATGTCAAGAAGTTACAGTTTAAAGTTGAAGCTAGTTGCTCGTTCCAAAGCGTAGATCTCTATGGAGAAGAACGAGCAAGAAACTCCATGGACACTCCTTTTCTTCAATTTGGTTTTACAAAATCTTGGTTACAATATTCATGTTGCTTCTATATGTGAAAACAATGAAGGTGAATATTAAACAATTAAATAATACTAATAAAGATGTAGGCCATGGCAGATAAGAGTTGACCAGTCCCAACTGACAGCGCCCGTTCACGAACATGACGCGTGCCTCAGCACCGTTCAGCTCAACCATCTTGGAGGGAACTGAACGATCCAATGCACGCGCCACCGTCAGCGAGACATTTAAGTGAGCATGACAAAGCTCTCAACCGCCTTGCCCTTAATGTCCAACACATAGTAACTTAAGAGAAAAAATATAGTAAGTGCTCCATGGTACTCACATTTACAAAATCGAAATAAATGATGTTAAGTTATATAAAACAAAGTTTTTCAGTGAACCTATTTGACAGATGACCTGTGGTATGTTAAAAAAGAAACAATAATAATAACGTAAACGTTATTTACGTCAATAAAAAAGGTGCTAAGAAACAACATTCCCTTTAAAAAGAAATATATATATTTCATTATGTTTATTAATTAATTTGGAAGCCCGAGTGGCTGTGGAGCAGGACCAGCATTAAGCCAAGCATTTTTATCATTTATGTAATCTTCTAGTTTATAATATGCTTGACTACATAGTGTGCGTTTTATGCATGTTTTAAACTTTCTCTCGTTTAGTTCGAGAATAACGCGCGGTATTTTATTATAAAATTTTACACAGTACCCCATAAAAGAAGTGTGTACTTTTGATAATCTGAAACTTGGTTGATCTAGTTTGTTCCTATTTCTGGTATTAAAATTATGCCTATCACCAACTTTTTTAAAAAGATGAAGGTTTTTCCGAACATGCATAATATTTTCATATATATATTGACAAGGTACCGTCATGATATTAATTTGTTTAAACAATTCCCTTAGGGATTCGCGTCTGCCAAGATTATAGATGGCTCTGACAGCCCTCTTTTGCAGAATAAAAATGGAGTCTATATCTGCAGCCCGCCCCCAAAGCAAAATACCGTAAGACATGATGCTATGAAAGTAGCTAAAATAGACCAGCCTTGCGGTATCCACGTCCGTTAATTGTCGGATTTTTCTGACAGCGTAAGCGGCTGAACTTAACCGCCCTGCAAGAGATATTAAATGAGGACCCCACTGCAGTTTTGAGTCAAGCGTAACCCCCAGGAAAACTGTCTTGTCGACGAATTCTAGTATTTCCTTATTCAATATAACATTACATGCACTACTTCTAACGTTCGGTAAAGCAAATCGTATGCATTTAGTTTTCTTCTCATTTAAAACCAAATTATTTTTCGTAAACCAATTATGAACCTCAAGCATAGCGTTATTTACGTCGTCAAGGTGCTGTGCCCGTCTATTCACTTTAAAAATCAGTGAAGTATCATCGGCAAATAACACCATTTGAGGTTGGTTTTCCAGTAAATGAGGTAAATCATTTATATATACTAAAAATAGAAACGGACCTAATATTGAACCCTGCGGAACCCCCATCTTTACTTTTAAACCTGAAGAATTTACCCCGTTTATTTGAACTTGCTGCAGTCTGTCATTCAAATACGAATTTACTAAGCTAAGCGCTAGTTGACCGAGTCCGTAATGCTCTAGCTTCAGGAGGAGTGTCTCGTGATTTACGCAATCAAATGCTTTTGAGAGGTCGCAAAAAATGCCAATGGCATCTTGTGAGTCCTCCCAAGCATTGAAGATGTGTTTAATTAAAGTGACACCGGCGTCAGTAGTGCAGCGCCCTCTGGTGAAACCATACTGTTGATCGTGTAGGATGTTGTTACAGTTAAAATGATTGAGCATTTGATTTAGCATCACTTTTTCAAACACCTTGCTGAAAACCGGCAAAACAGAAACAGGTCTGTAATTGTTAGAGTCTTTGCTATCCCCACATTTAAATAATGGTATAACCTTGCTGTATTTCATTAACGTCGGAAAAGCTCCTTGGTCTATACACAAGTTAAATATTATAGCTAAATAGGGTGCTACTGTTTCAATAATCGATTTACAAACATTAGTAGACATGCCCCACAGATCTTCGGTAGCTTTGATCTTGAGTTGTTTAAAAGCCTTTATAACAACCACAGGGTTAATATGTTTAAATTTAAATTCTTTAGGACAGGCTAAAACATTCGCTCTTAGTAAATCTATAGCAAGTGAGGGCGAGGAATCTAAAGTTTCCGTAGTTTTAATTGGAATATTCGTAAAGAATATTGCAAATTCTTGAGCCACGTCTAAATTAGCGCTAATGAGACCACGGGAAGTCTCCAGAGTGTAATCAGTATTATGGCTTTTGTTTCTATTTGTTTCACTATTGATAATTTTCCAGACCGTTTTTATTTTGTTGTCTGCTGATTTAACCTTGTTGCTAATGTACAAGGCCTTTGCTGATTTACAAGTATTTTTAAATATTTTAGAATAAGTGGTAACATACTTATTAAAAGTTTCCGTGTTTATATAAGGCTTAAGGCCATAGAGCTCAAAAAGTCTTTCCCTACTTTTCCTGATACCTTTAGTCGCCCAGTCACTGAATAAAAATTTAGGGGAAATTGTTTTAGTTTTTTTCTTAAAAATATTATTGAACTCTGTTTGTACAACTGAAAAAAATTCTTCATACAAAATATTACCATTATTCATATTATGGCACTGAACACATAACTGGCTAATTAGAGTGTTATTAAATTTATTCAAATTACCAGATGTAATTGGTCTTGACTGTATTTGCACTTTTTGTAATGGTGTGTTGTACTCAAAAGTAACGGTTTGTCCGCTGTGATCAGAAGGAAGATAATTTACAATGGCTTTATCCAAGTACTCGCAGCAACAGAAAACATTATCAATACATGTAGCAGTATTTAAAGTTATTCTTGTTGGTTCTAGGAACACATTTGACAAGTTGAATGATTTAAAGAGGCCTACGAATCGACTGCTATTTGAATTGTTTTCTAAAATATTAATATTGAAGTCACCACAGATTATTACCGATTTATTACCAGTTCCAAGTTTTGCCAAAACATCTTCCATTATCGACTCAAATATAGAGTAATTTTGATAATTTGGAGGTCTGTAAACGCACACTATAACATGCTTATCTAGCTCAACACAGGACAGCTCAATAATGTGTTCAACCGATAGTCCAACTATGTCTTTACGTGGCTTAGATTTAATACTGTTTTTAATTAAGATTAGGGAACCGCCACGCAGCATGGATTTGCGGTTGAAACAACTGCCCACACTATAATTCTTGTAATTAATTATCATTTCATAATCCTTTAACCAATGTTCAGTAAAACAAATAATGTCGAACATTGTTTTTTCTAAAAACAGTTCAATTTCTAATTGCTTTGAAGAAAAGCCTTGAATATTTTGGTGAAATAATGTTAAGGAATGTTGTTTAGCCCCCTTTTTACATTTTAGTAAATTATTGCTAGAAGGTATCTTTTTGTTGATAAGATTAACTATATTGTTACTGGTACCTTCTGTTGTCTTAATAACTAGTTTAAAATATTATTTGTTGACACCACCCTAACATTAGTATTGTTACTAAATATCGTGGTGCTAATTGTGGATGACTTCGACATACTAACTATGTCTGAGTTTATATTAAAAGCTAATAGCCAAGCTATCTGACGTCTAAAACTAATGGGCAGATACGCTGTATCCCTAGTCGATCTCAATTTTTCAACAAAACTGTTGATGTCCAGGAACATAAGTTTGTCACTATAGTGACTAACTAGGAAATGCATGTGACTATTTAAGCTATGTATAAAATTATTTTGCCGGTTTGAGAGGTGCTCAAAGTAAGGAAAAGCACACAGAATTATTTTATGACAATTAATTTTTAAAATTTCAGTGACTCTGTCAGTTATGTCATCTTTAGTAACATTTATGCTATTACCTACTAATATAGTAATAATAGAATTTGGCTTGTAATCCGTTTTTGCTACTGTTGACATTATATCATTATAGGATGACCCAGGCAAACAATAATTCAGAGCAGAATCCCTCAAGTTGTTGTTCAGTAACTTCCCAAGTTGTTGTTCAGTAGTTCAAGTAAAAAGGGGTGTGGGGAGGGGGGTTACGTGCAAAGTCAAAGTCAAACATTTATTTCAATTAAACCATTTTCAGGCACTTTTAATGTCAAGAAGTTACAGTTTAAAATTGAAGCTAGTTGCTCGTTCCGAAGAACAATAATGAAAATCGCATTTTTTTTTCGTAAGTTCATTTTTTTTTGTGACACAGATACTTCTTGAATTACGTGTTGTTAAAAGTGGACATTTTGTATATCCATGAGAATTTATTAACGCGAACGTTGGCAATAATGTTGATTTTAAGGAGGTCATCAACGGCAGCATTTATTTTATATAAATCGTGTTTTTTTAACATTGATTATAAAAATAGCCGTTGTATTTGTGGAGGATACGTGGGCTATCATTATGCTCCAGAAATTACATCAGATGTTGGTATATAAGTATAACGTTTTGTCCCCGATTCAAGACGGTTTGGTGTAGCGATTCATTTGTAGGTAGATATAGTAGTCCGTGATCCCATCATGCCTGTGTTCCCCGAAGAGTTAGGCAGAGGTGTACCAATGTACATCCACAGTTCGCCAGTATGTGTAGGCCCCATGTAATAGTGCGCGAGCCTATTGCCATTAACCGTGCACAAATCCTAACTCTGAGCGGATTTTTATTTTTTTCGGATAGGTAAGTAATCTTCAAATGACTTCTCCCGCCCAGGGCGGAGCGGGAGGGAGTGTCAGACTTTTACTGACTAAAACCCATCCATGTTCTTTCTTGTGCCCTTTGCGTTCCGGGGGCGTGGTATCTCTTTGGGAAAAGAAGGACCCACCTATGATTCATTTAGCCCATGATCCATTCGACATTTATTATGACATTTTATGGTTTATCACAGACGTCTCTGGCCCAGACCTACTTAAACTTGGCAAGCGCAGCAGTGTTTTTAACAATAAATAAAATATTTGCTTTCCCTCAACCTTTCATTTTGATTAGCCATATTAATCATTCATAAGTAGGTTCTTAATTATTTTAACAATATTACAGACATTACAGTTGTAACTGAACTTTATCAAAGTTGAATTTAAGCTTATTATTCAGATGAGCGTAGCTCCAATTATTTATTAATAAGAGTTGAACTTCAAACTTTAACAAAAAGTTTTGTTTTGTATAATGATCATGCCCAATTTTATGAATGAAATATTTTTATTATTGTACTAATTAATATTAAAAGACAATTGACTGTTATTTGAAGAATTTGCAGGAAGAAATTAAAAGCGTGAAAAGTAATAACCGTATAATAAGGAAACACAGACAAGACGAGCCGATTGTCACAATGACGTTTTGCAAAGCCACAGATATTACACCCCTTCACCAAATACAACTTAAAAATTAAATAACATGTTACTAATAACTTAAATAACTTAACTCCTCATAAAAATAAATCAAAGTACTAAAAAACATATTTAGGTGGTCTTTTTAACCGGCATTCTCGAATAGAACGAGGTCGGCCTGCTTCGGGCACAGGATCTTGGGATACCGGAAGTACCTTGGTATCAGGACTGGACACATTGGGTTGTGGGACTGAACTAGAAGCGGGTGTGGACGACAACCCCTCGACTGTGTCGTTTTGGGCCCGACTTATTTCCCTTACGGTCTGAGGGCTCCGTGTCTCCACGGTAACTGGCGGCGGTAGCACCTCGGGCATTTCCGAACGCTCCACCTCGGGAAGACTCCGCTCTGCTATACCGGCAGGACATACTAAAGAGCTACGAGGTCGCTGTCTTAACTGGTCAATGTGCCTATGGGTTTCCCTACCAGACTGATCCACGACCTTATAATCTGTATTACCCATTTGTTTTACTATCTGCCCTGGGCTCCACTTTACGTTTCCCCTGTACTGTCTCATCCATATTTCCTCCCCCAACTGTAAAGAACGTTGAATGTCAGTTCCTGCCTTTTGTTGTCGCGCCTGAGCCTTTTGGACTTTGTTTTCCCGATTTGGCCTTAATGCGTCTAATTTTGTTCGTAAATTCCTACCTAGCATTAAGTTCGCTGGACTTTCCCCTGTAGAACAATGTTCCGTATTTCGGTAATATAAAAGAAAAGTATTTAAAAATGAGTTAATATTTTCTTTTTGTCTAAACGCTTTTTTAATGACCCTTTTAACCGTACGCACCGCATTTTCTGCGGCCCCATTCGATGCCGGGTGGTATGGGGCAGAAAAAATATGTTCTACGCCATGAGAAGTTAAAAATTCTGAAACTTCCTTACTTGAAAAAGGGGGTCCATTATCCGTTACAATTTGTCTAGGGAAACCCCACCTAGAACAAACTTCCGTGATTCTTTCAATAGTAAAACTAGCTGCCGTACTAGGTACAGGAAATACTTCTAGCCATTTAGTCCTTGCATCTACCATGACTAAATACATTTTACCAAAAATAGGACCTAAAAAGTCAAGATGCACCCTCGCCCATGGTCTATCAGGCCAAGGCCACGGCGTGATGGCGTGCCGCTGCGGCGCGTCCGCCTCTCCCGCGCACACCGCACATTCCCGGCAAGTTGCCTCCACTGCTTCGTCGATGCCCGGCCACCAAACATAACTCCGAGCTAATGCCTTCGTTTTAACGATACCCATATGGGGCTCATGTAATTCGCGCAACACCCTAGTACGACAACTTCCCGGAATAACTATCCGAGGTCCCCACATGACGCAGCCTAACTCCTCGTATAGCTCCGTGCGACGGTTAAAATAAGGCTGCAACTCCCTTATTTCATTATCAGCGGGCCACATGTCCCGCATATAACTTAAAACCCTACTTAACAGCGGATCTTTACTGGTTTGTTGTCTAATTATGTTGTAATCTAATAGCAACGCATCTTGTGCAAAATGTAAATACGTTTGCTCGGGGACCTGCAGTGACACATCGCTAGCACAAGTTACCGGTAACCGCGATAGTCCATCCGCCCCGTTCTGTTTGGTGTTAACATATTCTATATCGTACATGTATGCCGATAGAATAATCGCCCATCTCTGCAATCTACTTGCTGCCATCGCCGGAACACCATGTTTTGGTCCAAAAATGCTTACTAATGGTTTATGATCCGTTCTTAAAACAAAACGCCGCCCATAAACAAATTGGTGTAGCTTCTGCAAACAAAACACGATAGCTAAAGCTTCGCGGTCTATTTGGGAATAGTGCTTTTCTGCGTTATTCAATGAGCGGGACACATACACCACTGGCCGGTCCCGGCCGTCCGCGCCTGATTGTGTGAGTACGCCACCAATACCGCGTGAGCTTGCATCGCATGTCAACACCAACGGCTTGTCTGGGTCGTAATGAGCTAGCACTTCTGCGCTAATCAATATCTTTTTAACTTTTGTAAACGCTTCTTCGCATTGAACACTCCATTTCCAAGTTGCATTTTTCTTTAACAGATCATAAAGTGGTGACAATACACTACTCAAATTTTTTACAAATTTAGCATAAAAATTAACTAACCCTAGGAAAGAACGTAATTCTGTAATGTCTTTCGGCCTGGAAATTTCTGTTATAGCCCTTACTTTTTCGGTATCAACCTTAATACCATCTTTTGCTATAACGTACCCCAAATACCTGACTTCATCAACCATGAACCGACATTTACTTTTCTTTAGTTTCATTCCATGATTTTTAAACCTATGAAACACTTTTTCTAAAATTTCTAAATGTTTGTCTGGATTTCCTGACGTTCCAATGATTACGTCATCCAAAAACACTTCGACCCCGGGTATGTCACTAAGAAGATTAGACATAATCCGTTGGAAGATGCCTGGGCTGGAAGACAAACCAAACACTAATCGATTGTATTTGAATAAACCTCGATGTGTATTTATTACAGTTAGTTCTTTAGAGTCATCCAACTCAATCTGGTTATAAGCCTGGGATAAGTCCAGTTTCGAAAAAATCGTAGCTCCGTTTAAACTCACTAACAAATCATCTATTTTCGGTAGAGGGTACCTATCGACCAGTAAGACAGGATTTAAAGTAACCTTATAGTCCGCACAGATACGAAGTCCACCGTCAGCTTTACGTACCGGTACCAAAGGTGTCGCCCAGTCCGAGCACTCGACGGGCTCAATGATGCCCGCGCGCAGCATAGCATCCAGTTCCGCGTCGACCGGGCCTTTCAAAGCGTAAGGTAACCGCCGCGCACGGCAAAACACTGGTGTCGCGCCCTCCCGCAACCTGAGTGTTGCCTTGCCGCCCGTGTACCGTCCTAACTCGCTGCTAAATAA
Source organism: Caradrina clavipalpis (assembly GCA_932526535.1). Lineage (NCBI taxonomy): Eukaryota > Metazoa > Arthropoda > Insecta > Lepidoptera > Noctuidae > Caradrina > Caradrina clavipalpis. The sequence goes on from OW052098.1 coordinate 14,722,412, forward strand.
ATCTTTATACCTATTTAACAAAACAAACATACTATTAGGTGCGTTGTTTACAGTATTGTTATGATTTATTGTTTGTTGAAACAACGGTATTTTAATTCCCAATTCTGATAACCAATGTCTCCCCAATAGCGTAGTTGTACCACCGTCTATTACAAACAATTCTAAATATTTTGTTTCATTCATATACTGAACTTTAGGTTTTATTACCCCCAAAGGTTTAATCTTGCTACCATCATAAAATTTAAAAACTAAATGATAAGGTTCAATAACCCTATTACTAAAATATCTATCATAAGTTTTTTTACTTATACAGGAAACTGCTGAACCTGTGTCAATCTCCATTGCAATATCGTTGTCATCGATAGACAATGATAAACTCACCGGTCTGTAGCCGTTCAGACAGAGCTGATGCAGCTCTTCCTCTGATTCTCCTGAACTGGAGGCCTCTTCTAAACCGGGCTGCGCGCTCGTAGTAGCCGCGAAATGGTTCATACCGCGCCTCGTTCCACTTTTTGTGTTCGTTCCATACTGTGGACACACCCGCCTTAAATGACCACTTTGCTTGCACTTACTACACACAAATTTCTTATATCGACAATTATCCGAGCTGTGCCCGCGCCAGCCGCACGCCGTGCAGCTCTCCGCGCCTTCCCCAAGCTCCCGAGCCGGCCGCGCCGGTGCCGCCGCTGCGCGTCCGCGGCTGGTGCGTTCCCGTTTTTCCCATAACGTGTGCACCGTTGCCGCAACTTCCGCGCCCCCGTTTCGTTCCACGAATGCCGCATCCCGCTCCGCTGCTTCCAATCCGCAAGCCAATTTCACTGCCCCTGAGTATGTTAAATTATCCTCCGCAAACAATCTTTGTCTAATGACGTCACTTTTCACACCGCATACAAATTGGTCCCGCAAATTCTCTTCTAAATTTCCGCCAAACTCACAGGTTTTCGAGAGTTTCTTCATCTCTGTTAAGTATTGCGTTATAGTTTCGCCGTCGTTTTGACGTCTTTGCCGAAATCTGTATCGTTCCGCCATGACCGCGGGTTTCGGTTGTAGATGATTCTTTAAAAGTGCAACAGCTCTTTCGTATGTAATATCGGCCGGCTTACTAGGACTACACAAAGTGCTTAGTAACTCGTACGTCCCATCACCAACACCCGTAATTAAAATCGCCAACCACATGTCTTTCTCGACCTTGTTGACCTTAAAGTACATCTCCAACCGCTCCACGTATAACGTCCACCCAACTAGCACAAAACTGTTGCTTAAGAGCTTTGGAGCCAATCCGATTATTCCCAAAGGCGCCAAGCTCTAGCGCCAGAGCGTGTACTGCAGACTTTATACAGCCGCTTTGGAGCCAAAGGGGCACAACTTTTTGCAATCTATAGTTCCATTAGAACTTCATAATAGTGGCATGAAAGCGCTACAGGAGCGGCAACTAATAATTAACTCTACACTTAAGCTCTTGTGGCGCTTATTGAATGAATGACAGGTTTGAACTGAACGAATAAAGGATCACTGATCATTCACTTTAACTCTCATTTATTAAATACCATTTGTTGTTCCTGATTCAGACATTACTGAATATAAATAAATAATAAGTGAAGTGAAGGTAAGTGTTTTTGAGCTATATTTTGTATTATATGCAAGTGGCTACAAACGCAGATCAGTTTATCGTGCATATAGTTGATATTATTGGAGTATTTTTAACGCGCCTCAATAATTACTTCGGAATATCGTAAAATATGTAAATTATTATTATATAAATATATTTATATCACATACCTACATGATATTGAATTTACCTACTTGACTATATTTATGTTTAGTAAGTTGCTGGTGCTATATTTAGTTATATTTTAGTACAAATTGCGATAAAAACCTATAAATTTCTCAAGTACTGATAAATAATTGTCTTGTAAACATGTCGTCTATGAGAAGCAGCTTTAACTTGCAACTTCAACCTTAAAACTTGCTCTCTGCGCGTCATAGCGCTAAGTTTCACTTTTCTGTAGGTCCAAGTAATACCTGTACAACTAATGCAGTTCAAGTCTTTGCAATCTCTTTTATTTCGTACTTACTGCAGATATCGAACCACACTAATGGTTATTTGTTTAGAGATCCGTAGAACTCGTTGAAAACCCTAAAATACGATGATCATTTGTAGCTGCTTCTATATTTTTCTCTATTTTTCTTTTTTGATTGTTTAACACTAACTATGTGTTACCATATTTTCAGAATGCCTTTCAAACTTATAATGAACAACTAAATAAACAAGAACTTTGCATATTTCCATCTAAGTGAGAAAAACACGGAGTATTACACTGGCCGAACAAGAAAAGTAAAAAAATATGTAAAATAGAAGATTCAACTCCACAATCAAATTGGACTAAAATAAAGAAATTCATTATGTTATTTTGTATTTCTTTTAAACTGGCTTAAATATTTTTATAAAATGTGATTCCTCCATTAAAAATAGCAGAATGTATCGAAATGAGTAGGCAATGTCCATTACTCTCCTTCTTCTATTGTGAAGCCTTAATGTCGCCTTTAGTAAAACAGACGATCAAATTCCTACTTAAGTCTGCGCAAATGAACAAATCACTTCTGCAATGAAACTTTCAGTGGCAGAACAGTGATAAATATATCTTTTATGCAGTTCCGTTAAAAAGTCTACAATTAAAGTCTTTATGCAGTTCTGAAGCGTACAGCAGCGGCAATAGAAGCTTTTTAGCAGCTTTAAGCTTTAACAGATATGTTTTAACTCTCTTTTAAAGCTATAGACGGCAAATGGGTTGTAAAATGAACTCTTATAAAACTTTAGAGTGGCATTTGGTTCAGTGTCTGCTACCCCTAGTGATATTTACAACTATGAGCAGTTACGGAAGCAATAGTAGAACTTAAAAACCCTTTCTGAACCCCTAAAGCGCTACTGTACGGCTAAAAGTTGCAAAATAGGCTGCTATTTCCACTAGTGTGCTAGTTGGGCAGTTTCCTGATTCCAAATCAAAGTCTCTGATCTTTCCTATTTTTCCAACAGACATTGTTTTTTTTTTATATCCTCGTCGCCACTGAAGAATTTGCAGGAAGAAATTAAAAGCGTGAAAAGTAATAACCGTATAATAAGGAAACACAGACAAGACGAGCCGATTGTCACAATGACGTTTTGCAAAGCCACAGATATTACATTATTGAGTACCTAACAACTTACGTTTTCATAGGTATCTGCGACTTGAAATTCTTTTACCAATTTTTGTTTTAATGGTTTTCATCATAATCATCGTATCAACCGCAGGACGTTCACTGCTGGACATAGGCCTCCCCCATAGATTTCCAATAGTGTATTATCTATCTAAAATATTATGGAACTAGCATTTACCCGCAACTTTGTCTGCGTGGCTTATTTTACCCGCGTTAAGTTACTTCTTTGGTTACTGCACTGCTTCCGTGGGCCGTAGCGTTGATAAAACACGAGTATTCCGAAGCTTACATATCCATTGGATTTCTCACCACATTTTTTGATCCACAAGCATTGTTCCAAATTCTCAATCCAGAACATTATCTTTCCAGGACTTCGCGGAGACAGCGATGAATGAGCTGCTCGGCTGGTACGGGTATGAGAGGCTGGAGTTGCGGAGATGGGCGGCATCTCGTGCCCGAGACGCTTCCAGCCCGGAGCAGGCCAGCGAACAAAAGAATAAAGGTATGCAGACCGACAGACCCTTATTTATTTAAACTTTATGCAACAAAAACTACAAAGGCGGACTTAATGCCTATAGGCACTCTCTACCAGTCAACCAAAGGTGGTGACGAGTTGTCACAGTAGGTTGACGATCATCCTCGGGCCTTCATCACTAGTTCGATAAATCGTTGGCAACTATAGGTAGTTCTGTCTCTGAATTTCTGAAATCTTACTTAATAGCTCCCGTAAATCACAGTTAATAGACAAAGACTACTCAGTTCCCCCAGGTTTCTATTACGTTTTAATATCACAATTATCTAATAAAATCATATTAAATTTCTTAGAACAGGCGCCCTCCTCCCATAGCAGCTGTAGTTCTACGAATAGGTACCTACTTATATGTGTATCCGAAATCCGAACGCAACCCTCGCGCGCTTTCACGATAAAAATGGCGGCAAAACGGAACTCACCGCGTGGTGCCACAGATAATAATCAAATTCCCACATTAAGTAAGTTTAATAAACTCATTTTCTAGGAACTCCTTTTAATATTAAATGATGTGTGATATAAATAATATATCGATAACTAACAGCAACGTTACTACGAAACACGATAAAGATCGCTGAGCAAGAATTAGACGCGATACTGAAAGCTTTGTACGAATTATAGGCACATACATCGATGTTAGCAAACGAACATTATTTACAAATTTGATACTGCAAAGCCGGTTTACTATTCCTAATGAACGCCCCGCGAATACGTAGTATAAACAGGTACCTATGTAGGTGTGCCGCAAGTGAAAATGTAGAACTTTGTGGTTAAATTGTGATGATTAGGAACGTATAACGTTACGATATGATGTTACATAGACTGCTAAACATACGCGTCAATTTAGAACGAAATAGTTCTCCCGCTGAGATATTTTAGCGAATTTAGTCCTTATTCGCGAGGAGTGTAATGAGTAGTTAGTAATAAGAGTATGTACCTATCCATCTTAGTACAAAGAATATACTTACTTACGGCATGGTTATTTAATAAATAAAATATGGGATAAGTCGTTTACTTAGAGGTAAACTAAAAATATTATAAAAAGATAAGTGTTATAGATTGTTTGTTGGTTTTTTTTTGTTTGTAAGAGGTAATCTCTGCCACTTTTTTTAATAAAAAGCTTTTTTAACCGACCTCATTAAAGGTGGGAGGTTCTCAATTCGACTGTATAGGGAATGCCAGAAGGAAGAAAGAAAGAAAGAAAGAAGGATGGAATAGGAACCTTACTTACCAATAGTAGGTACCTACTTAGTTAGGTAACTACACAACTGTTTATTTTATTATTTATTGTCCACGACGAAATGGAGAAGGTGTAGGCGTTTAGGGCTAAAGGTTGTTTCTTTATTTGTTTTTATTTTATTTTATACTTAAGGAAAAAAAACAAACAGTATTAAACTAAGAATATACCTACAAAGTGTCTTGACATGTAACTTTAAGCGTCTCCGCACACGAACGATAAATCGGTCCGATTACCGGGGGCTGATTTTTGACGGTTTCTTCTCGCCGAAGAAGAAATCTGTCAAAAATCGGAGGCGCTAATATACCTTCTACCTTCTCCCTCTACCCTACTCCTACTCCTCTCCCTACTCCTCCTTCTACCTCTGGGCGGAACGGAAAGGAATGTCAGACTCTGACTGACTAAAACCTACCCGTGTTCCTCGTACCTTCCTGCCCTTTGCGTTCCAGTGTCGCGGTGACTCTTTCAAACAAAATCCGCAACCCTGACAGAAGATACTAGGCTACCTACTTGAACGAATACACTGACCAAGACCATTGTTTTTTTTTGTCCCTTATACTCTTTAAAAAAAGAACTTTGTCCCACACTAGGATTTTCTACTGTATAATGGGTGCGTTTATAAACACATAATTAATGATTGATCAATGAATCGCAATTTCACGGAAATCAAAGTAAAACCATTAGTTTTTTGTTTCATAATCATTCAGTTTGGAAAAAACGGAAATTAATAAGGTCTATGAAGTATAACGAGCTATCATTTACTCGCTTGTATAAGGTTATGAACGAATCGCAGTAATGAGAAAGCCAGTGTTCAGTTTCGCGGGTTTTTTTTCTCTATTCAATATCATTCGCAAATTAATTGGAGATGGCTACCCGAGCTGAGCTTACTGTTGCCAGAAAAGCATTTTTTATTATTCCAACAACATGATATTCAGTATTAGGGTTGCCAACTGTTAAAACACTGCTGTATTTTTTTTCCACTGCTTTATATTATGTACTTTTCACTGTTGAACAAAAATAAAGTCTACAAAATACTGTTTTTAGCACTAGGTACTGGTATTAAAGAGCCATAAATAAAACCTGTTTAAAAAGTAAACGTCAATAGTGAAAGAAAGATAATAAAGAAAGAAAAAAGAAATCATTAAAGCACACCATTTCTGTGCACATAACAATAAAAATAAAAAAGCTATACAATATAAATAAAAAAAAGAAATAGTAGCCTAGGTAGCCTATATTTTTTCAAAAATGACTGCTCGTTTTCCTTCTCTATAAATTTTTTCCTGTAAACAAAGTTGGCAACCCTATTCAGTGTTGAAACTTTTATTTCAATTAGGTATTTATCCAGTTTTTCCGGCAATTTTTATCAGATACATGTAACTAATGGATGCTTGAAAGCTGTTTTTTCTTTTAACTACTCACCTGCGAGCTATGAACGAGATTTCGATTTCAGGAAAGTTAATTTTGCGAGCATATTTGATTACAGTTTATCTTTAAAATAATGGATGTTTTAAAAATATATATTTTTTGCTATAATTGCCTTTCGGATTTTAACGGGGCGGCAGCTTTTAAGCTTTTAGGGGTTTCGTATTCGAAAAGTGCTAGCGGGACTCTGTTACTAAGCTTACGCTGTCCGTCCGTCTGTCAGTGGGCTGTATCTCATGAACTGTACTAAGTAGGGAGTAGAAATATTCAGATGTGTATCTCTACCATCACGCCTGTATTCCCCGAAGGGTTAGGCAGAGGTGTACCAATGTACACCCACAGTTCGCCAGTATATTTAGGTCCCATGTAATAGGGGGCGAGCCTATTGCCATTAATCGGGCACAAATCCAAACTCCGAGCTGCTACTGAGAATTTCATAGAAAAACCCAATAACGCTGTGTATCTCTACATAGTATAAAACAAAGTCGCTTTCCACCGTCTGTCCCATTGTACGCTTAGATCTTTTATACTACGCAACGGGTTTAAAGGCCTATTCAGACCTACCTAAGCGGTATTCGCTACCGCCTGCGGCAGAGAAAACCCAGTGGGTATGCGGTAATATTACTGTTCAGACCTAAGCGGTATTCGCTACCGTTCGTAACCCGCGTGGTATGTACCTCTACCCACAGCGGCAGCGAATATCGCTCAGGTCGCTGTAGCCGCGGTACTTGATACTAAATACCTGAGCGAAACCCGCGCGGTATGTACCTCTACCCACAGCGGCAGCGAATATCGCTCAGGTTTGAATAGGCCTTGAATGCGCTTTTATCAATAGATAGAGTGATTTAAGAGGAAGGTTTATACGTATAGAACATACGACTGCGACTAACGGGAGCGGAGCAGTAACCTAAGACGTAACTGAACGCGGGCATCACCGCGGGGTGTATCTGTATAGCTAGTTTTTAATAGAGACAGTCATTATATCAGGTGGAAGATATTAGATAATGTCATTGACCTGTGGGTAGGTAGGTATTTCTGATAATAGCAACACCTTACTATCACCTGTTTAGGTACATAATTAACTGATAAACATTGTAAAAATAAATAGGTATACTTACACCTTATGTATTAAGTATCGTTTTCACTTATGAGATGGGTACTTACTTTGTTTATATTATTGGTAGATATTTTTTGTTTAAGTTTTAAATAGTAGGTACCTGTTAAACGTAATATACCTATAGGTGGGTTTGCGTAGAGTACTTCTTACTAATTTATGAATGAGAAAGTTTGCGAGTGGGGATAGATGTTTGGATGAATGGATAAACTAATGATTATTACTCTTGTGCGCTTAGGTACACGGCTGAACGGAATTAGCAGAAATATTACCTATAGGCTAATATTTATTTCGTTTTGGTGATCTCGTGGAATATACCTAAACAAACACATAAATCGAGTCAACGAGCTACTATTATAGCATCTACCTATTCGACCGATTGATTACTACTATTGAATGATTGGTACCCTTTAAGTACCCAAATATCAACACGTTTAACAAAAGATCAAAATTTGGGTACCCTTACCTTGGTGCACCCACCTATATTGTACACTACATGGTTACCTACCCATCTTGTCCATAATTCTCATAATCTCTTTCCATCTTTCCAGCTGATGAATGCTCGTGGTGCAACAAGAGTCTCCCGAGCGAGGGGTCAGCGCTCCAGCACGCGGGCGCCACATTCTGCTCAGAGCTGTGCTTCAGTCAGTCTCGTCGGGCGAACTTCAAGCGCGCCAAGACCTGCGACTGGTGCCGGCATGTCAGGCATACAGTCGCTTATGTGGACTTTCAGGTGAGGATCGCTGAGGTTTTTATGACTAGATCTCTAGTGACGTGATCCCCTATTACATGGGACCTAAATAAACAGGCGAACTGTTGGTGTATATTGGTACACCTCTGCCTAACCCTTCGGGGAAAACAGGCGTGATGGTATATTATATTAGGTATATATATTGTTATGCCTAGTGATTCGTGGTAGTTGCCGAAGGTTTACTTTTTATCTTGTTGGCGGTCAACTAGGTATTAAAAATACCTTTGAAAAGTTTGTTGTTCAATCTTCCATGAGGTGTAGCTGGAGAGGTAAAGTTTGTGACGTTGTAGGGGGTAATCTGATCTACTGAACTGATTTTGAAAATTCCAATTGGAATTGAAATAACATCACGCTACGACCCAAGGGAACGGAGCAGTACCCAAAGACGTAACGTAAGGTGAAATAAGCCACGTGGATGAAATCCGGGCAGTTCGTGTTTTATAACCAAAACGTGAACGAATTCGCGGGCAACAGCTAGTACCATATAAATATGTACTTACCATCCACCTCCAAATTGCTCCAAATTTGTCATCCTACAAAATCTAATAATCGTTTTTTCTCTAATTCCAGGACGGCGCCACACAGCTTCAGTTCTGCTCAGATAAATGCCTCAACCAATACAAGATGCACATCTTCTGCCGAGAGACGCAAGCGCACCTCGATCTCAACCCGCATTTAGTCAATGCGTCATCATCATCCAACCTCATCACTCCGGAACTCTGGCTCAAAAACTGCAAAAGCAGATCAGTATCACCAAATTCCGAACGTTCAGGGTCACCTAACCCAGAAAATGTGCCCAATAAACCAGCAAACACCGAAAAGACAGAAGCCCAAAAGATCCAAAACAGATCTCCGCTTCCCCTGATAACGATAGCTCCAACAGCCAAGCTGATGAAGCAAAAACGGCCTTCAGATGAATCAGTGCCAGTACAGAAGTCACCCGAAACAAAGAAAGATGTTAGGAATACCAAAATGAATCTACGGAAACGACGAACGTCGAAGTGTTCAGCCACAGTCACGTCGCAAACTGTACGCCAGAGGACTTCGACCCCGAAAGCTCAAGACCTTCGAATGTGCAGTCCGTCTGATGGATCGTCGCCAGCCTCAACAGTTGGAAATGCTCTTCATTCACCCCCTCACTCGATCAATGCCCACCCGCCACCACCACCGTTTCCTCCTAATCCGATGTTCAGTATGCCTCCACCAATGTTTTTGGACAATCATGATCCGAGGCATCCGCATAATATGTTTCCACCACGGCTGAATTTTATGCCTCGACCAGGATTCCCAATGGAGCGGCCTCGGCTCCCGGGACTTCCACCGCCGCTGAGCTTCCCCACACCCATCGGCCAGGCCCCACCGGTGACAGTTTTAGTCCCCTACCCGGTAATTTTACCTATACCACTACCCATTCCGATTCCCATACCCTTCTCTGCCTTCGTGCAGGCCCACTGTGCGAATAAAGTAAAAACTGAAAGCAAACCCGATGCAGCAGACGTAGAAGGACCTTTAGATTTTACAATGAATAGTGATAAAAACAAAAGAGACGAGGAAGCCATGGGATGTCCTAGCGAGGCGAGTTGTGAGACTGCGTTAGACAAGGATCCAGTTTGTGAGCAAAACAACGAGAGGGTAGAGGATGATAAAATGGAAACAGAAATTAATGAGACTGGAAATCCGGAGCAGACCTTGCCCAAATTCAAGATAACCAGACTTGGAAATAAAATGGCGAAAATAGTAACTAAAACTAGGGAGCCATCAGAATCCACAAGGCCTCTGAGGAAGCGGCGGAGACTGGTGGAGGTGTCCACTGACGATGAAGCGCTCATTCCAAAGACAAGGAAAATAGTTGAAGTTTAAATAAACGTAGAATCCAAATAATCTCATTATTCTCCAATACATATCACAAACGCATGATAATCCGAACAGAATTCATTATTCTTTCAGGTTGCTAGTCTTTAGTTGTAAGATGCTATAAAATTTTATGTCTTAGGTTTTAGGGCGCACTGTAAATGTGATATTAGTAACTTATTACTTCAATGTACGTAAGTAAAATAAAATAAAAAATTACTACTCTACCACTTAGTTTTATTAGCCCATGATAAATGATAAGGCAGGCATAATCCCTGAAGTGAAATTATTCAATAACACTGTTATCGTGATGTTGTTATATCATATATTTGATGGACGAGTGTTATTATGAAGATAGTGAAGAATAACAACAAACATTGAAGGCATGGGTCATTGTAGCTGCCGTTTTGTTTACATAGATAGGTAGTGCGTGGGTACGTACATACATCGACAAAAACAAAGTTAGACGCAATAGATAATGTAAATGTCCTAATGTGTTCACGAAATGAGTATAGTAATACAATAACGCGTGTAAAAAGTCACGTAACGAAGCCGAATGTTCTCATCATTGCCATATTTCAATTTGGATGACAGGAAGTAGATATTAAAAAGCAAAAATAAAAATCTTTTTTTTACAAAAAAGACAACCGCCTTTAAAACCTAAAAAGTGAAAAATAACTTTAGATTTGGAAGTTGAATAGCAACAAAAAGAACCAAACCCGCCGATTTCAAAAGCTAAAGTTATTTATCACTTTTTTCTTTTTCTTCCCCGAGGTCTGTAATTTTTCTATTATATATACGTTATTGTTGTGGTGTGGAGATGCTACTTCGCAATTCGCAATCCCAGTCGAGCAATACATGGTATGCCATATGTTAAGCAGGCAAGATATTCACGATTATGCCGTCAATACAAAAACAGATGTTTAGCTTCAATTCACTGAAAAACAATGAATCATTCATAAATGTAGATTCAGGTGTAAATCACATGATGAAATCTGTAATGTGTGGTGCAATGGAAATAAAAGAAATAGTAAAATTTCATAGGCTTTTAATGTCTTGACTTAAAAATCATCGCTAAAAACCAATCTTGGAAAATATTGATTGCTATATTTTAACAACATGTTCTTACTAACTAACAGCTAGGCCACGCAAGGTGGACCGCACGCCTCTACGTTCAGAAATTTGTACATTTTTGAGATCCAATTGTAATTCATATAAGGTACATTATAACATTATTGCATTCTATAAAATTATATCTTCAAATAATTAAAGCGTCTTCGGATGATTCACATTAAATGCTTCATAACAATTAAAGGCAATACTGGCATTATTTCATTGTTACTTCTTCAGTGAAGTGGGCATGGAACATTTGGAATTAGCGATTTGTCAACAGGGGAACTATATCGCCGCGCCCGACCTAACCTGCTGCATCCAGGGGGCACATATGAGTAGACCTTTATAAACGATAATCTACGTAAGCAAAGTAGACTTAGATAATCTGTATACATTTGACTACATTTAAAAGCCTATTTATAATAGTGTACTCATGCGAGACCAGCAAGACTTACAGGCCAGATGCAGTAACATCGCGGAAAAGTACTTTGGCCATACATTCTAAGTCTGACTAGAATGTTTTCGAAGTATACATATTTCCGACTTTACCACAATCTGAGCTTGGTAATATTCAAAAATCTACAAAAAAAATGTTTACGTTTTACTGTTGTTTCTGATTATACAAATCCCAGAGTGTAATAGCACCATCAAGTCCACCGGCTGCCATTATATTTGCATTCCAGAAGGAGACCTTCTCAGTAGAATAAACAACGTCTTGAATGGCTTGCTTGTGCTCCGTCAGCACTACCAGAGGTCGGAGAGAGTACCAAGAGAAGATGCGAATATGGCTGTCCCAACCCCCAGTCACAAACACCTTACCGTCAGACCGGGACTGAACTTTATTTATACCTGGGTTTTTAATTGTTATATCCATCTTGTGGGCCAAGCTTAAGTCTTTTCTCCCTATACTAAAGATCTGTATCACATTTGAGGCATTTCCAATCATGCCCCTTTGCTGCTCAAGGTGGAAATCAACGGACATGGGACACTCTGCGGTCTTCAGTTTGCTGATACATTGACTAGTGTTGAGATCCCACAGGACGAGCCATCCCGCTTCATAGCCGGCCAGCAAGCACGGCTGGTCACAAGGAAATTCAACATATTTCAAGCACATTGTCTCTCCAAGTTTAAGAGACGAGTCGGGCTCCAGACATCCCGTTTTTTCTCCAGAAAAGTTGTAAATGTGAATTTTTGAATCCTTGTCAGGTACATAGAGTGCTTCGAGTTTTGTGTTGGCGTCAAAACGGCAGAAACCAGGGTAATCAATGTCAATGAGTGCGTCTTCCTCGTAACCACTGTTTGTTAAACTAAATACTTTGAACTTGCCGCCCTTCTCCTGAGTGATGAGGTGATTGTTGGTGTGGGTGAGGTGGAGAATGGGAGCTTGACCAACTTGAATCTTTTGTTGCACACGATTTGTCTGAAATTACGACAAAAAAATGCTTTATTTTTAACAGTAGGTACCTGTAAATAACCAACCTTTGACTCAATCGTCAAAGATATTAACAGACAGATTGAATTGTAAAAGAAAAAAATAAGGACTTTTTGTAAGCATCAGGATTCTATAGTTACTGCCTCCCTCCATGGGAAATTGGTGAAACGTAATAATACACGCTAATGACACGTAATAAGGTTAAAAATATAAAATATTATAATTTACAAAGTGGAAATATACAGCAAAATTATTATTATAGTGCCAAGTGAAATAACACTCGGTGACCCAATAAAATAACATAAATGCGTATTTGTTTTGATTTGGCAGACGATCCGCTCAATTCTAGGTCGCGGAATGAGGGTAGTAAACAAAAATGTCGCGCATTTAATGGAAGCCATAGGACACGTCATTAACACCTTCTGCGCAGTTGTAATGCTCAATAATATGTTTGGAATATATACGTGGTCTTACCTGAAGGTTGTATGCATAAACATAGCCGTTTTTAGAGCCGGCTAGTAACCTCTCGAGACCAGGCAAAAAGCTGAATGCCAACGAATAAACAGGAATGTTATCCACATTCCTGATCGTATAAACGGGGTCTGGAGGTAACAGGGCCATCTCTGGTCAAGCTCGGAACGAAATTATTTGTCGGAATTGGTAAAATAAAATAATAACAAAATTAATCAAGCCATCAGAAACTCAACCACAACTACGCACAACACAAAACTGACAGAAAAACAAAAAAGTTCACCTCGTAACAATCGGGTCCGTTCGAAACAAATTTAGGGTAACATAGTCACGGTAAGGTTTGAGAATTACAATTATTTCGAAATTATAATTTTAATATAAAAAAGCTCGATGAATGACCATAGTCCGATAAAATAAAAAACATGTATCTTTTAATTTATTTCAGTTACTTCACTTTTATAGAATTAAATCTCTACTTTATTGGATTGTCGAACAAAGTAGATGAATTGAGATTTGAACGTACACGCTTTCAAAAAAACTTTATGTCACCATTTATACTCTGTGGTCAGAAAAGAGATGGATTCATAGTGATGCTCGGGCTGCGAGAATCGATTATAAATTGAGATTTTCGAGATATCAGTTCTTTACACAGATTATTCGTTCTTATTTCTTACAGTGGTAAAGGTTAAGGGTAATGCAGTACACGGGCGTTAATATAATACGTCTCATGATCGAGCATGAGAAAGATCTGATTATGGACAGGGGATTTGCAACCAATACCAGATACAATAACACTCTATAATGCCTGTCTTTTGAACAAGTCAGTACTTCTGTAGTAATTACTTAAACAATTATAATGTAATACAGTATTTTCAAAATAAATATGACATTGGAAATTGTTAATCTTGCATTGTATTAATTTATATTTTATATATTTCATGTATAAAGCATATTTGTATATATTCCGTGGACACGCACTTTCTGGAAAACAAAAGATTTATCGAAGAACAAAATGCTATAAATCAAGATGAATGAATCAAAGAATTTCGATAAAAGAAAAAGAACTCAATTTGTTTTTATCATACCATCATCACGCCTGTTTTCCCCGAAGGGTTAGGCAGAGGTATACCAATGTACACCCACAGTTCGCCGGTATATATTTCGGTCCCATGTAATAGGGGGCGAGCCTATTGCCATTTTACCCGGGCACAAATCCAAACTCCGAGCTGCTACTAAGAATTTCATAGAAAAATCCAATAACACTTTTGCTCGACCTGGGAATCGAACCCGGGACCCCTTGCACAGCAGTCGCACTTGCGACCACGAGACCAACGGGGCAGTTGTTTTTATCAATTGAATTGAATTGAATTGTAAAATAAGAGATTTGAAAACCTAAACTGGCCGATCAAGCAAGGTGTTGTCTTAGCTGAATTCTGGATCCAAAACAGTTAAAAACATTTAACGTTAGGTTGTTATCGATATTATGGACAAAATGTAATTTTAAATCGAAATTTTCTTGAAGCCGATTTGTCCAATCGATTGCTCTCCCAACACTACTTAGTACTCATCCAACAGCCTGTCAATCACTTCACTGCGTCAGTTTCTCTTCGCAAGCAGTATTATCGTGTTTTATACTTTGATGGATTTTTGAATGAGAATTAATTGATCTTACCTAATAATGGGTGCCATACATAAATTAAGGAGATTAATTTAATCCTCGTAATTACAAATGGCTGCGGAGTCGTTTCTGAAAACGGGCAAGCATTCGAAGTATATATCGTATAGGAAAATCTTGTATCATAGGTTCTTCGTCGGCCTACTCTTGTTTATAGTGGTATCCTTAGTGTTTACTGTGGTGTTTAATGCGTTTTCTGCAAGTTCGCCCCGGATAGATGTGTACCAAGCTGTGAATTTGGACTCGACAAGTGTTGAAGTGGTGAAACTCAGTAGTGGTGCCCTGGAGGCGCATCCTCGCGTGGCCAACTGCACTTACTGGGACTGCGTGGATGTGTACAGATGCGGGAAAGGCGGACACAACAAGATAACAATATACATATATCCATTAAAAGACTATCAGACTGAAAATGGGAATTCTATATCACAATTTTCTAAAGAATTTTATATGATATTAGATACTATAAAACGTAGTAAATATTACACGCCAAACCCGGAGGAGGCGTGTGTGTTGGTACCTAGCATAGATACTCTGAACCAACACAGTTTCTCAAGTAAACATGTCTCTCAAGTGTTGCAGTCCCTGCCATAGTAAGTAGTCTGACTGTAGATAAGCTTGTCTATTTGTGTACAAACAGAGCCTCATTTAACGTTATTTATAGACAATGAGGTTAAAAGTTACCATCTATGATGTATCTATTAACCCTTTGAACGCCAAACGCAGCTCATAAGAAGTACGCTTTCTACACCGAGCCGTTTATTCACTATTAAATACTTACAAAATGCTAGTGATGAATAATGAAAGATCAAGCTTAACTTTAGTCCAATTTTATTTAAGTGACTTACGGAGAACATGACAAAATTTTAAAAACATAATCATTTCACCTATTTTCTATAATATTAATTACAAAGTAGCACATCTATTTGTCGCCTAAACTCGTCTTGCCGTTCTAGCGGCCGATTACGTTTGTCGCTTTTAAGCGTCGTTGGCGTCCAAAGGGTTAAATTAATTAACCGCATAAACAATACCTCTCATATAAAATCTAAGTACCTATTGTAGAATTGTATGAAATAATTTTCTTGTTTTGTTTTCCTATTTTATAAGCCTGTAGTCAAAAAGATATCTGTTGACTAACAATACATTGTTATTGCCTCATTTAAACAGCAGCATAACCCAGATACTATAATGATCTCACAACCAACCAGAGGAAAACATTAAAAGGCTATAATTAAACCGAAAATAAATACTACCGTATGTATGTACTTTGTTGCTGTGTGAATGAAAACTTTTTGTTTAACATAAAAACTGGATAAATGCAGCTAGGTATACTCACTGTAAATACAAAAAATGCGAAATTGATTATTCTGATAAAAACTTTAAGGTTTTAATTGTCACTTCACGTTCCTACTCACGATAATGTAATATGCCATAAATTAAGTAAACTACAATCTCCTCATGAAATAAACATTGTCACTAACAAGAAACGTTTTGTTCAACAGTTGGAACCACGGTGAAAACCACCTCCTATTCAACATGCTGCCTGGCTCCGCACCCTACTACAACTCCGTCATGGACCTCAACTCAAGTAGAGCCATTATAGCAGGAGCAGGCTTCAACACATGGACTTTTAGATACAATTTTGACGTATCAATACCCGTGTACAGTCCCGTTGCCGAGAAAATCGACAGCACACAACCAGAACAAAAGAAGTACCTTATTATATCAACGCAGCTCAATATACCACACAATTATTTAGAAGAATTACAGAATATTGCGTCTTCGTCCAATGATCTGTTGTTATTGGACAGGTGTAAGACTGACAAAACAGATCACAGTAAAAGGTGTGAATACACAACGGGTAGAGAGTTTGATTACCCGAACGTGTTGAAGGACGGAATGTTCTGTTTAGTTGTAAGAAGTGCGAGATTAACGCAATCTAGCCTGATGGATATTTTAGCTTCTCAGTGTATACCAATAGTGATTGCGGACTCCGTAGTAATGCCGTTTAATTCTCACGTTGATTGGAATAAGCTAGCTGTGTTCATAGCGGAGGATAATATAAGGAATTTGGTTAAAATAGTGCATTCAGTGAGTAAAGAGCGCCGCGGGGAGTTGTTCTGGCAGCTTAGATGGGCATTTGATAGATATTTTGCTAGTATAGAGAAGATAACATTGACTGCTTTAGAGATAATTAATGAGAAAGTGTTTGCGTTGGCCGCCAGGACGTATGAAGAGTGGAATATGCCTGAACATTTGGTAAGAAAACATTTTCATTATTTTTATGTACGATTTCCACCAACCGGGCGATGCCATGCAAAAATGAACTTTAACTATTATGTAGAAGCCTTAATTTTCTTTAGCACAGTGTGAAATGCGCTCCGATGCCGCCCGTTTGGTGTAAATCGTACATTAATTTTCTATTTGAAACTCATGTTAATTCTTTAATTGTAGTGAGTCATGGAATGAGTGTTCAATTTTATTAGATAATTTTAATACCCTTTTTGCGGAAAACTGTCTAAACGTCATATATGCAGAATGAATAGATAACTAAGTACGTTTACTATTTGCTCACTTAAGGCAATTAATTTGTACAACTTAAAACCCCTTGGATAAGTTACGGTCGAATATTATTTCCATTAGAGTAAACTGGCAAAAATACCAAATCACAATGACGACGTGGAATTGATCCTTCCGATGTTATACGTTTTTTTTCCGTATACCGCCCGCATGCGGTTGTGAATGGAAAAAAGAAGTTCGCGAGAGACAAGGTATCCGTTTTTACGGACGGTCTGTCGGTGGCCATTGCAGAGTACAGCTTAGATGCACGCTTTCCGTGCGTAGGTAGTCCTCACTTGAGACCTACTTGTGACTCTTAATGTCATCTATTCCAAACTACATCTCAGGTACCGATTCCTGCATACCGCCCGCCCGCATGCGGTTGTGAGAGGAAAATAGAAATTCGCAAGAGGGTAGTTAGATCCGTTTTGGCTGTGTCGGTGGCCATTGCGGGCCACAGCTTGAAGTTCGCTTTCCGGGCGTAGGTATTCCTCACTTTAGAGCTACTTGCGACTCTCAGTAACCGTCCGGTTAAATCGTCTATTCCAAACTGCAACACTTAATTAATAGTCAGCAGCAAAAGTAAATTAACATTTCAGATTTATTTCCTTATTATTAAGCCCGATATCAAAGGAAATACGGAATAGATTTAAAATTGAGATATAAACTTATTGGTATATATCTAAAATTCTTAATAGCAGTGAATTGTGTTATTTCGTGTCTATTGAAATGATGTGTAAAAGTAACATTGTTCATCGACCTTTGTTGCTGACCGTACCAATGTACCATCAACCCCTACCAACTTAATGGGCACTCATCCAACCTCGCAAAACAAACCACACAACCGCGATCGCATGCGGGGACGGAAAATAATCATATCGTGAAAATTCTACATTCAAAAATCCGAGGAATTATTTAAAATGTAGGGGTAAAAAAAAAAAACTTAATGTTAAAAGCCATTACCGAATATTAAAAAAAAACTACAGGGCCTAAGCTGAGAGATGACTGCGCAAAAAGTTTCGTTCCAAACAGTTCAGTTACTGACGCATTGAAAAATAAAATCGTCGAGTCAGCACTATTTTAGTCTGTTACCTTTCCCAGACTGAGACCTACAATGTATTCAATAAGTTTCAGTGATAAATTTCAACAATGTTATTGTACCATTTTTATTCCAAACTTAGCGCCTGAATTAATTTTCCATTCTACTCACCTAAAATAAAGTTTTCAAGTTACTCGTAGTACCTAAATGTGGAGTATGATGAGCTGGTTTTCAAATTAAAACCATTAAAAACGAGTTGGTTAAAAATAACAAAAAAAGGCTTTCTATTTCTACATAATCTTATTTTAATTAAACATTTTCTTTAAATAGAGAGAACTCTCTAAATATTTTCTCAACGCGCACTGCATGCATACGAATTACCAACATTACGTAAAAATGGCTTTACAATATGCATCGCACGTGGCACTAGCTTGTGACGTCATATGCAATGCATTCAAGCTTGGGGGAGGAATGCAATCATCGTGATCTTCGTATTAAGTCAAGTTTCGATGAACGAGCGTAACTTCTCTTGCATAAAGTGCAACGGCTTGGTCTGTGACGCGCACAGATTGGATTTTGTAAGATTTTGTCTAACAAGAATTCGCTACGATGTATGTAATATCCAAGGGGATGAGCGCTAGTTAATGTAACGTAAATTCAATCGATTTTAAAATTGGAATACGTGATTCGTACATTATCTACACTAATATTATAAAGAGGAAAGATTTATATTTTTCTATGTAACGAATAAACTCAAAAACGACTGGACCGATTTAAAACATTATTTTGCCGTTAGAAAGCTACATTATTACTGAGTAACATATAATATCACGCTACTACCAACGGGGGCGGAGCAGTAACCAAAGACTTAACGCGGGTGAAAAAGAGCCACGCGGAGGAAGTTGCGGATAGTTCGCTAATACTTCATGTTTGAAAGCGTTCTTCATATCAACGGGTCATAACTAATTTTCATAAATAATTAATTAAACTAAGATGCTAAAAGATTAAAGATTATAATCTTATTTCCAATTCGAATCGCCTACTTTTACATAAGCACACACCTGCTTGACCTAATACAATAAATAACCTGCTCGAAATTCAAAACTGGTGGCATTAATAAATATGTTTGAAGCGGTAATAATATTATCTAACTACCACACAAAAAAGAGGGCAATCCTGGTGCGAAACCAAAGCAAAATCTAGTCAAATACATGAATATTCAATATTTGCTTTGACGGTATGCCTTTTTATTCGTACCTACTTACTTTTAAATCCTTGAAAAAGGTCAAGCGTCAACTGATTTGCATAGTGTGTGCCACGGACAGCTTTAATCTGACTTCAATTAAAATTTCTTTCTACTTATGCGGCGTTTGAAATAAAGTCGTAAAATTTTTCGCGAAAATAATATAAGCCACTTTTGACTATGTGACAAGTTTAGCCAAATGAACGCTGGTTTAAATGATTATAAACATTAAAGTAAGTTAGATAAAGTTGATATGCTATTGTTGGGATTTTCTATGAAATTCTCAGTAGCCGCTCGGAGTTAAGATTTGTGCCCGGTTAATGGCAATAGGCTCGCCCCTTATTACATGGGACCTAAACTTACCGGCGAACTGTGGGTGTACATTGGAACACCTCTGCCTAACCCTTCAGGGAATACAGGCATGATGGTATGTTATGTTTTGTTGTTCCAACCTATTGCTAATTGCAAAATCGATCGAAGGAACTTGCCACACTAGTGATGTTTCCGATCGCCAAACAATGCCAGTGGAATCAAAGGAATGACGTTTAAATGGGTCACATACCGAGCTTATGTCAATTTAGTATTCCATCTATCGACGTTTCATACGTAGATTGTCATCTCGTCTACAGGCGGGTTCCTCGTTAGCAAGTGCACGAGTACACGTCGTTCGAGATTTTTTTGCTTCCAATTCTTGTACATATTTTAGGGACCTTATTGCTTCGTTTGAACTTTTGACGTTTTTCGAATCTCTTTGCTGTTTAATTGGTCTTTTTCTAGACATTCTACAAAGAATGACAGTGCACTTTTTTAATTTGATCTAGACCCTAATCATAAAATAATAAATAATACCAGCCTATTATTGCCCCACTGCAAAATCCTCTTCTCATACAGAGAAAGCACGAGCATTAATCACCACGGTGGCTCAAAGCGGATTGCCAATTTTAGACTTATCTTAATTACAAGTCCAGGATTCCTCACGATGTTTTCTTTTACCGATGTCAGAGATGTCCAAGATAAACTTAGAAAGTAACTATACTTATATTAGGTAAGGAGATTAGATAGCTATGTATTACCTATGCATAGTGTCTTCTCCTTCGACTTCGCAATTTGCATCTTCTCGTAAGATTTATCTCCATGCTGCAACTTCTGAGACACGTTTAAAACCTGGTTCTCATGGCCTTATTAATCTCGTTACCTGATAAATTGTATGAGACTTGAGACAAATGAATGTGGATACTCAGAAGAAACAAGCTTTGATGTTGAATCAAACGATTGAACATTCTAAAGAAAAGTAAACTATGGAAAGTACCGTCTTACTGTCGAAATAACCATTATTTGTACTGGTTTTTGTTATTTTTTATCTTTATCAGAGATCGAAAGATATTGCTAAAGAAGTTGGTTCTTCATTCAAAAACTGCCAACGAAGTATCATTCAGAGGTGCTTGTAATAAGTGGAAAACTCTGTAATGGGTGTATAAAGAAACTTAACGAAACCGAAAGGCACAGAACTTCTCCAGCAATAATTAAATAATCATTGCGGTCATATTTTTATTCTTTTAGCTAGACCATAACATGATAGATAGGTGTTGAAGGTCAAAGTTCCAACTTTTTTACGTTTTTGCCGAAGACAGGTTTAAATGTTAAATCTGGACAGTGATTATTCATACCAAAAATAAACGTCGAATGTTAGTAATTTTTTATCTTAAATCTTCATTAGTTTGATGGACAACATGCATAGTTAACGACTATGATGTGTCTTTTCCGTCCAGTATATCTACAGTATTGTATCAATTGGTCCTTCTGTACGCATCTCTTTGTCCGCGATCTCTATGGAGGTTAAATGCAGGTATCAGTTGTAGGCCCCGTTAAAACCTGTTTCTGATGAGACTGATCGGAATAATAATAAACAGGTCAATGCTTGTTGAGTTAGGTCTGC
Organism: Caradrina clavipalpis; assembly: GCA_932526535.1. Classification (NCBI taxonomy): domain Eukaryota; kingdom Metazoa; phylum Arthropoda; class Insecta; order Lepidoptera; family Noctuidae; genus Caradrina; species Caradrina clavipalpis. Next base: position 14,743,976 of record OW052098.1, read on the forward strand.
TACCCCGAGGACCAAAGCCAGTTAGTCCTTCGTGTTTCCTCCTTTTTAATGCAGCTAATCATTTGAGAATTTTAAATCGTAAGTAATTATTAAGTAATGCGACACGACTTAGGGTTGATAGATACGGTGTAAAGTTTTAGTAAGAAAATTTACCAAGCCAATTTTCATCCAACTTTTATAGAATAACTATAAATTGTCTCCATGTTTCTTAAATTTTGACAGTTTTTACAGAAGTGTAGCAAAAGTTTTCATGTGCATGAGCATACACGCAATAGTGCAATTCAATAGTTCAATAGTGCAATGTTTTTTCTGTCAACATTCGAAAGGATACGTTGCATGAAATACGACAACGCCGGAAATTTCATGTGACTGTGTCTGGAAAACCGGATGAGGACAAATCACAAACCGAACACTGGTCCAAAGTTCGGAAGCCAGACATGAGTTGCCAACCCTATTCTGTGCGGATAAATTTTTAGTGGACTGTTAACTTTTAGCGGGAAAAGTTGTTTAATTGCTTTTAACATTAACGTATAGTAGAAACAATTGTATAAAAGCTTATTAGCTTAATTATATTATATTCGTCGTTGGAAAACGTGTTATTCAACTTTTCAAACTTCGAATTAAGGCCAATTATGTCAGAAGTAAGTAATGTAATTATGGTGTTTCCATTTATTCTGTTTTTGGACGAAGAAATGACGAACAATTAAGGGAATTAGGTTGCCTTTGTTAATTCGCCATTTTGTTCAAATGACCGAATGGAAGTACAGGCCCTTTTTGTCTTGCGAATTGTATTTCTCGTCGAAGCCTAAAATTTCCTGCAATTTGGAGAATTTAAACGATGCCTGGAGCTTCAAACTTCAAGCTGCAGATACAGTTTCTGACCTAGATTTGATACCAGACTAGTATGAAACTTAATTACATACTACGTTATCGAAACAGCTCATGCAAGCGGGTTTAAGCAGCATTTTATATTATGAACAAGGATAGGTTTAGCGAATTTATTACTAATGAAGAATAACACATAATTTCACCTGATAAAAAGCTTTACATAATACAAATAGGAAGCAAAGAAGGGGGCGAGGAAGGGTGCAAGAAATGCAAGTGGAATTCAACCTCTAAGTTATCAGAGATGAGTCACGAGGAATGAACTTTAAATGCCTCTATAAAATCGACTCACGCGCCGTTGCTAAATGAAGATTTCCTTCCACCTCCCAGTAATAAATATTTACTTACACTTGCTGTTTGCACTTATTGGTTTGTTTGTTGAACAAATAATTTTACAGATTTAGATAATATCTTCCCAAAATGTCCCGTTTTAACGCAGAAACCATGACTTGACAACGAATTACAAGAGTGGCTACATCGCAACAAATATTTGCTTAGCCAACAGACATTTATTTCGGTGTGTGCTTAGCGGTCCACGAAAAAGGCAAGTGGATTTCATTCTGAATAAGAATGAGCTTCATGATCCAAGGCTTTATTTGCCCTCAAACATATACCAGAAAGTAATGTAAAATGTATAACTTCAAGCAGAAAATGGAGCAATAAGTAATATCATGTTCGGGCTCATATGGCAGTGTTTTATTAAAACATGTGGACTATCTACGTCTGTACTGTAGCCTGTAGTGTTGCCAGATGTGCACACTTCCGCGGGATGTCACGATTTTCAATGATTCAACACCATTCAATGTTATATCAAAGGATTTCTTTTGCATAATATTCCCATCGGACCAAATAGACGACATGTGTAAAAGAGGTTTTCCCTAACATATTTTAGAAGTTTTTGGCCATGTGTTTTTATTAGCATAAGAAATGTCCGCAATAAATTGGGTCAAAAGGTACGACGTACCCTTGACGCTCTCGCCTTCTTGTCCTCCTTGAGTCTACGTCACGTATCGGAAATCAGTCAAAGGGCCGACATACGCCGATGTGCCTAAATATATGCCCACCTTTTTCACTAGAAGCCTCAGGAAAAAACCACGTTCTTTTAATTTTCCAAATAGCTTTTTGCTTGTTTTAAAAACTTTGCGACTCGTTTCCTGAATAATGTAACGGAGCTGAGTGGAGACGCCGAGATTCAAGCTTTTATCGCAATGACTAACACTCGAATAAGGGGAAATCCTTAACGAGACGGAGCTTATTTTGCAAAGGAATATAATAAGCATTGCGATGCCTATTGTCTTCTTTTTTCCCTGCAAATATCATGAAAATATCTAGAAATATAGGGCGACGGGAGAAGGCAAAAAAAAAAAAATGCTTTCAATTAGAATTTATTTAGCCAAGTACTAATGAACATGTTAAAATTTGTCTACAGATCACACAGTCATGCCTAATCCAGTCTATGTACATGTTTATATTATGTAGGTGCGGCTGATAGATCGGCAAACGTTACGGAGCGTGTGTAAAGAACTATCACACGTTTAAGACTTTATTACGACAACGATCGATCTTCGCTCAAGCCATTAAGTCCCGAGAGCCTCTAGATAAACATCATATATACAAACTCGCAATCCTCTTTACAATATTGCCAATAGATACGTACCATGAGACATCCAGCGAGTCAGTTCAGGGACATTGTCGTTTGTATGTCGTGTACTAAGCTCCTTTATCCTCAGCGATCCTGTATTGAGTCGGCCTCACGTTCTCGTTATATGAACCTATCTGTAGCTGTATACTCTCAGGGGCCTCACAGAATAGCACACATTATTAGCCATCACTAGCCCTATCATCTGCTGTGAACGACAGCGCAATTTCCTCGTTTTTATTCAGTCAGCCTCGTGTACTGGTTTCATTTCGTACGCAGTTCCTTGCTTTCAGTTATTCATTTTGAGTTTGACGTAGGCTGCGATTAAAAATCGCTATGAAATTCCAATTTTCATGTGAGCACTGCAATGTTGAAAGTGGAATAGCCCGTTTGGAAGCTGAATTTGGAATTGATTTTAATGGCAAAAGGCGAGCTTTTACTTCCTACTACTTATTGCGGATTGGACTTGTATTATAGTACGTTTGGGGCTTCTATAGATCTCCTCATAATGTTCTTTGTTATAAATAAATAATTGTATTAGTGAGCCCTTGGATATTCGATCCTTTTTAGGGACCCAACCAGATGGTACGGGTTGATCGAGTGCGAAATTAGGACATCGGATCCGTATGACATTATAATGTATTAGTAATTTCATGTGAATCCAAGCGTTGATTTTCCTAGCATACCGAGGGTTTGATATTCTTTGTGAAGAACTCTTTATTTCTAGATTACATACAACACGTTTTTGGTCCTATTTAACTAATACCTTTTTCCTTGGTGCAGTACGGTCCAGTGAATCCGCTCTTCTTGCCGGTGACGGCGTCGAAAGCCTCCGGCTTCACCGCGGTCATACTAACGTACGACCGGGTCGACAGCCTGTTCGCGCTGGTCACCAAACTGGTGCGGACGCCGAGCTTAGCCAAGATACTAGTCGTTTGGAACAACCAGAAGAAGGCGCCACCTCCTTGTAAGTATATATTTGTTAATTAGCTTAAATGTGATGTGTATGGTGTTTTTAGGTGGGATTCATCCGTACTTCCTGAGTTTATCTTGGACGTTACTGACATCGGTAACCATGTCAGAGGCCCTTGAGGCGGTTTAGAAACTCTGACACTAGGGTGTGTGGGGTCGTTAGACTTTTCTGCCCACGCGATAAGAAGAAAAGGAAGAAGTCCAAACGTAGCATTCCACCCAAGATTTTAAACTCCGACAAACATACAACAACAAGATAACCATCAAGTTGCCAATCCCCGGGCAACACTGTTTAATTTCAAGATATTATAAAATATAAAAGCCTGGAAGTGGAAGTTTCTGTAGCTTCTTCATCAATATTAAAAGCCTTATTAATAAACCGCCTTCGTTTGAGAGCTCCTATGAAGATTTTGAAATAGCGCACTGTTTTATATTTAGTTAGTTTTAGTAATTGTAGAGCTCTTTGTGAAGGCGTCCGGGGAAGTACTACCGCCGTACCTATTTCTGCCGCAAAGCAGCGTTGCTGTGTTCCGGTTTGAAGAGTATAGTTGCCGGTGTAATTATAGGTATACGAGACAATTCAACATTGTCTCTGGGATGACAAAGCATTTGCAAGGCCTCTAGTATTGCAAATGTCTATAGATAGCAGTGACCATTTAACATCAGAAGGGCTGTCTTGTTTGCCACCAAATTATGTTTAAAAAAGTTAAGTTAAAACTCGATCTTCTTTTTAAAGCTCTGCTCTCGCCAAATGTCACTCTGATTATGTTGTTCGTTCCTTTTAGTCATTATTCTAGCTCAGCCCAGATTAAGCAGTCGTAGACGATCCTAATTTGTAAACACTAAACTAGTCACGACTAACATTTCGTTTGTCATTGTTCCCTTCAAACTCGGAGCGTGATTTACTTCATTTAGCTCAGTTTTAACTTTACGACTGTTGTTTACGGTGTCATTCTGAGTTTTTAGGTGTTATTCGTAACAAAGTTGTATTATGTTTTATTGCTGTTGTTCGTAATGATATTTGTGAGGTTCACGCGACGTGAACGTTTAATTCAAAACCCCTTGTTTTTGTGATTCGCTAATTTTGAATCTGTTGATATTTTGGCGACTGCTACGCTAGAGGTCTTGGGTTCGATTCTTAGGTCGAGCAAAGTGTAATTGTGATTTTCTATGAAATTTTCAGCAGCATCTTGGAGTTAGGATTTGTGGTTAATGGCAATAGGCTCTCCCCCTATTACATGGGACCTAAACTTACCGGCGAACTTTGGGTGTACATTGGTACACTTCTGCCTAACCCTTCGGGGAATACAGGCATGATATTTATATTGTCCAATCACCCTTAACTTGCTAACTTTTTAATAATCTCCGGAACCGAGGCTTGTTATTGTCAACGACTTAACATGTATGCAGTAGTATTCCGTTTTTTGCCAACTTTGCCCTTATGCCATTATAGGCAGAGTCCACCTTCCTTAAACCAACTTGTCTTGCGTCGCTCATTAGGAAGTGAACTAACAGTTCTTGTCCTCGTAATCACGAGGACTTGTGGTCTAAATCTCTTGTTTATTCAACTTAAGAAACATTTGGGATTTTTTATGTAGGATTCTTCTAACTGCCTCGTTAGCCTAGTGGTCCTAAGTGCGACTGCTACGCTAAAGGTCTTGGGTCCGATTCCCAGGTCGAGCAGTGTTATTGAGTTTTTCTATGAAATTCTCAGTAGCAGCTCAGAATTAGGATTTGTGCCCGGTTAATGGCAATAGACTCGCCACCTATTACATGGGACCTAAACATACCGGTGAACTGTGGGTGTATATTGGTACACCTCTGCCTAACCCTTTGGGGAATACAGGCGTGATGGTATGTTCTTCTAATCTGTAGTTATTGAGGTTACTAACATTATCATGCTTGACCTGTTTCTTAAACCTTGACCATTTTAGTTTGATATCCCAATTTTATCTTGAAAGTTTACAAGAGATTTAACAATCCATTAATTCTTATTCATTGAGTTTTGGAATGGATAATTGGTTTTCAGAACATTGTGGTTAAATGGGCTTAACATTGACTAGCTTCTCCTCGTGACTTCGTCCACATGGTTTCATTTATTCGGGTTAAGTTACGTCTTTGGTTACTGCTCCGCTCCCGTGTGTCGTAGCGTGATGTTATATAGTCGATGCTATTCCTCATGAATCTGACTATCTATTGCAAAAGGGTTGTCTTCAATCCAACTGGGAGTTTCAGAGATTAGCGCTTTTAAACAAACAAAAAATATCTTCAGGTTTATTATCTAAATATATATAATTCAAAGGTGACTGACTGACTGACTGAGATAGTGATCTATCAACGCACAGCCCAAACCACTGGACGGATCGGGCTGAAATTTGGCATGCAGGTAGATGTTATGACATAGGCATCCGCTAAGAAAGGATTTTCATCAATTCTACCCCCAAGGGGATAAAATAGGGGATGAAAGTTTGTACGAAACTTTGTCAATTTTGAACCGATCGAGCTGAAACTTTGCATGCTTAAAGCTACTATGACGTAGGCATCCCCTAAGAAAGGATTTTGATAAATTCCACCCCTAAGGGTATAAAATAGGGGATGAAAGTTTGTATAAATCTTCTTAGATTTTCGACTGATTGAACTGAAATGAATGATTGGAGCTACTATGATGAAGACGTCCGCTTAAATAGGATTTTGATAAATTCAACCCCTAACGGGATAAAATAGGGGATGAAAGTTTGTATGAAACTCTGTCAATTTTAAACCGATCGAGCTGAAACTTTGCATGCATAAAGCTACTATGACGTAGGCATCCCCTAAGAAAGGATTTTGATAAATTCCACCCCTAAGGGTATAAAATAGGGGATGAAAGTTTGTATAAATCTTCTTAGATTTTCGACTGATTGAACTGAAATGAATGATTGGAGCTACTATGATGAAGACGTCCGCTTAAATAGGATTTTGATAAATTCAACCCCTAACGGGATAAAATAGGGGATGAAAGTTTGTATGAAACTCTGTCAATTTTAAACCGATCGAGCTGAAACTTTGCATGCATAAAGCTACTATGACGTAGGCATCCCCTAAGAAAGGATTTTGATAAATTCCACCCCTAAGGGTATAAAATAGGGGATGAAAGTTTGTATAAATCTTCTTAGATTTTCGACTGATTGAACTGAAATGAATGATTGGAGCTACTATGATGAAGACGTCCGCTTAAATAGGATTTTGATAAATTCAACCCCTAACGGGATAAAATAGGGGATGAAAGTTTGTATGAAACTCTGTCAATTTTAAACCGATCGAGCTGAAACTTTGCATGCATAAAGCTACTATGACGTAGGCATCCCCTAAGAAAGGATTTTGATAAATTCCACCCCTAAGGGTATAAAATAGGGGATGAAAGTTTGTATAAATCTTTTTAGATTTTCGACTGATTGAACTGAAATTAAAGATTGGAGCTACTATGATGAAGACGTCCGCTTAAATAGGATTTTGATAAATTGAACCCCCATGGGGTTAAAATAAGGGATGATGGAGGATGTAAACATATTAGTTTGAACCTATCAGTACCTAATGGAACAAAATACCTAATCCGTACTAATATTATAAATGCGAAAGTAACTCTGTCTGTCTGTCTGTCTCTTCTTCACGCCTAAACCACTGAACCGATTTCAATGAAATTTTGTACAGATATAGTCTGGGACCCGAGAAAGGACATAGGATAGTTTTCATCCCGGAAATCCCCCGGGAACGGGAACTATTAATCCACGCGGACGAAGTCGCGGGCAAAAGCTAGTATTAGTATAAATGTTCTAGTCATCATCTGCCTAACCTTTTCCCAACTATGTTGGGGTCGGCTACCAGTCGAACCGGATTCAGCTGAATATCAGTATTTTACATGGAGCGACTGCCTATCAGACCTCCACAACCCAGTAATGGGTAATACAAAACTCTTGGTAAGACTGGCTGTCAAACTTTCTGGCTTCTGACTAACAGTAACGACTGTCAAAGATCTACAAATGACAGCCGGGACCAACGGCTTTACGTGCTTTCCGAGGCACGGAGGAAACTCGCTATGGGAAACGGTCCCCCTCCACAGACCAACTTTGGCAAGCGTGGCTTAACCCGGAAGATCGGTCTATGAGGCTGTAATTATTTAGCCACGAGCTCCTTAGTAAACCTCTTCACATTATTTTTATATAATAACTGCTTCGCCAGTTAGACCTGAAGTCGATGTACCTATTTATTAAAACGCTGTCGTTGTATACAGCCATTCATATTTCCGTTCATAAATAAAAACGCAAAGTTCTTGAAAAACTAAGAAAGCATAATGCCTTAATTGTTTTACTTCACGTTAATTGTTCAGCATTTTAACTGGTATTTAATAGCACAAGAGTCTAGCGTGTTGGCAAATCTAGAACTAAGCAGCATTAAAATAAGTCCTATTTTCACAATTTCACTGATTTTGCTAGCAAGCTGTATTTTCTTGAATGCCTTTTCTATTTGGTACCACATTGTGCAAGTACTAATCCTTTATAGCACGGTCAACGAGCCTCTTATAACTTCTTAATTGTCTTTATAGCCTATCGGATCCGTAGTTTGAGGTCTAACTTGGATCTACCAGACAGTTATCCCCGTGGGATTTTTTGGCAAGTAAATGTTCGATAAAGTAATAGCGTAATACCCGAACTGTGAATATAAGATAGGGTAGTATAGTGGCTTCTTCGTATGTACACCTTTGGAGTATATACGCAAATCCCTTAACAGCCAGCCTCTTGGGTAGAAGGGAGCAAAACGCTTGTAAAGTCTCGCCTTTATTAAGTTTTTTATATTCACCTCTCCAGAGACCTGCCGAGGAATATAAAAGGAACAATTCCCTCACTTTTACCTACTAGGTGTTCAGAATAAATTCATAGAAACACATCAACTGTTAAATTAGTTATGCGGACACTAATAAAAACGCATTGAATATGTACACGTGCAAATGAGTAGATAAACCAGATATCAATACACATGCAGTGTTACAAAGAATTGTGAGTAAAAAGGGGATACAAACCATTTTCAACCGTAATGTTTGCTTGATAAAACCCATTTCAACCGGTTTTCTTCTGAGAGAATCTTTAGCATTTGATGTGCAATCGATTATGAATCTAATGGTCATTTGTAAAGGGTTATTTTTTGCGTTTTGACAGTAATCAATCTGCATTATTTAATGTGTGGCTGCCAATATGTTAACGCGGTCTGATTTTTCTCAATTACAGCACGTTTATTTTCACTTTCTTTTACGTTTTAAAAGGTTAATATACAGAAGTTCTGGTTTCTTATTTATGTAAGTTTCTACTTTATGAGCAATTTGAGTTTCCTATTCAATAGAAACCAAAGCTTTTTAATTTTCTTTTGAAGTAGTATTTTCTGCCTTAAGGCGTTTCAAATGAACTTTTCACAAAACATTTTCGCTCGAACAAGCTTCATTGGATCTTAGAAATAAATCGCGGCCGATTTATATCTGGGTTGGAAAGGTTCGTATGTTGCTGTCATCTAGAACAACAAGACTTATGGCTTCTGTACATGACCAGTGTTTGGCGACAAATCAACGTCTGAGGCCGGATTACGTATTAGTATGATAGATCTCTGGGTATAAAAATCTTAGATGAATGACGGAGGAACAGGAGTAGACAGACAAAAGAGACCGAGGGGCTTTATCTACGTGCAGTTGACGGGATTGTACACTCGTTGTGTAGTCTTTGTTGGATGTCTTACTCATGATGTATTAATTGACTACAACATACATTGTATTCTCCCTGTCAATTAGTAGAGACATAATGGCAGGTGGATTGCCAATACCAGTAGACCAATTCCCGTGATGAAAAACGTTCAAAACCAAGTCATAATTTCATCTCAGCCATAATTAATGTAAAATATGAAAGTGTTTTTGACATACTGAGACAGATTACAATGCAAACGTTCTTTAAATAGCCCCCCTGATTTTATTGACCAGTTGCAGCTGATTTTAGACGTATTCCTTAAAACGCTAAGAAATCCCCGGCTGGATAACGATTTGCTTTTTGGACACAAACAAATTATTTAATTTTATTTTTTATCCTGGGTTGTTCCTCTCCAGGGCAAAGGTCTCCCCTTTTCCTATCCAATCCTCTTTGTTCTAAATTTGTGTGGACCAATCCTACCTGTAAGCGTCAGGCTCATGCCGCCATCTTCGCCTAGGTGTGCCGCAATGTCACTGACCTGTTTTCTCTTTTATATCATTCTTACTCACACGATCCATCCATCTTTCTTTGGCCTTCCTCTTCCTCTCCATCCATCCACATTTATGAAAATTTAACCATAACTTTTGTTGCAGCATCCGAATGGCCAGTGATAAACAAGCCACTGAAAGTGATACGAACCAAAGAGAACAAATTGTCAAATAGATTCTTTCCGTACGACGAGATTGAGACTGAATGTCAATTGACTATTGACGACGATATCGTTATGCTGACGCCTGATGAGTTGGAGTTTGGGTGAGTCATTCATGTAGTTTATTTAATCAATTAAATTATTAAGGGCCATGTCGATGACCCATGGTTAAGCCACTAGCCTCTTGCATGCATGAGGTTGCCGGTACAATACTACGGGGTAGGTAAGTACCAATGTGACTTTTTCACGTGTGCTTTTTAAGGTCATCTTGGATATGACTGACATCGGCAAAGGAAAACATCGTGATCAATGTTCGTGCCTTCTCTGTAGGAAGAGCCTTTGTCTTGTAGCAGGATAATAACAGGCCGGTGTTATTATTAACCCATATTACGTCAATGATTAAAAATAATCTCAGAACGTTGATCCTTTTGAGATTCTGGTCTTAAATGCGATGTTCAGATTGACGTCTGAAGTACAGCAAGGTGTCCAACGCGAAATTGTCTATAAAATATATGAGTTAGTTTTGATTATAGCCCGCGGCTCGGCTGAGATAACGCGAACTCAAGTTTAGAGACGAGTTACATTGAAAACGGTTTCGTAACTGACGTATCTAAGTAAGCTTGAAGCAAAACGAGTAAGATATATTCGCCTGGATTTTCAACGGATGTCACCTGCAAATGCAATGTAATCGCGACGTGAGGCGAGAAGAGATTCTGTGTGAAACTCTCGTTTTGTTAATTAGTTACTAAGAAATTACTGCAAAAATATATTTCACCGCACTTTACCGAAAATGTTCAAACATTTTTCTCTTTAATTTTCTACCATGACAATTTTGTTTCAAAGAATTTCTTTTCGCCGCAGGTCGAATGGCGCTGTGTACAAATAAACATATTCCATGCGTAGGACGGAACAATATGCTTATTTGGTTTTCGTGTAGCACCCCACATACATTTCTTGTACGGGACTTGCAAAAATTAATTTCGCTTGAGGCTACGCAACTTCAAAAGCCAGAACATTCAGGAATAAATAGATCTTTACTGTTCATATTTGTCGCTGGGCCCGTATGCGTTCGTTTGCGTAACCTCAAGCGTAGCGTACACTCGCAGGATTTTATCGGGAGACTTATTCTTTTAAGAATGATATATGAGGGAAATATTGTAATTTGAACAACGAAAATACCTCTAATTTGCCTACATTTTTCACATTGGCTGTCGCTGAGATGAGATTCGGGAACGTTTTAAGTTACGAGAATTGGCTTTTTTGACACTGAATCTAGATTGCGTCTTGAATTTGAATGTCATGTAGGTGGGTTCCACCTAAGTCACCGAGGGTGATTTTTACAAAATAGACTGGCAGATGTTCGGTTTCGTATATTTTGGAAGGACATCTGACAAATGCTCTGTAACAATATACGGGTACCTTATCTTCGAGAATTTGGCTACAAGTTCTCATCATCATTAAAATTCATTGACGGTATAAAATTCTAGTCACTTATGCGGAAACAGAAACCAATCCTCCATACACCCACATAAATCCAGAGTCAAGTAACGTTGTCCGCATTTATCTTTGCTGTCATTTTATTGTGCAGCGCCAGCACATTTTATTCCGCTTTGAACTCTCCATACATTTTTGAGTTGGCCTTTGAAGAACTAAACAAACTAAAACTAGAATTAGGGCGGCCGTGTTTGAGGAAGGCCTGGATTGTTTAGGAAATACTGAGAGGAGAATATTTGCCCGCATTGGACAATTCAGATTTCGTCAAGCGTGAAAATTCAGTTGAGGTTTCTAGTGTTGTTGTTATATTGGATTTGAATGGAATCGCTGGCCATTACGTGAAGTGTAGACAGATTTCGTAAATAAACTCTCATAAATATGCTTTAGTAGTTTTCTTTGATTTTAGTACATTGGTGGGATATGATGGACTTTGTAAATGTTGTAATATTGTAGTTTCTCATGAAAGGTACATCGTGTTGACGTATAATTCTCAAGTCAAGTCAAGTCAAATCATTTATTCCAATTAGACCATTAAAAGGCACTTTTAGAAGTCAATTAATTAAAACTATTGAATCTAGTTGCCATTGCCCAGTTCTGTTGATGATCCGATAATTGTGATTCAAAATGCATATAACAGTTTTGTACTAAATGCATTATATTCTATTATTTCTATTCATATATTGTAAAACATTTACTTTAAAATAGTAAGTATAGAGTTTCTTGCCCATTCTAGAAACTAACATTTGGAAGGGGCAATTAGAATTGATTCTTATGATATTTAAAAGTACCTTTTATTGGACTAAATTGATATAAATAAAATAAACGATTTGACTTTCACTTTGACATGTAAATTCGTTCTCGAGATTATTCCTAATTTTTACCCGACTACGGCGAAGCAAAAAGGAGGGTTATGAGGTTGACCGGTATGTATGTATGTATGTATGTATGTATGTATGTATGTATGTATGTATGTATGTATGTATGTATGTATGTATGTATGTATGTATGTATGGATGTTCATCTGTTCCCTCATAACTTCTAAATTATCCAACGTAAATTGACAAATGAGGTGTCATTGGAAGCGTCTAAATTGTCCGCTGGTTATAGGCTATCTTATGTTTCAATAAATTGTATGTGGCGCCCTCTAGGGCTAATGAAGATGTGAAATAATATTTTTTTTCTTCCAAATATGGTCGTGTTACATATCAAATTAAAGGGTTTAATTAGCACATTTCAAATATATAAATATTTTATTAGTAAATTATACATACACCCGTACACACACCCTTTAGAACGCGCCATAAACCTAGCCAACTAACCAATATTTTGTTTGGGAGACCTAATAGATTATTCCATATATTGTGTATATGTTGCAGTTCCAGTAATATTACATAATATATAAATGTCTAAATTTAAACCCCAAAATAATTTAAATAAAAAAGTAGTTTAAAAAACTAAAACCCGACTACAAAAATTCACGTTCTAAAAAGTATGAAACAAGAAAACATTCTCATCTGAAAGCCGTGGTCGTATGCCACCTATTCCGGTAAAACAGTATGTGTATAGTAATAGAACATTAATCTTTAGCACTAAAGTTTAGGGCAAAGTGGCATACGACCACGGCTTTCAGATGAGAATGTTTTCTTGTTTCATACTTTTTAGAACGTGAATTTTTGTAGTCGGGTTTTAGTTTTTTAAACTACTTTTTTTTTATGGGAAACGGTACATCAGTTCATGAATTATTTAACTATTTATGTCCAAAAATTTATGATATTATCATAGTAATAAGTTTGAGATCTTACTCTCCCTCTCTTTTCTCTTTTAAAAAACGTTGCCCCACACTGGGAATTTCTCCTGTGTCGTGGGTGCGTTTACAAACATATAAACTCACATACACAAACAGCCAGACCCGGAACAACTATTTGTAGGACATACAAATATTTGTTCCGTGCGGGAATCGAATCCGCGACACGCAGCGCTGCAGTCGATCGCTCAGCCACTGCGCCAACCGCGTCATTAGGATGAAAAGTTATGAATTACACTTTATATTATCATCGTATTGTTTTCTCATTCATCACCATCCGAGCGGCGCCCGCGCCGTTAGTTAAACACTGCCGCTTGCATGCGATAATTGTTGAAGTGTAACTCGTAACGAACAAATAGATTTTTCAATGTAATTTAATCAAAGTAGATATGTGACGGTGATGAGTGAAGTCATAACGGCCCAGGGGTTGAGGCACTCGCCTTATACACGATGTTGCGTGTTCGATACCGGGGAAGTATAATGTGACTTTTTCAGTCCATCACACCTGTTTCCCTGAAGGGTTTGGCAGAGGTATACCCACAGTTCGCCGGTATGTTAAGGTCCCATGTAATGGGATGGGATGCGAACCTATTGATTTTTTGGATTTATACAATTATGTACTTTCCAAGTTTATCACGGACATCAATGACATCGGTGAAGGAAAACATCGTGAGGAAATCTGGACTGATTAATATATGTTTGATATCGCCAATCTGCCTCGAGCAAGCGTTATGATCAATGCTTGTGCCTTCTCTGTATAAGACGAAGCCTTTGCCCTGCAGTGGGACAATAATAGGCTGGTATTATGATAATTATTTTATTGGTGTTCCTTGCTGTGCAAGGGGTCCCGGGTCCGATTCCCAGGTCGAGCAAAAAGTGTTATTGGGTTTTTCTATGAAATTCTCAGTAGCAGCTCGGAGTTTGGATTTGTGCCCGGTTAATGGCAATAGGCTCGCCCCCTATTACATGGGACCTAAATATACCGGCGAACTGTGGGTGTACATTGGTACACCTCTGCCTAACTCTTCGGGGAATACAGGCGTGATTGTATTGTATTTTATTGGTACATAATTTTGACATTGTACTGATAGAGATGGTTTCAATATATTGAACTTTCTAGTTGTGATAGTAAATAGAATATTAAAGCAATATGTCACATTATATAACTAAATTATCAATAATATATTGTTTTAATATTATATTGTTACGGTCAAGAGAATTATTACAATAGATAATAATGTCAACAGTTAAATAATGATATTTAAATACGAAATATGGTTCTTATAGTTTTAACATAAAGGCTTGAAATTGAAAACATTCACAAATTAAATGAAAACATCTGTCGCAAAGCCTAAATTCTAGGTTACCGAGATTTCTCATTTTTTAAACATACAGTAATATTATAAACGTTTTCATTACTGTAACCTGTAACTCACTAAGTTCGAAACTTGTGGCCCCTATTTTCCAATGGGCACTCAGGGCAAGTGACCAGGGCCCCATGAACGTCTGGGGCCCTCAAAATAATCATTATTTGCACCCGCCGTTTCCTTCTACGTATTATTAGTACCAGATTCAATCCTTCTTCAGATTCTTTCCTTGCGAAGTATGTGTGGTGTAACTTTGAACGATAGAGTGAGGAATGAGATTATACGAGAACGTTGCGACTTAAAAGAGGATGTAGTGACAAAGGTTCAAAAGGGTATGCTTAGATGGTTCGGTCATATTGAGAGGATGAGTGAAAGGCGACTAACAAAAGGTATTTATGTGGCAGATGTGAGTGGCAACGCCGGGAGGGGACGCCCTAGAAAGACCTACCCTGACCTTATCGGTGAGGTTCTTCAGAAAGGTCGGGTGTGCAGTACTCGTAACCGGCGTGCTTGTATGACCAGATGTATGAACGTGAACGAGGCGAAAGTAGTATGTAAGGATCGTAGCAGGTGGCGTTCTGTGGTTTCTGCCTACCCCCATGGGAAAAAGGCGTGAGTTTATGTATGTATGTATGTGTATTCAATGAAAAAATATACGATTTGCAGTGCGATTTACAATAATTTTCCAGTCCCAAACTTATGAAAATTTTTATTAAGTATGTTTCTTTTACATAATTTATTTAGGTTTAGTTGAACATTGAAAGAAATTTAATTTTCCAATTATCAAAATATATGCAACACACCCGGGGGCCCGTGATCTTTATGCCCCCAAGGCCTCTCATAAGTTAAAGACGGCCCTGTGTTTAGGTTAAGATCAAACAACTTTAAGTTAACGTCTTCGCCAACCGAACAAAATGTTGCTGAATTTCATTCACAAAGACCAACATTTAACAACTGACTTGCTAAAAAGTTTCACACGAACAGTATTGAAAATTTCGAATTGATATCCATTTGAAAATTTCCAACACGAGCTTCAATGATAACCCTTTCGATGCTAATGGAAATTGAACAAAAACACAAAATGATGATTGCTCAGTTCGCAATGTACGTCCAGCGAACATTTGCGAAAATACAAACAAAACAATTAGTGCTAGTGGGGTACACAGTTATACTGCACTATTGGAATTGTATTTTCACAAACAATGTGTTTTTGAAGTGTCTATCTCTGAGTGATGGATTGTCACGGTTTCCATCAGAATTTATTGTCAGTGAAAAAAGTTTTTTGCCATCTGAATAGATTTATCACGTAAAATACGAGTACGTAGTTACGATTTGCGAATGATTGAAAGCAAGTGAATTAATAGTGTGCGGTCACGGCATATCATGCGTTATCTTAGGGATGTCGCAGAATTGTGTAGTTTTATTTATAGGTATGCGTTAATACTTTAAGTATGCACCGTACGTATTTAATGAATTGTTATCGCATTTTGATGCTTATCTATATCCATATGATATTGAATTTAATGTTATTACTAGCTACTGCCCGTGACTTTGTTCACGAAGTCGTAGAACCGTCTTGGTCGTAGTGTTTTTCACCCGTGTTTTGTTTTCTCTTTGGTTGCGCTTTGCTTCGGGTCGTAGGGTAGTGTGACAAAGCCTCATGAATCTTGCTATCACATGTACAAAAATATTTTTTCCTACTAGTATTTTCAGAGATTAGCTCAAAGCGAACAAACAATCTCTTCAGATTGTTTTTTATATTAGTATAGATAAAGAGGTAAAGTATGTTTGTAAAGGTCGCTTTACAAAGATGCGGGTCGGCACATTCGGTTCGGCTATACTAAAAGTTGTATTGAATATACCAAACGGCGGACAGGCGTATGTGTATACTGGAAGAATTTTTCCGATTACAGAAATACTTTCATTAATAGAAAACTCACTATTTTCGATTGTCATAGGCTAAATTTTATGGCATGTTTGACTTCCACACGAATGAAGCCACAAGCAATAGCAAGTATTTCATATCAAACCATTCGGAAAACTAAAAAGCCACCAAGCTTTTTCAAAAACAAATCATACAGCAATTTTATCAACCAAAACGAAATCAGGTAATTTATAAGCAGTCACTTCTGATGTCCATCCAATATTTATACGAGGAATATAATATACAGTCCCATTACATCCCTGTTTGCTGAAATGCCTAAAAAATTACACAGATTTGTGTGACAGCCCTGACTGTCATACATTATAGCACTTTCATTGGCGTTAAATCGCGGTGGGCGGAATGACCGATTAGATAGACTAGACCAGGGTTGGCGAACCTTTAACGGCGAAAGTGAAAAATAATAATGTGAATATAACGTGCCATTAATGAATCTTGACTTATCCATTTAATACAGAAAAATAACTCTAGATGCTAAAAATTAATTCTTTGCCAGCAACTCGTTTGTACAAGAATCGTAATGATTACTATTTTATGTTTGTTGAAATAAAAGGTTAGTCTTCTTTCTTTATCGTGTGGGCAGTAAGGTCTAACGACCCCACACACCCTAATGTCAGAGTTTCGAAACCGCCTCAAGGATTTCTGACATGTTAACGATGTCAGAGATGTTTAAGATTCGCCGAAAGTACATAATGAATTAGAAAAAGTCAAATTGGTACTTGCCCGTTCCCGGTTCCGAACCCACAACCTCGTGCATGAGTGGCGGGCGCCTTAACCACTGGGCCATCACGACACTAATAAAAAGTTAGTGTGATCAAATACATTAAAATTTGTCATATATCAGCGTGTCCGAATGACGCGTACCATTGGTTCGCCATCCCTAGTCTAGTCTATCGTTATAGTCAACTTATGTTTAGAAAACATAGTATCTGCTGCTGTAGTAATACAATCGAGGAGAAAGTTCTACAGAGATAGCCGCAACCGATCTATGTTACATCTTGACAGGTCCGGCAGATGTCAGTTGAAATGCTGGGTTACCCCTAGGGGCTCTTGTAGAAAGACATAAAGTATTAGCTTATTATTGTTTCACTGCAGGGCAAATTCCTCTTGTCTAAAAGACGGCATGAGTATTGATCACCATGCTTGTTTAAGGCGAATTAACGATTTTGTACTTATGTATATTAATTATAATTGCCTCATTAGTCTCGAGGAGCTCGTGGCTAAATAATTACAGCCGCATAGACCGATCTTCCAGGTTAGGTCACGCTTGCCGAGGTTGGTCTGTGGATGGGTGACCATTTACCATAACGAGTTTCCTCCGTGCCTCGGAAAGCACGTAAAGCCGTTGGTCCCGGCTGTCATTTGTAGATCTTTGACAGTCGTTACTGTTAGTCAAAAGCCAGAAAGTCTGACAACCAGTCTTACCAAGAGTATCGTATTACCCATTACTGGGTTGTGGAGGTCTGATGGGCAGTCGCTCCATGTAAAATACTGATATTCAGCTGCATCCAGTTCGACTGGAAGCCGACCCCAACATAGTTGGGAAAAGGCTAGGCTACAAATATGTACGTATGTATTTTTTTAATCTTTATTTTTCTAACTTTTGAACACATGCCCACATCAGTTCCATAATACCTTAATCTAAACTACAATACATTAAATATGTATTAATTTATTAGTCCAGGTTTCCTCACGATGTTTTTCTTCACCGATGTCAGCAATGACCATTATAACTTACAGTAAATAAAAATTGGAAGAATCTCACATTGATACTTCCCCGTGCCCGTTTGCGAACCTACGGCTTTCTTTAACCACTGGGCTATCACGATACACTTTGGCCTTATTGGTGACGTCCTTCAGAAAGGTCAAGTGTGTAGTACTTACTCGCAAGCGACGCGCGTGTATGAGCGTGGAGGAAGTAAAACGTGGCCTAATTACCACCTGGTACCGTTCTTAACACACTCATTTTGCTGTTAAACTAAGATAGTTTTTGTATTCCCCTGTAGGAAAAGAAGAAGATTTACATTTATACAAGCAGGAACAAAAGTAGATTAACAGCACAGATTTTAGAGATAGATCCTTATTATTGAGCACAATATCAAAGGAAATACAAATAAGCGGTGTTATTCTGTAAAACCCTCCTTCCGTGAAGTGAGCGTGTGGCGACTTGTCAATTCCTAGCATCGTATAGTGACAGCCCAGTTTTAGCTCACTTCACCTTAATTCACTGAGGGAGATTTCTTACAGAATAAGCCGGCTGATCAAAAATTAAGATGAAATGAACTTTTAGGGATTGCCTAAAATTCTGAATAGCAGTAAATTTTGTTATTTTGTGTCTATTTAAATTATATGTAAAAGTAACATTGTTAATCGACTTTTGTTGCTGACCGTACGTAGGCCTAGTGAAGTTCAGTTTATATTGTAGCACTTTAGGGATTTGAAATTAGGTCCAATAATTGGCACTAGTCTGGCATATTGGAATTATATTGCCTCGTCTGCAAAAGCTAGAAATGTTTGGTAGACCAATAGGAATTTCGCAATGTTTGGTGCCTATGTTTTCTAGTGACTGCGTGTGATGATTGATTGATGATGATTTCTAGCGAGTGATGTAGCTATTAGGTATCCTGCAATAGGTATCTTTTAAACCTCATTTAAATGATATTTTAATTCGTATGGGTTATTATCGTTGAGGTCTTGGGTTCGTTGCCCCGGTCATGTAAAAGTGTTATTGGGCTTTTCTATTAAATTTTCTATCGCTTGGAGTTAGAATTTAAGCCTCGTTAATGACAATAAGCTCGCCCTCTATTACATGGGACCTACCTCAACATACCGGCGAACTGAGTACACATTGGTACACCTCTGCCTAACACTTCGGGGAATACAGCCATCATATGTTAGGTTAGGTAATCCGTATGAGGTCTCCAAATAAATCAAGATACAGGCATACAGCCAAAACACAGACAGAAACTGCCCTGTATGAAGGGTCTACATGAAATTAGTCTTGTAGACGAGGCGAGCCCTTGAGATCATCTTCATAAAACCGTTGTACCTACGCTCCATGTATTACATCACATACAATTGGCCCACCCACAACCGAATAAGCTTTCCAACCATTTCTTCAAATAGACTTCCAGTTCATCTTGGTTGCCCGTCCAAAAACGTAGGTACGGTAAGCAACCAAAGTAGATTAACATTTCAGATTTTTGAACCTATAATATTTAGCACAATATTAAAGGAAATACGTAGTGGATCTAAAATTAAGATAAAACAAACTCTTAGGTGCTGCCTTAAATTCTGAATAGCTTTGAATTGTGTTATTTCAGCGACTTTTGTTGCTGACCGTACCTACTTTATTTCCACACGTTTCATTGCTGAAAAGAGGTTTTATTTCTTTAATGTTATCATAAATGGAGCATAAAAAGTCCGTGTTCCAATAATTCTCATTCTTACCGTTTGATTTATGACGTAAAACATTGATTATTCATTCCACATACTTTATAAGTCTTAATCTCGTACAGCCTGATAAGAGAGGTACTTAAATGAGTTATGATGAGGTCGTTGACTCATCGTTATCAGTGCGATAATCTGGAGATAGCGACGTGAGTGAGTTATGTTTAGGATTTCCGACGTGCGAACATTATGTAGGTACGTCTAATGACGTGAGGGCGTGTTATCGTGTGTCTGATTGTAAATCTTGGTAGGCTATCCGATGGTATAGTTGCTAGAGACCTTATTGTCAGTAGCAGTAGTAGGCAAAATACAGGCTGAATACTCAGTGCGTATTTTTCAAGGGCCACTGCCTCGTTAGCCTAGTGATTCTAAGCCCGACTGCAACGCTAGTGGTCTTGCGGGTTCGATTCCCAGGTCGAGCAAAGTCTATAAAATTCTTAGTATCAGCTCGGAGTTAAGATTTGTAATAGATGGCGAGCCTATTACATGGGACCTAAACATACCGGTGAACTGTGGGTGTACATTGGTACACTTCTGCCTAAACCTTCGGAGAATGACAGCGTGATGGTATGGTTTGTTATGTCTTTCAAGGGGTGAAAGTACTTACGAATACCAACTATCTATTTTATTAAAAGATCGATTCCGACGTATAATAACAATAACAGCTGTTCTCCACATAAAAGCATACAGATTAAAATGTATGGAATAGCTGATTTCTTTTCATTTCACATTACAGAGGTGATGTCATAAAAATAGTAGTTCATATTCATGAGTACTTTCATCCCCTGAAAGATGCGCAGTGAGTAAAAAGTCCGTATAATGCAAATTTTGAAAATATGCACTTCTGTGGACCAATATTAGCGCCCTAACTCACAATCAATAATGATAACTGATATTTATCTGTCGGGCGCGTAGTACTCGTAACTCGCGTGCTTGTATGACCAGTGTAGTAGTGCGATTTTCTAAAATGCAAACTCGAAAATGAGTCTCATTAAAGTGATCGCGCTCACTTCGATAACGAACCAGCTTGTCATTGGTTTAGTATTCGTTTGCCGTGGTGACGTTACCGGCGTGATCGTGTTTAACAGAATACCATTTTGTAATCTCACTACGGATTCAGCTTTCGAATTACGAAGTGAGGCTTTGAGAATCGCACTACAGATATATGAACGTGGAGGTGGCGAAAGGAGTATGTAAGGACCGTAGCATGTGACATTCTTTGGTTTCTGCCTACCCCCAGGGGAAAAGGTGAGAGTTTCTATACGTATGTATGTATTTGATATTATAACTGAAACAATCTGGAAGTTAAGTTACCCGGAACTTATCCGGAGATGGAGCGACAGGACATAAATCTATATCGAAAAAACCTTTTTACCCAGATAATGGCACACTGAACGCTATTTTTAGGTAAACCCGTTTCCTATAATGGTATTGAATAACACGCATGACAGGCTCAATAAGGGTCTGTTCTCTGAGATTGTCCATACGAGGAAATCGGTCGGTACTCATAATTTCATCTGTACTAATGTGATACTTAAAGAGGTTTTTGTCTGTTTAAATGCGCTATATCTCTGAAATTACTACATAATTATTATACATATAATAGCCAGATTCATAAGAAATAATATAGGCTATAAAACATCACGAGCAGTAACCAGAGGCGTATATAGGGTTTGGGCCGTGCCCACCCCAGAATGGTCTTGTGCCTACCCCAGGCTGTAGGGCTCACCTTCCGCCTGACCGCATTGCATCGCATCGGCCATGGCATCTTAGGGGCCCTAACTCTAGATACGCCAAAGGCAGTAACCAAAGACGTAACTTAATGCTTGGTAAAAAAAAATACGCGAACGAAGTCTAGGGCAGTAGCTAGAGAATTTATAAGAAATTTCTCAGTATCTTGTATTCTGAGAATTTACAAGGGACATTGACCCACAAACTTTTACCATGAATTTAGTAGAAACATGATTCTAGTAGACGTAGATTGACAGACAAGACAAGACGTATATTTTGTAGTAATGTTGGAATTTGTAGTCGGTTATTAAATAGGTACTAGCTGCTTTCCGCGACTTCGTTTGCGTGGAATTTAACTATGTATATCGTAAAATTTATCTTACGACACTCAGTAATAGTACAGCTTTCTAACAGTTAAAATAGTTCTTGTAATGTGACCACCTATTACAAGAAATATTTTACTAATAGAATATTAGCAATTCCAGAAATCACCTCATTCATACTAACAAGAAAATATTTTTACCCCTTTATAAAACGAGTATAGAAAAAACTGCCTCTTTAGCGAAGTTGTCCTAAGCGCGACTACTACGCTAGCGGTCTTGGGTTCGATTCCGAGGTCGAACAAAAGTTTTATTTATTTATTTATTTAACGCAGCATGGAAGAATTACAGCTAACAAACTAAGTAGAAAGGAAACCATAGATGACATGTTTTATTGGTTTTTTCCATGAAATTTCCAGTAGCAGCTCGGAGTTCGGATTTGTGCCCGGTTAATGGCAATAGGCTCAGCCCCAATTATATGGGGCCTAAACATACCGGCGAACTAAGGGTGTACATTGGTACACCTCTGCCTAACCCTTCGGCGGCTTAAATACAGGCGTGATAGTACCTATGCATGTTGTAGAAAAAACTTAAATTCCCGCCCTTAGTGTCAGACTTTTACTGACTAAATCCCACCCATGTTCCTTCTTGTGCCCTTTGCGTTCCGGAGGTGCGGTATCTCTTCGAACAACCCGCAGAGGCGGTGCACTTACCGTCCTCTCACCAGAGTTCAAAATATTCTAGAAATTATCAGACAGGCGTTATCTTATAATAACTAATTATAAGTTACCGACTCACTTTTCAAATCACGACCGTAAAGCTATGACGGGGAAGAATTTACGACCGTTGTCGACGGTGAACGATTTAAAAGACTGATATTATGGGTAATGATTTATTATGGGGACCGTACAGACAGCGCGCCCCATGCAAAAGTAGTCTAGTCATATTTTGGTTATTAAGTCATAAAACTTTATGAGGTTTTGTAGATAGGATAAAGGCACGAATGTTATAGGTATTATAAAGTCTAAGACATTAAAAAATATTATCAGTGATTTTTTTTGTAATAAAGTTGTTTTTTTTTTTCGCTTTTGATATCAGTAGTTTCTGTCATCCAAATCCATGAAGGAACGGTAATACATACTATGTTTTACAAGACACCACTTAAAAGTCAAAAGAATGCATCCTAAGGTAAGTGAAAATCATCCTAAGGTAGACTGGTAGAAAATGCCTAAGGCATTAAGTCCGCCTTTGTACGGTGTATTTTACATTTGTGCATAAAGTTTTAATAAATAAATAATATGCAATTTCGTTTACATGGATGACATATTTTTTCAGTTATCTTGATTTATAAACCAAACTTCTCAACCGCTTTGGATAAAATTTAAATGGGACCATGTCTGAAGTATGATTTCACAAACAAAAAAATAATCATCAAAATCTATTCCTAATTGGCAGAAATGTCGCGTAACAAACATACAAAAAATAAAACATAAGTACAGTCAGATTGAGAACCTCCTCCATTTTGAAGTCGGTTAAAAATTAAGTTAAATGGGATACTGCCACACCCACAAGCCTAGATATTAATAATGCCTTTATTCTATCTACAAAATTTCATCAAGCTTAATTACTTATTGACCAAAGTATGACTAAGTGTGCCCGCACACTATCGACTTTTTGTAGGATAGATTACTTTCTTCTTTCTTTCTTTCTTTCTTTCTTTCTTTCTTTCTTTCTTTCTTTCTTTCTTTCTTTCTTTCTTTCTTATTTCTATTAATTTTAAAACGTTGCACACTAGGAATTTCTCTGGTATCGTAAGTGCATTTTCAAACATATAAACTCACATACACAAACAGCCAGACCCGGAACAACTATCTGTAGACCATACAAATATTTGTTCCGTCTGACAATCGAACCCGCAACACGCAGCGCAGCAGCCAATCGCTCAGCGACAGCGCCAACCGTGTCCTCAACCTACCCCCGTAATGCACAGTGCACACAGATAATTTTGCAGGATTAACTTTTTGTTCCATTCCCTCCGACAAAAAAAACGGACACCGATTGTCTGGCGCGTACGAGCGCGCTTACACAACTAATCTAACACTATCAGAGTAGGTCAACTTCAACAGAATTATCACTTATCAAGTTATCACACAAGGGACTTATCTCCAGACGTAAAGACGTTAACGTCACGTATAGTCTAAGGGGCGTAACTTAATTAACAAAAGTTTCCTCTTTATTATTTTGCTCAGGCTCGACTGAGTGAAAAAGTTTTTAGATCGTATTATATTTGATACAGTAAATTCGAGGAATGGGTCGGTATTGTGGTACTTATTTTGAGTTGGTACCGTGAATACCGTGATCAGCTATTGTGGAAATGTTTCTACGAACTGTGTTTTAGGTTCTAATTGTTAGGGTCGCTATTCGCATGAGCGGGTCGGCATTAAGGGTGAGCTTCTCAATTTGACTGTATGTTTTTTTCGTATGTTTGTAACGCGATCAATCCACCAATTATGAAATAATATTGATTATTTTTTTGTTTGGTAGGTTATTCTTTAGAGGTGGTCCCATATAAATTTTATTGAAATCGGATAAGTAGCTTGGTTAAAATAAAAGCAAAAATATGTCATCCATATAAACGAAATGGCATATTTTGCTTTCGTGTGACTTTTAAGTGGTTTCTTGTTAATTTTACAATAATGTTTGAAAATGCCGAACCGAATGTGCCGACCCGCTTTAATGTATAGTGACCCTGAGAGACAATAGAAATCCGATAAATATTCATCTTGGTGACATTTAGCTATTTTATGCAATAGATTGTTTGGAAGATTTGAAAGTGGAACAAACAATAAAATTTGCAATAATAATAGCATTGATAGAGGCAACTATCGCTTGCGTGAAAGTTGAAAAGAATAAAATATTCATTATTATTACTAAATTAACCAATCCTTTGTAAACAGAAAACTAAATCAGAATGTGGATCAATTTCACAACTCGTGTTTGTTGTTTTTTTTTCAATTAGGTATTCAATTTTCGATTGTAATCGAATGGCTTTTTTAATATTTTTTTAGCTATGACCTCTTTTTTTTATGACAGTCGAGAGGTAAGTTCTAAATTCAAATCTGTTTATTTCTCAAAATGTGGCACACAACACATCCAACACATTTGCCATCTTGGTTCTATCGCATACAAATGTTATGAAGTTTTGTGTTAGATAGGTCACGGACCGTTGCCCAGTCAACTTTGAACCACATGTACATAGAAATCGCTAGAAATAGGCTGTAATCCGTAATTTATTTATTTATTTGGCTTACCAACAATTGAATACACTGATACAAAGATGAGATACATCCAATATACTTATAAACTAGTATACCAATCTCTTACAGGTAAGCACAGCATGCATAACTAAATTTGCCGTTGATATTGGGCACCTACTTAAAATAAGATGAGTTCTTATACAATAAAATCCTAATAATAGCCAAAATTAAAATCACATAAAATCAAATCAGAATTAAAATAAAAAAATAAATACAAATAAAATCAAAATACTGTTAACATCTATAATATGCCACGTTATATCACGATTAACGTCTTTCAAACCCACGAACTTGATATACATACAGTATGTGTGAAGTTTAGGGGCGGCTTTGTAAGGCAATCGGTCATTAAATCAATCGGGCGCGTAATATGGGTGGCTCTTATGTCGCCAATGATGAATAGACGTGTCGATTGGCAAAGGGTCGCGCAAATTAGGCAGATATATTCAACCTTTTCCAATTAGTCGAGACAAGCTGTTGAGCAAGCTTTAGGAAGTTCCTTTGAATGGATTTTGACACAGGGTTAAGGGGAAGAATCAGATATTATGATTAGTCACACAAGTTAGGGAAGGTAATGTACAGGGCAGGTCAAAAGAATGAATAAAAATGAATATTTTGTCTCCTTTTTAACCTAAACCATTGATCCGACTGTGGTGAAATTTTGGCCAAAAAAGAAGAAAAAATACCGGGAACAAAGTCGCCTTTGTTCCCGGTGTTTTATTTCTTTTTTTGGGCCAGATACATTTGCGGGCTCACGCAAAACAAGCCGCCAAAATTTCATCACAATCGGATCAATGGTTTAGGAACGCATAGGGGACAAAATATTCATTTTTATTCATAAGATAGATGTCGCACCCCACTAGGAATTTCTCCTGTAGCGTAGGTGCGTTTATAAACATAAACTCACATATGTACAGTCAACAAAGCTATTTGGTATACAGGCAGCTTACTTGCGATTACTTTTAAACAATGTTTCGAGTGCGCTGAGTAGTCAATTCTTTTAAATAACTCTCTTAAGTGTGTGGTAAGCTTAAAAAGTAATTACGCGTACAATAAAAGTGAATGATGAATAATTTTGCCTGCATACCAAATAGTTTTTTTGACTGTACAAAAACAACTAAAAAATCTTATCTTACTTTTAGTAATTTTATAAATGCGAAAGTTTGTGAGAACGGATAGATGGATAAATGAATGTTTGTTGCTCTTCACGCTAAAACTGCTGAACGGATCTGCATGAAACTTGGCACTGAGATAGATTATAATGTGAAATAACACATAAGATACTTTTTATCCCGGAAAAAAATACGGTACGTGGGAAAACATATCAAATTGGATGCAAACGAAGTCGCGGGCTCAAGGTAGTTGAACTATAATACTTTACTTTTCATCTAATATTACCTGCTATACTTACACAAGGTGTGTGGTTTGACCCCACAAACTAATACCGACCTGCCCCACAAAAGAAAACATAACAATAACAACTTTAGCTATAGGTGTGTTAAAAAAGTTCCACAGAAATTCAAGCAAGTCCTAATTGATGCTAAAATAAATGTGGGCAGGGTTAATATCAAGGCAGGGCTGTTCAAAGCACTTTATTAACAAAATGTACTACCCACAGCGAACTTTGCCTGAAACAACTGCCTACTTACCTCTCTCGGCTTTTCCTCAAATAAGCATCTTTAGTGCTACGCAAGTCATCCGGCAAACTTGAGAGTTATGTAATATTGTCATATAACCCTCGCTGCCACCCAAGCTAGTACAACCCTTTCTCTCACAGACGCTTCGCACGCGTGGAATGTTAAGTAGATGGAATATTTCCGTATTTTTGCTTCTCGTCTATGTTTCTCAGCATATTGTTTTGTAGATGACGGTCTTGATATCAATAGAGCTTAGTTGTAAACGAGCAAACGCAAGATCTTTTATTTTTATATTGTATCCTGTATTGTCCCACTGATTGGCAAAAGTCTCCCCCATTACCTTCCACTCATTCCTATTCGTTGCCTTTTCTGGCAAATCCTTCATAAACTACTCTTAAGTCATCACACGTATAAAAAAATAAAAGCCGTGCGTCAGTCTCGCATAAACTCGAAAATGGCCCGGTATTTTTTTGATTTTCTTCGCCTTTGGTAGGTATGCCAAACCAAGCCAGATTTAGGTTTTTAGGTGGTATAAGATCACCGGGTCATCTAGTCCCTCAATTGTTAAATTAATGACGTCAAACTAATTCAATATGCCAAATGTGTTACTTTACTATCCAGCAGTTTCCGTTCAAAACTTATGCATAGAATACATTTAAAATTAAAATACCAAGCTATTATTGTCCCACTGCAGAGCAAAGGCCTCATATACAGAGAAGACACGAGCATTGATCACCACGCCTGCTTAAGGCGAATTGATGATAAAAGACTTATCCTTACTAATATTATAAATGCGAAAGTAACTCTGTCTGTCTGTCTGTCTCTTCTTCACGCCTAAACCACTGAACCGATTTCAATGAAATTTGGTGCAGATATAGTTTGGGACCCGAGAAAGGACATAGGATAGTTTTCATCTCGGAAATCCCCCGGGAACGGGAACTATTAATCCACGCGGACGAAGTCGCGGGCAAAAGCTAGTTAACCATAACTCCAGGTTTCCTCCCTATGTTTCCCTTCACCGTTGTCAGAGTAATTTAAAATTAATCAGCGTTAAATACCCAACATCGTTACAATTACATACTAATTTTGGTATACGACTTATTGGTTCCTTTGGTCAGAATTAAACCCAATTTTCTCTTCAGGGTCAAAAAATAATTCGTTTTAGTTACCAACCTACGTATTCACTCAAGGACTTTGTTACCGTCAATACATCAAAGTAAGGCTGTTTGAGTGTTATGTCTCTAGTACCTACACTTAACAGTACCAACAAAGAATTGACTTTTTAATTGTATCATTGTGTCATTGACGGAATTTGCAGAGGCCTTGTCTTCTTTGGCACCTTCAGATTTTGTTTCTACTTGCGCCAAGTGATCTCGACGACTTTTGTCGCCCATGTTACCCTAAAAGTTCGCATACTTGGTGTGACACCATTACCATTATTTGTTTGAAAGTAGCTTTTGTCCGCAACTTCGCCGTGAATTTTCTTACAGATCCCATTTCTTTTTTCAATAACATTCAGCTTATGTTTTGTTTTATTGTCCCACTGCTGGGCAAGGGACTCCCGCATGGTCTTTCACTCACCACTATGCGTTGACTCCTCTAGCCAATCTTTCTTTAGCTTATGTTACCCGCTGATAATGTACGTTTCCATATCAGAAATAAGAATCGGTTGAATAGTTTTCCACATAACAAACAAAAATACAAATCTTTTCTCTTTATAACATAACTTAAGATTTACAACAGAACACCAATTACAGTTAATTAATTCGACAAGGTAGTGCGACAACGTATGTAATTATATAAATTCAGCAAAATACCTGTATGACACACGAGCGAAAAATCTGTCGAACCAGTACACTTATTTGCTCGCTCGTGTATCACACACTTAAGGCATTACTTGCCTTATCGCTAATAGGCGTTAGGTACGCCTGTCTGCCATATAATGTCTCCTTAGAAATAAATATTTCATCATTTTCATCCAGTAGGGTTCTTATTGTTCGGGAGAGACTTCATTTATTTTAATCTACGGCTGTCACACGCACTGCTATGTCAGCAATGGCATGTATTACTTGAGACTAAACGACCTTCGTATAATATACTCGTAATTTAAGCCTGGATCGTAATCCCGAGTTCTAAATCATAATAATTGCTATATTTTTACCATAACACCAGTTACCAAGACCTATTTATTACCTATTACCTTCAGCAAATCCAAAATCTGCAGTGTTGGTATACCAGAAAAATTACACAAGCTTTGCGAGATTCTGGAAAATCATTTAATAAAAATAAGGCTAGCCTATTATTGTCCCACTCCAGGACAAAGGTATCTTCTAATACAAAGAAGAATCGAGTATTGGCACTGGCACTTTAACCACCATCACGACATATGATTTAGATACAAAAAACAACTAGAACAGAATATTGGGAGATGTAAGACACTTCGCTCCACCAACATAATATACTCATCGTTTTTTAGAACTCTAATGAATTTTTCACGTTAGGAGCACAGTGCGAAACCCTTATTGGACACGCATGACGGCAACACGACAAACGTCACCGCTTACTGTATGAAAAAAGACAACCGTCCGTATGCAGTCCGACAAACGGGCTACCCCAGTGCCACAGCAGTACGGCACCGTAAAATTGGAAGGGCCATTAGAGCCTTTTTAATTATGCCATCATTGTATCTAAGTACAAATTGTTACCATTACAGTTTCGACGTGTGGCGCGAGTTCCCCGACCGGATAGTGGGGTTTCCGTCCAGACTACACGTGTGGGATAACACCACCAACTCGTGGCGATACCACAGCGAGTGGACCAACCAGATCTCTATGGTGAGTACTTACTTCAAAGACTTTACTTTACAGCTAAAACTCCTTGGAGAGAGATTTTCGTACAGGGTTTTTGGGGAGACAAGAGAAACAAAATATGAGAAACTACATTTTCCCATCGACTTCTTTTCTGTGAATGTCCTTTCTTGGTATTCCAGCTAACTCCGCATAGAAATCTGTTCAGTTATTTCGCTGTGAAAGCATAAGAGGCAGACAAAGTAATATAAGCATTTATAGTATTAGTATAGATGGTTGGTATTTTTATTTGGAAAAAGATTTTAAGCAATATGTACGCATGACATGCCAATCTACAATACAACATACAGTTCATCAAACTGAATATTCCAATGCACATTCATTGAATTCATCATTCAGTGAAATTCCAGGAGCATTCTGAAATTACAAAATATTTAAATACATTTCAAAATAATATCCAACACGATATTACAAATACAAATTTTATACACGTATCAATTCTCATGTTTATGAGGTCAGCTCATTACCCGAAATTGGACTTTAAATTAATCAGTAGTCATCGAGTTTAATTAAAAAATAACGTTTGCAACGAGTATTTATTATCAGCTCGGCGATAATTTAAATTGCTTTTGTTTACAATACGTGATAATCTGAGTTCAGTTATCAATCATGGCCTGGATTGTGGACCAGGCAACGTTAGCTTGTTTTTCCTATGTGACCTGCTTCTTATAGTTTCATTATAGACTAAGATCCCAGCTTCGTCACGCTTACGTCATTTCAACGGGACTGATATTTCGGGATACATTGTCTGTAGCAGCAACAGTTGCAGACGCTCGGTCGGGCGTCGCTGTAGCAGCTCGGAGTTAGGATTTGTGCCTGGTTAATGGCAATAGGCTCGCCCCCTATTACATGGGACCTAAACAAAAACATACCGGCGAACTGGGGGCCTAACCCTTCGGGGAATACAAGCTTGATGGTGTGGTATATCGTTTGCATAGCCTTTTTCCCAACTATGTTAGGGTCGGCGGCTGATGTTTTGGGGTACGTAGAGTAATATCATGTCGTTAAGTAGGTACGTGTACGTGCTAGCTTGAAGGCTGGGTCCGTTTGCAGTTATCAGTTTAAAAGGTACCTTATTTATTTACGTTAAAGTGTGACGGTTGGTTCTTATGAATGTTTTACAGGATATTCTTCTTCGAATCAATATTAAGTAAATCCCTTTTTTTTTTTCATAGTACTGGGCCCCAATACGTGACCTCGTTTATCGTAGCACCAAGCCTTTTTTATATATTTTGCAAAGTTGAGGTGTGGTGTGACACCTTGGGCACTGCAGCAACATACATTATTGCCAGACATTTCTCGTGTGCCAAATTTTTACTAATCTTATAGATTTTCTATTAAAATAGGTTCTGTGTACAATTATAATGATGTACTCGTATAGATCCAGATCAAATCAGATTTCCATGCCCACACGCTTTAAATCTTTCTCATAACTGTGATAAGTAAGCGTTTAGGCGCACTGTATAGCCGGCGAGGAAGTTGCGCTATCAGATTTGCAAGATCTTGTTACGACAATATGCAAGTAAAACTTTGAAAATTATGAGCAATGACGTAAGTCTGACGACGCTAGGATCTCGGACTATAAGGATTTCATAGCGCCTATAAAAGTGATTTATTTTAAAACTTCATGAAGTCTTTATTGCAATAACTTGATTATTCAGTTTGAACCCGACCTCGCCTCGAAAAGCCTTTTCTGTAAGACAAGTTTGCTTACTATGTAGATTTTTCAAGAAAATCGTAAAACTCAAACAATAATAAATAATATCCTCCCGACCGAAAATTCCCGCCACTGTGGCCAACCTCAATGAAGACTAGCCAAGTACGCAGGAGATATATATTTTTTATGTCATTGGATTGCAAACAAGCCTACAGCCCACCTGATGTTAAGTAGTCACCGCTGCCTATAGACATCTGCAATAATGCCTCATGTGTCTGTAATTACACCGGCACCCGTACCCTTCAAACCGGAACACAGCAACCCTGCTTTGCGGCAGAATTAGGTATGCCGTATGGTGGTACTTCCCCGGACAAGCTCCTTCACAAAGAGCTCTACTTCTACTAAAATATAGTGCACCTGTGCACTATTGTGTCCGCAAACAGAATCGCATTCCCTCTTCCTTCACTCCCATATTTCGATGGGACGGCAGTACGACATGATCGGGAAAGATCAGACACACGACCAACAGCTTTACGTGCTAAACCAATTCAGTTGGTCTTTGAGAATCAGAGCCCCAACAAACAACCAATTGTCTCAATCAGAACTGCATATAAATATTTATTCGACCAATCAGCGATGATTATGTCCACTTGTCAATGAACCCTTTCTGCAGTATTCGTCAGGGGTCAGTCACTATTATACATAATTGACTGTAATACGGGGTGTAACACTTCACTTAGCCGTTAACTGCCCATCAGCAACATAATAGCAAAATTGAACCTATTGTTGGTGCAAAAGTCAGTTTATAGTAGCGTGCATTCAAAGTCAAATCATTTATTTTAAATAAGTCCATTAATAGCCACTTTTTAACGTCATGAACAAGAAAAAATATTTAACATTAGCTGTCCCTTCCAAAAGGTAGTTTTGTGTGGAGAAGAATGGATAAGAAACTATATACTTATTGTTTTGCAAAACATTGCGTTTGTAGAGTTTAGTTATAACATTTAAAGCTTGTTTTCTTGAACAAACAATATTTAATTGAAACTTTGACCTACTATATCTTTGTTACAAGTAGATTCCTGGTAAAGACCCGAAAAAAAATAGCAATGATGGGAACTACGTGTTAGTTTGGGGTCCGTGAAGTGTCCCCCGTGCAGCGCGTGATAATGAGCGTGAGTGTAGCGTGAAGGTACGACTGTTACAAAAGTCTCACGCCTTTTTCCCATGGGGGTAGGCAGAAACCACAGAACGCCACCTGCTACGATCCTTACATAATCCTTTCGCCTCGTCCACATTCATACATCTGATCATATAAGCACGCCGGTTACGAGTACTACGCATCTGAACTTTCTGAAGAACCTCACCAATAAGTATTCAAATTCAAATTCAAATTCAAAGCATTTATTTCAATTAGACCATTTACAGGCACTTTTGAATGTCAAGAAGTTACAGTTTAAAGTTGAAGCTAGTTGCTCGTTCCAAAGCGTAGATCTCTATGGAGAAGAACGAGCAAGAAACTCCATGGACACTCCTTTTCTTCAATTTGGTTTTACAAAATCTTGGTTACAATATTCATGTTGCTTCTATATGTGAAAACAATGAAGGTGAATATTAAACAATTAAATAATACTAATAAAGATGTAGGCCATGGCAGATAAGAGATGACCAGTCCCAACTGACAGCGCCCGTTCACGAACATGACGCGTGCCTCAGCACCGTTCAGCTCAACCATCTTGGAGGGAACTGAACGACCCAATGCACGCGCCACCGTCAGCGAGACATTTAAGTGAGCATGACAAAGCTCTCAACCGCCTTGCCCTTAATGTCCAACACATAGTAACTTAAGAGAAAAAATATAGTAAGTGCTCCATGGTACTCACATTTACAAAATCGAAATAAATGATGTTAAGTTATATAAAACAAAGTTTTTCAGTGAACCTATTTGACAGATGCCCTGTGGTATGTTAAAAAAGAAACAATAATAATAACGTAAACGTTATTTACGTCAATAAAAAAGGTGCTAAGAAACAACATTCCCTTTAAAAAGAAATATATATATTTCATTATGTTTATTAATTAATTTGGAAGCCCGAGTGGCTGTGGAGCAGGACCAGCATTAAGCCAAGCATTTTTATCATTTATGTAATCTTCTAGTTTATAATATGCTTGACTACATAGTGTGCGTTTTATGCATGTTTTAAACTTTCTCTCGTTTAGTTCGAGAATAACGCGCGGTATTTTATTATAAAATTTTACACAGTACCCCATAAAAGAAGTGTGTACTTTTGATAATCTGAAACTTGGTTGATCTAGTTTGTTCCTATTTCTAGTATTAAAATTATGCCTATCACCAACTTTTTTAAAAAGATGAAGGTTTTTCCGAACATGCATAATATTTTCATATATATATTGACAAGGTACCGTCATGATATTAATTTGTTTAAACAATTCCCTTAGGGATTCGCGTCTGCCAAGATTATAGATGGCTCTGACAGCCCTCTTTTGCAGAATAAAAATGGAGTCTATATCTGCAGCCCGCCCCCAAAGCAAAATACCGTAAGACATGATGCTATGAAAGTAGCTAAAATAGACCAGCCTTGCGGTATCCACGTCCGTTAATTGTCGGATTTTTCTGACAGCGTAAGCGGCTGAACTTAACCGCCCTGCAAGAGATATTAAATGAGGACCCCACTGCAGTTTTGAGTCAAGCGTAACCCCCAGGAAAACTGTCTTGTCGACGAATTCTAGTATTTCCTTATTCAATATAACATTACATGCACTACTTCTAACGTTCGGTAAAGCAAATCGTATGCATTTAGTTTTCTTCTCATTTAAAACCAAATTATTTTTCGTAAACCAATTATGAACCTCAAGCATAGCGTTATTTACGTCGTCAAGGTGCTGTGCCCGTCTATTCACTTTAAAAATCAGTGAAGTATCATCGGCAAATAACACCATTTGAGGTTGGTTTTCCAGTAAATGAGGTAAATCATTTATATATACTAAAAATAGAAACGGACCTAATATTGAACCCTGCGGAACCCCCATCTTTACTTTTAAACCTGAAGAATTTACCCCGTTTATTTGAACTTGCTGCAGTCTGTCATTCAAATACGAATTTACTAAGCTAAGCGCTAGTTGACCGAGTCCGTAATGCTCAAGTTTCAGGAGGAGTGTCTCGTGATTTACGCAATCAAATGCTTTTGAGAGGTCGCAAAAAATGCCAATGGCATCTTGTGAGTCCTCCCAAGCATTGAAGATGTGTTTAATTAAAGTGACACCGGCGTCAGTAGTGCAGCGCCCTCTGGTGAAACCATACTGTTGATCGTGTAGGATGTTGTTACAGTTAAAATGATTGAGCATTTGATTTAGCATCACTTTTTCAAACACCTTGCTGAAAACCGGCAAAACAGAAACAGGTCTGTAATTGTTAGAGTCTTTGCTATCCCCAGATTTAAATAATGGTATAACTTTGCTGTATTTCATTAACGTCGGAAAAGCTCCTTGGTCTATACACAAGTTAAATATTATAGCTAAATAGGGTGCTACTGTTTCAATAATCGATTTACAAACATTAGTAGACATGCCCCACAGATCTTCGGTAGCTTTGATCTTGAGTTGTTTAAAAGCCTTTATAACAACGACAGGGTTAATATGTTTAAATTTAAATTCTTTAGGACAGGCTAAAACATTCGCTCTTAGTAAATCTATAGCAAGTGAGGGCGAGGAATCTAAAGTTTCCGTAGTTTTAATTGGAATATTCGTAAAGAATGTTGCAAATTCTTGAGCCACGTCTATATTAGCGCTAATGAGACCACGGGAAGTCTCCAGAGTGTAATCAGTATTATGGCTTTTGTTTCTATTTGTTTCACTATTGATAATTTTCCAGACCGTTTTTATTTTGTTGTCTGCTGATTTAACCTTGTTGCTAATGTACAAGGCCTTTGCTGA
Source organism: Caradrina clavipalpis (assembly GCA_932526535.1). Classification (NCBI taxonomy): domain Eukaryota; kingdom Metazoa; phylum Arthropoda; class Insecta; order Lepidoptera; family Noctuidae; genus Caradrina; species Caradrina clavipalpis. The sequence goes on from OW052098.1 coordinate 14,779,423, forward strand.
TTTACAAGTATTTTTAAATATTTTAGAATAAGTGGTAACATACTTATTAAAAGTTTCCGTGTTTATATAAGGCTTAAGGCCATAGAGCTCAAAAAGTCTTTCCCTACTTTTCCTGATACCTTTAGTCGCCCAGTCACTGAATAAAAATTTAGGGGAAATTGTTTTAGTTTTTTTCTTAAAAATATTATTGAACTCTGTTTGTACAACTGAAAAAAATTCTTCATACAAAATATTACCATTATTCATATTATGGCACTGAAATATTTATCTGTACTAATATAATAAAGCTGAAGAGTTTGTTTGTGTAAACGCCTGTAATATCTGTAAGTACCACACAGTTTAGAAAAAATATTTTTGTATGATAGCCATATTCATGAGGCTATATAACATCACGCTACGACGTAACTCAACGCGGGAGAAACTGCGAGGTGTTAATTAATAAATATTAATATATATACCATCACGCCTATATTCCCCGAAGGGTTAGGCAGAGGTGTACCAATGTACACCCACAGTTCGCCGGTATATTTAGGTCCCATGTAATAGGGGGCGAGCCTATTGCCATTAACCGGGCACAAATCCAAACTCCGAGCTGCTACTGAGAATTTCATAGAAAAACTCAATAACACTTTGCTCGACCTGGGAATCGAACCCGGGACCCCGTGCACAGCAGTCGCACTCGCGACCACGAGACCAACGGGGCGGTTAATAAATAATCACAAAAAAAAACTGAAAGCAGGTTTTTAATATGGTAAACGCTAAGTTACTACCAATAGCAGCAAAAGCTTACTAAAAATAGCCCGGAGATTTTTAATTTGGGCCCGCTAGCTAGATATTGGACTAGGTAATCAGTTTTCCTGCGCCTAAGGTGGACTTAAACCCTGAAGACTGAAACCATAAAACGGCCATATTGAATTTATATCATGCATACATTTTGCAGATAAATAGATTGGTACCTTTAGTAGTAGTAGAGCTCTTTGTGAAGGTGCTCATCCGGGGTAGTACTACCACCATACCTATTTCTGCCGCAAAACAGCGTTGCTGTGTTCCGGTTTGAAGGGTATGGGTTCCGGTGTAATTACAGGCACATGAAACATTTCATCTTTGTCTCTGGGATGGCAACTCTTTTGCAAGGCCTCTGATATTGCAGATGTCTATAGGCAGAGGTGGCCACTTCACATTATGTGGGCTGTAAGCTGGTTTACTATGAACTGAAATAATGCTACCATGCAATTTGAGCTAGGAATAATAAATGTAGCAAATTATACTAGTGTGATAAATGTGAAAGTGCATGTTTGTTTGTCCTTCTTTCACACAGCGATGTTTGTATGTACGTAAATTTTGCAACAGGGTATCAAAAGACACATCACGTATAAAGGTGTAAGCAGACTTATACGCCACACCACGTCACTGGTCACATTTTATCTACTGGAGCTACTTTTCGTCATTTGGCCAATAAGCACGCGTGGGCCACCCCACGCGTGCTTATTGGCCAAATGTCGGATGTGACAAGTGTGGGGCAGCTTTAATGCCCTTTAAACAAAGTAATATTGAGCAAAATCTATTGTAGTTTTATTTTGGTGTGAAAAATGAAAATCAACACACGCAAAACATTGTGATTAAGAGTGCATGCAACAATACTGGTATCATGGGGGTATTTAAAGTTTATGTACAGGTAACACTTTTGATAAATTAGCAAAATTTTTCCCAGGTATTTTCCAATATGAAGAAATGAAACTCATGTAACTTTTTTACCCCTGTTACGTAATCCAGGGATAGGAAAATTGCAAAGACTTATTTTTATCCCGCAAAACTGCATGATACCCGTGGGATACACTACAAAGGCCAAACTGTGGGTAAAACATACAGTATACCATCACGCCTGTATACTCCGACGGGTTAGGCAGAGGTTTAACAATGTACACCCACAGTTCGCCGGCATGTTTTTTTAGGTCTCATGTAATACGGGGCGAGCCTATTGCCATTAACCGGGTACAAATCCGAACCCCGAGCTGCTACTAAGAATTTCATAGAAAAACTCAATAACACTTTTTGCTCGACCTGGGAATCGAACCCAAGACCTCTAGCGTAGCAGTCGCGCTTAGGACCACTAGGCCAACGAGGCAGGTGAGTGGGTAAAACCTAGTAACCTAGGGTGTGTGGGGTCGTTAGACCTTACTGCCCACACGATGAAGAAGAAGTAATAAATAAAGCAAATAGCATCAAATAATGTTCAGTATGTGTCATGTGTGTCCTACTGAGCAGCTATGCGACCTTCGCGTTATTGTTACAACGAGATGTAGTGACCGGATGATGTAGGTAACACTGACTGACACTGACATTCATACGGGTTGAATCCGTCCTTAGTTTCGTCGATTTGGATTAGTTAAAACATGCACGGTACTTGGAAGACTGCGGACCTTTTCTAAGAATATTATGTATTTATTTAAGGACTTTGGAAGACTTACAGCTAAATACAATGGTGATAAATAACAGCATGATTATCTGACAGCCAATTATTACAAGTCTTCACGTGTAGTAGCATTTGCACAAGACTTCATCTAGGTGGTTTTTTTCACTCGCGTTAAGTTGCGTCTTTGGTTACTGCTTTGATTCCGAGTATCGCAGCGTGATGTTATATAGCCTATTCCCCATGAATACCATATGCAGAAATATTTTTTTGAATCGGATTAGTAGTTTAGAGAATACCGTGTTTAAAAATCAAACAAAAACTCTTCAGCTTTATTGTATTATGGTGGTATAGATAACTAAAAAGAAGACTTAACTGAGTAACGACGAATCAATAGGTACTAATATAAAAAATACGAGGGCAATTGTCTGTCTGTTACGCCTTCATGGCTAAACCAGTAAACCGATTTTAATGATGATGATGCTTGTAAGCTTGAAGAAAGGACATAAGGCAAAGATTTGTTATTCCGCGTTTCCGTCTACGTTCACGTTAACCGATATTCACGCGGACGAAATCGCGGGAAACAGCTAGTTCTGAGATAAAATGATGCCAAGGACTTCGGAAATCCAGAGATTGTGGATGTTGATGGAAATGTATCAAAACTGTAATACGCAAGTTTTGGAACGCGAGTGTATGGTGACGACAGAACTTTGTTGAGTAAGAATTCGCAGAATTTTATAAGTAGGTAGGTACCTACTACCTACGCTTATTTTAATTTGGTCAATTTGATAAACGGAAATTGAACGGATATAGGCATTTTAGTGAAACTAAATTCTTAGGTAAATGGTCTAAGCCGTAGATAAAAAAAAGTTCAAACCGTTGAAGATTTCACCTCTGTGCAGGTACCTTTACTGATTATTCTTGATGTGTCAAAATAAAAAAAAGAATTACAACTTCAAGCTGTCATTTGACTGTCATTCAGAAAAACATACATAGCCCGGGCCCATACTAATTATTTTTTACAAAATACAAAATCCACCACAAACATGGAAGACTTTTTCAATAAACTACAAGAGAACGGAAAAAACAGTGTCGAAACACTTCTGAAATGGTTGAGTGTATCGAACCTAATCGAAGTAGACCCGTCTGCGGACAGTGAGAGATCTGACGTTGAAATGAGGATTAGATCACTATTGGCCCAGACTGACGACGGTAACGTGCAACTAGATGATTTCAAAGAAGTCATCACGCAAATTGCAAGGGAACAAAAAAGAGGGTTCGATGAGTTATCCCAGAAACTGGCGGCAGACGGACCAAAGATGATAAAAGCTACCATTTCTGCCGTCGACACTTTCAAGAAAGAAATGTCGAAAGATTGAATCTCCTAAGATGTCCGTGAATTGCTTTACTTACTCGCTTTAATACAATGACAATCATGTAACAGTTTATTTACAAAATATACTTCTACACACAATCGTTGCTGTACTTATTTAATGTAAATCTTAAGTTTTTGAGAGACATGAGGTAACGAACAAACCTAGAATCACTCCGCAGTGATCAGTCAGGTATTCGTAAAACATATTTTAGATAATTATCCGTATTATTGTTTAGCTGTACCCCAAGATTACACCTGCATTCTGTTACGTCTTTGGTAATTGCTCGACTCCTGTGCTTCGTAGCGTGATGTTATATGGCTTATATTAATCTCATGAAATTCACTATCTTATAAAAACGACTGTTTTAAATTTGACTACCTAGTAGTTCCAGAGATTAGTGCGTTTAAAGTAACAATCAAAAATGAAGTTATTACAGAAATGAAGTTAGCATGAAGTTTAATTATAAACACTTACAGTTCGTCGGTATGCGTCTGTGTGGGTGTACATCGGTACACCTCTGCTAACCCTTCGAGGAATACAGGCGTGATGGTATAATTATAGAGTAATTTAAACTGTTTTTTTTTTCATTTTGTGATATTAAGTACTCCACTATACAAGTCCATAAAAATAATAAATGTAAATGGTACCTGTACTTGACTTTCACACGAAAGAAGTCAGGGCAGAAGCTAGTATCAGATATAAGAGTTACAACTGACTGCAACCCACTTAGCCAGCTATGCGACCTTCGCGTTATTGTTTCAACAAGATGCAGTTAGTTCGGAGGAAGTACACTTACATGCGAATGCATGTGACGTCTGCTACACTTAGCTGGAGGAAATTCGTACGATGTTGTGTTATTATTTCTTACTTTACTACTATTAATAGTGAAATTAAAATGAGATTAGTATACCTATTATTATTTTACTAGCTTCGCTTTCCGCGCCTTTGCTATAATTAGTATCCCAAATACATTTTTCAGGATAAAAAGTATAAGTAAGCTTTTATATTATTCTACATTACAATCTATCTCAGTGCCAAATTTCGTCTAGATCCGTTCAGCTATTTGAGCGAGAAGAAGAGACAAACATACACACACACAAACTTTCGCCTTCATAATATTAGTAGGATTATAGCCTTCTCGTTTAAAGGTTCCGTACCCAAAGGGTGCCAAACGAGACCTTTTTGTTAAGACTTCACTGTCTACCTGTCCGTCTTTGTGTCAAAGGATTGTTTCTTTTGAACTGTAAGGTAGATACTAGAAATGAAATCGATGGTCATTATGGGCTACTTTCGTTTGCTGAAACATTGATGAAGCTTTTATTCAGGAATAGAATTTACACAGTTCCCGAATTATAAAGGGTTAGAATTGGACGCTCTATTAGTTTAACTTTCAACAAGGAAAATGCTCTAGACTCCTCCTCGGCCCTCTAATTACTTTACCAAAAAGTGTTTTTTTCCGCATAGTCCTAAATATTGTACGGTTGGTACAAAACCCTTCGTGTGCGAGTGCAATTTGTTGTTGGCCGGTTTGTACATTTAAACTAAATAAATCGTAAGTGTAGATCTCTTAGTAGGTAGTTGGCAAATGTACTTTATAAATTACTATGTATCTCGCAGTGTCACCTGCGTTCCGTTAAGTCTTAGGATACTGCTCCGCTCTCGTTAGTCGTAGCGTAGTATTCTCGTATAACCTTCTTCTTAAATCACTCTATCTTAAGATCAAAACCACATTAAAATCCATTGCGGAGTTTAAAAGATCTAAGCGTACAAAAGGACAAACAGCGCGAAGCAACTTAGTTTTATACTATGTAGAGATAATTTGGTACAATTTTATCAGGCTAATTGAAACTGATACATCAGAATGTCTGTTTTGCCCTTTATCTTTTGTAATTTCAGTCGAAAGGGCAACAGCACCGTTTTAACACGCCTAATAACACGCCACTCAAATAGGGGCTTTACAACGTACACATTTAAGTTAACTTTACAATAACAAGAAAAAGAGTTACAGCCACGAGCTAAAAGCCATCAAACACTCACACCACTAAAATAAAAACGCTTCTATCAAAAATTCCCGACTTAACTACTAGGTACACTTAAAAACACAAAGCTCTTAACGCCTTCAATTTAGACGCATACATAAATTAATGAGAGCTCAAACATCGCTTGATTGTGATTTACTACACCGACTGTATAACGCCGTTTTAGTTCAACGAGACAATTGAGTCAACATTTTGTTTGCTGAGAGTTGATACCTGACTATATCCTACTTCCTACTAATCCTACTATCCTATCCTACTATCCTACCAATATTATATATGCGAAAGTTTGTAAAGATAGATGGATGTTTGTTACTCTTTCATGCTGAAACGGTTGAACGGATCTAGATGAAATTTGACACTGAGATAAATTGTACACAGCGTGGAATAACATATATGTAGGTAACTGGTTATCCCGAAAAAATGAAGGCTTTTCGTGGAATAATATATCAACTTTTACGCGGACGAACTCGCGGGCAGGAAGTAGTCTGATATATATTATGTCTGCTTACCCTTTTCCCAACTATGTTGGGATCGGCTTTCAGTATAACCGGAAGAAGCTAAATACCACTGGTTTACATGAAGCGACTGCCTATCAGAATTCCAAAACCAAATTACTGCGCAACACGATCTCTTGGAGTGTATTACACGACCTAGAAAAGTGTAACCTCGAATCACACGTCCGCGTAAGTTTACTAATACGAAACACTTAACAACGAATGCACGCTACCACGAAAAACTTGACGCCGTAGCCATGCGAGCTCGAATAACCGAATCTCTAATATTCACCTATTCGAAACTCTTAACAACGAAAGCACGCTACCCCAAAACACTTAAAGCCGTAGCCATGCCATCTCGAATAACCAAATCTCTAAATTCACGTATTCGAAACTCTTAACAACGAAAGCACGCTACCCCAAAACACTTAAAGCCGTAGCCATGCCATCTCGAATAACTAAATCCCAAAAAGGCTTTACTCATTTCACAATCAACCAATCCAAACATTTAAAAATAAAAATATGTGTCAATCAACCAAATAATTTTGTCTAAAAATAAAACATAAGACTTCTCCAGCTTTCACCATTTTGGATTGTAGATGGGACATTTCGTACCTGTCCATCTGTTTTTTACCAGATTTATACGGTTCACGGATTAATTGGAATGCACCACGATACCGTGCAAAAGGTGGTACCATTGGTGTTTGGGCTCCTGTCTAACAAAAAAAAGAGAATTTATTCTTTATTTTTTGAGCTTCTCAAGTCGCGAGCATGTCAATTGGGAACCAATTTGCAACCAGATATAGTAATTACTGACTTTGAGAAGGCGTCAATAAATGCGGTAAAACAAGTGTTCCCTGAAACTAAACACAAGTGTTGTTACTTCCACCTGGCTCAAAGCATTTGGAAACATATCCAATCTGCTGGTCTATCCAAACAATACTCAGAATCGATATCTTTTGCTCACAAAATGCGACATTTGGCCGCGTTAGCCTTTTTAAAACCAGATGAGATACCTGAGGCTTTTGAAATATTAAAAGAAAAAGTATTACCCAAGGATGCAGTGCAAGTTACTGATTGGTTTTCCAAATATTATGTCAATGGTAGTTATAAAAAAAAGAGGACTACTCAAAACTCAAAACCATTGTTTCCGCCTAACATCTGGTCGGTAAATAGCTCACTTGGCACCACTGTTCCAATTACTCAAAATGAGGTGGAATCATGGCACCACCGCTGGAACAGTCTATTGGGCAGAAAAAAATGGAATTTATTTAAGACCATGGACGAATTATGCAAAGAACAAAAACATACAGAATTGCTTGCAGAAAAATTAAATTCACAGTTTCAAGTAACGAAAAGAGCAAAGAATAAAGAAAAACGAGAAGAAAAAATTAAAAAACATTTGGAGAAAAAAGAAACAATGGATTTAACCACATTTTTAGATGGTCTTGCATACTTGTGCTATTTTAAACGATAAATAATAATTTATACTTATTACAACTGTTGTATGAACGAGTGTTATGCAGCACAATTTTTTCTTATATTTTTTATTGTTTCTTATGTTGATTAAAACATATTTTTATTTTTAAATGTTTGGATTGGTTGATTGTGAAATGAGTAAAGCCTTTTTGGGATTTAGTTATTCGAGATGGCATGGCTACGGCTTTAAGTGTTTTGGGGTAGCGTGCTTTCGTTGTTAAGAGTTTCGAATACGTGAATTTAGAGATTTGGTTATTCGAGATGGCATGGCTACGGCTTTAAGTGTTTTGGGGTAGCGTGCTTTCGTTGTTAAGAGTTTCGAATAGGTGAATATTAGAGATTTGGTTATTCGAGCTCGCATGGCTACGGCGTCAAGTTTTTCGTGGTAGCGTGCATTCGTTGTTAAATGTTTCGTATTAGTAAACTTACGCGGACGTGTGATTCGAGGTTACACTTTTCTAGGTCGTGTAATACACTCGATCTCTTGTTAAGACTGGTTGTCACACTTTCCGACTATCTGTAACGACTGTCAAAGATTTACATAATATGTTAGCCGGGACCAACACACGCGGGTGCCGCAGCACCAATTACCAAACTCCGAACTGCTATTGAAAAATTCCTAATGAAAAACTCAATAAGATTGCCCCATCTGGAAATCGAACCCAGGACCCTACGCTAGCGACCACAAGGCCAACGAGGCAGTTCCCTCAACCATGATAAGGAATAATACGATTTGTTGATGTTAGGAAACTTCTTGATACTTGATAGCGAAATATTGATCGACCTCATCGCTACCTGAAACATAGCTATCGCTGTTCGCAATTTTGGCTTCGTTAATTTATACAGACTGACTTTTAATTTACTGCCTCTTTCAGGGGTCCAGTACTCATGAATATGAACAACTTTTATTACGGAACCAACTTTGAAATTCCAAAAATGCACTAAGACAAAATGTGTGGAACAATAGATCAGAGTTTGTGTCATAGTTGTTCAGGCGAGTGAATTAAAATTCTGTTGTAAAGGACATCGTAATGAAAATTTTGACGTGAAATGACTTTTAAATTACATATATATACCATCACGCCTGTATTCCCCGAAGGGAAAGGCAGAGGTGTACCAATGTACACCCACAGTTCGCCGGTATATTTAGGTCCCATGTAATAAGGGGCGAGCCTATTGCCATTAACCGGGCACAAATCCAAACTCCGAGCTGCATTACATACGGGTACCAAGTCAAAAAAGCGGATTGTAACGAAATAGGTTACAATCTTTAACACTAAAAGCGAGTCGCTGACATATAGGTTTCACGATAAATCACTGCCGTGTGCCTCGATTTTCTTTTTACCACGTAGTAGTTACATGATTGTAGACCTTCAGAGGTGACGTTGTCGCTACCAGCTTGAACAGTGCAGTTCTATGAAAAAGTTTCGGTATTAGGAAAGAGTATAAGTCTACACCGTGAAATAATGACCAATTAATGCCCCTGAAGACGGGTTTTTTATCAAAACGAAGAGAGAGGAGGTCATCACTATCATCAAAATCATAGCCGAATTTCGTACACTGCTGGACATAGGCCTCCCCTTCAGATAGCCACAATGACCGGTCATGCGCTGCCCGTATTTAGCTATTTCCCGCGACCTTCACCAGGTCGTCGGTCTACCTCGTACCTTTCTACACTTCGCCTTCCGTTGCGTGGTCGCCACTCAAGAACCTTACGACTCCAACGGCCATCCTATATGCCCTGGCCATTGCCACTTGATTGTCCTACAATATAGAGAACTAAAATAAAAGAACAAAGAAGAAGTAAGCCACGATTCTCTGAACAGTAGTCGACAATCTGCCGTCACATAACACATTCGCTTACAATAGTTCTAACGAGTAGTCGACCCACACAAAGTCAAATTAAGAAGTTGGGACGCGACAAAAGCTGCTCAAAGCGAAAAGTTGGGAGAGGTATCCCCCCTCTTTGTTCGTATTCGAGTCGATTCTTAATTTTGAAACTTTTTTATTCAAATGTTACTCGCACCGGTGACGGGAGCCGTGAGTAAATGAGGGTCATTTATTAAGGGGAAAGCTGGGTAGCCGCGAAATTCAAATTTGGATTACGTTTTTTCAATTTGCAGCTTTCGTGTTGTATGATAATAAATATTGTGTTTTTAATATTTGTTTGTATTCCGTTTTTATATACTTATCCTAGGTAGACAGGGAAATCTATTATTAGCCATACAATAGGTACTGGAGGTATTCTGAAATGTATTCAAAGCGTCGCCGTTGGAAACATAATTCAAAAAAAAAAAAAACCTACATACTCGTACATATAGGTACAACAGTAGCATAATTATAATTATTATGTTTTTACAGAATTATAATCATTAACATAACCAACCAAGTCGCTGTAACCCGTAAATGTGCTTACTTAATGAAAACATGGCATTTGCGGTCAATTATAACTTACAGAGTTGACGATTGTAATAAGTATAATTCTGCTAATACATTTTCCATCGTCAATTTTTTTATTAGAAGAAATTTTGAATATCGCGGGCAACCTTACCGCATACCCCTTAAAGGTACTTAGGTAAGGCTTAAAAAAAGATGTTTTTTGGGAGGAAAAGTTTCTTCTAACTCTCATGACTGACAAATAAAGATGATGCCGACACAAATAAAGAAGCTTACAATTTTAATTCTGCGAAGTGAATGATTCAAAGGAAATGTTTATTACCTTAGATTGGATGTCGTCCAGCAGTCTTTAAGATTATGTCACCAATTTTGTCTTGTTTTTTCCTATGTACTGTAATTGCGTTATTTTGGTAGCGTGGGATTACTTATTTAATGAACGGGCTTTATAGCTTATGTTTACGGAATAAAAGAATCTACAAACAATTTATGTTATATCGCCTGTTGGCAGTTTAACAATATCGTAATGTCTGATTTTTTTTAGGTACCGTGCTACTCAAAGCGTGCGTATATACTTTTTATTGCATAAAGTTAAGTTTTTGCGTCTTTTAGTTGAGTAAGTTAAATAAATAAATAAGCGTAGCCCCGGTAGCCCTATTACTAAGACTCCGTTTGTCTGTTTATCAAAGGGCTGTATCTTTTGAACAGTAAGATAGAGACTTGAAATTTTATGAACGCACCAATCATAGATAACCCACACGGGGTTGGAGGGAAATTGTAATGAAAATTTGTATCGTGAATCCAGTAAATGATTCTAGACTCCCTAGGGCTGACATTTAAGTCACTTAAGTCATTTAAGACAGAATTAGCTGTTCCATAGTACCATTCCAGCCCCAAAATAACTGTTTTCTTTACGTTACTATTTACATTCTCCTTTCTTCCCATGTCAATAATCCCACTTCTCCACATTCCAGGTGCTAACAGGCGCGGCGTTCCACCACAAGATCTGGTCGTGGTACTACACGTACAAGATGCCGCCCGAGATCAGGAGCTGGGTGGACGACAACTTCAACTGCGAGGACATCGCGATGAACTTCCTCGTCGCTAACGTCACCAGGAAGGCGCCTATCAAGGTTGGTTAGCATTCCTTATATTCCAAGATAAACGTGGCCAATGTGGCCTACTGGGCCTAAAAATTAAAGGATTATATAAAATCATTGATTGGTAAGAAGAAGAAGCTCATTCTTTGGGTGTCTAAAGCCATCTCCACACTTCATGTCAAAATATATTTTTAACATTCTTATGGTCAAGTTAATGATGGCCCAGTGGTTAAAGCATGCATGTCATGCGTGATTTGCGGGTTGTATGCCCGCACCTATGTGATTTTATTAAATTCATATGTAAATAGGTATGCATTTTATAAGTTTATCTTGGACATCTCAAATCACTGAAATCTGAACTTATAGGTATTATAAATCTAAAATCGCAAACCCTTGAGCAAGCGCGGTCATTAATACTCGTGTGTATAATATTAATTATAAACTCACAGACATAAACATCCAGACCCGGAAAATCTATTTGTTTCGTGTGGGAATCGAACCTAGGACACGCAGTGCAGTAGCACATCGCTCAGCCACTACGTCTACCGTGCTGTCGCATATTAGAGACTTCTACTTTCAATGGCAGCAAAGCTTCAAAATGAACAGGTCATAAAAATTACCTTTTCATTTTGAACTTATTGTAATCGTTTTAGTTTAATCAGTGCTAAGACTGAATAATTTTAAATCCATTCTAATCATAAGTTGGGGAGTACATTGAACTATTATTTTTGGATTGTAATACAACACATTTGGCATAATGAATTGGTTTGACGTAATTTTATTGTAAGATGGTGGGTTGGCTCGTTTTGGCAGAGCTGATTTCAAATAGTTTGTTCGCAATCATTCATTTATTTATGTTGTACTTGTTCTAGTCTACAAAAGGTTTATGATACCTACTGCTTTATTTCCAATCATGTAAATGGAACCAGGTATTTACAGAAATATTAACATATATTTATAATAACTTATTCATAATTATTTTAATAAATATAATTCAATTTGTTTTGCTTTAATTATTTAAAGCAAAACAAATTGATTGCGATTGATGCAAAGCTAGCCGAGGTTGGTTTTATTAAATAGGCTTTGCAATACTTTATGTCGTTTCCTCGTAGTATAAATATCCATATTGCAATTTTTATGAAATACTAGAAATAAAAGGATACTTAAAAACATATTTCATTCAAACAAGTTTATTATATAATTAAGTATTAATTGCCCAATACGCGTCACATAATATAACAAAAAATGCACTACATCATAAACAAAATGTATGAAACAGCTGTTTCATACATTTTGTTCAGTATGTTTTTTTTTATATCTATGGTTTCTTTGTCACCCTAAAAGATGCACAGTATAATTATACTAAAAGTCAGACTGCATACGGTTCTTACGAACATGAAAAATAACACAACCGTTACTATAATTTATTTTACTTCCATTCCAGGTGACTCCCCGCAAAAAGTTCAAATGTCCAGAATGCACGAACACCGAGATGCTGTCAGCCGATGCTCGCCACATGTCACAGCGCTCCTCCTGCATCGCGCGCTTCGCCGAAGTGTACGGGCACATGGCGTTACAAGCCGTGGAGTTCAGGGCGGACCCGCTGCAGTACCGGGAGACCGGGTCCGGGGTACCCCACGCGTACCCGGAGATAGGGGCGTTGTAAGGTAAGATTGGGGGGGCCCTCTTGAAGATTAGTTGCAGTAAAAAAAGTATTAGTGTAAAACTTGCTTTTAATTACCTATTTTTTTATTATTGTAGAATGCGTCGATAACACTTGGGTCCTAGGTAGGGTTGCCATCTCTAAAAATCAAAAAGCCGGACTTTTGAATTCCAAAGCCGGAAAAAAGGGATTTTTAATATTCTTTTGTTTTGAAAAAACACGGTTTACGAGATCTGTTTCTTTAATAATTGTTCGCATAACATTGTTTACAAGTTACATGTCTCACATTAAATTCGTCGTTTAAAATTTTGGCGATGGTTTCTGGACATAACCTATTCCTTTGTTTTGTCCATTGCTGGCCAATTAACGAGAATACTCTCTCGACAGTTGCATCATGCCGCGGTTTTGAAAAATCATACTCGCACATAGCGAGTATGTCTGACTATATCAATACATATGTTACTCAGCGACACAACAGTCGCTTAAAGCGAGGATCCTCTTGTTTTTCTTGTAGAAAAGAATTAATCGATAGTTTAAAAAGCCTAACAAAAGCCGGACGGGCCGGACGCAGTCAAATATGGCCGGACAAGAGGTCAAAAAGCCTAACATGTCCGGCTTTATCCGGACGGATGGCAACCCTAGTCCTAGGTGATGATAGGAAACGGTAACACACCGCGATATTGTAAGTAGCTGGAACAGGGGTGTTCCATAATCAAATCAAGTTAATTGGGTAGTAGAGAATAATTCCAAGACAGACAGAAAAAAACAGTTTATTTCACCCCTGAAAACCCGTTTTTTTTTAAATAACTGTAAAATTCGATTTTTAGTTCCTTTGAAATCAATAAATAGAAATGAATTGAGATGACAAATAAGTGACGTCATAGTTTAGTATTGTCATACAAAATCTATGGGGGAATCGCGTTTTGACAGCTCATAAAAAGTACGTCAATTGATTATTGGTGTTACCCAATTTAAATGTATACCAAGTCAAGGTGACAAGACAATGGTACACTGCATAGGGTGCAAAATCGTTTGACATGTAAATTTTCGACAAATATTGACTTGTTCAAAATGAGTTTGGTACCCGTTAGGATCACTGGTTCAAAAAATATGACTGTTATCGCGTTGTGTTATCGTGTTACTCATTCACCTAGGAAGATAAGTTAAGTCGAATGTACACAGGAACGTTATAGTAAACCAATATTTAGATGGACATATTTTTTTTGCGGTATGGCCGTTAGAAATCAAGAGTGTTCTTCTTGTGACTTTTATCTCATTGAGATAAGGTTCATTTTGCAATAATTAACGATATGAAGTCTTTTTGTTATAGTAATCTTAAGTTGGAATACAAGCAGTACATTGTTGTCGAAATTGTAACTTGTAGGAGGATATTTTGTGAATGCAGAAAAATGAGCCATACTCCATGAAAATACGGTCCATATTAGATTAAAAATATTTTTGTTACGTTCCAATGCTATTTAGGTTAAGAGGGCCCCAAACGTTAGAATTAAAGGAAAGTAGGTGGTACGGACAATAACAAATTGAATGAAGGCTGTAAGAGAAATAAAAAAAATGGGATTTCGTCCCCAATACCAGGGTATGTAGTGTTAAACTGCCATTATTTCATTAACTTCCCCGACACAACCCCCCATTTTGTATATTTATGACAGAAAATCTATACTTATTATGAGATAAATGACCTAAATATACCGGCGAAATTTGGGTGTACATTGGTACACCTCTGCCTAAGCCCTCGGGGAATACAGGCGCGATGATATGTTATGTTATAAATGAGCATACAAATTAAAAAAATATCGTTTGTTTTTCTAAAAAACAGGAATGATTTTAACTAACAGTATGCTGGCATAATTATGTTACAACGCTTTTAAAAAATCATTAAAAATAATTATGCTAGCATATAATTATATTATCTTAAAAATCACAATTGATAAGTTTATTATTCTGCATTATTATTATTTTTATTTTAAGTTAACAAAAATACTCAATTTACCAAATCTAATTAGTGAACAAATCAAATGTTTTTTTCGTGTTTTAATTAATTCATTTTAATTGTCATGGCATTTCAATCTACATAAACATGTATAGATTTTCTTTCATAAATGTACAGTCAGCACGAAAAATATCTACTCTACCAAGTAAATATATTTCGTCATGCAAAATCCCTTATCCTTATTTTAAGGACTTGCGTTGTGAGCTTACTAATGCCTTCGGATTATTTTGACGTTATACAATGTCAATTTATAGAGTAACGGATATCGTTTGTGGTTATTTTTTATTTATATTTTTTTATAATAAACGAGCTTTTACTGGTGTGCGTGTCTCTAAAGAATTGGTTTAATTCGTTAAAATCTTTTAATGGTAATCGAACAAAATATACTGTCAGTTTGTTGTTTTAGATGTTATTTTATTATAACACAAACAAATTAAATGTTTATATAATTTTTCATATTTTGTGTACGATTTTTTTTTATAATCACTACGACATTAATCATGCATGACGTTTACTTTTGTATTCATATTAATATTAGTATTTGTCTCGCACGTAAAACCGTTGGTCCCAGCTGTCATTCGTAAAACTTTGACAGTCGTTCCGACCGGCAGAAGTCTGATAATCTGACAACCAGTCTTACCAAGAGGTATCGTGTTACCTAGTAACTGTATTGTGGAGGTCAGATAGGCATTTACTCCATTTTAAACACTGATATTTTACTCGGCTTGTCTAGAAGACGACCCCACCACAGTTGGGAAAACACCAGGCTTAAAAACGAATTAAAACAATACTGAAGAGATACAAAACGCTTGAGCTTTTAAAAAACACGGTCCCTGATATAAACGCGTCATAATAACACAAACATATCCACGTACAGAACATTAGCTAGTATTGTGTGTTTGTTTCGAACGATTTCATATCTTACGTCGATATTTATGAACGTGACTGTACTTTACTATCAAATGTATGTTGAATTAAGTATACTGCCGATATGCATTTATTTTATTGTTTTGTACTTTTTTTCTTTCCAGTCAATACTTGTACTCATTCATAATACCTAAATATTGATTGCATTTTTAAATATTAATATAAAAACATTTAAAAATATAAAAAATAACCAATTAATTCAATCAATTATTATTATCATTAAAATATTATCTAGTAGATTTTAAAAAACGTATGCTCTCTAATTCAGTAGAAATATACCTGAACAGTTGAATTGAACAAAATATTGGTTTGACAGGTGTTTTTGTAGCTTATAGTATAGGAACAAAATCTAGAAATCGTAAACTGTTATTATAAAGAGAAAATGATTTTTTTTTGTAATAGAAACAATAAAAAATTTCTTAACAGTTTTTAAAAATTACTTCACCTATGGAAAGCTGCTTTATCAGCGAGTAACATAGGATATATTTTATTTAAAAAAAAAAGGTTTCTGTAAGAATATTAACACGTCAAAGTTGTTGGCAAAATAGTACTAGATAAATAATTTAATTATAAATAAATAAGTCGCGTTCATAAATATCGGCATTGAAGATAACCTCGTAACTTGCCATTCCTTTAACAGTATACATTAATTTTGTCTATGACAATAAGTTTGTAAGTAGTTTATAAAGATCCCCAATTGGTTTCATGTCAATTCTTACTATTTAATAATGATGTATTTTCTAGATGTCTGTCAAAATTGAGCGAAACAATTTAAATGCAACACAAAATGTACAGTCAACCACATCGATAAGTAGGAAAAAAACAAAAAAAAATACATGTTATTTTTTGTTTGTATAAATGTAAGAAAATTTCAAAACTGTTTTTTTTTTGTAAGTATAATGAACTCAATTTTGGCAAACAGCTCGAACCAAAAAAATAAGAAAGTTTACATGTAATGCCATCTGTCCTTAGGTGAGTAAAGAAATGATATTCTAAAGAGTTAGTGAAGGTAAATAGTAATAATATAGACGTATAGCGAAATAGTCCATCTTAACATATCGGTGCTTGCGCGAAGAAGTAAAGTAATTCCTAATAATTTTAAATTGTGTAGATAATATTATTATATGTATTAAAAAAAACGCACGATATATAAGTAGTGAGATATAAATAGTTTTATTAGTGTATAATTTATGCGGAATTATATGTGTATTTTATTATATTTTTTGTATGTACCACTTTTCGGTCAAGACGTAAAAAGAAAAGCAATGGAAATCTTGAGTGAATTGATTCTAATTAGTACGTAAATAAAGTACATTTTAGCATTCGTTTTACGTCTTGCCCTAAAAGTGAGGTGAATCAAGTGCGAAAATAAAAATCGTTGAAATTTTAGAATTTTCAACATTAATTTATTAAAAAATATCATTATTATGTAGAAAAAAATGTGTCTCTTTTGATATCAGAAAGAAATTTAAATGTCTTAGCTTTGGAGACGGACTAGCTATCTTTAATAAAATCTAATCCAATGCTTTTACTGCCAAAAGCTGTAATTTTTTACGTCGTCAGCCATTTTGGATTGACAACGTTACCCGGGTTGTAATGAAAATGGCTAGTAATTAGAATAACAAAATATTAATTTTCATTGCAATTAGCCATTTTTTAACTCGTATTTATAAAATATTTTAATCAATAAATATTTCATTTATGTACCAATTAATTTTAAGATATAACTCTACCATTTTTACTTTTATATGAAAACAAAGTTTTCGTAAAAAAAAACAGCAATAATAAGTACATATTTAAAATATAATACGTACGGTTCAAAATTTTATTTTTAAACACTTTAAGTACTACTTATATTTTTTTAGTTTAATTTTGATGTTTTTTTATTTGTACCTATTTTTCATACATTTTGTATAATTAAATCGGTTTTTGTACACAATTAGTTGATAAACCTATATATTTTATTTCTAAGTTTTATACTCTTAGATTTTTTAGCGTGTTTTTAACATTTCGTGAAATATCGATCAATGTATAAAAAATAATTTTGAACAGACTGAATAACAAGCTGCTAGGCGTAGCTATTGATTAAATATAAATACATTTTAGGTGTTTTTTCTTTTAAATGTTAGCCAAAGACCTAAACGACTAGTCGCAGAGATGTATTTATTATTTTCGCATTTAATTATTTAAGTATAATGCTCTATGTCGTGTTGTGTTGTTACCAAAACTGTCAAGTGTCAGACTGATGAGTAATGTTTTATGTCATAGGAAGAATGCTAGATGCTAGGTAGTTGGTGACTAGGTGATACGCGATGTTCGACTTTAGTGACATTGACGAAAGGTAAATTTTTGTATGTAAATGTTTATTTTATGCGTCTCTTTATTTTTGGTTTACTAGAAACTTAAAAAGAGGCCATTTAAGAAAATTAAACCTTAATATTTTGTAACTAGATTATTAATTAACTTTTATTATGAGATTAAACCTGATATCGCGAGAAAAATCAGATGATCCATACATTTTGCGGAGTTATTACTTTGCCGGTCATCGTCGGATTTATTTTTAAAGGTTGACTGGCCAATGTCAAAAAAAATTCTTTCTTCATTTTCTTAGTCAATGTCACGTTTAACTAGCGTCTAATGCAGATTGTAGATTGATTAGATTGGCCTACATGAATGTGACAAATTAAAAAGAAAAATATAAATGTAATTTTATGAGAATATTCAATTATCTATTTGTGTATTATTCGTCAATTTATAAACATACAAATAGGTATTTGATATAATTATTCACTCAGTTACTTATAATTATTTCATTTTTTTTTATTCCTTTTTTCAAGTACAATTATGTATACAGAGGAAGTTTTTAACCAGTGCGTAATTTTTTTTTTGGTAGTTCAGTGTCAGTAATAGAACACATTACCGTGTTTAGATAAAAAAAAAAATCATCCTTATCCGAGTTTGAAATAAGCAAAACATGGACATAATCTATTCGCCATACTATCAATGAAAACTCGCGGCCGCCGCCCGGGCGCATGGCTGGGGTGAGGGGGTGGGGAATGCGCTAGCGCCGAGTGACAATAAAATATGGATTTTAAGTAAACATGTTTCGTACGCGATTAACTTTTTTTTTTAGTACCTACTAAGACATATCAAAATAATATATACGTGTTTAATAAAACGTGTTGAAGTTTATTATGGCAAAATTTACGCACTGGTTAAAAATTTTTTTTCTGTATAAATCCATCAGAGAAAATAGTAGATTTTTTCTTTTTTTTAGAAAGAATGGTAAGTATTAGAACAATTAAGAGATATAAGTTAAAAATCAGATGTACATATTTTATTGTTGTTTTTCGGAAATTATTTTTTAATTTTATAACTTGTGACTCCGTATTATCGAAACTGAAGCAGCTATTTTTATAAAACGCTTTAGTTGACGTACTGTTTAGAGTGTAAGCAGTAATTGTTTTAATTTGTTACGAATGTACTGGGATGTTGTAAATATATGTTGAGCTTACGGGTTACATGCATAAATAATATTTATAAAACTTTGTTGAACTTATCTAAAATATGTGGTTAAGTTTTTAGGGTCAGATGATACGCGTCCAGCGTTCCTCAACTGTACTCATCTGTACAATTAATAAAAGTCCAGTTGTGAAAACTTTTCATAATATTTGCCTTACTGTGCAACATACGAAATTACAAAAGAAAATACAAAAATAAAATTCTAATAAAAAATAATCTTTAATATTTATGCATGTGAGCGTACCTCCCAATAATTTTGTCCATACGATGTTTGTTGACATTTTTTGTAATATCTGTGTAGATAAATGTTTTAGAATAATGTAAGTACTTAATAGATTAATTTGTTGCGATCATGTACAGCATGTAAATAGTACACATATACTGTGAATAAAAGGAGACATATCAATTTGTACAATATGTTTTATTTTACCTTGTTTCTAAACCAGCAGTCACCGCAGCCTATGAACGCTACTAAGAACCTAATCACCCATCTCTTGAAGAACCCCGTACTATACTCCCCTTGAAAAACCTCGATAGTTCACTCATCCTACAACTGTAGCGTTCGCGGGAGAAAAATCTTCTTGAACTGCACTGTACGAGTCTATTTCCAAGGTGTGAGAATGAACACTCTGCCGATAGTGAGAACCTATTTCTATTAGGGACAACTTAGGCTCCCTGGACTTGAACCTCGTAGCCTTTAAAAAGGATCTTCTCCAAAAACAAGGCCCCGTGTTAATCACTTGACAAAATCTCTTTAGGAATCATTGCACTTTATTGAAAACTAGCTTTTGCCCGCGGCTTCGCTCGCGTATGCCTTATTTTATCTCCATGGGGGTTGAATTTATGAAAATCCTATTTAAGCGGACATCTTCATCATAGTAGCTTCAATCTTTAATTTCAGTTCAATCAGTCGAAAATCTAAGAGGATTTATACATTTGTCTCAGTGATTGTAGGTTGTAACTACTTTCCGCTACCACAATCATGTTGAAAAAAAAACACAGGTCATAGACAAAAAGTAAACTAATAAGTACACTTCCACTCGAACCAAAGACTACGTAGGTCGTACCTACTTTCCAGCCAGCCAATATTTCTTCCAGCTCAATAATTTAAATTAGACTGCAATTTTCTTTTAAAACAAAATAAAACTTAAACTCCTACCGTG